>CM060942.1:97404086-98732301 GCA_030765085.1 Allium cepa | reverse complement strand
TCTAGAAAAATCTGCACTTTCTGCTCCTATAATGCCTGCTGATTTTTTAAACTGTACACCTTCTCCTATCAGTTCAGGCACCACTTTAGACTGCTGCCCTCCTAATAATCCTAATATTATTGATTTCGCTCCTCCACCTTCCACTACAGTGCTTAAAGTTAGATCTCCCGCGCATTTAGCAAGCTCGGAATATGCAGAGAAATATAAAAGAGCAGTTGCTTTGATGAAGGCTCTGCCTACTAGTGATCCTCGAAATTTTGCTCAACAAGATAATATTCACTGTGCATACTGTGATGGTGCTTTTTATCAAACTGGTTTCCCCAACCTTGAGATTCAGGTACATATAAAAGGAGTAACCTTTATTACTTTTAAGTTGACATAAACTAAAAGTTCTTTATCTCTCTCTCTTTTTATTTAAAATTTCAGGTGCCGTTACAACAAAACAGTCTTTTTACAACGGACAATGCCCGTTGTAATATGGTTTTCGCAACGGGCATGTGCCTGTTGTAATAGGCCTCGTTGTAATAGATCCACCACATTTTACAACGGAAAAAGCACGTTGTAAAAACTGTTGCAGTATACCATTTTACAACGGGTTATGGCCGTTGTAATAAACTATAATACAACGGTCATAACCCGTTGCAATAGACTAACCATACTAGTTGCATAGCCTATTTCACAACATGCATTGACCGTTGTAAGAAGCTCATATAACAACGCACATTGCCCGTTGCAAAATAAATGCCAATTTTAAAAAAAAAATTACAGCAGCATCCATGCAATACATCCATACTAATACTAAATATTATCGTAAAATAATTAAATCACATACAAAAAGACTAAAAGCTAGAGTCATAGAATTCTAACACTTCAAAAAGTTAGATAAGTTTACATGCCAAATACATAAACACAGCCATTACACCATAACCCACCCTTCGCCTGAACCACAACAGCTTCACACTCCATATCCTTCACCAATACGCACCAATACGCACTCCATATCTTGAACTACCTGTTTTAATGTTTTATTAAAATCAAGTGCAAAAATTTGAATTCCTATTATCACCCACTTCACAACTACATGCCACTCACAGAACACAGCCATTACACCATAACCCACCCTTCAACCATCACAAACCATTACTGACATCAACTACCCCTGTTGCCAATCATCTTCCTAACCTCAACAATCTCTGCCACCACTTTTGATCACCATCAAAACTACTGCAGCAACTAACTGCCATCACCGTCTCCTTAACTTCACTGACCAGTCTACTTCTGCAATTCAACTATCTGCAATTCACCACACAGTCATTCCATCGACCTGCCATCCTCCTTTCTTCAGAACAACAATTTCACAAAATTCCACTGTCACACTGTCAACCATCAGAGCACACGATTTCTGTGCACAGACTCAACTGAACCACTGCAATACAACCAAGAAAACAGTTTACAGTCCCATCCCAAACTATAACTTCAAACATCCATTACTGCAATAATCAACTCCTCACCACCAAACAAACCATAACATACATCAACTCATGCTGCATAGTGTCATTCACATTCACCTCCCACTGTCTTCTTTCACAGTTCACTTCATAAACTTCCACATCCCCACAGTTCACTACAAACCATCGCCCTGCTTCCCTTACTCTGCAAAATCCGCAACTTCCAAACAACTTCCCCCTGTGCATATCAGTGCACAAACCATATCATCTACAACCACCTTTCTGACCACACTCATCACCCATTCACCATCACTTCCACCATGATAACACTACCGCAGTCCTCCATCCTTCTCTACGAACCAGCAGAACTACACTTCCTCTACCTGACTGCTATGAACCACATTTGACACTCGAAAACAAATAGCAGCCCAAGCCATCAACACTGTGATAACAGGAAGTTGAGGCCAAGAAAATTGACATAATCTCATTTAGAAAAAAAATATTTAGATTAATAAAAAAAACATAGAAATCAAAATACTCGCATCAATTGCTTCATGAATATCTGAAGTTCCCTTGGTTATGTTTTCACCAATCCTTTGATATCCTCTGGTTAATAAGTCACGATATTCAATTATATTCAGTAGGGAGATGCACAATGCTAACTAAATAATACGATGATAGACAAATTAACGCCTAAGATTAATTTAGCATATGGAGATAGAAAAAAGAGGACACTCTTAATATTGTAAATGTGATCTATTTTCCTGGTCACTTATTTTACTTGGCATCAATATTTTCTCAGAATATTGATCTAACCTTTTATTTTCTTAGGTTCTCTGAACCATGATCAATAATGGCTATGTTAACCGCCCCATTGGAAAAGACAAGAGGCCATCAAATAACTTTGCAGTAAAACATAAAAGAATTAATATACACTTGGAACCGCGTAACCAATGGTTGCGTGTCTACAAATTACATGAAAAATGATGTAACGCAAGCAGCATGAGTTACAACCTACAAGTAAAGGAGGAAGTCATTGGCTACTAACTTGCAATGGAGAAAGAACGGGATGTACTGTTTAATGACCAATCACATAATGCCCTGAGAGACGTGCGCTACTCGGGAATATGAGATTTAGACAGTCTAATGTGATGATCCTTCAGGATGTTTGTTTAGAGGTCAGTTTTTATACTAATTTACTGCTTGCTATAGTAAATGAAAAATATTATTTTTGGTGAAGTCCCTAGGCATCAGCTCAAATACCATATTGTTGTCAATAATATGCATTTGATTTAGACTCAAATTTAGATCGTCCAAAACATACATTTATCTTTCATTGCATGGGTATTAGGTTATGTTTTCAAGCAAAGGGTAAATTATATGTCCAACAAATGCTAATTCTTCGCCACAAAAGAAAAACCTCCAAAAATATTGTAAAGAACCCTCCAAAAAACTTCATTTGTGCTTGGTAGCGGTACCAAAGACATGACCCACAGAAGAAGAAAAAATAAATAAATAAGGAAGCAAAAGAAAAAGAAAACTGAGGTTGGTAATGAAAAAATAGGGAAAATGTGATGATTCTATTTATAAAAATTCACCGAAGTTCATAAAAGATCCCCTCTCGTCAGAAATCAATATACTATGAGGTGTTGAACCATGATGTTATTTTTAAGAAAAAAGAAATGATGATAAGAGATTCACTGTGGAAATGGGAATGTGAAAGGAGTCGAGGTTTTTAATTTTGGTTGAGAATGTGATATATCAAAGGAGTTCACGATAGTTCAAATAGATTTTGCTTAAGAAAACTTAAGTACTGATATATTCATTTTATTTTCAACACTAATGATAGTATTTTCCTGTTTGATATAGAAAGGATAGATTGATAGCTGATGCTGAAAACCGCAATCTAGTAGTTAAAAGCAAAAGTAGGCAGTTAAGTAACACAATGGACTATTGTAGGAAAGGACTTGAATTGGGTTGTAAAAAAACGGTACTAAGACTAAAGTATGTACCATGTGTGCACAACATTGTTAATATGTCAGAAAAAATCAATGATAAACAAAATAAAAGTAAGCACAACCATAATAAAAAGAGATCTGAAATCACCTAGCATAGTGAATCAGCTTGCAGAACTGTCCAAAAAAAGAAAACATACCTTGCCACTATTTACAGAAGCAACCAAAGCAATATGTTGTCCATAAGTTCCATACTCATAGTAATAATAAGTCCCACAGGCATTTAAGTTCAAATTATTTAAAATCAAACGGTATTGTTGGAACTTGGAAGCACTTTTCAACATCAATATAATAAAAGGGTATACTAAGCACATCAAATGGTTCTAGAGTTTCACTTTTATTGATTTAAACTTCATTATGAAGTATGAACTACAGTCGATAAGTGAGAAAAAAATAGTATTTATTTGCATGTTACAGAGTTACCTGAAACCTTCATCTTCTTTAATCTTAAAAACACGGGCAGAATATAGATCTGCACCACCTACAACATTGTATATAGTGGATCAAGGAAATATTAACTGAAAGAATAATAATTCATCAACTAGAAAATATTTTAAGTCTGCGTATTTACTATTTAGAACTTGTATAAGAGTGAGCCTAACTCCTAAGTAATATTTACCAGGAACAAAATGTTTAGCTGCTGTCTTGAGTGATCCTAGATCTGTTATATCTTTTGCCTACACAAGGAAAAAGAATATCAGCTACAAAGGAGTAACTGTGATAAAACAAAATAATGATATGCCTCCTCTCTATTTTGCATAAGTAAGCTACACTTCATATCAGGATCACTCTTCAACTTGTTCATTGTTTTACTTAAGTGATCTTCAACTGATTAGTTGTGCGGATAACTACACTTACAACTTCTGATCTACAGGGGGAGAAAAAAAAGATTATTGCACACAAAAGAGAGAACATTTGCTTCGACACGAAAAACAACATCATGCATATATATGGTGCGGCAAGGTGTGAGACAACACTAACTGAAACCATAAAAAAATTGAAATCTAAAACAAGTGCTAAATCATATATATCCATATGAGTAAATACCATTGACTGCTACGATTTGGCAGGATATGAAGACATCAGTTTTGGAAAAAATGTATTACTTGTATTTGGGCTATCTTACTATACATTTTTGAGGACAATGTAAACACTTTGGCAACGTGTTACTTTAACAGAACCCTGTGATCCTAAACATGAGTTCAAAAACCTCCTTGTAAGCAATCAAATGATCCATGGATGAATGACTGTAACCATATTCCTGCTATTTACCCTTACGTTTATCTACGAGATGACAGATACAAAATTCAGTGCATTGGAATACTGATTCCTGTATATGCCTGGCTAATGTAATGTTCAAAGTGAACACACATCCACATAATCTTAAAATCAACTCAATATTGTGTTTTTCTGAGTATGTGTTTTATATTCTCTTACTGTAACTAAAATGTAATTCATAAACAATCAAAAAGTGATGACTTCAATGTCGAATATCAATGACCCACTCATCAGATGATGCAAAACGGGCTGCAAATGTCTTAGGTTTTACTTTGTCACCATACAGTGACAATCCTGCATTATAGTCCTCAAAAAGAAGCATGAATAAGCAAATTTTCCTTCATACTAAATCCGTCAAATTTATTAGCTGCTCGACCAAGTAACAGAATATTCCACACTTCAATTTGATTTCACTAGGACTATAAGTATTATCCAGATATCTTAAAATGACTATATATGAACAAAATCAAAGTCGGGGAGAACTTAAATGACATCATCTCAGTTTACAGTATTCTATGTACTAAGTAGTAATGAACAAGAATCTATCAGTTTACAAAATAATTTGACAAGCATATTATCTGAGATACAGACAAATTTTATAAATAAACGAAAGTAAATAACGTAATACCTCAGGCTCCATGATATCTTGAAAATCAGGCGGCACCCGAATGTGAAGCCATCTCCATAAAACTGGAACCATGACTTTGTACTACAGATATCTAAAGGTTGCTGCTTCTTTGTATTACTATAGACATTATTGCTACCTACAGAAGGAGTAGCTTCTTGAAGGATGGAAGAAAAGGCAATTGACGAATTAAGAGGAGTCAGCGTTAGAGTTAGTAGAGAAACGATGGCAATGGCCTTTCAACGAACTCGATCCAAATTGGAGGAGCCGTGTGCTAAAAGAAGAGAGCATTGATCGATAAAAGTAGCACGTAAATCATCATTCGATCGAGCAATTGAAGATGGCAGCTTCAATTTTTCCCAAACCCTAATTTCGAGCAAAGAGGAACGAGCAAACATTTTTACAGAGCAAAGTAAGTAGAGGAACGAAATAGAAGAAATAAAGGCCGGCCTTGTTTTTTCAATTGAAAACAAAAATTTTGATTGGCACCTATTACAACAGACGTTTTTAGCCCGTTGTAAAATTGGTATCTATTACAACGGGTCAGAATGGACCGTTGTAATAGCTTTATATTACAACGGACAACCAATGCCCGTTGTAAAAAGGACGTTGTATATGACATCTTTAACAGCGGGCCTGAATGGACCGTTGTAATAGTCTTCTATTACAACAGACAACCAATGCCCGTTGTAAAAAGGGCGTTGTAATATGGTATTTTTATTGTAGTGTGCATTTTTCTTGGCTTTTCTTGCCATGGCATAGGTGTTTTTGTACTTCCATGAAAGAATATTGTCGAAATTGATTGGAGATGAAACGTTTGCTCTTCCTTTTTGGAACTGGGATGCACCAAATGGGATGAACTTACCTGCTATATATACAGATCAAACTTCTTCTTTGTATGATAGCTTTCGTGACGCCTTGCATTAGCCTTCAGCTTTGGTTGATCTTAATTATAATAACGTTGATCAAAACTTACCTAGTCAGAACAAACTGATCAAAATTTAAAGGTACACATGCTTAGTTGCCCTTAATACTACTTCTAAATTGCCTTTAAAATGATTCAAATTTTCTTCATTGCCACATGATTTTTTATTTTTCCATTTTTATCATAATAACAAATACAGAAGTCGACTTAAGTTGCAAATTGAAATCAACGATGGTCCTACCATATGGGTTGTCCTAGACGAACTAAAATTATATTGCCTACAGTTAAATAAAATAATAATTATACTAGAACCAATATTTGTAATAATAAGTAAAATGTATCTAACTAGGTGCTTAATTCTACTTATATGCAAAATCAAAACTACTAAACATCCAATTGTTCTCCTAAACTATTGTGAACTTTCTTATATATTGATTTTTGGATTGGGAGGTTGGCTTAGCAAATTGGCCTGATCGCTTTACCCAAGGGCCGGCTCTATTTGAAATACTCCAAATAAAGATGGCTGGTGTTGCATGCAGATCATGTACAGGAAAGTGATATCAAATGTAAAGACCCCACAACTGTTCATGGGCTCCCCTTACAGAGCAGGCCAGCGGCCCTACCCAGGACCAGGCTAATTGGAAAACATACCACACTGGCCCATACATGTCTGGACAGGTGACAGGAACCGGCCCATGAACGAAGACATGGGCGTATTCTATTCTGCTGCCCGAGATCCAATATTCTTTGCACATTATTCGAACATTGATAGAGCATGGAACATCTGGAAGGGCCTTGGAGGAATACACCAAGACTTTACCGATATCGATTAGCTTGACACTTCTTTTCTATTTTACAATGAAGACGCACAAATAGTTAGAATCAAGGTTAGATATTGCTTATCGTTTGATACTCTAAGGTGAGTAGTCGTTGGTTCCTTTGCACTGAAATTAATCTATTAAATAATAGTAAATCAAAAGAATTTGAAACTCTCTTATTAATTTGGGAGTGTTTTATTCATTCTTCTTAGTTCTCTCCAAGTCTAGATATTTTATTTTCAAAATACTATAATTTACCACTTTACATTTATTATACTAAATTTCCCTCGTTATTTTATGTTCAAATGCTTACTGTTTAAAAATAACTACAATCATTTACATATATTTTCTCTATTCTCCTCCAATATTTTACATCAAAGCCCACAAATTTAAATTATTTTCATAATCCAAACTTTAAAATAATTGATAAACTCACTCAACTAATATTTATTAATACATTAAATAAATCCTAAAAGATGTCAATTTCAATATGTATAACATAGACGTATTAACAAATTAGTAAAATTATTTTTTCGTTTTGATACAAATATATATAAATCTTATACAATAAATTATATACATTAATGGTTTGTTTTATAATTTATTTACCGGAATGAATCGATTATACATTGCACTATAAACTTTATTAACTTCAAATACCTACATTTTAAATTTTCTACAATTAATTACAAACCATTCTCAATTCTTTCCTAATATTTTACGTTGAAATCCATATATTTAACTAATTGTGCAATCTTAAATTTAAATTATTTAAATAAATTCGGTTAATTGATATTCATTAATTCTTCTGCTAAATCCTAAAGATATGAGAATTTCAGTATATATACAATATTCATATATGTGAGAAAAAATGATAAAACTGATTTTTCATTCAAATATAAAGATATTTAAATCATATAGCATAAGATGTTGTTAAATTTTGGCGCCACTATATGGAGAATTTTAGAGGTCGGAAATAGCTTTGTAACGGAGAAAACGGTTCGCAAATGGGAGTTCGGAGGTGGAAGTGATAAGTGAAAAGGTGAAGTTGGTTGAATTGATAGGATCTGACGTCTGAGGAAAAATTCAGACGTCTGACCCTTTAGCAAATCTGCACCAGACATGTTTCAGAGAATGAGGTCAGACGTTCGACCAAATAGGTCAAACGTCTGAGTCAGTGCATAATTGATTTCAGAGTCTTTAGTCAGACGTCTGACCAAATGGTCAGACGTTTGAGCTGAAGAGAAATTTTTTCAGTAACTTAAGTCAGACGTCTGACCATTTTGGCCAGACGTCGGAGGCGACTTCCGTCTGTTTTTTCATGTGTGGACTTGGCGTGAAGATTTGTGATATCTGTAAGGGCAATTTCGAAACATTGTCTAGGGTTTTTATTCTCCTATATAAGCTAGCTTTAGGTCCCAGATCTGGGTGCGTGCAAGCGACTGCAAAAAATTAGCCCTCACAAATTAAGGTTTATTAAACCTAATTTTCTTCAATTCTCTTCTCCACAAATCAATTTCTAATTAAAATTTTGATCATTGTAACCAATCTCTTGTACTATTCTCATCAATATTAATAAAAGCTCTCTTAAAACGGATGTATATTAACACAACGTTAGTGGAACCACAATAAATCTCTGTGTGATTTATTTTTCATTATTGCTTTGATTTCTGAATTGCTGGTTTGAGATTGTGATTATTTTTGGATTGATTGAGATTGGAATTGACTTATTGATTGGTTGTTTTTACACTTCTTACCATGATCACGTCTTCCACTATGCTTGTGGGATTTTGATTTGAGTGGTCTCCGGTTGAAATCACATCCCAACATTTGGTATCAGAGCATTGGTGTTGGTAAGTGGTTATAAAATTGCCTGAATCAAGTAATAACTCAAGTAGTTCCTTAATGGGTACTCCAAGTGGTGTAACTCCTTACATACGTAGTTCGTACGCAGCTTCAGGATCACAATTGGTAATTGACAAGTGGAATGGCGATAATGATTTTGAAAAATGACAATGGAAGATGAAAGCGGTTCTAAGGAGAAATTGGATGCATCGGGTAGTGTTTGATACAAATTTATTGCTAACGGACATCTCGGATGTTGAGAGAGAGGAGATGGAAGAGTGGGCATTCACTGCACTTCAACTTTCTACGAGGGAGAATGTTATCTCTGAAATTAGTGGTGAGATAATCGCTAAGGGTATTTGGGACAAATTGAAGGAGTTGTATATGAAGAATTCACTGACAAATCGTTTGATCTTATTGCAACCATTCTTCACCTATAAGATGAAGCAAGGTACTTCGCTAAAGGCGCAGTTGAATACTTTTGATGACTTGCTAATGAATATGAAGGCGGTAGATTTAAAGATTGAGGAAGAGCAAAAGGCAATGATATTATTGTGTTCACTGTCGGATCGCTATACAGGTTTCTCAAATAGTTTAATTAATAGCCAGGATACATCGACTCTTGATGATGTCAAGATGGGTCTTCTTAGCGAGAAGTTGCGAGATCAAATGAAGAAGTTAGGTGATGGAAGTAGTGGTCTAGTAGTGGTCATAGTTTATTTGTGGAGAAGGAGAGGTATGTGAAGAAGGAGAACCGAGGGCGTTCTAAATCAAGGAACCCCGGTTGGAGAGGAAAGTTGAAGGAAAAAAAAGGCAAGTGCTATATTTGCAAGAAGCCCGGTCATTGGAAGAATGAATGTATGAAAAAGGAGAAGGCAAAGAAGGAAGTAGCATCTTCATCGGCAGTGGTGGAGTTGGTGAGGGGGATATAGATGTTTTGTCAGCGGTAACATCGGATGTTTCGGGTAGTGAATGGATGCTCGATTCGGGGGAATCTTATCATATGACGTCAAATAGGAATTGTTTTTCTCCTTAGGTCAACAAAGAAGGAAATTTAATTGTTATGGGAAATGGTGCTATTTGCAAGTCAAAAGGCATTGGTTCTGTGCAAATTCGGATGTCTGACGGAGTGGTTCGTACTCTCACTAACGTACGCAATGTTCCGGGACTTAGAAAGTCTCTTATCTCTTTGGGGCAGTTGGATTCTTTAGGTTGTAAGATCACTATTGTGAGTGATAGCTTGCGGGTTTCGAAGGGTACGCTTGTGGTGATGAAAAGTGTTAGGACTCATGGTATTTGTTTGCTTCAAGGAGTGATTGTAGAAGGGGAAACTTGTATAGGAGTTGATAGTTCTTGTGGCTTGGATGCGACTAGGTTGTGGCATTTAAGGTTAGGTCATGTCTCGTAGAATAATTTGGACGTTCTTCGGAAGAGAGAGATGATCGATGAAAAAAGTTTCAAAAAGTTGGAGTTTTTCAAAGAATGCATCATGGGGAAGCAAACTAAAGTTTCATTCGGTAAGGGAAAGCATGATTCGAAAAGGGTTCTTGAGTATGTTTACATGGATGTTTGGGGACCGGCACCTGAAGCTTTTTTAGGTGGAGCTCACTATTATATTTCTTTTATAGATGACTTTTCTCGAAAAGTTTGGATATATGTAATGAAGGTCAAGTCGAAGGCATTTGCAAAATTAAAAACTTATAAGGCTCTTGTTGAGAATGAGAGTGGCAAGTTTTTGAAGGTTCTAAGGTCAGATAACGGTGGAGAGCGGAGTTTTTTTGGAGTTCTGCAAGCATCATGGTATTCGAAGGCATTTTACTACACCTGGAGATCCGCAGTCGAATGGTATTGCGAAGAGGATGAATCGTACTCTACTTGAGAAAGCTCGATGCTTGAGATTGACATCGGGTTTGGCTAAGAGATTTTGGGCTGAAGCTTTGTCAACCATAGTGCATATTATTCATCGAATTCCATGCTCAGCTGTTGGTAACAAAATTTTGGAGGAAGTGTGGAAGGGAAAGAGCACTGACTTGAGTTATCTTCGTATGTTTAGTAGTCCTATTTATGTGCATGATGCAGAAAATGATAAGTTTGAACCTAGAGCTTTCAAGAGGATTTTGCTTGGCTATAAAGAAGGAGTAAAAGGCTACCGGATTTGGAATCCAGAAACGAAGAAGGTAACGAATGTTCGTCATGTTACTTTTGATGAGTCGGCGATGTTCAAGGAGAATGTGAGCTCATCGGATGTTCCAAATTTGGTTCATGGTGAATCAAAGGAGAAGGAAATTATCTCCATATTTTGACCAAGGAATAGAGAGAGTAGAGTAGTTAGCGATGCTTGTGAGGAGGTTACGATTGATGTTACATCACATAGTCCACAGGGTTCCTCTAGCAGTGTTGGTGATGTGCATGATTCTAGAGAAGATTCGGTTTAAGGTGGAGCCGAATAGATTTTGGGTGATGGTATTGCTACTCGGATTGGTCGTCGTACTATAAGACCATCCGAAAAGTTTTGGTGATTGAAACTATCTTAGCTTTTGTGATAATGTAGACTATGATTTTCATGTAGTCCAAGATGAGTCGATGGACCTTGATGACGTCATGGAGTCGAGTGATGGCTCGAAATAGATTTGTACCATGGAGAAAGAGGTGCAATTATTATTGAAGAATCAAACTTGGGATTTGGTTCCACTTCCTAAAGGAAACCATGCTATTGGGTGCAAATGGATATACAATGTGTAGAATGACGAGAGATACAAAGCTAGGCTAGTGGCTAAGGGGTTGACGCAAATGAAGGGAAAAGGAGTATGATGAGATATTCGCACCGGTTATGCGTCATACTTCTATCCGAATATTACTTGTTATAATTGCTATTCACAACTTGAAGTTGGAGCAACCTGATGTGAAGACCGCCTTCTTGCATGGTGACTCGGATGAAGACATCTACATGGAGAAACCGAAAGGTTTTGTTGTGGATGGTAAGTCAAATTTGGCTTGCAAGTTGAAGAAATCACTATATGGTTTAAAGCAATCACCTAGACAATGACACAAGAGGTTTGATCATTTTATGCTTGAAAATGGTTTTGATAGAAACATCAAAGATTCTTGTGTTTATTTCAAGAAGTTGAGAAATGATTGTTGGATGTATTTACTCTTGTATGTGGACGACTTGATCATTGCTTCTAAGGATAAGAATGAAATCAACAAGCTAAAATCGAGTTTGAAATCGGAGTTTGAAACGAAGGATCTTGGAGAAGCAAGAAGGATATTGGGCATGGAAATTGTAAGGGATCGAAAGAATTTTGAGTTGAAACTAACTCAAAAGAAGTACATTGAGAAAGTGCTTTGCTGATTTAGCATGGAGAATGCAAGGCGTCAAATATACATTTACCTTTGCGTATGAAGCTTTCGTGTAAAGGATCACCTATCTTGAAGGAAGACAAGACTTATATGGCAAAGGTGTCATATGCTAGTGCGGTTGGAAGTCTAATATATGCAATAGTGTGTACAAGGCCCAACATTGAAAATGCCGTCAGGATGGTTAGTCAATATATGGCTAACCCGGGAAAATCGCATTGGAAAGCTATGAATCTTATATTGAGATACCTTAGAGGCACATCATCTCATGGTCTTGTTTTTTGCCGTAGTAAGGCGATGGATTGTAAGTTGGTTGGTTATTGTGATTTGGACTACGTCGGTGATAGGGATCGAAGAAAATCAACTTCTGAATATGTATTCACACTTGGGGGTACAGTCATAAGTTGGAGATCTAGATTGCAGATCGTAGTTGCTTTATCCACTATGTAGGCGAAGTTGATAGCCGCTGTGGAGGCGGCGAAGTTGATAGCCGCTGTGGAGGCGGCGAAGGAGACACTCTATTTGAAGCGATTATTGTGTGACTTGGGATTCAGGCATGATAATATTGATGTTCGATGTGATAGCTAAAGTGTTATTCACTTGGCAGAGAATTTGAAGTTTAGCTCACGGACCAAGCATATTGAGGTGAGAGTCATTTCTAGTAGCCATGGATGAGGATAAGCAAGTATATCTTCGGAAAGTGCACATAAAGGATAACGCGGCGGACATGTTCACTAAGGCATTACCTGTTGGAAAGTTCGAGCATTGCTCGAACTTGATTCGCTTGGAGAAGTGCTAGGTGACGGTTAAGGGGGAGCTTGGTGGTAGATGAGGAAGAGTATCGGTGAGAGATTGATATTCTATCTTCTTGGTAAGTGCTAGTCCTTGGTGAGATAGCTTAGGACTTGGATGTTTTCATCATTTCATTAGCAGGCGGGGACTTTGCCTGAGCTCGTTGGTGGAGTGCAATGGGCGGTGGCTTTGCCTGAACTCATTGGAAAAGCAATTATGTTTGGTTGAAGGTAGAAGAAGGGATAGTTGGTGCTGTCGGTTGTCGTTGATGGTATGGTACCATTGGAGATGGATATGGTGTGGAGATGGAGTGTTAAATTTTGGCGCCATTATATGGAGAATTGTAGAGGTCGGAAGTAGCTTTGTAACGGAGAAAACAGTTCGCAAATCGGAGTTTGGAGGTGGATGTCATAAGGGAAAAGGTGAAGTGGGCTGAATTGAAAGGGTCAGACGTATGAGGAAAAATTCAAACGTCTGACCCTTTAGCAAATCTGCACCAAATCTGTTCCAGAGAATGAGGTCAGACGCCTGACCAAATGGGTCAGACGTCTGAGTCAGTGCAGAATTGATTTCAAAGCCTTTAGTTAGACATCTGACCAAATGGTCAGACGTCTATGCTGAAGAGAAAAATTTTCAATAACTTAAGTCGAACGTCTAACCATTTTGGCTAGACGTTTGAGGCGACTTCCTCTTGTTTTTTCATGTGTGGACTTGACATGTAGATTTGCGATATCCGCGGAGGCAATTTCGAAATATTGCTTAGGGTTTCTATTCTCCTATATAAGCTAGCTTCAGGTTTCAGATCTGGGTGCGTGTAAGCGAATGCAAGAGGTTCGCCCCCAAAAATTAGGATTTACCAAAACCTAATTTTCTTCAATTCTCGTCTTCACAGATCGATTTCTAATTAAAAGTTTGATCATTGTAATCAATCTCATGTACTCTTCTCATCAATATTAATAAAAGCTCTCTTTTAAAGTGAATGTACACTAACACAACGTTAGTAGAACCACTATAAATTTCTTGTATGATTTTTTTTTTTATTATTGCTTTGATTTCTGAATTGCTTGTTTGAGATTTTGATTGTTTTTGGATTGATTGAGATTGGAATTGAGTTATTGATTGGTTTTTTTACACTTCTTACCACGATCTCATCTTCCACTGTGCTTGTGAGGTTTCGATTTGAGTGATCTTCAATTGGAATCTCATCCCAACAGATGTATACACAAATAATAGTAATTTTTTAACTTCTAATTCATTTCTCTTAAAAAATTATCGTACATTACATAACATGGTTTCATTTTTAACAATTTTTAAAGGATAAATTAATATTTCATAACATTATGATGTGAGCGTATAGATTGTAATGATAAAAATTAAATATATACATATTCTCACTTTCAACATGATATTAAATACTACATAATGTTATTTTGCAATTATCAAAGTTTTAAATAACTCTCCTAGAAATCTGCGATTAACTGCAAAGGTTAAAAAAGTTAATAATGGATAAAAGTTCATATATGGATAAGCACTTAAGCAGACCATATGATGCTCTTTCCAATTACAAATACAAACAAAGCTCTTTTCGGTTTTCTCCAACTTTTCTACATACAACTCCTTATGTTTAATTAGTTCGGTTGATTATTAATTTAAATTAGGGATTTTTAGGCTCAAGGAAAAAGTTAGAGAAAAATTTAGTTTCAAGGACAAGAAGTTTGTTTTTTAGGCTGATGACACTTTTTAATGTAAATCACAGAATGATAGTTGTAACTATCATTTTCAGTTTACACTAAAATGTCCTTCAGACTAAAAAGCAAACTTGTTGTCTCTTAGACTAAATTTTTTTACAACTTCTTCTTTATGCCTATTTACCTGTTTAAATTATTTAAATAAATTCAAATATTTAATATTCATTTGTAAATCCTTAATAAACGACAATTCAATGTGTATACAACATTCATGATAGCAAAAATGGTAAAATCATTTATTTACTCATACATATAAAAAAAATATCACATAAATAAATTATTTACATATACATTATTATCAATTTTAACTTATATTTTGTTTGAGTTAGGACATTTATTTTGATAGAGATACAAAGATAGTGATGATTGAAATCTCAAGCTTACATCGAAGCGTCATATGTCATATTATTTTATAATTTCTATCACGCTAAATTTATCATATAGTGCATAGTAAATTAAATTCTACTTGGCAATAACTAAAATATAAATACTATTTTTTAACAACATTATTACGTACAGCTTATGGGTTACACAGTAGTATATATGAAATTAGGATTGGTCCTTCATTTTCAAACTTAATACACGAAAAAATAATTCTTAAAACATGTTTTAAATTAGTTAATTTTTGAAAAACACCCTTATCATTTATCATAATAAGAAAAAAGACACTTCTTACTTTTTATATTATAAATTAAGCCCTTAAAATTTGCAAAAATAAAATCATGTACAAATTCATTATAACACAAAATTAGTAATCTAAATAAGAATTTCAAATCATAAATCTTGAAATCAAATACAAAAACGACGAATCAAGTAATTTGCCCTGTTTAAAGTACAACGTTCAGTGCAACAAATAAAAAAGAAAAGGTAATGGAATTTGGACGTATAATATGTTTATATCACTTAATTTCATGAAATATAATATTTATAGAACTATAAATTAAGTTATTTTAACAAAAATATACAAATTTAAAATCATTATACACATTGTACTATAATAATGCAATAAACTGAACTACTGTCGGATTATTGCACCGTAAACAGTGCAACATACAATAAAGGCAATTAAATTGCATATAAACACATCATTATGAACATTCTATTGTAAATAACAATTATTTTTATTTTAAATTTTACATTTTAAATAATGC
The DNA here is from genome assembly GCA_030765085.1 of Allium cepa. Classification (NCBI taxonomy): domain Eukaryota; kingdom Viridiplantae; phylum Streptophyta; class Magnoliopsida; order Asparagales; family Amaryllidaceae; genus Allium; species Allium cepa. Next base: position 98,716,299 of record CM060942.1, on the reverse strand, counting down.
TTAAAAACGAGGGTCTTGTTTGAATTTTCATGAATTTCCTCGGTATTTTCTATATCTTGAAAATGTTAAATGTTTCGTTTCTTTGTTTTTTGTATTTCTAAAAAAAAAAAAAAACAGATATTGTAAACATAATTTCTGGTTTAAATTAACCCTCTAACATTGTTTTCAACAATTATTGTTCGCTTTTTTTTTTAAATAAAACCTGGACTTAATCGAAAACTACTATGATCAAAATTGAAGTTCTTATATTTCTTCTTTTTTTTGCAATGTTGATTTTTACTAATGAAGAAACAAGCAGGTATACATATCAAGGAGTTGATATCCCATGGCTTAGAGCTAGACCAATTCCAATCAAGCTCTGACTTCATTTCAAAGAAAGGAGCAACTACCAACAATGACTCAGATTCATCACCAATTACCGTGACAGTGAAAAGGCCGAAAACTTCACCAAGTGAGAAGCAAAAGTAGGAGGAAGAAGAAGTGCTTGTGGTCAATTTAATGGAGTTTAACACTAATGAATATGTCAAGCTTGATGTGTACATTAATGCATTTGAATCAAGCTATTATGCAGGGTGCTTTGTGAATGTGCCTCATGCAAAAGGCACAATGGAGACTGTGGGCACTAAGTCTGGAGTTGGAATAAATGACTTGCTCGATGAGATCGGTGCTGAAGCTGATGAAATGTTGAATGTTATGTCGATTCCACGATGTGGGACTGAAGATTGGGGATGTTAATGTCGAATACCCCAACTTAACGGATTTCTTTACAAAATAATGAAATTATGGATAGACAAATGCCACTGTATTATGTTCTAATATGAAGTGTTTTCCTTCATGATGAAATATACATCATATATAGACAAAGTTGAGGAGCTTATCACTATAAGCATACAATTAAAGTCAGAAAATTTCACATTGCAGGATACAACTTTTATGGTTTGAGACTACAAGTTATAATTCTGATGACATACAGTAAAAGCATGTAAAGCTCATAAAGCAACCCATGTTACATGGCTCAAAATCATGAATTGAACAAGCAAAAGTTGATAGTAGCACTTAATATCTTAACTTGATGGAACCGCACAGCTAGAAACCACTTTAGTGCCCGCCATAGCTAGCTAAACATTTGAGAATAACTGCTAGGATTCAATGTCTGTGTTGCTGCAGATTCTGAAACAGTAGCAGATGCATTCTTATGAGAAACATTGTCGATTAGTACCACCTCTTTGAAATCAAGTTCAGGTACAAAAGTTTGAGATGGAATCTCATTCAAAAGTTCCAATTTCTTCTCATTTGAAGATTCTTTGATTGGAATAGTTTTGCTAGGGGGGTCCGATTTCAGCTCGCCTATAACTTCATTGGCTGTTAGAAGTCAAACATAAAATGATGGCTGCACATCAGTGATATTAGATTAAGTTAAGCAAATTGATAGATAATATTATTGGTTAGCTTGCGCGAAATCTTGCCATATCTTGCAAAGTACGATCATGTTTTTCCAAAATGCAAAATTACTTGTATTTCTACTAACTAAACTGCAATGTATGTTGCACCTTTAAAAAAGTTGAAGGAATACTGATTTTTGAATTAGTCATGCACAGTTGTGCATTCAAATAATACAAGGCCAATTCTACTTGTAATCAAAAAATCCATTTTACATATCCCGCTAATTCTCATAGTTCCTCTTCACATTTTCTTTCCATGCTACCCTTCTCTAAAATCTCTCATTTCACTTCCATTTTTCAAACCCACTCGAAACCCTTTACTTCTTCCTCACCAAAAATAATCAAACATGCATCAAACCCACGCAAAACTTATTGGTAGAATTAGCATACATACCTAAATGATAAGATTTGTGGATGAAATGGTGAATGAAAAAAATAGGGATTTTAGTTGGATCTGATTCTGAAAGAAGAAATGTGAATTGTTTAGGATTAGGTTACAAAATGTGGAATCAAAGTTATTTTATGAAGAGGTAATTCGGTAGTTGCATGGGGTGTGGAAGGTGGATGGAGGAGTTTTCGGAATTGAGTAAATTTTAAGGGTGGAAGGCGAGTTTTTAATTATGAATACAATTGACCATAATATAAACTAATCTAACTTTTGTAGAGGATAAATTTCGGTTTCCTACAGTTGTGAGCATATAAGTTTTATACATGAAGTACAATATATACTGATAATTTTAATCTCAATATTACTTTCAATCATCAAATCTATCTATACTATAATATTAATTAAACAAAAGAATGTCATTACAATTTATAGTGAATAATGTAAAAGGAAATATCAATAAAATGGCCTCCAATTGACATCAATTATTATGACATAATTTTACATCAAAGAAGGTAGATAATTTAAAATTTAATCGTTGTGGCCCGTAGATTAAAATCCTAGACCGACCACCGGTTTTGATGATGATCGTTATGGAAATTGTATATGGCATCCTATATTGTACGTCAAAGAAGAATCACGAAGAAATAAATTTCCATTCAACCAAACAAATTTACACACAATAACACCTATGTGTAAATTGTATGGATGTCATATTGATGCAATTTATTGAAGAACTTATGCATATTAATATGACTGTTCTTCAATTGACATTTTGCTGCCAATAACCTTGATCAATATAATCTTAAACATGTTCAAAAATTACCAAATAGTGCCATTTATAAAACAGAATATTAAGCTCGGGTCTCTATTTCATAATTGAGTGGTTAAGCATGTCTCTTAATCACTAATTATATAAATTAGGTTCATACTTCTCTAACATCACTCCTGCCAGTTATCAGCATTCGCCAACTCATATATTTCCAATCTTTGAAATGTGATAACTTTTTGTAGATTATAATCGGATTTAAGAATCGATTTTACCATTAAATCACTAATTTAATAAACTTTCTGATAATATCCATTGTTTATATATATATATATATATATATATATATATATATATATATATATAATTAAAAACGCGGTTTTTAACTGCATTTTAGTAATGCAGCTAAAAACTGTATTTAATTGTGCTTATGCAGTTTTTAACTGCATTTTTAAAATGCTTTTAAAAACTGTACCGCAAAAATTTTGAATTTTTCGAAATTTGTTTTTCGAAATTTGAAAAAATTATTACGAAATACGGCTAAAACTATGATTGTGCTTCAAAATTTCGAAATGCAGTTAAAAAGTATGATTCGTTTCGAAATTTTCAAAAATTCGAATGTGAAAAAAAATAAGTTTCGAAATTTTGAATTTTACACGTCCATAATACATATCATTAAAAAAAAAATGATTTAACGCTGAAAACGGTTTGTTGATCCAATGTTTCTAGGAAAGTTTTTGCGTTTTAAAGGTTGATGATTAATAGTTTTAAATATGATTGTGTTTCTCTATTGAAATGCATGCACAAGGACGTAATTTACACAAAATTAGTAAGTATGGGTGTTGTTCATTTTAATCAAAAATAGGGACTTGCCGTACAAAGCTCTTTATAAAATAGTATTAATTTCAAGATTGACAACTAGTTCAAACACTATCTACATTACAATAGAGAAGAATACAAAAGAACATAAAATTGATCGTTAGTGGGAACTAAAGCAAACGGTCGTGATTTCATTTTGTACGAACTAAAGTAAACGTAATGAACTACCCAAATATCGGTCTCTAATAACAATAAAATATAAAAAAAGAAATAATATTAATTGTTATAACTGGGTCCACATGTTGCTGAAATGAATATTAACATGCAAACACATTAAACTTTATATAAATCAACTAAAATAAATACTAAAGAGTCAATCTTCAATTTAAAAACAAGCTGAACCTAAGTTCATTAGAAGTGTACTATAAATACTATTCTAACCCAACAACCCCTAATATAGTAATAATTAATGTATTTAATGATCAACGATATACCTTGGAGTATAATTTGACTCGTTGAATAATCTTGAGATCGTGTTCCATCTTGGGCATGTGGAACACTTATTTCTATTATAAAATATATATATATATATATATATATATATATATATATATATATATGAAAGACCAACCAAATCAGTTAGTAAAGAGATAATCCAAATTGTTAGATTACTAAATTGCTAGTTTGTACCTTTTCTAATCATCGTAAAGTCTCTCAGTTATTAACTGCTACATTACTAATTTAGTAATGTGTACCTTTTCTTAATTATTGTAAAACTCTTGCCATGTTTCACTTAGGAATGATATATTTATATTACTCCTACGATTACTGACAGCTACATCTAGAATGATATCATATCTTGATCGTTAGTAATATTGATTGTTAACTCTTATGAATTGACTTGATTTGTTATACTACCACAATCATCCATATTGTTTCGTGTTCCATGACATTGATTAAAGCAAAAAACTATTTTCATACGATATTTGGTGTTACGTTTTAATGAGCAATAGCTAAAGTTTACTTCTTCTTTTTTTAAAGTTGATTAGCTCAATTACTCAAGCAATGATATATAATGTTAATTTGAAAATCAGCCACAAGGGCCTCTTTAGCAAATGCAATTAGTTTCTAGGACACACGACTGAAATAATTATTTTTAAGGACAAAATACAAAATAATTAATTTCTAAGGCCTAAAAACCAATGAAATTATGTCCTTGAAAGTAATTAGATTGCTGACTTTGTCCTTAGAAGTAATTATTCTACTGACTTTGGCCTTGAAATTAATTTTTGTGCATGTGTGTCCTAGAAACTAATTGGACTGCAAAGTTTGTCCTTCTAGTGAAATGCCCCTAATATAATACTTCATATTTTTACTATTTTCCCTAATTTTTCTGCAAATTATCAGAACCGTGCAGACATTTAGTTACATTGGAAGTTATCTGACAATAGATGGACTTGGTAAAAATGAAGGAAAAAATATGTTTATTCCTTGCATCATCTATTTACCTGTAACTCCTTGAGTCTGACCATCCGAACGTTGGACTTTAGCAGCATCTTCGGCGTTAGAATTCAAAACAGGAGAAACTTGAACAGAAACATTTTTCGGTGCTTTAGTAATAAGGGGCTCTCTACTCTGAAGTGGTTCAGCTGAGATTGCCGCAGGACGCAAAAACTCTTCTCGCATGAGCATTTTTAAATTCGGTGCAACATCATTTGAAGCAGTGATTGGAACAGCAACTCTCGAGTCAAATACCATTCCTCTCAATAAAGTTCCATTTACCCGAATAGTCAAGAGATGTCCTGAATCAAAAGAACCTTCAAGAGTACCAGAAATTTCTTTCCCTACTAAATCATCATTTACAATATTATTAGTCGTTCTAGAAGCGGGAAGCGAGTTATCCCTTCGTCTTTGAGTTTGGCTATTGGCTTGGGTTCCTGCATGTTAATTTATTGATTAGACTTTTCAAAATATCAATATAAAATATTTTCTTTTTAGTATCTATTTTTATCTTATATCTTATGCATTTTTTTATCTTATATCTTATGCATCTTTCTACTCCCTTAGGTGGGTATTAACGTTCACGCAAAATGTTTTTTTATTTATAACCTATTTTTTATGCGCTGCTTCCGAGCTGTTACACATATAGGGTATACCCAAAAAAATCCAAAATCTGTTTGTATCCAAAAAAAAAACAAAAAAAATGAATAAAATGAATAAACCAAGGTCAAAATGACGTAATTTATTTTTATAAGCACTAAAATTGTTATCTATATATGTATGTGTAATTGTGTATACATATCACACTTATAGTAAGGGAATACTTATCTCAAACTTCTTCGTCATGAGCTTCTTTTCATCAGTAAATTGTATCTTTCACAAAATGATCATCTCATAGTTATTTTCAGCTATAAGCTAAGTAAAAGTTGAATGAAAAAAGTGTAAATTTATCCACTATTAGTGTGTGTAGATGTTAGCACAACTCAACACTTGATTGGGGAACGTTTTAAAGCATAAGGACCTACATTATTTTTGGATAACACATCAACCGGTCAAAAACATCATATATTGGGGGAAATAAATTGTGTTCATTTTGGTGCATGTTCATATTGTATGCACTCTAGTTTGATTTCTTATCTATTAAATGCAAAATTCATTCATACCTTCTTCTTCTACCTCTTTTATTCTTCTTTTAGTATCTGGATCTACGGGGGTTAGAGAATTGCAATGGGTATTTGGTTGAGATGGCACAAAGTTGAATAGAATTTTATGAACAGTTCACGACATCACGAATATATGCATCCTCATGCATGTATTATTAGTCATGGAAGTATGATTTACGTACAACAAAATAATTTAACTACTATTGTAGTAAGAAATTTTATACCTTAATGTACTAGGTGGTTGTCCCGTGATTTATTGGATTTAGCCGGAGTCTACATAATTGTGTCTTTTGTGGAGTTTGATAGAATTTACAGCATTATTTATAAATACTTTATATTAAAAAAAATGCAAATGCAAATATGACGATATTTGCATCCTAAAATTATCTCTCCAGTTTTTATCAAGATAGTGGCATATATAATCTGTATTTATTACATCGAATGATTGATGGGTACTATTTTATCAAAATGTGTTAGATTATATTATGTGTAAATGAATACTTTCTGCTTAAAATTATTTTTTATCATCATATTTTTCGCTTTATTTATTGACATTAGTACTGAAACGGTTTTATGTTGAAAAAAAAATATTTTTTATTTTTTATTTATTAATCGTGAGCGGATAGACAAATATTTAACTTCCTTCTGCTATTAGCGCTATTAGCGGATAAAGATATCTGATATTCGAAAATGATAACATTGATGCAAATATATCGTGATCCACATCCATGTCCAATCTTTGATATACCTACTATTAATTTGATACTATCATTCTTCAGAAAATGATATATAACCTCTCTTCAAGAGACAATAAGCTATTTTAGCAGAAGGAATAAATAAATACAAACTAAGGGTGGTGCGTTCATGAAAAACTTTAGCCTGGTTACGACATCGGACGCGTCAGACGTTGTAACTGGGCTAAAGTTCAAAACGGTCAATTGGCCTGACGCGGAGATAATGAACGTTGGCGTTGGACGCGTCTGACACCAACGGCAAGAATTCAAAAAGCCACCCTCCCCTATATATTTTAACCCACTTACCTCCTTTACACCAAACTCAACTATTCTTCCATTTTCTTACCTCTTCAATTGCATACTCAAAACAAAATGTTGCAAGAACAACAAAAACCGTCCGAAAATATGGTTTGTAACAGCATTAATGCATCTTCATCAATGCGCAGCTGACGCATATGAGACCGTTGACACTAACAAGGAGTACACAGAAAATAACAATTGCACTAAAAAACGTCTTGAAGGAATGTCCAGAAGAACCAGAGGTAACGGATGACCATGTTCGCCACAAATAAAAAGCGTCTAGAAAACAATGGTTGGTTCTGCACAATAAAACTAACTCCAGACATGATCTTATTAAGGGAACCGTAAATGGTTCGAAGGAACGATGAGTGATCGTGCGAAGGTAAATATCTTTTCTCTAGTTTTATATAAGTTAGGTACAAGAAATTTGCTTATTAGTTTTTATTTTAGGAGTCGGAGACTAATATTTTAAAGTATCGAAGAGGCAGGTAGAAATTATGAAACTACAACACGTTATATTTCAAGGTACACATGCAACTGGAGCGGCTGCATTCACGTCTGCTACACATGAAGATGCGTATTCAAACATTCCACGATCTCCTCTACCTTTGAAAACATACCAGACCTCTTTTGATCGAACGTGCGAATTAGATACAATGTATAGGAATCTTAAAGAAGTTTTAAGAAGTCCAAGTACAGAAAACATGGTTCTTTCCTAGTATGAGACAACCTTCTATGACTCCACCCTTTAATACTTCACCATCATTTGACCATGACTCTACTCTAGATTCAAAGATCGTGGTGGGACAAGTAGAAAATGTAATGAAGGAGAAAACTTGTAAAACATAATGCATCTGCTCTTATTGATCAGATATATGAGAGAAAGATGGAGAAATCTCGTTCTGATATGGGAAGCCCTAACACTAGTTCGAGTCCAAATAGTATAGATTATATCTGATCATTTTCTTATACCGCTCTTGCTAATCATGTGAAAATGATTGGTGACCTAGACGTTGGCAGCATTAAGTGTTCTAATGGAATATTTGATGCTTTGGAGGATGATACTACGAGAAGTTTCTTGATTGTTGAAATATCAAGGATGAAACACAACATTTGATACCAGCAAAACTTGATCAACAAAACCAACCCTAATCCATAGAACTTATTTATTTCAATTACACTATATCTTTTAGTATTTGCTTATTATCGCATCGTTCATACTTTCTTTTTATTGCAGTGTATCAGTTTTATCTTTAAAAAAATTAGTGTATCGGTTTTTATTATTCGTTGTATACCGTTTGCATTAGTTTATAATTTAATATCAATTATTGACAATTATTCTACAATATTTAAAAAAAAATAAAAACCAACTATACCAAAAAAACAACCATTTCCCTTTTAGAATTCCTCTTTTGTAACATAAAAAACACAATCCCCTTTCGCTAACTTACATCTTTCAGAATACCTCTTTCGCTTATTAACAAACATGCCCTAAATTGCAATACAAGTATTGCAATGTAATTATTAGATAACAAAAAATAGAATATTGTTTGAGTTAGACATATGAATTGATATTTAGATCCAAAGTTCCATTATTTATTCCTTCATCCGGGACTTTATAATCTCACTATTATATATAATAAACATCAACTTGTAATAACTGAATGTCAACTTATAGTAAATAAAAGGTTGGCTTGCAGTAAATAAAATGTTAGATTGCAGTAAATAAAATGTTGGCTGCAGTAAATAAAATGTTTGCTTGCAGTAAACAAAATGTTTGCTTGCAGTACGAATGATCTATTTCTTTGTGAAATTTATTGATTTCTTCTAGAAATATTAAATACGATAAATGACATTACACCTCTTCAGGAGAGGTTAAGCTATTACTTCAGGAACACCAATAAGCATATCAATTTACAGAATAAAAAGTAAATAATAATCTGCAGTGAAGTTAGAAGTATGAAAATAAATCTTATACAACACTTCATCAGGACTGTTAAATATCAATTTTTCAATACAAAAGAGAGAAGACTGCTGATTGGTAAATAATAATAAAATTATTGCGCAAACAAATACAAAAAACAAGTACCTGTGTAATTTGTGTTGATAACATGTTATACAATAAAAGAAATAAACTATTTATATTGTTATACTTTATATTAAGAAAAGAATCATAATTCGTATAAGAGACTAAAACTATAAATAAAGATTAAAAAACAAAGTATGATTATGAGTATAATTTTTCTTAATACTAAACTAAAGAATGACAACGAATGAACTTAAGGAAGTGAGAAGCAAGTAAACAAGAAACTAGAAATATAGTGAAATAGAATATAGGACTTTACTTCTTAGATTGATGTATATTCATATTATATAGCTTTAGTAGCATATATTTGTAGAAATGTAAAGTCAATTATGTTATATTTTGAAACCTTGAAAAGGGCTATGCAATATTGACAAAAGATTTTAGATAGTGCAATAAATATGAATGGGAAATGTCATTGTGTAATTTCAAAATATAATGTATCCGATTTTACATTTCATAAATATGTGATTAAAACTACATGCTATAAATACACGTCTAAATTTCTCGTTCTTAGTTCAACAATAATAATCATAGTGATAGCTACTCATAATCATAGTAATATTTTATTTTTTAATCTTTTGTTCATTGTTATAGTCTTTTATTTCAAATATGATTCTCTTCTTAACACAATATATTATGTTATAAACAATTTATTTGTTATATTATATGAATATATATCATTTATTTATAATCTTCATTTCTAATTTATTGGACGTAACATGTGTACCATTTTTAAATTAAAAAACGAAGAAAATGAGCAATTAATCCATTTCATATGTTTCAACTTAATTTAGTTTGTTTCGGTTACCTTGTTTAAACTAAGCAAGTTCAACTATATTGCATCGATACAAAAGACAGGACTCAGACGAAATGTCATTGTTATATTTGACAAATGTTGCCATATTGTTAATTTATCATTATTCTATAAATGATAACTTCACTCATTTTTGAATTTGATTGTTTTCTTTCAATACATTAAAATTCAATGATTTCGGACCATTTTGCACTAATGATGATGTAAAACTTATATATATTCAACTCATTATACTTTGAAACAAGGTGTAGGGTATCAACCAAAACATCAAATTCCGACCGTTCGGATCTGGTTCCAGTCATAATCAAGTTGGAATTAGGTTATGAATCTGACTCCGGTCCGTTTAAAGGGGAAAAAAAGCAAAATCAACACAAAATCGAATGTCATATGTGGATGAAAAGAAAACGCAGGAAGATAAAAACAAGGATCTTTATAAACTAGCAAACTTCCATTAATACATACAACAGTGGAAAGAAAAGAGGAAACAGAACAAAAAAAAAGGTCAGAAAATGATGCATAGTAGAGGGGAAAAACAAAGATAGGACAAGACAGCTAATAAGGACATGTTGCCCTTCTTTGTTTAATGCTTCCGTAGCATCGACTTCAAAATATTAATGTTAGACTACTGTACGTGGTTCAATATTTATTTTAGAAGAACTTCAGCGTGTGAAATAGGTTAAAATATAAAATATTTAGTGACATAAATTGTGAGATATTAGTATCATCTGTCATATAAAGTTAGGAAAATCAAGATTAAGTATTGATATTAAATACTAAAATGCACTTGCTATAGTATTTTAATTAAATAATCAGTGAAATTTAGAAACCAAAATATTTACTGAAACTTCCAAAACTGATGAAACAGGTCCGAATTTTCAAAATTTAAAAGACTGAAACCGATACTGAAACTGAGTTGTCAAACCTTGCTTTAAAGTTCTATGGAATGAACGACAATTTGTTTTAAAATAAAAGAGCGCATTTTATAGATATAGTTACAATATTTTTAGTCTTTTAGATGTCAAATTTCAAAATATGAAGCTTTATTCTCCGACCACTTATCATTTGAACTTTGAAGATATTTAGTTATACACAGCACAAGGTTAATTTCATCAATGAACGTGTTTAGATACATTAATAAAAATAAGGGCAGTTTTAACAAAATAAAAAAGTCGTTGTAGATAATCAGGATTCAAAAGGTTTTAGAAGATTCCAAATATATAACAAATTCCATGATTAGCCAATTATGCTGTAACCAAATATCATTGTACAAGCTTGGTCAGTCTAAAAAGATACCTTATCCTCTCAGGTCTTTTGTTAGTCAAATAATATTTATTTTATAGATATGTTGTTATCGCTTCATGAGTTACCATGAAATCCTATAAAATCTGTTTATTATTACTTCTCTGCTTGAACTAACATAAAATCCTAATGAAATCTTTGTTGCTCGACCTATTAAAAAACTTAGGAATTGCTTTTATATTCATCTTTAAAGGCTTTTAAAAGTTCTTGGAGGAACTTTTTTTCTTGAATTTTAAAGGCTTCACTACAAGAAAGAATTCGTGGAAATTCCTTGTGAAACAAGAAGGCAGTTTTTATTTAATATAAAATCTTTATAAATAATGCTGTAAATTCTATCAAACTCCACAAAAGACACAATTATGTAGACTCCAGCTAAATCCAATAAATCACGGGACAACCACCTAGTACATTAAGGTATAAAATTTCTTACTAAAATAGTAGTTAAATTATTTTGTTGTACGTAAATCATACTTCCATGACTAATAATACATGCATGAGGATGTATATATTCGTGATGTTGTGAACTGTTCATAAAGTTCTATTCAATTTTGTGCCATCTCAACCAAATATCCATTGCAATTCTCTAAACCCTGTAGATCCAGATACTAAAAGAAAAATAAAAAAGGTAGAAGAAGAAGGTATGAATGAATTTTGCATTTAATAGATAAGAAATCAAACTAGAGTGCATACAATATGAACAGAAACCAAAATGAACACAATTTATTTCCCCTAATATATATGATGTTTTTGACTGGTTGATGTGTTATCCAAAAATAATGTAGGTCCTTATGTTTTAAAACGTTCCTCAATCAAGTGTTGAGTTGTGCTAACATCTACACACACTAATAGTGGATAAATTTACACTTTTTTCATTCAACTTTTACTTATTTAGCTTATAGCTGAAAATAACTATGAGATGATCATTTTGTGAAAGAGACAATTTACTGATGAAAAGAAGCTCATGACGAAGAAGTTTGAGATAAGTTTCCCTTACTATAAGTGTGATATGTATACGCAATTACACATACATATACAGATAACAATTTTAATGCTTATAATTAAGCCATTTTGACCTTGGTTTATTCATTTTATTTGTTACATCAGTAGTTTGCTTTATATTCTAATTATAGTTCATTAAAAGGAAGTATTTTTGTAATTTTATTATGAGACTAATGTGTGTAGAGTTGTAAAATTGTATAATACCAAAATCTTTGTATATTATTGCATGCTTGACATCTCAACAAAAAATACCTACTTATAAATTACTCTAGGAAAAAATAAAATAAATAAAACCAAAATTAGTACTCATAATCCCATTTTAATTCCCTAAAAATGATTTGCCATAATTCACATTTCTTTTCGCTACTAACCTATTTCATAATTGTTTTAAAGCTAAATTTGAGGTTATGAAGTTAGAAGAATCAACAAAGCAATCATGATGATTTCAGAAATTAGGGACCATAGTTTTTTTACACAGAAATTAGAAGAAAAAAAAGGAAGAGGCTAATGAAATGAAGTATATAACGAATAAGAAGTCGATAATTAGTTTTAAGTTGTAGTTAAACTATTTTATTTTCTCTTTTGTAGTTAAATTATTATATTTTCTCGCTTCTTCAATTGAAAATAGGCAATAAAGTATTAAATACTAAATTTATAATGCAAATTACGAAACATACCAAATTATGCTAGGAGCTATGACTCATCCATAATCTATTTGTATCTACTGATTTTTAGCTTAGGTAATCTTTGCTCCAGGCAAATGGATTTGAGCTTTCAAAGCAAAACATATTATTAAGCTAACAAATTTTGATTCTAAACTTGTGAATATGTATGATGTTAAAATAGATGAAAATCATGCAATATTGATTGCTCAAGCACTTCTTAATGGACAAACAGAATTTTCTAAACTCCTTTTGAATTGACTTGATCATCTTGTTACACACGCAGGCCCGGCCCGCAACAGAGTCCACAGAGACAAAGGACTAGGGCAACGCACGGGTAAGGGGCAACAAATAATCATAAAAAAATGAAAGAAAAAAAACGCGATTTTCCTTTTCTCGGATTTCTGTTTCATCGTCGACTGCTGTAAAGCGCAACCACCTCCAAGCTTCCAACGTGTCTTATCTCTCTCAATTGCACACTGGCTTCATCTCCATCGATTACTTTGCTGCGCTTGTAGACTGCATCCCTCAAATTGCAAACCCTAATTTCAGTTTTAAAGTATATCCCCAAATCAGAATTTGGATCAAGTCTCAGCTAAACTAATGTGAGTAAATACAATCGACAGTTGACGATTGAAATAAGCTTTCGTTAATTTGTTGTGCTTGTAAATGAAATGATTAGTTTGTCTGGTTTTTTTCTATGACTGAAATAAGATTTTTTTTCTATGATTGAAATAAGCTTTTGTTAATTTGTAGCGCTTCCAAAACAATTCAATTGTAGCCAACTAATTCAATTGCTAATCTAAATGTCTTTCTGTAGACCCATTAATGAAAGCGAATTTTCATGAAGTTGCCATTACTAATTTGTACACTCATAAACAGCTAATCTAAAAGTCTTTGTTTGAATAACATAATTTGTACTATTCACATCACATCTATAAAAAATAAATGAAGCTGCAGGGACAATTAGGGCCTTAGGCAAAGGTCTTAAGTTATGAAAACCAATAACCTTAACTAATTTCCATGAAGTTGCAAGTTACTAATGTTCTTTGATTATTACATTTCACTCAATAAGATCCATCATCCTTAGATATTGATTGTGATGACTGTAATAAAATAGTATAGCATTTATATATGAATATTTATTTACTTCTACTGGTTGATCAAGCTTTGACTCACTTAGAGATTGATTTGATCAATTTAAACTTTATGAAGAAATTTTTGGACTTTTTGGAACCTAAGATTTAGAAATATTGACAATGATGAGTTGAAGGATAATTGCATGAATCTAGAAGGTTTTCTGAAGCACAATGAAGAGCAAGATATTTATGGAAAGAGTTATTTTTCGAACTTCGACAACTAAAAGGAATTCTACCATCAAAAGTAACTACATCAATTGATATACTTAATTTCTTGAGATCTTATGGGGATATAAGTGGATTTATGAATGTTTGGGTTGATTCTATTGACTATTCCGGTTACAGTTGCTTCGACGGAAAAAAGTTTTTCAAAATTGAAATTAATTAAGACATATCTCCGAACTACTATGTTGCAAGAGAGACTAAGTGGGCTCGCAATGATTTTGATTGAAAGTGAGTATTTAGATAAACTTATCCATGAAGATGTAATAGAAGAGTTTGCTTCAAAAATTGCAGTAAGAAATTTTTTCGTTAATATGTATTGATGTATTAGGATATTATGTTTACATTTTGATTTTTTGGCATGTAATCAAAATGACTTGTATGATCAATATTTTGTGATGGATGTTAAATTTTATAAAGAATTTACATTTTGTTATGTATATTTTTTTGGTTGGGTTAAGGGGCACCAAAACAAACAAAAATACTTGTTCGACTAGGGCATCGAATACTCTTGGGCCGGCTCTGTACACACGCATACATGCATTTCAAAATTTAATTTTCGATCCTATTCCGCTCATTTGAAATTTTCATAGCTTCAGTTCCATTTGGAAATCCTCGACATTCCATTTTAGTTCTGATTCCGGATTTCATTGCTTTTTGGAACATTTGAACATATTAATATGTTAATAAACACAATAAATAAATACGATTGTAAATGTGATTTAACAAATATAATGTAATTGGATCTCATTAGGTACATTTATATTTTGACTGGCCCAATCCAACAAAAAAAAAATCTAAAATTCTATTTTCAACTTCTTCCCTAAAATCACCATCTTCCTCAAGTGAACGAAGCCACTCCAAACACGATTTCTCTCTCTTCGGGCTTGATTCTTCTCTCTGCACTCAATTTCTCTCCTCACACTTGATTTTTATTGCTCTCAAATAAAGCCTTTAATTTAAGTTAATTTTGATCGCTTCCCTTCTGTTGGACGCATTTGCTGCCCCTCTTCTAGCGAATGGATGTTGCCAGGTAAAATATGATCAGATTTTTTAATATTTTTTAAAGACATTTACCAAAAATGGAATTTTAATCAAATTCCAGCCCAGTCACCCACCGAAATTCTAGGGTGTGAATCGGAATTTCTAACCTTGATTCAAGTATTAGATGTAAATGCAAGTTAATGCCATTTAAAGTCTATAGGTCACCCATCCATAGCATATGTTGCATGGGAATTCGTAATGACCAATATATCCCCAAATCACACCATGTGCTAATGTTGGACATGATCAACCTATTATTTCGAAACCATGGGTATGTTTTATTTAATATGCTGGTGAAACACATAAATTGTGATTATTGCTATTTTTTAAAATGTTGAATTATGAGTTTTAAAATGAAGCTAAAAGTTATCTATAAATATATAATTACCCATGTATATGTATCCTATTTTAGGAGAATTTATGTACCCTCCTAAAGTTCCGGCACACTCTTACATGTGCGCATGCACTACTACCTAGCATGTCAAATATGTGTGTGACCGTGTTACGTGCTCGTAAACATTGCAGCATATTTTAATATACAAATACATATAGTTAATAACCTCTAACTCTTTCTTTACGAGGGCGGCCACGCTTTCGCTTCACGGTTTCATTAATGGAATCAAAGGAGTGATTACTTTCATTTGACTGAGCCATTGTTTCTACTCTAAGTTATTAGTCCAATACCCTTTCTGCAAAGAAATTTTGAACATTAGCAAACAAATAAGCATTTAATTCAGTCATGCTGGTGCCTTACCTATTGGATCTAATAGGAAGATTTGAAGAAATTGCCTGGACAAACCTATATTTTCCCTGAAAAGAACATAACCACAATTACGAGGATGGATGTCAAAGCTTGCATACCAACTCACACTTATAATATCGAAGGCTTAAATGAAGTAGATATTGGCAGTGGTAATGATGGTGAGCAAGAGTTATTAATCATCTAGATAACATTAGCATAAGAAGCATATACTCACAAAATGCTATAAAGAATTAGTAAGAGGTGGGATAAATTGGTATCTATGGTAACTTGACCAAATCAGTTTCAGTGTGCAAATAGTTTGGAAGACAACTCTCCAATTGTGGTAATGAAATTGAGAAACGCTATTTTATCATAAAAAGTAGATACTAACAATGTTTAACCACATTCAGGCTTCAGAGCAGAATAAAACATAAAATAAAACTTCAAATACACAGTCATACAGATTACCACAATCAAATAAATATTCTAAAGAGAAGATATTAAGGCAAAGGAAATTTCCACTTATTATTCCTCAATGGAGTGAAACTTCATATTTATGAGACTTACTATGAATTTCCTTTTTTAGTATTGTTTATTCAAGACGAACAAACCCAACACAAGTGATTTCTCCAAACATAGTAACTATAAATAGATAATCAGTTGTAACTCGACCCATCAGCTAAAAAGTTTCCAATCATACAAAATGAATAAAACCAAAAAGAATACAACTGTTACATCAAGGGAACTTCAAAAAATACTGATAAACATGGTGACCTAAATAAAGAATCGAGGATTTTAGAAGGAAAACTTTAGTATGTACATTCCGAAAAATTATGTAGTCGAATATGCATAACCGCAGGTGTCAATCCAGAATATTTATCTAGGAGGGGCAAACAAAATTGATCTCAATTTTTTCACACAATATCATAATAACATACGTGTCCCTTTGCATAATAATTTAGTATATTATTTTTCTCTTATTCGTTTTTTTAATTCAACTTGATATTTAGATAATTTCTTAGTAAAAGATAAAGACAAATGATCAAACATTTCAAGAACATGATATATTTCTACCTTTTTGCCTTCGTCGAACCAAAAGATACAAAACACGCAGTACCCAATTTCAGTTGTTCTCCTCTTTCTTGCTTGTTACACACACATATGAATTAATGGTTGAAATATAAATTTCAGATCATTTCGAGACTTGTAACCCTCTAAAACTACAATATAAATTAATGGTTGACATATACGTTTTTAATGGCTCACGTTAACTTATAAATCTATGATTTTGAGCATGTTTACTACTGATTTTAGGGGGTTAGAAGTTTCGGAATGGTCAGAAATTTTTTCATGTCGATCAATATGACATAAACCTCACATTTACAAATAATTAGCTAAATATGACATATGTAGATCAAGGAAATCGATGGGGGAATTTTTGGGGGAATTATAAGATGATCTGGATCTCTCTGTTGCCTCTACATTTATAATCAATGGGAAATGAGTTTTCTTTATAAGCATACTCATACCAAATTGAATACGGATTTCAGGTTACCAGTGAATTCAACACAACAAGAACATCGGACCCATTAACCCGGTATTAATGGAACCACCATTAGGCTCAGAAAATCATTGATCATCAAGCCAGATGATCAAATACAACATAAGCTTTAAAGAACGAAATTTGAGCACCAAAAATTACCACGCTGTGTGGGACCTAGGTTGCAGCGGCGAGGTCGGTCAGTTAGGCAGTGTGGGTGGTTGCGATAAAAGACGGTGCGGCGTATGAGTGGCGATGGCTAGGGTTTTGAAATGTTATAAGAAATGGAGACGTCCTGTGGAGCAGGGTAAGATCGATCTTTCTCTTTTCTTTTCTCCCAATCAAAAAAAAGGTTCACTAACATTTCCTTTTCTGTATGAAAACAGAAGCGAGCTCTATTTGAGGGCCGGTACTATGAGTGATCACACTATTGCCATGTTCATGCTAAATTTTGAACATTGATAATGTTAAACGAACTTTGCAGCACGCGTGCGTGATAAAATGGTTGAATTGTTTTTCTATAAATTGTATTTATTTAATACGTTCAAAGAAAATTATTTCCATATACATTTAGTCATATTTTTGTGTTGAATCATACATAGGAAATTTGAAATTTTATTTCTAATTTGTAATGTCTAATTTCTGGTGAGTTTAAATTTTTATTTATATTATTAATTTGTAAAAAACAAAATTGTAAAGTGGTTTATTTGCGATGTCCTATTTTTAAGTGATATTAAGATTTAGTTAATACTTGTAGAGGAAATTTTGAATTTGTAAAAGAAGTTTAATTGTCAGATCCTAATTTTAAGCTATGCTAAATTTTAAGTTTAATAATATATGTAGAGATACGTTTTTGATATTTCATGCTGATACCAAAAAAGTGTGACATCAAATATATTAGAACTATTAATGAATAATTACATATAAAGGCCAATCTAGGAAGTTTGCGGTCGGACCAAAAGTTTGCGCTTGCAAACCAACTATTAATAAAGATATAGGGTAATAATCGGTAAATATAGCATTAAACAAACGTTAAAATCATTAGTAACGGTGATTTTATTAGTCATATTAATATTGTTTTCTCACTATTTAAACTAATCCTAACCACGAAAACATTTGAAGGTATATAATTTTTAAGAAGATGATCGTTGTATTATTTATGATGATGCTTTTTTTTTACTTTTGTCACGTTCAAAATCTAATATCAAAAAAGGTATTATTTCATATTATTATAAATAATTTGTGACAAATTAAAAAAAATTCTGTGTCATCTAAAATAAATTAAAATGTTGATGTAAATATTGATTGAGCTACAATCAGGAATGAAATATTTACTATTTTATCAATATCAAACTTTGATTGCAATGAAAATTTAATGTATTATCAGTCAGCGGTTTACCAATTTATGGGTATACCAACGATTATTTTACCAATGGGCACGGTAAAGTATCGGTAGTCATTTTTGTCTTATCAATAGTATCGGTACGGCAACGGGTTTTTTGTATCGGTAATGGTTACCATTACCATGACAGCCCTACTATTAACGTCTAGAAAATGACCTTACACACCATTTTAAAAGGGTACTACTATATACACCCATCAATATACTCTGTGATGCCACTTAAAAGAGATACTAAAATAATATAAAATAAAAACTTCAAATACCAACCATTATTATGAACTTAAAAAGATTTAAAATTCTACAAACTTTATAGAGAATATCACTTTGAATTTATTTATCAAATTGGGCAATTGCTTCTTCGCATGTCTTCCTTGTCATATTTTCATTTTTTATCGCTTGGAAAGAAATTTCAAGTGAAATTGTCTATCATTCAGCTATGTTAATGTTGAGCCCCAAAATGGCATGACACCCAAAGCAAATTGAAACGAAAAAAGATCTAGCCGGAAAAATATATAAAACAGAGAGAACACCAAAGTTTTTATAGTGGTTCGGCAAAATCTATGGCCTACGTCCATTGGTTATTGATTATGGATTATAGTTACTAGTACAAAGGCTTGGCAAGTCTAATAGCCTAGAACAACCAAGAGTTACTTCCTTAGTTACTAGGGTTGAAGAGGGATGGAAATGAAGAAAGCAAAGTGCCAAAAGTCCTTATCCAAATGTTACTGGTGTTGTAATCATAGGGAAATCATCCAGCAGAGTCGCCAGATACCCATATACCAAGTCTTACTTCAGATTCGAAAAACAGGAGAGGAATATGGAGTCCCCAGAACCAAATATTCATCTCGATACCGACTAGAAGTGGTCGGTACTGACCAAAAGTAGTTAGTATTGACTTAAATTTTTAGGGGATGGCTGCTCTACCTCCCTTATCTTGGTCTTCTATCTTTGATCTATTGTACTTCGAGCATTTTTCCTTGGAAATCGTGTTGTTTTTGAGAGATTCTGATATCACTTGTACTTGTCTGCTTTCCTTCAGAGCTTCCTTGAAGTTATTCAACTATTCCTTCGGTAATGCACCCCGAGAGATCACTCAGGCTAACTATCTATAAGTCATGGCTCTAGAGTTCCATATAAAGCGCAAAAAGTGCTCGGTACTGACCTGAAAGTAGTTGACACCGACTTGTTTCCATAGCTCCAAACTTATTCCAAATTCCAAAGTCCATTCTTTTTATCCTTGCAAACATGTTTCCAAGTCATCGAATCATTTTGTCTTTATCTTAGAGTAAATATCCATTTAAAAGTCGCTTGGTTAAAAAGCCGGATAACAATTAAGGTTTAAAGTAATAGATCAACTATAAGTTTATAGTCAAATTTTAGGGTTGACTGAAAAAATATTCAGAGTTAATGAGAACTGAGTTTACGTTTATCGTTTAATGCTATATTTTTAAGAAGATGAAAAAATGAATGCTTTTTTTCTTAAAAAATTAAGAAAACGAGATGTAGGTGTATAAAGGTGTGAGAAGTATTTTATAAAATGCCGGTGGGTAAGACTAAGGTGGAAGAAGGAGAAAAGTGGGTGTATACAGTAGCACTCTTTTATAAATAAACATTTTGTTACATTTTTATCCCTACCAAACATATTCAAATTTAAGCAATTAAAATCAAAAACCCTAATCCTAAATAAAAACACAAGAAAATGAATTTGTGGGCTATAAATATATAAATTCGGAATATCGTAACATATTTCTCTTGGATCTAAATCAAATTAATCCATTAATAACATTTTTTTTAATTATTAATTTGTAGTAAACATGGAAATCAAATATATAGCATTTACATCAAGCCAGATGTAAAAAAGCAAATCAATACAGTTCCATTTGGATTTCTTTTTCCTTTATATCACTTCTAGCTTTGATAGACATGAAGTATGAATTTTTCTCCTTAACAAAATTATATTGATTACTGAAAAGAGAGGAAGTGAGGGAAGTTGAAGACGTATTCCTGCATTTGGAAAATGAATAGAGGATGAGGAAGTGTATTTGTAGAATTATCTAGGGTGAAAAGTATTATATTGGATGAATTTTTTTAATAAAATGAAGGGAAGTGTAAGACATTTTACTAGATGTTAATAGATGTTGCCCTATTGGAGCCCTAAAACTAACGCATTTCTATGTAATTCTATTTATAAATGTAAATATTTATCAAAAAATTACTTACCAAACTACTTTATAAGTCATAAGCAATAAATGGTTGTTTCTCAAATCTATTTATTAGCTATTTTTGCAAGCTACTTATAAAAGGTTGTCGAAGATCAAAATTGAAATAAGTTACCTTTCTGTAGTTTTAATTACTAACATCGAGTTATCAAATAGGTTTTTTAAAGTATTTTAAAGGGCAATGACAATGGTGGTTAAAGTTAAAAAATGGTTAAGATAAGTTGCAACTTAAAGACCATTTGAAACCAATTCTAGAGCCTGAATCGAAGTAATGTTCCAATAAGCAAGCACTTATTTTGTAAGATTACGAGGTTCGGTACTTCTTAAATAAGGTACACATTATGTTTTTCGAAGAGACTCTAATGTCATTCCCCCAAAAAGCAACTCTTCCTTGCACCTAGTGTACTTTATGCTTAAACCATTGTATGCTTTTTGTATTACGTTAATGGCACCTAACCTATGCCTACCATGTCCCACCAATATCGCATAACCTATCCCTACCATGTTTAATCAATATCACATAACCTATGCCAGTTTTAGCATATCGCACTCCACCTCAATGAACTGTAGTTCTAACATGCATAGAAGTCAAAAGTGAACACGTTCATGTCCTACGGATCAACATCATTCAAGTGTGGATGGTCCACCCTTATTACTAAATAACTTAGATTGTTATTTTTTAAAGAGACTAACTAGCATGCATATATTCATTCCTTGCAAACATGTCTGACATTCTTCAAGCGGTTGATTTAAAAGAGAAGTAGAGAGTTGCTGGCAAAAAAGTACTAGCCGCTATAAAATTAATACTTGTAAGGGCAAAAAATTCAAGAGTTCCCTTGATGCTAAGCATGCTCTCTATCCAAAATCTATCTTCCTAACCGGACCTCCTGCTTATGAAGATACCACCATCTTCGAGCAAAACAATCAGAAGGAAACTATGATGATGCGCAAGCTCTCTCTTTGCAATAAGCGAAAGATTTCCAAAGAAGGTAGATATTATTTCAACTATACACTGTTTAATGTTAAAAATAACTGGCAAATTCTTATAGAAATTCATTTTCATAAATTAAGATGCTTAGAAGACAAAGTGATCTCAAAGGTAAGCAACTCGTCCAACAAAGTGGAACATATCTCTCTACATGGTCTAGAGGGAACATTAATTTGATGCAAAATAAGTTGTAGGTGGGAATCAAGTTACAGGAACTGAACAAAGATGAGACTGTTATCATCAAAAATTTCTTGAAGACCTGCACCTTACTTATCTCATGTGTTCCTTACGGTCACCCCTTCTTCGGCTATGACCTTGCTTGATTAGAATTTCCAATACATAATAATTGTATAAAGATGTATGTCTTCGGGAAACATTAACTTGATGCAAAATAGGTTGTCGGTGGGAATCAAGTTACCAAAACCTAAGAAAGATGAGACTGTTATCATTAAAATTTCTTGAAGAACCGTACCTCGCTTATCTCAAGTATTCCTTATGGTCATCCCTTTTTCCAGCCGTGCCCTTGCTTAATTAGAATTTCCAAGACGTGAAAATTGTATAAAGATGTATTCTGAATATAAAATTAAATAATAATGATGATTGAACTTTCCTAATATTGACCAACTCCATTGTCCCGATAGTTAGGCGTTCCAACTTTGATGCAAGAGGTCATAGGTTCGAAACTTGAGTAGCGTGATTCGAATCGTTGGACATAACTCTTTCTTCACAAAATTGGACGAAAGTAGCGGTAAATTAAAGGGGATAACAAAGGCTACGATCTAGAAAAGGAATTAGGAGAAAATTTTGAAGTTGATGTGCACAGTAATCTAGATATCAATAGTGAAGGATTTCAGGATTTGATCTTCAAATTTGTGAGTGGGCTTGTCTCTTCCATTTATAAATCAAATATAATGATATAATAACACTGTAATCCATAGACAAGGATATATTGGATAATAAATAATTTTAATAGCAAGCAATTATGGAGAAAATCTAAAAGTCCAATAATGTTTTGATTAGTAAAATCAATAAAAATGGATCTATGTTGATGTTTGACCAAATAACTGAATAATGAGTTGAAATGTTGATAATTTGAGGCTAAGATGCATATTACAGCACATGAATATATATATATATATATATATATATATGTAAGTATTAATAAATCATATAAATCAAAAAATAAATTCAAAATTAAATGAATTTATTTTATATAAATATATATAATTAAAAAGAAAAGTGATATTGGAAGTTAAAGAAATATATGCATATGATATATGAAAAATACATATGAAACTCAAGTAATGGTTTATAAAATGATTTCATAGATGAAGTCATGTATTCTCAAAAGTTAAATAAAAACTAAAATAGATTTTAAATGATTTTATATACATTATTTGGCAATATATTAAAGAGTGGTATTTTTGTGTATATGAGGAGCATTTATATCAAATTATACATCAGATACACACACACACACACATATATATACATACATACATACACACACACACACACACACACATATATATATATCATATGAAATTTTCTATGAAGTGGGAGATGGTATTTCAAGTGTTAAATATAAATTATTTTTAATTTGATATGATTTTCAATAATATTTTGAAGTAAATATGATAAAAGTCTATACTTTGATATTCAAAAAACTAGTTTTGTAAACATTGATTTCTAGAGCAATTTTGAATTAATTTGATATAAAATTCTTGATGAATTTAAAGTATATAGATAATAGAGAATAATACTTGAATTTCAAAGGAAATAGATCAAGAATAGGGTTAAAATCGAGCAAGTTATCAAAGGAAAAAAATATAAAACTTTGAAGTAACAGGAATGTTAAACTTGCAAATTTCAACCCCAGTGGCCGACCTCTAGAAATCCCAATGGTTGACCTTTGACCATTTTATAGAGACATTATGAACCTGGACTCTATAGGGGCCTATGTGAAATAGCCAGTTGACTCGCATTTCAAACCAATTATTACATTGGTGGCCCATATTGACTTGCCATGGCATCATGGATTGCACATATCCAGTATGTTTGATCGTGAGAGAATAAAGACGTTCATATGCAAGCTTATATGACCTTCGATGGACCATACCTGGGTTAATATCCATCAGTCAAAGTATAGTGAGCGTAGGACATGCTATATCGTGTAGTATATATGTATGACATTTAGGTGAATACGTTAAGTGGTAAGGTGAAATATTGACCTCAATCGAGTATCCAACTCTTGGATGTTGATGTTATTACTCTCATTTGCATGTCGGCAGGTTAAGATATGTTTACCTAAGTTAAATATACTAAGATTATATTATAACAGTATATTTGAAGTGTATGTGGAATAGACTAGTTTCGCTCACTCAAACGTAAGTCTAACCCCCTTTCCATGTTATTTTATATGATATTGCTAGGTTGATGGAATATGGAGTCAAGCTAACTTAGGTGGTGTGGATGATAGAGGCATTATGTATGTATATATTGTATATATGTTCATCTGACATTATAGCGTGTCATGTGTAGTTTGGATTGACAACTTCATATTTTATGGATCTATGATCTTGAATATATTATAAAGATTAGTTTGGTTATGAGTTGGTTTTTATAATATATTTTGTTCCTTTCACTATGAGTTCAAAAGGATATGGCTAGAATTATCGATTTGTTCCTTGTTATCATAACCTAATAATCTGTCATTTTTGGTTTTCAAGATTAGAATGTTGGTTCGGGAATTATATTTGAGGGTTGAAAAAGGTGGGTTGTTATATGTGGTATCAAAGAAAAATTACTCATAAGTTAAGGATTAGGACGTACTGAGAGAGCGTATTTGTGTGTGTGTATTATATAAGAATTGAGTACATACGTATACACCGTTCCATGTTCCAATTGAGTTAATTTATGTTGAGGAGTTGATAATTGTTAGCACCAGAATTGGTCACTAACACCCTTAAGAAAGATTGTGTAGAGAGATTAATGAAAAAAAAATTAAACAGAGAACAATATGCTAAACTAAATGCAAAGATGAGAACACCAGATTTATAGTGGTTCGGCGTAACTGCCTACGTCCACTTTAAAGTTAATCTTTATTGCTTTACTCAACGATTGATTACAGATACAATCCGTACACCAACTATTTGAATACAATTGCTAAGCAAAAAGGATAAGTCTTGAATGAGTCTTGAATGTGGCAGAGTCTCCCCAGTGTTCTTGAAAAAAGCCCCATTTCATGTGCCCCTGCCCCTCTATTTATAAACGAAGATGGGTTGGACTTCCCTAATGGGCCTAGTAGCAAGATACCTCGGCCCATAATGAGTGACTTCTGTGTTCTGAGCCACAAATGCCGAGCGGCAAATGCCGAGCCATATCTCCAAGCCGAACGAGGCAGCGTGTGGAGTGACATGTGTAGACCGAATGAGATCCAATGCCGAGCGAGGGGAGATGTCGAGCGACATACTTATACCGAGCGAGGTCATGAATGCCGAACGAGGCATGAATTCCGAACGAGGCTGGAATGCCGAACGAGGCTGGAATGCCGAACGAGGCATGGACGTCGAACGAGGCATGGACGCCGAACGAGGCATGGACGCCGAACGAGGCATGAACGCCGAACGAGGCTGGAATGTCGAACGAGGCATGGACGCCGAACGAGGCTGGAATGCCGAATGAGGACGATCGAGCCAGGATGCCAAACGGTACTGGATGCCGGTGGAGCCTAGATGCCGAACGGTGCTGGATGCCGGTCAAGCCTGGATGCCAAACGGTGCTGGATACCGAACAGTATACTAACGTCAAGCGACCTCTTCATTGCCGATCGGTGCTTATGTCGTGCCTTTAGTTATTTGGTCAAACCTTTAGGTAACACTTGCCCCCCAAAGTGCATCATGTGGATGAACATGATGTGCTTTGAATCATGAGTTCTCCATGCCTTGCTTTGAGCCCTTACTCCGAATGCCGACCGAGGCATTGTATGTCGAACGACATACTAATGCCGAACGACATTAATGTCGAGCGAGGGAGGTGTTTTGACCGGTTCTACCGGTCGCTGTCCCTTCGACTTCTTTTCTCTCTAATATAAGCTGATGCTCCTTCTTCTTCTTCTCCCTTTTACTTTTACCTCCACTCTCCAGTTCTTATGAATTCGACTCGAACCATTGTGAATTACCTACCCTTCCCTTCTCTTTTCGAACTCGATATATTGCCTTACCTCCTTTCCCAAATCAACGAACCCGACCACAGTCGTTCTTCCTACCCCAGAACATCCCTAATCTTCGAATCATTTCTTAGATAATGGCCTTTCCCTTAAACACTTTACTCCCGAATAAGAAACATAGCACGAGATTCGAACTCGTGAATCTCTGTAAGACTGAGGATGGTAGGAACGGCATGTAAAAGGACAACGAATTTAAGGTCAAAAAATGTTTCAGGGATAGGCGGAGTGATGGAATGAAAGAGGCATCAGAGTTGTTTGAAGGAGGGTGTTGGTGGAAGAAATATTGATGTGGCTCGATAAGGCTTCCTTATGCCGAGCGACGGAGGGGGTGTACAGAAGTGAGTTTGGGGTTGAGGCTCGGTGTGCCGAATGATGCGGTTCGGCACGGCCACGGCTCAACATGATTCTCTCATGCCGAACGAGGTAGGAGGGAAGGCAGGAGAGAAGTAGGAGCCTAGTAAAATACTGATCGATATGGCTCGGTATGACTTACCTAAGGACTCGATCATGCCGGTCGGTAGGAATGGAGGGAAGAAGTGAAATTGGTGTTAAGGACAGAATGTCGAGCGATGTGGCTCGGCATAATAGTGGTTGGCATGATTTGCCGCATGCCGAACGGTGAAGTGGATAGGTGGAAGAGCGTTGGCGTTGTGGGTAGAATGCCGAGCGATGCGACTCGACATGAGTGTGGTTCGGCATGACTCCCTTATGCCGAACGGTGGAGAGGACAGATGGAAGAGTGGAGTGCCGAACGACGTAGCCCGACATGGTTGTGGTTCGGCATGTCTTGCCGCATGCCGAACGGTGATGATGGATGATAGGAGAGTTATGCACAACAGCAACACTAGCCGAACCTAATGCACAGTTGACTTAACACATTTCATGCCTGACATATGATAGTGAACAAGGATAGACCTAAACAACAAAGCATATCGAACAATCTGGACTGATAACTCCCGTGTTTAACAACTGTAAACTTGGACTTAACTTGCTTAACAGTTAATAACCTTTCATATGCAGTGTCGATGCCGAGTTGAAAACATTAACTATCTTACGGTAAGTCCTCGTGGACGGTCAACGATGACGGTCTTCGAAGATGACAATTCAAAGTTCATACTTATTTCATCAACTTAGTGGCTTTTCATTTCTTGGCACGTATATTTGAATGATCGCACTAGTTCACACACCACACGGGGGGGGGGGGGGAGGGGGGGGGGGGGAATATTTATGTTGTTAAGTCTAACGTCGATTGTTTTTCAAGTATAGTTCAAATAGGTGCTTTGTCAGATTCAATCATCATTAGAGATGTCTAGGAAATCTAGCTCTACTACGATCTTGGATAGACTCGAGCCATCCTCTCGATAAGAAGTTGTAGGACTTCAAATTCGCCAACAACTCCTGCTCAAGACTTACCGAGCCCTGCGCCTACATCTGTCGACCTAGCTCCCGACGCTCTAGAGGCAGCGATTTTCTTAGACGATCCAATCGATTCCTAGGCTTCAAAGATTAAAGAAAGTACGCTCCGCCGGATATGCTCTGTCCATGGAATCCCCTTCAACGATGTGCTAGTTCCATCAGGGCATGATCGTCCTCACTTGCCCCCAGTCGGATACACAGCCTATAACAGATTCATGTGCTAGGTTGGCAGCATGCCGCCATTTAACTCCTTTCTTCGAGACGTGTTGCAGTATATCGAGATTTCCCCCTCGCAATTACATCCGAGCAGCCATGCATTTATATACGGCACTTGTATTTTCTTCATGAGTGTCCTCTTCACGCTTCTGACTCCAAGCGACACCCGCTATATTTATCGCTTCATGAGACGGTCAGATAGCCCATCCTTTATATTCCTCGAGCCACATAGCAAATTCCAGATCTTGACTGGGGCATGGAGCAAATTTGCCCAGTACACACAGAGTAGTTCTACGCGCGTTGTCCCCCTGGTTTTTCCAGTAGATGGGTAGAAGGAAGTGAGTTCCTTTTCTGAATCTATGCTTGAATTTGGCAAAATTTTCATCTTTTCTGACTCTTCGTCTACTTTCAAAGGTATCAACCCTCTTCCCGAGGGCCTCGGATATTCTGAAGATGTCGAAGCCATCTGAGCTCTCCCCGTAGAAGACCGGGACATCAGGTCTCTCATTTCGAATGAGTCGCTCATGAAATTGGGGTTACTGGCGAAAGGTCGCCGAATAAGCCTCCCCTAAGGTGTTACCATAACCAGGCCTGCTTCGGGCAAAGGAAAAAAGCAGGCCGAGTCTTCAGCACATAATGCCCTTGACACACTAGAGGAGCGGGAGATTAAAGAAGCCGAAATTGCCCGAAGCACAGGCGAAAATGTTAGTCCATCTCGAGACCCGATAGTTGAAGTTCATGACATCAAAAGGTCTCCTTCCCCTTCGAAGAGGAAGAAGAAACTGAATACAAGCTGAGGAAGAAAACAGTGGGCGGAACTTCTAAAGTTACCCTTATTCCAGCGGAGAAAGAAGCTTCCTCGCAGCACTTAGAAAGTTCTCTGAAAGGCCTATCGAACCTCACCATACCTGAAGATCTGCTCAACTATGGTTAACCTCACCATACCTGAAGATCTACTCAACTATGGTTTCGACGATCCAAAGGCCCTTAAGCTTCATTCGCCTACGACAAGCGCTCAAGCCCAAAACCAGGGGAGAAAAAACTCCTATGAGTAAAGAAAATGGTCCATCGGGGTGAACACTAGGACACACACAAACATATGCACCTCACCTTGCACTTACTTTCTATCATCACTCTACTCTTTGCTAACTTGTCATTATTTAAATTCTGTGTAGGTGACATGGGGCATATGCATGGACTTGATCGCCTTCGTGGTTCATTGATTTTCCACCAATCCGATCGGGATTCGGGTTCCGGCAAGCATCGAGGTGGAGATGATTCTGGCGATCGAGACTACTACCGCCGAGAATCATCATACTAAAGAAAAACTTATAGTCAATCCTCCTATCCTCGCGATCCTCCTCCTCGGTCGGAGCACAACAAAGAGAAACCTACACATAAGGGGTCCCAGCCTGAGGCCCATTGAGATCAACACTCTGGTTCATCAAGTACCAGGAAATCTCGAGATCCCCACAGAACACCTGTAGTTTCCAAGCGGACTCCTCTCTCTCCTGTACCTGATCATCGGTAGCAGAGCGACTTGCTGAGCTTTAAGCCTCGTTTCTAAAGATATGCTTCGATGGCTTAAAATTTCTTCCGGCGATTCACCAAATTCCAGGGCATGTCAAGAAAAGTGCTATCGCTTGCATTAATGATGTCTATGTTCAGCACGATGCATTCATGCACTTAGCCGAAAAAATTTTAGAAGTCTCCATAGAGCGTCAGCTTGAGATAGATCGTCTGAAGCTTGAGGCTATCCATGATAAAGATATTATTAAACGTCAGGACGAAGAGCTTGCTTCTTACAAGTCTCAGCTTGAAGCCGTCCAACAAAGCGCTAAAGATACTGCAGAAGCCGTCAATCGTCTGGAGTCATCTTATAAAAAAGAAATTGACGAGGCGGACCAATGCTGTGGGGCCCTAGCTTTAAAGAAGGACTCGATGTAGAAAGAAATGGATGCATTTGCCCTTCAAGTCAAAGAACTGGAGGAGAAACTCCGCAAAGAAAGAGAGGAGAAGACTGCTGTCCAAGAAGAGTCGCAACGATATTGTGACGAGATCGTTGCTACACGACTTCTAAAGGCGAAGCTTGATGATGAACTTTCTAAGGTCAGGATGCTAAAGGAGGAAGCCCGTGAAGAGGGCAAGAAAATAGGATCTGCGGAGATTGACTCTCGCCTGGAAGCGGCTAAAGAGGTGGGTAGGGAGGAGGTCAAATGAATGTTCGATCCATTGATTGCAGAATTCAACGCCGGCATCCTCATGCGTCGAGACTTAACTTTTTTGGATGAGGGCTACCTAGAATCCCTAGCTGAGGCGTGGGAGACTTTAATAAAAATCAGGAGGGTCGAACTTGGCACCGAGGAGGTCGATGAAGATGCTTTAATAAAAGAATTTCTTAAGGGGAACGAGCCTTCAGACCTATCTGCGGCGAAAGCTCTTTACTGCAAAGGTTCCCCTTCATCGAAAGGGAAATATGTTATTGCCGGTCCATCCAGGACCGAGTCTCTAGCTCATGCTCCTACTCAGTCGGCCGATCGACGGATACTTGATCCATTTGAGCAACATATTGGCAATGTCCCGGAGGACCCTGGCCTCGGCGTTCACATTCTACCTCCCTTTCCAAAGAGTGAGACCCCTCAGACGGCTGAGAGTCAGCCAGAAGCTGGTAGATAACCCTTTACTTTAATATTTCAAGAGTTGTCATTTTTGACGAGAGGCTGTTGTATTCTAATGTTTGTTTTCCATGATTTTGCGCAGGCCGTTCTGATCCTGAGCCCACTCCGAGGAGAGATGACGCCAAGGAGGTGAAAGGAAAAAAAAGTGAGGCTACTCAAGCAGGAGAGACTCCTGTCCCTGATGCTCAGGTGATTGGGGCACTTGATGATGAGAAGTCTGAGACTTCCTCTCCCATCGATGGTAGTTATGAAATCAAGATTACAAGCGCCTCTGAACATACTTCTAAAATGAGCATGAAGGAGCGGCTCGAGGAGGAAAAAGAAAAGGACGGTTGAAATTAAAGTCGAGCCTCAAGTCGTGGACCTGGACGATCCTCTGAACAAGCCATTCAAAGTCATCCTCCTTGGTGGATCCAGGCCATTAGAGGTTCCCCGTACTTCCTCGGTCGTTTCCTCCCCGTCAAAGAAAATTTCTAAGGGAAAATGTGCGGGAGAGGTGTCGTCTGAGAAGACGAAGGAGGGAAAGAAGTCGAAGAAGTCGAAGAAGTAGCTGTTACTCTTGTTCAATAAGAGTTAGTTTAAATTATGTAATTATTCTCATTTATTTTCATAGTCCATGTAAATAAACTTTTGACTCCAAGTTTTGAAGGAGTTGTAGTAGAAACTTATTTTTGGATAAATAAAGATTAGTTCTTTTGTCTTTCAAAAGACTTTTATCGTTTAGCTTTCTGCATGATTGTGGTCGAAACCCAAGCTATTATGAGTTACATAAACTTCTTACTTCGTCTTGATATATGTCGAAAACTCTTCATTCCATGCTTCGGGTACTTAGAATAACTTTCAGTCTGTATGCCGGGGACTTAATGACTTCAAGTCATCTGCGTCCTTGTTCACTCTCCGGTGACTTAGAAAATTTTAAACCATTTATACTCCGGCCCGCACTTAGGGGACTCATAGTAGTCCAGTCCGCACTCAAGGGACTTGGAGATTTTGAACTGTTTATGCTCTGGTCCGCACTAAGGGGACTTAGAGTACTCCAATCCGCACTCAGGGGACTTGAAGATTTTGAATCGTTTATACTCTAGTATGCACTCTAGGGACTCAGAGTACTCCAGGTCGCACTCTAGGGACTTGGAGATTTTGAGTCGTTTATACTCTGGTCCGCACTCAGGGGACTCAGAGTACTCCAGTCCGCACTTAGGGGACTTGGAGATTTTGAGTCGTTTATACTCTAGTCCGCACTCAGGGGACTCAGAGTACTCCAGTCCGCACTTAGGGGACTTGGAGATTTTGAGTCGTTTATGCTCTGGTCCGCCCTCAGAGGACTCAGATTACTCCAGTCCGCACTTTGGGGGGCTTAGAGATTTTGAGTCGTTTATTCTCTAGTCCGCACTTAGGGGACTCAGAGTACTCTAGTCCGCACTCAGGGGACTTGGAGATTTTAAATCGATTATGCTCTGGTCTGCACTCAGGGGACTCAGAGTACTCCAATCCACACTCAGCGGACTTGGAGATTTTGAATCGTTTATACTCCGGTCCGCACTTTGGGGACTTAGAGTACTCCAAGTCCCCAGAGTACTCCAGTCCGCACTCTATGGACTTGGAGATTTTTAGTCGTTTATACTCTGGTCCGCACTCAGGGGACTCATAGTACTCCATACCGCACCCAAGGGACTTGAAGATTTTGAATCGTTTATACTCTGTTCCGCACTCTAGGGACTCAGAGTACTCCGGGCCACACTCTGGGGGCTTGGAGATTTTGAGTCATTTATACTCTGATCCGCACTCTGGGGACTCAGAGTACTCCAGGCCGCACTCTAGGGACTTGGAGATTTTGAGTCGTTTATACTCTGGTCCGCACTCAAAGTACTTCAGTTCGCACTTAGGGGACTTAGAGATTTTGAGTCGTTTATACTCTGGTCCGTACTCAGGGGACTCAGAGTACTCCAGTCCGCACTCAGGGGACTTGGAGATTTTGAGTCATTTATACTCCGGTCCGCACTCTAGGGACTCAGAGTACTCCATTCTGCACTCCGGGGACTTGGAGATTTTGAGTGCTCGTGTGTGTTCATACGTCAAACAGAATAATGTACCTCTTAGTTGTTTGCCACAAAATTATCATACACAGAAACATCAATAATTCATGGAAAAAATGGCTTCAAGCCTTTATTAATGCAAACAAGCTAAATTGTCTTATTATATGCCGTAAACTAAGAATCAACGAAAAAACATGTAGGAAATAATTGTAACAAAAATTTGAAAGAGATAAAAAGTGTAATAATGCCGCAAATGCTCGCTATTCCATGCTCGGGGGAGTGTCGCACCATCAACGGTCTCTAGCTTGAAAGTTCCTTCTCCAAGCTTCTGTTCAATGACGTATGGACCTTCCCATGTTGGATTCATATGTGATGGGATATGTAAAACTCGTTTCAAAACGAGGTCACCCATATCAAAGATTCTCGGCCGGACCTTTTCATTATAATATCGAGCGACTCGGTGTCTATATGCTGCTGCTCTTAAATCAGCTTCTTCACGTTTTTCATCAATGAAATCCAATGATTCCAGCAAAAGATCCTGGTTCGACGCAGGGTCATAATAAGCTACCCGATGTGACGGAACTTCAAGTTTGACGGGTATAACGGCTTCCATGCCATATGCCAATGCGAATGGTGTCTGGCCAGTCGTGGACTTGTGGATGGTTCTATAAGCCCAAAGTGATGTTGGAAGTTCACCCACCCACTTGCCTCTAGCCTTTTCCAAATGCATTTTCAAGATGGACTTGATTATTTTGTTCACGACTTCCACTTGTCCATTGTCTTTTAGACGAGCAACCACTGCAAACTTATTCTCAATACCATATTTTTGGCAAAACTCTTTGAACCTTTTGCTTTCGAATTGAGTTCCATTGTCTGTAATGATTGTCCATGGAAGGCCAAAATGACATATAATATTTCGTACAACGAAATTAATGACCTTTTTGGTGGTGATAGTGGCCAATGGCTCAGCTTCTGCCCCCTTAGTAAAGTAATTGACCGCAACTATCGCGTATTTCGCACCACCTTTGGATATGGAAAAGGAACCGACTATGTCGATCCCCTACATTGCAAACGACCAGGGACCAACCATTTGTATGAGTTCCGTCGGCGGAGCTCTCGTGATTTTTGCATATTTCTAGCATTTGTCACATCTTCTCACATAGTCTGCGGCATCCCGATTTACAGTCGGCCAATAGTATCCACGACAGAGGATTTTCTTTGCTAACATCTGCCCCCACTATGGTCACCACACTCTCCTTCATGGACTTCCTTCAGGACTCGTTTTATCTCATCATGGGCTATGCACCGGAGTAAGGGGGTCGAGAATCCCCTTCGATACATTATTCCATCCTGCATTACATATCGCGATGCCTTACGAATGACTTGTCGTCTTTCGCTTCTTCTTTCTGGCAAGGCCCCGTGTAGCAAGTACTGTTTAAATGGGGTCATCCATGATTCCTTCTCGATCTCTATTTCTAACACGAAATCTACCTCCATCATATTTATACTCGGAGCATGTAAGGTTTCAAAGGGAAGCAATTCCATTTGTTGTGCATCGCCAGTGCTTGCAAATTTTACCAATGAGTCGGCTGCTTTGTTTTGTTCACGTAGGACATGTGAAATATCATAATATTCCAGATTCACTAGCAGCTCTTGAACCCATGCCAGGTATGGGGCAAGTCTATGT
Organism: Allium cepa; assembly: GCA_030765085.1. Lineage (NCBI taxonomy): Eukaryota > Viridiplantae > Streptophyta > Magnoliopsida > Asparagales > Amaryllidaceae > Allium > Allium cepa. The sequence goes on along the minus strand of CM060942.1, from coordinate 98,681,770 downwards.
CCCTTTGCTTGATAGTCCCCCCAAACTTGGTACGCCACCAGTTGTGAGTCACAAAAGATTTCAACCGATCTTACCCCCAATTCTCTGATAAGTTTCAGGCCAGCAATCAATGCTTCATACTCGGCTTCGTTGTTTGTTGCTGGGAATTCGAGCTTCAAAGCATAACAAACTGATCGGTTTTCAGGAGTCACAAGAACTATGCCAGCTCCCAAGCAACGGTCGTTAGATGCTCTGTCGATGTACATCTTCCATCGAATGTGAGGTATGACATTCTGACTGCTCGATTCGTCTGACACGGTGAATTCAGCAATGAAGTCTACCAGTGCTTGACCTTGTATGGCCTTTCGCGGTAGGTAGGTAATAGCAAACTGACTCAACTCGATATTCCATTTTATCATCCTTCCAGAAGTTTTCAGTCGTCGGAGTACCTGTCGCATGGGTTGATCAGTGTAAACACTGATTGAATGTGCCTGAAAGTATGGACGAAGCTTGCATGATGCAATCACCAAGGAACATGCTAGTTTCTCAATCTTGAGATAATTTCTTTCTGCCCTCATCAAACGTTCACTAACATAATATACTGGCTTTTGAACTCGGTCCTCCTCGCGAACCAAAGCCGTACTGATAGCGTGTTGGGATACAGCCAGGTATACATACAACATTTCATGGTCAACTGGTTTTGATAGCACCGGGGGACTTTCTAAATGCCTGACCAGAGCTCAGAATGCTTCCTCATAATCGGATGTCCACTCGAAATTTTTCTTTCCTTTCTTTATCACATCGAAGAAAGGAATGCACTTATCCGTAGCTCAGGATATGAATCGACCCAACGCGGCCACCTTTACGTTCAAGCTTTGTACTTGCTTTATAGTTCTGGGCACTTATATGTCCCTAATAGCCTCAATCTTCTCCGGGTTAGCTTCAATTCCCTACACATTCACAATGAAATCTAAGAACTTCCCAGACGTAACGCCTAAAGTACACTTCAAAGGGTTGATTTTCATCTCATGGTGCCTGAGTATATCAAACATCTCTGCTAAGTCTCGAATGTGGTCGTTTGACAGTCGTGACTTCACGAGCATGTCATCCGCATAGACTTCCATCGTTCTACCAATCTGATCTTTAAACATTCGGTTCACCGGACGCTGATAAGTTGCTCCCGCATTTTTCAATTCGAAAGGCATCACTACATAGCAATGTAACCCAACGTCCATGACAAAACTGGTGTGTTCTTGATCTGGAATGTGCATCGGGATTTGATTGTATTCCAGGTACGCATCCATAAAAGACAGTAGCTCTATCCGGCCGTTGAATCAACCAGCTGGTCGATTCTAGGTAAAGGAAAACTATCCTTCGGACATGCTTTGTTTAAATCAGAATAATCAATGCAAGTTCTCCACTTCCCATTTGCTTTCCTCACCAACACAGGGCTAGATTCCCATTTAGGGTAGAGGGCATCGCGGACGAACCCATTGGCTTTGAGTTTGTCCACCTCCTCTCTGAGAGCAGCGGACCTCTCCGGGTCCATGCCTCTCCATTTCTGTTTCACTGGGATGTACTTCGGGTCTATGTTCAACATATGACTCGCAATAGCGGGAGAAATCCCGCACATATTAGAATGTGTCCGAGCGAAAACGTCTAAGTTCGCTCAGAGGAAATCAGTAAGATCTTCGGCCAATGACGGGTCAAGTTGCAATCCGATCTTAAAAACTCATGACGGATCATCCCGGTTGACTGGAATGTCAATCGTCAGGTCAGCCGTTGCCGCATTTGCTTCCTTGGGTCCCCACCATCATCTCTCGGATCTATGTCTCTATAGATCTGAGAATGTCGCCCGAGCCAGGGCTCGGGCACTACTTGTCAATTGTCAGTGTTTTGGATACGGACGGAGTTGTTCGCAACCTTTCCTTTCTCTCTCTACTGAGTCTCTCTCAGCTCTGCCACATAACATGCGCGACCGGTCACCTGATCGCCATGCACAACACCGACTCCTTTGTCTGTCGGAAATTTTAATGTCAAACACCGTGGGGCCAAAGCCGCCCTGAACTCCGCCAGGGCTGGACGACCCAGAAATACATTATATGGAGAGTCTACATCCAACACTATGAACGGTAGGATTCGCACCCTCCTATGCTCACCTTCTCCCAGTTCAACTGGTAACTCAACATACCCTATTGCGTCAACCGCTACACCATTAAAGCCATGGATACGGGCTTTAGATGGCTTTAAATCTTTCGTCTCCATCTTCATTTGGTCATATGCCTTTTTGAAGATGATGTTGACGGAGCTTCCACAATCAATTAAAATTCTTTTAACGTATTTGGCCCGATCATCGTAGATATGACCATCGGGTCGATGGTAGGAGCCTCCACCTTGTCTGCATCTCGGCTCCTAAACACTATATCGTCTGTCATCATGCGATGTTGTTTAGTGGGGGTTCCATCTTCCACATTCGAACAACATTCATAATCTGCATGCCTTAAGGAGGTAGCATATCATTCCGTCTCATGCCAATTCTTGTCTGCAGGGTGAGGTCCTTCGACTATAATGTTTATGATCAATCTACCCACGGTTTGGGCAGGTTCCTCTGGATGGCATGGAGCCGGCCCGCGTCCGGGGTCTGATGTTCCTTGCCTACCCTCTTGTGGGTTTTTAACAAATTCCTGCAGCTTTTCTACTTGATCAACTTTTCTATGGCATCATGGAGGTGTCTACACTCCTCTGTATTGTGTCTGTAAGTCTCGTGGAAGCGACAGTACTTCCCTGTCCGCTTTTGTTCCTCTATAGACTCCTTTGGGCATGGCTTTTTGTATCAAAAAGTGTTACATGTTGACAGATAAATATTTTCAAGAGACGCATTCAGGGGGTGTATTCATTATAGGTTGGAATCCTTGGCTTCCATTTTCCCACTTCTCTTTTCTTTCCAGGGTTTCCTCCTCCGGATCCTTTAGATTGCCCAGTCTTGTTCTGGACGTTGACTTGAACCTTTCCTGAGTTGTCATCGGATTGCTTTACGGCGATGTTACTTTTCACGATATCATGAACAGGCCCTGGTGCCTTATCTCACCTTGTCCATCGAGCTTCCTCCCTCCTTATGAACTTATGAGCTTTCGAATAGAATCGCTCCAATGTAGTTGGGGACTTTCCCACCAACCAATCTCCAAACTCCAAGTCTGAATTTACACCTCGCATTACTGCCATCAAAATTGCATGTTCATCGGGGTTGCTAACTTCAGTAGCTGCAACGTGAAATCTCTGCAAGTATGCTTTCAATCACTCTCCCGAAGCTTGGATCACGCTTGATAAGGACATCACATCCTTTGGACGAGCAGCATGTATCCTAAATTGCTCTACAAATTTCATTGCTAACTCGTCAAAGCTGGATATAGACCGCGAGGGAAGTCGAGTAAGTGGCGATTCCAGATAAAGTGATTGGGAAGCACCTCCACTTGGTCGCATCATTCGCTCTGGCAGAATCCATCATCCATTCATACCTCATTACGTGCTATCTGGGACCAGTCTTCCCTTCGTAGGTCGGTATAGTTGGCATACTAAACTTCCTGGGATACTCCGCCTACAGGACAGTATCTATGAAGGGAGTATGACTCATGGATACTCTCCAGTCTTCATTGGTCAAGCCTTGGTTCTCTCTCATCAACTGCCTGACCATAGCTAATATGTCCGGAGTTTGTATGGAGGATGGAAGGTTGGGTTCTGTTCTATGGGACCGCTTAGGCCGATGTCCCCTCTGTTGGCGATCGGCTAAATGTGCATATTGAAGGCCAACTTCATTAGGGTCTTGGTGAGCCCGGCGTCACGTCTCCTCACGTGCTTGATTCCTGGTTGATCAATCAGTGGCACATGCATGTGCTATTTCAGTCCTACCACATCTACACCGGGGAGCTCCATCAGCTGAAGTCGAGCTATCAGATGAAGAATAAGGAGCAAGGATACCTCCAGCATTCTGATGTTGCTGCTGAGTAAGCCGAGTCATAAGATTAGCGTTGGCCTGAATCTGCTCAGCAAGTTGCCTTCTACTTTCTCCGAGTTCCCTCGTCAAGTCATTGAACTCCGTCTTGGTGATGACTTCCGTTTGAGTTTGGGTAGTAGTCCCTGCACCTAAATTTGCTTGTTGATTGTTAGGCCCAACTTATTGCATGCTAGTAGTCTCGTTGACGTCCGCATTATGGGAGGCTTATCGAGTACGTGGTCTTCCCATAGTAGAGTTGTTGGTCGAAACTCTGAGTAGATTCAACGGACATCCTATGAGTAGGTTGGATCTCCTTCGGGGGATTTATTCAATCCAGTAACTTCAAAGTAGATCCTATCGGCCTGGGAATTTGACTTCTCAATGAAAGCACCAAAATGTTAGCACCAGAATTAGTCACTAACACCCTTAAGAAAGATTATGTAGAGAGATTAAGGAAGAAAGTAAATTTAAACAGAGAACAGTATGCTAAATTAAATGCAAAGATGAGAACACCAGATTTATAGTGGTTCGGCGTAACTGCCTACGTCTACTTTGAAGTTAATATTTATTGCTTTACTCAACGATTGATTACAGATACAACCCGTACACCAACTATTTAAATACAATTGCTAAGTAAAAAGGATAAGTCTTGAATGAGTCTTAAATGTGGCAGAGTCTTCCCAGTGTTCTCAAAAAAGGTCCCTTTCACTGTGCCCCTGCCCCTCTATTTATAGACAAAAATGGGTTGAACTTCCCTAATGGGCCTGGTAGCAAGATACCTCATCCCATAATGAGTGACTTCTATGTGCCGAGCCACAAATGCTGAGCGGCGAATGCTGAGCCACATCTCCAAGTCGAACGAGGCAGCGTGTGGAGTGACATGTGTAGGCCGAACGAGATCCGATGCCGAGTGAGGGGAGATGCCGAGCGACATAATTATGCCGAGCAAGGTCATGAATGCGAAACGAGGCATGAGTGTCGGATGAGGCTGGAATGCCGAACGAGGCATGAATGCCGAACGAGGCTGGGCCAAACGAGGCATGGATGCCGAACGAGGCTGGAATGCCGAACGAGACGTGAATGTCGAACAAGGCTAGAATGCCGAACGAGGCATGGATGCCGAACGAGGCTGGAATGCCTAACGAGGCATGGATGTCGAACGAGGCTGGAATGCCGAACGAGGCATGGATGTCGAATGAGAATGGAATGCCGAACGAGGCACGTATGTCGAACGAGGCTGGAATGCCGAACGATGCACGTATGCCGAACGAGGCTGGAATGCCGGTCGAGCCTGGATGCCGAACGGTACTGGATGCCGGTCGAGTCTGGATGCCGAACGGTGCTGGATGCCGGTCGAGCCTGGATGCCGAACGGTGCTGGATGCCGAACGGAATACTAATGCCGGGCAACCTCTTCATTGTCGATCGGTGCTTATGTCGTGCCTTTAGTTACTTGGTCAAACCTCTAGGTAACAATAATGAATCTCATTTATAGATAGGAAAAAATTGAATAACTCAACCAAGATTGGAACGGAGGCTAACAATAGCGGGGTAGAAGCAAGGAATAGAACTAGTATCAGAATTAACCTTATAGATGTCCTAGGAGTGAGCATCCTTGCACATTTTAGAAGATATCAACGTATAATTGGTCACTAGTGTTGACTAGGGCAATGTCAATCCCACAGAATCCATACCTACTACCCAAAGAGTGGTTTCCTTCTAACCATCATCCATAATAGGTTTTATCCATAATAGGTTTCTCAAAGTTGTGTGGAGACTTTGCCAATCTGGTGGGAAACCATATGTAGGAACCGAACCTTATTCAATGACAAGGGCTTAACTTTGCACTTGTGGGAAAATATTCAATTTGTTAGGTTCGAGTGATATTACAAGGAGACAGCTGGCTTCCTGGCATCTTCGGGAAGAAGCAGCTAATTACCGGGAGTTATTAATTTCTGAGGTCAATGACGAAAATATAACATAGGCAAAATTTAAAAGGAAATTCAAAGTTAATTTTTACTTAAGAGCAGAGAAAAGATTGTTGAAGAAATTTATCCTTCTAAAACAAAGAGCTATCTATCAAAGAGTACATGAACTAATTTAATGAATTAGCAAGGTTTGGATTCGATTGATCAATACATCAGATAAAAAAGCACTAAAGCTCGCAAAAGGATTAAATTCGTCATTAAAGTAATTGGCTCTTAGCCAAATACCATATGAAGCCAGATTTGAAGGTTTGGTTAATGCAGCGTTGTTGAGCTCACTTAATGGAGAACTGGCTATGAAGGAGAATGCGAAGAAAATGGTGAAGCAATAGCATGACAAGTGAAAAGGAAATGAATCCCAAGGATGTCAGAAAAAGAAACCGAGGATCACGTGTAGGAGATGGAAGAAGAAGGGTCATATTTCAAGGGATTATAGAGTGAACATACCAAAGATTAAGTGTTATAAGTGTGATCAGTACGGTGACATAAAGAAGGAATGTCCAAGCATGTCAAAAGGAGGCTAAATAGTGAATGCCTATGCATTGAAAGTGGTCCTAAGTGCAAATATATCACCGGCTGCTCAAAAGGAAAGGGAGAAGACCATGAATGGAAGTGAGTCATTACTTTTGATTTGGGGTTATGAAAGATAATTTAAATAGTAAATCTCATATAGTGCATGAATCCATTTTGGTGTCGAATCCGTCCTGACGGTCAACCCATCTATTTATATTTGTCATGACTTGATATTGTTTATGTAGTGTAGAGTCCTTTAGTGACATGTATGTACTAAGTATTTTGGGTTAAGGACTGACTTCGAAAGTAGATTGGATGAATTGTTATAAGATACCATTGGATGAAGATTGGGAGGTTGACTTGGATAAGGAGTGGAATACTAGGTATGGTCTTGTCATAGGACGTGATCCCAATAGTCTACTTATGATGAGTTATTATCCATCATCTAAACTAGGAATTCTATATACATTTAAAATTGAATTGTGATTTCTTAGGTACGTTTACATACTATTTTGACATATGGCAATGGGAGAAGATTGAAAATTTGATAGGAAAATTTCCAAGTGGGTAAAAGAGGGAGACCATAATTTGGTTAAGTAAAATAAATTTAAATTATTTTGGTTGAAAGGTCATGGAAAAGAGATGTCCACATAGTAATAAATGGTTGGACTAAGATCTACATGAAGGAGGTTGGATCGAAAGGGTATGTGCATGGCATTGGAAGTTGTGGAAATATATTTCAAGTGGTGTTTCACTCAGAAAGTTAGAATAGTAAAAGGGGACATAGTTTATACTAGAATTTCAGTTGATTGGATCCCATTAACTAATCGATTGAAAATATTTTAATAATTTATTTTAAAGGGCCTATAGTTTATTTTGTGATAAGGTCTTGGTGACCCAATTAAATTGTTATGTGAACTAACTCCGTAATCGGTCCTATAGTGCAGATTTTGAAATAATTGACATTTTCCCTCTTTTGTTCTCTATCATCGCGGTAATGACCGAAGATGGAGGCAAATGATATGTATATGCTTTGTTGTTTAACATCGTCGACATGGATAGACAATCTGATTTGACTATGGTTGTGTCGTTAATTTGATATTGTAGATAAAATTACACTATACATATTTATTTGTAGACGATTTGATTTATTTGTGGATGGGTGTTATTAATATGATATTACATATAATGTTACACCATATATATTTGTTTTGACTTGAGCGGTTGAATGCTACTAAAAAAAGGGATTTAGTTTTTTACCATGTATGTATTTATGAATATATTTGTAAGATAATGGTACTTAATTTGTCATCGCAACTGCAAGTAAGTTTTTCATGGCTAGATTTAGATAATGTAGAGTTTCCATGGTCAAAGGACGTGTTTACTACTGAGAGGTAACATGAGTTCGATATTATGTTCATCATGCTTCGACTTTTTCCAGTTATGACGTTCCTAGCAGCATTTTCGAAATAAAAGGCTATTTTGACCTTTGGATTATGATTATTGGATTGATATAGAGAGACATCGTCCGTATTTGGTTGTCCCGTCGATAATACTATAAAGACAAAATGTTATAAAGTATAAGAAATGGAACCATTGGAAGGCTTGTGTAGAAGGATAACAAAAGGTTGGAAAAAATCAAAAAATGTTGACTTTAATTGGGAAACATATTCGAATTGAATTAGAAATGAGATTATATGAGGAGGTATTCCCAATTCATGTAAAGTGAAGAGGTTTAAGATTAATTTGACAAAATCAGTTTAAAGGATCAAAGTAAAGATATTCTAGAGTTAGAGGCATTAAAATACAAAGGCAATTTTCATGACAAAAGAGATTTGGAGATTGGAGGATAAATTAGAGAAGATAATAAATGGATTCTTATCAATCATCCTTCTGATTGAAAAGAGGATGTCCATTCGAAGGAACTCCTCTGGAGTACAGACTAAAGGATGCATGGTTTATATTGCATATGAGGCGCACGTGGACAATGTACTACATAGTCAATCATATACTGACACTATTTTAGGATTTCACTTGGTCTAGGTTTCCATTTAGGGCTAGGAATTTGTTGCTTTGTTTTGAACAGTTGAATAGGATTACCTTTGTTTGAATAATTGTTTGTTTGTATGCCAGAGGACTTAGGATGAAATTTATGTATATTGGGACGGTGGTATTAGTGTCATATTAGTTGAAGTTTGAAGATGTGATATTTTAAACAAAGTGATACCACTTTGTAGGATCTAGATTAACCCTAGAGGGGGGGGGTGAATAGGGTTATAGCAAATTTTCTCGAATTAAACATAGAAATAAACTGCAGAAATAAATATGCTGAAAAGTAAATCACACACAAAATTTACCCAGCTTCGGCAACCCCTGCCTACTGCTGCATTCCCAGATTTCTATTAGAATTAAACAGTATCCCGCTTACAAACACTCTACTAGACTCGCAAACCTTTGCTCCCGCTCACAAACACTATACTAGACTCGCACACCCTGCTCCGCCTATAGAGTTACGCTTACTCGCAAACTCTGCTCCGCCTATAGAGTTTTGCAAACTCGCACACCCTGCTCACTGTACTAATTCTAACTAGACAATCTGACACTACCTACAACCTAGGTGGTGATTTACAAATTCTTTGACTCGAAAAAGAAAAACAGACTTCAAAAATAAAACCAGGAGCAAAAATTAAAATACGAACTTGAATGCGTAATTTTTGCTCAAATAAAAAATAAGAAACCCCCTTTTGATAAAACACTAAATAAAACAATATCCCCTTTAGTAAAACAGGCCGATTCAATTTGTTTTCTGCCCGATCTCTTTTCTCTGGTTTGTGAAGATGGCGGCTACGTTCTTCTTTCTCGAATTAGGGCTTCGGCTCTTGTGAGAATTAGGGCTTTCAGCTCTTGCTCGTCCTCGATTTCTGATGATTGATTGTTGCCCTTGCTTACTGCTTCGCTTATGATTGGTTCTGGTGGGCTTCGAGACTGCGAATTGTTTGCAGCTGCTTCTTTTGATCGAGTTCATTGTTGCAGTATGTAATCTCTTTGCTTGTTTGTGCTTTTGTGTTTTTCGAACTCAAACTCGATGTCGATGATGATAATTGGGTTTTGTATTTATATGAATTCGAGACACTTGTTTTCGTTCGTATCAATTTGATACTTTCCCAATTTGTTCTTTCCTGATATATTTACTACTTGATGCTCACGGCTTGGATTTTCACGCGTTCGATTTTCTCTTGATTGTCACTGCAGAAACTTTCCTATTCTACTTTGCTTTGACTTTTTCAAAGATACGTATTTAATTTTCTGGACTTGGTCATCTCTAATCTTTTGCCAACTCTGACTTCGGTCACTTGACTTTGTTTATGCGATTGCATGTCCACGGCCATCACCGTTGCACTGATATTGTTTCTGGTTATTTCAATACTTCTCTGGTCTCCACTTGAACATTGCATTGTTGTTCACTGTTTACATCTGATATCGCTGCATCCATTTTGTTGCACTTGCTCATTGCTCCATTCATTTTCCATACTGGATTGTTCATGCTTGTGACATTTAACCATACTGTTACTTGTGATATTCATGTTGTTTGCAACTGTGTCACTTGAGACTACTGTGTTGATCTTGTACTTGTGTACTTCATATTTGATCACTGATGCATACATTAACTTGTTGATGTTTGCCGAGATTGTTGATTCACCACTGAGTCTCATTTATATTCTGTAGTCATTTATGCATTGTACCATGCTGTTGCCTCTTTTATATCATTGGTATTTGTAGCTTGTAACTGGACATGTTCGGTTTGGTTTCACTCGGGCTAGTAGTTGATGTGCATGTCACTGTTGTATTACAGTACACTGCATAGTAGTCTTCTCATTCACTGTTGCCTGGTTTTAGTCTTGTTTCATGTTTGAGGCTGTACTTGCATTGACATGTTATGGCATGTACTTGTATACCGCTGTTTGCTTTTGGTCTTGATCATACTTGATGTCATGATTTTCCTGGTTTCACTTGTGTACACTCTCGAGTTACACACTGCTGCTTGTACTTGTGTTCTGGTCATTGCACTGGCTGTTGCTGAGTTGATATACTTGTGGTGCTTTTGTAGTCGAGTTGTATTCATGTACACTATTGCCTTGAACTTGATTCACTTCATGTTTGCTGGACATTTGGGTTTGTTGTTGTAACTTGCTTGAGTCCGTGTCATCTGTTCTTTGTTCATTGGTCATGTTGTACTTCTGGTCTTTGCTTCCATCCATTTGGTTGTTGCAGTCCTATGCAGTTGCTATGCCTTGTGTTCTTGTAGCTTTCAATGTGCACTTGTTTGTATTGTCATTTTGCTGGAATAACTTCGACATTGTTTTGATGCATTTGCATGTTGTTTCAGTCTTCACGTAGCCTTGTGTTGAACCCAGTTTTAAAAACTCGGGTTTGACCTTGTGCTCGTGTCATGATTTCATTTATATTGCACCTGAGTTGAACCTGTCTTTATATTTGGGTTTGACCTTGTGCTCACCTGTCCCTGTAACATTATCAAGTGTATATCGGTGTGTACGGCCTTGTGGCATGTACAGTGATACACTATGCATGTCACATTGTTCGTGTATGATGAATTCAAGTGTGAATGATGAGAACAACCCAAATAACTGAGGCAAATCATATTTTCAAAAATCATATTTCATTTTATATTGCAGAGATATTTCTTTTTCAATTTTACTGCGTTAGTGAATATTTTTGCAGATTGCTCAGATGCTGGATTCAAACTGGAATGCAGTTGAAGACAAAATACGAGTGTGAGTGATATGTAGTGAGGTTATTAATGTAAATATGAAATCGTGATGTATTCAAAATTGTATATGTATAGTGAGAGCATGAATTTGTACTATTCAAGATTGTAATAAATATCTGTTTGAATAAAATTTCTGTTTGAATTCGAATTCTGTGTAACTTGTTCTGTTTGAATTCAAATTCCATTCAAATTCCGTGTAATTTATTTTATTCAACAAATATTTATTTAATCTATGAAAAATAAAATAGTACATTAACAAATACATTTAAATGAATATATATGTTTATTATCATCAAACAAAAACATATAAGCGCATATTCATACAATCTCCCCCTTTTGATGATAACAAACATATATTTAAGATTTTGACCGTGTTAAATGTATTTGATCAATGATATACTCTAATTGCTCCCCCTATTTAAATGCTTCCTCTCTACATGATGCTCCCCCTACATGTATGCATGCAAATAGAAGTATTCAAACAAGCCTAGATGCAAATGGAAAATTATTTGACCTTTGCTTGATTCTATTTGACAAAATCTTAACTTTTCTCTCCCTCTTTTGTTATCAGCAAAAGAATAATAGTGTTAGAGAAAAATAGAGATTAAGTGATCAATATTAACCCAACATTAAACTCAAATTGAATATAAATATTAAACTTCAATAAAAATCAAACAAAAATCATAACTACCCTTGTTAGGCGCATATTCCACTTTTAGAAATGATGTTCTAATATAAAAACATACAATTGTATCAACTTGTGGTACATTTATATCAGGAAATTGAATATCTACTAATCATGCATAACCATTAGGACTTTTAAATGAGATTAGTAGTATTCCATTTTAATTTTAAAAATGAAATCAATTATCTTCTAACCACGCATGACCGTGAGGACTTTTAAATGGGATTAGAATCAACTTGTCTATTTAATCAATTAATTTTGATATGCGTTCCATACATGCATAACCGTAAGGACTTTTAAATGAGCATGAAAGCACATAATCAAAAATCCAAGTAATTCACCCATGCATAACCGTGAGGACTTTTAAATGAGAGTGAATACTTTGGATATTTATTTATTTTTACAAAAAAATGCGAAATGAAAAACAAATGATCCTTGATTATAGTACCACATATCGACAAACTATATTTAAGATTTGATAAACAGTGGTCGATAGAAATATGATAGATAAAGAAATGGTCATGGAATCTTTACCCAACAAAAAGTTTTATAACTCTTGTTTAAATTCCTAAAGAAATTTTCCAAATATACTCTCTTGAGTAATGTATGTTAAATATCAACACTTATCATCTTTTCAATCCCTATTTATCTTTTTGATAATTAGTAGGGTGTCGGATTAGTCAAAATTTGTCATTTAAAATCAAATAAAAAAATGACTAATATGGTCAAACAATTATTTTCTCGAAGGGGTTATATGAGAAAAAAAAATTCTGCTAAATGAAAATTATTTAAAATGAAAAATATGCAGATATTTTCTATGAAAAACGATGCAGTTACTAAATGTCTCAAAAATCACGTTCAACTAGTAATTTTTCTATCAACTAGATTACCAGTGTAATCTGCATCTGAGTTTCTCTTTCAATCCGAAATATCACTTACTAAAATTGATAAGCCAGACAATGAAGTGTGCATCAAAAATTTCAAACCCAATTTTAGCAACAATTTAAATGACATTCTTTGAATTTGAATTGAAGCCATGTAAATAGTCAGAAACTGAGAATATCGAGTTAGCCGAATTATGACCAAATGTATCCAACAAAACACAATGTTTAATTCAAACAATATGTATGAAGTAATTCCCAGATTGAAATTGAAGTTGAAAGTATATATCCAAGAATATTTCAAATAAAAATTGAAAATTATCAGTCAATTTCTATAATCCCCAAATCCAAACGTAATCTGGAAAATCTGTCTTCGGGGAGGGGTTTTGTGAAAATATCAGCAAGCTGAGCCTCATTTGAAATATATTCAATGCAAATGTCTTCCTCAGCAATGTGATCTCTAAGAAAGTGGTGTCTCATATCAATGTGTTTTGTGCGTGAATGATGAACAGGATTATTTGACAAGTCTATTGCACTTTTACTATCACATTTTAATGGAACTTGTTTATAAACTAAGCCAAAATCAGAAAGAGTTTGCATCATCCATAAAATTTGAGCACAACAGCTTCCTAAAGCAATATATTCTACTTCAGTGGTGGATAATGCAACACAATTCTGTTTTACCATGAAACTAATGAATGTCCTAGCATGAAACATGTCCCACTAGTGCTTTTCTTGTCAGCCAATGAACCAGCATAATTAGCATCAGAATAACCAACTAAATCAAAATTTTCACAAGAAGGGTACCATAATCCAAATTTGTGTGTGTGTGAAAGATATCTCAAAATTCGTTTAGTGGCTTTCAAATGAGATTCTTTAGGACTAGATTGAAAACGTGCACACAAACACACAGAAAACATAATATCAGGTCTAGAAGCAGTAAGATAGAGAAGTGAACCAATTATCCCTCGATATTTTTTCTGATCAACGGCAATTCCTTTCTCATCTTTGTCCAACTTCGTTGATGGACTCATAGGAGTTCTCAATGGTCTGGAGTTCTCAACTCCAAATTTCTTCAACAGTTCCAATACATACTTGGATTGTGAGATAAAAATACCATCTCTGCTTTGCTTGATTTGGAATCTAAGAAAATATTTCAATTCTCCAACCAAGCTCATCTCGAATTTAGCCTGCATGACCTGTTCAAATTTCTCGCACAAGAGTTCATTAGTAGCACCATAAATAATATCATCCACATAAATCTAAACAATCAAAAATTCACTTCCATTATGTAATAGAAACAGTGTTATGTCAGCACTCTCCTTTTTAAAACCATTTTCCAAAAGATATGTACAAAGGCAGTCATACCAAGCTCTAGGAGCTTGCTTAAGGCCATATAATGCCTTTTCTAGTTTATACACATGATTTGGAAAATCATGATTTTCAAAACCAGGGGGTTGTTCCATAAAAACTTCTTCTTTCAAATCACCATTTAGAAAGGCACTTTTTACATCCATTTGTTTAAGTTTGAAACCCTTATAACATGCAAAACTTAGCAAAATCCTAATGGCTTCTAACCTAGCTACTGGAGCGAATGTTTCATCAAAATATATGCCTTCTATTTTGTTATATCCTTTAGCGACCAACCTAGCTTTGTTTCTAATTACATTTCCTGATTCATCAAGTTTGTTTTTGAACACCCATTTAGTTCCAACAATTGGATAGTCATTAGGCCTAGGAACTAATTTCCAAACTTTATTTCTTTCAAATTGATTAAGTTCATCCTGCATTGCTAAAATCCAACTTTCATCACTAAGAGCCACTTCAACAGAATCAGGTTCAATTTCAGAAATAAAACCACTGTGACAACAAAATGCACACAAATTTTTATCAAATGAAGAGCGAGTGCGTATACCTTCCGTAGGATCACCTATAACCAATTCAGGAGGGTGATTGGATTTGAACTTCAATCTATCAGCATCAACAGCCCTATTTTCAGCTTTCTTACTAGATGTCCCTTCTTCAATGACTTCATGATCTTCCCCATCATCGATCGTCTTTTCCAGGTCAGATTCATGAAATTTCACATTGATTGATTCAACAATTGTCTTTGTTCGTTTGTTGTATATTCTGTAAGCCTTGCTCCTTGTTGAATAGCCCACGAGAATTCCCTCATCGGCTTTTGATTCAAATTTTCCAAGTTGATCACCTGTGTTAAGAATGAAACAAGGACATCCAAATACACGAAAATAAGAAATGTTAGGTTTCCTTTCATGCCACAATTCATAAGACATTTTGCCAAGTATTGTCCTGATCATTACTCTATTTATTACATAGCACGAAGTATTCACTGCCTCTGCCCAAAAGGTTAGTGGCAGTTTATACTCACTCAACATGGATCTAGCCAACTCCTGTAATGTACGATTTTTCCTTTCAACCACCCCATTTTGTTGAGGTGTTCGTGGAGCAGAAAATTCATGTTTTAATCCATTTTCTTTACAAAAGCTTTCAAATTCCAAGTTTTCAAATTCGCCTCCATGATCGCTTCTCAAGATTTTAATAGAAACTCCTTTTTCATTTTGAACAAGTTTTGCAAATTTTGAAAAATACTCAAAAGATTCAGACTTTTTGGCTAAGAAATAAACCCATGTAAATCTAGAGTAATCATCAACCAATACATAACAATAACGTTTTCCATTCAAGCTTGCAATTTCATTTGGTCCAAATAAGTCCATGTGAATTAATTCAAGGACCCTTGATGTACTAACAATGTTTTTAGGGCGAAATGATGATCGACTAAGCTTGCCCAAGGAACATGCTTTACACACTTTATTATTTTTAAATTTCTGATGTGGTAACCCTCTGACTAATTCTTTCGTTTCAAGTTTTTCTAAGAGGCTCATGCTAGCATGTCCAAGTCTTCTATGCCATAAAAATGCCTCTTCGTCAGTGGCTACCAAACATCTAGAAAGATTTAGATTATCAAACGAAAGTGAGTAAACATTTCCTTTTCTTTTTCCCATAAAAACAATGTTATTGGAGATTTTATCAATGATTTTGCAAGTATCACTATCAAAAACCACATTCATACCTTTGTCACATAGCTGGCTAATAGAAATGAGATTGTATCGCAAATTATCAACGTATAAAACATTAATCAAGGAAAAAATACCATTACCTACTTCACCTTTACCAATAATCTTACACTTGCTATTGTCCCCCATGATCACATTTCCTCCTTTAAAATTCTCTAGTCTAAGGAACTTCGATTTGTCACCTGTCATATGTCTAGAATAACCTGAATCTAGAAACCATTCTTGTTGTTCCTTAGCTCGCCAACAGACCTACATAGAGAGAGAAGAGAATGACCTAGAGAAACTCTTAGGTCCAATGATATTAGCGACTGAAGCATTGTGAATAAATAGTCCCTTTGGAAACCAAACTTGTTTTGTCCTTTTATTCTTGTTCCAATAGACATGAAATTTGTTTGTAGAGTTCTTAGGAACCCAAACTTGTATAAATTTTGTGTTCTTGTTCCTATAACTACAATTTTCAATACGATGTCCAATTATTTCAGATCTATCAAAGACACTCTTACCTTTTGCGTTATCCTCAACTTGTGTTTTCTCAAAACCTAGTCCCTTTCTGTTGTTAGCAAAAAATTGATTTCCCAATAGCATGTTGAAAGATTTTTCACCTCTTGAAAAGTTATTCAGAGATTTCTCAAGATTTTGGACTTTGGTTTTTAGTGTTGTGTTTTCAGTGACAAGTGAGGTGCATCTTTTTATAAAATCCTTTTTCCTAGTATCAATGATTTCATTAAGACTCAAGTTTTCTTTTTCAAGATTCTCAAAGCTATTCTTAAGTCTTAATAATTCTGAATCTAAAATTTTACATTTTTTACATTCTAGGTTTTGAATATTTTCAAGTTCAGTTTCTAACCTAAAATTTTCACGAGCAAGTTCTCTCCTATCAGATTTCAGTTTTTCAATTTTAGATTCAAGAGTATCAACTACTTTAGTAAGATCAAGACACATAAAAACAAGATCTTTATAAGAATAGTCACCTACCTCACTAGATTCCTCTGAGCTTGCTTCTGAATCTGATTTTGCCATAAGACACAAGTTAGCCTCCTCTGAGCTATTATTTGAAACTTCCTCCCCTTCTTCATCATCCCAAGTCGCTGCAAATGTCTTCTTCTTCTTTTTCTTTCCTTTGTTGTTCTTGAGAAGTGGGCATTGTTGTT
This sequence comes from Allium cepa, assembly GCA_030765085.1. NCBI lineage: Eukaryota > Viridiplantae > Streptophyta > Magnoliopsida > Asparagales > Amaryllidaceae > Allium > Allium cepa. The sequence continues at coordinate 98,664,702 of CM060942.1, read as the reverse complement.
TGAAGTGGCCAGGCTTGTTGCAGTTATAGCACGTCAATTCATTATCGGAATTGTTAGACTCTCTTGGCCTATTACTAGATGTTTTCTTCTTGCGTGGTTTGTATCTTGACCATTTTCTAAGATTATTGACAGCCATTGCAAGCTCTTCAATCGAATCTTCTTCATCTTCATCGCTCTCTTCTTTGCTCTTTAAGGCAATCGTTTTCTTCTTTGATTCGGAGTTGTTGCGTTCTTCCTTTGCTTTTAGCTCAAGCTCATATGTCATCAAGTTGCCAATCAACTCCTCCATGCTTAGTTTACTCAGATCTTTCGATTCTTGTATTGCCGTGACTTTTGCCTCAAAGTTCATCGGTAAGACACGCAGTATCTTCCGCACAAGCTCTACCTCAGTGAAGACCTTCCCAAGTGCTCTAGCATTGTACACCAAAGTTGAAAAACGTCCAAACATATCCTTTATGCTCTCGCCTTTGTCCATCACAAAGTTTTCGTATTCATTGCTGAATAGGGCTAGACGAGACTCCTTGACTTGAGAAGTTCCTTCGTGTGTCACCTCCAAAGTGTGCCAAATTTCCTGTGCTGTTGTACAATGAGAAATTCTATTAAATTCATTTTTATCAAGAGCACAGATCAAAGCGTTCATTGCTTTGGCATTTTTAGTTTTTAATTTCTTATCGTTAGCATCCCACCTATCCTTAGGTTTAGGAATCTCAGTATCACCAACAGTTATAGTGGGAGATTTATAGCCAGTTTCAATAATATCCCAAACATCATAATCAACGGAACTAAGATAAATACTCATCCTAACTTTCCAATAAGCATAATCATTCCCGTTAAACATGGGTGGCCTAGCAATAGATTGCCCCTCAGAAAAAGCATTATTTGGTGGATTCTTGACTCTAGAGTTAAATAAAAATACCAGGCTCTGATACCACTTGTAGGATCTAGATTAATCCTAGAGGGGGGGTGAACAGGGTTATAGCAAATTTTCTTGAATTAAACACAGAAATAAACTGCAAAAATAAATATGCTGAAAAGTAAATCACACACAAAATTTACCCAGCTTCGGCAACCCCTGCCTACTGCTGCATTCCCAGATTTCTATTAGAATTAAACAGTATCCCGCTTACAAACACTCTACTAGACTCGCAAACCTTTGCTCCCGCTCACAAACACTCTACTAGACTTGCACACCCTGCTCCGCCTATAGATTTTCGCTTACTCGCAAACTCTGCTCCACCTATAGAGTTTTGCAAACTCGCACACCCTGCTTACTGTATTAATTCTAACTAGACAATCTGACACTACCTACAACCTAGGTGGTGATTTACAAATTCTTTGACTCGAAAAAGAAAAACAGACTTCAAAAATAAAACCAGGAGCAAAAATTAAAATACGAACTTGAATGCGTAATTTTTTCTCAAATAAAAAATAAGAAACCCCCTTTTGATAAAACCCTAAATAAAACAATATCCCCTTTAATAAAACAGGCCGATTCAATTTGTTTTTTGCCCGATCTCTTTTCTCTGGTTTGTGAAGATGGTGGCTTCGTTCTTCTTTCTCGAATTAGGGCTTCGGCTCCTGTGAGAATTAGGGCTTTCGGCTCTTGCTCGTCCTCGATTTTTGATGATCGATTGTTGCCCTTACTTACTGCTTCACTTATGATTGGTTCTGGTGGGCTTCGAGATTGCGAATTGTTTGCAGCTGCTTCTTTTGATCGAGTTCACTGTTGCGGTATGTAATCTCTTTGCTTGTTTGTGCTTTTGTGATTTTCGAACTCAAACTCGATGCCGATGATGATAATTGGGTTTTGTATTTATATGAATTCGAGACACTTGTTTTCGTTCGTATCAATTTGATACTTTCCCAATTTGTTCTTTCCTGATATATTTACTACTTGATGCTCACAACTTTGATTTTCACGCGTTCGATTTTCTCTTGATTGTCACTGCAGAAACTTTCCTATTCTACTTTGCTTTGACTTTTTCAAAGATACGTATTTAATTTTCTGGACTTGGTCATCTCTAATCTTTTGTCAACTCTGACTTCAGTCACTTGACTTTGTTTATGCGATTGCATGTCCACGGCCATCACCGTTGCACTGATATTGTTTCTGGTTATTTCAATACTTCTCTAGTCTCCACTTGAACATTGCATTGTTGTTCACTGTTTACATCTGATATCGCTGCATCCATTTTGTTGCACTTGCTCATTGCTCCATTCATTTTCCATACTGGATTGTTCATGCTTGTGACGATTAACCATACTGTTACTTGTGATATTCATGTTGTTTGCAACTGTGTCACTTGAGACTGCTGTGTTGATCTTGTACTTGTGTACTTCATATTTGATCACTGATGCATACATTAACTTGTTGATGTTTGCCGAGATTGTTGATTCACCAATGAGTCTCATTTATATTCTGTAGTCATTTATGCATTGTACCATGCTGTTACCTCTCTTGTATCATTGGTATTTGTAGCTTGTAACTGGACATGTTCGGTTTGGTTTCACTCGGGCTTGTAGTTGATGTGCATGTCACTGTTGTATTACAGTACACCGCATAGTAGTCTTCTCATTCACTGTTGCCTGGTTTTAGTCTTGTTTCATGTTTGAGGTTGTACTTGCATTGACATGTTGTGGCCTATACTTGTATACCGCTGTTTGCATTTGGTCTTGATCATACTTGATGTCATGATTTTCCTGGTTTCACTTGTGTACACTCTCGAGTTACACACTGCTGCTTGTACTTGTGTTCTGGTCATTGCACTGGCTGTTGCTGAGTTGGTATACTTGTGGTGCTTTTGTAGTCGAGTTGTATTCATGTACACTATTGCCTTGAACTTGATTCACTTCATGTTTGCTGGACATTTGGGTTTGTTGTTGTAACTTGCTTGAGTCTGTGTCATCTGTTCTTTGTTCATTGGTCATGTTGTACTTCTGGTCTTTGCTTCCATCCATTTGGTTGTTGCAGTCCTACGTAGTTGCTATGCCTTGTGTTCTTGTAGCTTTCAATGTGCACTTGTTTGTACCGTCATTTTGCCGGAATAACTACGACATTGTTTTGATGCATTTGCATGTTGTTTCATTCTTCACGTAGCCTTGTGTTGAACCCAGTTTTAAAAACTCGGGTTTGACCTTGTGCTCACCTGTCCCTGTAACATTATCAAGTGTATATCGGTGTGCACGGCCTTGTGGCATGTACAGTGATACACTGTGCATGTCACATTGTTCGTGTATGATGAATTCAAGTGTGAATGATGACGAACAACCCAAATAACTGAGGCAAATCATATTTTCAAAAATCATATTTCATTTTATATTGCAGAGATATTTCTTTTTCAATTTTACTGCATTAGTGAATATTTTTGCAGATTGCTCAGATGCTGGATTCAAACTGGAATGCAGTTGAAGACAAAATACGAGTGTGAGTGATATGTAGTGAGGTTATTAATGTAAATATGAAATCGTGATGTATTCAAAATTGTATATGTATAGTGAGAGCATGAATTTGTACTATTCAAGATTGTAATAAATATCTGTTTGAATAAAATTTCTATTTGAATTCAAATTCTGTGTAACTTGTTCTGTTTGAATTCAAATTCCATTCAAATTCCGTGTAATTTATTTTATTCAACAAATATTTATTTAATCTATGAAAAATAAAATAGTACATTAACAAATACATTTAAATGAATATATATGTTTATTATCATCAGACAAAAACATATAAGCGCATATTCATACACACTTGAATTGAATCGAAATTTAAAGTAGAAAACTTGTTATGTTCACCAGGTTAAGGCATCATTCGTTTTAATGTTCTTAGGTGAAATGAAAAACTGCATGGTGATCTTAATTATGGGTACATGTCCACTTTTGAGTTGTCTTAACCTGCATCCAAAAATGAAGTGATAGTTTGCTACAAGATTATTAGTTTGATATATGTATGGAGTATGGTATATGTGTAATTTGAAGTTTGTAAAGTCACATTTCAATTGAGGTTTTTATAGGCCAAAGCTACTAGTTGTTAGGCATCTTGTCATCTGATGTTTAGATTATCACGAGTTGCAAAGGCAGTAGGGATGCACATGCATTTAGGATTAGCACTGGACGATAAGTATTTATTTGGTGGAACTTGTTTGGTTAAAATGGGATGAGAGATTCGGTTAAAGGAACTTGCGGAGTCGACGAGAGGACTCGAAATTTTCATTATCTATTTTTCAAAACACTGTTCCATTAGCTTATTTGCTAGAATATTAGTGCAACTAAGAAGATTTGAATGCTTATTGTATATACTTATTTGATGCTTAGTCTAGAATATGTTTGGATGTTTGGATTGTTTGATTCATGGTTGCTTAGTTTGATTTATATTGAGATGTTATAAATATGAATATGCTTTTAACTGATGCATTCGTATAGAATTCATGTGATTATATTAGGATGTATTGCATTCATGCCTAATATATCATGATATTTGCATTCATCTAGGAGGCTATAGCCGAATATTTGCATCATATTTAGTGTATCACATGTCATGATCATATCATATGCTTGTATGTTATGCTGTATCATATTTGTCGTCAAGTATATCTCATCTGAATATGTGTCATGTTTGTTATGGGAATGGATGATTTCATTTATCATGAATATTGTTTGTGTCTGTTGTTGTGTATGCAATATGTGGTACGCGAGAAGGCGATACATTAGGGGATGAAATTCTTTTCAAGGGGAGAATGTAATACCCGGTATTTTTGTAATAATAATAAATTAAATAAAAAAGGTACTTTAGTCAAATTAAAAATATAAGGGCTAAATAGTCATGTAACAAACAATTGAATTTTCCAATGAAATCTATGCCATTGCGATAGACTCGGTTTTTAACTATGCTCTATATAAACTTATTCAATTTGGGGTCCATATAAAGGAGGTGTGAAGGAATTAAGTTTTGAGTTTTAGGCGGGCTTTAGGATGAAATTTGAATTTTTGAATTTGAATCTCCAACGGACATTCACTCCATTGTAAAAGGCCCAAAACCAGAATACGTACACATATTTATTTTCAATTAAATATAATAGTACACATATGTATCATACACACATATGTGTGTGTGTATGTGTGTGTGAATGTGCAACATAATAATCCATGCAAGGTTAACATACCCGCATATAAATGTTTGGATTTACATCGCAGCAGACTTTTAACTCATCCTATATGTATTAAATGTTTTCTAAATATATGTATACGTGTAAACGTGTTATATATATATATATTTAAAACTATGTAAAATTATATGTATATATATATATTACTTATATATAAATATTAATGATTTATATACATAAATATTATAGTATTAAAATTTTAAATAATATATATATATATAAGATATAAAAGTTTTTTAAAATCATTTTGCATATATATGCGTGTGTGTGTATTTTAGTAACAAAATTATTTTTAAATATACATATATAAATGTAAGTATATTACTGGTATTTAAATATATATATATATATATATAAATGTAAGTATATTACTAATATTTAAATAAGTATTTGTATTTTTATATATACATCCATTAATTATGAAAATAAAAATTACATATTTTTAAAATTTTCCAGATTGAACGCACAACACAACAAAAATTTATTTATAATTTTATTGTATTAACATATATAAATATTAATTAATTAGTCAAGATACGATAAAGTAATAAAAAATATTTCATGGTATATTATTCAAATTTTAAATCTTTAGAAAATCAAGCATGATATTTTAAGGTTAGAAAATATATTCCAAAATTTTCTTAGTCAAAATGTTATTTTTAATTAATTAAATATTTTTTGTTGAATATTAAAATGATTTTTCAAAAAATATATAATTTGATTTTAAAATTTTGATTTTTTGCAAAGAGTTTATATGAGGAAAAATAATTTTATAAAATTTAATTTTTGAAACATATATTATTTTATATGAATATTTGATAGGAAAATAGACACAAGGAAGAACTTAAAAGGAAATTTAGTCTCAGGGACAACAAGTTTACCTTTTAGTCTGAAGGATATATTTTAGTGTGAATTGAAATGATAGTTACAACTATCATTCTGTGATTTACACTAAAAATGTCCTTGAGCCTAAAAAGCAAACTTCTTGTCCCTAAAACTAAAGTTTTCTCAAATCATTCCTTGAGCCTAAAAATTTCATATATGGATTTAAAAATAAAAAATAATAGTTAAAAAATAATTTACAGTCGCCAAAAAGTTATAATTATTGTAAGTATGCATTTATAGAAATATAGATCAATTACATGATATGATGACATGAATATATTCGAGTCATATATTAATTGATAAAATAATAATAACTAAAAATAGAATATATGCGGCTGTGCACTTTAGATCTACATAAAAAAAATTTTTTTTTAATAAATACATACATATAAACAATCTAGTTTGTGACAACATTGATACATATAAGAATCGTCACCTAACTATCAATATATTTGTATAAATATAATATGAATGATATACTATTATTCAGAAATTATAAATCATATAGTATAGTAAATACATGCCTAATACAAATGCCTTTAAGCACACCTTGTAATGATGAATTCTCCCTCCTTTGAAATATTCTCAATTCGGCAGATTGCTGATACTTGAACTATGGACCTTTAGGTATCCAATAATTATTGCATTTTGAATTGATTTGAGATGAATTTGTTGGAGCACCTTTTTGACGAGGTCGACTAGCAATGGTAGGGAAATGACTGCTAAAAATTTCTTTTTACATTAGGGTTAGGGGTCCTTTTATAGTAGAAGAAATAGTGAGAAATATGGATCACATCACATACCTTTTCTCATCAAATCTCAATCTTCCATCCCCGAACAAGCCCTATTGCTGTCGAAATAACATCTTAACATCATGAGCCAACAACCCATTTAAGCCCAAATAAATATTATTAATTATATCTAATTTAATGCTTGTAGATATCGCATATCAATCGATATATTTATAACCATTATATATATACAATAATATTTATTCCTCAAATCATATTCAAAATTTTATAATTAATATTTTGAATTAATTAATTCAATTAATTAAAACAATTATAAACTAATTAAATCATTTTGGTCTAAAGAGAATTCATCATTCTGGTTGTGTGACCTGTCAGATGTAAATTTGGTCAGCGGTTAACATCAAACTATTCGAACGTTAATGTTCATAAGCACTAAGCAGGTGGTGTGACATTATGGACAAATTTATCGCTTATTTAGTTTTTGTAAAATCCAATTTTATATTATTAAGCGTTACCCAATTGTGATATTTATTTTCACCAATTTTCTTTGTTAGAAATATATCACTATGGACCTGTGCAGTTAAAGCCCCGCAAAATCCCCATTATGGCCCATAGCGCTCTTCGACTGCTACGCTATTTCAGTTTAACGCTATTAAAAGTAGATTCGCTTTAAGTCCCGCTAATTTCTGCTATACTGACTAAATTACGGCTTTTTAGAACCAGCTTAGCAATATCAATATAAAAATGTTAATTTGACCATTTTTTAAACAAATCGAAAAAGTTAGGATAAATAGCCATATTAAGGCATAAGAGCTCAATATAAGTTTGAAATATATTATAATCACCAAACCAACATGCATAAACATAATATTCTTCGGTTTTATTACATAAGAATAAACAATATTTTTTTTTCTTATACACAACTGATTTGAGAATAATAATAAATTAACTTAAAATATTTGATATTATACCTAATGAAGCTTTTTGCACCTCCGTTACTTTCTACTATATCCCCACTTTAGGCCCCACTAAAAATTTTTGCACCTCAATCGCTATAGAACTTATAAATGCTTTAACTGCACAGCTTTGGACTTATGGAATTTGATAATGGTCAAGATTCCATATTCAACTCTATAGTCCAAACACAAAATTCTAGGTTCAATAATAACAATTATTATTAACAAAATTGCTCTGGTCAGTGACTTTGACTTTGAGTTGACCATGATACTAACCCCATATAACTAAGGAGTCAAATCCTTTCTTGAACAGTGCTTCACTTCCAATACTTTCACTCGATCCAACTATAGTCACTTAATGGATGCCGTTCATTGGTTTGGCTACAATCAAAGTATGGCTTTCATATTGAAGATCCACAATAGTCACAAGTTGAGAGAACTGTGTAAATAAATCACACCAATATTTTCTGTTTGACCATAGCTATATTAACCAACAGAAAACTATCAAGTGATTCATTCCATAGTTATCCAATTACTATCAATACGTAACCCCTAGGTGCCTCCAACAATCGTGAGTAACATACTACGTCAATATTTGGAGAGCGTTGCGTACTCTAGTCTCAACGGATACATCGATATCCAGTCTCGATGCATCTTGACTAGGAACATTTAAAATGGTTTATTGCTTTTATTGTGATAAATTACTTACGGCTACAACACTTTGTAACTATTATCACAAAACATACCATTTATGAATTTTGTATTATATATACTATAAATTAAATTAATTAATTAATGTAACACATTATATCAAGTGTTGTAACATCTGATCGATAGTAAGAATGATAACGTTCACCCAAGCCAACATCTGATCTATACTTAGAAGATTATTCCAATGATCACCAAAAAATCAAGACCTTATCCATTGAACTTTCCAATAAGAACAGATCTTATAAATTTCCTAAATCACACAAATATATATATTTTTTTATATAAAATATAATCCTTTTGAAAACAATGTGGCGATCCATCTTGTTAATTTAGGAATCCCTATCGATTACATGGAGCTCTTTATGCATCAACCAGAATTCATAATCCACCCAACAAATTAATAAATATATTCTTATATGTATAATACTCTATAACTCATTCTACGCTGTTACTAACCCTATCTCCAACGTGTCACTCATTATAGGGTATTACTAACCCTGACTATAATGAGTTTTACCCCCACCAAAGCCTAGGTGTTCACTCAACCTAAGCTCTTATACCAAATGTGATGATCCACCTTTTTGACTCTTGAAAATCGATATTAATACATCCTTGGTATTCACACGATGCAAATTCACGTGCCAGAAAGGTAGATTTATTAAGGGTAAAAAGAAAGTAACACAAAACAGAGAAGAAAACAGAATCTCACACGAATAGAATAATCATATATTATTAACCCCAAAATATTTCATGGTGGAAAATTTGAATACAATATTAGAGTCTAACCTAGATTCAGTCTGGACAGTTATAAATCTTTTGTCCTTACAAATCCTAAAAACAACAAAAAAAATGTAGTTCAAAAATAAAATACATCCTTGCATTGATGAAGATCTTTAGCTCTCCTCTAGAAACTCCAAGCACCTTTAGCTAAACCTAAAACTACTTGAATTTGACCCGAGTATTAACAATATCCGGATCAGGCTTGATAAACCCGCTTGAAAAAACTAGAATTATAAATGTATATGTAAGTGTCATAGATCAGATTGATGCCGATCAAAACCTTTGAAAAGAAGGGTATCTCGTAAGACGACGCCGCACATGAACACGGACGAGTTTTTACCTTATAATAACCAAAATACTTTATACCAAAACAAATCTGATATTATCATTAATGACATTGGTTTGAAAACACTTTTCAAATAAATATATACATAAAGTAGGTATCAATACCTGGATACCGTCAAATGGTGTATATGATGCCAAAAGGGTAGCTGAAATGTCTGCAAAGCATTACAGCTATTTTGGGAATACAACCAAAATCGTAAAGCTCATATTGGAATTGGGTTTCCAACATGGCAGGGAACTAGTGGCCATTTCCTTCGATGCGGAATCCACGCATAACAACCTAGTCTCTGTTGACTATTCACTTTTCCCAAGCAAGCCTCTGTACTACGTTGTTACACTACTATGGAACAACATATTTTGGTGGCTTTGCTCTTTCTCAATTGAACCCCCAATACCTGCCCATTTAAACCATTGAGGGTCCAGACATTACTAGACTCCTCCATCATTAATAAAACCGACAACCTGAATTATATACCCTATAGACCACATAATATCTTGTATCATCCCTGGGATGTGAGGCTCATGAAACTACGATCTTCTTTACACAAAGCCAAACTTTGCATTTCACAAAGAAAATTCCACTTAGAATGCCACATTTCCGTTTCTAACAACACATTAGTGATTTCCATAAATTACCATCTCTGAGCTAGTATGACCCAAAGTAGGATGTTAAGTATAGGAAGGGTTACCTCCTATACCTCCAAACAGATGTACGTTTGTAGGGATCAATGTACATGGTTTTAGAAATGCAACATCAAACACTCATCCAGACAAGTTGTCCAGGTGAAGGACAAACCGAAGGCACTTCTTTTACTATTTCCTGTTTGGAAATCATCCCTAGGATTATAGCGAATAGTCCTTGCAATTTGAAGATTTTCAAAACTAAGGTCCTACTGCCACCATATGGGAATCACCCTGGAGAATAGCGGCAAGCAGCCCTACATTATGAAGACCTCCATCTTCAAATCATTGTCTTCAACATATCTTCACTTTCGAACATGTATATTAGTTCGAAATGGTTTTCGAATAGAAATCCCCTCACATCCATCATGCCATACATGCCTCTCCACCCCTCTCCTATAAATAGTACACACGCAACCCCTTTCCTCCATGTGCTCCTTCATGTATAGGTGTGTGTAAGCATGAGTATATGATAGTAAGTTTGCTTTTAGTGACTTAAGGATGAAGAAAATGGAAATATCTTACATATTTTCTGATATATATATGTATGTATGTATGTATTTGTTACGTATATATGTTATTATGCCTGAAATCTACCTTTCAACTAAGTTGAAAGGTCTTTCAACAAAGACAAAGGAAAAGAAGGGCAGCCCATACCTTTCGAAGGAGTCGAAGGGATGCAGTCATTAGAGTTTAACAATCCCAAACATTTCGACAAAGTCAAAAGGTTCCATCTCTTAGTATCCAAGGAGTTCCTACCTTTCGAGGAGGATAAAGAAGTCAAAGCAAATGTGAACCACTCCATGGTGTCCTTTTTGAAAGCATAGAAAGCCTTTCGAACTGGTTAAAGCATATCCAGGGTACCTTTTAACAATGTCGAAAGGTTTTATGAAGAAAGCAACACTCATAAGTCAGCAAAGTATGAAAGACAGCCTTTTGACAACACTAAAGGGAAGAAAAACTCTCAACAACAATAAAGTGAAGAGCAACCTTCTGACAAGATCGATGGGTTCAAACAATCTAGTGAAGAGTAACCTTCCGACAAGGTCAAAGGGTTCATAACAGTATATAAAAGGAAAACCCTTCTACAAAGTTGAAAGGTTCACGAAGGCATAAAGAAAAGCAGACCTTTCGACAGGTCCAAAATGGCATACGAAGAGCAAACCTTTCGACAAAGTCGAAAAGTTCACAGCTTCATATTAAAGGGAGACCTTCCGATCCAATCGAGAGCATGGAGTTGAAAGGAGGAGCGCCAGCATTTATAAATAAGACCCAAGGGGTCATGTTTGGGAGATCGGATTTCTCTCATTCTAATCTTGCTTCTTCTTAATCAGAGCATTGTAACCCTGATTGGGTGATTTGAGAATTTAATAAAAATAGAGTTTTTCTTGGATAAAGAGGGAAGTCTTGAGTTTTGTTAATTACTTTGTTGATTTACTGAAATCTTTGTTGGATTAACTGCATTTTTCCAAGTTTAACTTCATCGATAGGTTCTTGTCGACAAGGAGGACATCACTTTTGAATCTAACATTTACTGCAACCATCCAAAGCCATTTGCTCTGTAGTCTAAACCCTTTTACAAGGTCAACAGTTCTATATGCTCCAATAATACCGTAACCTTTCGAAGCAATAAACCAAGTGATCTAACCTTTTGACAAGATAAAAACTACTTCATATAAGTGATCAAAACCTTTCGACAAGGTCAAAACCTACTTTATATCCACCAAAGCATATCATTCCCTACTTAAAACCCAAAGAAAGCTATCACCTTAGCCTTCGACAAGATTAAATCCCACCATTTAAGGACTTAACCTAAGGAATGTTCACTTAATCGAAAAGAAAACATCTGTAAAAGACACCATACAAGCTTAATAAGGTTAAAAGGTTATTCAATTCAAAGACCGAACCTTTCGACGACGTTGAAAGGTCTGATTCAAGGATTATTCATAAATAAAACCAAATTTCAAAGCAGTTACTAAAGGAATCACACCCATTATTCTCCAAAAGTCTATTTATCCTTCTTAGCATAACTTTAGGGTGTTGATAAGAAATCTTGTTAACATTTGTGGCGCTAGAAGGAGGGCCCGAACTTCCAATTTGGTTAACCCGCTAACACTACTATTCTCTAAACCCTCTGGATTAGTCCTATGTCAAGTTTATTCACTTTTGTTTGATCATGACCAGAAGATTTAAAAGATCTGAACAAGGGTCTTCTAAACCACATTTGGCAAGATTCTCCAAAGTAAACATCAAAAGATCCATCAAGATGAAGAGCAAAGGCTAAGGCTCGAAGCCCTAAGGATCATAAACAAAATGAAAGCAGAATCTTATGATCCTGAAAAATGGAGTCTAAATCCTTTTCATGTGTGTCCTACCCCTATCTTTGCACTTGGAAAAAGAATAAATGGAAGTGATAATGTCTTTAATCAAATGAGAAGAACAATCCAACATTATTCTAAAGGCACAATCTTTAAGAGAGAGATAATAAATGATTACAATGCCTTTGCACACAAATAGCAACCAACTACAACAAGAGCACTTCCAACCCGTGAGATTCAAAAGGTAGCAAAAAGAAAAATAATTGAAGAGCATGAAATGATAAGGTTGAGAAATAAAAAGTCAAGGTGCCATCCTCAAGAGTCAAGTTTCAAGTTTAGACTTCCAAAAGAATGCAATTTAACAACATCAATGGAAAACATCTACTTGCTCACAAAGGATGAACTTAATTATTGGCCATCACGAAAGAAAAAGTCAAAACATGAAAGAAACTTAGAAGGGTTCTTCTGTCATTATCATATGATGAATGGTCATGAAACCAACCACCACAGAACCTTAAAGGGGATGATCATCAATTTCTTTAGACAAGGAAAGATAAGTGAATTTGTAAGAAGGATTTGAGAAAGGATTAATAAAGATAAACTTTCTAAAAAGAGAAAGTCTACATGGTTGGGAGTGAAATGCTCCTCATATCTGGATACTACCTAAGATGGTAGGAAAGCCTCTGTCTACGCCGAGATGGATTGGGCAGAGCACCGCTTGGAGGGAGGTGGGAAGCCTTTAACCGCGTCATGAGATGGTCAGGTTAAAGCACCGGACAAGCCCTTGGCCGCGTCTCTGATCAAGTCAAGGCGCTTCCTAGAGGGAGTACGGAGTAAGCCTCTATCCGCGTCATAAGATGATCAGGGTAGAGCACAGAACAAGCCTTTATCCATGCCATGCTATGGACAGGGTAAGGCACCTCCTGGAGGGAGGACGGAGTAAGCCTCTATCCGCGTCATAAGATGGCCAGGCTAGAGCACCGAACAAGCCCCTTTCCGCGCCGCAAAAGGGTCAGGGCCAGGGCAGGGCGCCTCTTAGAGGAAGGTCATGTAAGTCCTTGGTTCTAGCCTCTAAGATGAACCAAGAGCACCGGACAATGGACTAAGATGTCCAGGCCCAAGAAGTGGCCCATCAAACTATGGACTAAGACGTCCAAGCCCACGAAGAGGCTCAATCAATAATGGACTACGATGTCCAGGCCCAAGATGAGGCCTATTAAACAATGGACTAAGGCATCCAAGCCCAAGAAGAGGCTCAATCAATAATGGACTAAGATGTCTAGGCCTGAGAAAAGGCCCATAAAACAACGGACTAAGATATCCAAGCCTGAGAAAAGGCACATTCAGCAAAGGACTAAGATGTTCAAGCTCGAGAAAAAAGAATATTCGATCTTAGATTAAGACGACTTAGCTCAAGAGGCAGCTAATTGGATTATTTCTATGAATTCAAAACCTGAAGGATTCATACATGTTAAAGAAGACGGTAACAAAGGAACGGAATGGAACTTAGCTTATTATTACTCGAATCTGGGTTTTGGGATATTCATTTCAGAACATCACCATATAATGCCCGAATTTATGGGGTCTCTGTTAACTTCTGGTTATCTTAATTTACCTGAATCTGGGTTTTGGGATTCTCATTTTTAGTCATTAGCTGTTAATACTCGAATTAGGGTTTTGGGTCTTCCATATAAGAATTTCATCATCTATTACTAGAATCTTGGTTTCATGTATTCATCAATCATTAACTTATTATATCCGAATCTGGATATCAAGGCCATTACTTATACGAACCTTAATTTGGGAGCATAATTTCTGGATTTCTATTCATCATAGATGCCCGAATCTGGGCAAAATAATATTAAAGATCACTATTAAAAGTCTATGAATGGGGGTTTCGAGTTTCTAAATTTTTAAATCTCATTAATGTTAAGGAATGGGTTGGAGAGTTACTACATCCAAATTTCAAACACTGATCTCTTAATCAGGTTCTTTATCAAATAAAGGTTATATTTTAGTATTCATATCTCTGTGACAAAGCAGAATTGTCTATCATCCAATTTCAAACTTTCTAGCCAAGTGAAAGGAGTTACATTCTTGATCATCTCCCATCTTATTTAAAGATGAGATTTTTACATTTAGTATAAGTTGTCCGACGTACAATTAACAGAATGATTTGTTAATCTAAGCAATGACATACATAGACAGAGATGTCGATTTCGAGCTAACAATTAGAAATATTGTTTGCTATATGCTTTTCAGGGAAATCAAAACAACAAGGAATAGCAAAAGATTCAACAAGCCCAGAAATCAATGAGTGAGCAATTCAAAAATATCATTACAGAGAAGGATTGCAAATTAGGTGATATTTACCAAATTTATGAGATTTACATAAGTTATAAAGTCATTCACAGAACGAAGAAATTATATACAAAATAGATTTGCATAGCTCAAATATATAGAGGAGTTACAAATCTTAGGCAGCCCTATCGAGAGTTTCTACAACTGTAGTATCAACTACGTGCCTGGTGCCACGCTAAGAACTTCCTTAAGATTCTTTTATTTTCTCCTTATTTGGTTTTCATCATCAATTGCATTAATTTGGTCTTTAGGGTGCGATTAAAAGCTTTATTCTCAGCCCTGACTGTTTTATTCTCTCTTTCTAACTCTGCAACGTGCTTGACGGCAAATAATTATCATGCTCCAGCTTCTAGTTTTGGACAGCGTATTCATTAATGGTCTGAGAGTAATTCACTTTCTAAATCTCATCAAAATATTTTTCTATTTTGAACTTTACCCTTCCACACCAATTACCCACTACATTATCATCTAAACCTGGGAGAGGGTTAAGTATAGTAGGGAAGCTCTGAGCCATGAGAAGCTTTTACCTAGTAGGTTCGGCCACAGGAGGGGTAACTTGAGGGATTGGAAGATAAATATTTGAAGTCTTATCGCCCAAAATGAACTCTAAAGAGGCACATTGCGCTTGGCGATCTTTTAACTTTAATTCCAAATCATTAATTCGTCGAATAAGATTGGACATTTTTCGATCAAAATCAACTATGGGATTAGTCTTCACTTGACGTTTGAGCGTAGTGATCATCTCATCCTTTCTCTTAATATCAGCCTCAAGATAGGCTATATGGTCTTTGTAACCACTAGGGATAGTCTTTCGGAGAACATATCTTTTATGCCATTTTACGGCTTTAGAATTGCCACCGTAACTCTCAAGAAGGACTTCATCATGGACTACGATCCCATTGCTCGCTGTTAATAGTCTTTCACTGATAGCATCGATGCTTAAAGTAAGTTTTGAGAAAGATGAGTCGTAGATGGCTGTAGCTCCTATTTAAACAAAAGAAATGAAATGAAAATCAAGATAGGGGTGTGTGTGTATATATATATCTACTATTATCATAACAGATTATAGCTCAAATAACAAAGAAATTAAAAAGGTACAATAAACAACTTGATTACACTTAAAGCTGGGTAACTACTTTTCTAACTTTGTCTGGAGAATTAGCTAAAAGCATAACTATCAAATCAAATGGCATAGTAACTCCTTCAGGGGTCATAACAGGTGGGCATTGACTATAGTCACACTTCCCAGCTGGGGGACTATCGTGACTGCAAATTAATTTAGAATGAAAGTCCTAATCTCTTTAAGGAATTTTTCATTCTCGCTGCCGAGGAAGTCAAAATGAAGGTGGGGATATTCTAAGTATAATTTTTGTAAATCCCAAAGAAAGCAATATTTTGCTAACTTCGAAGTCTTTAAAATCGATATATTTTCAGAGAAAAATTTCCTCAGTTTAACATACCGGCTTAAGTGGTCCCTTGGGATGACTCGACCTAAAGAGCTGTTATTCTAAAATAGTACAGTAAAGGAGACTAAGCTTATAAAACAGGCCAAACCATATATGCATAAATCAATTAATGGTTACATGTTTACAAGTATTCATCGGGTTCATACAAAATAGATTTAGGGAAAAAATCAGACATAAATTTATTTTTATAGTACTTATGCTTTTCGGGGGGAGATCTTGAGGAATTGACCTGACCCGCGGTATGTTCCAGTAAGCCTCGGGATGCGAGTCAGATCCAAATTCATCTAAGCATCTTTTATGAAACATCTGAGTAGACCCCCACTGAATTCGCCTACGTATGAAAAATCTATAGTACAATGTCTACGATAAGCTTTTTACAGTGAACTAAAATCTCTCCATCCTCGATCATCATCTAGAATAAAGTTAACAACTCTCTATTTTCCTTCAAGAGAATGTCATATCGGAGGCGCGCTTTCTTTAACAAAGGGGTATCCTTTTGATATTTAAAAGAAGCTAATATGGAGGTACTCTTATCCAGACTGTGATATTTCTCAGATAGAACATTGTGCTCCTTTATTAGTTTGTCTAACTCCCTATATAACTTTTTAATTTTCGCCTGTTTTCTCTCAAGTTTTGTTCTCTAAGGAAATTTTGACTTATTATTTTATCTAAGATGAATGATTTAGCACTATGTATTATCTACGAAGTATAAGACATTTAAATAGGGAATTCCATACTTCAGATATTGGAATTAAAGTGTTGAAAGCCTGCTCTTTCTTTGTTGGATCCTCGGTTTGGGCGGAAGTTCCGGAGCAGCGGAAGGCCCGGGGAAGCGGGTGGAAAATCTTTTAAAGGGATTGCCCTTTCTTAGGAGCTTTGGTTTGATCACCATTATCCATCCCCGAAGCACCAGAAGGCCCCCGTTTGTCTCCACCAAGGCCTTGACCTTCGGACGGATTATTGTCATTATCATAGTCATTGTCCCAATCAATATCATCATCATCATCACCTTTTTCCTTGGGACCGTTATCTTTATCACCCTCCTCTTCAGAATCAAATTCAATGTCGAAGGGGGGGATATTAAAAGAAAGAGTTTTCGATACATTAACTATCTCCTCCTCCCTCAGGTCTGGTTCCTTGTCTAATCTGGTTGATTTCACCGATTACTCTTTTGGCTAAGGTTGGGTCGAGAGAGAGGAAGCCAAAGTCAGGACATTTGTCGTGGTTGTCTGCGTATGCGAGCATGAGGGCATCTTCATAATTTTTTAGCATCATGGGCCCCAGGGTAGCTCTGGAAAACTTAGATACTTGCTTCTTGACATCGGAGAAGGTGTTAATAACTAGTTTAAGTGAAGCTCTGATCCTTTTGAATTTGTCTTTCAATAGAGTATTCTTAGCAACCAAGCAAGCTTTCTCATCTTTCGAGTCTTTCAGAGCTAGCTCCATTGCAAGTTTTCTATCGGTGTTGAGTTGGTGAGGTTGCCTTTCCACTTAGCTCGGCTTCAACCCTGTGAGTGAAGCCTTTACTCACTCAAACTCAAAGGAAGTGCCATTTTGAGCGGCAGTTAAAGAAGATTGGGTAACTTGGAGGATCCAACAGAAAGTCTTGAAACATGATCATTCAGATCTATCCAGTTCCTCGAAAACCGCAACAAGTAAGTATACACGAGTTAGCGTTTAGAGAAATCCAGTTATGATAGGATCGATTGGGTAAGAGCTTACCAAAAATTTCTGCTCCATCAGAGAGCGATAATTTCCTGCTAAGACTGGACTGAATGATGGCGAAGAAGAAGTAAACGATTCAGAGTGTAAGATCATCTCAACAAGTTCATCAAAATTGGACGATGGAGGAACAGAAGATGATGACTCCGAAGGAATTTGCGCCTTAAAAGGATTTACCAATAGAGCAAGATGCGATTGCTCTAGTGCAGCTAGGGAGTCGGAGATAATAATGTGAGGAAAGAGAGACGGTGTAGGTGTAGTTTGCTCTGTTTTGTCTTTGGAGGCTTCGACGGTGGGGCTCATTGAAACTTTTTAGGAGACAGGCGCTCTTCGTCTCCCTCCGCATCAATGGTTTTAGCAATTTTCACTGGAGCAGCGTCTTCAGAAGGCTTCGTAAGTTTTCTCTTAAAAGATCTTTTAGATTTAACGAAAGCCTCCGAGATTGGTGTTACCTCCGAAGATGATGGAGGAGGGGCAACACCACTTGAAGATACAATGGCCTTGGTGGGAACTAAAATGAATTTAAGCGGATATAACATCAGTCAAAGTAATTCAAAGAATTCAAGAGACAAAGAAGGAAAACACTAAACTAATGATATATGTGAAGTATCAACACAAATAGGCGACATTGAAGTGAAGTGTTCACCATCGCCTAAGGAAAGGAAGCGCTTGCCATGAGAAGTGTGCATGATCGTAGGAGGAGTTCCCAGGATCCTCTGGCCAGGAAGCAGTAAGGAATATTTTCTTAAGTCTGAAAGGGTTAAGAGCCTCAGTCTGCTCCCAAGTTTCTTTGAAGCGACAGTTAAAGAATCAATGGTTTTCTTGTCAGCTTCACTAAGCTTCT
This sequence comes from Allium cepa, assembly GCA_030765085.1. NCBI lineage: Eukaryota > Viridiplantae > Streptophyta > Magnoliopsida > Asparagales > Amaryllidaceae > Allium > Allium cepa. Next base: position 98,645,719 of record CM060942.1, on the reverse strand, counting down.
TGGAAGATTCACCATAGAAAAGTCAAAGATTAGTTAACAAAAAATGTAGAGTAAGGCAAAAACAATGTTAAAGTAGACTTACGGGGGGAAGCAAAAGTCCCGTGAACATCAACAAAGCACTTGACAAAGAAAAATTGATTCTCCCAGTCCTTGAACTTATTGATACTATCTGATGTTAGCTTCTTATATACATTAACATTGTAAATCTGATTGTTAAGATTACTTAACCTTGCCAACTTGGTTAAGCAGTTTAAGACGTCAGCATTCAGCGAAGGAATTCCAGATTCCAACGCCAAAATTTCTAGAGGTAGAAGATGGGTGTAAACATTTGGGGATAGTTATATTGGAGCAACTCCAACATGAGACAAGTATGAGATCAGGAACTCAAGAAAAGGAAGAAATCCACTGTGCCGTATGTGGATGGCCATATAAGCAAAGTACCCTTCGGGAGGGTTGTCAATGGTATCATTTGGTTGAGGAGGGATAGCTTCAATCCCAGTAATACAATAGTCTTTAAGAATAGCTTTGACTTTATTCCGAGTCTCAATGGAAGAATGCCTAGCAATGGCTTCAACTTTTGGAGAGCTCATGATTCTGCCAGGTGAAAACGTTTTAGTTAAATCTCTTGTTTATTTATGATTTTAGAAAGCGCACAAGAATTAAACAAGTATATTTACTTAGATAGCTCAAGAGTGAAAACATACATAAAATATTAAAACGATGCAAACAGTTTAAGTCAAGAACTCAACAGCTCGAGCTTTCGATAATGTCGAAAGGTTTATAGCTCAATCTTTCGGCAATGTCGGAAGGTTTATAACTCTAGGTTTCAACAATGTCTAAAGAAGCAATTTAAGCTTCTGACAATGTCGGAAGGACAATGACATCTACCTTAATCGTCATATTTTAACATTATTGAAAAGCCTAAAGAGCCAATAATAAAATGAATTCCTTAATTATCGACAAAGTCGAAAGGAAGAAATGGAACATTAACCCATTCATCACCTTTTGACAATGTCGAAAGCTCTATGAAGGCCTGGACACACTTTAAGGGTAACATAAACTAGGTGGCAAGACCTTTCGACATGGTCGACACCAAAACCTTAAAATTCCCGAGTTAAAAATATTGATATTATTGATGTTGTCGAAAGGTTTAGTCAAAGTTGCCAAAACATGTCCTACCCATTGAAGTCGAAAGGTTTAAGGTTCAACTCATGTGTGCTTTAAACGTTTTGACAAAGACGGGCAGAAAAAGCTCTAAGGTTGAAGAATTTCAACCTTATCGAATGCTAATAGTCGAAAGGTTTGAAACCCTTCAACCTTGTCGAGAGCTCATTGTCGAATGGTTAGATAACCACCTAGCCTTTCGACAACGTTAGAAAGGTTGGTATCACAATACCTTTTGACCCTATCAAAAGGTGCTGAGGGGTAGAAAGGTCGTTTTGTGCTATCAAATTGTACACAAGAGGGTTCTAGGTTGTCAATCGGGTTTAGCTAACCCCAAACCCGATTGTAAATCCATTTTTCAAATTTTTCTTGAAGAACAAGTAAATCAAGCCTGTTAACAAAATGGATTTCATCTGAAATCGATCTAATTTGATTTCTAAAAAGGTATAAAATTTGTCAATAAGTCAAAAACACAGGATTAAGACAAAAGGTATAAATCAAAGACTTTGGATTAAATGCTAAACCCGATAAGGGAATTTCCTTTATCAAACACCACCAACCTTAAAATCCAAAGCCAAGGATGAGTTTTGTTAATTCAATAGATGATTCAGGAGAATTTGTTTCAGAAAACCAAAAATTAAATTTCAATTTTATGGTTTGGAAAACTAGAAAATTCAATTAAAAACTAATAAGAGTTGAGATATTCTAAAATTATGAATCGAATTTGGGAAATTACCTTGTTATTATAAATCAAAATTTAGGAAGTTTCGAATAATACTTTTGCTTTTGCACGATAATTTTGTTTACAGGTAAAAGAGGAAGAAAGAGAAGAAGCGTATTATATGTAATAAAAGTCACCCAAATTCTCAACCATTGGATCAGATTTAAATGGACGTCCAGATTAGCACGGGAAGGCCAAAAGGCACGAAGTTTTTCAGCTATCGACAAAGATGACTTGGAAGGTCAAGAGCATCCCTTCAAATGGGAGAAGCAAATGTTACACCAAAAATCTACCTTTCGACTAAGTCGAAAGGTCTTTTAGCAAAGACAAAGGAAAAGAAGCACAACCCAAACCTTTTGAAGGAGTCGAAGGGATGCGGTCATCAGAGTTAAACAGCCCCAAACCTTTGGACAAAGTCGAAAGGTTCCATCCCTCAGTATCCAAGGAGTTCCTACCTTTTGAGGACGATGAACAAGTCAAAGCAAGTGTGAGACACTCCATGGTGACCTTTTCAAAAGCATAGCAAGCATTTCGAACCGGTTAAAGCACATCCATGATACCTTTCGACAATGTCGAAAGGCTTTACGAAGAAAGCAACAACTCATAAATCAACGAAGAATGAAAGATAACCTTTTGACAACATTGAAGGGAAGCACAACTCTCAACAACAATCAAGTGAAGAGCAACCTTCCAACAAGGTCGAAGGGTTCACAACAATCAAGTGAGGAGCAACCTTCGGACAAGGTCGAATGGTTCACGACAATCAAGTGAAGAGCAACCTTCCGACAAGGTTGAAGGGTTCATAACAGTGTATAAAAGGCAAACCCTTCGACAAAGTTGAAAGGTTCATAAAGGCATAAAGAAAAGCAGACCTTTCGACATTGTCTAAAGGTCCAAAACGGCATATGAAAAGAAAACCTTCCAACGAAGTCGAAAGGTTCACAGCTATATATTAAAGGGAGACCTTCCGACCTAATCGAGAGCATGAAGTCGTAAAGGGGACTGCCTACATCTATAAATAAGACCCAAGGGGTCATGTTTGAGGGATCAGATTTCTCTCATTCTAATCTTGCTTCTTCTTAATCAAAGCACTGTAACCCTAATTGGGTGATTTGGGAATTTAATAAAAATATAGTTTTTCTTGGATAAAGAAGGCAGTCTTGAGTTTTGTTAATTACTTTGTTGGTTTACTAAAATCTTTGTTGGATTAACCGCATTTTTCCACGTTTAACATCATCGAAAGGTTCTTGTCGATAAGGACGACAATACTTCTGAATCTAACATTTACTGCAACCATCCGAAGCCATTTGCTTGTGGTCTAAACCCTTTGACAAGGTCAACAATTATATATGCTCTAATAATACCCGTAACCTTTCGAAGCTATAAACCAAGTGATCTAACCTTCCGACAAGGTCAAAGCCTACTTCATGTAAGTGATCAAACCTTTCGACAAGGTCGAAATTTACTTCAATCCACCAAAGCATATCATTCCCTACTTAAACCCAAAGAAAGCTATCACCTTAGCCTTCGACAAGATTGAAGCCTACCATTTAAGGATTTAAATTAAGGAATCTTCACTTAATCGAAAAGAAAACCCTTGTAAGAGACATCATACAAGCTCAATATGGTCAGAAGTTTATTCAATTCAAAGATTAAACCTTTCGACGACATTGAAAGGTCTGATTCAAGGATAATTCATAAATAAAACCAAACTTCAAAGCGGTTCCTAAGGGAATCACACCCATTATTCTCCAAAAGTCTATCTATCCTTCTTAGCATAACTTGAGGGCATTGACAAGAAATCTTGTTAACATATGTGTATGTTAGTGCATATATGTATGTGTTATATATGTGCACAAGACATATGGACAGTTTGTGATCACTTTGTACAACCTCCGTTTGTTAAACCGTTGTGAATTCATAATTTGAATTTTGATCATATTTTCAGTTTTCAATCAAATTATTTTATGCAAACTAAATTTGAAAATAAATTTCTTATCATTTTTAAATAATTAAAACAAGATTATTTAAGATATAAAACCATATTAAATAATATTAAAAGCCGTTTATAAAAATACAATGTCGACCTATTAAAATGCGATGAAGTTTATATATCTTTATAAAACAAGTTTATATATTTATAAAACATCACTAATCACTTATTATCATCATGTAATAATTAAAACAGAGTATTCATCATTTCAAATAATTATTTTAATATTTAAAATCAATTAAATATTCCGATTCAGAGTGATAAAATTATGGGTCGTTACAGATTCTGTTGTGTAGTTTCTGCTAGGTTGATTCTGCCAAGTAAATTATGTTGGGCAGTGTAACATCCCCCTACTTGGAGGCCCAAAATTAATGGCTGCGTATGCTGCAGTCATCCATAGTTATTAATCCTCGATGGCCAAATACAACGGTGTTAGATTCATTGATATACGAAAATACAGGAATATGGAATAAATTTAAACTTCAAACTAAATCACATTCCATTTCATTACAAATTCCCACAATTACAAATCATGTTTAGAGAAAATATATTTATTACAACATAAGCCAAGAGTGACATATAAAGATGCCCCCTTGGATGATTAGGAGTGTATACAGGCAATATAACAACTTTGCCATTACAAACAACACAGCGCAATCAATAAAAATAAAATCGAAATAGCTATCATGCCTCCTGCATGTCTCGTAAGCTTTATTCATCTAACGAGGTACCTGAAAACCTCAACTCTTAAACTACTCAAAATCAATTGAGTACTCGAGAGTTTAAGAGGAAAACATAAACTTCGAGTCAGACATTAAGCCTGGTATGAATAATAAACTACCATCTCAAATCATTTAGATATCTAGAGAAACCGCACTGCTTAGCGGAACGGTTTTTCCCCTCACTAGTATCCTAAAACCTTTTTTAAAACATATGCCGTGCTCCTGCATCCACGATGATTAAAATAATTCGAAATAATATAATATGATGATATGTAAAACAAATGAATCAATTCTAGATTACCCATCCCCATTCATTCCGACTATCTGTCTTAATTATAGTTTCTAGGATTACTATTAACCTATTAGTTTTCATGGACTGACTAATAACCTTTATATAATATATGTATGGACTCCTTGTCCTATTTTATAGTTTTCATAGGTGCACTATAAACCTATTAGCCCCTGCCAATTAACTTAATTAATTTAGGAGTTTCCCTGAACCGGTTGGTGAATCTAATAACTTCTTTCTTATCCTAGCTTTCATGGGTTGACTAGGAACCTACTGACAACTGTCAGTTAACTTAATCCAGATATAATTTTCATGGATACACTACAGACCAATTGCTCCCTACCAACAACTCTTCATAGCATAGTTTTCATGGAATCATTATGAACCTATTGGTAACTCTAATAACTTCCTGATAATAGTTTTCATGGGTGCACTATGAACCTATCTCCCTTAAAACTTTCATTTTTAGGATCTTATATTTTCGTCTCCCTAACCTTTTGGATGCAATTGTACTCATCCATGAGTTTAGCTAATTTATATTCACTACTGGGTTAACCTAGCTAGTTTTTCTACCCTTTATCACTAAAACATAGTTATAGGTCCATTGTTATGTGGATATATTTATAATTGTAGAAGCAAACATAATTACAAAACAATACAACTCCTGTGGGTTTAATGTCCTTGAAACACTTTTTATATAAAAAATGGTTAATCCCATTAACCTATAATTTTATCAAGGAAATTTTATTCATAAAATCATTTCAAAAATTCTTTAATTTAGCCATGGCTTTTCCCTTTTAAAAATTGAGTTTGAGTTACAACACCTTTCGAAACCTTCGAAACCTTGCCTTTGACTTCATAGGATGACCTCCTTCGAAAGCATTAAAATATATCTTTAAAACATTAGGCTCCTACATTTCTAGTACTTTAAAACCTTCATTTCAAACCTTTCGATTGTGTTCAAGTATTAACATTTAACTTCAGAAGCATAGCTTCAAAACCAGTTAAATGTACCCCTTTCAAAACCGTTTAAACCCATTTAAAACATTATTTGGGTCAAAGTGAATATAGGTGAAAGCACCTCTTTCGAAATCATCCTTTATCATATAAAAATATTAGGGAAAACATGATGGCGTCGACACCATCTCTTTCGAAAGCTTTAACTATTTAAACATACATTGAAGGACAGCGTCGAAACCCTTTTTGAAGCCATTGCCTTAGGAACCATTGGGCCCTTTCGAAAGCCGTTAGGAAGAAGCTCAAAACATATTTTAAAAACAAACACTACCTTTCGAAAGCATTGATGACTTCAACACCATCGAAAGGCTAAAGAACGACAGCAGGGCTTTGACTAGGTCGGAACCCCTTCTTTTAAACATTCTTTCATAAGTAAAGGAACCCATTAGAAAGCAAACTTATGTTAATGACAACCCTTTCGAAACCTTTTAAAACCACTTTCAAAACTATATGCTTTGACTCCTTCGAAGGATTAAATAAAACAAAGGCAAGCACTTCTCTTTTAGAAACAAACCGAGGTAGCGACTCCTTTGAAAGCCATGCTTTCGATACCTAACCTTTCGCTTTTCTCCAATCCACCGCGTACCATCTCTGTGGTACCTTGTGTATTGGTTTTGGCATATTAGGTCTCTATTAGGTTGATGGCGAAAGCTCTGTGTCGAAAGGTACTTCCAAAATAGGAATAAATCTAGTTTTATACTAATTAAAGTAAAACTTTTTCTAACTAACCTTCCATGTATCAGCACCAGATTAATTGCCTTAACTTTTTCAAATTCTTTACAACAATAACTACAAGTAATTTCAGATCTAAACCATTGTTAAGTTAATCAAATAAGCCATTCCATTAAAAAATCAATTTTTGCAAAGAAGTCCCTCTTCTAAAATCATTTAATTTGCGTAGCAAATCACTTTGGAAAAATCCCCAAAGGTTCCAGAAATTCACTTTAATCATGCTATATAACATATCAAAATTCCAAACCCAAAATTTTAATATATTTTTAAAAATAAATTTATAAACCCAAATTATCGTATTTTTCTTTGAAAATTCATAACAATCTTTTTATAGCTTGGAATATTATCAGAATTGAAACCCAACTCCAAAATCATGTTTTAAATAACACAAAAATTTCCTATGGCATTTAAACATCAACATATATCGGTTTTACCCTAAAACCGTGTCTAAATCCCTTTAAACTATCTTGTTTAAATTAAACAAATCAAATTTCAAGCATATCAATATCCATTCCATTATAAAAACTAAATTACCCTTAAATCCAAAAACATATGATTCATACCAAAATAGAGATGGAATTATTATTCACCTTCACTTAGATAAGGAGATTGGATTGGGATTGATTTCCTCTAAGCTTGATTCTCTAGCTTTTAATTTGAATTCCTCTTTTTAGTGGATGGCTCCCTTGTTTAGTTTTTAGTTTGAATTTTCAAATGACATGAATGGAAAGTAAAATGGAAGGAATGAAACTATATAAGGGTAAGGGTTATGGGCGGCAAACTTTATAATATACCCTTATGTGATTTAATTAATCTAAAAACCCATTCTTAAGCCCATTAATTATTTTATTAGGCCTGGCCTTAATTAAATTGCTTCAAATCTCAACCCCTTTATCACTTAAAATTTACGTTATTCTATTTAATTTATCTAATTAAATCTAATGTATAATGTTACCAAAAATCAGGGGTGTTACAGGCTCCCTCCCTTAAAGAATTTTGTCCTCGAAATTTAGTAAGGACTAAATACTAAACATAGCAATCATCTATAACGACTCCAAACAACCATACCAGTCTACTTGACTAGGAATGATCCATACAAATCTAATATAGACGTACCCTTAAAGAAGATCTGGATAAGCATCTCGAATCATGTCCTCTGCTTCCCAAGTACAGTCCTTCTCGATGCGCTCCACTGAACTTTCACCAACTTGACTGTCTTATTCCTCAATCTTTTCTCATCTCTCGCAACAACCCGAACTGGTTGTCTATCCAAAGTCAAATTATGCTCTAGTACTAAATCTTCCAACCTCTTCAGAGGAATAGCAGCCTCTGGATCATGCACATACTTGCGAAGATGACACACATGAAATACGTTATGGATACTTGTCATACTGCTCGACAACTCTACTTTGTATGCGAGCTTTTCAATCCTTTCTACAATCTGGAATGGACCAACATATCTTAGTGCTAGTTTTCCTGACTTCCAAAACCATACCACACCTTTCATCGGTGACACCTTAATGAAAACCCTATCTCCAACTAAGAACTCTAGGTCCTCTCTTACCTGCGTAGCTCTTCTGTCGGGGTTGAGCTTCCTTCATCCATTCTCGAATTAACTCAATCTTATCTAACGCCTCCCTAACCAAATCTAGATCTAAGACCAATCTGCCTTCAGTCTCCAACCAATATATAGGTGATTTGCATGGTCTTCCTACAAAGCTTCAAAAGGCGTCATTCCTATAATAGTCTGATAACTATTATTATAGGAAAAATCAACCAAATATTGGTGATCTTTCCAAGATCCACCAAAATCCACTACACAAACTATCAACAAATCCTCGCATGCCTTATTGACTCTCTCTGTCTGCCCATCCTTCTGTGGGTGATATGCAATACTCGCCTTGAGCTTAGTGCCTAACACATCATGTAGACTCTTCCATAATTCGCTAGTAAATAAGGTATCTTTGACACTGACTATGCTGCTCCATGAAGTCTATGTATTTCATGAACTTCGCCAAAACAGGTGCCATCCTAGTCGACCTTACTGGAATGAAATGGACACTCTTGGTCAACCTATCCACAATGACTCATATACTCTCATTTCCTCTACTTGACCTTGGAAACCCATCTATTAAATACATGGATATCGAATCTCATTTCTAAACTGGAATCCGTAGAGGCTGAAGTAACCCATTAGGCTTCTAATGTTCGGCCCTTACTTGTTGATAGTTTACACACTGCCTAACCTATAAGCTAACATCCCTCTTCATGACTTCCCAATAGAAGCTCCTCTTTATATCTTTATACATCTTGGTCCCTTTAGGATGAATCATAAACTTGGATCGATGACATTCCTCAAGAACTTCTCTCCTCAAGTTCTCAATATCTAGAGCACGTAATGCCCCTTCTTTCTCAACCATCCTCTCCGGTCAAGAAAAAAATCTTTCAAATCATCGACCTCGATTCCAACCTCAAGCCTTCTAATCCTCTCGGTTAATATTGGATCCTCCTTTTGTTTAGAAGCAATTCTCTCGATCAATACTGGTCGAACTTCTAAAAAGGACAACATGGTGGTACTCTGATTAGAACTAGTAGTCGATCTTAACTGCACACCACAACTGGCCAAAGCTTCTAGATCCTTTCATTATACCAACGTAGACAACACCATATTTTGATGTCTTCTGCTAAAAGCATCTGCTACTTTATTACCTTTCCCTGGAGTATAGAGTATACCAAAATCATAAGCAGCTAAAAAATCTAGCCACCTCTGTTGTTTCATATTCAACTCCTTCTGGGAAAATAAATATCTAAAGACTTATGATCGGTATATAACTCAAATCTCTCCCTAAAAGATAATGCCTCCAAATCATCAAGGCAAAAATCACCGCATCCAACTCTAAATCAAGAGTAGGATATCTCATCTCATGTGGTCTCAGCTACCTAGATGCGCATGCAATCGCTTTGCCCCTCTGCATCGACACAACTCCCAAACCAGTTCCACATACATCGGTGTATACTAGTAACCTATGGTTTCCATCTGAAACTACCAGCATAAGTGCATTGGTCAAAAAATACTTTAACTTAAGGAATGCTTCCTCACATTTGTTGGATCAAACAAACTTCACCTCTTTCTCGGTAAGCTTAGTCAAAGGCGCTGCTATCCACGAGAAATCCTTGATGAATCTTCGGTAATAGCCAGCAAATCCAAGAAAAATTCTAATCTCGGTCACCGTCTCTGGTATCTTTCAATTGTTAACAGCTTCCATCTTATCCGGATCGATTGACAACCCTTTCTCTGAAACCTCATGACCAAGAAACTTAACCTCTTTCTTCCAAAAATGACACTTGGAAAACTTCTCCTTTAGCCGATTCTGCCTCAGTGTCTTAAGCACAACTTTAAGATGATCTTCATGCTCTCTCTCATTCTTAGAGTATAAAAAAATGTCATCTATAAACACCAACTTGAATATATCCAAATACTCTCAGGAGACTCGGTTCATTAAATCCACAAAGAAAGCAGGTGCATTCATCAACCCGAATGGCATTACTAACCACTCATATGAACCATATCTAGTTCGAAATGTTGTCAAAGGAATGCTGTCCTCCGCCACTTTCAACTGATGGAACCCTATCGCCAAATCCAAGTGGAAAAACACTCTGGCTCCACTCAGCCGATCAAACATATCATCTATCCTTGGTGGAGGGTACTTATTCTTTATCGTCCTTTCGTTCATCTTACGGCAGTCGATACACATCCTTAACGAGCCATCTGGTTTCTTCACGAATACCGCGGCCGCTCCCTTAGGCGAACTGCTTGGTCTAATGACATTCCTTCCTTCCGGATCCACTAGCTGCACCTTCAGGTCCTTTATCTCAGTCTGTGTCATCCTACTAGGTGATCTACTTAAAGGTTCAGTTCCTGGCATACGATCTATCTGAAACCCAATAGCTCATTTTGGTGGTAGTCCTATGACTGGCTCAAAGACATCTGCAAACTCTTTCGCTACTTAAACCTGACTTAGATCTTCTCCCACTTCCGTTACACTTAACAAAGCACAACTACTCCGGTCAGAATTCTATGCTATGAATATAATTCGGTTATGACTATTAGGGTATCTTAGTGAAATCTCCCCATCCAGGCAGAATATCATGGTCTCATACCTTCTCAACTAATCCATATCCAAAATGATTCCAAAATCTATGAAATCGAAAAAATATAGACTGCATGCAAATATATAACCTAACAAGTCAATTACTATCTGATCACATCTCATTTCCAAAGTTATATACCCTCTTATTGGATTCGCAACCCTTAAGGAAGTAACAAGGTATGGGGGTTCTAAGCATAATATATCAACTAAATATTATGATATAAATGAATGTGATGCTTCGGTATCAAATAGTATCCTAATTGGTATACTCTGAATCAAATATACACCTTCCATCACAGTCTTTTCGTTATCAGCCGCAGTAGGCTTAATTAATAATCCAACGGCAAAAATCTTTTCTTTGTCTGCCCTGACTGGCTCTGGCACTGGTTCTTATAATGCCCAACTTGAACTCAATTGAAGCACTTCATGTTGTTCTTGTCTGCAGCCTTCTTCCCCTTGCATGTCTGACACTCATTAGCCTAATGACCCTTCTTGTTACACTTGAAGTACACCAAATCAGCGTTTGCCTTCTGGGCAGCATCCCTTTTCCGGGCTACTTTCTTCTTAAAGAACTTCCTCTTCTTTCCCTAAGATCCTGCGATTCAACTGGCTTCTCACTAGCGTAACCAGCCAGCATCTCTTCACGACGAATGACCATCTACACCACCACATTACAGGGATCATGAATATGGGTCATGGTAATTCTAGAAAGCTCCGATCTCAGTCCTCGGATGACCTTCTCATTCCTTCTGATGTCAGTGTCTATAGTGGCATATCTATATCGAGAGAGCTCATCAAACTTGGTAACGTACTTTATTACTAACATATTACCATGAACCAGATCCATAAACTTCCTCATTAATGCCGACTTAGCAGCTACATATAAAAACTTTTGCTCAAACCTTATTTCGAAATAAGCCCATGTCAGCTCTTCCTCCAGAAATATCGTAGTCACACTATTCCCCCAGTGAAGCACCGCCTCTTGCAACTGCCAAGAGGCCAGCCTCCTCTTTTTCCCATCATCTAATCCTAGATCAGTAAAGATCCTCTCACAGTGCGGTAGCCAATTCTCAACCTCCGCAGCATCCTCCGTTCCAACAAATGGCTTTCTACCCAAACCAGTGTAGTCTTTGCTCAACTTAGCATAGTTATTCCCAATTGGAGCCACATGATTAGCTCCTCCAACATTACTAGCAACTCCAGCTTGCAAAATATTGGCCAACAACTAATACACCATCCCCACATCTACTGGCAGATTTCCAACACCTACATTGGCCTTTGCATTTGAGTTAGCTTTAGACTGTCGAGCTTAGTTCCTCCTGGTGTCGTTCGAGCATTTCCATTGGTTGTGTTGCTTCCTCCACTAGATTTCCTCTTCCATTTCCTGCTTCCATACCTTCTTTCTTATAAATCTGCATAGGAGCACTAGTAAGACAAAGAAGAACGGTCTAAGAGAGAGGGGAACATGTACTTATATATATATATATATATATATATATATCAAATACAAGTACGTTACTATAGCATTAACCCAAAACCCGATCTTCTTTTCAAATTCATTGGGATTATGTTTAAAAACTTTTGGTTTATCTCTTCTTTTAAAGTTTCATAAACCTATGCTCTGATACCAACTTGTAACATTCCTCTACTTGGAGACCCAAAACTAAGGCTACGGATGCTGCAGTCATCCATAGTTATTAATCCTCGACGACTAATAGGGTGGAGTTAGATTCATTGATACATAGAAACACATGAGTATGGAAAAAATTTAAACTTCAAACTAAATCACATTCCATTTCAAAATATTTCCAATTCATTACATAATCCCACAATCGCAAATCACATTTGGAGAAAATATATTTATTACAACATACGCCAAAAGCGATATATGAAAATACCACATTGGATGATCAGAGTATATACACGCAATATAACAACTTTTCCATTACAAATGACATAGTGGAATCAAATAAAAGAAAACTCTAAATAGCTATCATGCCTCCTGCATGTCTCCAGAAGCTTTGTTCATTTAAGAGGTTCCTGAAAACTTCAACTCTCAAACTACTCAAAATCAATTGAGTACTCAAGAGTTTAAGGGGAAAACATAAACTTTGAGTCAGACATAAAGCTTGGTATGAATAATAATCTACTATCTCAAATCATTTAAATATCTAATGAGACCACGCCGCTTAGTGGAACAGGTTTTTCCCTCACTAGTGTCCTAAAACCTTTTTTAAAACCATATATTGTGCTTCTGCATCCACTATGGTTAAAACAATTCAAAACAATATAATTATGATGATATGCAAAAGTAATGAATCAATTATGGATCACCCATCCCCACTCATTCTGACTATTTATCTCAATTATAGTTTCTAGGATTACTATTAACTTATTAGTTTTCATAGGCTGACAAATAACCTTTATATAATATATGGACTCCCTGTCCTATTTCATAGTTTTCGTTGGTGCACTATAAACCTATTAGTCCCTGCCAATTAACTTAATTAGTTCATGCATTCCCTAAACCTATTGGTGACTCCAATAACTTCTTTCTTATCCTAGTTTTCAAGGGTTGATTAGGAATTTATTGACAACTGTCAATTAACTTAATTCGGATATATTTATCATGGATGCACTACAAACCAATTGCCCCCGCCAACCACTCTTTATAACATAGTTTTCATGGGATCCCTATGAACCTATTGGTAACTCCAATAACTTCCTAATCATAGTTTTCATGGGTGCACTATGAACTTGTCTTCTCGACAACCTTCATTTTTAGGCATCTTATATTTTGGTCTCCCTGACCTTTTGTATGCAATTCTACTCATCTATGAGTTTAGCTAATTTATTTTCAATACCGGGTTGATTTAGCTGGTTCTTCTTCATTTATCCCCAAACATAGTTATGGATCTATTAGTATGTGGATATATTTATAATTGAAGAAGCAAACATAATTACAAAACAACACCACTTCTGTGTGTTTAATGTCCTTGAAACACTTTTTATATAAAACATCATTAATCCCTTTAACCTATAATTTTATCAAGAAAGCTTCTTATTAAAATCATTTCAAAATTCCTTTAATTTAGCCATTCCCTTTCAAAAATTGAGTTTGGGTTACAATACCTTTCGAAACCTTAAAAACCTTGTTTTCTCTTCATAAGATGACCTCCTTCGAAAGCATTAAAATCTATCTTAAAACATTAGGCTCCTGTCTTTTTAATTCTTTAAAATCTTCCTTTCATAATCTTTCGATTGTATTAAAGTATTAACATTTAATTTCAGAAGCATAGCCCCGAAACCATTTGAAAATACCTCTTTCAAAACAATTGGAAGCAACCCTTCCGAAACTATTGAATTTAGGTTTGTAATTAAAATATTATTTGTGTCAAAGTGAATATCGGCAAAAGAATCTCTTTAGAAACCATCATTTATCATATAAAAATATCAGGGAAAACATGATGGCATCGACACCATTTCTTTCGAAAGCTTTAACAATTTAAACAAACATTGAAGGACAGAATTGAAACCCCTTTCGAAGCCATTACCTTTAGAACCCTTGGACCATTTTGATAATCTTTTGGAAGAAGCTTAAAACATCTTTTAAAAAAAACACTACCTTTCGAAAGCATTGATGACTTCAACACCATCGAAAGGCTAAAGAATGGAAGCAGGGCTTTCGAACCCATTCTTTCAAAACAATCTTTTCATAAGTAAAGGAACTCATTTGAAAGTAAACTTATGTTAATGGCAACCCTTTCGAAACCTTTCAACACCTCTTTCAAAACTATATGCTTCGAATCCTTCAAAGGCATAAACAAAACAAAGGCAGGCGCTTCTCTTTTAAAAACAAATCGAGGTAGCAACTCCTTCGGAAGCCATGCTTTCGACACCTAACCTTTCGCCTTTCTCCAATCCACTATGCATCATCTTTTTCATACCCGTGATTGGTTTCGGCATAGTAGGTTTCAATCAGGTTGAAGGCAGAATCTCTGTGTCGAAAGGTACTTCCAAAGTAGGCGAAACCATCTTTTCTTAGTAAACTTGGTTTTATACCAATTAAAGTAAAAAAAAAATCTAACTAACCTGCCACGTGTCAACACCAGATTGGTTGCCTTAACTTTTTCAAATTCTTTACCAAACTAACTGCTACTAATTTCAGATTTAAGCCATGGTTAAGTTAATCAAATAAGCCCTTCTATTAAGCAAAATCAATTTTTGCAAAGAAGTCCCTCTTCTAAAATAATTTAATTTGCATAGCAAATCACTTCGGAAAAATCCCTAAAAATTCCATAAATTGACTTTAATCATGTTATATAACATGTCAAAATTTCAGATCCAAATTCATAATATATTTTTCAAAATAAACTTATAACCCAAATAACCATATTTTCCTTTCAAAGTTTGTAACAATCTTTCCATATCTTGGAATATTATCAAAATTGAAACCCAACTCCAAAATCATGTTTTACATAACATAAATTTTTTTTATGGCATTTAAACATTAACATATACCGGTTTTACCCTAAAACCATGTATAAATCCCTTTAAACAATCCTGTTTAAATTAAACAGGTCAAATTTCAAGCATATCATCATGCATTCCATCATAAAAACGAATTTACCCTTAAATCCAAAATTTATGATTCAAATAAAAATAGAGATGGAATTATTATTCACCTTCATTTAGATAAGGAGATTGGATTGAGATTGATTTCCCCTAAGCTTGATTCTTTAGCTTTTAATTTGTATTCCTCTTGTTAATGGTCAGCTCCCCTGTTTAATTTTTAGTTTGCATTTTTAAAATGACGTGAATGGGAAGTAAAATGGAAGGAACGGAAATATATAAGGGTAAGGGTTATGGATGTCAAACTTCCTAATATACCTTATGTGATTTAATTAATCTAAAAATCCATTTTTAAGCTCATTAATTATTTTATTAGGCACGATCTTAATTAAATTGATTCAAATCTTAACCCCTTTATCACTTAACATTTATGTTATTCTATTCAATTTATCTAATTAAATATTCTGAATTATGTTATCAAAAATTAAGGTGTTACAGGAAGATCCTGCTAGGTTTATCCAACTCGGTAGATCCTGTTGGGTAGATCCTCTAGGTCGATCCTGCTAAGTAGATCTTCTACATTGTTCTTCTAGGTACATCCTGCTAGCTTGACCTTGCTAGGTTTATCCTACTACGTAGATCCTGCTAAGTTGATCCTGTTAAGTAGATTTGCTAGGTTGATCATGCTTTCCTCTGACTTATCTGTCATTATTGTTGTAAGCTTGGCTCTCCAGAATTGTCCCCATTGTTGTCAAAAGCTTGGGTATTTATAGAAGTGAAGGTATATGAGGCCAGGCCGATAGTTTCTCTGTATAATAAACTATTATGGAACATTCCTGAAAATGCCAAATGTATTTAATAATTTTTCTATATGTGTAGATTTTCGTTCCATATATGGCCTTCCTGTTTCGGCTAGGAGCTA
The DNA here is from genome assembly GCA_030765085.1 of Allium cepa. NCBI lineage: Eukaryota > Viridiplantae > Streptophyta > Magnoliopsida > Asparagales > Amaryllidaceae > Allium > Allium cepa. The sequence goes on along the minus strand of CM060942.1, from coordinate 98,629,436 downwards.
TGTCTAGGGTAGATTGGTTTGGTGGAATGTGCGTAGTCATCTTGTTGGTCAAGTTCCTGCATTTCCCTCCCTAGTTCAGCAGGCGCCATTCTCCTTGGTTCAGCAGGCACCGTTCTCCTTGGTTCAGCAGGCACCATCCTTCTTGGTTCGGTTTTGGTATGATGTCCTCACTTTGTTCGGTGATCACCTCCACTCTTGTCTCGGTGAGCTCCTCGGCCTTTGGTTCAGTTCCCTCCCCGTTCGTTGGTTCGGTTTCCATCCTCGATGTCCCGCCTAGTTCGGCCCCTATGCTCATCGAACAAACGATCATGTTCGGTACCCTAGGATACCAAACGGGGAGGGGGAAGGAGGGGAGGTTGCCTCTTTATCTTATTTTTTGCTCTTTCTATCGATCCGCCTTGTGTCTTGCATTCTCTTTTTTCCTACCTTACGTTGGAAATGGTTTGGAACTCAATAGTTAGATTTTCTGTCGGACCATTCCTCATATTTCATAAAAATAATATGCTTGCTAGGACATGAACTCCTAATTCTCCATTGGAAGCTTGGTGCTTAACCACTTGAGCTACATACAAATTTATGTCATGACTCCTTCATTTCAACTCAAAACTGAACAAAACATGGACCAATAGTTTTGTATCGTTGAAAAGAATATTCTGATGCCCCTGAATGCTCTATTTGCATAAATTAGGTAGTAGCCCTCCAAGGTGGGGCCTGAGTCGGTTAAGCAGTGGACGAATTTTAAGATGATCATATTTTTCAATCCATAGCTCAGATTAAGATGCGTTTTGACCAAGGTGCATGTCTTGACCTAAGGAACATTTTACAAGTGCTTTGACTATTAAAAACATTTTACAAGTGCTTTGACTATATTTTCCGACTATGCCAAATGTTCTCTTACCGCTTTGCCTTGCCCTTATGATTACATGATGGCATATTTATTATGCACCTTTCGGCCGTTTATATGCTCCTTGACATCTTTTCATATTCACCATGCTATAGGCGAAAATGCCTACAACACTTGCCCCCCAAAGCATACTTTTATAGAATACAAAGTGTGCTTTTTTCATCCAAAATTGTCTTTCTTTCTTATGCGAGGGCTACCTTGAATATCCATATCCTTATTCATGTCATTTCTATAAGTCTTCCATTGCTAGTATTGCAGAGCCTTGCTCACTCTAGGGAATTGTAGACTTTTCCAAGACATCCTCTATTAGTACGATGTGTGTAGCATGCTTTCTTGTTAGTATTGTCATCTAGCATGATTTCCCACTGGTTCTCATCTTTGTTCGTTGGAGAGTTGATCTTTATAAATAAACCTCCTTACCTGTGGGTCCTAAGGGCCATGCGTTGTCTTATGAAGATTCTGAGCATATCGATGTGCTCTAGGGAAAGGGGTATACTATGGCTCCATTGAATGCGGATTTGACGATGTGCATTTTATTGCATCGATTGTAGTTTGGCTAATTAAGACTGGTGGTTGTGATGTATTTTTCCTACATGATTGCCAAGTTATTCCACGAGCTATTCCTTTATCACCACCATGCATACTTGTATAGGTCAATCACCAAATGTTTGGTTAGGTAAGAAATTTCTACTGAAGTTTTGAATGTGCATTGATCATGTGCTTGTGCTGTGAAGCTATGCATTATTGCGCCTGATAAACGTTCATGTTTATATTATCCTTTTTCTAGCTAGTAGTTATGATATATTTATTCCACATGATTGCTTGGTCACTTATTCCATTAGCAAGCTTTCTCCCCGCTATCGCGCATACTTGTATGAGATCAATTACCAACAAGTTCGGTAAGGTAAACGTTTATGTGACTAATGCTTCCTTTGGACCATACCTTATATTTCTTGTATGAACTCTTACACCAGTGCATATATATCTTATAGAAATTATAAATGAAATTACTATATCTGATCAGGATTAGTTATTGCATTGTGTTTGTACAATATCCTGACTTTGATATTAGCCTATTTATAATCTTTTATTGCATCCTCATGTACTTGTACATCGTCCATAACTGACAAGTTCGACATGGTGAAAATACTGATGATGTAGTTACATGTTTTTATGCTAGCTCTTTCGGCAACACTTCCTTTGCCCCCAACATATCTGCACAAGATCAACCACTGATAAGTTTGGTAAGATAAACATATCATAGTGGAGTGTGTTTGTAATCCAGCCTTACACATCCTAGTTTGTTCTCATGCACTTTCATTTTAGTTTGCTTATTATCACATACATATTCCATGCATTCTTTAAACACATTTGCCCTAGTGTCGATCTATTGATAGTCTTCGTATGTAATCCTAGTAATGACTGCTTGCACTAATTCGTACGACTGATAATCACGTTTTCTATGAGCAAGCTCAGTTATCTTTTGTTGACAAAATTCTAAAGCCGAATGTCAGGCATGAACCAACTATGCAGATATCATGTCCTGACTGCCAGTAAGTCGGGTTCTCTATAGCCATCCTAAAATCTTATAGCCAATCATCAATGGTAGACACCAGGTTAGGATTACTCTAGCATGCAGCAGCTGACGACTGGTTGGAGTCGCTCATGGCTGTGGACACCCAAACATGGATCTCTCTGGTCCACCATTACCGACCAAGAGTTTAGGGTTGCTCGTCAACTGTGTACACTCGAATATGGATCTCTCTGGTCTGCCATAGCTGACCAAGAGTTTGGGGCCACTCATCAACTGTGGGCGCTCAAATATGGATCACTCCAGCCCACCACTACCGACCAAGAGTTTGGGGCCAATCATCAATGGTGAGCACCCATTTGGCATTCATGTCCTGACCGTGGGCTGATTGGGCTCGCCATTACTGGCAAAGAAGTTTGAGCCGATCGTCAACAGCGAACACCCACTTGGCGATCACGTCCTAACAATGGGCTGATCGGGCTCACCATTGCTGGCAAATAAGTTTAGGTCGATCGTCAATGGCGAGCACCCATTTAGCGGTCATGTCTTGACCATGGGCTAATCGGCCTCGCCATTATCGGCAAAGAAGTTTGGGCCCATCGTCAACAACGAGCACCCATTTGGCGGTCATGTCCTAAATATGGCTGATCGGGCTCGCCATTAGTGACAAAGAAGTTTGGGCCGATCGTCAACGGCGAGCACCTATTTGGCAGTCATGCCCTGACTATAGGCTTATCGAGCTCGCTGTTACTGGCAAAGAAGGTTGGGTCGATCGTCAATGGCGAGCACCTACTTGGCGATCATGTCATGACCATAGGATGATCGGGCTCCTCGTTGCCGGCAAAGAAGTTTGGGCTAATCAACAATGGCGAGCACCCATTTAGTGGTCATGACTTGACCATGGGATGATCAGGCTTGCTATTGCTAACAAGAAGTTTGTCTAAGCTTTCCATGATGTGCCAGTGTTGGGTGCCCCTTAGTATGCAATGGCCTTGCCTATATAATTCTAGAAATTAGGACTTTATTTGGTATGTGATGGTTGTTCTTGTGGTGGTTTGGTAGCGCCAACTTTATACCATAGTCCTGCACACCCTATCTATGGGGTTCGGTAATATAGTGACGATTGAATAATCTACTTATCTGTAATCTATGTAGTTGCAATAGCCAGTGTGCGAAATAGAGGTTTTAAGCATTCCATGTTTTCGTGGACGTTATTCCATCCATGATGATGAGAATGTAGGCTCCATTCTCTAGATTCATGCTAATAAAATATAATCCTTCCTAAATCAAGTCAGTTGCCCCTTGACCAAGGGGAGATTCGCTCCAGGAATAGGTTTCCTTTCTTGAGCGGGCGTTGCTCTACCCTAGAGTTGTATTGTTTCACCGCTTTCTACTAGATTGTCAACGTTTTCAAAGAATCCTCTTCGTGTTTCTCCTTAATCAAATCCAAGGACATGTTTAGCGATTCCTAGTTCTCCTATAGATTAGAGTGGATTCTTCTATAAAATTAGACTATAGTTCTGATGGGAAACATAATCAATAAATCATAGGCCAAATCAAAAGGATTATATCCAATTGTAGTTTCATGGGAAGTTTGATATGCATTAAGTCCAATGGTAGCTCATCCATCCGAGATCCCTTATCGTTTTCCAAACTCTCCTTTATGTGAGTTTTGAGAAGCTTATTGTCCTCTCTAAACTATCCATTGGCCTACAACTAAGGCACTATAGGAAAGCTTATCCTAATTCCGTGTTGTCGATAGAAGTTGGTGAATTCATGACTATCAAATTGTCAACCATTGTCCAAGATCATCTAGGGCTGAGCTGCACTCGTTAAAGTAATCCATAACCATTATTGCATACTCAGGTCTACCCATAGCTAATAGAAGTTCTCCAGTTCAGATTAATGCTCGTGAGATTTCCTTTCTAGGGTTTGCTTATGATTTTGGTCTCCTATACTGTCTTGATGTGCATTATCCAATATTTCCTTAGCTTTTCCAGTAGCCACGCCCCTTAAGAGAAGGGTAATTAGAACACTTCTATGTAGAATGTCATCCTGTGTTATATACGAAGTTGCCTTACACCTCGCCTTCCTTACTTCATTCCAATTTAAGGGTGAAGTTTTTTTTAGGTCCATCCCAAAATGTGATCCATTTCCTAAGCTGGTCAATTTCTCTAAATCATTAGCGTCCTCATTTCCCTCTCGTGGGATGTGCTTGACCACAAAACATTCTTGCACATTACGCGAAGCCTTTGCCTATTTTATTTTTAAGTAGGATGCCAACCGTTTTTCGCAGACTTAAAAATCCCCAAATGCTTGGTTCATAGCCATTTGTAGGTCGCTATGGATATATAGTATCCAGATTCTCAATTCTTTTGCTATTTCTAATCCTTCTATAGCTGATCCGTTGGGGTCAAGAACATTCATTCTTGCCCAGCAATTAGTATTCTTCTCACTTCTATGACTGTCGCATGATCATATCGCATGGTGTTACTATGCCTTATGTATTTTTATTAAATATCATTCGAAATTTATTCATTAAAGTAAGTCATACCTTTGCATTATTGTCCCTTCACTCCATAAGGATATTCAATCTCTATGGTATCATGCTTCATATTCATATGAAGTTTACTCACTCTGAAAAGATTATGATCCACCATCTCTTGAGATGTTTGGTCCCACCTATGGAATGGGTAGGAATTACACTCCACCCCACTGTCTTCAGAAGAGATGAACCTGCTCTTCCATTGTCTCCGATGGGGTTGGACCTTGGCTTTGACACCAGGAAGTTTATGCTCCGCTTCATGATTATGTCGTTCTTTATAATTTTCATGCACATCTATATTCAGATATCTAGTAAGAGGACATGCTCTATTGTCCATAGGGAATCCAACACCATGCCCCTGAGCGTGCTTTACACTCTATCTTCACAAGAACTCATTCCCATGGACGGATTGCAGTCTAGAGTTTGTGGCATTTTTGATGTAGTCACCCTAGTGTTTCAATCCAGAGTATACCTACAAGATCTGTCTATGTTCATTAGTACCATGACCATAAACCTCATGGAACATGAAGTACTTATTGGTTTCCATCTCTACGACATTTGATTCTCTGCCCTCAATCTACCATGATCAATTGTTTTTATAATAGCGAGGTATATTCTTTTTATAGTCTCTATAAGTTATGGACACAAAATTTTGTCTTGTCTTCTAAAGTGTTTCCTATCCTAAAGCTATTTATCTCTAACGTAGTTGACATCTACCCATCATTTTGCTCGATATCCAAGTGTTAATAGATTAGTGCTCCAAGCGACTAGTCTCTAAGCATGAAATTGAGGAACTCAACGTAATCCTCTCCCTTAGTAGATTTATTTTCTTCCATATGTTAAATCTAGAGCCCCAAATTGTTCAAGGGTTGGTTTTTCCAACGTATTGTTTCACGACTAGTGTCTTAAAATCTGAGGGTTGACCGCATATCTGATGTTTGGAGTGAACTGATTATGGTTCATCTTGTCAAGCTTTGGTCTTCTGCTCCACTCGCTTAACACTCAGCACATTAGTCTATCAACTTGCTCCTTCAACCGGGAATCTTCCTTAGTTTGCTTCGTGGGCCATGTTGTGCTCTCCGACAATGGATCAACCATCTATGTACCAGTCGATATGAAATCAGGCGACCCCATTTCAGCATCCAAGTGTGTGGTTCCAACATCAGCATTGACTTCTGCTGAGACAACCTCTTTTGGTCTGGCATGGGCTATACAATTGGTTTGGTATTGATTAGTTTTACGTCAATCTGATCTAGTTCAAGCCATAGCCGGTTGGTTTGTGGAAGTCTGGATTTCCATGGCCCCTTCTTGCCTTACCTGGCCTTTGCGTCCATTTTTGATGGGTTGCAAACAGAATTTCAAACTTGGTCTCTCTGGACATGCATTGGCGTTGCTTGCTCTATAAGTCTAAGGAATGCTCCATTATGTCTGGATACTTAACTAAGAAAGGAGCTACCATATTTTCCATTATCATTTGTAATCACTACTAGACTCTTCTCTATTAGCTATACCAGGCTGCCTTCCTGATGTAGTGCATTCCAACCTCATGTACTATGCCGGATCGTAGATCCTAAAATCTCTAGGGTCCTTGGTAGTCCTATCTTTAAGGAGAAGTTAATGCTAAGCTAAGATCTGATTCCTCACTCCACCTATTCATATTTGAATGAATTTTCTAATGATTCGGGTCATCCTTTCAGTGTGGCTACCAATGATAGCTCGACCTTTCCATTTGGAGGGAACGATTCCTTTCATCTTCCTTATGATGACTTGATCTGTGATCCCAGCTTTATTCCCTGCTCCGTAATCATTCATGATGATAACTTCTCTTTCCATCAGTGTCTATTGCTATTAAGACCGGAGGGAATTGCCTAGGTCGAGGAGGATCATCCATAGCCGCCTTTAGTTTGCCACCTCCCCGATTCGGTTCGGTTCTGAACCGGTCCTTGGGTATGGCACCCGGTTGAGCCCTTGCTCGACCTTCTTCCTCGTCATTTTCTCCTCCACCTCCTTGATTTCACTATAACAAAAAGGACCTTTTGCAACGTTTTAAAAACCATACGAAACACTTCTGCAGCATTTTGAGTAACATTGTTTAACAACAAGCTGTAATAGGGTTAGGACATATCGTTGCATTTTTGAAATGTTTCAAAAAAATTACCGTATTGTAGCATTTTAAAAATGTACGGTATGTTCTAATCCATCGTTCCTCAAAATACTGAAGGCTGCAGAAATTCTTTTTCACAGCATAGATAAACGCTGTAGAAAATTTTATAGTATTTTATTAATTTTCTAGAACAAATTAATTATGCTGTAATGTCATGGAAATATCTTTATTAATATGCTTTAATTAGCCAATATATAAAACATATTAAAATAACACTCAAACAATGATCATATAAACACATTTAAATAGTTCCACACATTATATATAATAAACATATCCAGGTTTGCACAATATCCGCAAACAAAGTTTGCACAATGTCCATAAGTCAAATTACGCAAATACCACCCCATGACAAAATGCATAAATATAAAAAAAAATATGCTTACTACGCCAAAAGGACTTCAAATACTTCGATTGTGCAATATCATGCATGCTAATTTTTTGCTCCAAAAGTCTTTAGTTAATTATAGTAAAGAAATTCATTGATCAACGACTGAAATATAAGTTTAAAATGAAATATTACTATATGCAATATCAGTTTGAATATGTAACTAGCCAAACTTGGTTGATGATGACTTCGGTATCCTAACGTTGTTATGGTTAGGAGTAGCATGTAAGCATGAAACTTACATACAGATTAATGAACATCATTCTGATTAAATCATCGTACATATTGGATGGTACGTACATGACAATACAACTATAGTTAGAGGTTTCAAATGAGAATAGATTCATACACACTGATAAATTGATTGCTAGTAAATTTTATTGCACAAGTTTTGTCCGCTGAAGACCATGTTTGAGCAACGAGAGCAAAAGTTACTACCCAAAACTAGTGGGTACCAATATGAAATATATTTCATAATTTATCATCATCATCCTTATTACTAATTTAGTTAATTTTTATAGATCTTAGTTAATTAATTTATTATTATTATTTATAAAACTCAGTTAACTTAATTAAATTAATATTGATATTATTATAAATTTAGTTAATTTTTATAAAATTTACTGAACTTGGTTATATTTTATAATTTATTATTACTATAAGCTCAGTTACTTTTTATAAAATTTAGTTATTATTATTATAAACTTGTTAATTTTTATAAAACTAAATTAACTTAATTGTTTATTGTTGTTGTTATAGATTTAGTTATATTTTATATTTTCATAATACCGAGTTAATTATCGTTATTTAATTTTTATAAATCTTGGTTGATTTTTATAATCTTAGTTAATTTATTATTATTATAATAGACTCATTTGATTTTTATAAAACATAGTTAACTTAGATTTATATATTTTACGGATCAAGTACGATGATGCTAGTATTTATGGTTGTACTTTTCAAAACCCAGCCCAAACTGTAACTGAACAACTTATACTGACAATGGATTAGTCTATACCCCTTTTAAACCCATTTGAATTAGGTTTTTGAAATGGGTCGTCAGTAGTAGAGCTTGGACTTTGTTGTTCTCATTCTGAAGGCCTTGTAGTTTCTTCACTATCCGATCCTGACATAATTCATTCGAACAGAAAAATAGTTTGGTCATAGTTTATCCAAAAATACTTTCATTATGTAATCCCTAATGCACCATTATATATTTGAAAGAATCGATATTTTCATATAGCAATGCTTATTTATGAATATTAAGTAGTCACTAAATTGGATTATGACATCATCTAGTTGCTCATGATCTATTTTTTATTCGATTTTGATGGTACAATATTCCATACTTAAGTAGATTTTGGAGATATTTGAGTTAAGGTGGAATTATGACTTAATTACCTTGCCTTTTTTAAAGATTTTTTAGGGTGATTAATTACCTCTTTTATTGCACAAAAGAAGGCAACAAATTATCTACATGGGAAGATCTAATTTAAAAGATGGAAGTAACCAAAAGCAGATTAATGTGGGTATTTTGTTAAGAGTATTATAACTATGAATATATAGGGTTCGTTGGATGTGTATGGGAATTTTTTTTTTCGTTTAGGGATTGAGATATCTTCTTAATTTTTGGACTTTCTCTTATAATCATTTGATGAATTAATAAAGGTTTTGCTTGAAGGAATTTGTTTGTCATTGTCTTTCTTTACTTCTTAAATCTTCTAAGATCTAATTGTGTAGCGATCCCAGAAAAAGTCCCAACAATTGGTATCAGAGCCTACCACACAATTTTTAAACAGAGTATTGGTTATGGAGAATGTAAATGTTGAAAATCTTAATGGGATAAATTGGGAGTTATGGAAGGTGAAGATGGAAGATTTTCTTTATTTGAATGATCTTCACCGACCATTGGAGAACAAAGGAGAGAGACCTGCTAATGTATCTGAAGCAAAACGGGACACTTTGGATAGGAAGGCTGTAGTGGCTATTCGGTGTTTTTGGAGAATACGATGCTTCATATTGTTTCTAATGAAATATATGCTTTTGGAATTTGGAAGAAATTGGAAGGAACCTATACAAAGAACTCCGCAACAAACAAGGTACTTCTAATGAGATGATTGATAAATTTGAAGCTTAAGGAAGATGGGTCAATTGGAGAGCATTTCAATGATTTTCAGGAAATTGTGAACCAATTGGCGACTATAAATTAAAGGGTGGATGATGAGAAACATGCCTTGATGTTAATGAGTTCATTACCGAAGAGTTGGAAAACGCTTGTGGTTGCATTAAATAACTCGAATTCGAATGAGGTTGTTTCAATGGGATCGTGGTTAGTAGCCTTCTTAATGAGGAGATATAGAGGAGGAATCTAATGAAAGAAAAAATATAAGGAAAAAGAGGAAAGTGAAAAATCCAATAGGAGAGTGCATCTCGCAAGGATGGGTAACCTACCAAACATGGAAAGACGATCAAATACATCAAACATGGAGATGGATTTCATCTGTTATTACTGTGAAAAACCTGGTGTAACGATCCCGGATTTAATTGAGTGTAAATAAATTATCAATTTAATTTTTGAATTAAAATTGTGTAATAATTAGTAATTTATACAAAATGTTAGTAAAATTTTGATAATCGAGCATTTGAACATTATAAAACAGTAGAATGAAGTTTGTGTTAATGTTAAACAAATATTTCAATTATATGACCAAACAAAATATATTAATATATACACTTGAAACAAAACATGAACACTTGAAACAATGAAGTACACTTTCATGTACAACAAGTAAGTAAAGCAAAGGTATTGCATAAGAATGAAACTAAAGCTAAAAATTTATAACAAGTATTAAAACAGTATATGTATTTGTACATAAAGTACAAGCAAGCTAGGCAAATATTAATATGAAAGTGTATAAAACATAGCAAACCTGAACAAGAAAATATAGTTAGCATTTCTTTTTACAAAACTGAAAACAAGCAAGGCAAGTAACATGTTGCCTGTAAAAGTTAGAATGTAAGGTTAAAACAAAGTATAGAAAATTTATGTAGATAGATAGAAATGCAAAGCAAAGTACTCAAAGCATGTAGATAACAAAATATAATATGCAGGCTGAAATAAACAAATGCAAGCTAAAGTAATTATTATCTATGCATAAATAATCTAAGTAGGGACAATAAGTATCTACTCATTTAATGCAAAGCAAAACAAAAGTCAAATTTGAATTGTATAAATCAAATTCAGCCTCCTTTTACTAAGCAATCTCTGATCAATATAAAATAAAATAAAGAGATATTGTACCTGCAAATTCCAAACCAGATCATACCCCCCGTAAACCCTCTTCCTTTTATATATACACATCTGCTCGTTTCATTTGTTCATCATAGCAGGTTTTTTTTTTCATTTTTTTTCCATACAAACTGAAGCATTTTACAACAATACAAACCAGAGATTTGTGGCAAGTTTTTTTCTTCTTCTTCTTCTTTTTCAAACTTAAACAACATCAAAAGCAAGAAGAATTGAAAAGGATCAAGCCTGCAGTTTTCAACAACTATGCTCTGTTCATTTCAAATCGGTGAGTAACATTTCTTTCTTTAAACATTTAAAGGTTTAATCTGAACAAGTATCTCTATGATATGCTTTTTTATGCATATATATAATTATCTGTATTTGTGGAAACTGGAAGTATGTGTGCAAGCTGTTGATTTCATTGTTCTCTGTCTTAGTTTTTTTCTTCTTTTTAAAAACAACAGACCTTGATTCCAAAAATCTTTCTCTCTCGTTCTATTTACCATCTGGACATAGAGTTAAAACAAGAAGTGTTTGTTATATCATATACTTGAGATTAAAAATTATTTCAAGTCCAACCAGTTTGTATTGAGCTCAGGAAATCAAGAACATTGATCATATCCTTATGTATGTCAAAAATTTAAACCTTACGATTTACCAATTCAGGTATGTAAATGAAATCTTTATACTTTAACATGATTTTTAAAGTAAAAGTCTTAATTTTTAGAGCAAAAATCGAAGTGTGGTTTGGGTTTGATCGTATTGTACATTTGGGGTTGCCGTGGGTGATCTCGTCGACTGGAGGTTCGAGTTTGTTCCTGGTGATGGAGGATCGAGCAGGGGTTCGGGGAAAAATGATCGGTGGCGCTCACGATCACCGTGGAGGAAGCGGTAGGCGTTTTTAGTTCGAAAACCTAATTTTGTCATGGGTTTCTATTTCATCTTGTTCGTCGTTGGTGGGCGACCGAGTTCGCCGTGGTTTGGGGAAATGGTGGAGGAGGCGATGACGAACAGATGGCCGAAATTTCAAACTCTCTAGTGGACGAGGCGGTGAGAATAGCGTGTTGACATGTTTCGAGGTACTGCGTTTTGAGTTTTCCAGGTTACGGATTTTTAATTCGAAATTCGATCTCGGCGACGTGGCAGAGCTTCGATGATCGGAGGTTGGTACAGGGATGGATTACGACTTGGGGAGGCTAGCAGCGTTGATCGGAGACGCCTCCGTTGTTGGTGCACGTGCACGCGGTATCATCAGTGCCTGATGATGTTGAAGTTGGGGGAAGACAAAGATGGGAACTCGGGAAATTCTCGTGTGTTTCGAATTTTTGCTCGAAGCAAATAGAAGTGGGGCTCGGGTATTACAGTTGTTACAGGTTTTTTTTTGGAAAACTGTTTGTTCACAAATTCAAAATCAAGTTTTAAAATCCGGTTCAAAAGCAAATGTTTTGAATTTCTTTAAGCCTGAGATTAAGAAGTTAAGTGGTTTTGGAAAACTTTGTTAAAATTGGGATTTACTCCGTTTAACACTTAAGTTTAAAATGAAATATGAAAAAAAAATTGAAACAAATTGTTTAAATTTGCTTTGTGATGATAATTAAAACAGAAGATAGGAAATGTTTTAAATTTGAATTAGTGAAGATAAAATGATACGCACTCATTAAATTAGTTCAAGTGAATAATTGATTTAATTATTTAATCAAGAAATTAAGATTGAGTTAAATTAATTGAGGTCAAATTAAATTGTAATTAAGAATAATAAATTGAGGATTAATTATTAATTAAGTTAAATTAACTCGCAAATAAGATTCATTAATTTAATAAGAATTGTCTTTTAAACAAATGATTAAAGTTAATTAATCAAGTGATCAAGATATAATTACATTTAATGTAATAAAAAGTTGATTTATTTATAAAGGTAATAAATTACTTAAAGAGAGTTATTTAATGAAATTAATTAAGGTCAAATGATTATGTAATTAACTTAAGGTTAATCTATTTAATTTATAAATTAAGAATAATTTAATTAATTAAAGAGTTTGATAAATTTATTTATATCAAATGATTTGAAATTAATAGATCAGGAATTGGATGATTAGTTCATAAGTAATTGAATTAAATTGGAAATAAATTGAATTAATTAGGATTTAATAATGAATTAATCCTGCTTATAAATGTTTATTGAATGCTTATGAATGATTGTACTGTATGAAATGCCTTGAATTGATTATCCTATCTGATTTGTGATATTTTGTTCTGTAGATTGAACTGTGTGTATTTATTTGCATCTGTATATTATCTGTGAATCTGTGAATGGGCGATGAGCGTTATAATTTATATCGTTTATCAATTACATTTCTGTGTTTTGATCTGTGATGATTGATGATGTTGCACTATTGTGTTAAACCCCTGGACCACACCATACACACACAAATATGGATTTCACGAGGAAATCGATTAAGTCACAGATTTTTGAAAATAGTTTTGAATTTGAATTTTTGAATTCAAATAGTTTGAAACTGGAATCGGGTTAAATGTGAAAAGTTTTTAAAAATGGAATTTCAAAGATGAAATTTATTTTGAATAACTTGATAAAGTTTGAAATTTAAATAATTTGATTTAAATTTAAATTCAAAATGTGAAACTGAATTTTATAATTTGAAACTAGGGATTAAAAGGTGTTATACCAGTTATATATGAGTTAAACCATTTTAAAATATATTAATTTGGGAATATGAACATAAATTGAGAACTTTAACTCGTGTAAATTAATTGGATTTTTCTGAAACGAAAACTGTTTATTTTCAAATGATAAAAGCTTTCACATAAGTAATGAACTTCCAATTTGTGTTAAAAAGAATTTCAAGTTTGAAAATGAAAATGACTTCCAAGTTATAGAAACGGTTTGAAAGCTATAAGTTAAATCTTTGATTTAAAGATTTAACGAGTTAATCCTATCGAAACGAAATTGTTTTGGAAATCTATGAATTGATCTTTTTGAAATAAATCTTTTTGTTTAAAGATTTGAAATGGTAATTGGTTTAAACCATTTGGAAGAAAGTTTTGGGTAATAAGTTGTGACTTAATTGAAATCCCAATATCCATATGTTTTTGAAATATTGCGCTCACTATTCGGTTTAGCTGGGAGATGACCTTTGTGTCATATATCCCATTCCGAATATGTGATACGTCGTTATGGATAGCATTTGAAGACCGGTGGTGAAGACCGGATATTTTCGAAAACGAAAGGGTTTCTTGTCGATTGTCTCTGCATTGGCTGATCCCCGGTATAGAGATCTCCATATGTGATGGAAAATCCAGACGTGATTAGGGATTATCCGGATTGCAAGGACTTCTTTGGAAGTGCCTTCGGTTCTGTTCGAACCCGGAACAGACTTGTATGGATTGTGTGTCTGACATTACATTTTGAGATATAAAGCAGATTTATTTCAAATACATTTCTGTTGGTGGCGAAGAATTTATTCTTTTAGCTTAACACCCTTCTCTGAGACGTACGAGCTCAGAGGTTATGTAGTTGAAGGTCATCAGCGATATATTCCCAATTTGGTAATGTGACATGCTAAGTGTTGCTGTGAAATGATCATTGTTTGATCATTTGTGATAGGATCATTTGTTTGATCATTTATCTTTGTGATCATTACTTTGATCATTTTTTGACCCAAAGCATGGCTTTGTATCAAAGCGTGGCTTTGTATCAAAGCGTGGCCTTATGGACGAGACCTCGTCGAGCCTCACACCCCGGAATGGTCAAAACAGGAAAGATGCAGCAAGGTTATTAGGGGGTAGCGCCCCTTTAGGGTATGTTCATTTCCTTCTGGAAAAGGGTGGTATCATGGTATGGAGCCCAGATACTTACTCTTGTGGAAAACACTCTATTTATTATGGTGTGATGTTGGTTATCGAGCGCTCGGTTAAAGGTCCTAAAGGACCGGGGGATGGCACACTCGTGTCAGTAGTTACCCAGTTAGGGGTAACCCGGCCTTGTATTGGCAGAGATTCGGTTAGGTTCTCGGGGACGTCCTTCCAGAGGCATTCTCATGTGGCAATGGGAAGTTCCTTGGCCTGACCATTTGTTGGAAATCCAAAGAAACAATACGAGCCTTGTACGATTTTAGTTGTAGAACCTGCCATTCACTTATGGTGGCGCCCCACTGTTTGGATGGTAGCTATAGTAGGCATAGTTCGAAATGTCTATGCTGGCTAAGATTTATATTCTACTTTCGAAATGTTTTTCTGCACCGTGCACTTATAATAATAATATCAAAGAAATTTTCTGCGTATTAAGCATGTTTGACTATCATAAGAAGAAATCTTCTCCAAGTCTGCGTTTACATTGTGTGTGTGGCGGGAGGTCTTATGGTAGTTTCATTTCCAAAAAGCATTGCGAATTTACTTTAAAATTCTTTTATTGATTGAATTAAAAGATAAACTGTTTTTGTTGCTCACACCAGTCCCATGACTGATCCGGAGTTTATTGTTCCTTTCCTAAACTCTGGGTGCTCATTATTTTCTACACGAGCAGTCTAGAGTTGGGTTTTTCAGATAGTTAGGTTCAGTGAATTATCTGGAGCTAGTTCAGTCTTTGGATATGGACGGCACTTGCTTATCTATGGGAGTTCGAGCTATTGCTAGATTGGAGCTTTGGAAATGGAGATTATCCGCTGCTGTTGTTATCTATTTTGCTTTCCGCTGCTATTTTCTTGTATCTCTGATGTATATTGATATTCATTGTATCACTCTGTTGTATCAGTGTTGTATATCAATGTATTATTCTTTTTATTCCGCTGTGTTGTTTACTTAAATGTGGTTATAAGCTCCGGCGAATCGGATTTGAACGGTCGAATCTGCGGCATTCGAGTACGAATGAAGTATGGATGTCGATTTTCGAGCGGGCAAAACCCGTTGACGTTACAATTTGGTATTAGAGCTAAGGTTGAACTTTAGCTCAGGAGTATAACACATTAAGTAGCTCATTAGAGATAGGGTGAAGTATCCCTAGAATGAGTAATCCCTAAGATATCCGTTCGTATGCCTCAGTAAATTCTCTTACTATCCACCGATAGTAGATATGAGTGCGAGAAGAGGACGCGATAGGGGACAGGGAAGTATCACTATAAATGGTCAATTTCTTGCAACAGTGGAAACAATCTTTTCTCTATCAATCTCTTTTGTTCAGTGTCTCTTTCCAATTCTTTGATAGTTCCTGGTAGATCCAGGAAGGAAATTCGATATATTAATATGGGACATAAACTCCAATTTGGCCAAAATTGTTTGTTTGGATGAATTGGTTGCTTTGGTTGATATGGTTGATATGGTTGATAGATATACTTTAGTTTTAAACTCAAAAAAAATATTGAAATTGTTTCTCTATCTTTCATCTATCTTCGTTATCTCTCTCTGGCGAATTTCGAGGACGAAATTCTTTTTAAGGGGGGATGTCTGTAACGATCCCGGATTTAATTGAGTGTAAATAAATTATCAATTTAATTTTTGAATTAAAATTGTGTAATAATTAGTAATTTATACAAAATGTTAGTAAAATTTTGATAATCGAGCATTTGAAAATTATAAAACAGTAGAATGAAGTTTGTGTTGATGTTAAACAAATATTTCAATTATATGACCAAACAAAATATATTAATATATACACTTGAAACAAAACATGAACACTTGAAACAATGAAGTACACTTTCATGTACAACAAGTAAGTAAAGCAAAGGTATTGCATAAGAATGAAACTAAAGCTAAAAATTTATAACAAATATTAAAACAGTATATGTATTTGTACATAAAGTACAAGCAAGCTAGGCAAATATTAATATGAAAGTGTATAAAACATAGCAAACCTGAACAAGAAAATATAGTTAGCATTTCTTTTTACAAAACTGAAAACAAGCAAGGCAAGTAACATGTTGCCTGTAAAAGTTAGAATGTAAGGTTAAAACAAAGTATAGAAAATTTATGTAGATAGATAGAAATGCAAAGCAAAGTACTCAAAGCATGTAGATAACAAAATATAATATGCAGGCTGAAATAAACAAATGCAAGCTAAAGTAATTATTATCTATGCATAAATAATCTAAGTAGGGACAATAAGTATCTACTCATTTAATGCAAAGCAAAACAAAAGTCAAATTTGAATTGTATAAATCAAATTCAGCCTCCTTTTACTAAGCAATCTCTGATCAATATAAAATAAAATAAAGAGATATTGTACCTGCAAATTCCAAACCAGATCATACCCCCCGTAAACCCTCTTCCTTTTATATATACACATCTGCTCGTTTCATTTGTTCATCATAGCAGGTTTTTTTTTTCTTTTTTTTTCCATACAAACTGAAGCATTTTACAACAATACAAACCAGAGATTTGTGGCAAGTTTTTTTTCTTCTTCTTCTTCTTTTTCAAACTTAAACAACATCAAAAGCAAGAAGAATTGAAAAGGATCAAGCCTGCAGTTTTCAACAACTATGCTCTGTTCATTTCAAATCGGTGAGTAACATTTCTTTCTTTAAACATTTAAAGGTTTAATCTGAACAAGTATCTCTATGATATGTTTTTTTATGCATATATATAATTATCTGTATTTGTGGAAACTGGAAGTATGTGTGCAAGCTGTTGATTTCATTGTTCTCTGTCTTAGTTTTTTTCTTCTTTTTAAAAACAACAGACCTTGATTCCAAAAATCTTTCTCTCTCGTTCTATTTACCATCTGGACATAGAGTTAAAACAAGAAGTGTTTGTTATATCATATACTTGAGATTAAAAATTATTTCAAGTCCAACCAGTTTGTATTTAGCTCAGGAAATCAAGAACATTGATCATATCCTTATGTATGTCAAAAATTTAAACCTTACGATTTACCAATTCAGGTATGTAAATGAAATCTTTATACTTTAACATGATTTTTAAAGTAAAAGTCTTAATTTTTAGAGCAAAAATCGAAGTGTGGTTTGGGTTTGATCATATTGTACATTTGGGGTTGCCGTGGGTGATCTCGTCGACTGGAGGTGTCGAGTTTGTTCCTGGTGATGGAGGATCGAGCAGGGGTTCGGGGAAAAATGATCGGTGGCGCTCACGATCACCGTGGAGGCAGCGGTAGGCGTTTTTAGTTCGAAAACCTAATTTTGTCATGGGTTTCTATTTCATCTTGTTCGTCGTTGGTGGGCGACCGAGTTCGCCGTGGTTTGGGGAAATGGTGGAGGAGGCGATGACGAACAGATGGCCGAAATTTCAAACTCTCTGGTGGACGAGGCGGTGAGAATAGCGTGTTGACAGGTTTCGAGGTACTGCATTTTGAGTTTTCTAGGTTTCTAATTTTTAATTCGAAATTCGATCTCGGCGACGTGGCGGAGCTTCGATGATCGGAGGTTGGTACAGGGATGGATTACGACTTGGGGGAGGCTAGCAGCGTTGATCGGAGACGCCTCCGTTGTTGGTGCACGTGCACGCGGTATCATCAGTGCTTGATGATGTTGAAGTTGGGGGAAGACAAAGATGGGAACTCCGGAAATTCTCGTGTGTTTCGAATTTTTGCTCGAAGCAAATAGAAGTGGGGCTCGGGTATTAAAGTTGTTACAGGTTTTTTTTTGGAAAACTGTTTGTTCCCAAATTCAAAATCAAGTTTTAAAATCCGGTTCAAAAGCAAATGTTTTGAATTTCTTTAAGCCTGAGATTAAGAAGTTAAGTGGTTTTGGAAAACTTTGTTAAAATTGGGATTTACTCCGTTTAACACTTAAGTTTAAAATGAAATATGAAAAAAAAATTGAAACAAATTGTTTAAATTTGCTTTGTGATGATAATTAAAACAGAAGATAGGAAATGTTTTAAATTTGAATTAGTGAAGATAAAATGATACGCACTCATTAAATTAGTTCAAGTGAATAATTGATTTAATTATTTAATCAAGAAATTAAGATTGAGTTAAATTAATTGAGGTCAAATTAAATTGTAATTAAGAATAATAAATTGAGGATTAATTATTAATTAAGTTAAATTAACTCGCAAATAAGATTCATTAATTTAATAAGAATTGTCTTTTAAACAAATGATTAAAGTTAATTAATCAAGTGATCAAGATATAATTACATTTAATGTAATAAAAAGTTGATTTATTTATAAAGGTAATAAATTACTTAAAGAGAGTTATTTAATGAAATTAATTAAGGTCAAATGATTATGTAATTAACTTAAGGTTAATCTATTTAATTTATAAATTAAGAATAATTTAATTAATTAAAGAGTTTGATAAATTTATTTATATCAAATGATTTGAAATTAATAAATCAGGAATTGGATGATTAGTTCATAAGTAATTGAATTAAATTGGAAATAAATTGAATTAATTAGGATTTAATAATGAATTAATCCTGCTTATAAATGTTTATTGAATGCTTATGAATGATTGTACTGTATGAAATGCCTTGAATTGATTATCCTATCTGATTTGTGATATTTTGTTCTGTAGATTGAACTGTGTGTATTTATTTGCATCTGTATATTATCTGTGAATCTGTGAATGGGCGATGAGCGTTATAATTTATATCGTTTATCAATTACATTTCTGTGTTTTGATCTGTGATGATTGATGATGTTGCACTATTGTGTTAAACCCCTGGACCACACCATACACACACAAATATGGATTTCACGAGGAAATCGATTAAGTCACAGATTTTTGAAAATAGTTTTGAATTTGAATTTTTGAATTCAAATAGTTTGAAACTGGAATCGGGTTAAATGTGAAAAGTTTTTAAAAATGGAATTTCAAAGATGAAATTTATTTTGAATAACTTGATAAAGTTTGAAATTTAAATAATTTGATTTAAATTTAAATTCAAAATGTGAAACTGAATTTTATAATTTGAAACTAGGGATTAAAAGGTGTTATACCAGTTATATATGAGTTAAACCATTTTAAAATATATTAATTTGGGAATATGAACATAAATTGAGAACTTTAACTCGTGTAAATTAATTGGATTTTTCTGAAACGAAAACTGTTTGTTTTCAAATGATAAAAGCTTTCACATAAGTAATGAACTTCCAATTTGTGTTAAAAAGAATTTCAAGTTTGAAAATGAAAATGACTTCCAAGTTATAGAAACGGTTTGAAAGCTATAAGTTAAATCTTTGATTTAAAGATTTAACAAGTTAATCCTATCGAAACGAAATTGTTTTGGAAATCTATGAATTGATCTTTTTGAAATAAATCTTTTTGTTTAAAGATTTGAAATGGTAATTGGTTTAAACCATTTGGAAGAAAGTTTTGGGTAATAAGTTGTGACTTAATTGAAATCCCAATATCCATATGTTTTTGAAATATTGCGCTCACTATTCGGTTTAGCCGGGAGATGACCTTTGTGTCATATATCCCATTCCGAATATGTGATACGTCGTTATGGATAGCATTTGAAGACCGGTGGTGAAGACCGGATATTTTCGAAAATGAAAGGGTTTCTTGTCGATTGTCTCTGCATTGGCTGATCCCCGGTATAGAGATCTCCATATGTGATGGGAAATCCAGACGTGATTAGGGATTATCCGGATTGCAAGGACTTCTTTGGAAGTGCCTTCGGTTTTGTTCGAACCCGGAACAGACTTGTATGGATTGTGTGTCTGACATTACATTTTGAGATATAAAGAAGATTTCTTTCAAATACATTTCTGTTGGTGGCGAAGAATTTATTCTTTTAGCTTAACACCCTTCTCTGAGACGTACGAGCTCAGAGGTTATGTAGTTGAAGGTCATCAGCGATATATTCCCTATTTGGTAATGTGACATGCTAAGTGTTGCTGTGAAATGATCATTGTTTGATCATTTGTGATAGGATCATTTGTTTGATCATTTATCTTTGTGATCATTACTTTGATCATTTGTTGACCCAAAGCATGGCTTTGTATCAAAGCGTGGCTTTGTGGACGAGACCTCGTCGAGCCTCACACCCCGGAATGGTCAAAACAGGAAAGATGCAGCAAGGTTATTAGGGGGTAGCGCCCCTTTAGGGTATGTTCATTTCCTTCTGGAAAAGGGTGGTATCATGGTATGGAGCCCAGATACTTACTCATGTGGAAAACACTCTATTTATTATGGTGTGATGTTGGTTATCGAGCGCTCGGTTAAAGGTCCTAAAGGACCGGGGGATGGCATACTCGTGTCAGTAGTTACCCAGTTAGGGGTAACCCGGCCTTGTGTTGGCAGAGATTCGGTTAGGTTCTCGGGGACGTCCTTCCATATGCGTTCTCATGTGGCAATGGGAAGTTCCTTGGCCTGACCATTTGTTGGAAATCCAAAGAAACAATGCGAGCCTTGTACGGTTTTAGTTGTAGAACCTGCCATTCACTTATGGTGGCGCCCCACTGTTTGGATGGTAGCTATAGTAGGCATAGTTCGAAATGTCTATGCTGGCTAAGATTTATATTCTACTTTCGAAATGTTTTTCTGCACCGTGCACTTATAATAATAATATCAAAGAAATTTTCTGCGTATTAAGCATGTTTGACTATCATAAGAAGAAATCTCCTCCAAGTCTGCGTTTACATTGTGTGTGTGGCGGGAGGTCTTATGGTAGTTTCATTTTCAAAAAGCATTGCGAATTTACTTTAAAATTCTTTTATTGATTGAATTAAAAGATAAACTGTTTTTGTTGCTCACACCAGTCCCATGACTGATCCGGAGTTTATTGTTCCTTTCCTAAACTCTGGGTGCTCATTATTTTCTACACGAGCAGTCTAGAGTTGGGTTTTTCAGATAGTTAGGTTCAGTGAATTATCTGGAGCTAGTTCAGTCTTTGGATATGGACGGCACTTGCTTATCTATGGGAGTTCGAGCTATTGCTGGATTGGAGCTTTGGAAATGGAGATTATCTGCTGCTGTTGTTATCTATTTTGCTTTCCGCTGCTATTTTCTTGTATCTCTGATGTATATTGATATTCATGTATCACTCTGTTGTATCAGTGTTGTATATCAATGTATTATTCTTTTTATTCCGCTGTGTTGTTTACTTAAATGTGGTTATAAGCTCCGGCGAATCGGATTTGAACGGTCGAATCTACGGCATTCGAGTACGAATGAAGTATGGATGTCGATTTTCGAGCGGGCAAAACCCGTTGACGTTACTCCTGGCCACCAACTAAAATTTGCAACAAGCTTATAAAGTACAAAGAAAGGATGAAAGCACTAGAGGAAGAGAAAGGAAAGCTTGATGAAGGTAGAGACGACGATGTGAATTTTGGTATTAGTAATGACATTCTCTACGTTTTAGAAGAGAAGAAGATTAGTGGGTGCTTGATTCGGGTGCATGTTTTCATATATGTCACCAAAAGGAAGAATTCTTTAATTATAAGGAGTAAGAGAGTAAGGTGGAGTCCGCTAGTGGTGGAGATGTTGAGGTGAAGGGTATAGATTCAGTTAGGCTGAAGATGTATAATAGGAAAGTGGTGAAATTCATGGAAGTTAGAAATATCAAAAATTAAAAAGAATCTTTTTTCAGTCGGACAGTTGGAAGGGAAAGACTGCAACTTTTCAACTCGAGGTGGAGTTAAGAGGGTTTGGAAGGATAACGGGGAGGTGCTGCATGCAAAATGAGGAAGCAATGGTGTGTATAGGTTGCTTTGGAGAATGGCGGAGAAAGAAGGGGCTTCTCAAAGTGGTTTTGGAGAGATAAATTTGATGGAATTAAGGTGGATCATGCAACAGAAAACCACATAGTCTGCTTGGAGACCTTTGTGGTATTACAAGCATTTTTGATTTATTGATGACAAGCATGTTCAAATAGAGGGCATGCATATTTAGGTGGTTTGAAGGTTGGTTAAGTTTTTTTTTGAATGGAGATATTTGTTTCCATTATGATATTAGAAATTGTTTAGACTATGAGGATGTAGTGGAGTTGCTAGCTTTGTATGTAATATCGTATCAAGGTGAAGATTATTAGATTTTGGTGATACAATATTCCATATTTAAGTAGACTTTGGAGATATTTGGGTCAAGATGGAATTATGATTCAAATACGTTGCCTCTTTTATATATTTTATTGGGTGATAAATTGCATGTTTTATTGCACCAAAGAAGGCAACAAGTTATCTACATGGAAAGGATTTATTTTAAAAGACAGAAGTAATCAAAAGTTGATTAATGAAAGTACTTTGTTAAGAGTATTATAGTGCATGTATAGGGTCATTAGATGTGTATGGAATTTTATTTTTATTTTTTTTGGTTTGGGGATTGAGATATCTTCTAAATTCTTAGACTTTCTCTTATAATCATTTGGTGAAATAATAAAGGTTTTGTTTAGAGGAATTTGTTTGTCGTTGTCTTCCTTCACTTCTTATATATTCTAAAATCTAATTGTGTAGGGATCCTAAAAAATATCCTAACATGTTTCTCTTAGCTTGTTCCAATGCATTATAAGCTTAAGATACAACATTGTGTGAACATCCATTTAGTTAAGTTACGGAATCAAATTGAATAATTGGTGAAACACTTTAGTTTCACTTGTTAAAAACACTGGACCTCCCTATTCTGCAATCTTGTCGCAATAACTGGCTAATGTAGGGTCCATTTGTGACATCATGCTATGAACCCGATTTAAATAAGATTAACCCATTATTTTTCAATTTTGAATTAAGATCTACATTTACTATATTAATAGTGAGAAATTTAACCATAGAATGTACCGTGTCCCAAAGCTCATGAGCCACGCTTACGATTCTTGGACCTTTGTAATCATCGACCTTTCGAATCATCTCTATGGTAATTCTATACAAACTTCTAACATTCGGTACTCTACATTATAATTGAAGAGAAATGTTTATTTTGTTATTACATTGGTTACTTATTCAACTCTTTTATTTTTATTATTTTTATTTTAAGAATACATACTTTTTCTTGGTATATAAGCATATACCATTTTATATGATTTGAAACTCAATTTGGTTCTCATTTAACTGTTGTAAACAATGCAAAAGTAGCATCTGTTATATGAGGCAGCAAATAAATTAAGTTACCTTTGCATTTGCTATAATAAGATCAAAATCTCTTTAAAAAAGATCCACATGTCAAATATTTTCCACTGTCTACTCATTTCAACAAAGTGTCCACTTGCACAATGACACTACGGTTTTAATAAAAAAAGGCATCACATAACATTTTCCATCACTGACACTTAGCATTAGCATACAAAAATAACTGTTATTCTGGGCCGACATGAAGAAATAGTTTCCTAATTGAAAGTAATAATAGTATGTAAGCTAAATAATAATATTTGAAAAAAAATAACACTTACCTCAAGGAATTCAAATTCCTTTACCATGTGATTCTAAATCCTTAAGTTGTGTGTCCATTTCAGCATTGCTCATCAAATGTGAAGGAAACTATCTCATGTGGAAGATAAGTAAAATAAAATATGAATCAAGAAGATAATATTGAAAAGAATGAAAAGAACTCTGCTCATGCATTAAGAATATGAATTAAGGATACACCTTAAAGGTAGTAAACAACATCTAGAAATCTCTAATTTCTCAACTTATTACACTAAACTTTTTTAGATTTCTTAAACAACCTATGGTAAAAACAAAAAAGAGGGAAACAACTTAAAGTGAGACTTGATTTGAAGTAAGAACGAAATTGACCGAATCAAGGACATTTGAATCAGAGGCAGAGGCAACAAAAGTAATCGCCAACCTATTGGTTCCAAACCGACTAGCACGTCCAACCTATTGTACTTAAAATGTTGAAAGGGAATTCAAATGCAAGAAGGAAAAATAAGTTAAAACACTTGAAGATAATTAACTTGCCCTAAGCAAGTAACAATCTGTAGAGTCTGGCATATCATATTTATCTTTACTGCTAATAATAAGAGTTCCGTCTACATGATTCAACCACGGCTTTACGAAGTACCAAAAATACCCTTTTTCATTTCTGTTCGTGTTTTTTTTTCTCATCTAATTCGTTTCTTTATCAGTTTCATTTTATTCCACTTTCTTCCCTAATCATTAACCTTATTGGCCACTGCTATTCAAAGGTATAAAAAACCTACTCATCGTGAAATGATCAACACATAGCAGCCTCCTCCTCCTCCTTCTTAGTTTCGACTGTTGTTACAAAACGCTACTCAGAAGCTATTCGGTTTGCCTCTTCCTCCATCTCTTTTTATCTGCAGAAGAATAAACATAGCAGTTGCATATTTCTATACCTATCTTCTCTCATCGATCAATCTTATCAATCCAGGTAATTTTTTCTCTTTGCCTTGCTTTTTAGTCAGTCCATCAGTTGATTTCCTATGCTTCATCCTTAGCTATATGCATAGATCTAAGGTTAAACAATCACTGGTGGTCGGATTTTTTAACGATCCGTAATTTTCAACAATTAAAATAGAAAATTTAATAAGATTTTTGTAATTAAACGCTGGAAGAAATTTAAATTGAAGATTTATAACTGGAATAATACTAAAATGAAATGCAACGATGTTAATTAAAGCTAATTATTAACAATTTGAATGGAATTCCAATTAAGATTATACTTGGTTATAAAGTGAACATAGGGAAAAAAATTGTAAATATTGAATTCATTAGTGAAATAATATATTGTTAATGGAAATTGAATAAAATTAGTGTTATGAAAGAAATGGTAACATTTATTTGTAAGTAATAAACTTATAAATGTAATTAAAGGTTAATGGTGAAAATTATTATATATTACCTATTTATTTGGTCTATTAAATTTAATTGGAAATAAATGGCAATTAATTCCCTTAACTAATGCAGTTAATGAAGGTTTAATTGATAATGGTAAAAAGTTTGATTCTATACAATGTTACCAATGTAAATTTTTGTCACAGTATGACCTTTGATTTAAATAAAAGGATGGAAATCAGTTTACTCAAATTTATTGGAATTGAAAATTTTAATAAGTGAATTTATTACAAACAATGAAATAAAAGGTTACGTAAATAAAAGGTAAGATGAAATGGTAAAATATTGATGTAATGGAAGATATATATAACAATGTTGACTATGTATGTAAGGTAAAAATTGATTTAATAAGAGAATGGAACCAAGGAAAGTAAATTAATTGAGACTTTAATTATAACTAATGTGTGAAACTAACCAAAATTCAATAAAATGGAAATATACTAGTTAATACAAATAAAGGATGGAAATTGCAGAATATTAACGCAATCAAATGTAAAACAAATGTTAACTATGTTATTAGATGATAAGTTTGGACCATAAATAAAATTCTAAAACAATAAACTACAACGAAGAAATGAAGTGGAAGGTTCTAACGCATATTAGAATATAATTTAATAACAGAAATTAGAATAATAAATGTCAGTTTTAATGATGAGTTAAATGAATATTAATTGATAGAGAAAAACATTTATTTAGTATGTAACTTAATGTTTGTTGGATACTGTAATTTTATAAATGTGTTTGCATGACTATAAATAAGGATTACAACGTTCACGTATTTATTTAATTAATTTCATCAATTAGGGTCTATTTTGAAGTGGAAGATTAAAATTAATTGAAAATAAATTTATTGAAATCTTTCAATTGAAAAAAGAAAAAGAAAAAAGTGCAATTAATAAATTTAACGTAAGAATGTTTGCATTTGGAATGTACTTATTTGGAAATATAAGAATGGATTTAATATTGTATAAGTTGATCATTTTTGAATATAAGAATGTTTACATTTATGAATTGCAAGTAACGAATAAGCATTTTAAGGAAATAAAAGACTGTTTGAGGAAAATAAAGTGAACGTTTCCATTCTAAATATAAATATAATGTGTAAAAAGAGAAAATTGAATTTTTAAAATGTAACAACCCTATATTTTGGGATTTATTTTTTGTATATTTTAATTATTTTAATTTAATTTTTGATTTAAAAACTTATTTTATTTATTTTGAATGATAAACTTTAGTTTTGATATGAATTATCATTCCAAAGCATGACTAAAAAGAATATTTTCCAAAAAGTGAGTTTTTGGTCAAAATAGTCAAACTTTGACTTTTAATTTAAACTTTTAAAAGTTTGAAAATTTAAATTTTATCTTCTATTATGAAAGTACATAAAAATTTAAGAACACGGCTTTTTGTTTCGTTGGAAACGGATTTAAATTGTAAAAGTTATGTATATTTCAATATTGAGTGCAATTTGTTTATTCTGCAATTTTACTATTTTAAATAGTATAAATTTTATTTTTCTTCGTCATATTTATTGTAATATGTATTGATATGTTATTTTATGTATGTTTTTGTCTTTTAATATTTTTGAAGTGAGGTAGGAATTTTTCTAGAGCTAGTAGTAATTTTCTTGTAATTTCCATGCCCTGTTTTCAATTTTTAAACATTTTCTTCAGTTCTTTTCTATTTTTCTCCAATTTAATTATTTATTTTATTTTAGAAATGATAAATAAATTATTTTATTTCAAAAATTTTGCTTTAGAATATTTTTAAAATGAAGTAGATATTTTTCCAAAGCCATTGATGTTTTAATTGTAATTTTTGAGCCCTGTTTTCAATTTTTAAGGAATTTCCTTAATTCTCTTTATATTTTCTTTAAATTTAATTATATATTTTTATTTTTTTCACTTTGTTTCGGTTTTAGATTTACTTGCTGAAGTTTATTTTGTTTTACTTGACTTAAAAGAAAAGGAAGTATGGAAGGTTTTAAAAGCTAAGAAACGTAAAGTCGTTTCACCGTTTCTTTTACCGTTTCTTTTTCAATCAATACATCAATTATTTTGGCCGTTCCTTATACTATCTTCAGCTGACTTCTTTTCTTCATTTTCATGAATTACCAAAGCTTCTCAACCTTAAAAAAAATCATGGCCTCCATCTTGCAAAAATTTGGTAAAATCTTCTTCTCTTCTCTTGTTTTCTAGTTTTTCTATGTGATTTTTGCAGCTTGTTCTCTACTTCATGGCTCCACTCCTCCTCAACCAGATCTAGGCCAACCTCCACCACTTTATTCTCTGATCATAATCCACCCTAGATCACCACCATGGCAGGCCAAGCAACACCAAGGCAAACACCACCACCAAAATCCACAAATCCATCACCTATGCACTCAAGCTGACCTAGTTTTGGTACCATCACCTTCATCCACCTTTTGCCGCCACTTCCACCACCACCACCACCTCTGACCTGACCTCCACCCTCGGACACATCACCCACCACCACCTGGACCCACTGGCCATGCCCCTAGAGCTTATGGCCGAACCCGTTTATAGCATAGAAGTGATGAATTTGCCTTGTAGTTGTTGTTTTGTTGCACCTATGTCCATCCACCTTTGCACCATTACTTCCAAGCTATGGATGACCCTTATGAGCCCAAGACCTGATCCTAACCCACTCCTTAGACATGTATTTCAGATCTACATCTGAAGCATAGGCGGTAGAAAGCAAGTGCAAAAACTTTGGCTTTGTTTTATGCATTTAATTCTAACATTGTTTTATTGAATTTGGGTTTGAAAACTTATGTTATTTGTTTGTTTTGTTTGAATGTTTGCAAGGCTATTAGCCTTGTCTCTCCCACACTCATATCATCATCATGGCTGAGAGAACGAACCCCTTAGTCGAGCTTTTGAATGGTTGTAGCAAGGTCAAGTTATCTTGTCTTTGTTGCCTTTCAATTTCAATTTATTTCAATATATTTTGGTTGAATATTCATAAGTTATATTGTCTTGTTTTGGGGTTGTTTACAAGATGATATCTTGGCTATTTCTCTCCACTCAAATCAAAAGTCGTGCCTTCTGGATCCATTGTGTCATTCTAATTGATATCTCCAGCAAAAAAAAAGTGAGTATTTCTCACCAGATGTTTATACTTATACAAATGTGAATTGACACCCTGTGAATCTGTAGAACTATATTATCATGTTATATATGCTTATAATATTATCATATGATGTTCACCCATGCTTAAACACCTGTTATATCATATGTTACTGTTATTTCATGCTATTATGTATATTTTATCAGTTTATCACACTGCAAGTTCCCTGTAAATTAGAAATCACTAGGGGTTGAAATGATACATACCCGAACGGACTTTAGTATAAGGGAAAATTGTTATGGGCTGAAATGATAGGCCTGAATGATTTTCAGTTTATTTCATTTACTTGGGACTGCGGGTTTGAAATGATAAAACCCGGATTTTCTTTGTAAATTACGGGTTGAAATGATATATTACCCGTATCACTTTTCCTAGTGTAGAAAATTATATACAGGCCCGTAGTTAATATATGTTTTCTAAAAATTTTAAAATTATTTTAGAAATGTAAATATTAAAACATTTTGATTTAAATCTAATTAAAAAGGATTTTTGCAAAATATTATTGATTTTCTGAATAATTGTAAGTAAAATGAATTAATGAAAAGTTAGAAAATATGAATGTAAGTTATTTTGGAAATTTTGATTTAATTTTTAATGGAATTTAAATTAACTTTGAAAATATGATAAATTTATGATATTTTGAATTTAAATTAATTTAAAGTGATTTTATATCATATTAATGATTTTTGATAAAGTTGAATGTGAAATGAATGAATATTTAAGTTGAAATTTTGAAATATAACCAAATTGGAAATTTATGAAATTGACTTAAAAGTGAACTTTTAGTTAAGCAAATAAAAATAAAACTAAGTTATATTTGAGAATTTGAACTTAAGTGTTAAGTTGAAATTTAATGCAATGAATTTAAAATTGAACATTGCATTTTAATAAGTGAATTATTATTAAATCTTGATTTTTGAATGGAAATTTAACTTTATAAAATCATGAACTTGAGGAAAATTAAATGATGTTTAAAATGTGAAAATGTATGATTTTATGAGTTAAAAATGTTTTAAATAAAAAAAATATAATTGGTTGAGAAATTATATTGAATATTTGAAGTTAATTGGCTGCATTTTTGAAATGCTATTAATTACAAAGTAAATGATATTACAGCATTTGTAAATGCTTTAGTTGATGATAATGAACTAAAAAGCTAAATTGAACTAAAAGCTATTATAGCAATTTTTGTGAGTGCTATAATTTTTGAATTTAAATAAGTTTATTTGAAATTTAAGTAAACCCTATTACAACATTTTAAAATGTTGTCTTTTGTTAAATTGAACCGTTTTGAATGTATCTTTCCGTAGCGTTTTCTAAATGCCACGAAAAATGAATTTTCACTGTTTTGATAAACTTAAGTGAATAAATGAACTTTGGAAGTTGAAAATTTTGGAAATTTAATAATTTAATTATTGAACATAATAACTTCATTTTAATGATTAAAAATGATTTTTTTTGAATATAAACTGTTTTGAAATGTGAATTGAAATGGTATTTTAAATTGAATAAAATGAATAATGATTTGAAATGAATGTGGTTTTGATATTTTGATATATTAAATGATTTAAATGTGGTTTGAAAAGATATGATATTTTGATATATTAAAATGATTTGGAAATGGAGTTTTGAAAGATATGACATTTTGATATTAAAATAATTTGAAAGGAAGTGCTGAAAGATAAGATATTTTGAATGAAGTTTTGAAAGGTTATGATATTTTGATATATTAAAATGATTTGAAAGGAAGTTTTGAAAGGATATGATAATTTAATATATTGAAATGGTTAGAAATGACTTGATATTTATTTTGATAAATATTTGAATTGAAAGATATGGTATGATGATATATTGAAATGGTTTGGAAATAATTTAATCTTTAGTTGGATAAAGATTTGGGTTGAAATGATATTTTATCCACTACGATTTTGGTTTTAAAGATCCGACCGCGTTAAGGTTCACCATCCCCTTAACGCTATTTTCAATATGATTATACTTTACTGATTAGACACTACTGTATATAGCGTATATTACTATATAGTAAATAGTTTAACGGATCCTTAGAGGATGGGTGGTCCCAAGCATCTTCTAAGTTACTTGTATCTTTGCTATAGTTCACTTGAGTTGGTTTACATTGTATAAGTATGTATGTCCCGACTCGAGTGTTTGTATTTTTATTTACGCTCGGGTCAGCCTGAGTTATTCACAGATTTGGATTTCCACTTTCTGGAGATTGGAATCGCTGGAGATTATCTACTTGTCAAGTTTCATCTTTTTAGTTCGGTTGTTCTATTCAGCTTTTACTTGGTTATCATATTTAAACTTCTGTTGTACTTTATTTCTTCCATTGTATCTTATGTAACTCTAATATATTTATATAGTAGCTTCATGAACTACTATTTCTTTTACTTCCGCTGCATTATTAAATACTCTGTGTCTGTGATCTGTGATTATTATTTACTGTATATTCTGAGATTTGCCAAATTTCTATTTACAACGCGGTATTTTGAGCAATTCAATTCCGGCATGAGTGTCTACCTATACACTTATAATGGATGCGAATGGTTGAAAATACCTGGTTGTTACATCATATGACGACGTAACTTTGGATTAAGATGTCTTGTAAAGACATTTATTAATATTCAAAAATCAAACAATACGGAGGAATAATTATAAAAACTTCACTACCTGTATAACGCAGCAATCAGTTGATATAATCAACTTAACTATGGTGTGTCTCAATGTCTTTCGTAGTTAATCAATGTATTACAAATGATTAATGCTTCCTATTAGTGCAAATGCTTAGTATAATTACATAAACACTTATTGTCAAAATTATATTAAAAATGATGATGTACATAAATAATAAGGTGATATGTATATAAAAGTTTTCTAATTGAAATTAAATTTATAAAAATGCAGGTACACAATCTATGTGGAGTTTGTTGCATATAATTTCATCACAACATTCACATCCAAATAAATAATGCATAAAGTTGCAATTTTCAAATTGCATCAATACTTATGTTTATCTATAGCAGAAAAACTTGCATTATCGTTTTAGAATTGTGAATCACTAAAACATTAATGAACATGAAGAAAAACAAAACAAAAAACTTACAAATTAACTTTGCAGCTTCAAATTTATGGAAAGCCTTATGTGTTTGAGCACGATGTCTTCCAAACTTCCAAAAATTCATCAATGACTGTCATTCTTTAAACCTTGGAGGCATATGCTTTTCAAGTCCAAACAAATGCTCATTAAAGTACCTTGCATGTTATAATTAAAAACAAAATGAAAGTAAGCCTCTCTGATAAAATTTAGACAAAAAAGACATGTATGTGATCCTATAACAGGTAAAGAAAAATCAGTTAGAAATTTGTTAAATGAAATAGTGTTGGGTTGAATACTGGGTTTAAAAATAACGTATTTTGAGCTCTATCTCAATTAGAGATCAAACCACAATATATAATTGTAATGAAAATGTTATTATTGATTAAAAAAACCCTAAAACATTGATTTTGAACTCGAGATTACCGCTACCAATTGCGAAACTGCTTCAATTCAAGCATTTTGATCCCTCGAGCTAATATAAGGAAGAGTGTTTGTGTAACGACCCGTAAATTTTGTGGATTTAATTTGGTTAAATTAATAAGTTTTGTAATTAAATCTAGTAGAAAGAAGAAATAAAAAGAAGAAGAAAACTTTATAACAAATATTGAAATAAACGCTAATTTAAATTTTATAAATGGTGGCTTAAAACCTATTTACTTGCAATTTGAATAAATTTCAATAAATGAAATAGAATAAGTATTATACCTGGATATAAAATCCATTTAAAGGAAATTTATTTATATGTTAATGTAAATTAAGAAAATATTATAATAAATAATAATTCCATTCGTACTTGTAAGCTGTTACTATAAGTTGCGTGTTGAAAAGGGTTGATTGAATTGAAATTTATATTTAATTTAAATGGAAATATTAAAGGCTTACAATAATGGAAAATTAAGGTAATAAAAGTTAGAACAAGTGGATAAATAATAACCATATGAGGGAATAGCATTATTATAAATTAAGTTGTAACCAATTGGATGTAGAGAAATAAATGTAAGCATTTAATATATAAATTAATGTTGGTTTGATGATAATTTTACTTGGTGATTAATTATATAGTAACGGAAGTGTGAACGTAAAGTAATAAAAGAGTATATTTATGTTAAGTAATAATTTGTGTATACATGAGATTTTAAACGATGATTGTTAAGTAATAAACCTATAAAGGCATGTAAGGAAATAGGTAACAATCTATATGTAGTTTATTTTATTTAGTATGATAAATAAAGGTTGGAATTCAAATGAATTAAAGGAGAGTAGGTAGCACGTTATTAGGAAGTAAATATAAGAGTAGATAATAATTATTATAAATTCCCTAACTAATTGGTCGATAAATTTATTTGAAATAACGATCATTTGAATGTGAGTAATTGCAATGTCGTTATTGATTATAAGCGTTATTTTAATAATTATGATTTATTGAGAAATTAATACGAGAAGTATGTAAATAACTATGAAAGTAATACGTTATAAATTGATTATAACCTAAACTTATGTGTAAGTTTGAAATTGAATCTAATCCTTTTAATTGGAAACTTATTAAAATAAATTGGATTCAATTTATAGTAAAGGGGTTATTTTAAGAAATTGAAATAAATACTATAATTGGCAAATTTAGTTACTTTAAATTGAAACGGAAATTGACTTTTAGAATTATAAATTAATAAGTAAATCAAGATGATGAAATTCATGAATTATAGAATTTGAATTTTATCGTGAGTTAATTTATTAAATTTATAATAGTTGGATTTATTGCAAATGAATAAAAATCAAATATGTAATTATTACGTTAATTTAAGTTGAAAACGGGAAATATTTATGCGATAATTTTAAATCCAATGGTAAACCCTCATATTTGAAATATATGAATGGAATAATCATTGTTTCCTTTAATTTAATAGAATTATTAGAAAGTTAATTTAAAATTTTGAATTTAACGAAGTTGAGAATTTATATTTAAATTTATAAATGAATCATCTAAATTTACATTTTTAATTTGTTTAAAATCATTGTAAATGACCGAGGAATCATAAGTGATAAAAAATTCCAATTCTAAAACCGAAAAAAATTTTTGGATTTATTTACTAATTATTAAATTATTTAATTAATAGGAAAATAGCCATTTGGGCCACTGACCCGGATTTCGACGAAACCAGTTTCATCGGATCCGTAACGGTGAATTATAATAGTGTTTCATGTTTTGTAGCGATCGGACTTGTCGTTTGATCGTATGGACTTGAAACGCCTTGAAATTTATGCATTT
This sequence comes from Allium cepa, assembly GCA_030765085.1. NCBI lineage: Eukaryota > Viridiplantae > Streptophyta > Magnoliopsida > Asparagales > Amaryllidaceae > Allium > Allium cepa. Next base: position 98,595,375 of record CM060942.1, on the reverse strand, counting down.
GAAATCAATTTGAAAATATTTTTTTTAACATAACTTCTTCATACGATGGAATTTGGGCTTGAAACTTATTCCATCGCGTTTAAAATATTTAAAAACATCTATTTTGATATATGTGATGATTCATTTTCGTTCCGGAGCCGAAACGGACTTTTCAGGGGCATTTTTGTCATTCAAACAAATTGACTTGAACAGTAAACTACGAAAATGATGGAACTGTGCTTCGAAACCAGTACCATTGAGTTCAGAATGCCTTTTTATGTTAGGATCGCCTGTCAGCACGCTTAAATTAGACTCTGGCCCGTTTTTGATGTTAAACTCTATAAACACGCACGCAAACCGAGACAGTTTTATTATTATTTTATTTCAGAAACCCTAATTCTATACCATGACCGCCGCTTATTCAATGGACAGAAATTGCTTATCTTCTTTCCTCGATATCTTTCAATCCGTTCAACGAAATCGAAAAATTCCAAAAGCAGAGTTGTAGATCTCAGCGAGCTCTTCATACCCATACGGTTGATCTATGCTATTGGACCACAGATTCGCCAGAATCTGGCTTGGAAGCATGGACGTATTTTCTTGGATTGCGTGCAAACGGTAGCGAGTGGTGATGTGAAACTTGGTTTGTAAGTGGCTCTCATGGTGGCGCACACATTGGTAGTCGCTGATCGAACTCTATATGTCTCGAGTTGCGTGCACACGGAAGAAAGTGGCGCGTGTGTGATGTGTTAGTAGGTTCGTGGATAAGGAAGAAGAGGATGGTACGTTATATTTTTTTTATGTATTAATTAATTATGTTATATTAAAATTTAAATCTTTTAACTCGAATAACTTTTGCATACGAGCTCGGAATGACGCACGGTTTTCTCGTTGCGTTCGTATCGAAATTCCAAACACTTTAACGCTGGTTTGGACAGATTTGGAGACTGTTAAATTTTTGGGTTTAAATCGGATTTAAATTCGATTTAAATTCAAAAGGTGAGTGTTTTAACCCACTCACAACTTCTAAAATTTCTTATGTTTATTAAATTGACTTAAGATATGAGTAGAAATTTATTTATGACTGTTTGGCATGTTTTATTCATCTTCTCAGTTAAATCGCATTTATTTAATTTAACTGTTAATTAATTTTATTATTGCATATAATTTGACAGTTAAAATTTATTTATTTGCATATAAACTGCTAGTTAAACAGTTATCAAATTTATTATTGAATATAAACTGTTAGTTAATACCTGTTATTTATTACCTGTTATATTTTATATGCTCTATATTGATGATTGGTTAAATTGATGATGATTGAAATAAATTGGTTGATGATTGATATTGGGTGAATGGATGATGTGTTCTATATTATATAAACTGCAAGTTATTATGCATTTTCATTTCATTCGGGATTGCGGTTTGAAATGATATACAACTGCATTTTTATTTTTAAATTGCGGATTGAAATGATAAATATCCGTATCACTTGACCATAGGATAGAAAATTATATACAAGCACCGCGGTATATATATAAAATTATTTTTGAAATGATTTTTATGGTTTGGATATGATACGGTTTGATAAATATTAAATTTGGATATGATATAAATATATTTTATATATACATATATAGTTAAATTGTTGAATTTAAGCTATGCATAAATCTGTTAAATAAAAATGAATAAGTTGAAAAATGGAATCTGATAATTTATATTATATGATTAAGTACAGGTTTAAGATCTTGTATATATATAGAGAGTTTTAAATGATTCAAATCAATTAAGATTGAAAGATAAATTGGAAATTTAATTGGAATTGAGCTTATTTGAAATTTTAACTCCATAAGTTGAGGTTAACTTATTAAAATTGGAAATTTAAGGTATGATATTTATAACTGGATTTAATGAATAATTCTGGTATAAATAAATGGAAGGAAATAATTAGTGTTAATAAATTTAGTTTATTTTAAATGGTTATGGATTTATCATGTAAACCTTTCAAAATAAATAATAGGAAAATGAATTGTTGATTTGAAATTCCCAACCTTAGTTTTGAAATTCATTAAATACTCAAAGTTTGAGAATATTGAAATCGAAATGTTTTATTCAAACTGAAAGTGAATCTAAAAGGTATGGGTTTAGACTGAATTTAAAGTGAATAAAAATTTGTGAAGGTGTGGAAATTATTACTTTTAAAGAAACTTTAAATTCAATTGTTTTATTTTATATACTGTTGAATATCCAAACCATTTAAGTTTGAAAGTTATGGTTTTAAAACTATGGATTTCGAAGTATTATGTTGAAAGTTAAAATTCAAATATTTGGTTTCGAGGTATTATAAATTTTAAAAGTGGCATGATTTTGGAAAAAAAAATATTTGAAATAAAATGATATCATATTTATTTGGGTTTTTAAAAGGAAATGATATCGTATTTATGGGTTTTAAAAATGGATAATTATAATCTGATTTTGAAACTATAATTATTTTTAAAATGACCGCGGTGTTATAATAACGTTTGGTTGTAGAAGAGACCGGGATCGGAAGTTGTCATACTCTCTGCCAACTCTGAAAACCACTTTAACAACCGTGTACGCGGTGGAGATTCCAGAATGAAGTATGATGGTGGCGGCGTTTCATTTGAGGTAAATACGTGGACCCAACTCCATTGAGTTGGCATAAGGTGGCTAAAACAGGAGCGATTCTCGGGCCAATGAGGTCATTCCTCTGATCGGACGCACTCCTTCGATATTATACTATGACTTTTGGATTTGGATTCGGTGGCCACTTTTATTTTGATTTGGGGGTGTTGTTCGAGGTGGGCGGTAGCTGCACGCTGCGCGTTTCCACCAGCCCGGATGCGTAATTAGTATATCTACCTTGGCATTGCCTAGTTGTGCCGTGTCACCTACCATACCGAGCCTTTACTACGAGTTTCTATTTGTGTCGTACCTATGGAGTATCCTATGGTAGCCTCCCGATCAGGAGGTATTACGGTACTGTATAGACTATTGGCATTATTTGTGTTAAGGGCTATATGGGTAACCCCTTAACGCTATTAAAAAGTAAGTTTATTTTACAATTAGACACTATTATAATAGCGAAATATACTACATAGTAAATAGTTTAACGGATCCTTAAGAGATGTAAATCCCGAGCATCTTTTGAGTTACTGCACTCATATTTATTTCTGTTAATTTAACTTACATAAGATCTTTTAGTTCTGACTCGAGTGTTTTGTCTTTTCAATTCGCTCGGGTCAGTCCGAGCGTTTCAGGATTTGAAGATTTTATTCTGGAGGACGAAGACGAAGATCTGTAGTATTATTATCTACTATATTATTCCACCACACCACTTAATTCCGATGCATTAATTATTATTCTCTGGTATGTGTACTCTAATATGTATTGTATATATATAATCAAAGCTCTTGTAAAACAGCTTCATGAACTGTATATTTGATTATTATATTTTATTCTTCCACTGTGAGATTCTATTTTTATTTTATTTCTTTCCCTGTTTTTCTTATTTACCCCATAATAATCCGTCCTTCCGTATGGTTTGAATCGACATGTGTGTCGATTTAAATCGCGCGAAAGGGAGGGATGTTACAGTTGGTATCAGAGCTTTGGTTTAGCGATAAACCTTAGCTTTGTGGGGTTTGACTCTTTATTAATGAGGTAGTAATACCCTATGGTAGCGATAAACCTTAGCTTTGTAAAGAAATTTGATTGTTATATGTTCTATGATAAATATTTTATTTATGTAATAGATATGTCTTGAAAAATAAATAATTATGGCTTAAATAGAAAAATGTATTTAATATCACTAAAATTAGATAATTAAGAATTTGGTTTCCAAATGGAAATTTCATGTGTAACTTATTGAAGGAATATCTTATTATGAAATGGGTATTTTAAATAAAGTGTTAGATTATTTGCAAAATTAAGAGTTAGGTAAAATAATGAACTTTTGACTTATTAAAATGAAGTATAGTTTATTTGGATATTCCATTCATAAAAGTTTGTTTTTAATAAATCATAAGTAAATGATATCCAAATGAATATTTTTGAAATTGAACTGATTGAAATACTAATATATCTACCGTAGTACTTTAAAAAGTACTGCTGTTTTTGAAAATACAATGTTTTGGAAATTTTATAATTGAATGAATGAATTTAGAAATGTTACAATTTTGAAATGAATATTATTTGACCCTGAATTTAAAATGGTTTAAATGAAGATTATTTTAAAAGTGTTATGATTTTAGTAGTATGATTTCCAAATGATAACATCTCTAAATGGTTATGATTTCAAAGTATTATGATTTCAAAGCATTATGATTAAAATTTATTTCCTTATTTTGGTCTTCAAATTATCTTTTAGTTGTCCTCATTTCCCTTATCTTGCTTCAGACTGGTATAGGCACCTTTCTATAATCTTTGTGTTTAGAAATCTTTCTATAATCTTTGATAATATGCACCTTGCGAAACTTACCTATAACAACAGTTATCAGGTATAATTTCAATCTTCTTATCATCTTATCTTAATCCTATTTCACTCTATCTTTTTCCGTGCTTTTCCGTACCTCATCCCTTTTCGAGGACGAAAAGTTTTGAGTGGGGGAGAGTGTAACAACCCTAGATTTTGCATATAATTTAAATTTTACTTTATTTTATTTTAAAATTATTTTAAACTTGTTTTATTTCAAACATTTCATTTTAAAAATATGAATGTTGATTATTATGTGTATTATAATGTCAAACTTGTGTAAGTTGAATATTTTCCTGAAATGTTGATTTTGGTCAAAATAATCAAATTTTGATTTTTTTTACTTAAAAATTTAAAAAGTTTGAAATTATAATTTTTTTATTTTTTTATGAAAATAGATTTTATAACATGAATATTACTTTTCGTTTCGTGGAAAACGGATTTAAATTGTGAAAGTTATACTGTTTTCAATATTGTGTGTACATTGAATTATTTAACAATTTTCTTTATGTTAAATTTTATAAATTATAGTTTTAATTGTCAAATAATGTTCTAATATGTGTTATATGACATGTTATATATATATTCTATTTTTTTTTTAAAAATTTGTGATGTTATAATTTTTCCAAAGTTTACTGTGTTGGTTTCTTTTTTTTTTAAAGGCTGTTTTCTTAATTTCTGCTATTTTCTTCATCAAAATTATATTCAAATTTAATTTTATATATTTATTTTGTGAATTCATTTTTATTTTGTGTACTTATATTTATTTATAAATATTTTTCAAGTATATAAAAAATTTCCAAAGTGCATTGAATTTATTTCTAATTTTAAAGTCTACTTCGCAATTTTAAGCCATTTTCTTAATTTAAATTCTATTTAATTAAAATTTAATTATTTATTTTATTTTAGGAATGATAATTAAATTATTTTATTCAAAAATTTTCTTTAGAATATTTTTAAAATGAAGTAGATATTTTTCCAAAGCCATTGATGTTTTAATTGTAATTTTTGAACCCTGTTTTCAATTTTTAAGCAATTTCCTTAATTCTTTTTATATTTTCTTTAAATTTAATTATATATTTTTATTTTATTTCACTTTGTTTCGGTTTTTAGATGTACTTGCTGAAATTTATTTTGTTTTACTTGATTTAAAAGAAAAGGAAGTATGGAAGGTTTTAAAAGCTAAGAAACGTAAAGTCGTTGCACCGTTTCTTTTTCAATCAATACATCAATTATTTTGGCCGTTCCTTATACTATCTTCAGCTGACTTCTTTTCTTCATTTTCACGAATCACCAAAGCTTCTCAACCCTAAAGAAAAAATCATGGCCTCCATCTTGCAAAAATTTGGTAAAATCTTCTTCTTTTCTCTTGTTTTCTAGTTTCTCTATGTGATTTTGCAACTTGTTCTCTACTTCATGGCTCCACTCCCCCTCAACCAGATCTAGGCTGACCTCCACCTCCTCCTTCTCTGATCAACCACCCCTCTAGTCCATCACCATGACCAGGCCGAACCCACCTTAGCAAGAGACAACACCAAAAATGCACAAACCCATCACCTATTTACATAAATCGAGCCTAGTTTGCTAGCACCACCTTCTACAACCATTAGCCGCCACTTCCACCACCACCTCTGACCTGACCTCCACCCTCTTCCACATCACCCATCACCACCTGGACCCACTGGCCATGCCCCTGGAGCCTATGGTCGAACACATTTATAGCATAGAAGTGATGAATTTGCCCTGTAGTTGTTGTTTTGTTGCACCTATGTCCATCCACCTTTGCACCATTACTTCCAAGCTATAGCCGACCCATATGAGCCCAAGACCTGATCATAACCCACTCCTTAGACATGTATTTCAGATCTATAGCTGAAGCATAGGCAGTAGAAAGCAAGTGCAAAAACTTTGGCTTTGTTTTATGCATTTAATTCTAACATTGTTTTATTGAATTTGGGTTTGAAAACTTATGTTATTTGTTTGTTTTGTTTGAATGTTTGCAAGGCTATTAGCCTTGTCTCTCCCACACTCATATCATCATCATGACTGAGAAAACGAACCCCTTAGTCGAGCTTTTGAATGGTTGTAGCAAGGTCAAGTTATCTTGTCTTTGTTGCCTTTCAATTTCAATTTATTTCAATATATTTTGGTTGAATATTCATAAGTTATATTGTCTTGTTTTGGGGTTGTTTACAAGATGATATCTTGGCTATTTCTCTCCACTCAAATCAAAGGTCGTGCCTTCTGGATCTGTTGTGTCATTCTAATTGATATCTCCAGCAAAAAAAAAGTGAGTTATTCTCACCAGACATTATGTACTTATATAAGTAGTAAATTGACACCCTGTGAATCTGTAGAACTATATGATCATGTTATAACTGCTTATATTATTATCATATGATGTTCACACCTGTTATTACACCTATTATATTATATGTTACTGTTATTTCATGCTATTCTGTTTATTTTATCCGTTCATCACACTGCAAGTTCCCTTTAGATTAGAATCACCATGGGTTAAAATGATACATACCCGAACGGACTTTAAAATAAGGGAAAATCGTTATGGGCTGAAGTGATAGGCCTGAACGATTTTCAACTTATTTTATTTACTTGGGACTGCGGGTTTGAAATGATAAAACCCGGATTTTTCTTTGTAAATTATGGGTTGAAATGATATATTACCCGTATCACTTTTCCTAGTGTAGAAAATTATATACAGACCCGTAGTTAATACATGTTTTCTAAAAAATTTAAAAATATTTTAGAAATGTAAATATTAAAACATTTTGATTTAAATCTAATTAAAAAGGATTTTTGTAAAATATTATTGATTTTCTGAATAATTGTAAGTAAAATGAATTAATGAAAAGTTAGAAAATTTTGAACGTAAGTTGTTTTGGAAAATTTGATTTAATTATAATTGGAAATTAAATTGAATATGAAATTATGATAAATTTATGATAATTTGAATTTAAATGAATTCAAAGTGATTTTATATCATATTAATGATTTTTAATAAAGTTGAAATGTGAAATGAATGAATACTTTAAGTTGAAATTTTGAAATATAACTAAATTGGAAATTTATGAAATTGACTTAAAAGTGAACTTTTAGTTAAGTAAATAAAAATAAAACTAAGTTATATTTGTGAATTTGAACTTAAGTGTTAAGTTGAAATTTAATGCAATGAATTTAAAATTGAACATTGCATTTTAATAAGTGAATTATTATTAAATCTTGATTTTTGAATGAAAATTTAACTTTATAAGATCATGAACTTGAGGAAAATTAAATGATGTTTATAAATGTGAAAATGTATGATTTTATGAGTTAAAATTTTTTTAAATAAAAAAATATAATTGGTTGGGAAATTATATTGAATATTTGAAGTTAATTGACTGCATTTTTGAAATGCTATTAATTACAATGTAAATGATATTACAGCATTTGTAAATGTTGTAGTTGATGACAATGAACTAAAAAGCTAAATTGAATTAAAAGCTATTATAGCAATTTTTGTAAGTGCTATAATTTTTGAATTTAACTAAGTTTATTTGAAATTTAAGTAAACCCTATTACAACATTATAAAATGTTGTCTTTTGTTAAATTGAACTGTTCTAAATGTATCTTTCCGTAGCGTTTTCAAAAGGCCACGAAAAGTGAATTTTCACTGTTTTGATAAACTTAAGTGAATAAATGAACTTTGGAAGTTGAAAATTTTGGAAATTTAATTATTGAACATAATAACTTCATTTTAATGATTAAAAATGATTTTTTTTGAATATAAACTGTTTTGAAATGTGAATTGAAATGGTATTTTAAATTGAATAAAATGAATAATGATTTGAAATGAATGTGGTTTCGAAAAAAGATGATATTTTGATATATTAAATGATTGAAATGTGGTTTTGAAAAGATATGATATTTTGGTATATTAAAATGATTTGAAAATGGAGTTTTGAAAGATATGACATTTTGATATTAAAATAATTTGAAAGGAAGTGCTGAAAGATAAGATATTTTCAACGAAGTTTTGAAAGGTTATGATATTTTGATATATTAAAATGATTTGAAAGGAAGTTTTGAAAGGATATGATAATTTAATATATTGAAATGGTTGGAAATGACTTGATATTTATTTTGATAAATATTTGAATCGAAAGATATGGTATGATGATATATTGAAATGGTTTGGAAATAATTTAATCTTTATTTTGATAAAGATTTGGGTTGAAATGGTATTTTATTTTGAAGTATAAAATATATTTTTTAAGTTATGACTACGGGTTATAATAACGATTGGTCGTTAAAGAGACCATGATCGGATATTGTCTTATAGCCGGCTAATACTGAAAACCACTTTAACAACTGTGTACGCGGTGTAGATTTCAGAATGAAGTAGGATGGTGGCGACGTTCTCGAGGTATATTACGTGGACCCAACTCCCGTGAGTTGGCATAAATGACTAAAACAAGAGCTATACCGGGCTACACAAAGGGTCGCACCCTTTCATCGAGCATGCTCCATCGGAAACCATTCTATTACTTTTGTGATTCGATATGTGGCGCCACTTTGATTCGAGGGTATTGTTCGAGGTGGGCGGAAGCTGCTGGCTTGCCGTCACCACCGGTCCGGGAGTGCAAACGGTGTATCCACCCTGGCATTGCCTCACGTGCCGTGTCATCTCCTTATATCGAGCCCACTATGATTTTGGTTTTAAAGATCCGACCGCGTTAAGGTTCACCATCCCCTTAACGCTATTTTCTATATGATTATACTTTACTGATTAGACACTACTGTATATAGCGTATATTACTACATAGTAAATAGTTTAATGGATCCTTAAAGGATGGGCGGTCCCAAGCATCTTCTAAGTTACTTGTATCTTTGCTACAGTTCACTTGAGTTGGTTTACATTGTATAAGTATGTATGTCCTAACTCGAGTGTTTGTATTTTTATTTACGCTCGGGTCAGCCTGAGTTATTCACAGATTTGGATTTCCACTTTCTGGAGATTGGAATCGCTGGAGGTTATCTACTTGTCAAGTTTCATCTTTTCAGTTCGGTTGTTCTATTCAGCTTGTACTTGGTTGTCATATTTAAACTTCTGTTATACTTTATTTCTTCTATTGTATCTTATGTAACTCTGATATATTTATATAGTAGCTTCATGAACTACTATCTCTTTTACTTCTGCTGCATTATTATTACTCTGTGTCTGTGATCTGTGATTTTTATTTACTGTATATTCTGAGATTTGCCAAATTTTTATTTACAACGCGGTATTTTGAGCAATTCAATTCCGGCATGAGTGTCTACCTATACACTTATAATGGATGCGAATGGTTGAAAATACTGGGTCGTTACATAAAATAACATTCTACGGAAGTTAAATAGCAGGCATAGGTTGCACGGACGTGATTTTATTGCTAACCTTGAAATTTAAAATAAATTAAATATTTGAGTTCATAATTACGTGTCGAGAAAAATGTAGTTTTAAATTTGAATTTTTAAATCACGATTCATATTTTATTTTATGTAGCGGCGGTCCCCGTTATGTAAATTAATGTGTTCAAATTTAGTTATGTTATGGTAATTAAATCTTTAACAATGCCATATTTTGTATGTTCGGGATTAATAAAATTAATTGAGTGAACAAATGTTTTGAAATTTGAATTTTAAAAGTTTGTTTATAGAGTAGAGTTGGTCCATTCATTCCCTTTCTAATTAATAATTGTCACTCTTTTTTTCATTATTTCCTCATTTGTTCCATTACTCATTTCCATTTACCTTGTCTTAAGCTTTTTCATTTCACGAATGTAACGATCCCAAATTTTTATTGATAATTAATTTCATTTTTTAAATAAAAATTGTGAAATTAATTGGTAGATTGATTTGAGTTTCTCAAAATTCAAGTAATATACGTATTGAATCTCAAAACATTGTCTTTTAAATATTATATATTTGATACAAACAAATTGTACATACAAAATAAAGTATAAAAATATGTATGTGTAGATATACAAGACAATTAGTATGTGACTTAGATAAATGTTAAATTTAATCAATAAATAAATTAAATACACATAGAGAAATTCAAACAACATATTAACTATAGAATTTCATTTATATTTTAAAGTAAGTAGCTTAAAACAAAAGAAAGAAACAAAATATATGCAAGACAAATTTATTAAGTACACTTAAACAAAACCAAAGAAAACATAAAGTATGTAGCCTGTATTAGATGTGCAGGCAAGTAAAAGGCAATTAATGCCACGTCTCTAGCATCATATCAGCAAAGAAATAAATGCAACATACCTCATGCATTTAATGCAAGATTATCTTCAGCATGTCTGTTGTACAAACAGAACATACTACCATATGTACAAATTTTAATACCCTGTAACCTCTTTTTATAAGCACAATAAGTATCATCAGCCACCCTATTAAGAAGATATCTCTACCTAGTACTGTACAAAGCATTATAATATCACCCTATTGTACAAAATATAATCAACCTGTACACTTCCCTTCTATATATCAAACTCTCCTCAGTTCATAATCATCAACCCAAGAAAGAAAAGAAAACAAATGTAAAGCAACCTGAAAACAACAACAACATAGTCAAGTCAAACCAGAGCTTATCAAAAAAAAGGGGAAAGCTTCATTTAGCAAGTTTCAAAACCTGGTTCAAAAGAAGTGCTCCGTTCTTATTCCTAAAAACCGTGAGTAACTTCATATTTAATAACTCAAGTTTTAATCTAGTTGCATGATTTAAAATCTGAAATTTTGTTAGGGTGAATATATATATATATATATATATATATGAATAAGCCTGTACATATATACATGATCCTCAAAATATGAATTGAAACTGGAAGTGCTTGAATATGCTTACTCTCTGATACTCTGAAGACAAAATCTTGCTTTCAAAAATCATTTCTACCCAATCTACTAGATATTTGGACTTAGAGTTAAAACAGATATTATTTGTTTAACCTTGAACTGAATTTTAGAAGTATATTTAAATTAAAATAACTTGGTATCATTTCTGGGAAGCCAGATGTTTGAGCACAACTCCAAATTAATCAAAAATTCGAATATCTTAATCTTCGAATTCAGGTATATAAACTGAATCCGTGTCAATAACATGATTTTTAAAGGTTGTATCATAATTTTTAGAGATAGGGATAGGGATCAGTGAGGGTTTGTTCGATTTTTGCATTTTGTGGCGTCACGGTCGGTCACGTTGATTGGAGAGGTCGGGACCGTGTCTGGAGGTGGAGGAGTCTACGGTGGGTCAGGAAAAAATGGGGGATGGTGGTGCAGTTGGTTGTGGTAGTGGCGACGAGGGGTTTAAGTCTGGTAACCTAGTTTTGAGGCGCCATGTTTCTTTCGTTCATTCTCAGCCTACGATGGATCGAGTGCCACGCAGTTTTGAGGGGAGGTAGACGAGGCTATGGTTGGAATTGGATAGCCTCCGATAGTCGGAGCGTCGAGCACGAGGTGTTGACAGGTTTGTGGTGTTGAGGCTAGTGTGTTTCCAGGTTTTGATTTTTACTCGAATTCGAGTTCGAGTCAAACTAGAAAGGTTTAGATAGTCGTGGGCTGATCTGAGGATTACCTTCGACTTGCTCGAGGTCTTGGTGGTGACCGGAGGTGGTCAGAACCACCGTGCACGTGCACGGTGCGTTTGTTTCCTGGTGAAGTGATGTTTGGTTTGGGTTTTGAAGTAGATGGGGGTTGCTCGAGTTTAGCCCGGGTAATTTGAGTGCCGGACCCCGGACCCGAAGTGGTGAAGTGTTTTACTCAAAGCAAACGTATTCTGGCTTGGGAAATTTTGCCCAGGTTTTTAAGTCAGAACCTGTCCTGTTTCAAATTTAAGAACTGAATTCAATTTTATAAATCAAGTTCAAACTAAGTTTTAAAATCAAAGGTTAAATATAAATTCAAATTTAGTGGAATTTTAGATTAAGAATAAATAAAGTTTTATAAATTAAATTAATTTAAATAAGTTTTAAGTGTTAAAGTATGCTTTTAAATATGTAAATTTAAAGGGGTTTTGAAAATTAGCCTTAAAACTTTATTTAGGATAAATTGGAATTTATTTTAAGTCTCAAATTTTAAAATGAAATTTAGAAAGTAAATGGGAAAATAAATGTTTCAAACATATTGTGAGTGATGATTAAATCATAAATAAGAATAAGTTTTAACTTAAGTTAATGAAGATTTAATGATTTCTAATCCATTAATTATTGAGTTAATTAGAATGAATAATTTATAATTTGTATTAAATTTTGTTAAATAACTTTGGGAAGTTTTAAAAATTTAGAAGTGTAATGTTTAAAATAAACTCTAATGCTAATGAAGCCATTAATAAAGTAAATGAATTATCTGAGGAATAATAAGATAATAAAAGAATTTGATTTATAAGAGAATTAAAGAATGATTTATTTAATTTATGAATAAATAATTTGGATTTAAATTTTAATTAGAAATGATTAATAATGAAATAAATCTTAGGAATTTCTTAAGTAAGTGATTAAGAAATATTATTAGTTAATGAAGATAATTAACTAAGGATTATTAAGTATTAATTAAGGTGATTAATTTTAATAATAAATTGGATTTATTAGTTTAGATAATCAATTTTAAATTGTTTAAATGTAATTACTTAATGAAAGTAATTAAGGATTAATCACTTATTGTAACAAAATTTTGGATATTTTGATTTATTAAGGTTAATTAATTATGAAATTGGTTTAAAGGTTAATTTAATTAATATGATAAATTGAGGATAATTGATTAAAGCGTTTGATAAATTAATGTATATCAAATTATTTAAAATTAATAAATCAAGATTGGATAATTTATCCATAAGTAATCAATTTAATTGGAAATTAGGATTAAATAATTAATTAATCCTACTTATAAATGATTATTGAATGCTAGACCTTACTTATGAATGATTATATTGTATGAGATGCCTTGAATTGATTGTCCTATCTGATCTATGATATTTTGTTCTGTGGATTGAGCTGTGTACAATTTATCCATTGATTTACATTTGATATATATATATATTTATATATATATATATTTGTGATCTGTAAGATAAGCGTTATAGTTTATATCACTTATCGATTTTATTTCTGTGTTTTAATCTATGATGATTGAATGATGTTGCACTATCGTGTTAAACCCCTGAACCATACTTATACACACACAAATATAGATTTCACGAGGAAATCGATTAAGTCACAGATTTTGAAATGATTTTTAAAGTTGAATATTTAAATTCAAATGTTTTGGAAACGGTTTGGGTTTAAAGTGAAAAGCTTTTGAAATGGAATTTCAAAGATGAAATTTAATTTGAATAACTTGATTGAGTTTTGGAATTTAAATATTTTGATTTAAACTTAAATTTAAGATTTGAAATTGAATTCTATGATTTGAAATTAGGGATTAAAGATGTTATACTAGTTATATATGAGTTAAACCATTTTTAAGTGTTGTCTTGGGAATTTGAATTAACACAAAGATTTTAACTTGTATAAATGAAATCGGGTTTTTCCAAAATAAAACTGTTGTTTCTAAATGATAAAAAAACTTTCGTTTCAAATTATATTTAAGGGATTTCAAGTTAAACTGAAATAGTTTTCCAAGTTATAGATGAACATTTAGAAAACGAGTTTTGAAAATAAATATTTGGGAACGATTTGAAAGCTATGAGACGAATCTTTGATTTAAAGATTTGATGAATTAATCTGATTGAAATGGAATTGTTTTGAAATCTAGAAATGAATCTTTGTGAAACTAGGTGAACTTTATGAAATAAATCTTTTGTTTAAAAGATTTGAAATGGTAATTGGTTTAAACCACTTGAAAGAAAGTTTTGGGTAATAAGTTCTGACGTATAACCCATTCCGAATAAGTTTTGGGTAATAAGTTTAAACCATTTGAAATGGTAGTAAGTTGTGTCGTATAACCCATTCCGAATATGTGATTCGACGTTATGGATAGCATTTGAAGACCGGTGGTGAAGGCCGGATATTTTCGAAAGTGAAAGGATAACTCGTCGAATGTCTTTGCATCGACTGGTCCCCGATATAGAGACTCCATATGTGATGGGAAGTCCGGACGTGATTAGGGATTATCCGGATTTGCAAGGGCTTCTTCGGAAATGCCTTCGGTTCTGTTCAAACCCAGAACAGACTTGTATGGATTGTATGTCTGATATTACATTTGAGATATAAAGCAGATTTCTTTCAAATACATTTGGCGGAGAATTTATTCTCTTAGCTTAACACCCTTCTCTGCGACGTACGAGCTCAGAGGTTATGTAGTTGAAGGTTATCAGTAATATAGTCCCAACTTGGTAATGTGGCATGCTGAGTGTTGCTGATCATTTGTGATCAAAGCATAGCTTTTGTGAAAAGCGTAGCTTTGTGGACGAGACTTCGTCGGGCCTCACATCCCGGAAATGGTCGAAACAGGAAAGATGCAGCAAGGTTATTTGAAGGTAGCGCCCTCTGAGGGTATGTCATTTTCTTCTGGATAGAAATGGTATCATGGTATGGAGCCCAGATACTTAACTTATGTGGATATCGCAGATATATATATATATATATTACTTTGTGATTGTTGTTGGGGCCCCGGATAAAGGTTGGTTACAACCGGGGGATGGCATACTCGTGTCAGTAGTTACCTAGTTAGGGGTAACCCGACCTTGTGTTGGCAGAGATCCGGTTAGGTTCTCGGGGCGTCCTTCCAGAGGCGTACCCATGTGGCAATGGGAAGTTCCTTGGCCTGACCATTCGTTGGAATTCCAAAGAAACAATACGAGCCTTGTACAGTTTTAGTTGCAGAACCTGCCATTTACTTATGGTGGCGCCCCACTGTTTAGATGGTAGCTATAGCAGGCATAGTTCGGAATGTTTATGTTGGCTAAGATTTATATTATACTTTCAAAATGCTTTTCTGCACTTTGCACTTATAATAATAATATTGAAATTTTTTTTTTGCGTATCAAGCATATTTAACTATCATAAGGAGAAATCTCCTCCGATTCTGCGTTTGCATTGTGTGTGTGTGCGGGAGGCCTTATGGTAGTTCCATTTTCTAAAAGCATTGCGAATCTATTTTAAAATATTTCTTTGTTTTTTTTTTTAAAGATGAACTGTTTTTGTTACTCATACGAGTCTCATGACTGCCTTGGAGTTTATTGTTTCTTTCCTAAACTCTGGGTGCTCAAATTTTTTCCACACGGGCAGTCTAGAGTTGGATTTTTCAGATAGCTAGGTTTAGTAGATTATCTGGAGCTAGTTCAGTCTTTGGTTGTGGACGAGACTGCTTGTCTTAATGCATCGTGATGTTGGATCGAGCTGCTGCTGTTGGAGTTCTCTTTTGAAGACTATCTGGAGTTATTTGTTCCGCTGCTGATGTTATCTATTTTTTTTCTGCTGCTATTTTATCGTATCATATCTCTGATGTATATTGATATCTATTGTGTCATCTGTTATATCGGATATTGTATCGATGTTGTATATCGATGTATTATTAATTTTTCTTCCGCTGTGTTGTTATACTTAATTGTGTTATAAGCTCCGGCGACTCAGATTTGAACGGTCGAATCTATGGCATTCGAGTACGATGTAAAGTATGGATGTCGATTATCGAACGCGAAAAATCCGTGTCGTCACAACGAACGTTACCTACTTTTCATATTTTGAGTTTTTCCCTTCACCTCTTTTAATACGTACCATTTTCGGGTTGATCATATTTTTACTTTATTTCAATTCCTACTTTGTTTATATTTATCTTTATTAGCTTTTCACTAGTTTCAATCTTTATTCTTGTAGCTTCATTTCATTTTTTCTAAATCATCTTCTGTAGCTTCATTTTTGTCTCTCTTTATTTTCCTCCTTCCTTTTTTTCCTCATGTTTCTTCTTCAAATCTCCTTTCTCTCCTTTTTTCCAAATTTTTTTCTCTTTCTACTTCATATTCTTCAAATCTTCCTCTTTTTCAAAGCTTCCTTTTCTTTTTTTAAATTCTTCATATTCTTTAAGAAAAAATGTTTTTCAAACCTTCTCTTCTTTCCATGTCTTTTTCTTCAAATCCAGATCTATATAATCTTCTCTTCAAAACTTTCTATAAAAAAAGATTAAGATAGCAAGGAAACTAAACAAAATAGGAAAGTAGTTGCAGATCCAAATCTGGATAGAAATGGAAAAGCAAAAACGTGAGTGATTCAACCCACTAACGCAATACTAAAAATTACATTGCAAGTTAAATAAAATATATGATGTGATATATAATTCTTTTATTGCTATTTGTTGATTTAAGTTGACATTTGAATTGATATTGAATCTGAATTGACATTTAATTTTATATTGGAATTTAATTGATAGTTAAACCTCGATGTTGATAACTATTATATGTTGAAATATATTGGTTGATTTGGATGTTGTTTGAATTGGATGCTTATTGATTGGTATGTTGGATGTATGGTTGTTTAATTATTTTAAGATGTCCCTATTATCACCTTGTATATTATTGACATCATTTAAGTGGTCCTCTGAATCATTTTAGAATTGGATAATTAAGACATTTAAATTTTGGGTTGAAATGATATATATCCGTACAATTTCTTTAATTTGGATTATTTATTGAAACCGAATTATTTAAAAAGTTTAAGTTTTTAATTTAAACTTTGGATTTATTCTAAATAAAGTAGTTAAAATTAGTATTCCGAATTATTTAAAATCTCATAAATTACTGCACGCACGTTGTACACTTGATAGGAGATGAAAAATCCTATAACATTTCTAAATCCATTGCACTCATATTTTTATTTGAGATTGATTTGACTTACATAGGAATTTTTAGCTTTGACTCGAATGTAATTTTTTCATTATGCTCGGTCATTCTGAGCTTTTTCAGTGTATTGAAGAACATTTAATTTTCTGGAGGACGAAGATGAAGATTCGGTATATTATTGCTATTTATTATTACTATTATTCCACTTCTTATTGTGTTCCGCTGCATTATTTTTGTTAATTTTCTGATGTATATATAACTCTGATTTGAATTGTAAAATTATAATGAAATGCCATTTGTAAAATAGCTTCATGAACTGTTTATTTGATTATTATATTTTGTCATTCCACTGCTAGATTCTGTGTTTTGTTTTTCCTTTTTTCTATTATTTTCTTATTTACGTCATTAACAATCCTCCAATTTGAATGGTTTGAATCAGACATGTATGGTTTATTTTCGATTTAGATCATCCAAAAAGGTGGACCGTTGCAGTTGGTATCAGAGCTTTGGTTCAGACATACCTTAGCCTGTTGAGGTTAACTCGTTAGAGATAGGATAGTAATACCCAAGAATGAGTTGTTTGAGTGTATATATATACGGGAGCGCGTATTTGTTAGTGTTATGAAAATATTTTATATAAGTTTTGAATTAAATTATTTTTCCAAATATTATATGTTATATATAAAGGAATAAATTTCTATAACTAATATAGTTATTTGTAATGTGTTTGTTTTTTGAAATGGTAATATCTATTTATTATCATTGTTGACTAGTTGTATTTAATCAAATTATATACATTGGCTAATTATTGTTGATTGAATTAATTGACTAAACACTAGTTCAATAATGGATTATTAAAGAGAATAAAATGAATAATTTGGATATTTGTTTATGGAATTGAAATGTTTTGTTGTGAAACTTATGGTTTGTTGATTGGTAGTTTCAACTATTGAAATAAAATGGAATATTTGGATATTTGGATAGTCAAACTTTTGAAATAATATATGAGTTGAAACTTAATAATTATGTTTAATCATGCAGATGAATTTGATAACCTTTATTTGAAAGCCAGTGAAATAAAGTTTAATTTGTTATTATTGAGTAAAATTATTGTATACATTATTGGCATGTAATAATATACAAGTGTGAACTTTAAGCCTTTAGAGGTTTAAATTGAAATTATGATTAAGGAAATGTTGTAAACAATATTAAATTGAAAAAAAATATGTTTGTAAAGTTAATTAACATTTATGAAATGGGTCATAAATAAATTGAAAGGTAAAGGTGAAACTAAATGGGATAAGCAAATAGGAATTAAAAGTGAAATGATTTAAATAAAGCCATGACTTATAAATTGTTATGAAATAAATGGATATGCAGTTACAAATAAAGTTGTGATAACTTTTAACTCCAACAATGTCGTATAAAAAGGAACTAAGCTTTTATAAATTGGTTATAAATTTAAGAAAACTCCTTATGAAACGATTTGCAAATAAATATAGTATTAAATGAGAAATATTACATGTGAAATGAATGTAATTTAAATTGAAGAGAAATATAAGCAATATTATGAGAACGAATATATTAATGTTTTATATTAAATGGAGAAATTCTGTGAAACAAATATTAAAGTATGAAGTGATATTTGTGTTAATCAATGAGATTAAAAAAAATGAATTTGATTGAAATGTAATTATGATGAACCAAATTGGAATAAATATATAAGTTGTGCGTATGTTATTTTATTTGCATAACTAATTTGATCCGCAATTGAGTGCATAAGTTCGAGGTGAATTACACCACTTCTTATTAGGATTTTTCATTCGATTCTTGATGGCGAATATTTGATATGGATTTTAGGTTTGATTCTAAAATTCTCTATCATTGTATATGACTATGCAAGTAGAATGATGGTTTCTAGTCAAGAAACCATATTGAAGTAGGAAGTTAAATGGAAAATACTAGTTCGAAAGCGAACTTGTGTGATCGAGCGAGCGATCAAATGTGATTTTACGGAATGATGACATATGTACATCTTATGTTCTAATATTATTAATATGCTTTGACGCTGAAATTGTAAGTTGTTGGGTTGGATATCTTTTTAATTTAAATTGGAATTTTCTTCTATGCAAAACTATTTTAAAAGCTATCTTATTTACAAAAACTATCCTACAAACTATTTCATTGACAAACTATTTTACAAACTATTTTATTTACAAACTATTTTACACAACCATTTTATATACAAAAATATTTCACAAAAAGATTTTATATACAAAAGCATTCTAAATTCAAAACCTTTTATAAAGCAAAGATGTTCAAACCCATATGGCTTTTCATACAGCAAAGTTGATTTTGATAATTTTTAATTCTTGCATAAGATGGATTTTTTGTAAGTACAGGTGATTTTGGAAGGTATTCGATTTGAAGAGATAAATCTTATATATAACTGAATTTATATAAGAATTATTTGATAGACTTGAGATTATTGATTTTGGAAAGTACTTTATCTGAAACTGAAATCTTATATATAATGGAATTTATATAAGTGCGATATTTGAAGCTATGATTTTGAAAGGGTACTATATATGGTATGTTATATTTTGAAGTAAGAGATATGGGGAAGTACCCTCCGTGAAGAAATATAGTATAATATGCTTCGACCTAGATGGACTTGGGGAATCCAGGAATAGATCCGACCAATAAACCCTTATGGACTTGGGTGAATTCAAAAATGAATTCGAACTGATATGGTTGTCCGGACTTAAGCTCATGAATTCCTCGATTTTTTCCAGGGTAGATGGTTCTTTAGTTTACCCAAGGGAGGCGCTTTCGATCCTAGGATCTATTGTTTATGGATCTTTCGGGAAGGAAATGCATCCATTGCGTAAATCATTGAATCGGCAGCGTACATTTACAGCAAGGGTCGATGGTCCCTCGTTACGAACTGGCTATGATATTGTTCTACAATCCGGAAGGTAGATGGATCTTCTGGAAAGTTTTGTGTCCTTTATGTAAATACTAGATCAGCAACGGGCCACTGCTATCGTATTATCATCATTTGACATTGGATTTTGAGTGGTACTTCTCATACCTATTTTTCAAGAATTTTTCATTGGGTGTTGAAACATGTCTACCAAGTACTTAGAGAATTCTAGCCTTGTACCTGATTAACACATGGGCAGAGCCTGCAAGAACGGGGATAAACTTGTTAAGACATCAAGTTATAAAAGTATTTTGATAAAGTATTATATAAAGGATATTTTGATCATTTTTGTCAATTTTAAATACTATAAAATGTTTAAAATATTGTTTATTCATGTACAACATGGTTTAATAGTAAATTATTAGTGTTGTAAATATTTGAGAAGTTATTTATTAAATAAAACATATTTAAAGTAAATGATTATTGATTTATAAATAATGTTTGAAAAGTTTCTTGAGATAAAACTAATAAATTTGTAAATCATGGATTTAAGGTTTTCAGTAGCTTCTTTGTAAATATAAGTAATGATGTAAATAATTATTTTCAAATAGTTTACATATATTTATAAAGATTTTATTTAAATATTTAAACGGTATTTATACATGAAGCAAGGAATTTTACGAATGATTTTTTTGAAAAGTATTAAAGTATTAAAAATGGTTGATTTGCAAATGAAGCTTTCAAATGAATATTTCAAGTAAAATTTATATGAGTTTCTTGGAATGTATAATTTAAAGATATGATATAAATGAGAAAAAATGAATTGTGAAGTTTATTTATAGTAATATACTTGACAAATAAATGTGAATCTCTATTTTGAAAGTATAATTTGGAATATTTACTTGATTTCAAAGTACTAACAGTAAATTTATTGATTTATCTACTGTTTGAATTTTTATATTAAGCCATAATAAATGTTTTTCCGTGATTTGAATATTCATTTTTTAAAACAAGTGTGTGAAATTAATTATGAAGATATGAAAATTTGTACTTTGATTTAGAAATTTAATGTAAGATTTGAGTATACTATTAGTTTCAGTTTAATAATCTTAAGTTTATACTTATTTTAAAAACAACGAGTCTAATGAATCTTTGGATTTAAGGAACTTTATTTTAAAAGCATATTATAATGTTTTGATATAAATTTCTAACATTATTTTAGACTTTTGAAAAACCTTTACATAATGCTATGAGGATGTTTCAAATGTATCTAATATTTTTACTAAGTGAATAAGGTTAAATGATTTAATTGAATTTTTAGAGATATTGAAATATTTCATTTCTCTTCAAGGGCGAATACCAAAAACTTAAATTTTTATTCAATAACCAAATTAAGTTATAAACTTAAGTAAGGCAGTAAAAGCTTAAGTTATATTTTTGAAATGAATCAATAATGACTTAAATCCTTAATAGAAAACAAATTATGTAAGTGATTGATCTCTATATAAATAATTGAATGGAAAAGTAATTAATTAGAAGAAAAAAAACCGGTAGAATAAGCTAAAGTAAATTTGAATTAGAATTTCAATTATTGTAATGGAATAAAATTTTAACTATTTAACAATTAGAACTTCTAAAGTTGAAAGTAAGAAATTAAATGCTAAGTTATAAATGAAATATACAAGGAATTTGAAATTTGTAACTTGTAAACAAAAAGGATATAAAAATAAGAAATGATAACGATTGAAAGTTTATTTACTATAATGAAATAAGATAAACTTGTGTAACTTTCAGGTACATTCTTAGAAACACATATATATGTAGCTTACCAGAATATTAAAAGTTGTAATGTTAAATAAGGATATATAACGAAATATTATACAAGAAAAACTTAAACAATGAAAGTGTTCAATGAAATTTACTTTTATAAATAAGAAATTTGATATGAAATAGTTATAAACCTGAATTATAATTGTAGTGCTACTTAATAAAATGAAATAGAAAGTGAATATTATAAGCAAAGAATTATAAACTTAAGTTAATGTTTGAAGCTATTGATAATTAAAGTAAATAAATACTATATTAAATTTAATGATTGTAACTTGAGAATTGGTTGATTACTTTGATCCGTTGTGAAGATTGTATAATTATTTGCAAAGGTTGTTATTATGTTGTATTGATTTATTTTGATTTTATGTGATGATGGTATGTTTTTGGTTGAAAGTGATTGTTGTTATGTTATGTTGATTGTTTGTTATTAATTTAAAACAATATAATCATTTCACTTCCATATAATTATTAATCTCTTTGGATTATATAAGTGAAACACAGATTATGGATTGGTTTCATAGAATAAACGTTATTTGCCCGGAAAATACGTATGTTCTCGGATAACAATTTTCTAGCGATATTATATTATCTTCCCCGCTGTTGGGATATATTATTTTGAAAATATATGACATATTACGTTATTTTGATATTATGGTTTCTCCCGAGCCTCTTCGTACAAAGGAGGCTCTGCCGAAATTTGTTGTGAATTTTGGACTTAGAAATATTTGTGAAATGCTTTCCAAACTTTTGTTAATTTGAATAAAAAAGGATTTAGTTGTTTATACGTTAATTATTTTATTTAAATTATTTATTATGTAAATAAATTGTTTACAAATCTAATATTTTGAATAAGATATACCGATTACTTAATTCTTCATTTCCCTTCTTTTTTCTTTTCAGGGACGAAAAGTTTTGCGTGGGGGAGAGTGTAACGACCCCTAATTTTCAATAATTAAAAATAGTAAATTTAATAAGATTTTTGTAATTAAATGTTGAAAGAAATTAAAATTTAAAATTTATAACTGGAATAATACTAAAATGAGGTGCAACGATGTTAATTAAAGCTATTATTAACAATTTGAATGAAATTCCAATTAATTGAAATAGTGTAAGGTTATACTTGGTTATAAAGTGAACATAGGAAAAAAAATGAAAATATTGAATTCATTAATGAAATAATATATTGTTAATGGAAATTGAATAAAATTAGTGTTATGAAAGAAATGGTAACATTTGTTTGTAAGTAATAAACTTATAAATGTAATTAAAGGCTAATGGTGACAATTATTATACATATTACCTATTTATTTGGCCTATTAAATTTAATTGGAAATAAATGCAATTAATTTCCTTTACTAATGCAGTTAATGTAGGTTTAATTGATAATGGTACGAAGGTTGATTCTATACAATGTAACCAATGTAAATTTTTATCACAGTATGACCTTTGATTTGAATAAAAGGATGGAAATCAGTTTACTCAAATTTATTGAAATTGGAAATTTTGACAAGTGAATTTATTACAATCAATGAAATAAAAGGTTACGTAAATGAAAGGTAAGATCAAATGGTAAAATATTGATGTAATGGAAGATATATAACAATGTTGACTATGTATGTAAGGTAATAATTGATTTAATAACAGAACGAAACCAAGGTAAATAAATTAATTGAGACTTTAATTATAATGAATGTGTGAAATCGACCAAAATTCAATAAAATGAAAATATAGAGTTAAGACAAATAAAGGATGGAAATTGAAGTATATTAACATAACGAAATATAAAACAAATGTTAACTATGTTATTAGATCATAAGTTTGGACCATAAATAAAATTCTAAAACAACAAACTACAATGGAGCAATAAAGTGGAAGGTTCTAACGCGTATTAAAATATAATTTAATACCAGGAATTGGAATAATAAATGTTAGTTTTAATGATGAGTTAAATGAATATTGATTGATAGAGAAAAATATTTATTTAGTACGTAATTTAATGCTTGTTGGATACTGTAATTTTATAAATGTGTTTGCATGACTATAAATAAGAATTACAATGTTCATGTATTTATTTAATTGACTTCATCAATTAGGATCTGTTTTGAAGTGGAAGATTGAAATTAATTGGAAATAAATTTATTGAAATCTTTCAATTGAAAAGGAAAAAAGAAACAAAGTGCAATTAATAAATTTAACATAAGAATGTTTTCATTTGGAATGTACATTATCTGGAAATATAAGAATGAGTTTAATATTGTATGAGTTGATCATTTTAGAATATAAGAATGTTTAAATTTATGAATTGAAAGTAACGAATAAGCATTTTAAGGAAATAAAAGACTGTTTAAGGAAAATAAAGTGAATGTTTCCATTTTGAATATAAATATAACGTTGTAAAAAGAGAAAATTGAGTTTTTAAAACAATATTTTATGGTAGTTAAATAGCAGGCATAGGTTGCAAGGAAGCAATTTTATTGCTAACCTTGAAATTTAAAATAAATTAATTATTTGAGTTCATAGTTACGCGCCGAGAAAAATGCAGTTGTTAAATTTTAATTTTTAAATCATGGTTCATATTTTATTTTATATAGCAGCGGTCCCCATTATGTAAATTAGTATTTGCAAATTTAGTTATGTTATTGTAATTAAATATTTAATAATGTCAAATTTTGTATGTTTGGGATTAACAAAATTAATTGAGTGAACAAATATTTTAAAATTTGAATTCCAAAAGTTTGTTTATAGAGTAGAGTTGGTCCATTCATTCCCTTTCTAATTAATAATTGTCACACTTTTTTTCATTGTTTCCTCATTTGTTCCATTACCCATTTCCATTTACGTTGTCTAAAGCCTTTTCATTTCACGAATGTTACCCACTTTTCATATTTTTAGTTCTTTCCCTTACCTCTTTTAACACCTACCATTTTTTGGGTTGTTCATATTTTTACTTTATTTCAATTCCTACTTTGTTTATATTTAGCTTTATTAGCTTTTCACTAGTTTCAATCTTCATTCTTGTAGCTTCATTTCAATTTTTTTAAATCTCATCTGCTGTAGCTTCATTTTTGTCTCTCTTAACCTACCTCCTTTCTTTTTTTTCATGTTTCTTCTTCAAATCTCCTTTCTCTCCTTTTTGTCCAGTTTTTTTTCTCTTTCTTCTTATTCTTCAAATCTTCTTCTTTTCCAAAGCTACCTTTTCTTTTTTTTCAATTCTTCTTCTTCTTTAAAACTTTTTTCTTTTTCAAACCTTCTCTTCTTTCCATGTCTTTTTATTTAAATCTAGATCCATATAATCTTCTCTTCAAAACTTTCAATAAAAAAAGATTAAGATAGTAAGGAAACAAAACAAAATGAGAAAGTAGTTGCAGATCCAAATCTAGCTGGAAATGAGAAAACAAAAAATGTGAGTGATTCAACTCACTCACGCAATACTAAAAATTCCATTGCAAATTAAATAAAATATATGATGTGATATATAATTTTTTTATTGCTGTTTGTTGATTTAAATTGATATTTAAATTGATATTGAATCTGAATTGACATCTAATTTTATATTGGAATTTAATTGATAGTTAAACCCTGAAAATTAAAACTATTATATGTTGAAATATATTTGTTGATTTGGATGTTGTTTGAATTTGATGCTTATTGATTGATATGTTGGATGTACGGTAATTTATTTATTTTAATATGTCCCTGTTATCACCTTGTATATTATTGACATCATTTAAGTGGTCCTCTGAATCATTTTAGAATTGGATAATTAAGACATTTAAATTATGGGTTGAAATGATATATATCCACACAATTTCTTGAATTTGGATTATTTATTGAAACTGAATTATTTAAAAATTTTAATTTTTAATTTAAACTTTGGATTTATTCTAAATAAAGTGGTTAAATTGGTATTTTGAATTATTTGTAATCTCATAAATTACCGCACTCACGTTGTACACTTGATAGGAGAAGAAAAATCTCATAACATCTCTTAAGCCATGGCACTCATATTTTTATTTGAGATTGATTTGACTTGCATAGGAATTTTTAGTTTTGACTCGAATGTATTGTTTTTCATTATGCTCGGGTTAGTCTGAGCTTTTTCAGTGTATTGAAGACCATTTTATTTTCTGGAGGACGAAGACGAAGATTCAGTATATTATTACTATTATTTCACTGCTTATTTTGTTCCGTTGCAATATTTTTTTTATTTTTTGATGTATGTATAACTTTGATTTTAATTGTAAAAGTATAATGAAATGCCATTTGTAAAACAGCTTCATGAACTATTTCTTTGATTATTATATTTTGTCATTCCGCTGTAAGATTCTGTGTTTTCTTTTTCCTTCTTTTCTATTATTTTCTTGTTTATCCCATTAACAATCCTTCTTTTTGAATGATTTGAATCAGATATGTGTGGTTTATTGTCGATTTAGATCGTCTAAAAAGGTGGGTCGTTACGGATTTGCTTGAATTTATTGTGGCCATTTACTTATTGATTGACAATTGAATGCTAATTTTAGGTTGTTTATTTGTTTATGTTTTACTCTGTGTTTTTTGGTCGCCTCTTCCTTCGTCATTTTTTTTCCTCAGAAAAATAAACATAGTGGCCGTCAATACCTTTACTTTGTTAATTTAAACCACCAATACCTTTACTTCGTCAATTTAATTTCTGCATTTCTGATTCACTATTGGAATGATGAACTCTAAATGTTGGAATTGACTACCGTTGATCAATATATTGATAATGGTTGTTTATAATTTCAATACTTATCAGTTTTTATATGTTGTTGTATGTCATTTTATTTGTTTCACTCATTCATTTTAGTTGTTCCATTGCTAAGAAATTTGTATATGGCGATGTTTATGGTTTGTTTGGTTTTGACCAACAACTATTCTCTTTCATGTATTCCTTTGTGCCATCAATACTCTTACATGTATTCCAAAATTCAATTTTACTTGTAGTTCATTCTCTGATAATTTATCTTTTTTTTCTATAAGTTTTATATGTTAGCTTGGTACTTTACTTCAAACAGGACTGAAATTTGATAAAACAAATACATATGGCATTGTTGTATTTGTTTCTTCGAACTTTGATATAGGTTTACCGTTTTCAAATTTTACTTCAAAGTTTATTTCAGGTATAATAAATATTGCTATTTATATTTGACAAATATTATTTCTTAAAGGCTGATTGCCTTTCAAATGTTTTTCCTCATACATGTTTCTTTGTATTGCATGCTTGGCTTATTAAACCATTGCTTTTCTCAGTTTCAATAATGTACTCATTTATTACTATTTGTAAAATACTTTATTTTATTCTTTGCTTCAATTTGGGATTTATAGACATATCCACGGCGTAGTATGCCAGAAAAGGGAGAAAAAGGATGTACGTAAGCTCAAAATTCTCTTAGTTGCAATCTGTGGCTACGGATAAATGCAAACAAACAAACAATAATTAATGCAAGTCTTTTATCGTTAATTAATGCATCACACTAATTTTATTGCTTCTGACAAACACTAAAAGGGATGTATATAAGGGAATCTTTATTATTTTATGATAAATTAAGGTATTATGATGCTGATTTTAAATTAGCCTGGTATTTTAAAGCAGGTAAATATTTAATCATGATTGCATTTTTTCCTTTTTTTGTTGTGATTTAAATGATATATGCATACTAAACTAATTAGTAACCGTGGAGATGCAATTAATGCAAACAAACTGTAACATCCCGCCCTTTCGCGCGATTTAAATCGACATACATGTCGATTCAAACCATACGGAAGGACGGATTATTATGGGGTAAATAAGAAAAACAGGGGAAAAAATAAAATAAAAATAGAATCTCACAGCGGAAGGATAAAATATAATAATCAAATATACAGTTCATGAAGCTGTTTTACAAAACCTTTGTATATATTTATACAATACATATCAGAGTACACATACCAGAGAATAATAATTAATGCAGCCGAATTAAGTGGTGTGGTGGAATAATATAGTAGATAATAATACTACAGATCTTCGTCTTCGTCCTCCAGAATAAAATCTTCAAATCCTGAAACGCTCGGACTGACCCGAGCGAATTGAAAAGACAAAACACTCGAGTCAGAACTAAAAGATCTTATGTAAGTTAAATTAACAGAAATAAACATGAGTGCGGTAACTCAAAAATGCTCGGGATTTACATCTCTTAAGGATCCGTTAAACTATTTACTATGTAGTATATTTCGCTATTATAATAGTGTCTAATTGTAAAATAAACTTACTTTTTAATAGCGTTAAGGGGTTACCCATATACCCCTTAACACAAATAATGCCAATAGTCTATACAGTACCGTAATACCTCCTGATCGGGAGGCTACCAGAGGATACTCCATATGCACGACACAAATAGAAACTCGTAGTAAAGGCTCGGTATGGTAGGTGACACGGCACAACTAGGCAATGCCATGATAGATATACCAATTACGCATCTGGGCTGGTGGAAACCTGTACTTAATCATATAATATAAAACTAGGCAATTGATTTGAATCATTTAAAACTCTCTCTATATATATATATACACAAGATCTTAAACCTGTACTTAATCATATAATATAAATTATCAGATTCCATTTTTCAATTTATTCATTTTATTTAACAGATTTATGCATAGCTTAAATTCAATAATTTAACTATATATGTATATATAAAATATATTTATATCATATCCAAATTTAATATTTATCAAACCGTATCATATCCAAACCATAAAAATCATTTCAAAAATAATTTTATATATATACCGCGGTGCCTGTATATAATTTTCTATCCTATGGTCATTTCAATCCGCAATTTAAAAATAAAAAGCGGTT
The DNA here is from genome assembly GCA_030765085.1 of Allium cepa. Classification (NCBI taxonomy): domain Eukaryota; kingdom Viridiplantae; phylum Streptophyta; class Magnoliopsida; order Asparagales; family Amaryllidaceae; genus Allium; species Allium cepa. The sequence goes on along the minus strand of CM060942.1, from coordinate 98,566,465 downwards.
GTATATCATTTCAAACCCCAATCCCGAATGAAATGAAAATGCATAATAACTTGCAGTTTATATAATATAGAACACATCATCCATTCACCCAGTATCAATCATCAACCAATTTATTTCAATCATCATCAATTTAACCAATCATCAATATAGAGCATATAAAATATAACAGGTAATAAATAACAGGTATTAACTAACAGTTTATATTCAATAATAAATTTGATAACTGTTTAACTAGCAGCTTATATGCAAATAAATAAATTTTAACTGTCAAATTATATGCAATAATAAAATTAATTAACAGTTAAATTAAATAAATGCGATTTAACTGAGAAGATGAATAAAACACGCCAAACAGTCATAAATAAATTTCTACTCATATCTTAAGTCAATTTAATAAACATAAGAAATTTTAGAAGTTGTGAATGGGTTAAAACACTCACCTTTTGAATTTAAATCGAATTTAAATCCGATTTAAACCCAAAAATTTGACAGTCTCCAAATCCGTCCATACCAGCGTCAAAATGTTTGGAATTTCGATACGAACGCAACGGAGAAAACCGCGCGTCAATCCGAGCTCATATGCAAAAGTTATTCGAGTTAAAAGATTTAAATTTTAATATAACATAATTAATTAATACATAAAAAAATATAACGTACCATCCTCTTCTTCCTTATCCACGAACCTACTAACCCATCACGCACGCGCCACTTTCTTCCGTGCGCACGCAACTCGAGACATATAGAGTTCGATCAGCGACTACCATTGTGTGCGCCACCTTGAGAGCCACCTACGGACCAAGTTTCACATCACCACTCGCTACCGTTTGCACACAATCCAAGAAAATACGTCCATGCTTCCAAGCCAGATTCTGGCGAATCCGTGGTCCAATAGCATAGATCAACTGTATGGATTTGAAGAACTCGCCGAGATCTACAACTTTTCTTTTGGAATTTTTCGATTCTGTTAAACGGATTGAAAGATATTGAGGAAAGAAGATAAGCAATTTCTGGCCATTGAATAAGTGGTGGCCATGGTATATAATTAGGGTTTCTGAAATAAAATAATAACACTGTCTCGGCTTGCGTGCGTATTTATAGAGTTTAACGTCAAAAACGGGCCAAAGTCCAATTTAAGCGTGCTGACAGGCGATCCTAGCATAAAAAGGCCTTGTGAACGCAATGGTACTGGTTTCGAAGCCCAATTCCATCATTTTCGTAGGTTACTGTTCAAGTTAAATTGTTTGAATGACAAAAATGCCCCTGAAAAGTCCGTTTCGGCTCCGGAACGAAAATGAATCATCCCATATATCAAAATAGATGTTTTTAAATATTTTAAACGCGATGGAACAAGTTTCAAGCCCATGTTCCATCGTATAAAGAAGTTATGTTAAAAACAATATTTTCAAATTGATTTCAAATGCATAAATTTCAAGACGTTTCGAGTCCGTACGATCAAACGACAAGTCCGATCGCTACGAAACTTGAAACACTATTATAATTCACCTTTACGGATCCGATGAAACTGGTTTCGTCGAAATCCGAGTCAGTGGCCAAAATGGCTATTTTCCTATTAATTAAATAATTAAATAATTTGAAAATAAGTCCATTTTTTTCAATTTTAGAATTGGAAATTTTTATCATTTATGATTCCTCAATCATTTACAATGATTTTAAACAAATTAAAAATGTAAATTTAGATGATTCATTTATAAATTTAAATATAAATTCTCAACTTCGTTAAATTCAAAATTTTAAATTAACTTTCTAATAATTCTATTAAATTAACGGAAACAATGATTATTCCATTCATATATTTCAAATATAAGGGTTTACCATTAGATTTAAAATTATCGCATAAATATTTCCCATTTTTAACTTAATTTTTAAATTAACGTAATAATTACATATTTGATTTTTATTCATTTGCAATAAATCGAACTATTATAAATTTAATAAATTAACTCACGATAAAATTCAAATTCTATAATTCATGAATTTCATCGTCTTGATTTACTTATTAATTTATAATTCTAAAAGTCAATTTCTGTTATAATTTAAAGTAATTAAATTTTCCAATTATAGTATTTATTTCAATTTCTTAAAATAACCTCTTTACTATAAATTGAATCCAATTTATTTTAATAAGTTTCCAATTAAATGGAGTAGGTTCAATTCCAAACTTACACATAAGTTTAGGTTATAGTCAGTTTATAACGTCTTACTTTCATAGTTATTTACATACTTCTCGTATTAATTTCTCAATAAATCATAATTATTAAAATAACGCTTATAATCAATAACGACATTGCAATTACTCACATTCAAATCACCATTATTTCAAATAAATTTATCGACCAATTAATTAGGGAATTTATAATAATTATTATCTACCCTTATATTTACTTCCTAATAACGTACTACATACTCTCCTTTAATTGTGTTTTGAATTCCAACCTTTATTTATCATACTAAATAAAATAAACTACATATAGGTTGTTACATATTTCCTTACATGCCTTTATAGGTTTATTACTTAACAATCATCGTTTAAAATCCCGTGTATACACAAATTATTACTTAGCATAAATATACTTTTTTATTACTTTACGTTCACACTTCCATTACTATATAATTAATCACCAAGTAACGTTATCATCAAACCAACATTAATTTATATATTAAATGCTTACATTTATTTCTCTACATCCAATTGGTTCCAACTTAATTTATATTAATGTTATTCCCTTATATGGTTATTATTTATCCACTTGTTCTAACTTTTATTACCTAAATTTTCCATTATTGTAAGCCTTTAATATTTCCATTTAAATTAAATATAAATTTCAATTCAATCAACCCTTTTCAACACGCAACTTATAGTAACAGCTTACAAATACGAATAGAATTATTATTTATTATAATATTTTCTTAATTTACATTAACATATAAATAAATTTCCTTTAAATGGATTTTATATCCAGGTATAATACTTACTCCATTTCATTTATTGAAATTTATTCAAATTGCAAGTAAATAGGTTTTAAGCCACCATTTATAAAATTTAAATTAGCGTTTATTTCAATATTTGTTATAAAGTTTTTTTCTTCTTTTTCTTCTTATTTCTACTAGATTTAATTACAAAACTTATTAATTTAACCAAATTAAATCTACGAAATTTACGGGTCGTTACACTCTCCCCTCATCAAAACTTTTCGTCCCCGAAAAGGAAAAAGAAGGGAGAAGGAAGAATTAAATAAACAATACATTTTATTCAAACATTAACTTATAAACAATAATTTACAAATTTATTACTTTAAATAAATATACCCATTTTATAACCTTTATATCTTCTTATACTTAAATAAATAAAGTTTGGAAAAACATTTCAAAATAATTTCTAAGTCCAAACTTTACGAAATTTTTGGCAGAGTCTCCCTTGTACGGAGAGGCTTGGGAGAAAATATAATATTAAAATATAAAAATTATATTACATATATTATCCAAAATATTATATCCCAACCCGGAAAAATATATAAAATAGCGCTATAACCCGTAATAAAAAACGTACCTATTTGTCGGGCAATTTACGCTCAATTTATGGAACCAAAAGCAGTAGCACTTCCATAACCTGCATTTCACTTATAAAATCTAAAAGGGTTACAATTTATATAAAGTGAAATATTTAAGTGGTTTCAATTACTAACAACAAATCAATACAACAACCATCAATTTCAACAAACAGCATACACAGCAAATACAAACAATCATTCAATCAAGCAATTAGTTGTTCGGGTTCAAAACTTTAAATTGTATGGAATGAAGAATATACTACTAGCGCATCATTTACTCAACAGTCTTAGATAAACTAAATAGATTATTCATTCACCCTAAATCCAAATTTAAAGTATCCTTACCCAAACAACCATTAACTAAACAACAACAAATCCAAACAACTAAAACTCAAAACAAACAACAACCAATTTGAACAACAAATTTTGTTTATCCTTATTAATTTCATTCATACATTTGTTGTTTAATTTCTCTTTTTATTCATACCACATAAATTTTCCTTTTATTATTTACGTTTATTTCTAACAAACTTTAAATTTCATTTACTCATTCAATGTTTGTTTCATTTACTTTCACGTATTACTTACTATTATTCATTTCCATTAACTCAGGTCATGCCAGTTTCCCCCCTTTTCACTATAATTATTCATTCATTTATTATTGCATGACCTCATTTATTTACCCTTTAATTACTTAAGTTTATAATCATCTATTTGTCATACTTACCTTTAATTATATTTACTTGGTAAAATAATTATAACTTAAGTTTGTAACATTAAATTCTCATTTAACAGCAATTTCATTGAATACTTTCATTATTTCAAATTTCTACTTGTATAATATTCTATTACAATCTCTTATTAAACATTTCAACTTTTAATATTTGGTAAGTTATATGTATATGTTATTTACGGATGTAATTCAGAAGTTATACAAGTTTTCCCATTTCTTTTAATTAATTCATTGTTCAATAAATTTTTACCTTTTCCTTATAAGTAACAATTTCAACTTCCTTTTTATTTCCTTTATAACTTAGCCTTAAATCTCTTACCTAAATTAGAGGTTTCAATTTATTAATTACTTACCTTTCATTTCACTATACTAATTGAAATAATTAATCAATGGAAATTTAAGAATTTAATACCGGGTTAAATTTCAATTTATTTTAAAATAATAGATAAATATATTCTTACAACTTATATATCTCTAATTATATTTAAAACAATTCAAAATTTATATATTTTTCAAAAATGAATTTGCAGTAGAACTACTACAGTGGCATTTCCCTTCGAAACTCGAAATTGAAAGTCGATAATGCGGCCACCATCACCGAAATTATTTTCCAGCGACAGAGAGGAAAGCACAAACTTATTTTCTCCAAAATATTCTTTAAACAATTCTTCCAAATTATAGTAAATATTTATCTCAGAAAGTACTTATAAACAATATTATTGTATTCCAAAATTTATCCGAAAGAAATTTCAAAACCCCGTATCTTAAGTTCTAAATTTCCAAATTTCATTTATTTTATTTTTCAAAAATTTTTCTATTATTATTTATACACTTTATTACCTAACAACCAATCTATTGCAGCCAAATATAGATATCATTTGAAAAAAAAATTATTTTATATGTAGAAAATATAATAGGCAAAATTATTTCATTCACCTATATAAAAACAATATTATGTCAGTCTGTCCTATTAAGTGTTTAGAAATCCCTATTGATGTCACAACGTCCCATGCATCAACCAGAATTTATAAATACAAAACGGAACAGATTACCACTATATTAAAAACTTTTTATAACACTAACAAATACGCTCTCTTATATATATACACTCAGCGACTCCCATAGGGTATTACTACCCCATTAATAAAGAGTCAAACCCCACAAAGCTAAGGTTTATCGCTAAACCAAAGCTCTGATACCAACTGTAACATCCCTCCCTTTCGCGCGATTTAAATCGACACACATGTCGATTCAAACCATACGAAAGGACGGATTATTATGGGGTAAATAAGAAAAACAGGGAAAGAAATAAAATAAAAATAGAATCTCACAGCGGAAGAATAAAATATAATAATCAAATATACAGTTCATGAAGCTGTTTTACAAAAGCTTTGATTATATATATACAATACATATTAGAGTACACATACCAGAGAATAATAATTAATGCATCGGAATTAAGTGGTGTGGTGGAATAATATAGTAGATAATAATACTACAGATCTTCGTCTTCGTCCTCCAGAATAAAATCTTCAAATCCTGAAACGCTCGGACTGACCCGAGCGAATTGAAAAGACAAAACACTCGAGTCAGAACTAAAAGATCTTATGTAAGTTAAATTAACATAAATAAATATGAGTGCAGTAACTCAAAAGATGCTCGGGATTTACATCTCTTAAGGATCCGTTAAACTATTTACTATGTAGTATATTTCGCTATTATAATAGTGTCTAATTGTAAAATAAACTTACTTTTTAATAGCGTTAAGGGGTTACCCATATAGCCCTTAACACAAATAATGCCAATAGTCTATACAGTACCGTAATACCTCCTGATCGGGAGGCTACCAGAGGATACTCCATAGGTACGACACAAATAGAAACTCGTAGTAAAGGCTCGGTATGGTAGGTGACACGGCACAACTAGGCAATGCCAGGGTAGATATACTAATTACGCATCCGGGCTGGTGGAAACGCGCAGCGTGCAGCTACCGCCCACCTCGAACAACACCCCCAAATCAAAATAAAAGTGGCCACCGAATCCAAATCCAAAAGTCATAGTATAATATCGAAGGAGTGCGTCCGATCAGAGGAATGACCTCATTGGCCCGAGAATCGCTCCTGTTTTAGCCACCTTATGCCAACTCAATGGAGTTGGGTCCACGTATTTACCTCAAATGAAACGCCGCCACCATCATACTTCATTCTGGAATCTCCACCGCGTACACGGTTGTTAAAGTGGTTTTCAGAGTTGGCAGAGAGTATGACAACTTCCGATCCCGGTCTCTTCAACAACCAAACGTTATTATAACACCGCGGTCATTTTAAAAATAATTATAGTTTCAAAATCAGATTATAATTATCCATTTTTAAAACCCATAAATACGATATCATTTCCTTTTAAAAACCCAAATAAATATGATATCATTTTATTTCAAATTTTTTTTTTCCAAAATCATGCCACTTTTAAAATTTATAATACCTCGAAACCAAATATTTGAATTTTAACTTTCAACATAATACTTCGAAATCCATAGTTTTAAAACCATAACTTTCAAACTTAAATGGATTGGATATTCAACAGTATATAAAATAAAACAGTTGAATTTAAAGTTTCTTTAAAAGTAATAATTTCCACACCTTCACAAATTTTTATTCACTTTAAATTCAGTCTAAACCCATACCTTTTAGATTCACTTTCAGTTTGAATAAAACATTTCGATTTCAATATTCTCAAACTTTGAGTATTTAATGAATTTCAAAACTAAGGTTGGGAATTTCAAATCAACAATTCATTTTCCTATTATTTATTTTGAAAGGTTTACATGATAAATCCATAACCATTTAAAATAAACTAAATTTATTAACACTAATTATTTCCTTCCATTTATTTATACCAGAATTATTCATTAAATCCAGTTATAAATATCATACCTTAAATTTCCAATTTTAATAAGTTAACCTCAACTTATGGAGTTAAAATTTCAAATAAGCTCAATTCCAATTAAATTTCCAATTTATCTTTCAATTTTAATTGATTTGAATCATTTAAAACTCTCTATATATATATATACAAGATCTTAAACCTGTACTTAATCATATAATATAAATTATCAGATTCCATTTTTCAACTTATTCATTTTTATTTAACAGATTTATGCATAGCTTAAATTCAACAATTTAACTATATATGTATATATAAAATATATTTATATCATATCCAAATTTAATATTTATCAAACCGTATCATATCCAAACCATAAAAATCATTTCAAAAATAATTTTATATATATACCGCGGTGCTTGTATATAATTTTCTATCCTATGGTCAAGTGATACGGATATTTATCATTTCAATCCGCAATTTAAAAATAAAAATGCAGTTGTATATCATTTCAAACCGCAATCCCGAATGAAATGAAAATGCATAATAACTTGCAGTTTATATAATATAGAACACATCATCCATTCACCCAATATCAATCATCAACCAATTTATTTCAATCATCATCAATTTAACCAATCATCAATATAGAGCATATAAAAATAACAGGTAATAAATAACAGGTATTAACTAACAGTTTATATTCAATAATAAATTTGATAACTGTTTAACTAGCAGTTTATATGCAAATAAATAAATTTTAACTGTCAAATTATATGCAATAATAAAATTAATTAACAGTTAAATTAAATAAATGCGATTTAACTGAGAAGATGAATAAAACATGCCAAACAGTCATAAATAAATTTCTACTCATATCTTAAGTCAATTTAATAAACATAAGATATTTTAGAAGTTGTGAGTGGGTTAAAACACTCACCTTTTGAATTTAAATCGAATTTAAATCCGATTTAAACCCAAAAATTTAACAGTCTCCAAATCCGTCCAAACCAGCGTTAAAGTGTTTGGAATTTCGATACGAACGCAATGGAGAAAACCGCGCGTTAATCCGAGCTCGTATGCAAAAGTTATTCGAGTTAAAAGATTTAAATTTTAATATAACATAATTAATTAATACATAAAAAAAATATAACGTACCATCCTCTTCTTCCTTATCCACGAACCTACTGACACATCACACACGCGCCACTTTCTTCCGTGTGCACGCAACTCGAGACATATAGAGTTCGATCAGCGACTACCAGTGTGTGCGCCACCATGAGAGCCACTTACGGACCAAGTTTCACATCACCACCCGCTACCGTTTGCACGCAATCCAAGAAAATACGTCCATGCTTCCAAGCCAGATTCTGGCGAATCCGTGGTCCAATAGCATAGATCAACCGTATGGGTATGAAGAGCTCGCCGAGATCTACAACTCTGCTTTTGGAATTTTTCGATTTCGTTGAACGGATTGAAAGATATCGAGGAAAGAAGATAAGCAATTTCTGTCCATTGAATAAGTGGCGGTCATGGTATAGAATTAGGGTTTCTGAAATAAAATAATAATAAAACTGTCTCGGTTTGCGTGCGTGTTTATAGAGTTTAACATCAAAAACGGGCCAGAGTCTAATTTAAGCGTGCTGACAGGCGATCCTAACATAAAAAGGCATTCTGAACTCAATGGTACTGGTTTCGAAGCACAGTTCCATCATTTTCGTAGGTTACTGTTCAAGTCAATTTGTTTGAATGACAAAAATGCCCCTGAAAAGTCTGTTTCGGCTCCGGAACAAAAATGAATCATCACATATATCAAAATAGATGTTTTTAAATATTTTAAACGCGATGGAATAAGTTTCAAGCCCAAATTCCATCGTATGAAGAAGTTATGTTAAAAACAATATTTTCAAATTGATTTCAAATGCATAAATTTCAAGGCGTTTCAAGTCCATACGATCAAACGACAAGTCCGATCGCTACAAAACATGAAACACTATTATAATTCACCGTTACGGATCCGATGAAACTGGTTTCGTCGAAATCCGGGTCAGTGGCCAAAATGGCTATTTTCCTATTAATTAAATAATTTAATAATTAGTAAATAAATCCAAATTTTTTTTTCGGTTTTAGAATTGGAATTTTTTATCACTTATGATTCCTCGGTCATTTACAATGATTTTAAACAAATTAAAAATGTAAATTTAGATGATTCATTTATAAATTTAAATATAAATTCTCAACTTCGTTAAATTCAAAATTTTAAATTAACTTTCTAATAATTCTATTAAATTAAAGGAAACAATGATTATTCCATTCATATATTTCAAATATGAGGGTTTACCATTGGATTTAAAATTATCGCATAAATATTTCATGTTTTCAACTTAAATTAACGTAATAATTACATATTTGATTTTTATTCATTTGCAATAAATCCAACTATTATAAATTTAATAAATTAACTCACGATAAAATTCAAATTCTATAATTCATGAATTTCATCATCTTGATTTACTTATTAATTTATAATTCAAAAAGTCAATTTCCGTTTCAATTTAAAGTAACTAAATTTGCCAATTATAGTATTTATTTCAATTTCTTAAAATAACCCCTTTACTATAAATTGAATCCAATTTATTTTAATAAGTTTCCAATTAAACGGATTAGATTCAATTTCAAACTTACACATAAGTTTAGGTTATAATCAATTTATAACGTATTACTTTCATAGTTATTTACATACTTCTCGTATTAATTTCTCAATAAATCATAATTATTAAAATAACGCTTATAATCAATAACGACATTGCAATTACTCACATTCAAATGATCGTTATTTCAAATAAATTTATCGACCAATTAGTTAGGGAATTTATAATAATTATTATCTACTCTTATATTTACTTCCTAATAACGTGCTACCTACTCTCCTTTAATTCATTTGAATTCCAACCTTTATTTATCATACTAAATAAAATAAACTACATATAGATTGTTACCTATTTCCTTACATGCCTTTATAGGTTTATTACTTAACAATCATCGTTTAAAATCCCATGTATACACAAATTATTACTTAACATAAATATACTCTTTTATTACTTTACGTTCACACTTCCGTTACTATATGATTAATCACCAAGTAAAATTATCATCAAACCAACATTAATTTATATATTAAATGCTTACATTTATTTCTCTACATCCAATTGGTTACAACTTAATTTATAATAATGCTATTCCCTCATATGGTTATTATTTATCCACTTGTTCTAACTTTTATTACCTCAATTTTCCATTATTGTAAGCCTTTAATATTTCCATTTAAATTAAATATAAATTTCAATTCAATCAACCCTTTTCAACACGCAACTTATAGTAACAGCTTACAAGTACGAATGGAATTATTATTTATTATAATATTTTCTTAATTTACATTAACATATAAATAAATTTCCTTTAAATGGATTTTATATCCAGGTATAATACTTATTCTATTTCATTTATTGAAATTTATTCAAATTGCAAGTAAATAGGTTTTAAGCCACCATTTATAAAATTTAAATTAGCGTTTATTTCAATATTTGTTATAAAGTTTTCTTCTTCTTTTTATTTCTTCTTTCTACTAGATTTAATTACAAAACTTATTAATTTAACCAAATTAAATCCACAAAATTTACGGGTCGTTACACAAACACTCTTCCTTATATTAGCTCGAGGGATCAAAATGCTTGAATTGAAGCAGTTTCGCAATTGGTAGCGGTAATCTCGAGTTCAAAATCAATGTTTTAGGGTTTTTTAATCAATAATAACATTTTTATTACTATTATATATTGTGGTTTGATCTCTAATTGAGATAGAGCTCAAAATACGTTATTTTTAAACCCAGTATTCAACCCAACACTATTTCATTTAACAAATTTGTAACTGATTTTTCTTTACCTGTTATAGGATCACATACATGTCTTTTTTGTCTAAATTTTATCAGAGAGGCTTACTTTCATTTTGTTTTTAATTATAACATGCAAGGTACTTTAATGAGCATTTGTTTGGACTTGAAAAGCATATGCCTCCAAGGTTTAAAGAATGACAGTCATTGATGAATTTTTGGAAGTTTGGAAGACATCGTGCTCAAACACATAAGGCTTTCCATAAATTTGAAGCTGCCAAGTTAATTTGTAAGTTTTTTGTTTTGTTTTTCTTCATGTTCATTAATGTTTTAGTGATTCACAATTCTAAAACGATAATGCAAGTTTTTCTGCTATAGATAAACATAAGTATTGATGCAATTTGAAAATTGCAACTTTATGCATTATTTATTTGGATGTGAATGTTGTGATGAAATTATATGCAATAAACTCCACATAGATTGTGTACCTGCATTTTTATAAACTTAATTTCAATTAGAAAACTTTTATATACATATCACCGTATTATTTATGTACATCATCATTTTTAATATAATTTTGACAATAAGTGTTTATGTAATTATACTAAGCATTTGCACTAATAGGAAGCATTAATCATTTGTAATACATTGATTAACTACGAAAGACATTGAGACACACCATAGTTAAGTTGATTATATCAACTGATTGCTGCGTTATACAGGTAGTGAAGTTTTTATAATTTTTCCTCCGTATTATTTGATTTTTGAATATTAATAAATGTCTTTACAAGACATCTTAATCCAAAGTTACGTCGTCATATGATGTAACAACCAGGTATTTTCAACCATTCGCATCCATTATAAGTGTATAGGTAGACACTCATGCCGGAATTGAATTGCTCAAAATACCGCGTTGTAAATAGAAATTTGGCAAATCTCAGAATATACAGTAAATAATAATCACAGATCACAGACACAGAGTATTTAATAATGCAGCGGAAGTAAAAGAAATAGTAGTTCATGAAGCTACTATATAAATATATTAGAGTTACATAAGATACAATGGAAGAAATAAAGTACAACAGAAGTTTAAATATGATAACCAAGTAAAAGCTGAATAGAACAACCGAACTAAAAAGATGAAACTTGACAAGTAGATAATCTCCAGCGATTCCAATCTCCAGAAAGTGGAAATCCAAATCTGTGAATAACTCAGGCTGACCCGAGCGTAAATAAAAATACAAACACTCGAGTCGGGACATACATACTTATACAATGTAAACCAACTCAAGTGAACTATAGCAAAGATACAAGTAACTTAGAAGATGCTTGGGACCACCCATCCTCTAAGGATCCGTTAAACTATTTACTATATAGTAATATACGCTATATACAGTAGTGTCTAATCAGTAAAGTATAATCATATTGAAAATAGCGTTAAGGGGATGGTGAACCTTAACGCGGTCGGATCTTTAAAACCAAAATCGTAGTGGATAAAATATCATTTCAACCCAAATCTTTATCCAACTAAAGATTAAATTATTTCCAAACCATTTCAATATATCATCATACCATATCTTTCAATTCAAATATTTATCAAAATAAATATCAAGTCATTTCTAACCATTTCAATATATTAAATTATCATATCCTTTCAAAACTTCCTTTCAAATCATTTTAATATATCAAAATATCATAACCTTTCAATACATCATTCAAAATATCTTATTTTTCAGCACTTCCTTTCAAATTATTTTAATATCAAAATGTCATATCTTTCAAAACTCCATTTCCAAATCATTTTAATATATCAAAATATCATATCTTTTCAAACCACATTTAAATCATTTAATATATCAAAATATCAAAACCACATTCATTTCAAATCATTATTCATTTTATTCAATTTAAAATACCATTTCAATTCACATTTCAAAACAGTTTATATTCAAAAAAAATCATTTTTAATCATTAAAATGAAGTTATTATGTTCAATAATTAAATTATTAAATTTTCAAAAATTTCAACTTCCAAAGTTCATTTATTCACTTAAGTTTATCAAAACAGTGAAAATTCACTTTTCGTGGCATTTAGAAAACGCTACGGAAAGATACATTCAAAACAGTTCAATTTAACAAAAGACAACATTTTAAAATGTTGTAATAGGGTTTACTTAAATTTCAAATAAACTTATTTAAATTCAAAAATTATAGCACTCACAAAAATTGCTATAATAGCTTTTAGTTCAATTTAGCTTTTTAGTTTATTATCATCAACTACAGCATTTACAAATGCTGTAATATCATTTACTTTGTAATTAATAGCATTTCAAAAATGCAGCCAATTAACTTCAAATATTCAATATAATTTCTCAACCAATTATATTTTTTTTATTTAAAACATTTTTAACTCATAAAATCATACATTTTCACATTTTAAACATCATTTAATTTTCCTCAAGTTCATGATTTTATAAAGTTAAATTTCCATTCAAAAATCAAGATTCAATAATAATTCACTTATTAAAATGCAATGTTCAATTTTAAATTCATTGCATTAAATTTCAACTTAACACTTAAGTTCAAATTCACAAATATAACTTAGTTTTATTTTTATTTACTTAACTAAAAGTTCACTTTTAAGTCAATTTCATAAATTTCCAATTTAGTTATATTTCAAAATTTCAACTTAAAGTATTCATTCATTTCACATTTCAACTTTATTAAAAATCATTAATATGATATAAAATCACTTTGAATTCATTTAAATTCAAATTATCATAAATTTATCATAATTTCATATTCAATTTAATTTCCAATTATAATTAAATCAAATTTTCCAAAACAACTTACGTTCAAAATTTTCTAACTTTTCATTAATTCATTTTACTTATAATTATTCAGAAAATCAATAATATTTTACAAAAATCCTTTTTAATTAGATTTAAATCAAAATGTTTTAATATTTACATTTCTAAAATAATTTTAAATTTTTTAGAAAACATATATTAACTACGGGTCTGTATATAATTTTCTACACTAGGAAAAGTGATACGGGTAATATATCATTTCAACCCGTAATTTACAAAGAAAAATCCGGGTTTTATCATTTCAAACCCGCAGTCCCAAGTAAATAAAATAAGCTGAAAATCGTTCAGGCCTATCATTTCAGCCCATAACGATTTTCCCTTATTTTAAAGTCCGTTCGGGTATGTATCATTTTAACCCATGGTGATTCTAATCCAAAGGGAACTTGCAGTGTGATGAACGGATAAAATAAACAGAATAGCATGAAATAACAGTAACATATAATATAATAGGTGTAATAACAGGTGTGAACATCATATGATAATAATATAAGCAGTTATAACATGATCATATAGTTCTACAGATTCACAGGGTGTCAATTTACTACTTATATAAGTACATAATGTCTGGTGAGAATAACTCACTTTTTTTTGCTGGAGATATCAATTAGAATGACACAACAGATCCAGAAGGCACGACCTTTGATTTGAGTGGAGAGAAATAGCCAAGATATCATCTTGTAAACAACCCCAAAATAAGACAATATAACTTATGAATATTCAACCAAAATATATTGAAATAAATTGAAATTGAAAGGCAACAAAGACAAGATAACTTGACCTTGCTACAACCATTCAAAAGCTCGACTAAGGGGTTCGTTTTCTCAGTCATGATGATGATATGAGTGTGGGAGAGACAAGGCTAATAGCCTTGCAAACATTCAAACAAAACAAACAAATAACATAAGTTTTCAAACCCAAATTCAATAAAACAATGTTAGAATTAAATGCATAAAACAAAGCCAAAGTTTTTGCACTTGCTTTCTACTGCCTATGCTTCAGCTATAGATCTGAAATACATGTCTAAGGAGTGGGTTATGATCAGGTCTTGGGCTCATATGGGTCGGCTATAGCTTGGAAGTAATGGTGCAAAGGTGGATGGACATAGGTGCAACAAAACAACAACTACAGGGCAAATTCATCACTTCTATGCTATAAATGTGTTCGACCATAGGCTCCAGGGGCATGGCCAGTGGGTCCAGGTGGTGATGGGTGATGTGGAAGAGGGTGGAGGTCAGGTCAGAGGTGGTGGTGGAAGTGGCGGCTAATGGTTGTAGAAGGTGGTGCTAGCAAACTAGGCTCGATTTATGTAAATAGGTGATGGGTTTGTGCATTTTTGGTGTTGTCTCTTGTTAAGGTGGGTTCGGCCTGGTCATGGTGATGGACTAGAGGGGTGGTTGATCAGAGAAGGAGGAGGCGGAGGTCAGCCTAGATCTGGTTGAAGGGGAGTGGAGCCATGAAGTAGAGAACAAGTTGCAAAATCACATAGAGAAACTAGAAAACAAGAGAAAAGAAGAAGATTTTACCAAATTTTTGCAAGATGGAGGCCATGATTTTTTTTTTAGGGTTGATAAGCTTTGGTGATTCGTGAAAATGAAGAAAAGAAGTCAGCTGAAGATAGTATAAGGAACGGCCAAAATAATTGATGTATTGATTGAAAAAGAAACGGTAAAAGAAACGGTGCAACGACTTTACGTTTCTTAGCTTTTAAAACCTTCCATACTTCCTTTTCTTTTAAATCAAGTAAAACAAAATAAATTCAGCAAGTACATCTAAAAACCGAAACAAAGTGAAATAAAATAAAAATATATAATTAAATTTAAAGAAAATATAAAAAGAATTAAGGAAATTGCTTAAAAATTAAAAACAGGGTTCAAAAATTACAATTAAAACATCAATGGCTTTGGAAAAATATCTACTTCATTTTAAAAATATTCTAAAGAAAATTTTTGAAATAAAATAATTTAATTATCATTCCTAAAATAAAATAAATAATTAAATTTTAATTAAATAGAATTTAAATTAAGAAAATGGCTTAAAATTGCGAAGTAGACTTTAAAATTAGAAATAAATTCAATGCACTTTGGAAATTTTTTATATACTTGAAAAATATTTATAAATAAATATAAGTACACAAAATAAAAATGAATTCACAAAATAAATATATAAAATTAAATTTGAATATAATTTTGATGAAGAAAATAGCAGAAATTAAGAAAACGGCCTTTAAAAAAAAAGAAACCAACACAGTAAACTTTGGAAAAATTATAACATCACAAAAAAATGTATTTAAAAATAGAATATATATATAACATGTCATATAACACATATTAGAACATTATTTGACAATTAAAACTATAATTTATAAAATTTAACATAAAGAAAATTGTTAAATAATTCAATGTACACACAATATTGAAAACAATATAACTTTCACAATTTAAATCCGTTTTCCACGAAACGAAAAGTAATATTCATGTTATAAAATCTATTTTCATAAAAAAATAAAAAAAAATTATAATTTCAAACTTTTTAAATTTTAAGGTAAAAAAAATCAAAATTTGATTATTTTGACCAAAATCAACATTTCAGGAAAATATTCAACTTACACAAGTTTGACATTATAATACACATAATAATCAACATTCATATTTTTAAAATGAAATGTTTGAAATAAAACAAGTTTAAAATAATTTTAAAATAAAATAAAGTCAAATTTAAATTATATGCAAAATCTAGGGTTGTTACACTCTCCCCCACTCAAAACTTTTCGTCCTCGAAAAGGGATGAGGCACGGAAAAGCACGGAAAAAGATAGAGTGAAATAGGATTAAGATAAGATGGTAAGAAGATTGAAATTATACCTGATAACTGTTGTTATAGGTAAGTTTCGCAAGGTGCATACTATCAAAGATTATAGAAAGATTTCTAAACACAAAGATTATAGAAAGGTGCCTATACCAGTCTGAAGCAAGATAAGGGAAATGAGGACAACTAAAAGATAATTTGAAGACCAAAATAAGGAAATAAATTTTAATCATAATGCTTTGAAATCATAATACTTTGAAATCATAACCATTTAGAGATGTTATAATTTGGAAATCATACTACTAAAATCATAACACTTTTAAAATAATCTTCATTTAAACCATTTTAAATTCAGGGTCAAATAATATTCATTTCAAAATTGTAACATTTCTAAGTTCATTAATTCAATTATAAAATTTCCAAAACATTGTATTTTCAAAAACAGCAGTACTTTTTAAAGTACTACGGTAGATATATTAGTATTTCAATCAGTTCAATTTCAAAAATATTCATTTGGATATCATTTACTTATGATTTATTAAAAACAAACTTTTATGAATGGAATATCCAAATAAACTATACTTCATTTTAATAAGTCAAAAGTTCATTATTTTACCTAACTCTTAATTTTGTAAATAATCTAACACTTTATTTAAAATACCCATTTCATAATAAGATATTCCTTCAATAAGTTACACATGAAATTTCCATTTGGAAACCAAATTCTTAATTATCTAATTTTAGTGATATTAAATACATTTTTCTATTTAAGCCATAATTATTTATTTTTCAAGACATATCTATTACATAAATAAAATATTTATCATAGAAAATATAACAATCAAATTTCTTTACAAATTTATTCATTTAGACATCAATTAAACTATGATTCCAAGTTAAATAAACTTTATTACAAAATGTCCCATTAAAATGTAATTTATTTTTCTTTCTATTCAAAGATACATTATTCATTATATAACATATTCATTCCAAGAATTAACCTTTATTAAAATTTCTAGGTTAGATTTAAGGTTCTATATTACATCAAATTTGATTATTAAGTTATTTAAATAAAACTCTTTAAATTCCTCTTTTTCTCTATTTGCCTATGTTAATCTTTTATAACTAAAATTTAAGTGTATAATATTTATTATAATCACTCAAATTTTATTTATAAAATCCATTTTATGGTGTACATTATCCAGTTACATATTCATCTTCTGAAAATCAAGGTAAGTTATATTGGAATGAAATTGTGTATTATACAAATAAAACTTTCCAATTCAATCATTTCAAGCTTAAATCATTTATTCAAAAATTTTGATTTTTTTTTATAATTGAAATTATTCTTCAAACTAAATTTAAGAACTAAATTTTCGATTACCTTCAAACCATTTGAAGATAAGTAATTATATATACATAATATGTCAAATCAATTTCAAATCATATATCTATATAAATCAAGTCATATTTTAGAAATTCAAATCAATTAAATTCCCAAAACAAAGCTGTAGCAAGACTACAGAATAGTTTCTTTACTTCAAAACTTGAAAATGAACGTCGATGATGCTACAGTCATCACCGAAGTTATTTTCCAGAGACAAAGAGAAGAGCGCTAATTTTAAACCTTAAAATTCTTTGGAAATAAATTTCTATTCGAAAATACTTTAAATAATATATCCTTTTAAAATTTTAAACACGATGTTTGAAACCATCGGAAATTAAATTCTCAAATTCTTGATTTAAATTCATTTCAATTCCCAAAACAATTTATAAACAACTATTTAAAATTCATTTATAGAACTATAAATGATAAATCAAGTATTATCATTTAAAATGATTAGTTTAAATCAATTTATTAAGTTCCATAAATTTACTTATGTCAAAATTTATTTCATTAACCAAATTTTTAAAATAATATTGTGTCAGTTTGTTCTGTCAAAGTGTTTTAGAAATCCTATCGATAGCGTTGATCAGACGAATCGATCGGAAACCCAAATCAACATCAACAACTCAAACAACACAATATATAAAACAAAACATAGATATACAAGTACAATTCAAAATGTTTGGAAGAATAAATTGGAAACAAAAGACAAGATGATTAAATAACAGAGTAGGGAGGTGGATAAGCTTAAATATATCGCGGGCAACCTTAACTGGGTCAACCGTGGCTTAAAGAATAAGATCAATGTGGATTGCTGGGGTAAATCAACATTCGATCTCAAGAGATAGAGCTTGAAATGATAAAGATATTAGCATCTAAACCAAGGATAAAATCTTTGGTGAATCGATGCTAATTGTAAAGGAGTTCCCCTTTTTTTTCAATTCAATTTGAAATTGGCGTGTCCGCCAACTCACTAAAAGAACATTCGAAGCGGAGTTATGGAATACTCCAGAGTCAAAAGAAGATGAATAGTGAGGGATACGAATGGATTTTGGAACCGTAGGGAACGTTCCAAAATTCAAAGGAATCGAGTCAAAAAGGAAGAGATTCAAACTCGAATGAAAGTTATTCTGTAAATACATTCACTCCATATGCTGAGTTTTGCCTAGAGCAACCAAAGCTCTGATACCAACTGTAACAACTAGGTATTTTTAACCATTCACATCCATTATAAGTGTATAGGTAGATGTTGAGTCACAAGTTTTATGAAAGTTTTGATTTCTGACAAATAAGGCGATCGACAAAACAAGGTCATTAGAGCTACATATGTTACTATAGATTATAGGTTGATTATTTGATATTGTAATAGTGATAAACTTGTTAAAATCTATCCTCAAATAATCATGCACCTCAATATAAACCAT
This sequence comes from Allium cepa, assembly GCA_030765085.1. NCBI lineage: Eukaryota > Viridiplantae > Streptophyta > Magnoliopsida > Asparagales > Amaryllidaceae > Allium > Allium cepa. The sequence goes on along the minus strand of CM060942.1, from coordinate 98,546,907 downwards.
ATATATACGTTTTAAAAGCATTGAACATTCATTGTACAAATTAACAGGAACCGGTCGACCGGTTAATAATCGTACGGTCGACCGTTTCTGTGTAAAATGCACAATGAACGTGCACACATGCACATAACGTATATATATTTTAAATTCCTGTCTACTGGTCACTTTTTAACCTGTCGACCGTTTTTGAACAGAAAGCAATTTTTCCAAAAGACACTTCTCTTCTCCAAAGGTTGCATCTCTTAACCTTTCACCAAAGATCATATCTCTTAATAGCAAAGAGTTACAACCATTCTTATCTATATAAACTCATCCAATTCGTTGATTAAAAAATAACGATTTCATATATTATTTTAATCTAATCTCTGATCTTAATTCTGCATTATAAAAGCTCTAAATTATTTATTGAATCTTTGAAACTATTTCATATCCTTTGATTCAATAATATACTTTCCTTAATCTTTTCAAAACATCATATTGCATACTTTGAGGATAAGATTATAGGAAGGGTGTACTGCTAGTGACAAATCCGTGTTTTCAAGAGCACAAATTGTCAACAACAATTATATTTGTTCTTTTGTTGAAGTCCTCTGTGTTGTAAGAGGCAAGTGTTGAAGTCCTCAGTGTATTAGAGGCGTGAAATCCCGTTCGGCTGTTCGGGTGTTGTAAACCTGTTCCTCCGGGTGAAGCGAGGAAGTTAATAGTGAAAATCCAGATAGAAGTCTGGGACTGGACGTAGGACGGTGCTCCGAACCAGTATAAAAATCTCTGGTGTGATTTTTCTATTTTTTATTTTACTATGCTATTATCATCTATTTCCGCATTTGTATTGTAATCCATATTACACGATCCGTGTATACTATATCAGCACATATAATTGTATACACACCGCACTTTCATTTGGTATCAGAGCGCGGTCATCATATAACCGTAACACAGTTATTTGATATATTATACACATATGGCAAATAACGTAAGTACTAGCACTCAAAACACCACTTACACGGAGGGTCAATCGACACAAAGACCTCCATTTTTCAATGGTCTTAACTATAGTTATTGGGCAACACGTATGTCATTCTTTATGCAATCAAATAACTATGATGCTTGGAATGCCACTCAAAGAGAAATAGTGAATCCAACAACTGATTATTCAGAATGGACTGCAGCTGAGAAAACGGCAGCAGCTGTAAATGCAAGAGCAATAAATATGTTGTTCTGTGCATTAGACCAAAATGAATATAACCGTGTTAGTATCTGCACTACTGCATATCAAATTTGGCAAACACTAAAAATCACTCATGAAGGTACTAACAAAGTTAAACAAGCCAAAATAGCCATGTTGAAAAGTCAATTTCAAAATTTCAAAATGAAACCAAATGAGACAATCAATGACATGTATTCACGGTTTCAAACTATTCACCATGCACTTATTGGCTTAGGACAAAAGTATTCTGATTTCGATGTTGTTTCAACAGTCCTACATTCTCTGACTAGTGAATGGGAAGGAAAAGTATTAGCAATCGAAGAAGCTAATGACCTTTCCGTCATGAAGCCAGATGAATTGATAGGAAATTTAATGTCCTATGAAGCAAATTTGCAGGCTAGAAAAGAACAGAAGGAAGAAAAGAAAATTGTAGCATTTCATGTTGAGAAAGATGAAAATGAATCAGATTCTGAAGACGAAGATTTGGCATTCATTGCGAAAGGATTCAAAAAATTCTTAAAATATCGAAAAGCCAGTCGTTACAATAAAAGGAAACCTGGATCAAATAAACCATCTTCATCTGCTATAGAATGTTTCAACTGCCACAAAAAGGGACACATGCAGAAAGATTGTCCAGAACAAAAGAAGAAGTCAGAAAATGACAAATTCAAATATAAAAAGGACAAATCTAAGAAACGAGCTTTCTCGGTAACATGGGATGATTCAGAGTCATCTTCATCAGAAAGTGAAAGTGATTCAGAGAATGAACAAGCTAATGTTTGTTTTATGGCAACAGAAGATGAGGTACAAATTCCTACATTTGATGAATTGCTTGATATTAATGCTGAATTGATAGTCAAATATAAAGACATAAAACGTCAATTAAAAGTAGTCAAAGCAGATTTAAGTAGAGCAGAGCTTGAACGAGATATGTTAAAAGATGAGAAGAAAATATTAGAAGAGGAACTTGAAAATATTCAAGAATCATCATCTAATGTTGATTCTCAAATATCTCTTTTGAGTCAAGAAATAGAAACTCAAAAAGAGAAAAATAATGCTCTCACTGCTGAAAATCATGAGCTTAAAGCAAAAGTCAAAATTCTAGACCTAGAAAAAGCTAGCTTACAAACAAAGTTTGATGACATTACTCAAAATGTTTCTAACTTTAACAAAGGTCGAGAAAACTTGACAAAAATCATTGAAAGTTCACAATCTATTTCAGACAAACAAGGATTGGGATATAACAAACAAGAAACCAAGAAACATCTTGGAAATAAAAGGAAAAAGAAAGTACAAAAAACTGAAGCTAAGAAAAATCTTAGTTTATTATATTCCAAACCAAAACCAGTTGTGAAATTTCAAAAGAAAAATGTCAAGACTATCAAAATATGGGTTCCTAAAACAAATAATAATTTGATTAGGAACAAATACATTCAGCAATTCATGAATACTGTGCATTTTAATAACAATTATATATATAAAGGGGATACCGGACCCAAATGGGTTTGGACTCCTAAGACCTAACTCTTAGGACCCTATAAAAAGTGGGTACCATGGACTTAATTCTATTTTTTGCAGGTCCCACTTAAGAAAAGAGGAAAGTGGATATTGGACAGTGGTTGCTCAAAGCACATGATAGGAGACAAGAGTTTATTAACAAATATTACATATTCAGATGGTGGCTCCGTCACTTTTGGAGACAATTCAAAAGGCTATATCATCGGCAAAGGCGATGTGAGCAATTGCGGTACATCTAACTTACCTCTTATTACTAATGTCATGCTAGTTAGAAATTTGAAACACAATTTGCTAAGTATTAGTCAGTTATGTGATAAGGGTTTTATTATTTCATTTTCAAATAATAAGTGTAGTATTTTAGATAAAGACCATAATTTGGTTTTCGAAGGTTATAGAGACAGAAATATATATATTTTGAATATGAACATTAATCATAATTCAGATATGTGTCTTGTGGCTAATGACAATGATCCATGGCTATGGCACAAACGCTTCTGTCATATAAACTTCAGAACTATTGACAAGCTAGCCAAAAACAATCTAGTTAGAGGACTACCCAAAATAAGTTTTAAAGTTAACAACATTTGTGATGCATGTCAATTAGGAAAATTGACCAAATCATCTTTTAAATCCAAGAAAGTCATATCAACATTACAACTACTTGAGTTACTACACATGGATTTATTTGGACCTACTAGAGTTCAATCAATAAATCACAATCAATATGTGCTTGTAATTATTGATGATTTCTCTCGTTATACATGGACAATCTTCTTAAAAAATAAAAGTGATACTTTCGATCATTTCAAATCTTTCGTCAAAAGAATTCAAAAATCAAAAGGGATTAAAGTTAAACATATAAGAAGTGATCATGGCGGAGAGTTTGAAAATAATGAATTTGAACAATTTTGTACAAAGAAAGGTATATATCATAATTTTTCGTTTCCCAGAACTCCACAACAGAACGGAGTTGTAGAACGGAAAAACCGAACTTTACAAGAATGTACAAGAACATTATTGAATGGAACCACCTTACCAAAACATTTTTGGGCAGAAGCTGTGGCAACTGCCTGTTATGTTTTAAATCGTGTATCCATAAGACCTCTTACCAAGAATACTCCTTATGAATTATTTAACAAAAGGAAGCCTAAAATCTCATACATCAAAGTTTTTGGTTCGAAGTGCTTTATTTTAAATATAAAAGACCAGCTTGGCAAATTCGATCCAAAGGCCGATGAAGGAATATTTGTTGGTTATTCGGAACGAAGTAAGGCCTATCGGATATTTAATAAACGAACCAAAACTATTGAAGAATCACTTCATGTCTCTTTTGATGAAATCTATCAGCACCCTCACACTATATCAGATGATGACGAATCAATAGCCACTGACAATCAAATCATCACAAATATTGATTCTGACTCGGAAATAGTTATTGAGAATATTCCTAAAATATGTGAGTTACAATCACCACCAAGAATATTAAGAGACCATCCGCCTCAAAATATAATCGGTGAAATAACATCACATGTCAGAACAAGGAGTCAACTCAATCAAATGGGTCATGTCGCTTTTCTCTCAAATATCGAACCTAAGAATCCAAAAGAAGCTGCTACAGATGATTACTGGATCATTGCCATGCAGGAAGAACTAAATCAGTTTGAGCGCAATGACGTTTGGGAACTTGTTCCAAGACCAACTGATCAGTCAGTAATTGGTACTAAATGGGTCTATAAAAATAAGGCTGACGAACAAGGCAATATCACCAAAAATAAAGCAAGATTAGTAGCACAAGGATATAATCAGGAAGAAGGTATCGATTATGAAGAAACTTTTGCACCAGTTGCTCGACTAGAAGCTATTAGAATCCTATTATCTTTTGCTTGTCACCATAATTTCAAACTTTATCAGATGGATGTCAAAAGTGCTTTTCTCAATGGATTTATCAAAGAGAATGTCTATGTCGAACAACCTCCTCTATTCGTACATGAAAAATATCCTGACCATGTGTTCAAACTTAAGAAAGCTCTGTATGGTTTAAAACAAGCACCTCGTGCTTGGTATGAACGACTACGTAGCTATCTTATTAGCTCAGGATTTCAAATAGGCAAAGTCGATCAAACCTTGTTTATTAAACATTCTCGAAAAGATATTCTAGTTATCCAGATATATGTAGACGATATCATCTTTGGTTCAACAAACGATAAACTTTGCAAAAAATTAGCAAATATTATGACCAAAGAATTCGAAATGTCTCATATGGGAGAACTATCTTATTTTCTTGGACTTCAAATAAAGCAACTTCCAAACGGCATTTTTATTAATCAAGAAAAATACTGTGAAAACCTTATCAAACGCTTCGGATTAGAAAATACATCTGGTAAACCAACTCCTATGAGTACAACTACACATCTTGAAAAAGATGAAAGTGGTAAGAATGTTGACCAGAAATTGTATCGAAGCATGATTGGTTCTCTTCTTTATCTTACAGCTAGTCGTCCAGATATAATAATGAGTGTTTGTTTATGTGCTCGTTTTCAAGCCAATCCAAAGGAATCACATCTGCGAGCAGTAAAACGTATAATTCGTTATCTTAATAATACCAAAGATTTCGGTCTTTTTTATCCAAAAGAATGTCCATTTGAATTAGTATCATATAGTGATGCTGATTTCGGTGGCTCACGAACGGATAGAAAAAGTACAAGTGGTACGTGCCATTTTATTGGAAAATCACTTGTCTCTTGGTTCAGTAAGAAACAGAATTGTGTTTCACTATCAACATGTGAAGCTGAATATATATCAGCAGCTCTTGCTTGTACTCAAGTACTATATATGCAACAAACACTTCAAGATTTTGATATTCATTTATCAAATTCTATTATATACTGTGATAACACTAGTGCTATAAATCTCTCTAAAAATCCAGTAAATCACTCCAGAACCAAACACATTGATATCCGTCATCATTTCCTTCGAGATAATATTGACAAAGGAAATATATGTCTTGAATATGTTCATACTGACAATCAATTAGCAGACATTTTTACTAAGCCTCTACTCGAATCTAATTTTATTAGATTACGAAGAGAGCTTGGTTTAATTTCAAGAAAAAATCTTGACTAAGAAATTTCTAAAAGAACATCTTCTTGTTAGTTATTCTTTAGTTATTCTCTTTAGTTATCCTTTAACTACAACTATTGCATAAACTATATTTTTTACATTAAATATAAGCCACTGCTTTATTTAATGGTTAAATTCGCTTTACTTATTTTTTTTGTGATCATTCTTTACTTTCTTAACTTATAAATTCAGTTTTAAAAAGAAAGCTATTTTTAGACTTACAAAAAAAAATTTCTGCTTATATTTTCTTGGTTAAAATTTATCATTAACTCGCATCCATAGGTTTATACATAAGAAACTTATATATAAACTTGCAAACATTTTATATTTTGTTCATCTTTTCTTTTTATCAAACCATAATATTCTATACAACGTACACTATGGCTCACATTTGTGATAAATGTGCTCAAGAATCATACATTTCTATTACGAGTTTTGAGTCGGAGGAACTTTATTCTCCCACAACTCCAAAACAAAAATCAAGTTGTCATCATCAATGCTCTTGTATGTCTGATAAAACTCCAAATTCAAAACGAGTGAAGCGGACACTATTCTATTCTCCTCGTACCAAAGCTCAAATCGATGAGATACACCACTACCAGAAACATCAGATAGACCTTCAGAGACAACTCCATTACGGGCAAAGTCAACTTTATCACGAGCAACAACGGACGTCGGCACGATTGTCTGTTTTAGAAAAGTTGGCAACATTTTTCTGCGGTTCCAACAAACATGACGTGCATGAACCAATGCCGTCTAGGCCATCAACATCTAAAAGTCCTAACTCATGGGATCGGAACTATGAGAAGAATGAAGGAGCTCAGAAACAATGGAGTTCATGGTCGAAACGTATTGAAGGAAACAACGATAATTCTAATGACGAACTTTCTCATTAGACTTATATATATAGTTATTGTATCTTTATCTATCTCTTGTGTAATGACGGTTATATTTTGTATTACGTATAAAATATAATATATATAGGTTGATATATGATAAAAACTTGAAATATAAACTTAAACGTCACAACAGACCAAGACCGGTCGACCGCCCCTGTTATAGCCGGTCGACCGTTTGCTCTCTGGTTGAAAACGGGCGACCAGCCAAAAACAGTAGGTCGACCGGTTGTCGTATTTTCAGTTTTTTATATAAACCTATACGTCATTTTTCCCTCTACCCTCATTCACTCTTTACTCAAACTGTTCTCTTACCCCAAATCACAAACCCTAGCTCCCATTCTTCAATTCCCAAATCACAAATCCTCCAACAATGGCTCCTCCTCAAAAGAAATCAAAGAAAGGAGCAACCTCTGAAACTTCATCTCTTACCATCTCCGTCAAAAAATGGCTTCAAACTCCAATTGCTGTAACAAGATGGAATCAGATGACAAATTACAAGTTTCATCCAGGCTCTTTCATCAAATTTGATGATTTCACGGCTTACGGAGTTCGGAGGTTAGCCAATAATGCCAACATTACTCCACTAATAGATTTTTCTGCAAATAGTGTGGAGATCAATCATTTGATGATCAAATTATTTTACGCCAACATGAATCTTGATGAATATCAACCTGATAATCCAAATGGCGTCATCTGGTCTATGGTCTGTGGGAAGCAAATTTTTCTTACTCATGCTAGAATTGCCTCTATACTTGGTATACCAAATCGAGGCGAAGAGTTTTCATCTAACTTCTGCGAAGTCTTCACTCGAAATAATACTAGTCATCAGTTCATAGAAGACGATAGTGATGGCACTAAGTCTATTGGACTTCGCCCGACAGCCAGGTTACTTCATCGGGTCTTGATGCATTCTCTTTTTCCTAGACTTGGAAATTATGATGCAGTGTACAAAGAAAACTTCAAGGCACTCTATGCTATCTATGGTGAAATCCAAATCAATTGGGTTCACATGCTTTTTGATGAAATTCTCAAGGTAAATAACTCAACCCGGCCTCATTTCTTTTACAATGAATATATCATGAGACTTTTGTTAGCTTGTGGGGTCAATCCTCCTGAATCTGCAACCTCAAAACCAAAATGCATTGATTCCATCACCATCAAGCGAATGAAGCTTCCTCCACCTTATCTTGAGATTATGCCTTTCGAAGAATGGCAACAAAGAGGACCAAGGAAACAACGAGCAACTTCATCTCGTCCTCGTTCCGATGAAGTAAAACTTTTAAAATCAAAGTCATCAACAAAAGAATCACTTGAAACAATCGCTCGTAACCAATTTTTGCTTGAATCACGTCTCAAGCGCATGGACTCTAAAATTGATAAACGCTTCAATAAGGTCAAGTCATTCTTTGGTATGCTATGGGATGCTATATCTTGTTCCACATCCACCTCTGTTCAAGCACAAGACCCAGGAAAACGTCCTGCTGCTCCAGTTTTCACCTGGACATCATCTGACGAGTCTACAAGAATGAGTGGTCATGGACATGGTGAATCATCTAGAGGGCACAATGATGAGGAAGAAGAAGATGATGATGATGAAGATGATGATGATGATGATGAAGAGGAGATACGATCTGCCTCATCCTAGATTTTATTATGTTTTAGCTCTTTAAAAAACATTCATCGACACTTGTACTAAATAGTGTCGTTATTTATGATTTTCATTTGACATTATGTTCTGTAGTAAACTCTGTTATGTTTTTGATGTGTTAATGATTTATTTTTTCTATGCATATTATATTCATTCTAGTATCTATTACTCCTTTTTGTCGATGACAAAGGGGGAGAAAAGGCTAACAATTGCTTGCAGGAACATACATTTATAAGAATTCAACGAGAAAGAGATCACGTACTCAGGGGGAGATTCAGATTTGCAGATATATATTGTCATCAATCAAAAAGAGGGAGAATGTTGAGTCACAAGTTTTATGAAAGTTTTGATTTCTGACAAATAAGGCGATCGACAAAACAAGGTCATTAGAGCTACATATGTTACTATAGATTATAGGTTGATTATTTGATATTGTAATAGTGATAAACTTGTTAAAATCTATCCTCAAATAATCATGCACCTCAATATAAACCATATATATACGTTTTAAAAGCATTGAACATTCATTGTACAAATTAACAGGAACCGGTCGACCGGTTAATAATCGTACGGTCGACCGTTTCTGTGTAAAATGCACAATGAACGTGCACACATGCACATAACGTATATATATTTTAAATTCCTGTCTACTGGTCACTTTTTAACCTGTCGACCGTTTTTGAACAGAAAGCAATTTTTCCAAAAGACACTTCTCTTCTCCAAAGGTTGCATCTCTTAACCTTTCACCAAAGATCATATCTCTTAATAGCAAAGAGTTACAACCATTCTTATCTATATAAACTCATCCAATTCGTTGATTAAAAAATAACAATTTCATATATTATTTTAATCTAATCTCTGATCTTAATTCTGCATTATAAAAGCTCTAAATTATTTATTGAATCTTTGAAACTATTTCATATCCTTTGATTCAATAATATACTTTCCTTAATCTTTTCAAAACATCATATTGCATACTTTGAGGATAAGATTATAGGAAGGGTGTACTGCTAGTGACAAATCCGTGTTTTCAAGAGCACAAATTGTCAACAACAATTATATTTGTTCTTTTGTTGAAGTCCTCTGTGTTGTAAGAGGCAAGTGTTGAAGTCCTCGGTGTATTAGAGGCGTGAAATCCCGTTCGGCTGTTCGGGTGTTGTAAACCTGTTCCTCCGGGTGAAGCGAGGAAGTTAATAGTGAAAATCCAGATAGAAGTCTGGGACTGGACGTAGGACGGTGCTCCGAACCAGTATAAAAATCTCTGGTGTGATTTTTCTATTTTTTATTTTACTATGCTATTATCATCTATTTCCGCATTTGTATTGTAATCCATATTACACGATCCGTGTATACTATATTAGCACATATAATTGTATACACACCGCACTTTCAGTAGACACTCATGCCAGAATTGAATTGCTCAAAATCACGTTGTAAATAAAAATTTGGCAAATCTCAGAATATACAGTAAATAATAATCACAGATCACAGACACAGAGTATTTAATAATGCAGCGGAAGTAAAAGAAATAGTATTTCATGAAGCTACTATATAAATATATCAGAGTTACATACGATACAATGGAAGAAATAAAGTACAACAGAAGTTTGAATATGATAACCAAGTACAAGCTGAATAGAACAACCGAACTGAAAAGATGAAACTTGACAAGTAGATAATCTCCAGCGATTCCTATCTCCAAAAAGTGGAAATCCAAATCTGTGAATAACTCAGGCTGACCCGAGCGTAAATAAAAATACAAACACTCGAGTCAGGACATACATACTTATACAATGTAAACCAACTCAAGTGAACTGTTGCAAAGATACAAGTAACTTAGAAGATGTTTGGGACCGCCCATCCTCTAAGGATCCGTTAAACTATTTACTATGTAGTAATATACGCTATATACAGTAGTGTCTAATCAGTAAAGCATAATCATATTGAAAATAGCGTTAAGGGGATGGTGAACCTTAACGTGGTCGGATCTTTAAAACCAAAATCGTAGTGGGCTCGCTATAAGGAGATGACACGGCACGCGAGGTAATGCCAGGGTGGATACATCGTTTGTACCCCTGGACCGGTGGTGACGGCAAGCCAGCAGCTTCCGCCCACCTTGAACAATACCCCCGAATCAAAGTGGCGCCACATATCGAATCACAAAAGTAATAGAATGGTTTTCGATGGAGCAAGCTCGATGAAAGGGTGCGACCCTTTGTGTAGCCCGGTATAGCTCCTGTTTTAGTCATTTATGCCAACTCACGGGAGTTGGGTCCACGTAATATACCTCGAGAACGTCGCCACCATTCTACTTCATTCTGGAATCTCCACCGCGTACACAGTTGTTAAAGTGGTTTTCGGTAATGGCCGGCTATAAGACAATATCCGATCCCGGTCTCTTTAACAACCAATCGTTATTATAACCAGTAGTTACAACTTTAAAACAATATATTTTATACTTCAAAATAAAATATCATTTCAACCCAAATCTTTATCCAAATAAAGATTAAATTGTTTCCAAACCATTTCAATATATCATCATACCATATCTTTCAATTCAAATATTTATCAAAATAAATATCAAGTCATTTCTAACCATTTCAATATATTAAATTATCATATCCTTTCAAAACATCCTTTCAAATCATTTTAATATATCAAAATATCATAACCTTTCAAAACTTCGTTCAAAATATCTTATCTTTCAGCACTTCCTTTCAAATTATTTTAATATCAAAATATGATATCTTTCATAACTCCATTTCCAAATCATTTTAATATATCAAAATATTATATCTTTTCAAACCACATTTAAATCATTTAATATATCAAAATATCAAAACCACATTCATTTCAAATCATTATTCATTTTATTCAATTTAAAATACCATTTCAATTCACATTTCAAAACAGTTTATATTCAAAAAAAAAATTAATCATTAAAATGAAGTTATTATGTTCAATAATTAAATTATTAAATTTCCAAAATTTTCAACTTCCAAAGTTCATTTATTCACTTAAGTTTATCAAAACAGTGAAAATTCACTTTTCGTGGCATTTAGAAAACGCTACGGAAAGATACATTCAAAACAGTTCAATTTAACAAAAGACAACATTTTAGAATGTTGTAATAGGGTTTACTTAAATTTCAAATAAACTTAGTTAAATTCAAAAATTATAGCACTTACAAAAATTTCTATAATAGCTTTTAGTTCAATTTAGCTTTTTAGTTCATTATCATCAACTACAGCATTTATAAATGCTGTAATATCATTTACATTGTAATTAATAGCATTTCAAAAATGCAGTCAATTAACTTCAAATATTCAATATAATTTCTCAACCAATTATATTTTTTTATTTAAAACATTTTTAACTCATAAAATCATACATTTTCACATTTTAAACATCATTTAATTTTCCTCAAGTTCATGATTTTATAAAGTTACCATTCAAAAATCAAGATTTAATAATAATTCACTTATTAAATTGCAATGTTCAATTTTAAATTCATTGCATTAAATTTCAGCTTAACATTTAAGTTCAAATTCTCAAATATAACTTAGTTTTATTTTTATTTACTTGACTAAAAGTTCACTTTTAAGTCAATTTCATAAATTTCAAATTTAGTTATATTTCAAAATTTCAACTTAAAGTATTCATTCATTTCACATTTCAACTTTATTGAAAATCATTAATACGATATAAAATCACTTTGAATTCATTTAAATTCAAATTATCATAAATTTATCACAATTTAATATTCAATTTAATTTCCAATTATAATTAAATCAAAATTTCCAAAACAACTTACGTTCAAAATTTTCTAACTTTTCTTTAATTCATTTTACTTACAATTATTCAGAAAATCAATAATATTTTACAAAAATCCTTTTTAATTATATTTAAATCAAAATGTTTTAATAATTACATTTCTAAAATAATTTTAAATTTTTTAGAAAACATATATTAACTACGGGTCTGTATATAATCTTCTACACTAGGAAAAGTGATACGGGTAATATATCATTTCAACCCGTAATTTACAAAGAAAAATCTGGGATTTATCATTTCAAACCCGCAGTCCCAAGTAAATAAAATAAGTTGAAAATCGTTCAGGCCTATTATTTCAGCCCATAACGATTTTCCCCTATTCTAAAGTCCATTCGGGTATGTATCATTTCAACCCATGGTGATTCTAATCTAAAGGGAACTTGCAGTGTGATGAACGGATAAAATAAACAAAATAGCATGAAATAACAGTAACATATAATATAATAGGTGTAATAACAGGTGTGAACATCATATGATAATAATATAAGCAGTTATAACATGATCATATAGTTCTACAGATTCACAGGGTGTCAATTTACTACTTATATAAGTACATAATGTCTGGTGAGAATAACTCACTTTTTTATGCTGGGGATATCAATTAGAATGACACAACGGATCCAGAAGGCACGACCTTTGATTTGAGTGGAGAGAAATAGCAAAGATATCATCTTGTAAACAACCCCAAAACAAGACAATATAACTTATGAATATTCAACCAAAATATATTGAAATAGATTGAAATTGAAAGGCAACAAAGACAAGATAACTTGACCTTGCTACAACCATTCAAAAGCTCGACTAAGGGGTTCGTTTTCTCAGCCATGATGATGATATGAGTGTGGTAGAGACAAGGCTAATAGCCTTGCAAACATTCAAACAAAACAAACAAATAACATAAGTTTTCAAACCCAAATTCAATAAAACAATGTTAGAATTAAATGCATAAAACAAAGCCAAAGTTTTTGCACTTGCTTTCTACCGCCTATGCTTCTGCTATAGATCTGAAATACATGTCTAAGGAGTGGGTTAGGATCAGGTCTTGGGCTCATATGGGTCGGCCATAGCTTGGAAGTAATGGTGCAAAGGTAGATGGACATAGGTGCAACAAAACAACAACTACAAGGCAAATTCATCACTTCTATGCTATAAATGTGTTCGACCATAGGCTCCAGAAGCATGGCCAGTGGGTCCAGGTGGTGGTGGGTGATGTGGCAGAGGGTGGAGGTCAGGTCAGAGGTGGTGGTGGTGGTGGAAGTGGCGGCTAATGGTTGTAGAAGGTGGTGCTAGCCAACTAGGCTCGATTTATGTAAATAGGTGATGGGTTTGTGCATTTTTGGTGTTGTCACTTGCTAAGGTGGGCTCGGCCTAGTCATGGTGATGGACTAGAGGGGTAGTTGATCAGAGAAGGAGGAGGTGGGGGTCATCCTAGATCTGGCTGAGGAGGAGTGGAGCCATGAAGTAGAGAACAAGTTGCAAAATCACATAGAGAAACTAGAAAACAAGAGAAGAGAAGAAGATTTTACCAAATTTTTGCAAGATGGAGGCCATGATTTTTTTTTTTTGGGGTTGAGAAGCTTTGGTGATTCATGAAAGTGAAGAAAAGAAGTCAGCTGAAGATAGTATAAGGAACGGCCAAAATAATTGATGTATTGATTGAAAAAGAAACGGTAAAAGAAACGGTGAAACGACTTTACGTTTCTTAGCTTTTAAAACCTTCCATACTTCCTTTTCTTTTAAATCAAGTAAAACAAAATAAACTTCAGCAAGTACATCTAAAAACCGAAACAAAGTGAAATAAAATAAAAATATATAATTAAATTTAAGAAAATCTAAAAAGAATTAAGGAAATTGCTTAAAAATTGAAAATAGGGTTCAAAAATTACAATTAAAACATCAATGGCCTTGGAAAAATATCTATTTCATTTTAAAAATATTTTAAAGAAAACTTTGAAATAAAATAATTTAATTATCATTCCTAAAATAAAATAAATAATTAAATTTTAATTAAATAGAATTTAAATTAAGAAAATGGCTTAAAATTGCGAAGTAGACTTTAAAATTAGAAATAAATTCAATGCACTTTGGAAAATTTTTATATACTTGAAAAATATTTATAAATAAAGATAAGTACACAAAATAAAAATGAATTAACAAAATAAATATATAAAATTAAATTTGAATATAATTTTGATGAAGAAAATAGCAGAAATTAAGAAAACAGCCTTTAAAAAAAAAAACCAACACAGTAAACTTTGGATAAATTATAACATCACAAAAAGAATGTTTTTAAAAATAGAATATATATCTAACATGTCATATAACACATATTAGAACATTATTTGACAATTAAAACTATAATTTATAAAATTTAACATAAAGAAAATTGTTAAATAAATCTATGTACACACAATATTGAAAACAGTATAACTTTCACAATTTAAATCCGTTTTCCACGAAACGAAAAGTAGTATTCATGTTATAAAATCTATTTTCATAAAAAAATAAAAAAAATTATAATTCAAACTTTTTAAATTTTTAAGTAAAAAAAATCAAACATTGACTATTTTGACCAAAATCAACATTTCAGGAAAATATTCAACTTACACAAGTTTGAAATTATAATACACATAATAATCAACATTTATATTTTTAAAATGAAATGTTTGAAATAAAAAAGTTTAAAATAATTTTAAAATAAAATAAAGTCAAATTTAAATTATATGCAAAATCTAGGGTTGTTACATATGATTAACTCTACTTAATGATCAGACTTAGTTTTATAATCGTTCATTAGATGTTCTATTTGTATGGCCATCTCAATTCGAAATAATAGAAAATGTATTTTGAATATAGGATATTACCTAACCCTGTAGTATAATGGTGGTATCTGTTTTATGCCTTCAGTTGCTTCACCGAATGGACTTTAGATACATATTAAAACATTGAGATTTCAATGTGTTGCATAAATATGTTATACATATTATAAATTTTGATCACCCCCATTTCATTTTCTAGTTTCTTAATAATCCTAAACTTTTATACCTTATTTTCCGAGTTGGTAGCCATTGACCATAATAACTTCAGCTGTTCATTTTTTTAAAATATTTTGTTTTAGTGATTTAAGCTCGGAAGGAGTATAGATTTAATTTCCAGATAACCAAGAGTTAATGTATTGTTATTAGGAAGGGAAGTTGAGTTCGATTGGTTTTCTAAGAGGCACTTGAAGGTTTTTGAACTGCTTATTAAATGAAACAGTTATTAAGAATGATATCATGTGAAATACTTGCTATGAATGAATTCAGCCCGTGTTAAAAAAAAGTTTAAATTTAGAACATAGGATTTGAGAAGAAAACCCCAAAAATTAGAAACTAAAACAAAGAGCCATGTAGGTAATGAGAAACATATAGCAGAGAAAAGCAATTAGACTCCAAATGGAAGTTTTCTAAATTTTCATGATCACATAAGCAAACGTTATATTTCCCTAATCACATGAGCGTTAGTTGATGGCAGAACAAATGCCAGTAGTCACAGATGCTTTAACTACAGACCATTTCTGAGAAACATATAAATCCGTAAGTAAAACAATTTTTAGCATTTTATAAGTATATTAATATATCAAACAAAGGTAACAATGTATAATATAGTAGAAGTTCAAAATTGATATATGTAAAAACTAGAAGAAGGAATATTGCTACTCATTGGTCAATGTTGCAGCCTTTGCCAGAATTTTTATAGTTATTGGATTAACATAAAAAATTGATCCATTACTTCAAAAGGTTCATGAAAAGGTGCGCTGTTTGGAAAAAAATTCAATTTTTACTGGAATAAACCAAACTAGAGGTAATTAGGGAAAATGACAAAATTTGAAGAAAAGATAGGCTGAAAGACGCCATGTTTCATTTTTACGCTGAAGCACAAATGCTAGTTGTAGTTAGCATTATGTTCAACTTTTACACTACACAAAATGCTAATTATATCTAGCATTATATTCAGTTCTACACTATATAAAATGCTAGTTATAACTAGCATTGTCCTTCAACCTAAAAATCAAACTTGTTGTTCTTCAGCCTAATTTTTTTTTGTAAGTTTGTCCTTGTGCCTATTTTCTTGACCAAATTATTGGCAAACTTAAGCTAACATATTAACAATTTAATGATTGTCGCCTGCAAAATGTTATTATCTCCAAAGGCATGCACATTTGAATCGGATGCAAATGAATGAATTAGCCATATCATTATTATTGCAGTAAGGTATATTTAAAATATATGAATCAAAATCCAAACAAAATATGTTCAACACAGCAAGACATCAATTTACAATATAAAAGATATAAATTTACAAGGATAGGATATCAATCAAATCACTATGTTGGCAAAACAACATTTGCTTTTTTTGGTGAAACAAGACTTGCACTGTAGCGAATAAGTTGTCCTAGATCAATAGCTTCTATCTTGCAGCTCTGAATATAATTTCCTGGCTGGGTGTGTAAATTGTACAAGTACAAATTATTACATACTCTAGTATATGATTTACTGCAAATAAGAAACTTTCTATTCTTGGAGAATCATGGGAAAATCCCATCCAAGTGGAAGAAGGGACCAACCTTATATATCATATTCCAAGACTCTTCCACACCAAACTTATATCTTTATGTTTGATTTTTAGATTTTGGTCTGTTCCTAGTTTCGAAAAAAATTCAACTTGAGCCTACAAATACATGCGAACAACCCATGGTGTTTGACAGGAAACCTTAATCTTGATCAATAGATTTGAATGAAGAAAATTTTATAAATAAATATCCTTATAGAAAATTAAAACTAATTTGCTTACCTATAAATGTCAATAGATTGAAGGAAATGTAAACTCTTTCTACTGTGGTTGCAACTACATAGTACGAACATATTTTTACATGTGGAAGTTACTTACATATTTCAGCACTGAATTTTATTTACCTAATAGTTTTCAGTACTTGATATTATTTTTTTGATGTTAGACTATTTAGGCAAGTGAAAAAATGTTCGCTACCAAGGAGAAATGCAACCTTAATGCAGCAACTGGAGGAAGAAGTAAAAAATGATAGGCTTGAGACTATGGAAGTGCTTGATCGGGTTCTTGAATTAAGAAATTAAAAAAAGATGTATGCTCTTATTAGTACAGCAGGTGCAAAGGAAGCAGTTGTCATCTTTCTTCCTTCAAAATTAATGTCTTTGATCTTGACTTTGCAGTCTATGCCATATTTGGCGGTGATAATCTTAGCTGCAGTTGGCATGAGGTGTTCAAGTTCGCTAGAACTCAAACTATCAATGTAGCTTAATCTACACCTACACTGAGCTTTGTTTCATCAGCCCGTTAAAACAAAGCAAGTTGCCTTGCCTTCTATTACTAATTTTATCACGACTTTCTCTTTTTCCCTCGAGTTATAGTGTGTAGATAAAACATTGAAAATCTTAATAGCACAATATAGATGAACTTTATTTGGAGGATGCAGTGTGGGATATATCATCATTAATTGGTTCACCGAAGGTACTCATCTACTGTTTCATATTTAATTATATCACTTTATATTGCATCTTGATATATACATTTCCCTCTCAAACTTCAGGGCTAAGAAGTGATGTTACTAAGTTATTTTGATCTTTATTTGTAAATAATTCAAAAGCAAGTAACTCACACTGTTGTTGAGAGGTTTTTTATTTTCATAACCAATTTTACCCGATTGTTGACATACAATTGGTGAGCAAACAAAGAAAACAAAATAGATGCAAGTCAGGACAAACGTGCTTTTGTGCTGCATGAATTTGTAGATTATGATGTACGAGTATTTAGAACGTGATCTACTTATTGATGTTTTTTTAATTAACAAAACTCAATCCAAATAAAATAAATAATTTAAGCTGAATAACTACGAGTCCGTGAGTTGGAAATAACATTAGGCTACGTTGAGAATAATATACATCTATACCACATAAGTTATTTCAAAATGCAGGATTTTGAAATAATACACATTTTTCATCAAAAAGAATGTAATCTGTTGCTCTTTGAAATAGTTGGTTGGTAAAGGAAAACTCAATATAATAAGTACATAGCTTTTTGCATCAATTTTTAACTCATACACAAGGAAGACAATGCAATATTACTATCACATTATTTGTAATTTATTAATTGCATGTTATGTTAACCAAATAGAAAAAATATTGGTATAGTTTGAGTTTTATCAGGTTGATAGTCCAGTTAATTTAAGAAAGTAACGAGATAGTGTTACTTTATTTTAACAGGCCATAGTGAAACTTATGTTAGTACTGAAAAATGTTAATGTAGTCTGGTGTCAGTACTACACAACATATATGACTGATTGACCAAAGAATCTATCAATTGACAATTATCTTAAAATATAATAAATATAGGACATGAGCTTTGGAGCAATGTATTAATATCATAACTTTTTTGTTATATTGTCAAGCTAAATAACGCAACTTCAATGCATAGGTTTCATATTGTAATATTTTGTAAATTACCAGGACTTGAGTACTACTTCACTACCCTACGAGAAAATTATTACTATGCATGAATTAAGCTTACTATAAGAAATATACATCTAGAGATTTGTTTTTCTACAACCAACCTTATTTGATTGTCATCCGTAATTTTCAGGTATGGCCCCTACTTTTGCTTTTGCAACATTTTCCCTACATATAACATAGATAGTTGAAAAGTAGTACAATGTTATTCCTCTCGTTAAAGGACCTGCTGTAAAAAGCTTTAAGTAAATTTTTCCCGTATCATGTTCACACTTTCTAATTGGCACTCCGTATATTTAACTTGGTTAGTCATAATATGAGGTCATTTATGTAGTTGCAACAATCAACAATTTTTCATAGATGCTTTTTCTACAGGATGCATCACTAGGAGATCAAGTTGGTTATCATTTATATCCAGTTACTAGAATGGCTGGAAATGGATGGTATAACAGACTTTATACTGTTATCGGGCAGGTATTTCTGCTATACTAATTCTTATTGTAATATACAAATCATATAACATATAAACTGAAATATATATTAACAGTTCATGGAGGATGCATCGGAAAAATATCAGTTTGAGATACAGAAGGTAATTAGATTTCTGCTAGAGTCAATAGGAAAATTAACAAGCAAATGACTGCGAATTTATGTTTTTTTGTTGCAGATTGTTGGGATCCCTACTTAATTGGAGAGTTTCTAGAAAATTCTAGACGTTTCTAGAGAAATCTAGAATTTTCTAGAATGTTCCGAAGAACTCTAGAGAAGTGTAGAACTCTCTAGAAGCTTGTGGAAGAGTGTGGAACCCTCTGGAATATTCTAGAGATATGTGGAACCTTTTGGAACCTTACAGAAGAGTATGGAAGAATAAAGAAGGGAATGGAAGAGTGTAGAGATTCCTAAAGAGTGTGGAGCATTCTAGAGAATCAATCTCTACCGTCGGATGCAAGTAATCTCCACCATTCATTATGGAGGTTGAGTAGTATAAATAGGAGAAGGAGCCCTATTACTAGCCATCCAAGATTCCAAGGAAGAAGCCACTTCTTAGACTGAGAAAAAAACTTGAGAGTTAGAGAGATCCTCTTTGAGAGAAACGAGTGATAGCTTGAAAAGTCTTTATCCTCAAGCTTGAGTGAGCCACCAAGTGTGAGTTACTTTTGTAATCATATTATTTTAATCCTACTATTCTTTTGTATAGTGGAAGAATCTCCATGTTGGAGAATTATAAACTCTTGTGCTTCCATTGCTACTTTTAATCTTAAAGTGTCTATCTTAACTTCATGAAGCGGGGAAGACCGAGATTTCCCCAACACAGATTAGTTAATGTTGCAGTAGAGAACTAAAAACTTGACAAACCGTGCTCCAATAATTTCTCTATATTCAATGGTGGAAGCAATGGTGGAACATAATGGTGGTGGTGATGGTGTGCATGTTGGTGGTGGTGGTGATGGATAGTAAGGCGTTGAAGGGATGGTTGGGGTATTTATAGGGACATAGGGGTTGTTCGGGGAAGGACAAGAGTGAAATGGCCACTGTCCATATCGACCAAATAGGTAATGAAATAAAGGATCACATACAAACCTTCCTCTTTTCCCTTTGCTTCCACAATGAAACCTACTTCTGCTTGCATTTTTCCATAATCATGCAACTCATTTCTGTATAACCTTCAACTTCAGAATAGTAGTTTGAATTTACAAGTCTTGATTATCAATGGCTTCGGTTGTGAAGTTGGAAGAAAGAAACAGAAATGGAAGTAGGCGCACTAGGAATGGTTTTGACATAACGCTATCCATTGTTGTACTTACCACAACACACAATAGAGGATTTAAGTTTATACTGCTTCTGCTATATAAGTGTCGGAGTTTATTATAGAGTCGAGCTAGATGTTGGTGTTTGTGCCCCTACATTAAGCATATTTTATCTCTTCACATAAATATTGCTAATTAAAAAGCTGCATCAATCATATTTGTTATATTTTATTTCATTTGGCAGGAAATTTGGTATGCAAAATGGTAGAGTTTTTTGTAGTTGACTCATTTAGAAATGTTGTATTGCATAGGGATCAGTTTTAGAGATTTAGTTTGAGCTACAGAGAGTGATAGGAGAATGGAAAATAAATTAAAGATGACATATGGCAATGAGAATGCAAAATTGTAATTTGCTGTATATTTTATCTCATTTCAGACGCACATTGATTCTTGAACGGTGGCATTTTTTGTGTTGATTACTGATAATTCTAATCTATATTTGATGAAGAAATGATAGAATTTATTGACTGATTAGAATTAGCAAGCTTCTCAATTGCGTATTCTTTTTATAATCCAAGGGAGATGTTTTGTTCACCTGCAAACTACCATATTACATTATGCTATGACTACTTTTTTGTGCTTCCACTATTTTTTTATAGTTAAAATTTTATTTCATTTTATTACCACACATATTATTTTTGCCGCTATCAATTATTTAAAATTTTCATGGATAGTTGATGTTTGGTAACTTGGTCTGAAAACTTATGCATGACATATAGCATAACAATACTATATGCACATAAGTTTTCTTCTTCTCACCTAGTGTATGAAGATGTGTACAAAGTGTAATAATTGAAACTAAAAATGAGAACAAGTTCATTTATATACACATCTATTTATACTTCCTCATAATGAATGTGGATTAATTATTTTCAAATAAAATAATATTATTACTTTCTGTTGTCTTAATTGGAACTTGAAATATGATATATCTCATTTAAATGTGAATCAAATTAGAATCATTGAGGTAATGGTAAATTTGACTTATTGGAAATAAAGCACAAAATTGAATTAAAATTGACCGCAAAGTAAATATATTATCCTATATAGTGAATTGATGCAAAACTATCATATCAAAAAGTAGAATAAGTTGATTTTCATTTACAAAATAATTATGAAGTCTACTCACATGACATTTCGAAAATGCATTCACTGAATAATAAAACTAAGTATCTAATTCATAAATACATTGATTGTCTAATTATAGTTCCCCTAATTGTTTATCTTTTATGTGACAACAACCATCTATGTTTACTCCACAACTCATACAAATGTGTTGTTGAACTAATGCATGACATTATGATTAGAGCAGGCTCATCTAGACGTGCATATATGCTCGTAATTAATAATAATGTTCATACGCTCGATATCGATCCCTCTACAACTAGATCGGTGGCCTTAAGAATCCTTTTAATGCCTTCTTTGAATTCTCTGTACCTTGTTGACTTGAATTGATTAAATGCTTGCACATAGCACAAAGCAGCTGTAATTACTATAGAACTTAAACAGTGGAAATGACATGAAGAATGAGAAGAATTTTTTTGACATCCCTGCTACTTTTTTCTTCAATTTGGTCTAATAAATTGTAAGTGGCTACGTGAAATTTGGCATTCACAAGCCTATTTGGAAGCACAAGTTTTAGGTCGGTTAAAATTTAGAGATGAAGTATAACCAAAATCAATAATGTGATTTATTTTATTCTACTTATGATTTCAGGTCAGCTGAAATCAAACTCGGTCAATTGATGTGTTCAAACACAGTGTGTTTAAAGTTTAAACACAATTATTGTTGTGTTCAAACATAATGTGTTTAAGATTAAATACAACCACTGCTGTGTCTTTAAACGCGCTGTGTTTATACATAACTACTGTTGCGTTTAAAAACACAGCAGCTGTTGAGTTTTCAAACACTGCTGCTGCTCAGAAACACAGCAGCAACCTATGTTTAAACAAAATGTTTAAAAAATTATCTAATCAAGCCATGAAACTAAGGCCTACGTTGGAGAGAAACTATGGCTTTTGGTTCTTCCATGTTGCACAAAGCTTTCAAAGCATGATACACAATATTTGTATGACTTTGCAAAGAAGTATAAAACCTGTGAAGTTACATGATTTCTTAATGCGCAACATGTAAGAAGAAAACACTTACAAGGAATGATGGTATGGTAATATTACATGGTCAAGGAGCATGAAGGAAAGAGTAGACAAGAAAGTGAGAAATCGTCAAACTTAGAGCTTCGTTGATAACATTGCTTCTCAAAATGGCGGGACAATTACTAAATAAGGAAACAAGATAAGGGACAATGGCTTATGATGGGCGGTGTTTGATCAAGCCATGAGCCACCAAGATAACGGTCAGATTCCATAGAATTTTCTTATTTTTCCTACTTTTCAATATTTGGCAATGGCTTAGAAGTTCTACGTATATGTATATGTGTGTGTTACTGTATATTAAATTACATGTAGAACCAAGTTAATTAAGAAGGTAATATAAAACAAAAGGAGATAGTTGCTATCACATTTCCTTTTAATGTAGAATAAGAAAATATTAAACTTGGTGAAAGCACATTTCGTCTTGCATAATTGGATAATTTCTACTTTCAGTATTAGCATTGATTAGTTTGTCAATCATTTCAATCATGGTACGAGAATAACGAAATTAAATAAAAAAAATTAACAACAAAAAGGAGTGACTAAATTAAAGAATATTTCACCTAAATTTGTGGTATGTATGGGTTTGAACGTGATCTTTAGAGAAGGGATTTATTTATCTTAAGAGCATCTCTCAGTGTTGATATAACTTTAAATAATGTGGAATTTAGAAGATCATCATCATTATCATAAGGCTTATCCTATGAAATAACCATGCGCCACACACTTTTAAGCCATGTTTATATTTAATTATGAATGCCAATTTGTTATCCAGTTTGCACTATGAAATGAATAAGTGTAAAAAGAAAAAGAACTAACAGAATGTGTATTATTTTCATAACCACAATTGAATCAACTTAAAGTTGCATATATATTAGCTGCTTATTGTATATGCTTGAGCTTCGGTTTGCATTGACTGTTTTTTAAACTTCATTTATGGAAAAAACCAATTAATATGATAAGAATGGATATTGAGATTTTAAGATTGTAAATTTTCATACAACAAAAAAATCGAACTGAAAAAGACCTTACAGATTTATGACACGCCAGTTTTTCAAAAAAAAAAAGATTTCTACAATTTAGTTATCGTCGAGATCAAATACAATATTCAACAACTTCCCCCACTCTCTCGTATCTCTATGAGAGACTATCCAGCAACACATAAAAGGCATCGTGTTAACAATATAGAAATGATATTAAAACAAACAACACAAAATAAAAGTGCGATAGATGTGACCTTATGCAAATGCCAAGGCAGTAACTCATGGCCCATGTAATTCACAATAAATGATACAAAAGTTACCCATATGAATTCAATGTATAAAAGAAAAGGACAATACCAAAAAATACCCAACAACATACGACTAAACACCTTGAATGTGGAGCAAAGTTAACAAATTTTGCCTTGAACAAATAAAATTGTATGTTCATGTTAAATAAATAAAGATTAAAATTCATTTAATAGACAAATCATTTTGAATCTTGTCATAAAACAATATTTACCAAGAAATCACATGATAGGATATAATCAATATGTTACTCATCCACTTGTAATTAATATGTCAGTAACTTTTATTTGGTTCAGAATGAAAATACAAAGTTTAGAAAGATAGATAACTAAGGTAGTGTTTAGTTTAAAAACGAGTTTTATGTTTTCAGTTTTCAATGTATATCTCAAATATGAGAAGAATGGAGGGACAGCGGAAGGGAAGAAAGAAAGTCGACGGATGAGGGATGAAAGGGATAAAGGGACGATGGAAGAATGGATTGTTTCACGTGTTTGTGTTATTTTTCAAAATGCGAAAATTAAAAAAAAGTTGTTTTCTATTTTGTATGTTAACTTCATTTTCTAAATTGATCGTTTTCGGTAATATAAATGCGTCGTGTGCATTTTGTATGGACGATAACCAAAAACTAAAAATAACAAACCAAACACTATCTAAGTGTCTCAAAAATATAGTAAGTGATTTGACATTTTGTCAAAGGTGTCCTTGTCCAACTCTATATGTATTTCAATTCCAAATCTAGATGTGCCTAAGTGTTTGTGTTATTTGTCAAAGAGAATCATATTACAAAAAGACAATAGACAACACATGTACCTGGATCACCATAGTACATGGTGGATAATGAGTTAGCATATTTTAAGGCACGCTAAAATACACACAATTATTGTACAAAAGTATAACGACAATTAAAAGGAAAATGTAATAAATAAATATAACGTATTCTCATCTTACATTAACTCATGCTTCAATCCAAATCAAAGTTAATCATATAATACTCATATTTTGATTTGACTTATTGAACTACAAAATGAACTTGCAATAACCCACTACCTACTTATAACTAAATTGATGACCCACTTACTGTCCTTGTTACTCTACGTCCTTAGTTACATATGACACTTTTTTGTTCTCCTTCCTCCATGCATTTTCTACCCTATACCTCTTTCGTTTCCCTTCTTATTTACTACAACCAATTGTATAGGACAAGGTACACTCAAACATAATAAATTCATTCATCCATCACAGTAAGATATTTTTTTTTATATATATTATTCTCATTATTCAAACAACTCCTCTAGACAAACCGAATTAAATATCACATGCTCTTCTCACATCTCACATAACGATAATGGTTCACGGATTTATTTCAGCTTTTAGAAAACCATCTATTGGAATGATATATACATTGGACAACCAAATTAAAAAATAAATGCACTTTATTCAAACAACCAAATTAAAAAATATACATGTCAACTTTTTTCAGTTTGACTATTTCATCTATTTTCTATAACATCGTAATAAAATATTATTCATTGTTTTGGAACATAGGATGGAACTGGATGACAACCTCTATTCATCCTCGAGAATGACTTACATTTCAATGTTAGTGGGTTATAATGGAAAGAGCATGAAGGTTTGTGTTTGTTCCAAACCTATAATCCCTACATACTAAGTTCATATTTTATGCCATTTGTAAACAAGCATAAACTCTTTAGGATTGTATTTGTTAGGTGAGCCAAAAGTTGAGCACTAACACTATTAAGGAACAAAATTCACATAAAAATTTGCTATTTAATGACTCGGGTCAACAAGTAGATTGTAAGCAAGATGGATCAATGTATCAAATAAGTGTACGAGTCAACATATTTATTCAATCAAGCAACCACCGCGTAATGATTTCCCTCTAATATTTATTGTTATCAAAATTTTGTTTTTTTATAACTGCTTTACATATGTCATTCGTATCAAGACCCCAAACACTAGTATGGTTGTCCCGCCATCAAATCGTTCCTTAGCTCAACACAACCATCGAAGATGAGAGAGGTTATCCCAATTGGCAACCACGACAATGTCTTGGCCATCATCTGTAACTAACAACGTTTGTCAACGTTATATGCAACCATATGCGCAACCAGAACATCCACAAATTCGGTTGCATATGATGCTTACTGGTCCTATAATGCAAGTGTCCTCACCTAACAACGTTGACCAACAATTCCCCAACCCACTTGCACACAGACTTAACACAAAGAATAACCAACACGTATTTATTGAAAAATCAGCAAGCAGTGGCACTAAATTATAAGTGTATGGTCTTTTATATTTGGTTCAACAATTACCTCACATTGTTCTAAAATTTCACTTTATACCACTTTTCCTTAACTCCTTTCAACAATTTTCTCATCTTCCAGTGGTGACATGATCAACAGATCAATAGGCCATCAAATTGTTCAGTAGCACAAACACTGTGAAGGCAGAGAGAACGATTGACAAATTTCGCAAGCAGCTCGAACATCAATGATGACAACCGTATAGTCGATCATGCATCATCAAATAGTTGCATATCGACAATGAATAAATGTTTACAAAATATCACTAAATAGATACAAGCGTTACCCAGATAACATATCTATCACATGCTCAGCGGGTCAATGTACATACTCCATATAAGAGATTATCACTCCTTCCTTTCTGCTTGAAAAAACAAATATCAATGTACTTATCAGTTTTTATTCCATGACACTTTATTATCTTCATTATCATTAGGATGAAATATGATGCTTGCATTAATACAATATCATATGGATCTACTGCTCAAGGGTTGCGATGTCAATGAGAAAGAATGTTAATAATCGAAGAGGGGAGTAATGCACAACGTCCAAAATCAAAAATGTATCACCTTCCCTTGTGTAACGAAACTAATAGCACATTATAAGATTTGTTTTTCCATGTATTCACTTATTAGGTAATGTACCCTTAAAAATTATATATGATATAGAATAGCAATTGTTCTTCTTATTAATGAAAATGCAGAAGCACGGATGTGGAAGACTATGATGAAGCAGAAACAACACAAATTGTAGAGAATAGTGTTCAACAACAATTGCAATCCACCGACGTTATTTTTAGGTCTAAAGAATATACCATTTTCATTTTTTAGAGCTCTCCACTAGATCGATGTGTGTTTTAAGGAAAGTTCCATAAGCAATCCAATTTTCGGAACATGTGGTAAATCTGGAGAGGTAAAGCTACTAGCATTAATGTAGCCACCTTCGGAACTTCGTTGGTTGTATGACGGAAATGACTGGAAATTAGCATCATTTCTATAACGTATTCGACCAATATAATGCTGCAAATGCATTTACAAATCTTGAATGTCATTTAGATGATAGAAATTAGGGTCGATGTGGGATCGATTCTTTTACTATACATGGAGAATTATGATATAGGTCACGTTCACTACTACTTGAAAATGGCTATAAACCTATTTACTCACAACTATATATCTACGATCCTGACACTGCATCAAAATTTCGACACAATAGAAATAAAGAACATAAGAAAAAGTATTGGAAACTATTCAAATGGTGCTGCTGCAAGATAATCATTTCATAGGATTATACCATTAGGCATATAATATTTTGAAAGAATTTGCATAAGTAGCTTATGATTTACCAATCAGCCAACAATAAAATAAAATAAATGACAAATATGTGTACAATATGCCTATAATTGATAAGATAGCAGTTATAGTGCCAGGTAATGGGAATCAATTAAGCGCAACTAGGGATGTTATCATATATATTCGAGGAGGAATACATTTGCAAAGGATTAGTGAATGGCATCCGGCTTATCTACCACTTCACTATGTTCTACTCTTTCCAAATGGTGACCTTAGTTAGGTATTAATCATACAAAATGGAATCCGAATTTAAATTGCCGGATGTTTGATAAATTGACTACTATAGTTATCGAATATTTGAATGGGAAGATGAATATTCAACTATTTTGCTCGAACGAAAATTGTTTCAAAAATTTATTGTTGATGATCGGGAATGTACAGGGAAAAATAGATTGCAATGGGCTAGGACTCATCAATCACAACTTTTGAGAGAACTTCACTATGGCGTCATAGACATTGAATCTGATGTCTTACAACCTAATCAAATTGGAAAACGGCTCTTCTTACCATCGAGCTTCAACAATACCCCCAGACATATGTATAGCTATAACAAGGTACAATAAGCATTCAGATATTTTTTACAATGACTGCATATCCTAATTGGCGAGAAATTCAAAATAATATAATGCAAAACTAAGAATCAAGTGATCTGTTAGAGATGATACCTGAATTTGGGGAAGAAACCATTGAGGAAGCTCATAAATCGACGAAGCTGAAACCCAGGGCTGTGGAGTTGAAGTTTTCGAGCTCATTCGATGGAGAAGCGGTTTCATTCGGTAATTGAGGAAGGCCGAACCAGAAATCTGGTTCGGTAGAGGAGATGCTGAACCAAAGATTTGGACCGATGGAGCTCGTCCGGTGAAGTTCGTTTGGTGAGAAGGTGACCTTGTTCGGTGGAAGACCAGAACAAAATTTTGGTCCAGTGATAGTGCTTCGATCGGTAATGAAGGCAAGAGGAAGCCTCATTCAGTTAAAGGAGATGGAGAACCAAAGATTTGGTCCGGTGGTGATTGGAGATTTGCCGCTCCAAATATCTCGACGGTAGTGACGGGATGTTGGTCTAGAATTGCCGCTCCATATATCTCGTTTGGTGCTCTGCCGAACCAAGTTAAGACTATACCAAATATATGTTTCGGTATTGGACTATACCGATCCAGATCCTGAGCGTTGTTTGTCGGTCCAGATCTTGAGTATTGTTTTTCGAACCAAATGTTGTTGTGCTCTTGCCGAACGAAGCCTTAGGGATGCTATACAGCAGCTATCCTTCCTCATTTCTTCACTCTATAAATAGTGGAGCTTCTGAACAACAATGGCAGTCATCCTAGAGAGTTGAAACTCTATAGAATTTTGTCTGTATTGTAAATTCTTCTTACGTATAGCCTCCAAAAGTGAATCAATCTTGTAAATCTAATCTTTCAGTGATTAATAAAATATCCTCTGCCTAAGTGGACGTACACTGCCGCGCGGTAGTAGAACCACTATAAATACTAATGTTATTCATTTTTCGGCATTGCATTGAACTGTGCTATCTATTCTGGTGTTTATCGCTGTTTGTTTCGTCTTACTACAATCACAATCCAATTCGTTGTTTCCCCGCTCCGATGGTTTTTTATATCCCTTGGACTGATCATCTGAAGGGATTTTCCCCAACAGTCTAGTATCAGAGCTACAAGGTTGATTGAGGAGTGTTAGATGCTATGGTAGGAGATGAAGTGACCCCAGTTGTTACAAGACCCTAAACTAGAGGGATGTTTATCGCGTCAGGATCACAGCTGGAAATTGAGAAATGGAATTGGGATAAAGACTTCGAGAAGTGGCAATGGAGGATGAAGACTGTTCTAATGGGGAATGAAGTCCATCCAGTAGTGTTTGCCCCTGAGGAGTTAACGGCTAACATCTTAGTGGCGGAAAGGAAGGAGATGGATAAATGGGCGTTTACTATTTTACAGTTAGCTATGGGAGAGAATGTCATCTCAGAAATCAGCAGTGAGACCACTGCTAGGGGCAATTGGACGAAGCTAGAAAATTTATACTTGAAGAAATCTCTGACTAACATGTAATATTACTGAAGACATTTTTCACCATGCGGATGAGAGAGAGTACTTTAGTGAAGGATCATCTTAATTTTTTTTGATGATCTCGTGATAAAGATGATGACTGTTGACTTGAAGATGGATGAGGAGAAAATGGCAATGATTCTTTTGTGTTCTCTTCCGAAGCAATACATAAGTTTTGCTAACAGCCTTATCTTCGCTAGATACACATTGACAGTGGAAGATGTGAAGTAAGGCCTTATATCTGAGACCTATTTGTTGAAAGCGGTAGATAAGATAAGAAGAATTGGCACTCTAGAGGGGGTTCCATGTCTAGGAAGTCCGAAAATGGCAAGAGAGGAAAGTTTAAGGATGGAAAGTGTTTTATCAGCAAGAAACCTGGTCATTGGAAAAAGGATTGTCCAAATTTGAAGAAAAAGGAATAAGATGGATCTTCATCATTTGTAGTGGAGAAGTCTGTATCTGACGATGTGTTGTCTGCAGTAGTGTCGGATGTCTCAGACTATTAGATGTTGGACTCGAAGGCGTCTTTCCATATGACACCTAATAAGGATTACTTTAGTTCTTTCGTTGGATGAGAGGAAAGTTCTATTCTTATGGGTAATGATGTTAGCAGTAGAGCAATGAGTGAAGGTACCGTGAGGATGGGGATGTTTGATGGAGTGATACGCACTTTGACAGGTGTCTAGTGTGTTCCGGGTCCTCGAAAGTTCTTAACTTCCTTAGGATAACTGGCATCATTGAGATGCAAGGTAACTATCAAGAAAGATAGTCTGAAGGTTTTGAGAGGTGCACTAGTTCTTATGAAAGGAGACGTGTTTCAAAATTTGTATTTTCTGAAAGGAACCATAGTTCTTGGAGAGTCATGTGTTGGAGTAGACAGTTCTTGTGCATTGGATGCCACAAAGTTTTGACATCTCAGGTTGGGTCATATTTTTTAGAGAAGGAGTTGCTTCGGAGAAGGAAGATGATCAATGGAGAAAGCTTCGACAAGATGGACTTCTACTAAGAGTGTGTGTTAGGCAAGCAAACTAAAGTATCTTTTGGAGTTAGACTGCATAGATCGAGGCAAGTACTTGAGTACGTGCATACAGATGTCTAGGGACTGGTTGTTACAACTTCTCTTGGAGGAGCAAAGTATTTTATCTCTTTCATTGATGACTTTTCTCGAAAAATACGGATGTATGTAATGAAGGCCAAATCAAAAAAATTTGAGAAGTTCAAAGACTCGAAAGCGCTTGTTGATAACCAATCTGGTTCTAGGTTGAAGGTGTTGAGATCTGATAATGGAAATTAATTTATCTCTAGGGAGTTCCTCGACTTTTGTAGAGAGTATGGCATTCTGAGACATTTCACTACATCCGGTGATCCATAATCTAATGGGGTTGCAAAAAGGATGAACATGACTCTAGTGGAGAAGGCTCGTTGCTTAAGATTGATGGCGACCTTGTCTAGAGGCTTTTGGGATGAGTCATTATCAACCACGACGCATATCATTAATCGAATTTCATGCTCAGCCATAGATGGGAAGATTCCATAGGAAAAGCGAAAAGGTAAAGCAGTGTATCTTGGTTACTTCGGATTTTTGATTATCATGTGTACGTTCACCACATGGGTGATGACAAGTTGGAGGCTAAAGCATACAAGGGCATGCTAATAGGATACACTGATGGTATCAAAGGGTATCGAGTTGGAACCCTGTTGATCGGAAGATTGTTCCAAACATGTTACTTTTGACGAATCTGCTATGTTCAATCCGAAGGAGAAGCTACCTGCCACATCAGAAGATGCTAATAGGCCTAAGGAGATGGAAGAAGTTCCCACGTTTCAACCAAATAGTAGAGTTGTTATTGATGTTGTTGAGGAAAACGCAGTTGACGAAACATTACAGGATAGTCCATAGGGTCCTTCTAGTAGTGTTGGTGATGTGCATGGATGTAGAGGAAGTTTAGTCCAAGGTGGAGCTAAAAGAAGTTTAGGTGAAGCTATACCTACCCGGATCAGTCGTAGGACTAAAAAGCCGCCCGAAAGGTATGGTGATTGCCAGTTTTTAAACCTTTGCCTTGGTGATCAGTTTTACTATGCCCTACATGCGGTTTTTAAGGAGCCGCTTGACCTTGATGAAGCTTTGAAGTTATGTCACAGTTCGAAGTGGATGTGCGCTATGGAAGAGGAGTTAGAGTCATTGAAGAAGAACCAGACTTGGGATTTGGTACCACCTCCTCAAGGAAGCCGAGCCATAGGTTGCAAGTGGATGTCCAAGGTAAAGGATGGTGGGAGATACAAGGCTAGACTAGTTGTTAAAGAGTTTTCACAAAAAAAGGTATTGGAGTGTGGTGAGACATTCTCTCCAGTAGTGAGGCATACGTCCATCTTCATTATGCTTGCTATCGTTGTAGCTCATGATTTAGAGCTAGAGTAACTAGATGTAAAAGTCGCTTTCTTGCACAGAGACTTGGATGAGACCGTCTACATGAAGTGGCTAGAAGGATTTGTTATAGATGGAAAAGAAAATTGGGTTTGCAAATTGAAGAAGTCATTGTATGGACTTAAGCAATCGCCTAAACAATGGTACAAGAGATTTGACTCTTTTATGCTTTCACTTGGTTTTGATCGTAGCATCAAAGACACTTGTGCGTACTTCAAGCATTTAAGGAATGGTAGGCGGGTGTACCTACTCTTGTATGTGGATGATATGTTGATTGCTTCCAAGGACAGAGCTGAAATCGATAGTTTAAAGCGAAAGCTAAAAGACGAATTCGAAATGAAAGACCTTGAAGAAGCAAAGAAAATTCTGTGTTTGGAAATTCAAATGAATAGAAAGCTAGGACTTTTGAGACTTGCTCAAAAGGAGTGCATTCGAAAGGTGCTTGCTCGATTTAGCATGGAAGGGGCAAAGGCAATCAGCACACTCATGCCTTTGCACATACAACTTTCTAGTAAAGGCTCTCCAATCTTTGAATAGGACAACGCTTATTTGATGAAGGTCTCATATGCAAGTGCAGTTGACAGCTTGATGTATGTCATGGTCTGCATTAGGCCTGACATTGCACAGGCGGTTGGATTGGTTAGTAGATTCATGGAGAATCCAGGAATGACGCAATGGAAAGCAATGAAGTGTATCCTCAGATACCTTAGAGGAACTCTAAACCGTAGACCTGTCTTTGGCGGTAGAGGAAGAGATTTCAGCTTGGTTGGACTTTGTGATTCCGAATATGCCAGTGATAGAGATCGAAGGAAATCAACCTCCAGATATATGTACACCATTGGTGGGATAACGATCAGTTGGAAAGCAAGGTTACAAACAATTGTGGCTTTTTCTACTAGAGGCAGAGCTCATAGCTACGGTTGAAGCAGTTAAGGAGGCGCTTTATTTGAGGCGACTGTTGTGTGATTAGGGCTTCGTATATGAAGACGTGAATGTGTACAGTGATAGTCAAAGTGCAATTCACTTTGCTGAAAATTTGGGTTTCAGCTCGAGGACGAAGCATATTGAGGTGAGAGAGTCGTTCCTTGTCTCGATGAGTGAAGAGAAGTTAGTCGTCTTCAGAAAGTTCACACAAACGAGAATGTAGCAGACATACCAAGTCATTTCCTATTTCTAAGTTCGAGTATTGCTCGGACTTGATTCGCTTAATGAAGTGCTAGGCACCATAGGGTGGCACGAGGGGTGAGTTGAGATGGTTCATGGAGACATTTTTTTTCATGATTGAGATTGATAAGTTCTACATGGACTGGGTATTTCGAATACTTTATTGACCAATGGTGGCCTTGCTAGAGTTCGTTAACAAAATTTAATAGGTGATGGCATTGTGGAAGCTCATTGGATAAGTATCCATTGCTTGGAGCATGAAAGTGTAGATGGAGTTGGAAGGCTTGCTTGGAATTCGGTATTAAGGTGGAGATTGTTAGATATGATACCTGAATTCAAGGAAGAAGCTGTGATGACCCGGAATTTTAAGCAATATCAATTTAATAATCTGAATTAAAAATTAAATTGATTTGATAATATTTGTTAATAAGATTTGAATTAATTTAATAATCCAATAAAATAAATATTTGATTAATAGATTTTATCTTTTAAAATCTAATAATTGTCTTATATTTATAATGTATATAGAATATCTTTGGTAAAATTGCGTATAATTTTAAAGTTAAACTTTTAAAAGGTTACTTAATAAATAAAATCTGGTTTTAAATTGATAAGATAAAAATTTAATTTGTTTAAATTAATTTATTTGATAATAAGCTTTTTAAAAGTATATAATAAATAACTATATGATTTTGAATACATAAGGTAAATTATTTAAATGGTTTAAAATATGTTTAACTTAAGTTTAAATTTAAATAAAAATAACAATAAGGTTTATTTTGATACAGTTGGATAAAATAAATAATTTATTAATAAAGAAATAATTTCTTTTATAAATCATTTATAGTTATCAAAATTTGTTATTTTCAAAATATAACAATACATTGTTTTTAACAAATAGATTTTTAATAAAAATAATTGTTTTTCAAAATTGAATTGTGTAGTTATATATGTAAATATATAACTTAATTTCAAAATTTAATTTTAAAATTCGATTTGGATTTGAATTCAAAGCTTTGAAATTTAAAGTATAAATATTTTTAATTTGTTTCGGATTTTAAAATATTTGTATAAACCTTTATTTTATAAATATAATTGGATTTATTCATTTAAAAATTACCTGCATATAAATAAGTACATATTAATTAATTAATTAAACAAAGATTTACATTTATCTTATATTAACATCTAATTAAATACAAATTAACATTTAATTATAACTAATTAAATTTAAAGACAAGTGTAATCATCTTAGGCCTTATAATAACATATGTTAGATAATAAAGTAAGGTTTATAACAAATGTTAAATTTAAAGACAAGTGTCATTTATTTTAGGTTTTCTTTTATAAAAACAAATTTCAACCGTTATATGTATAAATGTTCTTCCCTTCCCTTTTCTTCTATTTTTCTAAATCTAAAAACTTAGCATGTTCCATTCTCAAACCAACAAATCCATCTACTCCCTGAAACCATTTCTCAAAACAAAATCATTTTTTCCTATAACATTTTCAAAAATCAGGTCCCTGAAAATCTGAAGCCTGAAAATTCATTTTCCACTTCAAACAAACAAAACTGTAATCAATTCACCATCTCAAAAAAAAAAAATCAAAGGGATGCATCTTCAAATCAAGGCCACTGCATTTTTCTTCAAGCTGGGTTTTCTACAAGCAATTGCATCTTCAACCAAAGAGCATTTTTAGTTGATAAGCAACTGCAGTTTTAACTCAAGCACAGGATTCCAATTTTCAAAGCTTTTGCAAAACAATTTGAGGCTCTGCTCATATTTTTATGACAGGTGAGTAACATTTTTTTTAAAATGAATTAAGTATAATGTTGGTTGCCTAATTAGTCTCTGGAAATTAGATTGCTTGTGAATATTTGGATGAATGTGTGCATGCCTGCTATAAAAAAAATATAATACCTCTGTTCTTTGTTTTTTTTGAGATCCAGATTGCAAAAATAATCCTTATCTTTTGATCTAAGATCCGTTAGAACTTAGTATATAGACAAATATTGTTTGTTTGGTTATGCAGTAAGTTTTAAGATTTATTTAAGACAAAATAAGTTTGACAATCTCACTGGAAACTTTTAAGAACAAGTGCAAGCTTGATTAATGTTAACTTTCAAACATATGAATTCACTTATGTAAGTATAAAATCTGAAAACTTAATCAAAATCTTGATTTTTAAAACTAAAAACAAAGTTTTTAGCTTGGGTATGGATGTACATTACTGTTTTGACCAGAAATATTGCTTTTGGGAGTTTCTGGTGATTCAATTGTTCTGGGGGGTCGTGTTTCTGTATGAAGGAAAAAGGATGATCGGAGAATCATGGAAAATTATCAGATGGTAGATCAAGGCGACTGGTGGTGGCAGGAGGTCGATCTTGCATGTAGCCCTAGTTTTTGGGTTGGGTAATTAATGTGTTCCTTCATCATCTCTGGTGGATCGAGCTCCACCAAAGTTTGGGAATTGGTTGAGGAGTTGGAAGAGAGAATGTGGCCGGAGTTGCAACTTTTACGGTGGTCGAAAGAGCTGGGTTTTGGCATTGATGGGTTTGGATTTGGGGGAGGCTCTGTGTTTCCATGTTTTGGGATTGAGCCTGGTTTTTGAATTCAGGCGGATGGAGACGATCTGATGATCGTAGGTTGGAGCGTGGGTGATTGCCGATGGGATGAAGCCATGGTGAGAGGCCGAAGTTTATCGGCGTCACGGTGCACGTGCACCATGCATTTTATTTTTTTGGTGAAGGGTTTTGGAATGGGTGAAGTCGTTCTCGTGTAATGATCGAGTCACTTGAGTGTTTTATCCGAAGTAAGGTGAGGTATGACTCGAAGTAAATTTGTATAAGCTCGGGTAAGTTTAGTTTCAGGTTTTGTTTCTGAAACCTGACAGTTTCCAGTTTGAAATTTAAAATAAATTTAAAAAGTAGAAGCAAAAGCAGGTTGTAAACAAAAGTTTTAAAATAAGTTTAATCTGAATTCAAATGAGATTTGAATTTTTCTTTTTAAAATTAAATAAATTTTATAAAAAAGGGAATGATTAACAACTAAAAATTGGTTACAGTATTTTATAATGTGGCTTTAAAAATCTTAAAAAAATAAGATTTAAAACAAGATTATAAATTTAAGTTTAAATCTGAATTCAAATTGAATTTGAATCTTAGGATTTGAAAAGAAAATAAAGTTTATAAATTCAAATGTTGTAATTAAGTTTCAATCATAAGTATTTTATAATGAGGTTTTAAAATCTGAAATATAAGATTTGAACAGAGTGTTCAAATCTACGTTTAGAATCTGAATTCAAAAATGAATTTGAATCCTGGGTTGAAATAAAATAAGCTTTTGAATTTAAATGTTTTAAAACAACTTTTAATGTTTTAAAGTATGGTTTAATTTTAAAATTGAATATGATTTTAAAATTCTTTTATAAGACAAATAGATTCTTTAACATGTAATACAAAAGTTTTTTAATTGTTTTAAAAAGTTTTGTTAAAGTTAAAAATTGATTTCATTTTAAATCTTGAATTTAAAATGGAATTTAAAGGAAAGTTTAAAAACAAATTGTTTTTAAAATACCTTGCTAATGATAATTTAATCATTAATAGGATTTATGTTTATCTTAAAGTTAATTTGAACTTAATAATTTATAATTCATTAAAATAATTATGGTAATTAAGATTTGTAATTAATTAACTAATTTAATAAATTAATGATTTGGTAATTAATTAAATAATTAAGGGTTTTATTTAATTAATTATAAGATTAAGTAAGTTAATTAAGATTGATTAAATTGTAATTAAGAAATCATTAATTAGATAAGATTTGATTTTAAATTAATGTTTTGAATTCATTAATCAAGTAATTAAAAACTTAATTAAGTTTTAGATTATCACTTGATTAATCAAATAGTTAGAGATTAATTAATGGGTTTTATAGATAAATTAATTTGTAATTAATGTTGATTAATCTTAGTTAATTACTTTAGATAAGTAATTAAAGATTTGTTAATGGTTAATGAAGATCATTAACATAGGATTATTAATAATTAATTAATGAGATTAATTTTTAATGATTAATTAGATTATAATTCAAAGATAACCATTTGAATTTTTTAAGTGTAATTACTTAATGGAAGTAATTAAGAAATTAATTACTAATTGTAATTAATTAAGTTTATTTTGATTAGTTTAATTCATTTAAAATAATCATTGAATAATTTAAGAGGTAATTACTCAATAGTGAATAATTACTTAGTGAAGTAATTAAGAAGATAAATTACTTGATGTAATTAAATTAAAGGATAATTGGGTAATGAAGGAGTTTTGGAAATTAATTATTTTGTGTAATTAATATGTAATTAGTATGCAGAACAATTACTTAAAGGAAGTAATTAATAATTAATTACTTAGTGTAATTAATTTAGAATTTGTTAGTTGGGTTATTTGAAGATAATAAAGAGATGTAATTAATTAAATGTAATTAATTACTTAATATGATTAATCAAGAGTGATTAATCAATATGGACAATTGATAATTAATTACTTAATTTAAATAGGGTAATTATTAATAGATATAATTAGGGATCATCAATTTATATAATTAATGACTTAATTAAGGATTGATTAATTAAGAAAATTAATCAATGATGGAATTAATTAATGTAATTAATTAAGGATTAATGTAATTAATTATAAATAATTAATTGATGAAGTAATTACAGGTTAATTACTGAATTTGGTTTGGAATAATTAATTTTTGAAATTAATTAAAGGCTAATTACTTGAATGTAATTAAAGGATAATTAATCAAGGATGATTAATTAGGGTAATTTGTTGAGGGTAATTAATTAATTGATTTATAATTAATTAATGGTTATGTAAGCAAGATTTATATGGATGAGTAATTAATTTAATTTATTAAATTAATTAGGGAAGAAGTAATTAATTTAATTCATTTTAAATTAATTATATAATGGTGATTAATAAGTCATTGCCCGTGAATGTTGATTAATACCGATTACCCTGAATAGTTGAGATCTCAAATATGAGATAAGGGATGTTGTGTGATATGGATGCTTTGGTTGCATTTGAGTTGATAATATGATTTATTTATTTGTGATGATAATATGGATTATCTGTTTATGATGATAATGATTGATTATCTACTAGGATGTCGTAAATTATCTATCTGTGTGTATATAGATAATAGAATTGAATTGTTTTAAACATTAAAACAACTTGGCCTTAAAAGACACGCTTTGGATTTCGAAGAGACCGGGATCGGGTTTCCATATTTGGATATCCGAAAACCACATCGATCCAAATTGACGATAGGTCGTGAATCTTATGTGAAGAGTGAAGACTCGAGGTGTAAGGACTATTCGTCAGTATAACTCTGAGGGTGATTCCGAGATGAGTTTGACGGATATAGTACTTTCAGATTCGAGATGAAGATTCAGAGTGCAAGGGTTATTGTCGTTAACTCTGAGGGTGATTCCAAAATGAGTGTAACGAGATAATGCCTTCGGTTTCGTTCGAACCCGGAACGAACTTGTATGAATTGAATGCTTTCAGAACGTCGTCAGGTGGACGATGAGCATTCTAAGATAAATGTGCCCTATAAAGGTAATCATAGCCTCAAGCCTCATCAACCAGGAATGGCTAAAACAGGAGAGGTGCATCAAGACTAAGTGGGTCATGCCCAAGTAGCACGAGATTTTCCCCTGTCTAGAGGTCCCTTTTTATTCGGCTTAGTGGGCGGTTGAATATGCGCACCAACTGCAGGGTTGTCTTGTTCGGAACTGTTCAGTAAGGAATGGTTCTGGCCTTGTGTTGCAGGGGATTGGGAGTAATCCTCGGTACGGTGATCTAGGCCACATACTGTGACGGACGGTACCCCGGTAGCCCTGCCATTGTATGGAATCCAAAATCCAATAAGTGCCAAAGGTTTTGATTGTATTACCCACTTTTGTGACTAGTAGCTGGAATTTAACGAATGTAACAACTTCGGCTATTTCATATTTACTTGAAAACCCTAGACCTATGATAATATCATAGGATTTCCTATCAAATGTTTTGGTTAGCGTAAGGTAAAACTTTTCCATGTTTATGTGTGGGAAGTCTTACGTGATACCTTTCTTTTCAAAAGATTTTCAAAGTTAAGCAACTTTAACCTGTTACTCACACCAGACCCATGTCTGACCTGGAGTTTATCTTCTGTTTTCTTAAACTCTTGGGTACTCAAATTTTTACGAGTAGCCAAGGGATTCAGGTTAGCTTTGAAGAATTATGGAGGAGCAAATGGAGCAGGAGGCTTCTGCGTGTGGATATGTATAGTGTTCCGCTGTGTTTGGTATCTCTGTGTTCTCCCTGAGTTGTATTGAGTTGTAATATCTAGACAGGTGTTTATAACTGTCTAGTATGTGATGTGTATCTGTGTAACTCTGATAATCGTTATACTATGTAATACTTATGTTATTAATATAATTTATTCGTTCCGCTATTGAGATTACGATGTTGTTGTTCTTCTCTTTCTTTCCCTTTCTTTCTCTTTCTTTCTCTTTCCTATCCCTTTTTTTCTTATTAATGATACGTCATTCTGTGGAGATGAATGGTGGGTCGTTACAAAAGCCATTGAAGAAGCTCGTGAATCGACGAAGGTGAAGCCCTAGGCTGTGGAGTTAAATTTGCCGAGCTCGTTCGATGGAGGAGCGGTTTAGTTCGGTAATTGAGGAAGGCCGAACCAGAAGTCTGGTTCGGTAGAGGAGATGTCAGACCAAAGATTTAGTCCGGTGAGTTCATTTGATGAGAAGGTGACCTTGATTGGTGGAAGACCGGACGAAAATTTTAGTCCCGTGATAGTGCTTCGATCGGAAGTGAAGGAAAGAGGAAGCCTCGTTCGGTGAAGGGAGACGTCGGACCAAAGATATGGTCCGGTGGTGATTGAAGATTGCTGCTCCAAATAGCTCATCCGGTGGTGAAGGTATGTTGGTCTAGAATTGCCGCTCCAGATATCTCATTCGGTGCTCTACAGAACCAAGTTAAGTCCGAACCAAATATTTGGTTCGGTATTGACTATGCCGGTCCAGATCCTGAGTGTTGTTTTCCAGTCCAGATCATGAGTATGTTTGCTGAACTAAATGTTGTTGTGCTCTTGCCGAACCGGATGTGTCAAACCAAACCTCAAGGCTTCTATATAGCAGCTACCCCTCCTTATTTCTTCACTCTATAAATAGTGGAGCTTCTGGACAATAATGGCAGCCATCCTAGAGAGCTGAAACTCTATAGAATTTTGTCTATATTGTAAATTCTTCTTATGTATAGCCTTCGGAAGTGAATCAATCTTGTAACTCTAATCTTTTGGCGATTAATAAAGTATCCTCTCTCCAAGTGGACGCACATTGCCTCGCGGTAGTGGAACCACTATAAATACTGGTGTTATTTATTTTTCTGCATTGCATTAATCTGTGACTATCTGCTATGGTGTTTATCTCTGTTTGTACCGTCTTACTGCAATCATGATCCAGTTCGTTGTTTTTCAGCTGCGTTAGGTTTTTTATTCCCTTGGACTGATCATTTGAATGGATTTTCCCCAACATGATCATCCAGATATTATTGCTATAGATTTTGAGCTTAAAAGACAAATTTTGATGAATGAAATTGTCGAAAAAGGTATTTTGGTATGGCAACAGCTTATGTTTTACACTATTGAGTTTCAAAAGCGGGGATTACCATATATGCATACACTTTTCTTCCTACAAACATCTGATAAAATATGCATGATTGAATAAGTAAACAACTTGATTTTTACTGAATTCCCAAATGAGTTAGAATGTCCTTTGTTATTTGAAACAATTAAAAAATGCATGGTGCATGAAACGTGTAAAGGAAACATCCAAGCAACTTGCATAAAAAATGGGAAATGTTCAAAGAGCTACCCCGTGATTGGGCTAATACAACAACAATGAATCAAAATGGATGTCATATCTATCATCGATGAAGCGATGGGAGATCTTATATTGTTAAAGGATTAAATGCAGATAATAAAGATGTCATTCCCTACAATCTAAAACTTTCTGAAATGTTCAACTGTCACATAAATGTGGAAGGATTCACACGCATATGAGTTGTGAAATATATACATAAATACATAAATAAGGGACATGATCGAACAACAATGGTTTTAAATGAAGAAGATGAAATCAAAAAATATCTTGATTCTAGATACATTGGTCCACCTGAAGCTACATGGCACTTTTTTGGTTACCATATGCATACATAGAGAAACCAGCAGTAATCCATCTGCAACTATATCTTCTCAGAATGCATCAAGTTACTTTCAATCCATGTAACATTACCAATGTTGTAAAATTAAGGGCACAAAACCAAATATCGGTTTTGATTTAGTTTTTCAACTTTTGTAGAGTACAGCTTGGAGCATAACAATTTATGTATCAGGAATTTTCTGAACATTGCACATGGAATAAAAGTACACATAAATGCTCACCAAGAAGTACCCATTCAAAATAGGTTGTATGTATTTTGAAGCCCAAACTAAAGAGAATGTTTCTACCTACGTTTATTATTGACTATTACTAAAGGTCTGACATCTTTTGAAGATTTAAGAATAGTAAATGGCCACCTTCATCTAACATCTAAAAATACTTGCATTGCTAAAGGAATTTTAGAGGACGACGAGGAATTGGTTACGTGTTTACAAGAGCTTCAATTTTCAATATAGGATACCAATTAATAAGACTTTTCTATATTAATCTCACCCAGTGCTCTATACTATAGCCATGTCGTCTATGGAATAGATTTTCAATGTATATATGTGTTGATCTACATCATCTGCTCAGAACAAATTCCACAATTCCTAACTCATCAGATTATCAAATAAAAGACTATGGTTTGCATCATCTTCACAAATTGGTACGGGAATCTGGAAAATATTTGTCGATTAAAAATTGGAGTGCAGCCGTAAATAGGCTTATATGGTAGCATACATAGTTGACATATGTGGGACAAGCACCAAAGGATGAAAAAAAATATCCAATCATTAAATGATTGCCAACAAAATGCACACATGGAGACATTTTATTTCGCACAAAATCA
This sequence comes from Allium cepa, assembly GCA_030765085.1. Lineage (NCBI taxonomy): Eukaryota > Viridiplantae > Streptophyta > Magnoliopsida > Asparagales > Amaryllidaceae > Allium > Allium cepa. Next base: position 98,504,476 of record CM060942.1, on the reverse strand, counting down.
ACATGGAACAACTTTCTTTCTAAAGGGAGGCGTTGGCACTGAAAAAACATACTTATATAACACAACTGCAGACAAATATCGTAGTGACGGTCACATTGTAATTACCATTGCTTCCGCTGGTATTGCTTCACTGTTGTACTTGGCAGTAGAAATGTTCATCAACCTTCTCTCTTCCTTTGAATATTTTAGAAGATTCATTATGTGGGTTTACAAAGCAATCCATGATGATAGAACTTAATAAAAGGATAAGCCTCATTATATGGGATGAGTGTCGATGCAACATAGATTTTGTATAAAGAAAGTTGATTGATCGTTAAAGGCCATCCGAGATAGCTCAAGACCATTTGGTGGAATTACAGTGGCACCGAAAGGTGATTTACTTCGAATTCTACTTGTTATTCAAAGAGGTTTATGAGAAGATATTCTTGCAGCAACATTATGATTATTAGTATTACGAAAATATGTACAAGTGCTGACATTAACTAAGAACATGCGTTTGAATTCCACTGAACCGGATATTAATGAATTCTTAATTTACCTAGATTAGGTTCTACTACCGACATTTTCTTATACCTTACAAAAATTGCAAATAACAATAGATTGCTACTTTTAATTATATAACCTTTCCTACTCCTTTTCTTCTCAAGTTGGATCAAACCGCGAGCTAATAGTAAACATGGACATGATAAGCAAATGCAACAACCTAAATAGCTTGATTAAAACAGTTTATCCAGACCGAAAGAATATACGCACATCTCCATTATTTTTTAATCTGTAAAAGGAATTTGAAATATTGTATGCTGTATTCATACCTTCACTGTACAGGTAGTAATGTATTTATACAAGTATAACATACTGATGGGCTATGCGGTTTGGCCCAAATACATTTTAATACAAACCGCATCTTATTACATATCAGATAGTATATGCGAGACTTATGTTTCTCTGGTTTCATTATATTATGCCCCCTCAAACCCAGCGCTAGGGTTAGGGTTTGCGAATACTTGAGATTTGGAGCCGCCGGAGAAAAATTGGCTTCTTCTACATCTCTGGTGAAATTTTCTTTCTTTATCATGGATCAGCGAACTCAATCAACATACGGAATGGTTTGAAGATTGCAAGATGATTTCACTTTTGGTTTAGCTGTGAGACGAGGCTTCTATGATCCTTGTTTTCGTCTTCAGTTGCCTCTGGAATATAGATCTGTGCTTTAGATTTGAGACTGATGTTGGCTTCGTCCACGTTGAGCTCTCGCCTAAACCTAATGAAGTTTAGTCGAGAGAGTGGTTTTGTTAGGATGTCGGCCTTTTGGTAAGTTGAAGGTATGTATCTGACCTTAATATTTCCGTTAATTACTTCCTCTCTCACAAAGTATAAATCAAGTTCGATGTGCTTTGTGCGAGAGTGAAGTACTTGGTTTGTTGAAATTGCAATTGAACTTTGATTATCACACAAATAGTTGGCTTGTTGTATAGTTTGATATGTAATTCACTCAATAGCAAAGTTAACCACATGATTTCTACGGTAGCACTAGCAATACTTCTGTACTCAGCCTCCGTGCTGGATCTAGATACGGTAGATTGTTTCTTTGCACACCAAGACACTGGGTTTTTGCCCAGATAAATGTAGTACGTGGACTTTCTATCATCCTGATCAGTAGCCCAATCTGAGTCACTAAAGCCATTTATACATAAAGTAGGGCTTGCTTGCATAATTAGTCCTCGGTTGATTGTGCCTTTTAAATATCTTAGAATTCTTTTCACTGCTTTCCAATGTTCATCATGAGGTTTTTGCATAAACTGGCTTACTTTTTTACACTAAAAGAAATATCTGGTCTGGTGATAGTGACATACTGAAGTGCTCCTGCAATGCTTCTGTATTCTTTATCATTTAGAATTGGTTCGCCTCTATTTTTTGAGAGATGACTGTTGCTTATCATTGGAGTGGGCAAGGAATTTGCTTTGTCCATTTTGGCTTTAATCAGTATTTCATTGATGTACTTTCTTTGGTTTAAGTGAATTTCTGATGTTGATGTTCTTTTGACTTCTATGCCAAGAAAGTAGTTTAGCTCTCGCAAGTCTTTAGCTGAAAATTCTTCCTTGAGACATTGTGTAATATTCATGATTTCAGAGTTGTTATTTCCTGTAATAACAAAGTCATCGACATAAATCAGTACATAGACTATTATGTTGTTGAAGAATTTAATGAATAGGGAGTTGTCAGATTTAGTAGAGTTGTAACCATGTTTTTCTAATGTTGTCTTCAGCTTATCAAACCAGACTCTTGGTGCTTGTTTGAGTCCATAGAGTGCTTTGTTAAGTTTGCATACTAACTGATTTCTGTTTCCTTGTATGAATCCATATGGCTGCTCCATATACACTTCCTCCTGCAATTCACTATTAAGAAAGGCATTATTAACATCTAATTGTCTAATTGGCCAATTCTTATGCAAGGAAATTGTTAATATAACTCTAATGGTAGTGGGTTTCACAGCAGGAGAAAAAGTTTCATTAAAGTCAAATCCATTTTGTTGTGAATACCCCTTTGCTACCAATCTTGCCTTGTAATTAAGAATTGATCCATTAGGATTTCTCTTTAATCTAAAAGTCCATTTGCATCCAATTTTATTTTTATTCACTGGTAGAGGTACAAGATCCCATGTCTTGTTTTTTTATTAGAGCATTATATTCCTCTTGCATAGCATTGTTCCACTTGTCATCCAGGATTGCTTGTTGATATGTGCTGGGTTCAGTGATTTCAGACTCTATACTATATGTTTTTGGCTTAAATGTTCCACACTTTGCTCTTGTCATCATATGGTGTCCAATGTTTGCAGGTGGATGTCTATCTTCGTCGGCAACTTCTGGTTGAGTACTGTGTGACTGAGTTTCATGCAATACTTGACATGGGTCTGGATGATGACTGGTATCTTGTGTTACACTATCAGACCTTGTTGGTGCATCAGCACATTCTTGACCTGGTTTGATTGTGGGCACTGTCTGTTGAGAGATGGTGTCACCTCCTTCATGATAACCAATGCCATTCATTGGTATGACAACTTCTGGTGAGGGTAGCACTTGAGGTATTGAAAGCTTTGAATTGCATATTTTTGAGTTGTTTTGATTGCTGCATTGCTAAAAGGAAACTCATGCTCGTTAAATACAACATGCCTGGATATTATTTTTTCCATTGTCATCAAGGCATTTGTATCCCTTCTTATTAGTGGCATATCCTAGGAAGGTACATGGTTTTGATCTGTAGTCAAGCTTGTGTATGTTGTATGGTCTTAGGTAAGGAAAGCAAAGGCATCCAAAAGTCTTCATACTTTGGTAATCTAGTTTAACACTGAATAGAACTTCTATTGGGCTTTTAAACCTTATAACTTTTGTAAGCGGTCTATTAATTAGATAGACTGCAGTAGAGAAGGCATATGGCCAAAATTTCAATGGTAGAGATGCCTGTGCTAGCAGTGTTAGACCAGTTTCAACTATATGCTTGTGTTTTCTCTCAATAAGACCATTTTATTCTGAAGTATATGGACATGTAACTCTTTGTGTAATACCCTTCATTTTAAAGTAACTCTTCAGGGGTAAAAATTCTTTACCACCATCTGTTTGTATGACTTTTAATTGACAGTTTGTCTGCCTTTCTACATTAGAGATAAACTGTAACACAGCATCTTTAGTTTCAGATTTGGATTCAAAAAAATAAATCCATACACATATGGAATAAGCATCAATAAATGAGATATAGTACTTATAGCCATAGTCAGTATGTATAGGGGCTGGCCCCATATAACTGTTGCAACAAATTCAAGGGGTTTGTTGTAGATAGTCTTTGAATACGGAAATACAAGCTTATGACTTTTACCCATTTGACAGAATGTACAAGTATAAGAATCGGGAATTTTACTAATATGAGTATTGTCACAACTGCTCAAGACATGCTTTATTACATTCAAACTAGGATGTCCCAACTTGTAATGCCATACATCAAAGTTTTCAGCATTTTTAATTTCAGAAACATGACACCAATTTTTATCACTTTCAACACTTCTTGAATTTGGTGCATCAAATTTGTAAAGTCCTTTATGTTCTTTACCCTGCAAAATAACTTCATCAGTTAGATTATCTTTAACCAGACAATATGTAGAATGAAACTCAATGTACACATTATTGTCTTTGGCAAATTGTGACACACTCATTAAATTTTTTTGATTAATGAAACCATCAACAGATTATTTAGATATAACTGTCCGGTTCCATTAATACTTGCATTTCTTTATATGAGACATCTTAATAGATTTGCCATTTCCCATGTGTAAAGACTATGTACCTTTGTACTCTCTGTTGTCAAGATTTAAGTTGCTCATATTATTGGTTACATGATTGGTTGCATCAGAGTCTGGATACCAGCTGTCATCGTGTATGTCTTCGGCTTTTGCTATATTTGTGTTTGTATTATCTGATGTTGACTCTTGTTGTGCACTGATCATGTTAACATCGGGATTTTGAGGTCTTGAATTACTGTTGGCTTGCTGTTCTGGTATAAAGTTGATATCAAATCTAAAATAACACTTGTTGGCAGTATGACCATATTTCTCACATATTTGACATCTTGGTTTGTTGTTGTTATTAGAATTCCATCTGCCACCTCTTCCTTTGAATCTGCCTGATTGACCACCTCTAGAGTTATTTGGTTGGTTTCTGTTGCCTTGATTTTTTTTCTTGATTCTTTCTTTTTCTTACCGATACATAATTGGCATTATAATCCCAATTTGCTGGTTTCTTTTGTTCAAGTCTTCCCTCATGTGCAATGAGAATGGACTGGACACTTTGTAGTGATGGCAGATTTTCATTAGATGATATTATGGCAACTACTGCTTCATAGTCTTCATCTAATCCACTTAAGATGCACAATATTTGCTCTTGTGTCAATTACTTGTGTCCAGCAGAGCGTAATTGATCACATATTGCCTTGGCTTTAGAGAGATATTCTCTCATGCTGCCATTATCTTTTCTCAAGTTTTGAAGTTGCCTTTTATATTGCATTATTCTGGCAGCTGATTGAGAACTGAATATTTGTTCAATAGTATGCCATATTTCATGTGTGGTTTTACACCCAACTAGCAGTGGCAGTAAACTTGCACTAATAGATGATAACAACCATGAACTTATTAGACTATCTTGTCTTTCATGAATTGTATATTCAGAATTGCTTACAAGTTTTCCTTCATGGTCTGTAGTGAATCTTGGAGGAGTAATTAGAGTGTCAAGAACATACTCTTGCAGCCCATATCCTCTGATGGAAGTTTCAATCTGGAATTTCCAGAGCAAATAGTTTGATTCATCAAGTTGTATGGTGATGATCAGACTTTGTGGCTTAATTATGGATTTAATGAGTTCTTGGGTGGTGTTGGATTGATGCTGAGTGATTCTTGATTGTTCATGAGGTGTATTGGTGTTGTCACTGCCTCCTTCAGACATGATGATGAAGAACTTATCAAGAAAATGATCAGCAAGATCGAATTACAGTGATGCAGTCAAATATGAGATGAAGTGTAGCCAGACTCAACTAGAGTGATGAATTAAGTCTGACTAGTGATTCTAGGCACGACACTTCAGGTATGTTCACCAGAATCTTGAAAATCTGAGGGTGTGGTGGCAGCTAGGGGGATGATAGATGATGAATTATTTCTGATATCTCCCTTCTTGGCAAGGTAGCCTCTTCCAAATGATGGTAATCTTTCAAGATTCTTACACAGTTGTTAAACGGTGTAACCAAAAATTCTCAAATGATGAGATGGTTCTGATGAGATTCAAGAGAAATATTCCCTTTCTTTGAGGATTTTGATTGATTTGCTGTTAAGCAATTTAATTTGGCTCCGATACCATGTAAAAGGAATTTGAAATATTGTATTCTATATTCATACCTTCACTGTACATGTAGTAATGTATTTATACAAGTATAACATACTGATGGGCTATGCGGTTTGGCCCAAATATTTTAATACAAACCGCATCTTATTATATATCAGAAAGTATATGCGAGACTTATGTTTCTCTGGTTTCATTCTATTATAATCATTGAATAATTTTATCTAACCGTTGTGAAGATGTGAACATCATAAACACTGCACGTCTACAACAATGTCCGACTGATGCCCATGTTTTCCTATCTGCAGATAAGCTGGTCGAAGATAGGATTAATGATCGTTACCGATGCGAGTTCTTGAACTCATAGAATGTAATGGATTGCCATATTTTAAACTTGAAGTCAAAGTTGGATGTCCTATAATTCTACTAAGAAACCTTACACCTAAAGATGGACTATGCAACGGCACAAGATTAATAGTCGTTCACTGCATAAGACGTATTATAGTGGCTAAAATACTAACTATAGATAAGTCTAGGAACTTGGTTTTCATCTCACGAATATCTTTTCAACCATCAATCCTCTGAATTAAGTATAAACAATTCAAGAAGGCAATTTCCTATTGGAGTGGCTTATGCAATGACTATGAACAAGGTATAAGGACAGTCCGTGAAGCATGTTGGTATCGATTTACAGATGCTATTTTCATCCATGGACAATTATAGCTCTTTCTAAATGCACTACCTTCCATCAAATCTTTTAACTCTGAGGTATTGTTTTAACTCACATTTGTTGCCTTTTATTCAATGGACCACTATCTCATACCTCCAATGGACGAACTTTTAGGTACTTCATTATGTACTACGTAGATTTACCATATGCTCTATTGTATTTCAAAACCTTACTTCTTAACACTCTACTTAATATTCATAACCAATTTGAAATCTTTTGCTTCCTACAAATTTCGGTGAGTAGACTTTAATACCCTTACTTTCATATATGTTTCACTATGTCAACTTCTGTACCATTTTTTTACATGCAGATTACGTTAGCGGTGAAGAATGGATATTTATGGTGTCTATGCTGATGTTTGTTGTTTAATTTCATCTCGTGTTCATTGTTCTTTTATTTCTTCACTGTACAATCCAATTTATTTGTATTATGTTGTTTAGGTTTGTACTGTGTACTCGAATATCATTTTTCATTGTTTCCTGATCCTTAAATTCGCTGTGCTATTTGCACTTTTTCACATGTATATTGTATTTTCCTATGAAATTCTTCTCCCTGTTATCCTCCTTTTTTTCCAGTTATACACTCCATTTATAGTAATCTTTCCCTAGACCAAGTTTATTTTTACTTTTACTACTTACCCATCATTGTTCTTCAGTAATCAACTGCAGCTGCATGTAATTTGGATTGGTCAATAAACATCAATTTGGTCAACTGTTGGACGATCCATATGGTCTGACTCTGACCACCCAACCGTTGATTTAGGAGGTTGAGAAATGGAAGCAATAAAAAGGCAATCTAACATGCTTTCCTATTTTCATCACCCTGCTTTCAGTTAGCATGATGGTTTCCTTTTTTAATTACCATTCAGTTACACAATTGCACCTATACGTTTCATTTTTCTGAATGTTGGATTTCCATTTTGTAATATATATATCATATATAGGACTGAAAAACTGCATTGTCATACAGATTTTGTACAGGACTTAATAACTGCATTATTAGATATAAACCATCAGCTGACGTTTTAGAAAGCATTGTCTTCTATACTGGTGAAAAAGTAGTGACGTAACTAATGAGTTATGGGAAATATATATTGTAGTTCCATATTTATTTACTTTTCCATCTTGAAAACATACACTTTTCTCATGATCATTCGTATTTCTTTTACTAAATGCTCTTTCATTTTTTATTTAACCTTTTTCACCGACATTCTTATTTTGTCTTCTGCATCCCATGTTTCTTGATGTTGCATGCTACTCCTTTGTCCTGCACAATAATATTAATTGTCAACTTTAAACATAAAACTTTCTATATGAATGGAGAATAATTTGTGCTTGAAATTCATTATTTTATTCTGTGTATTTAACCAATGGTAATTTCCCATGCTTGAAATATACTTGCTTTTTCAATTTAATTCCAAAATGCTACCAACAAAGTTTAGTTATTCTTGTCTTTTCCTATGAAGAAAATTCTTGTATGTTTAGAAATCGTCTTTGTGCTGCATGGGACAACGTATTCACTTTACTGCTCTTATTTAGTACTTGGTTTTGAAATAAGTTAATGTGCTCTAATTCTATGTTCCCAACATCCTAACTTTCCTATAGTTTACGATCTGAATTTCTATTCTTATAAACAACTGTAAATGAATTATGTGTATTGTTCCAAACTTATGTATTACAATCACTAAGAATTCAAAAAATAAAAAATACAATAACACTGCTTACACAAATCATATGATTATCCACCTTTTGATAACCTTACATTTACATCAAATCCATGCATTTTAGAACATACACAAACTGAAGGTGGTTCAGATAAGCTACACATTCATCAGTCAGTTGATTGCAAACACTATACAACGACTCTATCAACCCACCATTATATATTCATAATCTATCCTCCCCCGTAATATCAGTATGGTTCCATGCAATCTATTTTTGTCAATATACCTACACTCTCACGTATATGTATCAACAATCAATTTATGCTTGGGTTTGTGTATAAAATATTTGACGATATTTATGAATTTGATTATATTATGTACATGACTAAAGTTTCATTTACAACAACACATAGGCCATTTGATCCACAGTCAACATTACACACAAGAAAAGTTCAAATGAAAATTACTATTGAAATTTTACTGCTCATTCATGCATGCAAATTCATAATTACACTAAAACAATGTATAACACCTATTTAATATAGAAAACCGGGTAGTTACATGATTTTTATAATCAAGATATACAAACTACTGTTGTAAAATATGCATGTCTACAAAACCATATATCCTAACAATTTATTCATGCCTACGACTATAACATTTATTAAACTATGCATCCAAGCAACGCACAGGCTTCCACTTGTATATCATAATATCCATAAATATATTAGAAATTTATCTTATATCCAATGCATATGATTACACCTTGAAATGATGAGTTCTGCTCTTCGCACTAGTTTCCAATCTAGTAAAGTGCTAGTCCATGAAGCGATGTTCACCACTTATCAATTAGAATTGTTTTACTTTGATTTTACTTTGAAAATGAAGAGATGGGGAGCTCTTGATTTTTGCCAGAGATAGGGTATAGATGAAGGCTTCAAAAAGGTGAGAAATGATACTGGGTTGAGATGCTTATATATAGGAGGAACGGAGACAGGTTAGGATCAAGATCTCTTACCAATCCTCCTTTCGTCATCCACGCGATACAAGCCCACCTTAATGTCATCATGTGGCCGCACCCATCATGCCTTATCATAGATCAACCAACCAAACCCTTTATAGGCTTTAAACTATTTTAAAGCCAAACAAAATATTTTGCATTTATATCCTATTTAAACGCGTATCAATGTCGTATATCGATTAATAAATTTATTATTATTATAAACACATTTAATAATATTTGTTCATCGAATCAAAGTCAAAGTTTATAACTAATATTTCATAATTAATTTAATTAATCTATAACAACAACAAATTAATTAAATCGTTTGGTCAAAGGAGTATCAAGGTTTCGATTGCGTGACCCGTTAGGTGTAAATTTTATCATCGATTAATATCGAACTACTCGATATTAACGTTCGCACATCATTTAGCAGATGGTGTGACATTTTGGTCAAATTCATCGCTTACTTGATTTCGGTAAAATCCAATTTCACTTATTTAAGCGTTATCAAGTAGTGACTGTTATTTACCCCAATTATCTTCGTCATATCTATATCACTTTGAATTTATATAATTTGATAATGGTTAAAATTCTAATATCGTCCATATTCAACTCTATATTCTAAATATAAAGTCTTTGGATCAATAATAACAATTATTATTAACTGATTTCGACTTTGAGTTAACTTCGGTTGGCTGTGATACTAACTCCATATAAATGAGGAGACGAATCTTCACTTGAATAGTGTTTTGCTTCCAATGCTTCCACTTGACACAAATATAGTCGTTCGATGGATAATGTGTCATGATTTGACTATGATTAAAGTGGAGCTTTCATATTGCAGGTCGACGGTATTTTCAAGTTAGGAAACTATGTAAATTAGTCACTTCGATATTTACTATTTGACTATGGCTATTGTTAGCGTCAAAATTGGTCGCTAACAACCAAATCCAGATGAATGCATCAAATCATAGTTATAGATCACAGATAGAACGTATGTGGAGAGTATAAATATAAAGAACGGTAAAAATTAAAAAGAAAGCAATAATAATATAGGATTTATAGTGGTTCGGCTGACTCCGGCCTACGTCCACTTTAGAAATTTCCATTTTATTGATGTTAGAACCAATTACATTTACAATCCAGAGTTTTTGGAGCAACAATGGCAGAGTGGCCTTAGTATAGAAGATAAAGGAAAACGGAATGAAGATCCTTTTTCTGAAGCCCCACGTTCTGTATTTATAGGCAAAACCCAAGCTACTGGGCTTCTTGAGTAGTCCGGACCGATCAAAACCATAGCCAATCCCAAACTCACCATTAAGACCGACCCTAAACTCCGAGAAGGCCGATCCAACCTTGCCTCAGGAGTGACTCAAAGCAACCTCGTATTTGACTCGAAGTAAACAGGGCCAGAACTCGACGCTACTCAATGCCGCAGAGCTTGTAAGTACCCGACTCGGAGAAAAGCATTGACCAATCCTAAATGAAAATAGTTACTGACCCATAGTGCTCTTCCTATGTCTCACTTGGCGACCGAACCACTATAGTCGAACCATGTATGGCCGATCCATACGCTTCAATCCCCTCGAGGCCGAACCAATCCATACTGAGCCATTTCAACCAAATCACCTCTCAATCAGACCGAACCACCTATTGCCAATCCAAACGAATTGCACCGACCCCGAATGACCGAACCACATAGCAGAACTCCTTTAACCGATCACTCATGACCGACCCACCTTAACTTACCGAGTTTAGCCGACCCACTGGTGTCGATCAACTTCAACACGCTGATCCACACTACCAATGACCGAGCCACACCACTACATCGATCCACGCCATCCAGTCCGAGCCACCAATGCTAATCCATTCACGAACTTCCATCCTTCACCATGCGGCACCCGTCGACCCACCTAGGCTGATCCATGCACGAACTTTCATCCTTCACCGAGCGGCACCTACCGATCCACCTAGGCCGATCCATGCACACCGAAACATTCATGACTGACCGTCTATCCATCCAACTGGCTTAAACCCTCCATATTCTAATCTCGGCAAACGAGCAGTCGATTTTGTTAAATCCGTCTGTCCACGACCTTGTCAAAAGGCGGGTTAACATTTTCCCCTCAAAACATGTCGTGATAGGCATGCGTGTTTTGAATAGCTTCAAGTCCAATATTAGAAGCCTATGTTCCGTTCATAACCATACCACTATATCCATGGTTCAAGCCATCATATCCAAGTGCCATATCCTTATCCGAATCCGCAACTTCTTTAAGTCGATATCAGATTCTAAGTCCAGTAACCAAATCCTTAGCCAATTCCCTAGCCATCCAAGCCCATCAACCGAGTTTTAATCCATCCATATCCAATAATCAAATCCATGACCTTTCCGGGTTTAATTTTAAATCCATAGACCTCACCGGGTTGCTTTATCATATTCCAGCCTCGACTCTCCAGTCGAGGACTGTTTATATTTTTTGGCATCGGCTCTCCGTCAAGGACTTTTGTATTCTCCAGCCTCGGATCTCCGGCCAAGGACTTTTGTATTCTCCGGCCTCGGCTCTCCTGCCGAGGACTTTCATAATCTCCGACATCGGCTCTCCGGTCGAGGACTTTTATATTCTCTGCCCTCGGTTCTCAGGCCGTGGAATTCTGTATTATCCGATCGAGATCTTTTATATTCTCCGTCCTCGGTTCTCCGGCCATGGAATTCTGTATTCTCCGATCGAGGACTTTTTATATTACGTTCGAGTCCATTCCATCACTCTTCGACGAAGAGACTCGTAACTTGCGATCATTGCCCCGTCTCTTCAGTCGGGACCGTGATCACGAGACCTGTATTATTTATTACATTGATCCAAATACGATTTTTAGCGTCAAAATTGGTCACTAACACCCGAATCCAGATGAAAGCACCAAATCACGGTCACAGATCACAGACTAGATGTTTTTAGAGAGTATTAATATGAAGAATAACAGAAATTAAAATGAAAGCAGTACAGACACAGAATTTATAATGGTTCGGCTGACTCCGGCCTACGTCCACTCTAGAAATTCCCTTTTTATTGCTGTAACAATCGGTTACAGTTACAAAATGATAGACTAGCCTTAGCCTTAAAAGGTAGAAAGTCAGAGAGCGGAAGAGAAGAAGATCCATTTTATGAACCCCCACATGCTGTATTTATAGGTAAATCTCGAGTTGTTGGGCTTTCTGAGTAGCCTGGTCCATCGAGTCTGTAACCACACAATCCTGCCGACCTACGCATTACGGCCGATCTGATTTCCTCCCGACCTAATTACCTGCCGACCTGATTTCCTGCCGACCTGATTTCCTACCGACCTGCATTCCTGCCGACCCATAATCCTACTGACTTGAATTCCTGCCGCCCTAATTTCCTGCCAACCCGATTTCCTGCCGACCTGAATTCCTGTCGACCTATATTCCTACCGACCTGAATTCGTGCTGACCTGCATTCCTGTCGACCTGAATTCCTACCGACCCATATTCTTGCCGACCCTGAATTCCTGCTGACCTGCATTCCTGCCGACCTGGATTCCTACCGACCTGATTTCCTACCGATCCGATTTTCTACCGACCTGAATTCCTACCGACCCATATTCCTGCCAACCTGAATTCCTGCCGACCTGCATTGCCGCCGACTCATATTCCTGCCGACCTGCATTCCTACCAACCTGATTTCCTGCCGACCGACCATCATCTTCTAGACCGACTCTCATCTTCTAGACGAGTGACACCAAGCGATACCTATGAAGAGGGACAATGCCGAACGACTCTCATCTTCTTGACTGAGTCGTCCATGCCGAACGACTCACAACTTCCAGACTGAACGACATATCCGAGTGGATTTCATCCTTTTAAACTGAATCCATCATATTCCAGCCTTGATAATTGTGAAGGAAGTCAGGTTGAATCCGCATGTCTATGGTCTTGACAAATGGTGAGGTAACAATTGCCTCCCAGAATATATCTTGCTGTTGGAAGGTGTGTTTTGAATAGCCTCAAATTCATCATCCAAAGTCCGTGTTTCGTCCATATCCAATAACCAATTACCGAATCCAGGACCTCTCCGGATCAATATCCAAACCTTTTGTCATTCATAGTCGACATTCATATTTATAACCTCTCTGGGTTCTTGTCAAGCACAATCCATACCTGACGACAGTGGTCCAGTGTCCCTGAACGTTGAGTAATGCCATGTCCTAAGTCCTAAGTCGAATCATGGTCGCTCCGAACCCTTGCCGAGCGTTGTCCATACTCGACGACCTGAAGCAGTAATTGATAATATGGGGCCTAAGTCCTAGGTTGAATCCCGGTCTCTCCAAACCCTTACCGAGCATAGTCCATACTCGACGACCTGAAGCAGTAATCGATAATATGAGGCCTAAGTCCTAGGCCGAATCCTGATCTCTCCAGACCCTTGTCGAGCATAGTCCATACTCGATGACCTGAAGCAGTAACCGATAATATAGGGCCTAAGTTCTAGGCCGAATCTTGGTCTCTCCGGACCTTTGCCGAGCATAGTCCATACTCGACGACCTGAATAAGTCGATTTGTCGTGATTGGACAAAGCGACTTACCCCTTGCCAGGTATAATCCATATCTGACGACCATTTACTGAAAACCAGATAAAAATTCCAATTGAAAACCGATCCAAAATCCAGATCAAATCAGAAAACAAAAAATCCATATCAAAAATCCAGACCAACATCCAAACTAGAAAACAACCATCCAAATAAAAGTCCAAACCAAGAAACAAATAGAACCAGAGGTTCAAACCAAACCAGGAAAAAGAAAATGTCCAAGCCAAAAAAAAGAAAGCATATTTCACAAACTAGAGCATCGCGGTTTATCATCATCTCGGAGCATGCCTAGGGGTTACCTCCGTCCCCGTACATGAGTAAGTGACTTGGCTGTTTGCCTGTAGTTTGCTACTTATTTCATAATATCCTAGTCAATTGTAACCAGTCGACCATTATTCCTGTGCCTCGCACCATAACTATGTGAGGTTGGCGGTGATTGCTCTTGCCCCACCACTGCATTCCGAGCTTCGGCGTATTGTCGCAACTGTCCATTCCTTACATGCTTCTCAATTATGTCATTTAAGTGTCTGCAGCTATTGGTATCATGCGCGTCAAAATCGTGGAAGAGGGAGTGCTTTCCTTATGCTCTCTCACGTTTGGAGGGTTCTCTCCTAGCCGGCCTTCGATAGGGAAGGCGATCCTGAGTCTCCAAATAAATCTGTTCCTACGTCTCGTTCAAACCTTTGTAGGTGGAGAATTTTTTTCTCTCTCCACCGCTTCCTAGCCTTTCCTAATTCGTCATCCAGCTTTCTTTTTCCATTATCTTTATCTTTTTCCAAGCCTCCGCTGGATGGCCCTCCATCTTCAGCTGCGTTCACCTCCTTTAACTTCTTATCTGAGCATGAATCTTCCTGCCGAAGGAATCTCTCGGTTTCATGAATTAATTCCCCAAGATCCATCGGTGGGTCCCGTATTAAAGATACCTTGAAATCTGAATTCTCTCTGACCCATGATACTGCTGCCATTAAGACCATCGATGGATCCGGTCGATCCACCGAAACGACCTCTGCATTGAACCGAGTTAAGAAAGCTCTGAGCGATTCCTCCGTCCTCTGTTTTATCGATGTCAGCGTCATTACATTCTTTGGCCTTTTGATATGTACCAGAAACTACTTCACAAACCTGTCCACCAACACGGTCCATGTCCCGATTGATCCTTCTTCCAGCTGCCTGAACCACATCGACGTTGTGTCCATTAAGAATAAAGGGAAACATTGAGCCATAACTTCTTCTGATGCCTCCAGCACCTCCATATGTCTTGTATATCTCATCAAGTGATCTGTTGGATCGGCCTTGCCATTGTACATTTCCATGTTAGGTAGCTTGAAATCTGGCTGATTCCGAGCTATCCTGATTTCACGAGTGAACGGACTCTTGTTTACTCCTCCTAGATCTCTATTGGTCAAATCTCCATGCATAATTCGCCTGATAATCTCAGCCAATCTAGTGTTGTCCATCAACGATTGCCCCCCGAGTCCTCGAGGGAATTCCGGTACATACTCTTCATCCCGCGCTCCTACATCCCTGCCAGCATCTTACTGTGTAGTGCTAACTGAAATCCCACCTTGAATTAGTCCTGCATTTCCTGGTGATGTGCCCTCGAGCCTAGGTCCTTCCAGATTGATAGTTGTCTGCCGATTGGAGGCTGCCCCTGTTGAGTCACTCCATCAACCTGTTGGTTGAGTTCCTCTAGTCCATCCCTAAGACCTTGAGTACCTGCAGTTCCCGATTGTCCAAATTACCTAAGAAGAGCCTGCATCATCTCCTTTGATCGTTTCATCATCGCTTCATCTCCTCTCTAGTGATGTAGACGGATGCTTGACCTGCTCCATTTCCAGAGGAAGCCTCTTAACTTCCCACCTGATTGCTTCTTTTGGTCACTTGCTTCCTTGTTGATGGCCTAGCCATTGCTTTCCAGAATCCAAGTTCCTAGCTCCAAAATCCTCGAGCGCTTGCCTTCTCAGTGAAAGCACCAAAATGTTAGCGTCAAAATTGGTCACTAACGTCCAAATCCAGATGAAAGCACCAAATCACGGTCACAGATCACAGACTAGATGTTATTAGAGAGTATTAATATGAAGAATAACATAAATTAAAATGAAAACAGTACAGATATAGAATTATAGTGGTTCGTCTGACTCCGGCCTACGTCCACTCCAGCCCTTTTTATTGCTGTAGCAATCGGTTACAGTTAAAAAATGATAGACTAGCCTTAGCCTTAGAAAGTAGTAAGTCAGAGAGCGGAAGAGAAGAAGATCCCTTTTCTGAACCCCCACATGCTGTATTTGTAGGTAAATCTCGAGTTGTTGGGCTTTTTGAGTAGCCCGGTCCATTAGGTCTATAACCACACCATCCTGCCGACCCACGCATTCCTGCCAACCTGATTTCCTACCGACCTGAATTCCTGCCGACCTGAATTCCTACCGACCTGCATTCCTGCCGACCCATATTCCTGCTGGCCTGAATTACTGCCGACTTGAATTCCTATCGACCCGATTTCCTGCCGACCTGCATTCCTGCTGACGTGAATTCCTACCATCCCATATTCCTGCCAACCTGCATTCCTGCCGACCTGGATTCCTGCCGACCTGAATTCCTGCCGACCTGCATTCCTGCCGACCTGCATTCCTGCCGACCCGAATTCCTGCCGATCTGCATTCTTGGCGACCTGATTTCCTACCGACCTACATTCCTACTGACCGATTTCCTGCCGATCTTATTTTCTACCGACCGAGCGATACCTATGACGAGTGACAATGCAGAACGACTCTCATCTTCTTGACCGAGCCGTCCATGCCGAACGACCCTCAAATTCCAGACTGAACGACATATCCGAGTGGACTTCATCCTTTTAAACTGAATCCATCATATTCCACTCTTGATAATCATGAAGTAAGTCAGGTTGAATCCGCATGTCTATGGTCTTGACAAAAGGCGGGTTAACAATAATCATTCAAAATAAGAGTTTTTATAGCTAGGGAAAAACAAATAAATATTTGTATATCCAAGGAAGAAACCAAAGTTTTCAAGAAAACGAAAAGAAAAACAGGATTTCATATACTCGAGCAACACAATTTATCATCATCTCAGAGCATGCCTAGGGACCGTCCCCGATCTCATACATGTGTAAGTGATTCAGTCGTATTACTTTGAGTTTTATTACTTATTCAAAGCCAAAAATCTTTTTAGTTTATAACAAGCTGACGTTACCTAGGTCCAGTGCCATCTTCATTCGAGGTGGGTGGTGGCCTCTCCTGTTCCACTGCCACAGCTCGATTCCTCATACTGTTGTAAAGGGCCATTCCTTACATGCTCCTAAATATTATCTTTAAAATGTCTGTGGTCGTTTGTATTGTGCTCATCCAGCTCATGTAATGGGCAATTCTTTCTCGATGCCTGCTGGTATTTAGAAGGTTCCCTCCTTGCCGGCCTTCGATACTGGAGGCGTCCTCGAGTATCCAAGAAAATCCTTTCTAGAGTATCAGTTAAATCTTTGTAAGAAAAAAACTTTGACTCTCTTCGAGCCTTTTCGAAGTGCTACCGTTTTCATTATTTTACTTTTTCCTTTATCATTTTTATTTGGATCCTCCTTGGGTAGACCTCCACCCCTTACCGCATAAGCTTCATTCTCTCTCCCTTCTCTCTCAGCCTACGCATCTTCCTACCTCAGGAACCTTTCCTCCTCATGGTAGAACTCCCTAAGATCCCTCGGTGGGTCTCGTTCCAATGATATCTTGAAATCCGAATTATCTGCAATTTCTGAAACTGCCGCCATCATAACCATTGATGGATCGTACCGATCCACCGAAGCCATCGCCGCATTGAATCTGGTTAAGAAATCCATAAGTGGCTCTTCATTCCATTATTTCATCAATGTTAAAGTCATCACGTTCTTGGATCTGACTATGTAGACCTAAAACTATCTCATAAACCTTTCAATCAGCTCCGTCCATGTGCCGATAGAGTCACTCTCCAGCTGTCTAAA
This sequence comes from Allium cepa, assembly GCA_030765085.1. Lineage (NCBI taxonomy): Eukaryota > Viridiplantae > Streptophyta > Magnoliopsida > Asparagales > Amaryllidaceae > Allium > Allium cepa. The sequence continues at coordinate 98,486,614 of CM060942.1, read as the reverse complement.
TCATAATGCTGCAATATCTATCGAATACAAAGGGAAGCATCGTGCCATGACGTCCTCCGATTCCCCCAGCACTTTCATATGCCTCATGTACTTCGTTAAGTGAACAACGGGATCGTTCTCTCGTCATACATCTTTAACGTTGGTAGTTTGTAATCTGACGGGTTTCTATCTTGCCTAATCGCAGGAGCAAAGGGACTTCTATTCACATCTTTCATATCTCTATTTACCAATCCGCCTCTCATGGCTCGCCTAACCATCTCCGCCAACCTATCGTTGTCATCGAGCTATAGTCCTTGTCTGTTGCCTCTAATATGCCCCCTGAGTTTATGAGGGGATCCTGGGACCTGCTCTCCTAGATGAGCATCCATTCCTCTATCGACACCATGTTGTATAGCTCCCCTCGGTACTGCATCCGGTATTGGATCAACATGCTCTAGGGGAGCGCCCCTAGTTCTGTTGCTGCTCCTGATAGTCCTGCTCTATTTTGAATTATGGGTGCTCCGTGCTCCTGAATCCTATTTCCAGTATCTCCTACCGTTGCGTTCCCTTGACTCTGCACTCCAACTTGTGCAACTTATCGAAGTAAGTTCTGCATCATCTCCTCTTGTCTTTTCAGCATTGTTTCCATCTCATCTCTGTGATGAAAATCGAGGCATGATTAGCTCTTGAGGAAACCTCTTGACTCCCCCTATGCTGACTACCCTCAGTCCTCTATCTTCTTACCGACTTCCTTCCCATAGCTTTCCAAATCCAAGTCTATAAGTCTTCAAATCCAAAGTCCAAGCTATAGGTTCCTTGAGTTCTAGCCTTCATGGTGAAAGCACCTAAATGTTAGCGTCAAATTTGGTCACTAACACCCAAATCCAGATGAAAGCACCAAATACAGCGATAGATCACAGATAGAACATATGTAGAGAGTATAAATATAAAGAACGATAAAAATTAAAAGGAAAGCAATAATAACACAAGATTTATAGTGGTTCGGCTGACTCCGGCCTGCGTCCACTCCAGAATTTCCTTTTTATTGATGTTAGAATCAATTACAATTACAATCTAGAGTTTTTGGAACACCAATGGCAGAGTAGCCTTAGTATAGAAGATGAAGGGAAACAGAATGAAAATCTCTTTTCAGAAACCCCACATGTTGTATTTATAGGCAAAACCCAAGTTATTGCGCTTCTTGAGCAGTCCAGGTGTAAAATTCCCAAAATTTTATTAATTTAAAAATTAGTAATTAATGCGAATTTTGGAATAAATTATGGAATTAATTTGAATTTTTCAAAATAAATAAAATAGGTGTAAATTTAAATATATATATATATATAAGATTGTAAAATTGCATTTGAATTTAAGTATTCAAAATTATAAATATTTTAAAGCTATTTGAATTTTATTATACAAGTATACATATATGGGTAGATTTGAATTTGAATTTAAACGTGAATTTGAATTTAAAATTTAAATAAATGTCTTAGAAAAATAATTTGCATTTGAAATCATAAATATGTAACTTATTTAATGTTAAATTTGTTAAAACATTTATTCTTTAAAATTGTACATTATAATGAATAGGAAATGTGTTTACAAAATAAGGAAAATATGATGTAAGTTTTATTTAAAAGTATTCAACTCATATAAAATACAAGTGTCAAGCATGTAATAAGAGATAATACAAGTGTTGTTCATATAATAAGTGTTTTTAAAAGTGTAATGATTTTGGACAAATGTAATTTCATTCCATCTTTGAAAAAAAATTAACAAAAAATAAGAAAACAAAATTATAAAAACAGCATCCCCTTCTTCCTTAACTCTTTTATTCATTCTCAAAGCCCTATACAAATTTAAAAAAAAACTTGAACAAAGAAAAGAAAAACCAGAAAATCATCCAAAACAAAACAAAATCCAGTAGAAAAAAGTATGAAAACAATCTTCTCAAGATTTCAGACCAGAAAAACAATTGCAAACAAAGCTAGATCAACCCAGAAATCGAGCAAAAACAAGAGCACGGCAGGATTCAAACTTCAGCAATTAAAGAGGATTCAGCTCTGTAATCAAGCGAGTTAATCCATCAGGAGCTAAGCTTATTAACATGCAGATAAAAAAATAAAATCAAATTCAAAAGTCAAAACCATATTCAAGTTCCAGCTCACTGTTTCAGGTTAACAGGTAAGTAAACTCTGTAAAACTTTGAATTATGATCTGTTGTCTGAACTCTTGCTTAAGTAAGATTGAAAACTGTTGCATGCATCTCAATTTGTATATATGTTATTGAATATTGTTGTGCATTTCTGTGCACATGATAAAAAAGGGGCAAATCCTCTGTTGCAGGTTCCAAAACCTGCTTTAAAATTCAAAAGCTTTATCTCAAATCATTTTTAGACTTTGAAATTTAAATAGAACTTGTTTGTATAATCATGCTTTAAGATTTAAGAATAAATTTAAGTAATTTTAACTTAATTTTTCTCTGGAATTTTTAAAAATACAGGTAAACCCAAATCTTGTCGAAATTTTAATGATCAAAATTCTTGATTTCAGGTATATGATTTGAAACATTTTTGAAATCGGTGATTTTTAAAAGCAAAATCAAAATTTTTAATATCGTATCCCCTGTGAAACATGAGGATGAACGGCATTGTCTTTTTCACCAAATTCTGGTGATCGATGGGGCTTTGGTTCTTGAGATCGTGGTTATGGCTTGCTGGGAGGTCGGAGTTCATAAGAAAAATGTTCGATAATTTTTTATTTCATTGTGGCATTGGCATAGAAAAGATCTAGGGTTTTAACCCACATTTTGGTCAAAGTAGAAAATATAATCGTCGTGGTTTCATCAGACCACCGGATTTGATCGCTCCGGTGGGGATAGTGGCGTGAGATCGGGATGAAGCTTCGGTTGAATTTTCGTGGCCACTAGCGGCCAGAGGTGGAAGAACGAGGGGTTTTGCTGATGGTCGTTTTTGGTTCCAGTCTGGGTTAGGAAGCTCGATCGCGAGTTCATCAATATCTTGGGTTTCTGGGTGCTCGTGTGACCCATCTGAACTATTGTCGAGGTGTGGAAGGTGGTGCCGTCGATCAAAGTTCATTAGTGCCGCTGTGCATGTGCACGGCACCAGGGCTTGTGTCGGTAGCTTGCCTGTGGAAGGAGGAGTGGAGATTCGAAGTTATATTCGGGATTCAGGGATGTTGGCTCGAAGATGGGATCGAGTATTTCCAAGCTATACATCGAGTTTCTTTTAAAAATTAAACAAAATTTTAAAAATTGAAGCTATCAGGTTGATTTTGAGAAAACTCGAAGCAAGTAAGAAATGGTCTCGGGTGTCACTCGAAGTAGCTCTAGGGTGATAGCATTTCCAGTTTTAAACTTTAAAAATCTAAGTCAAAATGATTTTTAAGTTTGTTCTTTTCAAATGGATGATTGTTGTTAAGTTGGAATTTGTAATTGAAGGTTTTAAAATAAAATATTTCAAATTACTTAGGTTAAGAGTATTTTAAACTTATATTTTCAAAAGTTATTTTTAAATAAAACTTAACAAAATAATTAAGAAGTTGATCAAATGTTTAAATTCTCTTAATTTAAAGTTAATTAATTTATATTATTAATGATTATTAAATAATTGATGATTTATTATTACTTAATAATTAAAGAATAATTAGATATAAGGGTAATTAATTGTTAATCAAAGTTAATTAATTTATAATTAGAGATAAAGTAATTAAGGTAATTAATTAAGAAATAATTAATTAATGAAGGCAATTAAGATTTAAATAATTAATAATTAAGGATTTAATTAACTAATAATTAATATTTAATTAATTAATAACTAAAGATTAATTAATTAATAATTAAGGATAAATAATCATTGATTAAAGATAATTAGCGAAAAATAATTATGTGATTGATTGATTATAATCACACTGTTAATTCATCTCATTGTTGGATGATTGATTAATATTGAAGTGCCTTGAGCTGATTGACACCACTGTTGTGATTGTGATACTTTATGATGTGAATTGTTTTGTGATGAATTGTGATATTTGTGATTTGTTTCTGTGTGAATGTGAAAACCAATTGGCCTGTAAAATGGCAATTGAATTTCGATGCGATAGGGAGTTGGATTCCAGTTGGTTATCCAAAACCCACATCGAACCCTGAAAGTGAATCTTTGTGATTGATATATCTATGTGTTTTTAAATTGAGTGCTCACTAATTGGTGTAGCCGGGAGAGGATCTTTGTGCCATACAACCCATTTCGTATATGTGATACGACGAAATGGAAAGCATTTGAAGATGGTGGTGAAGACCAGCTGTCTTCGAGAACGATAGGATAACATGTCGAATGACTCTGCACTGAGTTGCTCCGGTATAGAGATCTTCATATGTGATGGTAAGTGCGATCGGGATTGTGGATGCCCGGATTGCAAGGGCTTCTTTGGAAGTGTCTTTGGTTCTGTTCGAACCCAAAACAGACTTGTATGGTTGTAAGTCTGACATTACACTTTGAGATATAAAGCTGATTCCTTTCAAATACATTTCTGTTGGTGGAGGAGAATTTATTCTCTTAGCTTAACACCCTTCTCTGAGATGTACGAGCTCAGAGGTTATGTAGTTGATGGTTATTAGTGATATACTTCCAATTTGGTAGTGTAGCATGCTGAGTGTTGCTGATCATTTGTTGATCGAAGCATGGCTTTTATGAAAAGCGTAGCTTTGTGGACGAGACTTCGTCGAACCTCACAACCTGGTAATGGTCGAAACAGGAATGTTGCGGCAAGGTTTTTAGGGGTCGCACCCTAGGGTATGTCCATTTTCTTCTGGATAAGAGGTGGTATCATGGTAGGGATCCTAGATATTTATTTGTATGGTTGTTGCTATATTGGTGAATCCCGGGATAAAGGTTGGTAACGACCGGGGATGGCTACTTGTAGGTGTTACCTAGTTACAGAGGTAACCCGGCCTTGTGTTGGTAGGGAACCAGTTTGGTTCTTGGGGGCGTCCCTCCAGAGATGCCCCATTTTTAAGGAAGTTCCTTAGCCTGACCATTTGTTAGAAATCCAATCATTCAATACGAGCCATGTACGGTTTTCGTTGTATAACCTGTCATTTACTTATGGTGGTGACCCACTGTTAAGATGGTAGCTATAGTAGGCATAGTACGAAATGTCTATGCTATATAAGATTAATATTATACTTTCGAACATGTTCTCTACACTATGCACTAGTAATAATATCAAAGAATTTTCTCGTATAAAGCATGTTTGACTATCATAAGAAGAAATCTCCTCCAATTGTACGATTGCATTGTGTGTGTGGTGGAAGATCTTATGGTAGTTTCATTTTCCAAAAGCATGAATGGATTTCTTTTATAAATTGTTTTTGTTTCAAACAACTGTTTTTGTTTACTCATACCAGTCCCATGACTGACCCGGAGTTTATTGTTCCCTTCCTAAACCCTAGGTGTCTGAAATTCCCACATGGCCAGCCTAGAAGCAGGTTATCCGTGTTTTTGGAGCTAGCTTGAATTAGGAGTCTTTTCGGAAGCTATCAGATTTTGGAAGCTCTGGACTTGGAAATCTTTTGAAGTGTTGGAGTTTTTTTGGAAGATCTTCTCAAAGTCGAAGCACGTTGGAACTCTCTTGAAGTTGAGACAAATCTATTATCGCTTTATTATTATAACTTGTATATCACTTTGATGATGGGATTAAAATTATCATAATCAAATATTATGGTGATGTTGTATCTGTGATATTGATAAATGTCAGTTCATTTTGTTTCCACTGTTTATATTCATCTAATGTTGTTATAAGCTCCATCCGAACTGGAGTTCAATGTTTGAATCTCCGGCAGTCGAATATAAGTGAGGTATTTGATGTCGATTTTCAATCGCTGGATTTCAGGTCGTGACACCGGTCCAATCAAGACCATAGCTGATCCCTAACTCACCATTACGACCGACCCTAAACTCCAAGCAGGCCGATCCAGCCTTGCTCCGGGAGTGACTCGAAGTAACCTCATATATGACTCGAAGTAAACAGGGTCGAAACTCAAAGCTACCCAATGCCGATTCGGAGCTTGTAGTAGCCGACCCGAAGAAAAGCACTGATCGACCCGAAGTGAGAATAGTTGCTGACTCAGAGTGCTCTTTCGATGTCTCGCTTGCCGACCGACCCACTATAGCCAAACTATGTATGGCTGATCCATACGCTCCAATCCCCTCAAGGCCGAACCCATCCATACAAAGCCACTTCAACCAAATCACCTCCCAATCAGATCGAACCACCTATTGCCAATCCAAACAAATTGCACCGACCCCGAATGACCGACCCACATGGCCAAACTCCTTTCACCGATCACTCATGACCAACCCACCTTAGCTTACCGAGTTTAGCCGACCCATTGGTGTCGATCAACTTCAACACACCGACCCACACCACCAATGACCAAGCCACACTCCACGTCGATCCACACCATCCAGTCCGAACCACCAATGCCAATCCGTGCACGAACTTCCATCCTTCACCGAGCAGCACCCGTCGACCCACCTAGGTCGATCCATGCACAAACTTCCATCCTTCACCGAGCGGCACTTGCCGACCCATCTAGGCCGATCCATGCACACTGAAACATTCATGACTGATCGTCTATCCATCCAGTTGGCTTAAACCCATCATATTCCAGTTTCGACAAAGGAGTAGCCGATTTAGTTAAATTCTTCTATCCACGGCCTTGCCAAATGGCATGTTAATAGTTATAGTAACAAACAAAAAATTATCTCCATAGTTATCCAATAACTATCAATAGGTAACCCCTATATACCTCCAGTGGTCATGAGTAATATACTACCCAACATTTTGAGAGCGTCGCTTACTCTAGTATCAATGGATACATCGATATATAATCTCAATGCATCTTACTAGGAATATTTAAAGTTATGTGTATATTATATTGTAATATAATACTCATGGTTACAAATATTTGGAATTACTATAAAAAAAATCACCACTTATGAATCTTATACTAGATATATTTTAGTTAAATATTTAATTATTTATAACACATTATAACAAATATATAACAGAAAGAAAAACACATTTATTATGAAGGAGAACGGATTACAAGATTAATTATTAATAATAAATTATAGAATGGCCTCTATGACATATCTCTAACTCTATCACATGTTGCTTTTATGGGACTATGTATATTTTCCATTAATTATACCATATGATTATTTAGATAAATCCAATATATATCGGAACATCTAGAAGACAAATGTTAGTCTCGTAATTTTACCTAATCATAGCCCTATTTAGATACCATTAAACCTCAAATTAGATTTCCACTTTCATCCTAATTCTCACTTTTTTTAACTAATACAACCATAAATTGGTGGGGAAATTAACAATGTAGTCGTATAAATTTGAAAAAAAATAATTAATTATTTTTCGTTAATCAATATTATTAAATAAATAATAGTAATATGGCAAAAGAATATTTGCATTACTAGAAATAAAAAATTAGAATATTAAAAAAAGGTGTAAAAGAGAATCGGTTAAGAAGTATGTGTTGTTCGCTAGTTATATATTTGTTGAAGAAATGATTTTTGGTTAAATTACCATTTTGCGTTCTCAGTTATCAACTAGTATGTATTTCTCTTAAAATATTGTCCGGTAGATTTTGTTGATTTTATTCTTATTTATTTATTTACGAAACTTTAATAGAGTCAAATAAATCATAACAATGGAAGACCAAATCCTCTTTGTGCTTTTCCCATAATCTTCACATAATCCCCGCCTCCCTAAAGATTATAATTTGAATAATATTAAGTTTCAATGATGTGTAATTAACATTACGTTGTATTTGGATATTGATTGAAGATAATCTAATAGATGTTTTTAATATAAAGAAAATGATGCTAGCATAGATGCATAGAAATAATGTGGTTTTACCATTAAAAAAGGTTGTGCATGGTGGTTTAAAAGTAGGAAAATGAATTTTCCGGTTTTCCAGGTGTTCCTAAAATAGTCATAGTATTGAGAGGGATAAAAAAAGTACCTTGAAACCGCAATAGACTTGACTCAATAATAAATAAAATAACCATAGAACAGAAAAAAAAAACATAAACATTTAATGTTCAAAGACTCTCCTATTCCATAGAGCCTTAAAATATAACCTAACTTCATTCCCTCAACCACTCCAAAGATGCACCTACACTAAAATATCTGAAGGAATATTTATGGATCTAGACCATGGAATAATGACAAATAATTGGTATTCTAAAGCATATCCAACAACCAATTACAAATTATAAATGTAATATGTGACAGAGTTAGGGGTATTCCCTAGGGGCAATTATGTAATTAGTTACACATATTTAACTCGATAACCAATCTTGTTCATAACAAAAGGCATTTTCTTTCTATTATATACATAATATAATATGTTATAATAATTATTTAATTTAATTAAAAGTATATTTAATAGAAAATCCATAAATGGTATGTTTTATAATAGTAGTTATAGCGCAGTGTAACCATGAGTGAATTTCACAATAAAATAAACATACTGTTTTAAATATTCCTTATTAAGATGTACTGAGACTAGATATCGATGCATTTGTTGAAAGCAAAGTACATAACACTCTCCAAATGTAAGGCAGGGTACTTACTCATGGCTACTGGAAGCACCAAGGGGGTTACGAACTAATAGTTATTTGATAACTATGGAATGACCCACTCGGTAGTTTTATGTTGGTTAATATAACCATCGTCAAAAAAAAATATCAATGTGACAAAATTACACAATTCTTTGGACTTGATAATTACTGTTTATCTTTAATGTGGAAGTGCTGCTTTGATTATAGTTAAATCGTGGCGCGACGTCCATCGAATAACCAAAGTTGGGTTAAGTGGAAGCATTAGGAGTGAAACACTATTCAAGAGAGAATTCGCCTCCTTATTAATATAAGGTTGGCATCACGGTCAACTAAAATCAACTCAAGTAAATGTCTCTGGCTAGGGTAGTTCGGTTGATAATAACAATTATTATTAAACCAATGACTTTGTATTTGGACTATAGAGCTATACAGTTAACGCCCCGCTATTGCCCTGCTATAACCTCGTTATATCCTATAGCATATTTCTACGACTATGATTTTCCTAAATATCCCCAAATATAGTCTTTCTACTTTATGCCATGCTATTTCCACTATGTCTGATTATTCCCGCTATATTTCGCTATTCTCATTATATCTTCTTTAAAAGAATTGAATTGAAATATGACATTTATACATTATAAAAATTATGAAATTAATTTTTTTAACATATTTTCAAAAACAAAAATACTCTAATATTTTATTAAATTTAATTATATTTAATAATAGTTCATATTAATTTACAATATATTTATACATGGTGTAATTTAAAATTAAATATCTATTAATTATAATTAAATTGAAATATTAATTTTTCATTTAATTACCATTTATATATTTGTAAAAACATTAAGTATGAGTTTTATATGATATTTTAGAGCCATCCGTTATATCACCGTTGTATCCTCGATGTATCTTCGCTATGAATTTTTGCACCTCCACCGCATTAAATCCGCTGAGCGCTTTAACTACACAGCTACGGAGTTGAATATGGACGATAGGAATTTTGATCATTACCAAATTTCATAAGTCTAAAGTGATATAGTTTTGACAGAGAGAATTGATATAAATAATCTTCATTGTCCAATAATGCTTAATAAAGTAAATTTGGATTTTATCAAACCAAGTAAGCGATAAATTTGATCAAAATATCACACCGCCTACTAAGTAACATGTGAATGTTAATATTCAAATTGTTCGATTTTAATCATTAACCAAATTTACACCTAAGAGTCACACAACCGAAATAATGAATATTCCTTCTATCACCTGATTTAATTAATCTGCAATTGTTATAAATTTATTAAATTAATAAATATTTGTGAAATATTAATTACAAAGTTTTGTACTTAATGTCTTGAACAATGTTGAACAATGCATTTATAATAGTTATAAATATATTAGTCGATATACAATATCGGTATGCATTTAAATTTAGATTTAAATTGCAACGGATATTATTCGTGCAGAGATTAGCTTTATGGCCCATACAGAGCATGAAAATATTGGCCAAAATAGCTTGGCTAGGCCAGCCAAATGTTGGCAAAAAGGGAAGGCTTTTGAATGGTTTAAAAGAATGGAATTGGTAAGAAAGATAAGGATAAGATTCACTTTTCTCTCCATTTGCCTTCCTATATATCTATTGTTCTCTACACCATTCTTTTTATACCTTTTCTCTATTCTCCTTCTATAAATTTAGACTAGCAAACTCCATTTAAACCCAAAAGAAATCTAATCTCAAATCATATCAAAATTCTATGATTCGATCATCGGTGGTAAAGCAATTCAGAGCCAGCAACTCTAAAGTATTTCATCATTCCAAAGTGAGATCTTTATGCCTTGGTGAAAGGTATTCAACATGTTTACTAATTCATTCAATGTTATTATGTATTATTGTAATATATTTTAGATCAATAGATTGTATTACGAAACATGTGTGTGTGTTAATTAAAAAAAGTTGTATACACAATAGCATTAAACTCACAGCTTGAAATTAAAAAAATGATTTTATAATTAAATATTATTATATATATGATTTAGTTAATTAGTATATTATATCTTAAAGATAAAAATCATATAATAAACATTTTAAAATTTTCTAAAAAAAATATGTAAAATATTAAATCGGCAGCAATGAATGTCAGTTTTAATAGTTTATATATATATATATATATATATATATGCATATTATATTTAATTAATGATATAACTATTTATTTAACTAGAAATTGATTATGTGTGTGTGTTTAATATAGTTTGACATTTATTATAAAATTCACATAAAAATATTACATAACTTTCAAATCTTGAAAATGTTCTTTTTATAATTTTTTTAATTTTAATTAAATTGGTTTTAAAATTATTTTATAATTTTTTAATGAAAAAATCATTTTAATACAAAAAAATAAAATTAAATTTTATGCCGTCAGCTTAAAGTCAGGAATTATCGAAAGAAAATTATTTACACACAAAAACAAGATGCATGTATGTATGTACACATATGTTTATATATTTATAAATATTAAAAATTAAATATTAAAATATTAACTTTGTACACCACTTTGCTGCAGCGGTTTGAATTAATTTTTAATTTTTTATATTAATTATTAAATGATTTTTTATTTAATATGAATAAACATTTATTTAAATATATTTTAAAATATTATATAAATTATTATTTCTACATATACATATGTATGATCATACTTTTACATAAGTATAATTTTACATATATGTTTATATATATATAATTTTCAATACACACACACACACACACACACACATATATATATATATATATATATTTATATATATATATATATCACTAGAAGAAAAACCATTTATAGTTGCAAAAATCGGTGGCGTTTTATTGTAAATGCAACAAAAAATAGATTACCAAATAATATAAACGTGGCAAAAAATAATTCACGTTTCCCGCTTCTAAAAAAAAGAGTCCGCGCGAACTAAATAAACGTAACCTATCATTTTACTCTCGTACTTAACAAAATTATCGTCCCTAATTTGCTTTCTTCTTCAAAAAAAAATCCCCTTTTAATCGTGTTAAATTTTCATCGCACTCAAGTATCATCGTCAACTCCGTCATTTCCCCCTTACTCAACATCGAGTCGCGGCAGCCAGCAGATCTAGGTATATTTAGGTATGAATCTTTTAAATCGATTAGGTATATTTAGGTATGAATCTGTTAAATCGACTTTGTGATTCTATTTGGATTTTATATGAATTTGAATGCATCGTATTTTCGTATTTTTTCCTAAACTATTACTGAAATGGTTGATTTAACCCTAATTGTAATGATCTGTTGGGATATCTGCTTTGATTTCTTTGAGTATATGAATGTTCTATTGAAGTGGTTCGGTGAATCAATGGTTGCTTGCTGAGAGGAGGTTGAGGTTGCGTGTTTTGGGAATTTGGTGGGTTCAAGTAGCATTGATGGAGGTCGCGGGTTTGTTTGCGATTGGGTATTGGCTGGCTCGATGGTTGAGAGTGGTAAATGTTGGAGCATAAATAGTCTTTTGTGGAGTGGCAGGCACTGGAAGTATGTCAGTTGTGTGGATGTGAGGTAGTGAAGAGGAGGCGGTGAAGTTGACTGTTGGTTTGGTAAGAGGAAACTGTTGGTTTGTACATTCTGAGGCTTTGAATTTATATGCAGTAATTCTATAATTTGCTAGACTTAGGCTTTGAATTCATGCATGGATTAATTATAAATACATGTAAATCTGAGGTTAAATGCAAAATATAAGTGTAAAATTTATATTTTTGGAAAAGTATTCTTTGCCTTTGTCTACTAAACCACCATGGTTATATGTAGCAGTGCTACAAGTATTTGTACTTCAAAGTCTAGTTATTTTTTTGATTACAACAGATAACCAATTTATACGTCAAAGATTGGAAACTTATTTGCCTTCAAATGTCGATAATGGAAAAAGGCTGGTTTTTTTTGAACAGGTGATAAAACCATGATTAACTTAATATGTATTTTTAGAATTAGAACATATAATCTAATACTAAAGCTCACTTTTTTTTTACTTTTTTCATAGAACTAGTATAGAGTACCAACAAGGAGAAATGAATTTCGTGCATGCTGCAAAGAGGAATGTAAGAAGTGTAGAAAAAAAATTATTCCCTTGCAAGGGTTGTCGGAATCTTAGTCGTCATGATGACCAAATCATCGTTGAACATTTAATTATAAAAGGAATGGATCCTAAATACATTGACGGTGTATGGTTTAACCATGGTGAAGAGATAAATGTAGAGAATAAAACAAATACGTTTGACGTATATGAACTATTCAAGATGATTCACTATGAAGATGAAGATTTTTTGAATCAAGATTTTTTTGATGATGATAAAGACGATGTTGATTCTTGAAGAAAAGAGGATGAGTTAGTCAAGAACTTGGAAGATGCAGAAACTCCATTATATCCTGGTTGCACAGATCACACAAAATTATCAGCCACCACCGTCTTGTATAATCTTAAATGCGAGACTGGCTTGTCCGATGGTGGTTTTGATAAGCTTTTAGCTGTGCAGCATCTATTTCTGCCGAAGGATAACGTGCTTCCTAAAACCTTATATGAAGACAAGAAATTTCTTAAAGCATTCGACATGGGTTTTGAAAAGATACATGCTTGTGAAAATGATTGTTGCCTTTTCAGAAAAGAATAAAAAAATTTAGAAAGTTGTCCAAAATGTGGTTCCTCGAGATGGAAGAAAAATCAAGATATTGAAGAGGTTATACAAGGTGTTCCAGTTAAAGTATTGAGATATTTCCCAATCATTCCGAGGTTTAGACGAATGTATAGACCTCAAAAGATGGCTGAAGAATTAAGATGGCATTTTAATAATAAAAGTAACGATGGAAAAATGCGTCATCACGTGGATTCTATGACATGGAAAATGGTGGATGAAAAGTATAAATATTTTTCATCTGATCCACGCAATATTAGGCTTGATCTTGCTACAGATGGATTTAATCCATTTTCCATGTTGAGTTCGAAATATAGTTGCTGGCCGGTAATGCTTGTGACATACAATCTCTCGCCTATGTTGTGTATGAAGAAAGAAAATATTATGTTAACTTTACTTATTCCAGGCCCGAAGCAACCCGGGAATGATATTGATGTATATTTGGCGCCTTTGGTGGAAGACTTGCATCACTTGGGGTCTAATGGAGTTACTGCTTATGATGCATTTAGTAAAATTTATTTAAACTGAATGCAATTTTTTTATGGACGATTAATGATTTTCCGACTTATGGAAATCTTGCTGGATGTCATGTGAAAGGGCAAAAAGCTTGCCCATTATGTGGTGTCAATACCCATTCTCGTTGGTTGAAACATAGTCGAAAGTTCGCCTACATGGGTCATAGAAGATTTCTACCTCCTTCAGATTCACAGAGGAAACAAAAGGCAATGTTTGATAATACTATAGAGACAGATGGTGCTCCTAGAATGCTTTCTGGGAGAAACATCTATGCATTATTGAAGGATTATCCAAATGATTTTGGCAAAGGAATAGAGGATAAAAGTAAGAAGAGAAAGCACGTATATGATAAAGAAGATGAATATGATGATACTGACAGTTCTACAGAAGTAGAGCTATCAAGGTGGAAAAAACGATCAATTTTCTTTGATTTGCCTTATTGGGAGGTTAGTGGTTAATTTATTTATTTTTCATTGTTTTAATACAAGAAAAACCCAATAATGCATTATTGTTTTGGTTTTCATAGGAACTTCCATTACGTCACAATTTAGATGTGATGCATGTGGAGAAGAACATTGGTGAAAGCCTATTGGGCACAATGTTGCATGGAAATAAATCCAAAGACGGAACCAACTGTAGAAAGGATTTAGAGGATTGGGAAATTCGAAGTGAGCTTCATACACAACCTCGTGGGAATAAAACATATCTTCCACCGGCTCCATATATGTTGTCAAAATCCGAGAGAAAAATATTTTGCAAAAGACTGTATGATTTCAAAGGACCGGATGGCTACTGTTCAAATTAAAAAAATCAGATTTCGTTGTCGGATTGCAAAATTAGTGGATTGAAGTCACATGATTACCATGTATTAATGCAACATTTATTGCCAGTAGCATCGAGAGGGTTCATGGTAAAAAAGGCAAGAAAAGCGATAATTCGCTTATGTTCTTTTTTCAACAAATTATGTCAACGTGTTCTTGATAGAGAGAAGGTAGAACAAATCAATGTTGAAATTATTGACATTTTATGTGAGCTTGAAATTTTTTTCCACCATCTTTCTTTGATATAATGATACATTTATCCATTCATCTTGGAAAAGAAGCACAAATGTGTGGACCTATTCATTTTCGATGGATGTACCCATTCGAAAGATATATGAAGACACACAAAGATTATGTCAGAAACTATGCACGACCAGAGGGCTGTATTGCAGAATCGTATCTTGCAACACAATGCATGTTGTTTTTAAATGAATTTTTGACGAAATCAGGACATATAGAGGAGAAAGGAGCTCGAAATGAAGATTATGAAAGTAGTAGAATATTAGAGGGACGTCCAATTTCAGTATCGAAGACAATTAAAATGCCAGTTAATGAGAAAGAAAGTGCTCCTTTAGCTGTGTTAATGAATATGGCCGTGGTGGAACCGTTTATAGAGTAAATTTATGTTATATTGTTTTAAATATTTTGATGTGTTCGCAATGATATATATAACTTATAATCAATTGTTCAATACTAGTTTGCATTTGGAGGAATTAGAAATTTCAGACCAATGCATGACAAAAAATGCGACCTTACTTTGGGAAACACGTACAAAAAGTTTTATCGATTGGATTAAAAGGAAGGTTAGTTAGATTTCAAATATATTCTCATTCAACTATCAATATTACTATATAAATTTACATGCTAAATGAAATTTGTTGTAGATACCTATTACCTCCAAGGATCATAATGACATGTTAAAATGGATTGCTTATGGTCCGAAGGATGATGCCATGTCTTTCAAAGGATATATCATCAACGAGCAACGTTTTCATGTAAAAGATTTAGGGAGAGAAACTCAGAATTGTGAGGTGACTTTTGATGCAACTACTATGTGTAGAGCAAGTGCTAAAGATATGCCCCAAGTGGTTGATGTGGTCACTTATTATGGAATATTGACAGATATAATTTTATTAGATTATCATTTTAATTTATATTCTAGTTTTCAAGTGTCATTGGACGTATAAAGGAAATGGAGTAAAAGTTGATGATGATGTGTTCACTCTTGTTGATTTACATCAAGCATCATTTTCATGAGACCCATACATACTTGCATCTCAAGCAAAACAAGTATTTTATTCAAGAGAGAACGATGTTTCTAATTGGTACGTTGTAATGAAAGCACCATCAAGAAGTTTTAATGATATAGAGGAGCACGATTGCATCGAGGAAGATATTCAAGTGGTGGAAGATAAAATAACTGAAGCGGTGATGAAGATGTTTGCTATGTTAGAGAGGATTGCGAGGGAATAATTGAGTAGATTATATGTTCTACTTGAGCATAGTTGTTCATTTGCTTTAGTGATGGTTGAACTTATATATTAAATCCGGGCTATTTGGAAATTTCATTGAACTTGTATTGATTTTCTTTAGTGATTGTTGTTCATTTGCTGCACTAATGCTTTGTTTTTTTTAATGTTGCGAATGGCTGTTAGTTTGCACCATTTAATTTTCTAATCCATTGCAAATGCATGTACCATTCAATTTTTGTTCTTTGTGTTTTGATCTTTGTATACTTCCATAGACAAAGCATTATATGTTCTTGTCAATTCTGTTTGCATATATTGCTTGATAATGAGTAGTGTTCTTATCAATTCTGTTTGCATAACATGTACATTTTCTCATAAAATTACAAATCTGTTCATCATCTCAAGGCTTTTAGGCCTGCTTGTTTGGTTTACAAACTGCCACATCTCTTTTCAGCTACATGTTGATGATATTTAAGTGTTGTTTGTTAATATTTATCGCTGCTTATTATTTACATGTGCACTGTGTTTTCTGTCACTTGCAGAAAAATATGTCTACAACATCTGTACGTACCCGCTTGCAGAGAAAGGCTGAAGAACAAACAGTCAAAGCTAAAAACAAACAGTCAGAGCGAAAATGTAAAGTTCCCGCTAGTATAAATGAAATAGAAGAACAACCAGACAATGCTAAGAAGCAAGCCACTGTTCACAATGAAGAAGACGAACAACCACTAGATGATATCCCCTCTGACCCAATGAAGGACTCCGCTCAGAAAATGAAACCCGTCCTAAACAAACTGCTGATGCCGAGCTGGAAATTGGGAAACAAAGTGAAGCTGAAATCGGAAGTACATCTCAGAAAAGAGGCGGTAAAGGTCCAGCAAAAGCAAAAAGACTCCCGTCATGCAGTCAGGATCGAATTGAAGTTGAGTTCAATGATCTAGGTATACCAGTAGGGCAAGGGTCGGTATATTTATCCTCTTTTCTTGGACCGCTTGTGCGGGAGAAGGTTCCATACACCATTGATGATTGGAGGAATATTCGTGATGACTTAAAAGAAGTTTTGTGGCAGTCGGTTCTGGTATGAAGCAGGCATCTATTATTTAACATTCTGACTCTAATATGTTTTGAAAATGACTTCTAATATTGCATGGTCTTGCCAATTATAAATTGAAATTGCCATCTAATAACTTCTGGATAAATTGAAAAATAGTTCTTGCCAATTATAAATTGAAATTGCCCTCTAATAACTTCAGAAAACCTTTCAGATTTAATTAAATCTGTCGTATTTAAATTAAATAAATTTTACTAATATCATGTTTTGATGTATTGCTGCAGATTAGATTTAAATTGAAAGAGGAATGGCAAAGAAAAGCTATATTTCAACAAATGGGAGTACTTTGGAGATCGTCAAAAAGCAAATTGGTTCGAAATTTGCAAAAAGCGGAGAACGATGAGGAAAGACTTAAACTGAAACCTACGAACATAAAAAGCATAACCGATTGGAGGAAGTTTGTGAAGGCGAAAACAAGTCCGGAGTTTAAGGTAAATCATTCCTACTGAACTCGTCTGGCATGTTTCTGCAAATCCATCTACATAGTTAGCAACCGATAAATTTCTTTAGAAGTGAAGTCCAAGTGTTGGTGGATGCTGAGGGTTCCTGTTTAGGTATTAGCTGTAGGAACCTATGACAGTACAAAATACAAATGCGTTATGACAAGCACATGAACATTTTAAATGAAGTAAAAAAACACTTTGAAAGTTAGTTCAATCTATAAATATTATTAGTAGATATGGAATGCTGTATATGTCACTGAGTTATCCAGCATTAATAATACCAAATAAGTATATGACCATGATGAATTGATTTTCAAATAAACTGCAATCCTCACCATACATATTTACCCTGCATTATAAATATTAGATAGTTTTTCATTTTATGATTTTGGTTGTTAAATTCTAGCATCTTTCAATATTTTCAGCAAAAAAGTGAGAAATATTCAGCTCTTAGGTACACACAAATTCCGCATACAACCGGTCGTAGGGGAATGGCTAGAAAGACCGAAGACATGGTAAGTTAATTAACTATAGCATTATTTAACATTATTTTATACCTGTCAGTTTATTAATTTAATGTTATTCTATTTTTAGAAAAAAGAAAGTGTAGATCTATCGTCCATAAGTAGAGCTTATGTGTGGATTAGATCTCACATTAAAAAAATGGTGAACCAGTGAACGTGGAAGCTAAGAATACTATTGTAAAATTGTTTTTAATTTTATTGGTATATTTTTTTTGAAACTATGATATTTTTACAATTGTACATTATCTATGTGTATTTATTTATATAGGAGGAGATCAAAAAATATGGTAGCCTATCCCAATCCGGCTCGACACAGACTGATATTGGAAAAGATGCTCTTGTACATGTACCGGGACAAGATAAACCGGGACGGTTAATGGCATTGGGTAGGGGTTGCACTTTAACCAAACTAGCTTTGGCCCAGTCCAAAGATAAACAAGTGTCTCGGTGTCGAGAGGAAATAGCAGAATTGAAGGGAATGATACAGACTCTGATGGACCAGAAGGTAAATTTTTGGAAATTGATTTATATTCGTAAAATATTAATTTATATTCGTGCTTCGCTGCAGGGTAAAGAAAGTTCGAGAAGGAACTCACCTGATTCGGTAAAAATAATATTTATATTACTCAATAAATGAAATTTATATTTTAATTTTTTAATCCAGTAATTGATTTAATTTTCGGTTGATTAATTATAGAGCGACGACGAAGTATGTTTGCTGTTGAATTGGGATGGAACCTCTGGAGTTGTTGCCTATGGGAGGATGTTTTCCATGGACCCAGACGACGTTGTCAATGGCATTCGTCTTGGACCAAATGCTGGGAGCGTTGTTCTAGATTCGGTGGATAAAGCAAATACTTATTTATGGAGGCCTACACCTGAAATGGCAGTCTTAGCAGACGCTAAGAATAAGGTAGTTGCTTGGCCATCAGTTTGCATCAAGGTCCCGCTGCGAACACGGTTGAACTGTAGTGCAGCCAATACGATAATTTTTTTCACGTTAAGTATATTAGTGTAATATGCTGTGAGCTTATTGATGTCTAAAATGCAGCGAGCACACCCCCCATCTGAATAAATATTTAACACATATTCATTGTTTTTGTATAGCATACTAAAGTCTTGAATTTCACTTCTCATTTTTAGAGTACCAGCATCATCGAAGACACTTGCAAGATTTACGGTTGGACTGAGGGTGAAGGTGTAGTTGTCGAAGGAAGAATCCACGTCACTGATCCAAAATATACTGTTAATGGTATTCCACTCGGTCCGTCTGCTGTTGTGATTTGGGTGGACAAAGTAGTAAATAAAGATGCTTATTTGTGGCGACCCACATCTGATATGTCGTGCATTGGAGATGCAGTTGTTAGGAAAGTAGCATAGCCAAGATCAAAAGTAGAAGTTGATCGAGAAAAACTAGATGAGAGTCCTGATGATACTGAAAATGTTGTGAATTCTCCCATGAAATCCACACATATGGTCATGAATAAATCGCAAAATGTAAGTATTAATTTTCAAATTTGAAGAAGTTAACTGTGTATGAAAGTTTATTTAATGTGCATGTATATATTGTGCATAATAATCTCTTTTCTTTCAGCCGATTGCAACCATGCAAAAGGATGCCAAATGTCAATTGATCGATTTGGGTGGAGCAGACGTAGTGGCTGAAGGAAGTATTGCATCAACTGATCCGATAACGATGGTCCATTGTCGTCCATTGGGACGTAATGCTGTAAAATTTTGGATTGAACTGGTGATAGTTCCAGATGCAGAGACATGGAGACCAACATCGGGTCTGACGTGCATGGAAGATTGCTTTGGCGTTCCCATAGCTTGGCCAATGGAAAAAATCATTATTAAGTCAAAATGAAAGGTATATAATTTTTTTATATATATACATTAGGAATGCTAGCAGCTAAAGTGCATATAGATTTTTGGTAAAATGATAAAAGTACATAAGTAGGCGTGTTATATTCGAATTGTGATTGAATGATTGTAATTGGTGGTTCAGGTTCAGGGGAGGGAAAATAATTGATGGTGAGGAGTTATGTATGGATTATGGTGGAATGTTAGTGATGCAGTTTTAAGTTCAGGTTTTGTTTTCTCACTCTTTTATTCTGTTCTTTGTTGACAGGTAGTTCAGGTTTTGAAGACATCAGCAATGACAGGTAGTTCAGGTTTTTATGGTGGTTCAGGTTTTGCTCGGTACTTTGGTTATTTCAGACGTTTATTTCAGATGCATATGTACGGTTATGACACTTATGGTAGTTTGGTTATAACACTTATGGTAGTTTGGTTGTGTATGTGTACGGGTAGCTTTTTGTCGACACCTATGTATGTGGATGTATGAATGTCTATGTATCTTGTGGATCTTCAATGCGTATACGTATTTTGTAGTTGTTCAATATATTGTGTTCAAAAGTGTATGTGCTTGCGTATTCTGTTATTATATAATTGGATGCTAGATCAGGGGTAAATCTGGAGTAGCAGGTGGAGGAAAACAAACGCTACTGGATATTATTTATTTTGATAGCGTTAAAATGTCGCTACAAAAGAGTGATTAAAAACTCAAGTACACTTATGCTGGTGTTTATTAAGCGCTACAAAAAATGTATATAGCGCCATGAAAAGGTAACGTGGAGGAGAAAACCCTTTCGGTGGCGTTAAATAGGCACTACAAAAAATTTAGGTAACGCCATAAAAAAGTATCATGGACGAGAAAACCCTTTCGGTGGCCGTAAATAGGCGCTACAAAAAAGGAATTCTATGGCGCTATAAAACGCTATCAAAAAAACAAATTTGGTGGCGTTTAAAAAAGTGCAACTAATACTCGAGGATTTTTAGTGGCATGTTTTTTCGTAACGATTATCGGAACGCCACTAAAAATACGTAGTGGCGGTTTTTCGGCGCTACAAAAAATCAGTTTTCTTGTAGTGTATATATTCATTTTGATGGCATATAGAATGTTAGAGGGGTTAATATGTCCGTTGCAGTGTAAATGCCAACACATACATGGACATCTCAAACCATGTATACTTAATTATACTGCACGTGCACTTAAAGCACTCAATGGTTTAATCGTGATGGAGATGTAAAAAGTTATGGCGAGGATATAGTAGAAGTGTGAAAAGCTTCATTTTGTATAAAACTAATATTAAAGTTAAATTATTCTCATTCTCACACCATTTGTGCAGGAAAAAGAAATATTTTTTTAATCTTACATAACGAAACTTATCATGATTCATGTAGCCTAAATTTGGTGACTACAATAGGTTTCTAACTTATGGTTAGCACTTATGCCTTAAAATTAGGTTTTTAACCCAACTTTGTTGATTTAATTTGAAAGAAAAACACTCAAATCAACCTTTATATGTTAATATTGCTAAAACGGGTGCTAAAAAGCCTTCATTTAGTGGGCGTAGCACAAAATAGCAGGGCTTAAATACTATTTAATAGCGCTAAAATGAAAAAACGTAGTGATTGGAGAGCGCTATACGCTGTAGTGGGGATTTTATGTGGCTTTGACTGCACAGATGTGAACATATATGGCTATATGTACACATATTCAAATATAATACAAAATAATATAAAGTAAAACTTTATTTATAAAATTGAATAAAATAACGATTTTATTTTAAAAAAATTATGAAAGTTCTAAATGAATTAGACTTTATTGGCCAATAAAGATCCAAAATGGTAGAAAAACAAAAATTCACGTGTTTCTTCTACTGCATAGTGACCCTGTTCCAACAATATGTAAACCCAAACCGTGTTGTAAGATAGTGCACATTATGTAATTGGTTATAAATTTATGCACATGGGTCAATGTCTTGTAATCTATTTGGATGCTTGTTCGACAAGCGCTTGGTTCTTAAGTGTTTGTTGAACAAGCAATTGATATCAGACGCTTATTAAATAAGTGTTAGAGAATTGGGCACTTGTTGAACAAGAACCAAAATAACGGCTATTTCCTATAGCTCTTTCTTCTTTCCTTATAGAAATACCATACATCACACACTCTTCCCTTCTCACAATAATAATCCACTGTACCAAAAATCATTCTACTCACACTTCTCTTCAACAAAAATGTTTTGTAATTTCAAAGTCGATGGAGCAGGATGCAGTTTTGGTAAGATTAGCTAATGCTAGTGGCTTTAAAAGTAAATGCATTTGGTAAGATTAGCTAATTATCGTGCGTTTATAATTTTTTTTACCATTCTCTAAATATTTTGTTCTTTATTTTTAGAGCGGTCGCAAATAAATTGTTTAAACAAGTCAACAAACTTGAGAATAAACAAGCACCTCATTTTTACGGTTCATGCATGTTTATTAACTACTAGTTGAGCTTGTAAAATGGAAATCTTCTCTTTGAAAAACTATTCAAGAAGTCAAATCAAACAAATCACGAAGTAAAGCGCCAAGAGTAAGAAAAAGATATAGTCCGAAGGAATCACAAAAAAGTCAGAGTATGACGCTAGAAGAGAATCTGACTCTTATTGAAGATGATTTAATTAGGCATCAAAGACCCAAAACATTCAAAAAGAAGGAGGTTGTTGGTGCATATCAAGCTAAAAAAACTGTTACTGCAATTTGAAGACAGTTATGACCATGCGATGGAGTTTCGGGTTGCTTAACACCAAGAAAAAATATTGAAATTGGAACGACTTCTTGTTAGAAACAAAGGGAGAGAAGAAGATGTAATAATGTTTGTGGATATTTCGAATATATCTAACAAACAATGCGAGTATACATAATTTAGAATGAGAGAAATCATAAGATGTAGGTGTGAAAATGGGCTTTGGTTGTATTTGTACTTTTAGAACTATTTTATCTTTCAATCTTCAATTGGTGATGTTAACTTAATTAAGTATGTTTGTACTTTCAGAAGCATTATAATCAATCAAGTATTCACTTTTCAAGATTACTAAATAAAACTGTAATACTTCAATGATATGAAATTCGATTGAAATATATTATAATAATTAGAACAACAATAATAATTCATACCACAAAAATGATATTATACCATAAAAACAATAGCAACAGCAACATAAAAAACTATTACTACAACAAAAACAACAATGGAAACTGTAACACCCTGCTTCGGCACCTTTGTTCAGAGCCGAGGATGCTACATCCAAAAATATGGTGCTATCACAATAGTATCACAACATAATAAGAGCATATTGAAATATAAAATCACTCAGAGTACATAATTTTAATCGAAAGTAATATTGTACATTCATATCTTCATACAACATGATTACATAAGATCCAAAAGTCTAGCCATCACATATTTGCACAAGTACATAAAAGAGATAATATACGTAATATAAGTCTTCATTCCAATGCATCCAACTAACGTCTAGGGTCGAACTACTAACCATCTAAACCCAAAATGTTTAAGTGCTGCATCAAGAGCAACACAGACCCAATGAGAAAGCTATTCAATCTATAGTGTTGAAGTCATGTCATAATGGGTCGTATTATAAGGATTTTCAAGTTTATCGTCAAGTAATTTCATTGCAAATTTAAGATGATATTCAAGATAAATTTCCCAATATTACATATGAATAATCAAACAAGTTTGCAATAGTAATTTTGGTATGAAATTGTTTTTGTCAAAACCAAGATCTTGTTCATCAAAATTCATATTAACACTCAGCCATGAATCTAAACAGCAAACTCGGTATGGATTAAATCCTAGGATATTTTATCCTACTATAACCGACATCCAAACACTAAGTACGGACGTATTCTACTTATTGCAATACCAATATGTATTATAAAGTAATATTGCACTATCCAAGATCTATTGTCTTATATGACACATCCAAGGTAACCATCATTGATGAAACGATCCATAAAAACTCTTTCATAAGTAGAATCTCAAAATACTTTAACATTTTGTAAATCGTCTCCAATATAGGTAACTCTTTTCTTTTGAAAAATTCAAACCTTCAACTTAGGAAATCATTTAGAAGGTATTAAGTATGGAAATTTTATCAAAAGAACTATCTTTTTCGAATCATTTGACAGATCTCAAAATATTACACGAGTCAAAAGTTACGACATTTGCATTAAAAGGTGTCAAATTTGAATTATAAATTAGGTCCAAAAACAGTGGTCATTTTGCAATAGGTTTTTGCGGCAGTAATATATCAAAATTTAAAGAGTATATAACATAAATTGTAAATATTTAAACTAGCTTTCCAACAAGGTAAATTTTGACAAAATTCACTTATATAATCAAAAGTTATGGTCAATATACTACAAGGTGTTTTGGGATGGTCCTCCTATTCATTTCGGTCTGGGAATATACTCGACTTTGCACCTCGATTTCAGTTATTGAGATTTTCGAATTTGGAAAAGGTATGAACATAAAAGTTGTTGTTCTTTGAGTTATATTTTCAGGACATTAAAGAAATCTAATTTCCAATTAGATTTGCAAAAGTTACGGCTGAATTACTAAGAGGTTTTAAAAAAAATTCTTGCTAACATTGTCAATACTAATCAATTTTATTATCACATAATGGAATGACATAATTCCATATATTTAAATATCTTTTCTCACCCCAAATGTTGTGTAATCTTTGATTTAATCTCCTTGATCCTCCTTATTTCCCTTAGCTTTGCATGCCTTTACTAAATTTATTTTTGAGATGGAACTTTTTTTGAATTTCAGAGGAAAGAAGAGATATAAGGTGATTTAGGAAGGAAGAAAAAGAAATAAAGGAGAAAAATTAATATGCTCTCTCTCTCCCTTATGTGTGGATGTGTGTTCGTATGTTAATAAAGCTTTTAAGAGAAGTTACCATGACAAAGCTTCCAAGAGAAGCAAGGAGAAGCTTATCAAGACAAATCTTCCCCGAGAAGATAAACAACATGAAGTTTATTTAAGAAGCCAAGGTAAAATAACCAACACAAAGATTACGAGCAGAACTATTAAAACAAGATCCACTAATGTGGCACTCCGCTACTTAAATTTACATACACATACAAATTACGAACAGAAATAAAAATACGAATTTTTAATGAATTAAATATTCAAATCAAAGACTCATAAATCACAAGTTGTTACAATAATGTTCTTCTACTAATTACCACAAAAGTTTTAAATATGATTTACTGAATCATTTTGCCATCTACAACGAAGTTGAGCATTATGAAATAACATTTTCTAGTAACATGAAACTCGATTTCCATAGCACTTTCGTTCATATCGTTACACTATTTATTCGGTGTTGCTTCAGCATCCTCCTAGTCAAAGTCATCTTCCATGTCTCTCTTATCCTCAATAATTATATTGTCCAAAATAACACAAGTATACATTGTTTTTACCATTTTAAGTGGTGACCGTAGTCTACATGGATTTTTGATTATGGAAAATCTTTATTGAAGAATGCCAAATGTTCTTTTAACATCCTCCCTATAATCTTTTTTCATTACCACAAGCTTTGCTTATTTATTGTTTCATGGATTAGAAATTGTCTTAACAATGGTATTCTATTTAGGTTAAATACCATTGCCAAGATAATATACATGATCATATGCATTTCCTTGTAAAATAAAGGAACATGGAGTTGATCTACCATTCGCTAAACCATTAAACAAACCGGATCATTCTGCTACATTAAGATCATTGTTAGAACTTGATGTTCTAAAAAATGCATGTCAGATCCATAAGTCGTATCAAGCTACCGCTTCAAGATTAATTGTCAACATGCGAGACTTGCCTCGATAAGCTTCGATATACACCTTTGGGGGTTCATCCACTCCCAATGCACACATTATATACTATCCAACATTCTTGGTCATTCTCTGTTGCCATGCATCTCCAATAATCTTGCTATGCCAGCTTCGTTTAGTGTTCATGAGTATTGATTGCCGATTCATCATATATGTCGACGATAACTTGGTGAAATGGTCCAAAGCTTCAAGTACTGTGCTTTCCACCAGGCACAAATTCTCATCGAGAGACTCTGTTGGTTCAGCATATGCAAGCATTCTCAGTTGAGCGGTCATTTTTGGTGACGAGTCAATCCCTGAGTATGAGATGCATTGGATTTGATGATAAAGTATTTATCACGTTGTTTAATGGATTCTAGAATCCTAAGAAATAAATATCGGCCATTCAAAATCTTCTTCTAAAAATACCAACTGTGTAACTAGGATTTGGAATAAAACAGTCTTCTATAAGTCCTTCATTATATCAAAAATGATTACGATTTTTGTAATTATGATCAATAACTGATTTGTAATGTTCCATACTAGATTGGCCAGATTTTAGTACAGACATTTCTAATTGATCTCTTTTATAATAGATAATCTTCTATATCATTGAAGCAATCATCGCTATCATTGAGAAATATAAGTTTTTTGGCTGACATTATTATTGTGTTGTTGAATGGAAATGGAGAAGTACTATGGATCTGAATGAGTAAGAAAGAACAATTTTGGTGTGGGTACTTATAGTTTCCATGTATTTGATCAGTGCCCTATCATGCCAAACATTATAGCCACGTTGTCTATCTATCCGTTTGCCAATCAGTTTAATATAGGTAAAATGATTTGGTGTCACGTCATGTGAAATATCATAGCCACATGATCTACCTCTCCACATGAAAATTAGTTTAGTGTAGACAAAATAGCTCAATGGCTTGTCATATCAAACACTGTAGCCATGTTGTCCATATGTCCTCTTGCCAATCAGTTCAATGTTAATAGAATGACTCGGTGTCTTTTCATGTCAAACGCTGTAGCCACGTTGTTTATCTTTATGTTGTGGTATTATATATAATATGCTACTTGCCATACTACTCTACACGCATATTTAGTTGTTTTAATACAGCATACAAAAAGGTGGTTTACCATCATACTTTTATACCCTCGTTACACTCACAAAAGTTACAGCACGCGCTTCATGCGTGATGAAGAAACCTGAATTGTTTTTGTACAAATTGTATTTTTTTAATACGTTCTAAATAAAATGATTTCCATAAATATTTAGCCATATTTTTGTGTTGAATTATACTAGCTAATTTGAATTTTTATTTCTAAGCTGCAATTCTATTTTTTAGTTTATATTTATATTATTACTAATATAGAAACAAACTTGTAAAGTAATTTATTTGATAGATCTTTTTTAAGTAATATTAAGACTTGGTAAATATTTGTAGAGGAAATTATTAATTTGCGGAGGAAGCTTAAATGTCAGATCCTATTTTTAAGTGATGTTAAATCTTAATAATAATATAAGTAGAGAGACATTTTTGGTATTTCATGCTAACACCAAAAGAATGCGATGACAAATATACTACAACTATTAATAAAGAAATACATGTAAGGGTATTTTTGGAACAACATAGTCGGATCAAAAAGTTACGCTTTACGCATGAATTGTTTTTATATAAAATATGTTTAATATATTCAAAAAAAATATTTGTTGTTAGTTTGAATTTTTGTTCGTCTGATTCTACTTTAATTGCAACATCTACATTGGTGGTAGTTTGAATTTTTGCTTCTATTAATTTGTAAAAGAAGTTAATTCGTTAGATTTTATTTTAAGTGATATTAAAATTTGGTAATATATGTAAAGAGAAGTTTTGAATTTGTAAAGAAAATTAATTTGTTGCATACTATATTTATGCAAAACTAAAATTTAGCAAAGGTTTATTTATTAGATCCTATATTTAAGGGATATTGAAGATTTCCTAATATTTATAGAGGGAAATTTTGAAGTTATAAAAGAAGTTGGATCTTATTTTTAAGTGATATTATGATAAATGAGCATTTTTTTGTAGTTTACGCTGATAAAAAAATATGACATCAAAAGTATTATAATTATCATTAAAAATATATTGAATTATCTAAAAGAATTTTTTTATCATTCAGATGTGCATATTTGACCTATTTTCATTTTAGTGAACAACCAAACCTAGAAATATATTCATTGAAAACAAGTTTTAACTTGGTTTGAATTGTTCCGGTCCAGTGTAGATATAGTAGGTTAGAAATAACATAAATTATTTTTTGTTTTAGGCGCTTGTAAAGAGAATGATATAGATAATACTTAAAAATTATATATGAGTGAAGGGTATTTTGAAAAGTTTATGGTCGGACCAAAAGATTGCACCTCCAAACTAACTATTAATAAAGATTTAAAGGTCCTTTAAGCCATGATATCCCACCGAATCCATCATCCTCTTAACCACCAACCAAGCAGTATGATAAAATGGAGGAAAGACGCTATAAAGATTTAAGAGAGCATGAGAGAGATCTACAAGAGCATAGATTCCAAGAGGATGGAAGAAGACAAAGAGAAGATCTAAGAAGTGACGATAGGAGAAAGCGAAGAGGGCACGAACTCCATAACCAACTCAAATAGAATAAGAGACTGACTCTCAACGAATCTACTGTAACCATGGAGTTTCTATTTTGTTTTCAAACATAAGAAATGAAAATGATATTGCTCCATGCCACTTTACATGCCACAACTAATGGTTGTTGAGTTTGGCAATGGCTTAATACTCCTTTATCTCATCCTACGGCTGTTTATGCCACTGAAATTAAAGTGCTTCATAAGAGACGGAGTTCAATCAAATTTAAATGTTATCAATTATTTTCGATATTTGTCATCAATTATATTTTAATGTTTGCTGTCTTGTCTGTACTATTTTAAACAATGTCTTCATAGGTTTCATATCTACAAGTATATTTTGATTTTGAAATCAGGAATCTTGTCCAACTTATTATCTACCTTTAAGTAAAAAATTACATAGCCAACCTGGAGACCTTATTTAACTTAAATAACTTACATAGCCTAAATAAAATTTGACCACTTACATAAGTTGAATTTGAAAATATATACAACTTATTTAACTTAATAACTTGCATAGCTTAACTTTACATAACTTAACATATAACTTACATAACTTTACTTAAATAACTTGGATTCGAAAATACAAATAACTTATTTAACTTAAATAACTTACGTAATTTTTGAAAATAACTCAAATTACATACTTAACCCAAAGATCATATGCATCATATCTGATAGAGTTGGTACGATACTTCGAAAAATTATCAAGAATCAAACATGGATCATGTTAACTGAAAAAAGTATTCTTCGTTCACTACATTTACAATGCTTTTACACCATCGACAAGCTCCATGTAACGACCTAGAATTATTCACTCTAAATATATATATATATATATATTTAAATATATTTTCAATAATTAATTAATAGATTTTATAAATCAAAATAAAACTCCTTTAAACAATAACTATTGATATTAAAATAGTTTTAAAAATTTGTTTATAAAAATAATTAGTTCAAAGGAAAATAGAAAATGTGATCGACAAATGTTTTTCAAATTTTCAACTTTTTGGTGTCTAAAAGTTGTTGAAAAACATTGAGCATATTGGAGTTAACAAATTCACACATTTATAAATAAGTTAGGATTTTGTAAAATATATAAGTATATATAAACTTAAGAAATATAATAAGATAAGGCATGACTTATTATGAAAATTTAAAACAAAATAAGACTGTAAAAAAAAAAGAAGTCACGGAAGGTCATTTCCATAAAAACATTAGGTACACTAGTACTAATCTCATGTTGGCTCATCAAAATTCAAGGAGGGACAAGGACACGTGAGTAAAGGGGAGGGGAAGCATGCATTTAATTTTATCCATTAGTATATATATAGATTTTCTAACATTTTCCTCATTTTACATTTTCATTTCTACTTTCTAGATCCTCCTTCATGTCTTCATGTGCACTTTAATGGCTTCCAAAGAAAATTCTTAAGTTTAAAAATCTAGTTTCATTCACTTTTAAATTCATAAATCCTTGTTTAAGCTTCTCCTTTCTTTCCTACAACTCCACCTTCCAAAAAATAAAACAAATATCCACCCTAAACCACCTTAGGCTGAGCCTATATACCCTTAAACTAAACCCTTTTGTCCACTTAAACCTTCCAAAAATCCCATTTTTCCAAGTTAAAGCAAAGACCTAGCTCATATACAAGTTCTAGGAGAAGTTACTTTAGTTTAGTCGACTTTTGGTGAGTAATGATTAGAATTTAACTATGTTTTCTAAACTTATATATATACTTAACTTAGGTTGTAAATATGATGTTTGTTTGGGTGAAAATAATATTGACTTATATGTATTTATAAGTGCTTGGGTTTTAATGATGTTTGGGTTTAGTTTATATGTACTTGTATGCCATGTTTGGAATTAGACATGAAATGAAGTCTAATATTCATGTTAGTTGGGAAGTTGTAATCTTGGCTTATGCTTGGAGTTGTGATGTGAATATGAATGTTATGATCTTGAATACATGATTGTGTGCTAAGAAAGTTAGCACCTTTACTAGTTTAAATGACATAGAGTTCCTTATGGAAAATCCATAATCTTTGGTTTTAAAATTTCAAAAATGTTTTCAAGTTTAGAACTTGTTTAGTTCCAAGAATATGCCTTTATATTTTCAAAGTGGTTAATTTCCAAGAGTTAAAGTTTTAAAGACTTAGAAAACAAATTTCAAACTTTTAGAAATTATAGGTCGTATACCGATAATCGTTATAAATGCAGCTCGTGAAAATGAACTCTTTTTGAAATCCAAGTTTTTCACTTAGGGATACTTTTAGAAAATGTTTTCAAACATAAATTAATTTTTAAAAAATAATTATTTATTTAATAAATAATTATTAATTAATTAAGTAAGATAATTAGTACTTAGTCATTAATTAACAAAGGTAATTTGTACTTAAATGTTAATTAAGTAAGTTAATTATAATTTGTTAATTAATTAAAA
Organism: Allium cepa; assembly: GCA_030765085.1. Lineage (NCBI taxonomy): Eukaryota > Viridiplantae > Streptophyta > Magnoliopsida > Asparagales > Amaryllidaceae > Allium > Allium cepa. The sequence continues at coordinate 98,455,553 of CM060942.1, read as the reverse complement.
GTTAATTATTTATTTAAGATTGATTAATAATTAATTATTTATTTAAAAGAGGACTTAGTTATTAGTTAATTATTGACTATGTCAAATTTAATTAAGATTTAATAATTATTTAATAAGGGTTAAATTTAATTTATTTGATAAAATAATAGAGGTTTAAATTTCAAAAATCGCTTTATTTCTAAATATCGGTTTTGTTTAAAACTATTTTTTTTTTTTGCAAAGGTGTTTTTAAATCAAGGGATATTTTTTTTCATTATCCTTAAGTAACTTCAAACAAATATAAAACTAATATCAACGTGGTGACACGTTTATTGGAAGTAAGCCATCCCATCATTAGCGCTTAAAGACGATGAGTAAGTTGATCCTCTATTTGTGAGATGTATAATTTATTTCTAGGCGAAGGATAGATTAAGGTTGAAATATCGGAAATGTGATGGATATGGGATCAGTCAATTCCCATCAATGAGTTATGTTTGAATTAAGTATATGGTATCCATATGTGAACTCTGTATAATTACCCTAAATAGCAGATTGTCTGCTATTTATAACTTGTTCTGTTTTAACTAAGGAAGTATGATGTGTATATTTGAGTTCCCTGGTGAGGACTCGAATACTTATTGCATACTTCCAAAGAACCAGAATCGAGTCAGTCGGGAATTATTGCTTAGTTTGGAGACATCGGTTTTTGAATAAGCTTGATTCTTTCGGACCACTCCAAAATAATAATGTTCGTGATGGACTGTTATTGAAGTATGCTATGGGAGCTGTACCATTTTTCTTGAGGGTGATTCCAAAATGGAAGCTATTAAATGTTGAATGTTTGTTCGATACTGAAACAACTTGTATGGATGAATACTATCATTGTATTTTACCAAAAGGGCATTGTTAGCATTCCAAGATGGTCTGTTAGGAGGAAAGGTAAAAATACAGTTTCAAGCTTCCCAGGAATGACTACAATTAGGGGATATGCAACAAGGCTAAGTGGGTCACACTCATTAAGGTAAGACCATCTATTTCTAGATTTGATATCGTTCCTTTATATTATGCTTCGAATCCATTATGGTTGTTGATCACAACCTAGGTATGATCTAGTACTATCCAGTAAGAGGAAGCCTTTCCTGTGTTGGCAGGGAGTCCATGTATGGCTCTTGGTGCATTTTATCTAGAGATGCACTATGACAAGCGGTACCCTGGTGTCTTGTCATTGATAGAATCCATTTTCCAATATGTGCTTTACGGGTTTAGTTGTATATCTATTATGCTGGAATTTAATTAATGTAATATTTTTAGATATGATTCCATACTTATTTTAAACCTAGACATTATGACAATTTCAAATGACTTTATAAATAAAAAATTTGGTTATTGTAAGGTAAAATCCGTCCATGTTTATGCGTGGCGTGGCCTTATGAGATACCTTTGGTTTGAAGGTTTTTATAAAGTTAAAATTTATCTTTACTCACACGAGATCCATGTTTGATCCGAAGTTTTATTTCTTTCACTTAACTCTTGGGTACTCAAATTTTTATGAGTATCCAAGTAGTTAGGTTTCTTTGGAGCATTTTGAAAAGTAGTATGGAGTATGAGCTTTCATCATCATCTAGTAGTTGTCTATATTTCCACTGTGATTGTATATTATGTATTACCATTTTGGACAGACTGATATAGATGTCCTTGTTGAGAATAATATTTATTGTAACTTTAATATAACATTTTGGACTAACCATACGTACTATTTTGATGTTTATAAGAAAAATCTATGTTTGTTTCCTTGACTTTTATTTTCTTTACCCCACATCTGTCTTTTGGAGATTTAATCGATCAGCACATGAATATCAAGGATGTATTAAGTGTCATCTTGAGTGTATGAAAGGAAGATCGTTATACTTGGTATCAGAGCTTAGGTTGAGCAAACACCTAGGCTTTGGTTGGGGTCAACTCACTATAGATAGTTTAGTAGTACCCTAGAATGGGTTCGGTCTTTAAGAGTTTGTATTCGAGTAGTTCTGATTAGCTTTTATATGTTTGGTTTTATGCTCTAAGATAATCTCATTTATATATTATAAAGATATCTTACTTTATTCAGGTAGCTGTGTAGTTAATTCCCCGCTATTACCCCGCTACAACCCCGCTTATCTCATAGCGGATTTCTACCACTACGATTTTTCCATATAGCCCCAGAATATAGCCTTTCCGCTTTAATCCCCGCTATTTCCGCTATATCCCTTTATTTCCGCTATACTCCGCTATTCCCGCTATATATTTTTTTAATAAATGAATTGAAAATTTGCATTTATACATTATAAAATTATGAAACTAATTTATTTGATTTAATTTTTAATATATTTTCTGAAATGAAAATACTCCAATATTCTACCAAATTCAATTATGTTATATAACAGTTTTTCGTTTATTTAAAGTATATTCGCACATGTTTTTATATAAATTATTTGTGTATTATTTATTATTCAATTGAATGATAATTTTTCTTTTAATTACCATTTATATATTTGTAAAAATATTAAGTATGAGTTTTATAGGCTATTTTAGAGTCATCCGCTATATCCCGCTGTATCCTCGCTGTATCCCCGCTATGACTTTTTGCACCTTCATCGCTTTGAATCTACCAAGCACGTTAACTGCACAGTCAGGTAGTAAGAATAAGTACGAGAAGGGGGCGAAGAAGGGGAAGCGGTAGCACAACAACCACAAATGGTAGAACTCGAATGTTAGAAGGGTTGGAATAATGGAAAATACAGCCGCAATGCAGCCTCAAGTAAACTTCGTAGCTCGGTGCAAAGATTTTACAAACTAGGCGGAAAACCATTCAAGGGTACAGAATCCATCATTGAATTGAAAACTTGCTATGGTCATTTGAGAAGATTTTCAAAGGCTTGGACATTTCTAATGATCAAAAACGCTTCTTGGCATCATGGCAGTTGTAGGAGGGTGTAGCTGTATGGTGGAATTCTTTCATCGCAAATTTTCCAGAAGATGAGTTCTCGTGGATTAGATTCAAAGAAATGTTCGAAGACCATTTCTTACTAGCTGCGGGCAAAACTCTCTTATATAGAAGTTTCATAGATCTAAGTAGGAAGACTTGTTTGTGGTGGAATATGAGTTGAAGTTAAATGAGTTATCTTGTTTTGGCCGTGGACTTATTAACACCTCATTAAAGAAAAATGAAATGTTTGTGTTGGGTATGTGAGAAGAGTTTCATGAAAAGATGACCACTCATGTAAAGGAATTGTTTTTATATTTGGTGGACATTGGCTTAAGGTATGAAGTAATTTGAAGAAGAAGCCACCAGCAGCAGCAACACCCAGTGGCGACACCAACAACTCAAACAAAAGGAAGTTTAATCCAAGTTGGAAGAAGCAAGGAAAGGGAAAGCCGAGAGGTGGGGTATAGGAGAAATGGTATGGGAAAGTTATTTGTCGTAATTATAATTATAAGGGTCACACTCCAAAAATTTGTAAGAATCAAAAGGCAGGATCTATCTCTCAAGTAGTCTAGAAGATGCTTTGCTACAATTTCCAACAGCCGGGGTACGAAGTTAAGGATCGCCCATTGCTAAAGAAGAGACAACAAGTTAAAGTTTACACAATCAAGGATGAACCCTCAACTTTCAAAAATGTTAAGGGGAAGGATATCTTGGAAGGTACTTTATTTATTAATGGCATTTTTATTAGAGTTTTGTTCGATACCGAGACTTTCCACAGCTTTATCTCGCTTGATTTGGTTAGGAAATTACAACTCTCCCCTAAAATAATAGAAACCCCTAGCCATGTGTCAAATCCTATGGGAGGCATAACTATTCTATGTATGGTTTGTGAAGATATACGAGCTTCGTATCTTACCCACCATTTTCCTTGTAACCTGTTTGTTCTAGATTTTAAGGGGTTTGATATTTTACTCGGTATGGATTGGCTTGTAGAGAATAGATCCATCTTAGATAGTATTGTAAGGACGATATCTTTAATAACCAAATTGGGAATTTTGGAAGTGGTGCCCTATCACGAGCCTATCAAATTATTGTGTAGTTTCCTATATACCTTAGAATCATTCCAAGAAGAGCTAAGGTCTATGTTAGTGGTTAAAGACTTCTTCGATATTCTTGAGGCAGTTAATAGTTTACCTTTCCATCAGGAAATTGAATTTCGTATTGATTTAGTTCTCGATGTGAGACCCGTTACTCAACCCTTGCGTAAAATGGCCCTAAGAAAGATGCAGAGGTAAGAGATCAAATCGGTACCAAGAAGAGGATTGATTAGACCGAGCCATTCGAGTTGGGGATCAATAGTAGTTTTTATAGCTAAGTCTGAATGTTCTTTAAAATTGTGTGTGAATTATAAAGACTTAAACAAGCAGAGCATTCAGAATCAGTACTCATTAACTCGCATAGATGATATGTTTGACCAACTACATGGAGTTAGAATATTCTCCCAATTAGACCTTGCTACGGGTATCCATTAGTTAAGGGTAGCGAGGATAGTATACCCTCAACTGCTTTTAAAGGACCATCTTTTTTATGAGTGGTTGGTTATGCCTTTTGGGATGACAAGTGCACCTACGTTTTTCATTGATCTTACGAATCGAGTTCTTAGGGATGTTCTCAATATGTTTGTGTCAGTTTTTATGGACGTCATTCCTATCTAATCTAAGACCAAGGAAGAGCACAAACACTGTTTGGAGTTGGTGTTAGAAACGTTAAAGAAAAATGCTCTTAAGGCTAAGTTTTCTAAGTGCCGCTTTTGGCAATCAGATGTAAGATACCTAGGACATATTGTGTCAGGAGATGGCATTTTAGCTGATCCGGCTAAGTAGCTGTTGTGCAAGATTTCAAAAGACCCTAACTACCATAGCGATGAGAAGCTTTTTAAGGATGGCTGGTTATTATAAAAAGTTTATAATGGATTATTCCAAGATTGCTACTCATCTAACCAAGCCGATGAAGAATGACGTTAAATTTGAGTGGACTCCAAGATGTGAGAGTGCTTCCTCAAGTTAAAAGAAAGGTTGATCAGTGCCCCTATTTTGGTTATTACAAATGGAGGAGAGGGGTTGAATGTTTATATCAATGCTTGTAGAGTTGGTTTGGGTGCAGTGTTGATGCAACATGGAAAGATTATAGCCTATGCAAGTAGACAGTTAAAGCCTCACGAGAAGAATTATGCAACGCGTGATTTAGAGCTATTAGCTGTAGTATCTGCATTGTAGACGTAGAGGCAATACCTATTGGGTAAAAATCTTTCTTTCCACTTTTGTTTATTTCTAGTCTTGAAGGATACTAGTTAGTAATTTCCTTTCTTAAATAGGCGAAAATTTTGAACTCTTCGCGTATCATAAGTCCTTTAAGTATCTTTTCGCTCGGAAGGATTTAATCAGAGGAAATAATGGTGGTTGGAGTTACTGGTAGCTTATTACTTTGATATTCTTTATATGCCAGGAAGATAAAATGTGGTGGCGGACGCTCTAAGTAGGAATGCAGTTTTGGTCCTCTTGGAAGTTAAACTGACACTGTTAGAAAGGATTACTAGTAAGCAAAAAAGAAGATAAGTGCTTAATGAAGATCATCAAGGATGTTGAGGAGAGGCAGTGTGCAAGTTTAAGACGGATAACCAAGGCAATCTATATATAAATGGGAGGATCTACATCCTTAATGTCGATGGCCTTAGATAAGAAGTTGTATCAGAATGTCATCGATCCAAATTGAATATCCATCTAGGTGTTTCTAAGATGCATCGAGATATGAATTGGGTGTTTTGGTGGAAAGAAATGAAGTGGGATGTGTCAATATATATCAACGAATGCATGATTTGTCAACAGATAAAGGGCGATCACCAGAAGAAGACTGGTTTAATTCAACTCTTAGAAATCCCAAATTGGAAATGAAAGATGATATCAAAGGATTTTATCGATAGTCTACCTAAAACCAGAAAAGGGAATAGACATGTGTGTGTCATTGTAGATCGGTTAACAAAGAGTGCTTATTTTATTCCAGTAAAAGCGACGAGAACTGCAGCTTCTTTGGCAAAAATTTATACGAAGGAGATTAATCGATTGCATGGAGTCCCAGTAAGCATTGTTAGTAACTGAGATCACATCTTTACTAGTCTATTTTGGGAGGCATTGCAAGCATCTTTTGGGACAAAACTAAGTTTGAGCACGACATATCACCCTAAAACGGATGGACAAACGGAAAGGATAAACCAGAGTCTGAAAGATATTTTATGGGCCCGTATTCTGGATTTTGGAAGAGCATGGGAAGATCATCTGCACTTGGTGGAATTCTCCTACAACAATAGTTATCAAGCAAGTACTAGCATGGCACCCTACGAAGCCCTCTACGGACGTCTACGCAAGTCACTAGCATATTGGATTGAGACTGGAGATCGGGTAGTACTTAGACCAGATATGATCTGGAAAGATACTAAAAAGGTTGCGGTGATAAAGAAAAGGATGAACGAAGCCCAGGATTGACAAAATAGTAATGCCGATAAAAGGAGAAGAGATTTGGAATTTGAAGTTGAAGACTCTGTGTTTGTGAAGATTCCCCCTATCATAGGAGTTATTCGATTTGACAGGGCTAGAAAATCAGCATCAAGGTGTATTGGCCTTTTAAAGTTATTGAAAGGATTGGATCGCTCACCTATAGAGTCAAGTAGCCAGAAAGGTTGTCGGGGGTCCATAATGTTTTCCACCTGTCTCATCTAAGAAAGTATGTTCATGACCCATCGTTAATTGTGAAGCTGATGGTTCAATGGGAATTGGAAATAAACCGAACTTGATGGTAATCAGACATCCGGTTCATATTATAAATCAAGATGAGAAGAGGTTGCGTAATTAGGCGGTGAAATTAGTTAATATTCAGTGGAGTGATGATATCAAAGATTGTACTTGAGAAATTGTGGGTCATATGAGGGAAACTTATCCTGAGTTAATGTTAGGATAATTATTTGTTTGTATGTAGTGTATGAAAGATTTTGCTATGCATACTTAGATTATGTCTTTTGTATGGGTTTCATGATATATAATATATTCCTTTTGTGTTATTTTGAGTTATTCCTTTTGCTAATTTTGGGATGAAATTCTTTTGGGGGAGAGAAGTAACAGCACATAATTTAATCACTTTAAATATGGATATTTAAATATATTTTTAATGATTAATTAATGGATTTTATAACTCAAAATAAAGTTATCTTAAATAATAGTTAATGATGTTGAAATAATTTTCATAATTTGTTTACAAAAATAATTAATTCAAAGAAAAATAGAAAATGTGACTGAAACTCGTTTTCTAATTTTTTTAGTTTTCAGTGTCTACAAGTTATCAGAAAACATTATGCATGTTGGAGTTAACATATTCACACATTTATAAATGAGTTAGGATTTTGTAATATATAAGTATACATTGACTTAGGAAATTTACAAGATAAGATGTGACTTATTTTGTAAATTTAAAAAAATAAAATGGTAAAAAGAAAAGAAGTCACGGAAGGTCATTTCCATAAAAACATTAAGTACACTAATATTAATCTCATGTTAGCTCATCAAAATGGAATGGGGACAAGGATACATGAAAAAAGGGCAGGGGAAGCATGCACGGTGAGGTGGCAAGCTAAGAGAGGAGGGTTGTATTAAAGATCAATTTGGTAATTTAATTTTATCCATTAGTGTATATACAGATTTCCTAACATTTTCCATTTTCATTTCTACTTTCTAAATCTTCCTTCATGTCTTCATGTACACTTTAATGGCTTCCAAAGAAAATTCTTAAGTTTAAAAATCAAGTTTCGTCCACTTTTAAATTCATAAATCCTAGTTTAAGCTTCTCATTTCTTTCCTACAGCTCCACCTTCCATAAACAAGCACATACCCACCCTTAACCACCTTTGAACGAGCCTATCCCTAAGCTGAACCCTTTTACCCACTTGAACCCTCCAAGAAGTTTATTTTCCCAAGTTAAATTATCAAAGACCTATCTCATATACAAGTTTTAGGAGAAGTTACTTTACTTTAGTCGACTTTTAGTGAGTAAAGGTCTAGCTTTTTACTAAGTTTTCTAAACTTGTATATATGCTTGACTTGGGTTGTAAATATGACGTTTTTCGGGTAAAAATAATGTTGAATTGTATGTATGTATAAGTGCTTGGATTATAATGATGTTTGGGTTTGGTTTATATGTGCTTGAATGCCATGTTTGGAATTAGACTTGAAATGAAGTCCGATATTTATGTTAATTAGAAAGTTATAGCCTTGGCTTATGCTTGGGATTGTAATGTGAATATGAATGTTATGATCTTGAATACATGATTGTGTGCTAAGAAAGTTAGAACCTTTACTAGTTTAAATATGTAGAATCCCTTGTGGAATAAGGGTTCAAATTTTAAAAATTACTTTATTTCTAAATATTGGTTTTGTTTAAAACCGTTTTCTTTCGCAAAGGTGTTTTAAATCAAGAGATTTTTCTGTCGATTACCCTTAAGTAGTCTCAAATAAATATCAAACCAATGTTAATGTTGTGACACATTTATGGAAAGTAAGCCATTCCACAATTAGCGGTAAAAGCCGATATGTAGGTCGATCCTCTATCTATGAGATCTAGAATTTATTTCTAATCGAGGGATAGAGTAAGGTCGAAATACCCGAAACATGATGGAGATAGGAGGGTTAATTCTTATTAATGGGTCATGCTTAAATTAAGTATGCAATTATCCATATGTGAACTTTGTAAATTTACCCTAAATACTAAATTGTCTGCTATTTATAACTTAACGTGTTTTAACTCGGGAAGTATAATATGTATATTCGAGTTCCCTGGTGAGGACTCAATTATTTGTTGCATACTTCCAAAGAACCAAAGTTGAGTTAGCTGGGAATTACTGCTTAATTTGGAGACATCGGTTTTCATATAAGTATGATTCATTTGGACCACTCCAAACTAATAACGTTCGTGATGGATCGTTATTGAAGTATGCTATGGAAGCTATACTATTCTTCCTGAGGGTGATTCTAAAATAAAAGTTAGTAAATGTTGAATGTTTGTTCGATCCCGGAACAACTTGTATGGATGAATGTTATCATTGCATTTTACCTGAAGGGCATTGTTAGCCTTCCCAGATGGTCTGCTAGGAGGAAAGGTAAAAATGTAACCTCAAGCTTCATGACCGATAATGACCAAAATCAGGGGATATGCAACAGGGCTAAGTAGATCGCACTGACATGGTCAACCCTTTCTAGAGTTGATATCATTCCCTTATATTATTCTTCGAATTCATTATGGTTGTTGATCACAATTAGGTTGATCATATTCGTTACTATCTAGTAAGGGGTAGGTCGGTCCTATATTGGCACGGAGTCCATGTGCGGTTCTTAATGCTTTTTATCTACAGATGCATTGTGATAGGTGGTACCCCTGGTGCCTTGATGAAGTACAATTGCTAATACATGCCTTTATGGACTTTGTTGTATACCCGTTATGATGGAATTTAACTAGTATAACAATTTCGGCTATGATTCCACATTTTTTTAAACTTAGACATTATGATAATATCAGAGGATTTTATATAGAAATGTCTTGGTTATAGCAAAGTAGAAACCTGTCCATATTTATGTGATGCATGGTCTTATGAGATAACTTTGGTTTGAAGATTTTTATAAAGTTCAAATTTATGCATTACCCACACCAAACCTATGTCAAACCCGGATTTTTATTTCTTTCCCTTAAACTCTAGGATACTTAATGTCTTATGAGTAGCCAAGTAATCAGGTTTCTTTGGAGTATTTTGAAAAGCGGTATGGATTAAGATCTTTCATCGTCATTTGTAGTTGTCAAATTTCTACTATGACTGTATATTATGTATTTGCATTTGGGCTGACCGATATAGTTGTCATTGTTAAAAATAGTACTTGTTGTAACTTTGATATAACATTTTAGAGTAACCATATGTACTATTCTGTGATGATGTATATGTAACTCAGACGTTTGTGCAAAAAATCCATGTTTGTTTCCTTGCCTTTTATTTTCTTTACCCTGCAACCCATCCTTCAGACATTTGGATGATCGGCACATGAATACCGATGATGTATTGTAATAAACCATATTTTTATTCACCAGCTTATTTAAAAAATTGATTTATTTAAATATTCAATTGCCACTTTAATCGATAGGATGAAAACTCGACTTTCACAAATGGACGAATTAGGACTCGAAACCACTTCCATTGAGTCCACATCATCTAAGCGGTCGAGAATGAATGTAAGCATATATTTCGACCGGCGGATTTTAGCTAGTAGCCGACATTTAATCAGTAGATTGGTTTAAAGGCTAACTTTTATATACGATGGAATTAGGTCCCGAAACCTTATCCATTAAGTGGGGAATATAGGTATTTGGTTATAAATGGCAGTATGCACGCTTTGTTTGGAGTTATAGATTTCTCGATAGATACTTGTGATCGATACATGCGAAACACAACTCCTAACCCGGTTCCGCATGCATCGGTATACACCACCAACCCCGGTGAGCTCTCTCGGATGCTGTCGTATTCTATACCATTATGACCAGAAAAATGCGTAGAATCGCATTGTTCGAGAACTGTTTCATCCGACCTACCTAGAGCTCGTGTGAGTCGAAAATATGAATAGAAAATTAGATAAATCCAATATCCTTTAATTTGATTTTCATAAAAAATAAAATATCTTTCTCTCTCCCTTCTCTCTCTTTCAGTTTTTATAATAACCAATGGCCGCTATCTTCTCAGCCTTGGATCTCCTCTGGCATTTCAGGTGGAAGTGCCCGAGAGTTAAATGACCACCTTGGCCTGTACTTGCTTTTCATGGAAGTGATGGAGTATGGTGCATCGTGGTGGTGTGGGCGATCTTTTGAAGCGGTGGTGCTTTAAATACTTGATCTCGATGAAAGCAAAGCTCTAGGTGTTCAAACCAATGGTATTCGACGAGGCTAGGGGAGGACGTTCAAGCGGTGGTCTCTGATTAGACTACGGTTGGCTATGGCGTTACCGGTAAGGAGATGAACGGAGAGGATCGTGATTTCACCTTTTTATTCTGGGTATTGGGGAAGGTTGGGTTAACATTGGGTTAGAGGTGATTAGTTGAGTAATTAATCTAATTTAATTGTTTTAGTTAATCTCTTCCGTATATGTAGATTTTGCATACGAGGTCTAATCGAGACACAGTCTTTGTTGTTGAGCTTGTGGTTAGATTCTCTACAACATGTTATGTACTTGGATTGGATTCGGACACTTGATAATTTAGGCAAAGGTGAGCAGGAAGATAACTCTACAATTAAACATTGCATAAATCCCAGGATTTTTAAATACCAGTATATGATTAAATTAACAGTTAAATGACTGAATGATTTTGTATGACTTTTAAGACCAGTTTATAGTGATAGAAACATTGGTACATATTTTATTACTAATCGGGATTTAAAGTATGACTTTTAAGATAAGCATAAAGACTTAAAAATGATTGAATGATTTTGTATATTTGATAAATGAAGTTACACTCGATTAAATTTGATAAATTAAGTGTTGTAGTTGCTTAATAAGTAGTTTTGAGTAAATGAGATATTCTATAAAATGCTTATGTGATTTTATAAAATAGTGTGATTGAGGCCACTTGATTTAATATGATAAATTAAGTATATTGCGGCTTAAATTGGTTTTTAAGTGAATAGATATTTTATAAAAAGATTTATGGGTTTATAAAACAGTATGAGGTGAAATATATTACTTAGATCGGTTTTTAAGTAAAATGGTTATGATTTTATAAAAATAGTATGAAAGTGTATACTTGATCATAATTGTATAATTAAATAATATTAAGATTTCAAATGATTTATAAGTTTATGGTTGTTTTATAAGTAATGTATTTGGCTTGGAAATAATATATTAATAGTTGGATCATCTCCTAGATTGCCATATGGTATAACGAGTTAATTAATGATTGAATCATATAATTTTCATGTCCTTGTTTTTAATTGGATGAATTGGCTGAATTTAGTGAATTGATTGTAGATTAGAATCGAATGATAGATAAATAGATTGTTTGATTAGTTGATTAATTTGACTTTGAGATGGTAGAATAGTTGTTTTGCTTGGGCATTGCCTTTGTGTATGTAAATGAGCACGAGCTTTATTAATTAGTTCCATATAGATGGACCGGTTGTGTATATATACCTGCATATAGTTCATGTAGGGTTATATATGTTTGTATTTATATATAGTTCTGGTATGTCCGACTTGGGACTGCTGGAAGTGGCATGGAATATTTTATAGATTATCATTGATATGTAGTTTCAGGTATATGTAAATAAATCTGGTGTGTCCTGCTTGGGACAACTGGAAAGAGCATGGGTATTTTATAGATATTCATTGATATGCAGGTTCAGGCATATGTATATAGTTCTGATATGTCCGACTTGGGACTATTGGGGAAAGGCATGGAATATTTTATAGATATTCACTGGTATGCGGTTTAAGGCATATATATATATATTCGGTATATTCGACTTCGGACTACTGATTGGTGTAAGGGAATCCATTGTACCTTAGGGGAAACGACCTTCATACGTGGTTCCGAAGAAAGGGTGGAGAGAGACTGGGACGCCAGTCTAGAGTAGATCGCATACTCTTGCGCGATACTCTTAGAGACTACGATGAGACATACAGGCCAACTTCTTTTGAGGAGTTGGTTTTCAGGGGAGTCCATAATATATTCGTGGCTCTTGATAAGCCTCATAGGTAGCTAATGGAAATTCATAAAGATTTATCGGTCCATACGGGAGCAACAATACTTCAACATTGTGTACTCATGTGGAAAAGATGCATATAAGGTTTAGCATTTGCATACGTTTACGTTATGTCGATATTAACAATTGGAAGAAAAAGATGCTAGCATGGAAATCCATTTTGCCCTTGAGATGACATGATCTGCAGACGTGATCCCGGAGCAGGGGTGAAGAGAGACTCAAATGCCAGTCTAGAGTAGGTCATATACTATTTTGTAGCACTCTTGGATGCTACGACTGGAGCTACATGCCAACTTCTTTTGAGGTGTTGGTTTTCAGGGGAGTCCATAAGTTAGTTATGGCCTTGATAGGTCTCATTGGTAGCTAGTGGCAATTCGGGATGGGCATCAACTATGGATATCCATATTTCGGTTTTGGGTATGGTGATGTTATTTTAGTAGCAATGTTTATAAACGTGTTTGTTTTGCATTTTAGATGCTTTGATGAGGATCATAGGATCGATTGGTGTCCGTCCCCACCCATCAGTGATGTTAGGAGTCTATTCTTTGGACGTTCACTATTGTTATAATTGCGCGTTTTATATAGGTTGGCTGATTACCATTAGTGAACATTGTGTGTTAGACTTGTATAAGGATGTTTGTATTACTCTTGCATTGGTACATTGGGTTACCCCTACCGTGGTACGTTGTTATGTTTCGGTCACATTATTGGCTATGTTGACTCGTTGGTTGTTGGAGAAGAGCAGATTATGATATGATCCCCTACTTTTGAGTTGGGTTTTACTTTACTTGTTTAAGAGCAGTCTGGATTATCCCTAAACCAAGTTTGTGGAGAGGCCCAACTGTACTTCACAAATATTTAATATATTTGTATATGGATTTGATATACAGTACTTAGAGATCATTCCTCTCGCACCAAGCTTTATGTCCGACCCATGTTTTTTCTTTGTCTGCTTGTGTCATGACAACTTTCGGGTTACTCGACTGAGTATTTGGAGAGGAAGGTGCTTTTAGGATATGCTTTTAGGATAGCTGTAGCACTTTAGAGGTGAAAATGGTACCTCGGGTGTATACTTGATGTTGTAATGGTACGTGACATGTAGGCTATTTATATATGAGACTTGTTGTATCAGGTATTATATTCCGACTTTCTGTATTGATATCCATTTATCAGTTTATACAGTCTCTTATATTTATCTAATTGTGCACATATGCTTAGTATATTATATACGATCATTCTGCTATGTGATTTTACCATTGTGCCTTGATGATGTTTAGTTTTTTTTATTTTACCCTGACGGACAGTCATTGTGGTATTTTGGAGTCGGATATTGTCACTCAACCTTAATTCAAGCACTATAAAGGGTGGATCATTGCATTTAGTATCGGAGCATATGCTCAACATTTTGGACCCTGTATGCTAGTTTGAGTTAAGCAAACTGGAAGGTGAAGATACGTTGAGAATGCATACTGGAATTTTCTACTATATAATATTGCATTCACCACTTGCCCTCTGGACTTGGATTTATTTCAATTGTTAGTTGTGTCGAGGTATAGACGCTCAGGCTATCAGTATTAGCAGATGGAATACAAGAGCGACTATAGATAGGCAGTCTGAGATGCTTGATTAGTTCAAAGTTTATTTTGCCGCCACATAGGATGTTCAACCACACGAGAATGTTCCAACAACTGCGATTAGTTTGGAATATTGTGTAGCCCTTTGGGTATAGTAGTAGAAGAGATTGTATAGTAGACCACAATTTGAATTGATTCTAAATATCACTTTCGATTTTTGTTTATTTCTGAGATCAAAAGGGATGTACAGCTCGAGCCAATGACTTATATGTTCTGTGCATAGCAATTCGTGTTAGAAGAGTTTTCCAGGCATTATTAAACCCTAGGTGATAGGGGTAATTCCATGTGCTAAACAGGTATTTTCTAAAGATCGGTCCATTCATGTACCGGTTCTTAATCCTTAGTTCGAGCATAAGGTTTCTAGGTGATTTGCACTAGTTAGGCAAGGGTTTTTCACTCAATTCTTAAAGGCGAGCACTTGAATCAGATCCTTGAGATGGCTAGGAGATTTTCGAAGCGCAACCTTGGCCGTGCTAGGAAGTTTCAATGGTCAGACCAAGTAACCATTTCAGAGTTCGCACGAGAGGAGTTAGGTGACCGACCCTAATTTAACAAAGGAACCTTGCAAGCAAACATAGGATTTGGTCGAGCATCATAAACATTAGGGATGGTCTTTATTCATTGTAAAATTATGTATTTGGTATGGTATAGTAGGGATAGCTTGTGATAGTTTAGGGAAGTTTGCTTGTTTAGTTTTGTGATGATTTGGAATATTTTCTAAGTAGCGACATGATACTTTCCTAGACGAACATCATTTACACATAGTATATTATCCTTATTATCATTATGTAGTTAAGGTGAGTATGAACCCAAGCGAGCACAACAGTTTGTAGATAGTCATTTAATAATTATTTAATTGTAAATTTTCTCCTTTAGAGAATGAATTATGCTCAGAAGGAAAGGGAAGGGAAGTTGAGACTTTATTCGCTTGATTTATTCAAGAGTTTTAAGGATAGGGATCCAACATATCATCTAAGTTTTCCTTGCCGGAACAGATGGTGTGATAGTCTTTCATGTATTGTATTCATGAGAGGGGCTGCACCTGTAACAACCGCATATTTTACGATTGTATATTTAAATATTTTATTTAAATATAGCATCATTAGTCGGATTAAGGTCCGAAATGTTACTTTTTGCAAACAGTCAAATTAGGACTCGAAACCATTTCCATTGAGTTCAAAATGGTGTTTGCGGCCTTTTTGAGTATAAACATCGATATGTTTGGAGTTGATTAAAATTTTGATATTTTTATTTGAGGCTTTGGGTTTGGGTTTCAGCCCACTAAGAAAACCCAACTCCTCTACATAATAAGTCCCACTCCACTCCTCCCGTCTTCATTCATTTTCATTTCCAATTACTCTCAAGTCCTAAAAAGAATGGTGGGAAGAGGAAATTAAAATTCCTAACCCCTGGTTTACTAGGAAATTCAAATTCAAGTTATAGAAATCAAAGAGAAGCTTAGGTAAGCATCCTCTTCATCTTCTCCATCTCAATCTATCTTCAGTTTTCAGAAATTCCTTAACCCTAACTTAGGAAATTTATTTCGTTTGATAATAGATTGAAGATTCTAAAGATGTTGTTGAAGAGAAATCAATCTTAGCTTGTTTTAGAGCTACTCAATTCTATATTTGGGTCTGAAGATGAGTTCTTGAACTCGCATCTATGTCTATAGCTTTCATTGTTGTTAGGTATGAATTCATAACATCTATTCCATGTTCATTTGTTTTTTTTTTGAATTTATTTGGTGAGTTTTCCAAATTTTGGTGCTTTGAAGTCAAAATCTTTAAAGATCCTATATTGGATGTTTGAACATGTTTTTGGTGGTGTATCGAAGAGCCTTTAGTGCTGGTTGTCGATTGGTATAAATCCCTAGCATCCATCGCTTGTTCGATCACATTTCTGTTTGGATTTGCCCTCTTTGGGCTAGGCTGTTTTTTTGCCTAGCAGAAAATTTCAGACGTATGAAATAATATTTTAGACGTCTGAAACCAAATTCAGACGTCTGGTTGAAAATTTTAGACGTCTGAAAAGGTTTTGAAAATAAAAAAAAAGGGCAGAGACAAAATCCAGATGTCTGAAACCAAATTCAGATGTCTGGTTGAAAATTTCAAACTTCTGAAATAGCCCAGGAATTAAAAAGAGAAAGGAGAAAAACACATATACTTCCAGAACCTAAGGCCAGACGTCTGGAAACACCTACCAGACATCTGGAACTATTAATTTTGCCTATTTTGGTTGTTTTTGAGTGAATTTCTAGTTTTGATCGATTTTTGTTGATTCGGTTAGTTGTTGTCAGTTATTATCGACCTTGATGACTTATTTTCTGGATTTTTTTGGGAATACCCATTTGATGGATTTGATATCGATTTTTATGGATTTAATTCATGTCATCGAATGTGAATTTTTGATTGACTGGTTGTTTTTGCAATCAATTCTATGATTTGTCACTTTAAAACACAAAGGTTTCTATATTAGTAGTAAATAAAAAAACTCTTTCATCAAAACGATTTCAACATTTACTTTCAACATAAAGCTCGCTTTTAAAACCATTTTTCAATCTTTTAGTATATACAAACTTTTACCTCATTCATTCGAGAAATCCAATTAAATGACTTACCAAAACAAGCGGTATGAAACGCTTGCGTTTACTTCGTCGGTTAATTCTTAGACTTGTTTGATTGAAACCTTGTGACAACTTTCGAGTGGAAATCTACAATCTGTTCGTAAATATTTAATTTAAGCTAATGGTTATGGGACATAAAGCTAAACTCGTTTATTTACTAGCTTTGTGTAATTTACACTTATCGATCAATGATGGTCGTTTTGTGATTTAGACCAGCGATGCGCGATGTCTCTTTGTTTGTGTGGGGGACTAAACCCCGTTTGTGGAGTTTCGGCTCAAAATTGATGGGGTAGTGACCCATGGTCTTCGGGCCGTTTGTGGAGCCTCGGCTCAAAATTGATCTTTAGCGACCATGGAATAACGTTCCATTTGTGATGCACGTGTTGGTAAGTTTTCATGCTCCCATTTGTGATAGGCATCCCTCTTTGTGATTTCTGGATTTCTAATTGATGATTACTAGAATTTGTGTTTCATCAATTTTTGTGATTTACATTGATAAGTTTTATCAGTATTTATTTTTTGGTGAATATATTAAAGAATATGAAATTCTTTTTGGTGTCTGAGAAAATATGTTAAAGAATATGACATTCTTTTTGGTGTCTGAGAATATTCGAGATATTGTATGATTTTTGTTGTTGTCTAATATATACTTGTCACAATATGGCATTATTGTTATCATACGTGTTTGTCATATCTCTTATCCTATCTCATTTTATATGATATTTATAGCTAGACTGATCCGTTTATTATTTTCTTCTTAAATAATACTCGAATCAGACCGATGTGTTACAGGTGTTTCCACTTGACTTCTTAGCTGGGACTAGCTTTTGACTTTTGGCTAACCACTTAGATTAGTAGTTTTTGTTTTATACATTCGAGATAGAGACTCCTTGATGTATACATATTCTTTTGTCTAGCACTTGTACTTATTCTTTTGTGATGTAGGGGATCTTGTATGACCACTACTTTGATGTACACTTTTATGTGATATATTCATATCTGTTTCCGCTTTAGTGATATGAATACCTGCGACTGATTTGTGTTATGCTTATTTAATATTTGTTTCCGAAGACCACATAGCCACTGTGTAGTAGCTTTGAGTTTATATCTGTATATCGAATTCGCTCTTGAAATGAAAGTGATATTTTATATGGCATATTGGTACTCGCACAAAGCAATTACACAGAGGGTCGCACCTCAACAGCCTTATTCTTCGTACTAGTTGACGTCATTACTCCGTAATGTCCTTGGCCAGCGTGAGTATAGAGGTGGGGTGTCATAGCTTGGTATCAGAGCCAAACTTCGGAACTATATAGAATATTATAGCAAAGATCATTGTCCTAAGTCTCTCTTAGGAATCGTGCCTTAGGATTTAATTCGTGTCATTGGACCCGTTTTATCCTATTTTCTTTTATGATGCCTTGTTTTATCAATCAAGTTTGTTTGATATTCATTCTGAGAATAACCTTTTTCCTCTTCTTTCTTTCTTTCTTAAAGAAGAGAAATGGTTAGACCAGGTCGTCCCAATGCCAGTCAATCCAGTGCTACTCCTCAGGATGGAGTATTTATGTTTCCCCAACAACTCTTAGATCTCGTAAAGAATGCTCAAGCTGTTGGATCCATTCCAGAGCCTACTCACCCTAAATCGGGGTTTGCACGCTTGTGCAGTGATTATATAAATTTGGGTGGAAAGCCATTCAAGGGTTCCGAAAGTGTTATACAATTCCAAGCCTGGCTTAGATCTTGCGATCGCATCTTTTCTCGCATGAATCTTATAGATCTACATCGAGTCCAAGTGGCTTCTAGCATGTTCCAGGAAAGAGCATTAGATTGGTACGAGCTTTTGGTTTCCAAAATTATAAAAGCGGATCTTACTTGGGAGCAATTCCGAGATAGATTCGAAGTGAAGTTTGTACCGAAGGCTGAAAAAGTAACTTTAGCTCGGCGCTTTATTGACCTTGTTCAAGGTGAATCTTCTATGACGGATTACGTTGCATCTTTTGAATCTCTCACTAAATATGGGCTGAGTATATTAATACCCCATTGAAAAAAATCAGAGGCTTATTTATGGGTTGAATAAGAACCTCAAAAAGCCATTACTTCAGAAATTAGAAGTTTCTTTCGATCAGCTTGTTGATATCGCTCTTCGACTTGAAGAGGCTGATAAAGAAAGCGATGTTGAAGTTATGGGTGCCAAACAGAACTTCAACAACAACAAGAAGAAGCCTACTAAGTTCAACCCTAATCCCAACAAGAAAGAGAAGCAAGCAACTTCGATAGAAGGACTCCTACTTCCAGTCGTGGAGAGTGCTATAATTGTGGTTCTAAGGACCATTATGCAAATAAGTGTCTGAAGCCCCTTACTTGTCACTATTACAAAATTCAGGCCATATTATATCTTCTTGTCCCAAACTTCAAAGCAAGAAGGAGGGAAAGCAAAATTTTGTGCATGCCCTTAGTAACACTTCTCGTAGTCAAGGTATTACTCATTCTATCTTTGATGGCATTTTATGTTTCGTGACCATCCTACCCGAGTTCTTTTTGACACGGGTGCATCTCACTCTTTTATATCAAAAGAACTTGTTGATGCTTTGTCTTTAAATGTTATGTGCTTGGTAATTTCACTGAAAATTGTGAATCCAGTTGATGGATCTGCAACACTCAGTTTGCTTTGTATAAATGTCGAGATTATTTTATGTGATTATTCTTTCCAAGCCGATTTGCATGTTATGCGCTACTTAGGTTTCAGAATGATTTTGGAAATGGATTGGCTTAACCGTTATGAAGCCCACATCCTATGTCCTGACGGGACTATACATCTTCGACATCCTCAATATGTTAAGCAGATTTCTATTATTCTTAAAGATTCACATTCCAATTCGGTGGCATCCTTATATTCTCTAAATCCACATGATGACGATAATGTGAATGAGGAAGATGTTATTTCCCTCATTCACATTGTTCGTGAATTTCTTGATATATTTGAGCCCGTTTTAGGATTACCACCTAAACGAGAAATTGAGTTCAAAATTAATCTAATCCCTGGAGCTCTACCTATCATTTATCCACCTTATCGTATGTCCAATAAGGAAAATGAGGAGATGCATAAGCAATTATCCGAATTGAAAGCGAAGCAGTTTATTCATCCTAGTTCCTCTCCTTGGGGAGCTTCAGCTATTTTTGTGAAGAAATTCAATGGTACACTTAGGATTTTCGTTGATTACTGCAAGCTTAATGATCTCACCATCAAGAATAAATATCCTTTACCTCGGATTGATGATCTATTCGATCAACTTTGCGGTGCTAGAGTCTTTTCACAGTTAGACTTAGCAACCGGTTTTCATCAGCTTCGTATTCCAGAGGATAGAATTCCTTTGACATTGTTCTGTACTCGTTATGGATCTTATGAATGGCTCATTATTCCATTTGGTATAACGAATACATCAGCTTATTTCGTTGACCTTATGAATCGAGTTTTCAAAGACTTTCTCGATTGATTTGTTCTCATCTCTACTATTAATAAAGAAAATTGGTTGAACTAATTTACTCGGTGTCTTTTTGAAATTCCAAAAATGTCCTTGCTTTCCGTTTACATGTGTGCATTCAAACAAAATATCAACATATACAATAATACAAACGGCCCGTGTGCGAAGCACGGGCCCATACTAGTCTTTATAGATGATATTCTTGTTTATTCTAAAACTGAGAAAGAGCATGAAAAGCATCTTCGGATTGTGTTGGAAACTCTTAGGAGCAATCAATTGAAAGAAAAAATTTCTAAGTGCCACTTTTAGCAATCTCGTGTGAAATTTCATGGACATATTATTTCTGAATCCGGAATTTCCGTGGATCCTTCAAAGATTGAAGCGGTTCAAAATTGGAAGAGGTCGGAAAGTGTGACGAAAATTCATAGCTTCCTTGGATTGGCAGTGCATTACCATCGTTTTATAAAGGACTTTTCTAAAATTTCCATACCTCTTACTAGTTTGACAAAGAAGGGAGTTAAGTACATTTGGACAGACAAATGTGAAGCTTCTTTTTAGAAATTAAAAGAACTCATTTCCGATGCTCCTATTCTTGTGATTCCAAAAGGGAACCAAGACTTTATTGTTTATACTGATGCTAGTCGTGTTAGTTTGGGAGCCGTTCTAGTGCAAAGGGAATGTGTTATCGCTTATGCTTTTAGACAATTAAGGCCAACGGAGACTAGATATGTCACTCACGATTTAGAGCTCGCAGCTATTGTTTTCGCCTTTAGAATTTGGCATCATTATTTTTTGGGAGAGAAATTTGTTCTCTGTACCGATCATAAATCTATGAAGTATTTATTTTCTCAAAAGAAACTTAATTTGCATCAACAGCGTTGGCTTGAATTCCTTGCATCTTATGGTCTTGATATTCTTTACACTCCCGGAAAGGGAAATTGTGTTGTCGATGCCCTTAGCCGAAAGCATCAAGCGGTCGTTTCTATGATGTTATCTGAATGGAATGATCTTGAGACTTTGTCCAGTTGTGAGATTCGAGATCGTGAATTCGATTTATGTTCATCTCTTGTTTTATGTAGCCTTGAGGCTCATCCTTCTCCTTTAAACCGCATCCTTGAAGCTCAAAAGCATGATCCCGAATTGGCTCATCTTAGCCAAAGTTGTCGAGATAGAAATATTGATGGGTTGAAAGACTTTAAAATCGATGCTCGTGGTGGCATTCAAAAATTTGGTAGACTTATCGTGCCAAATATTAGTGATCTTCGTGAAGACATTTTAGAAGATTCTCATCGTTCTAAATTTACCATTCATCTCGGTAGTAGTAAAATGTACGTGGATATGAAGCGACTTTATTATTGGGATGGAATGAAATCGGATATTGCTAACTTTATTAAGCGTTGCATGACTTGCCAACCTATTAAGGTCGAGCATCAAAGGCCCAGTAGGTTATTGCAACCTCTAGATATTCCTGTTTGGAAGTGGGATCAAGTCTCCATGGACTTTATTGACGGTCTTCCCCATTCTCGTTCGGGCCATGACAGTTTATGGGTAATTGTTGATAGACTTGCAAAATCCACTCATTTTATTCCCGTTCGGTCTAACCGGACCGTACCTCTCTTGGCCAAACTCTATGTTAGAGAAATTGTTAAATCGCGTGGAGTTCCTACTTTTATTGTTAGCGACCATGATCCATTGTTTACTCGTGGATTTTGGAAGAGTCTTCAAAAAGCTTTGGGAACGAAGCTTAATTTTAGCACCGCTTATCACCCTCGGTCTGTGGACAAACCAAGCGTGTGAATCAAACTCTTGAAGATCTTCTTCGTGCATGTGTTCTTGATTTTGGTGGAAGTTGGGAAGACCATATTTCTCTTGTTGAGTTTTCCTATAATAATAGCTTCTAATATAGTATTGGTATGGAACCATTCGAGGCACTCTACGGAAGGCCATGCCGGTCTCCTTCTTGTTGGCTTGAGGCCAGTGAGAAGCTGGTTTTAGGTCCAGATTTTATTCATGATTCCATAGAAAAGATCGACCTTATTCGTCATAGGATGAAAGAAGCTCAGAGTAGACAAAAATCCTGTGCCGATAAATGAAGAAGGAATTTAGAATTTTCTGTGGGAGATTTGGTGTTCACTCGTGTTTCACCTATGAAGGGTGTTGTGTGTTTCAGTCGATCGGGAAAATTAGCACCTCGATATATTGGTTCATTTCCCATCACCGAATGCATTGGTTCCAAGGCTTATCGCCTTTTATTACTGGCTCAGTTTTCTGCTATTCATGACGTATTCCATGTCTACCAACTACGGAATGCCTTAGGGATTTTGATTCTATTTTTGAGCCCAGTGTTAATGAAGAAATTGAAGGTTCAACTAATTTGGCTTATGAGCAACACCATATTCGTATCATTGCTACGGAGGTTAAACATCTTTGTAATAAAGATTTTCCACTTGTGAAAGTTCAATGGTCCTCAAATCCTAAGGATTTTTCTTGGAAATCCAAAGAATTCATCGAGCGAATGCATCCGGACTTACTCTCTCGAGCTCTTTGAGGTGAACTTCTTATTTCAAATTTTCTTTTGTGTTGATATGCTTTTTCAGTTGTTACTCTTTGTTTTCTTCTTACGTATTGCGAGGATGCAATTTCTTTAAGGAGGGGAGTCTGTAACAACCCGCATATTTTACGATTGTATATTTAAATATTTTATTTAAATATAGCATCGTTGGTCGGATTACGGTCTGAAATGTTACTTTTTGCCAATAGTCGAATTAGAACTCGAGACCACTTCCATTGAGTTCAAAATGGTGTTTGCGACCTTTTTGAGTATAAACATTGATATGTTTAGAGTTAATTAGAATTTTGATATTTTTATTTGGGGCTTTGGGTTTGGGTTTCAGCCCACTAAGAGAACCTAAATCCTCTACATAATAACTCCCACTCTACTCCTCCCCTCTTCATTCATTTTCATTTCCTAATACTCTCAAGCCCTAGAAAGAATAGTGGGAAGAGGAAAGTAAAATTCCTAAGCCCTAGTTTACTAGGAAATTCAAATTCAAGTTCTAGAAATCGAAGAGAAGCTTAGGTAAGCATCCTCTTTATCTTCTCCATCTCAATCTCTCTTCAATTTTCAGAAATTCCTAAACCCTAACTTAGGAAATTCATTTCATTTGATAATAGATTGAAGATTCTAAAGGTGTTGTTGAAGAGAAATCAATCTTAGCTTGTTTTAGAGCTTCTCATTTCTATATTTGGGTTTAAAGGTGAGTTCTTGAACTCACATATATGTCTATAGCTTTCAATGTTGTTAGGCATGAATTCCTAACATCTATTCCATGTTCATTTGCTTTTGATTTGAATTGATTTGGTGAATTTTTTAAATTTTGGTGTTTTGAAGTCAAAATCTTTAAAGATCCTATCTTGGATGTTTGAACATGTTTTTGATGGGGTATCGAAGAGCCTATAGTGATGGGTTGTCGATTGGCATAAATCCCTAGCATCTATCGCTCGTTCGATCGCATTTCAGTTTGAATTTGCCCTCTTTGGGCTAGGCTGTTTTTTTGCCTAGCAGAAAATTTCAGACGTCTGAAATAAAATTTCAGATGTCTGAAACCAAATTCAGACGTCTGGTTGAAAATTTCAGACGTCTGAAATGGTTCTGGAAATAACAAAAGAGCAGAGATAAAATTCAGACGTCT
Organism: Allium cepa; assembly: GCA_030765085.1. Taxonomy (NCBI): domain Eukaryota; kingdom Viridiplantae; phylum Streptophyta; class Magnoliopsida; order Asparagales; family Amaryllidaceae; genus Allium; species Allium cepa. The sequence goes on along the minus strand of CM060942.1, from coordinate 98,431,341 downwards.
GAAACAAAATTCAGATGTCTGAAACCAAATTCAGGCGTTTGGTTGAAAATTTCAAACGTCTGAAATGGTCCAGGAATTAAAAAGAGAAAGGAGAAAACATATATACTTCCAGAACCTAGGGCCAGACGTTTGAAAACACCTACCAGACGTCTAGAACTGTTGATTTTGCCTATTTTGGCTGTTTTTGAGTGGATTTCCAGTTTTAATCGATTTTTGTTGATTCGGTAGTTGTTGTCAATTATTATCGACTTTGATGACTTCTTTTCTGGATTTTTTTTGGGAATACCCATTTGATGGATTTGATATCGATTTTTATGGATTTAACTCACGTCTTCGAATGTGAATTTTTGGTTGACTGATTTTTTTACAGTCAATTCTTTGATTTGTCGCTTTAAAATACAAAGGCTTCTATACTAGTAGTAAATACTAAAACTCTTTCATCAAAAAGATTTCAATATTTACTTTCAATATAAATCTCGCTTTTAAAACTGTTTTTCAATCTATTAGTATATACAAACCTTTACCTCAATCGTTCGAGAAATCCAATTAAACGACTTAGCAAAACAAGTGGCATGAAACACTTGTGTTTACTTCGTCGGTTAATTCTTAGACTTGTTCGATGAAACCTTGTGACAAATTTCGAGTGGAAATCAACAATCGGTTCGTAAATATATAAGTTAAGCTAGTGGTTATGGGACATGAACCTAAACTCATTTATTTACTAGCTTAGTGTAATTTACATTATCGATCAATGATGATCATTTTGTGATTTAGATTAGCAATGCGCGATGTCTCTTTGTTTGTGTGGGGGACCAAACCTCGTTTGTGAAATTTCGGCTCAAAATTGGTGGGGTAGCGACCCATGGTCTTCGGGCCGTTTGTGGAGCCTCAGCTCAAAATTAATGGTTATCGACGATGGGATAACGTTCCATTTGTGATGCACGTGTTGGTGAGTTTTCATGCTTCCGTTTGTGATAGGCATCTCCTTTGTGATTTCTGGATTTCTAATTGATGATTTCTAAAATTTGTGTTTCATCAATTTTTGTGATTTACATTGATAAGTTTTACCAATATTTGTCGTTTGTGAATATGTTAAAGAATATGACATTCTTTTTTGTGTCTGAGAAAATATGTTAAAGAATATGACATTCTTTTTGGTGTTTGAGAATATTCGAGATGTTGTGTGATTTTTGTTGTTTTCTAATGCATACTTGTCATAGTATGGCATTATTGTTATCATACGTTTTTATCATATCTCTTATCCTATCTCATTTTATATGATATTTATAGCTAGACTAATCCGTTTATTATTTTTTTCTTAAATAATACTCGGGTCAGACCGAGGTGTTACAAGTGTTTCCACTTGACTTCTTAGCTAGGACTAGCTTTTGACTTTTGGCTAACTACTTAGATTAGTAGTTTTTGTTTTATACACTCGAGATAGAGACTCCTTGATGTATACATATTCTTTTGTCTAGCACTTGTACATATTCTTTTGAGATATAGTGGATCTTGTATGACCACTACTTTGATGTACACTTTTATGTGATATATTCATATCTGTTTCCACTTTAGTGATATGAATATCTGTGACTGATTTGTGTTATGCTTATTTAATATTTATTTTCGAAGACCACATAGCCACTGTGTAATAGCTTTGAGTTTGTATCGGTATGTCGGATTCCCTCTTGAAATGAAAGTGATATTTTATCTGGCATATTGGTACTCGTACAAAGCAATTACACAGAGAGTTGCTCCTCAACAAGCTTATTCTTCGTACTAGTCGACGATATTACTCCGTAATGTCCTCGGCCAGCGTGAGTATAGAGGTGGGGCGTCACAGCACCACTTAAGCATTTGGGTTATCGTGGATGTCGAACGGGCTAATTAGGGTATTTAATTAGACATGAACGTTTGGACTATTGTTCGCCACCATGCGTGTCAGTATAAATTCTTTGTTATATTTTATTGTTTAGTATGCTTGTGTTGTTTGTTGTTGCTTGCTATTATTTGATGGTTGATATATTGTTGTTCTTTTTTGTCGCTTGCTATTATTTGATGGTTGGTTTATTCATGTTACTTGTTGTTGTTTGTTATTGTTAACTACAAATTGATTGTTTATTTTTGATTGATTGATTAATTATTGTTGCTTAATTATTGAATTGATTATTTAATTTTGTTGATTGATTTTTGTTGTCATTATTTATGGATTGTTTATTAGTATAAGTGTGTAAGTCCAGTGACATCGTCAGAATAAGTCGACTGGAGAAAATGGAAGTAAATCAGATGTGGCTTAGACCTCGAAGGCCTATTCATTTCTGGGAGTAATGCTATGTGGCTTCAGACCAATGGGGTTAAGTTTTTCCATGTTCGATGGAGCTTAGTATTGATATGCCTTCAGTTATTGAAGGGAAATTTTTATTTTCCTTTTATGTGTTGTTAAAATGTAAGAAAGCATAGTGTAGAGCTTGCTTTATTGTTTCTTGTGCTTTACAAGTGTGTTTTCATGTTCATTTGAGGTGCTTGTTGCATTGGATGTGTTTATTGGAAAGTTAGTTGTAACATATTTATTTGAGATGCTTGTTGCATTGGAAGTGTTGCACAGTCAGTTGCAACATATTTATTTGAGATACTTGTTACACATGGATTTACGCCATGCTAGAGTTTACATATAGATTTGCACCATGCCATTGTTTGCATTCATGATTGGGAATGTAAGTTGGGCGTGTGTTGAATTGCACGTTTGGTTCCTAGTCATGATTATGTAGTCATGCTGATATGTATGCATTTATTGTTTGGATAAGCATGTTGTAACAATTTTGCTACTTATGCTTGTATATGGTTCATATATATAGGGGCATATTGATTCTCTCTGATGTACATGACTTTCTTTTGGATTATGTAAGTGAAATGCAGGTACATGGAAGCAAAGGCTTATGGCTGCTTTTGGTTTCATGGGTTGAATTAGTTTGCTTGTAACATGGTACATGTTTATGCTTAACGTGTGTATTTGCTATGTGACACACACTTTATAAGGTATATCATACGTATATATTATTGTCGTGTTGTCTTCAAATATGGAAGATCCTAGATATGGGCTTACATTGTTGTTTTGGGAGTAGTTGTGGTTTTATAAATTGAGCTGCACAAAGGAGGTGCTACTGAAAATTTCCGTAACCTTAGTCGAATTTTCAAGAAAAGTTAACAAGAAGGTTGTTAGACATATCCAATAGTCGAGATAGTCGGTAGCGTGGCATAGCCAATTAACTTCTCTTTTGAATTGCAAGTTTGCACTTCGTTTTCCATTTGCATTTCTCTGGAAACGTGTGTGTAGATTGGGCGTTTGGTTTAGTTGATTAGATTGTGGGTTGTTTATGATTGTACTTAGGTAGTGAAGATGAAGGCTTAGGCTAGTCCAAGTCTTTTTCCATTATTACGATCATTTGAAATCAGTGGTTCGTTGTTTGGATTTCAAGTATTTATAGATGCTCGATTAGTGAGATCCATCATGTTAGTAGACATGTGTATTTTCGCGTGTGTTTCCATGTGTATTCTTGTGCTGGCTAGTGCCGAGATGTGATTGTATTGGACCTGCTTGTTATGAGTTACTATATGTTAGATGTGTTACCATGTGTTCTTTTGCCTTGGAATTTCAAGGACAAAATTCTTTTAAGGCAGGAAGAATGTAACAGCCCATATTTTTATATACCGACATAATTAAATAATTGATTTATTTAAATATTAAATTACTAATTTAATCGATGGGCTGAAAAATTAACTTTCACAAACGAACGAATTAGGACTCGATACCACTTCCATTAAGTCCTGATCGTTCAAGCAGTCGAGAATGAGTATAAACATCGATATATTTTGACCAATGAATTTTTAGTTAGTAGCCTGCGTTCGATTGGCGGATCGATCCAAAAGGCTAACTTTTGTATACAATGGAATTAAGTTTCGAAAACTTTTCCATTGAGTCTGGAATATATGGGTATTTGGTTATAAACGATGGCAAGCATGCTTCGTTTGGAGTAGCATATTTCTCGATAGATTCTTGTGATCGATACGTGCAAAATTAACCATCCAGCAAGCTGTCTCAGATGGTGTCGTATTCTATGCCATCGGAATCAAAAAATTGCGTAGAGTTGCATGGTTCAAGAATTGTTTCAATCTGACCTGGCTAGAGCTTGTGTGAGTTGAAAATATAGAGAGAAAATTGGATAAATACAATATTCTTTAATTTTATTTTCATAAAAAGGTAAAATATCTTTCTTTCTCCCTTCTCTCTTTTTCTCAATGATCAAAATAATCAATGGTTGCTATCTTCTCAACCTTGAATCTCCTCCATCGTGGCATTTCACGCAGCGGGCTAAAAGTGAAATGACCGCCTTGGCTTGTACTTTCTTCGCCTAGAATCGATTGGAGTGTGGTGCATCGAGGTGGCATGGGTGATCATTTGAAGTGGTGGTACTTGAGTTACCTGATCTCGGAGACGGCAAAGCTCCAGGCATTCAGATCAATGACGTCCGACGAGGCTAGGAGAGGACGTTTTGTTGGTGGTCTTCGATTAGACTACAGTTGGCTGTGGCGGCACTGCCAAGGAGATGAACGGAGACACTATATGTTCACGTTCATGTCCTGGGTGTTGGGAAAGATTGGGTTAACGTGGGGCTAAAGGTGATTAATTGAGTAATTAATCTAATTTGATTATTTTAATTAATTGCTTCCATATTTAGCTTGCATATTTTGCATACGAGGTCCAATCAAGACGTGGTCTTCACTGTTGCGCTCGTGGTCAGATTCTCTATAACATGGTATGGACTTGGACTAGATTTAGATACTTGAAAATTTAGGCAAAGGTAAGCAGCATGATAACTCTATAATTAATTATAGTATGAATCGCAGTATTTTTGTATACCAATTTATATGATTAGAATGACGTAGAGTAATGTGGTTCATTGATGTATAATGTCTGGATGGATCATTATCGACTTATAATAGTTGTCGAAATCCTAGGTAAACGTCGACGGTAGTTGTGGTACTTGTTTAATAATTTTCCAGTTTAATTGGATTGATTGATTTAGATCCCTAATATATATTTATGGAGATCTATTTGTATTGAGTAGAGTTGGAGGGGGCTGATATTAATTTATAATATGGTTATAAATTAATTTAACCACTATTTGTTGTTTAAATTAGTGATAGAAATAATGGTACATATTTTATTACTAATCAAGATTTAAAGTATGTCTTTAAGATAAGAATAAAGACTTAAAAATAATTGAATGATTTTGTAGATTTGATAAACGAATTTACACTCAACTAAATTTGATAAATTAAGTGTTGTGGTTGCTTAAAATTAGTTTTGAGTAAGTGAGATATTTTGTAAAATGCTTATGTGATTTTATAAAATAGTATGATTGAGACCTACTTGATTTAATTTGATAAATTAAGTATATCGTGGCTTAAATTGGTTTTTAAGTGAGTATAATATTTTATAAAACGATTTATGGATTTATAAAATAGAGTGAGGTGAAATATATTACCTAAATCAGTTTTAAATACATAACGATGTTTTTTTATAAAATGATTATGATTTTATAAAAATAATATGAAAGTGTATATTTAATTATAATTATATAATTAAATAATATTAAGCTTTTAAATGATTTATAAGCCTGTGGTTGTTTTATAATTACATTATGCTTAGAAATAATATATTAATAGATGGATTATTCCTAGATTACTGTATGGTATAGTGAGTTGATTAATGATCGAATCATATAAATTTCATGTCAATGTTTTTAATTGGCTGAATTGATTGAATCGGTTATAGATTAGAATTGAATGATAGATAGTTTGATTGGTTGATTAATTTGACTTTGAGAAGGTAGAATAGTTGTTTTAGTTGTATGTTGCCTACATGTATGTATAAGGGCACGAGATTTATTAATCCATATAAATGGAATGGTTATATACATATACACACGCCTGCATATAATTCATGCAGGGTTACATATGTCTGTATTTAAATATAGTTCTGGTACAACAGACTTAGGACTGTAAGAAGAGGCACAAAATATTTTTATAGATATTCATTGATATGCAGTTTCAGGCATATGTATATAGTTTTGGCATGTCTGACTTAGGACTACTGGAAGAAGCATGGGATATTTTATAGATATTCATTGATATGTTGGTTCAGGCATATGTATGTAGTTCTGGTATGTCCGACTTGGGACTACCGGTGAGTGTCACAGAATGTTTTATAGATGTTCATTGGTATGCGATGTAAGGCGCACACACACACACACACATATTCGGTATTCCCGACTTGGGACTATTAATTGATGTAAGGGAATCAACTGTACCTTCGGGAGCACAGCCTACACATGTGGTTCCGAAGCAGAGGTAGAGAGTGATCGGGATGACGGTCTAGAGTAGGTCATATGCTGTTACGTAGTACTCTTTGAGGCTACGATGGAACCTATAGGCCAACTTCTTCTCAGGTGTTGGTTTTCATGGGAGTCCACAATATAGTTGTAGCTCTCAATAGGCCTCATAGGTAGCTAATGGCATTTCATAAAGATTTATCGATCCACATGGGAGCATCGATACTTTGGCATTGTGTACCCATGTGGAAATGATGTAGGTAAGGTTTTGCGTTTATGTACGTTTTTGGTATGCGGATATTGACAATTGGAAGAAAAGGACGCTAGTATGGGAATCCATTGTACCTTTGAGACGACACGACCTGTAGACGTGATCCTAAAGCAGGGGCGGAGAGAGACTGGAATGCTAGTCTATAGTAGGTCTTATAATGTTCCATGGCACTCTTGGATGCTACGACTGGACCTACAGGCCAACTTCTTTTGAGGTGTTGGTTTTCAAGGGAGTCCATAAATTAGTTATGGCTCTCAATAGGTCTCATTGGTATCTAGTGGCAGTTTGGGAAGGGTATCAACTATGAATATCCGTCTTTTTGATTTTGGGTATGGAGATGCTATTTCAGTAGCATTGTTATATAATTATATTCGTTTTTTATTTTAGATGCTTTGATGAGGATCGTTGGATCGATTGGTGTCCATAGCAGACCCCAAGCACCAGCAATGATGGGAATCAAGTTATTCTTTGAATGTTTGCTATTATTATAATTATGCATGTTATATTGGTTGGTTGATTACCATTAGTGAACATTGTGTGTTAGAATTGTATATGGATGTTTATATTACTCCTGCATTACTACATTAGGTTATCCCTATCATGGTATGTTGTTACGTTTAAGTCGCGTTATTAGTTATGCTGACTCGTTGGTTTCAAAAGAAGAATGGATAATGGTACGATTCATTACTTTTGAGTTGGGTTTTACTTTACTTGTTTAAGACCAGTTCGAGTTATCAATAAGCCTAGCTTATGGAAAGGACCAGCTATACTCCATAAATCCGTAGTATATTTGTACATGGATTTGGTATACAGTGCTCAGAGATTGTTCTCCATGCACCAAGTTTTATGTTTGACCCTTGTTTTGTATTTATCTGCTTATGTCATGACAACTCTTGGGTACTTGATTGAGTAGTTGGAGGGGCAGGTGCTTTTGGGATATGCTCTCAGGACAGTTGGAGCTCTTTAGAGGCGAAGACGGTACGTTCGATATATACTTGATGTTGTAATAGTATGTGACAAATAGGCTATTTATATATGAGACTTGTTGTATTAAATTTTGTGTTTTGACTTTTTGTATTGATATTCATTTATCAGTTTCTTCCATTTTTACAATCTCTTATATGTTGTTTATCCTATTGTGCATGTATATTCAATATATTTTATATCATCGTTCCGCTATGAGATTCTATCGTTTTCCTTGATGATGTTTAGTTTTTTTATTTTACATCCGATGGACAATCATTTATGGTATTGTGGAGTCGGACATTGTCACTCAATGTTGATTCAGGTACTACAAAGGGTGGATCGTTACATGTATTAAGTGTCTCTTGGGTGTAAGAAAAGCAGATCGTTGTGCTCTAGTATATGTGACGTAAGTACTCCAAGTTTCTAGAATCCTTTGAATTAATCTATAATCAAACCCCAAAATCTTGATCAATCTCCACTTTCATATGTCTAAGGTCGGCCTCTATGTATGCTTTTTGTCAACACTAAATAACCTTATGGAGTCCAAGTTTCATTTGCCATTGGGAATGTCGTAGATTTTCAATATAAAATTTTCACTTAAATAGAAAGTTCATAATCTGTGTCACCCGAATCAAATGCCATCTGAATGTCTACATGGCAACCATCCATGATTTTGAAACATACACACATAAGTGTGCCTGTTTCTTTTCAATGATACGCACCACTTGTATTTGTTTCTTTGCAAGTGTTTATATTTGTAAACTAAATATTAGTCTGATTCCTTTTTTGATAACAAGAGTGATATTTTTTATTCAAGCAGAGCACTACTAATGATGTTTCAGGGGCTCGAACCCATGATCTCTAGAACTTCAGTCTAAATCGCCATACCTTTAACCACTTAAGCTAGCATTCCTTGATGTTTATTTCTTTTATTTATGTTACGAATATAGTACAAAAGGAAAACAAAATAATATGAATCAACATCATAAGACCAATACAAAAATACAAGTAAATAAGCATACACAAATACCATCATCATATGAACATCTCAAAATACTAGTATGAGATGCATGTACATCATCTCAGATATAGACATACATAAATATAAATACAAAATCAAAATGCATCTATGAAAAAGAAAAAGATCATTGATCTATGTGATGTACCACTCGCATCATTGCTACTATCATCGTTGATGTCACCGCTGACGTCATTAAGGTCGTAGGGGTCATGTGGTGGCTGATGCTACTGCTAAGCCTAATAATCATGTGTCTAAGCGTCATACCAATCCCTTGAATATGATACTCTATCTAATACCGAGTCTTTCGTCGTCGTAAGATGGTCTGATAAATCTGATATATAAGCCAAGTATAAGAAAGTGCCATGCGCTTAAATTCAGTAATCATCCATCTATCTTCATCCATGTACTGAGCATACTACGATATTAAAAGGAATATTATACATGTATTATGGTTGTAAATGATAGTCAACCATACAAAAATTAAATATCATACGTACTTGATGCAGATGATATAAACTAGTAGAAGGTACACCTAGAATGTCTTCATCTATAGGATATTATAGTGGATTACTCAACAAACTCATCCCATAATGCGTATGATTGGAATTCATGCTAAAGGGGATTGTACAAAGGAAGATGTGTATACCAAGACGATGAAGGCGAAAAAGTAGCCAGTAGAATAGGAACTCTACTATAGAAGATACATGGGCTAATAAGATCGGCATTCAAACCCCATATATAATCAGGTAACGAGTGAAGTAATAAGGCTACTCGAGTCTAGTATGCAACGAAATCTCCAAGTATGGAAAAATGATCACTATTACCCTCCCATGACCCTCGTACCAACAATACAAGTCGAGACGGCCTGAATAGATTCATATATATTGTCATGTGGAAGCGGGAATATGAACTATACCGAACAACCACACCCAACGCTGCTCCTCTAGATACCAGATGAATATACATGTAGGAACCTGAAAGCATACCCTATGTCTTGAAATAGAAAACTTAAAAGTAATGGAATGCTCCGCATTAGGCTCTATAAAATGGGTATACTCAAGACAAGGACGAAAAATAATGTTGATGTGCTACCTCATATTCATCTACTAACTGGGCTCCATTAATCATTATGTACCCCCTATACAACATGATGTATATGCATAGAATTCCCCCAACAATGTAATTTGGGAAGTAAATATATGAAACATTTTTTTCTTTATCAACATGTTGTGGGTGCATGTTGGTCGTGTACTCACAGTGCCAAAATGCACGGGCGTATCGAAAACTAAACATCTATTTAGACTGTTGTACCTATTCATCCAATGCTATATATATATATATATATATATATATATATATATATATCGATGGATGGCAGTACCATAGTCGTAAACATGAAATCCATCGACATCTACTAATGAAGCTAGATATTGAAGTTTAATTGTGCCTTTGTTGTTTACAAAAAATGTAGAACCAAACAGATATAACATGAAGAAATATATGATCAGAGTGTGCATCTCATTAATGTCAAAGTAGTCTATTATGTATCTCGGTAGACATGTAAGTGTAATCACACATTCTCTAACCTCATTATCAGCCAAAGCTGGTAAAAATGCATGACATGACACAAACTCCTTAATGCATTATCAAAGGGTATCGACACATGATCTGGTCGGCTAACCATAGACAAGTCAACATGTAAAAGTCTAAAGTGTCAATCCTAACTCAAAATCTAGGAAACAAAACGTATATGTTATAGGGCACCATCTCTTTGTAAGAGCCTTTACCATACAGCAATCGATTTGTGCAAACATAGGCAACTGTAGAAAATCACCGAACAATGATGTATATAGCATCTCCATAACCGGCTAAGGTATTATGGTAAAATACTCGATAATGCACGTATGCCAACTACCGCACATAGCTGTTTGACCGGCCCATATAAGTAATTATTTAAAGTTAATATTAAAGTAACCAAACTAATAAACATTTATAATTTAAGATAGCCGTATTTATCTGATGGCCGTATATTAAAAATATAAGCATTGCTAACACTGCACTCATTTATATGTCCTCATCGGTGGCATCTCGTGCAAGCATCGAAGATCATCTACGATCATAGTAGCTTCTAGAATTGTATGAACTGCATTAGCATTGGCTTAGGTCATGTAATGTACAACTGTTTAACAATTTTGATGGGTAGTGATGGCTTTTCAATGTATTATTGAATAAAAAGCGAAAAGTAAAAATGAGGGAATCGTAGAAAACGAGGGAACAATGGAAAGAAGCGACTGGGCTAATATTAGGGGTTTTAGCATTATTGAACAAGTGCCTGAAGTCCAGGCATTGTTGAACAAGTGCCTAACGTTCTGCATGTCAATGCCTGGATGCGGGCATTTATTGAACAAGGATTTGAGCTTCGACACTTATTAAACAAGCATTTAAATACCAGGTGTTGTAACAAGCACTCGGTTCAGTTGTCCCTCAGGGAATCGACTGGGTGTTATTTTGTAACCAAACAAATTGTAACATTCAAGCATTCATCTATTAGAAATGCTATTAGAAATCATACCCAATTTAATTGTTTATTGCACAGAATATCAAAAGTACAACTAAAATGATGCTCAATAATATGGGATGCACCTAGGATAAAAATAACACACACATGCACACATCATACATAGTTAGTAAATCCAAATGTACTGGAAATAAGCTTCAACAAAATGTTACTATTATTACTGTAGCATTTGTTCTATTTTTAGGTTATTTCACATTTAAAACTTGGGTAACAATATATTAACAAATATATAAATCCATGCACACGAAATACGAGAATAGGTCATATAGAAATAAAATGAAAAGGCTAATAACGGTAATAATGCATGTATAAGTATAGAGAAATAACAGCTTTAATTTCATATTTATATGAGCTATGGGAAGAGCATTTATAAAAATAATGCTTTAAATTTAAGGACATTTTTTAAAACAACCTTCAAAAGTTTTAAAATTCACTTCCGGCCCCCGGCAAAATAAGTTTGACGAAAAACCCATGTCAATATTTTCAGCGAATATGTGCATTTTAAACTGTATATATATTTGCAGATAGAACTGCAAATATTTGCACTTTACACCGAAGCAATTTGCATTTCTAACTGTATATTTTTGTAAAACGAAAATTTGCAACCTATACCACATGAATGCATATTCTATGTTTTAAATATTTGTAATTCACACTACAATTATTTATTTTACAAATATTTGTAATTCATACTGTAAATATTTATTTTATAAATATGTGCATTTTAAATTGCAAATATTTGCAGTTTTAACTTTAAATATGTATAGTTTAAAATGCATATTTTCGCTAAAAACATTGAAAATGGTGTTTCGTGAAATTTATTTTTGAGAAGGTTTTTATGGTATTAAGTTTAGAAATAAGAGGCGGATCTTGATACCATTTAAATTTAACCTCCAAATTTCAAATCTCGCTTAATGTTGAATAAACTAATGCTACTATATAAACATAAGTATATAGTATCGTGCATCACCTACTTTACCAAGAGCATAAAGATATCCAAAAATTTGAGTTGACTAATGATATGCTTAAATGATAATGACAATACTCGTTAGAAGAACAAAAGCTAAGAAGACTGTAAAATGATATTATGTTTCATGGCTTTTCATCATAGATAGAAAACATAATTTACCAACTACGAAAAGTTCATCATATATTGCGCAACAGTTAGGTCACCCATGTGGTGATCTGGACGCTCAGGTTCGAGTCCGAAAATAGTCTCTTCGCAATGTAAGAGAAAAGCTGTGTATATCATCGACCTCTCTAGAGCTCGCTATTGTGCAGGAGCCTCCTGCACCGAGTTCCACCTTTTTTATATTTCTATACGCAACATGCAAACAAAGAGAACATGAAAGGAAGCCTACTAAACTAAAAAAAATAAAGTATCCAAAGATTTTACAAGTTCAAACCATCATAGTATTTACAAAATAAAAATACATAATGCAAAATCTAAGAGCTATTTAAAAAGTAAAAAGCATATAGTTAGAGTTAATAATCCTACATTTTTATTCAATGCCATGCAAGAAACTTTGTTCTAACTTATGAAACAATTTGAAGTAGTTAAGTTAATTAGTTATTTAGCGAATAAAGGTAGAGGTATCTACATGTTAAAGTATTTATGTGGTTTATTTGTGGTTCATCATGCTAACGTCAAGGTATTTATCATCATAAACTTCTTGTCACCCTATTCACCTTAAAGTTGATTCATTATGCTGATCGTGGTTATCAAAACTAATTTAGTATTCTCTTACTTATAAATAATGCACCTTTGTATTTACTTAGGACAATGATATGCGGTAAGAAGACGTCACGTTTGTAATAAAACATGAGAAATTACCAACTAATAGAGACAAACAATAGATGCGTACATTGACAAGCACCATTGTCCAAGTGGTTAATTGATTCGGCTTTGGTGCAAGAGGTCACAAGTTCGAAATTTGCTTTCGAACGTTTATCAACATGTGATATGTTGTCCCAATGATTTGTTGTATATAAAGTACCATTTCAAAAAAAAACAATAGATGCGTACAACGGTGAAACTATATAGATACATACCTTATTTGTTTTCCAAAGTTATAATAGATAAAAATAAAATTCAAGTGTCATTCTTTCCCTTAATCTAAAGCAGAGTAAACAATATCTTTGATAATTCCAATTCACATACTACAAATGAATTTATTATGTTATGGCAAATGTATGTAAGAATCATGTTATGCTATTATCCAAAAACACAAAGCATCTAATCAATTCGACACTAGACATAAGTTCCTCGTGAAGTTAGTGCAATAATATTTAATGCATATGACCAAAGAACACTTATCAACTCATAATCTCCATCACCAGCATAAACTATTCTTCTATAAATAACAGAACACAAATAAATTGCAGAAAAACTAAATGTATTGAACAAACTAAATATATCGTTTTCATTCCAACTTAAATGAAGTTTTTTTTCGTATATGTATGTATATTTGTATCATTATATAATAAGATTATTTTATTATTAAATTTACTTATGAATATATGTTATTTAATTTGACAAATAAAAAATGAATTATCTTATTAAATATTTTGGATAAGTAATAACATTGAAAACCATATTAATAATGTTAATACAGTAATAATATAATTAAAAATTAAATCAAAAATATTTATTAAATATTAAATATGATTTAATGTTGATAGCATTGTTCATGATAATACACATAAAAGATCTAATGCATAATGAATTTTTTTCTTTAAATCGTCGATTTTATCCTGCTGCTTGATGCAACTATTCCAGCAAATCGCATTCTCTTTTACATACATTTGGAACTCTTATTCAAAATACTCATCTATTTCGATTAAATCAAAATCTTTTAATCCTTTTGTATGCTGTATTTTTCTTATTTTGTTTTGTAGTCCATTGACATATCATTGATATGCAACTTGTGTATCAAACACACATGCTCTGTCTAAGAAAGTTCATCAGCGAATTTAACGAAATAAGTAGATCCACTTTTGGTATCATTAGAACTTGGACTGCATGCATTTATAAATATACATACATACATGCATACATACATATATATATACATACATACATATATATATATATATATATATATGAAGAGTTTATTAACTCTTTTGTTTCTTTCACTCAACTATTGTTTTGCCCTTTTGATAGAGTCAGGGGTATGCCATAAGGGCAATTATGTAATTTACTACATATATCTAACTCGTTAACCAATCTTTTTTGAAATAAAGATGTTTTATTTCTATTATATACTTGATATAATGTGGTTATATTAATTAAAAGTATATTAATAAAATCTATGATGTTGTGCTTTGTGATAGTAGTTACAAAGTATTGTAGTTGTGAATAATCTATTACAATGAAATTAAATATACCATTTTAAATGTTCCTAGTCAAGATGCATCGAGACTGTATATCGATGTATCCATTAAGACTAGAGTACGCAACGCTCTCCAAACGTTAGGCAGTATATTACTCATGGCCACTGGGTGCACCTAGAGGTTACATACTAATAGTTATTGAATAACTATGAAATGACTCACTCGATAGTTTTTTGTTGGTTAATATGACTAAAGTCAACAGAAAACATCGATATGACTAATTTACATAATTCTCTCGACTTGAGAGTACCGTGGAACTTCAATATGAAAGGTCTGATTTGATTATAGTCAAATTATGGCATAACGTTCCATTGAGTGACAATATTGGGTCGAGTGAAAGTATTGAAAGTGAAGCATTATTCAAGAGATGAATTGTCTCCTCGGTTATATAGAGTTAGTATCACGGTCAACTCAAAGTCAAAGTCTTTAGCTAGAGCATTTTGGTTAATAATTATTGTTATTATTGAATCAAGGACTTTGTTTTTGGACTATAGAGTTCAACATGGACGATGTCGGAATTTTGAACATTACCAAATTCCATAAGTCCAAAGTGATATAGTTTTGACGAAGAGAATTAGTGTAAATAAATATCACAACCGGGTAACGGTTATCAAACGAAAATGAGATTTTACTAAAAATGAGAAAGCGATAAATTTGGCATAATGTCACACCACCTGTTAAGTGACGCATGGACGTTAACATTTGAATAGTTCGATATTAATCGTTGACCAAATTTACACCCAAGGGTCATACAGTTGAAATGATGAATTCTCTTTAGACCAAGTGTTTAATTAATTTGTAATTGTCTTAAATTAATTAAATTAATATTTATGAAATATTAATTATTAAATTTAAATATGATTTGAGAAATAAATACTGTTGTATATATATATTTATAACAATCATAAATATATTGAATGATACGCGATACCGATAAGCGATTAATTATATTTAATTGGTAGTATTTTTCGCTTGGGTTTAAATGCATTTAAGGCCCATCGCTAGGGTTGCAAATTTTTAATTTGGAAAGGATTAGGGGCGACTGATACATAGGTAATTGGCTTGGAGATGTATGGTTAAGATTAAGTGAGAAAGGGTAAATTTGATCTACCTATTTTTCTCTCTTATGTGACTATAAATATGGTCTCTAAACCTATTCTCATTCTCTTATTTTGGCCGACATTCTTCATCTTCCTCAACTTATCTCTTAACCAACTCCAAAACTCAAATCAAATTCAAGTTAAAATAAAACAATTTGATAGTGGGAGGTCTGCGATTACAGACTAGCAATCTGACGGATCAGGAGATACTTAAGAAGGGAATTCATAGCTTCTACATGGATTCAATGCATCATGATAGGTAACTTTCAATTCATATTACAGATTTAATATCATATTTTATAATCTATAAATTGTTCACATCTGGATCCATGTATATGTATTATTGTTATATGTTTAGTTCGGTGAGATTTTTGAAGGCAAATGTAGTTGCCATAATTAGATTGATTATATGCATAGTATAGAAGTTTATGTTTATAAATAAGTTATAATTAGATTTAACTTTCTGTAAAAAATTAATTTTTTGGTATTTATTAACACACACACACACATAGGTATTAATTGTATGTGTACACACACACACACACATATATATAAATATTCTACTTATATAATATATAAAATCGATTTAAATACGTTTGTATGTTTATCTATATTTATTATGAACTATAAAACCCAAAAATAAATTTTATATGTATTTTTATATATTTTTGTTAATTATTAATGATTATATAAGTTGTTTATTATATATAAATCAAAAGTTAAATTATATATTTTTTAAAACCACTGCATCATATAAGAAGCTTCTGAAAATTATTTTAGAATTTTTTATGAATAATTAGTATTTTCAATAATTTAATTAATTTACGGCTGAAATGTATTTTAACTATTAAAATTAATATTTTAAGTCAAATAAATCCGATATTTTTCGTGACTTGTGTGTTGTGATCCTTGATTTTTGTAAATTTTAAAAATTAATATTTTCTCATTCGAATATTTTGTATTAATTAATTACAGCCAAAGCTATTATTCAATTCATTAATAATACACAATAAAATATTAAATTAAATTTTCATGTAAAATTATGTTAGGTTTGGACTGGAATAATTTTTTGAATATATATATATATATATATATATATTAACTTACTTTGTATTTATGTAAACATATATTAAACCTATATACATATATATACATATATATATATATAATTAAATATTTGATTTACATCAATGAGTGTATGTATTTATTTAAAAGATATCTAAATATAAATAAACATATGTGTACATACATGTATGTATTTACTTTACAATGTTTTGAAACATATCTTATGATATATATACATAAATATTCTATAATATTAATTTATGCACATATTTGAACAACATACAATACATACAAATGAGCTAATGTGTCCATTGCATTATAAATTCCAACATCTATATATGGGCACATCATACCCTTCATGGATTATCATGTTACATGTGCGTGTGCGCGCACACACATGTATGTATACAATACATGTATATAAACTAAATTTAATCAAATCAACTTCATATTACAAAATAATTGAATTTAAATAAAATATATATTTTATTTATAATAAATTTAGAAATATTCTAAATAAGTTAGACTTTATAGGCCCAATAAAGATTCGAAATGACTTTTTTAATTCACCAACAACTTCCATTGCGGGCTGACCTATTTCTAACACTTTTGTCGTTTGAGATACAATTTACAAGTACTATTTCACAATCATATGATTAAAGATTTATTTCTCAACTATATGACTTAATCCATGGTCCCAAAGATAACTGCTAAATATTTTAGATGCTTTATATTTGTTTATAGCTTAAGCATCGTTATTGTTATGAAAACAAGTACCATTATCTATATACCATATTTTTTATATTTTATAATGGATATTCATAATATTACATTGAAATAAAGCCATATCTAGTTTCAATCAAAAGCAAAGCTGGTCGAATATTTCATAAATAATATTTAGTGCACGTGAAAGTATTCTTTCAAAACTTGATGTGTCCACTAACAATTGTTGTATAGTATGCTCCTATTATTTTCACTGTTACAATAAAATATTTGAAATACGAAGCTCTATTTAGACACTTACAACAAACTATTTATTTCTTTTATAGTAACTAATTCACAATTAAGATTTTTGGCTCAACCATTCCAAATTCAAAGAAATAGATCTTATAAAGAACAAATTTCTATAAAGAATTAGCTAGTAATAAAATCATATTTATTTTTCTTATTAAGCACCTACCAGTATTTTACACAATACTGTTTCTGGTGTCCCGTCATGAAGTAGAGGACTCGCTCTTCATTTCAATCTTGTATATATTACATCCACTCTCAAACTTTCACTTTCTCTTCTAAACAAGTTGGTCCATTCAAAAAGAAATCTTTTACTATAAGATTGCACCAGATTTCTTTACAAAATGCATACGGTCATTATCAACACGTTAAGAAGATTGTTTTCAGAACTTACATTTCAGTAATTGACTTCTCAGGTCTGTCTGTAGTCCTTGGTATATTGTTTTTTCAACACAATAAGATTCTCATCGTACCCGATCATGTTGAACATAAGATCATACAATATGATTTACTTGCTCACTTCGAAGGAAACAATTTCATCGAAAATTCATGTAACGACCCGGATTTTTCGTCGTTTGATTTGGAATATGTAAATGTTTTAAATATTGAATTTGAAATTTTGATTTAGTTAATAAGTTTTAAAACCGACATTTCAAGCAATTTCGTAAATTTTTGAAATGGTTAACTTAACCGACGCGTTAAAATAGCGATTTGGGGCACAATTTCGAAATCCGACGAAACCGTTTCCATTGGATCTATAATAGTGTATTATTATCAGATTTCAAATTCGTGCGTTTGGATTTACTGTGCGGTCGTACGATCTGAAAATGTATATGATAATTTAACTGAACTGAATTTAATTTAAATAGTTGATTTGAAAAGCTATCTTCTACATACAATCGAATTAAGACTCGAAACTTATTTTATTGGGTTCAGAATAGCGGTATAACATTAGAAACGCCAAACGACATGCCTCAACAGGAGTTCGTAATTTTACAGTAGGAAATTCGAGATTTTGAAAAATGAAAATAATGGTAAAATCAAATCAAAGTCGCCTCACCTTCTGAAATATGCTACCTCATTTATCTCACGTCCTTGTCTCGTTCATCTCAAACAACTTCACGAGCGCCTTTTCTCTTCTCTGAGACAAAAATCCAAATCGCCATTCAAATAAACAATAATAATACAAACTGTAATCACGATCAAAGATCGCAATGTCATAGTCGTGTTTTGAGTTCAAGTGGAGGGTGTGGCAGCGTAGTCGAGTTTTGAGTGAGGTCGGGTGGGGGTTTGGAACGTGCATGGCTGCGCTGGAGGTAGGGATGCTATGGGTACGGTCAGCGATGGTGGTGAGAAGCTCGGTGAGGTGGCAAACTCCGGTGGTCTTTGGAGGGGTCGCGACTATAGGTACTCACAAGCAGGTCGAAGTGAAAAAAAGGGAGATGTGACGCTCGATCTAGTGGTGGTACGATTCGAGAACGACGATGACCTAGGTTTGAATACAAGCATGCTTGGGTCTGTACTGGTGATGTTCTTTGGTCGAGTAGCGACCTAGTGGAGCCATTGTTCGTGCGTGGGTGAATGGGGTGGAATTGGAACTGACGAAGATTTTGTTGGTGGTGGTTTTGTGACGCCATGTGGATGGGTGGACGAGATGTTGGCGGTGGAAGATTTATGAAGGTGGGTTGTCTTCGGCTGTGGCAGGAATTGTTAGAGTAGGAGGGAAGAAGGTAATTTATTTTATGATAATTATAAGTTTAAGATAATTATCGATTAATATATTCAAAGTTCGTCAGTCCCTATAAAATTCATAAGAGATCCAAAATCAGGAAATCAGTCGAGTTGGGTCGTAATTATGAAATCTACGCAATATAATCAAAATTGGAATGGTCAGCAAATTCGAAAATAAAGGTGAGAAATTCTTACTCATTTGGATTGCCTAATTTAGTTTTAGATAGTTAAAATTAATTATTGGATGCTTGGTTGAATTTATTAATTATAATCTGTTGATGATATATTATATATATGTAGTAGTGTGTATGTGTGTTTTAGTAGTTGGATTGATATTACCACATATTTAGCTGACGATACCCTATGCGCCCCGCATAATAGCGGATGACCCTATATACCGTAATAACCCTCTCGAAGTGGGATTGGTATTTAATGTTATCTAACATCTATGGATGTAGGAAAACAGATTGGAAGGATCCAAATGGATTCCAAATAAATATATTAATGTTTATATATATATATGTGTGTGTGTGTGTGTGTGTGTGTGTGTGTGTGTGTGTGTGTTGTGTGTAAATAAATCTGATATAGATTTTGTTGGGATTGAATCTTTGGATGCTATAGTAGCACTAGCCTTAATTTGGTATTTTAAATACCATAAATATTATTTTTGAATTTGAAGGAATTAAAAAGAGAATTTGGATATAAAAATATTTATATTGGAGTTTGTGTTATTTTAAAGAAAGTTGAGTTGGATAAAATAATAAATTGATTCTGGAATTCTACTTAACTATTTGTAAAATATCAGAGATTTTAAAATAAATTATATGAAGGATTTTTAAAATTAGATTTTAAAATGATATTTTGGGAAAGAATATGGAAAGGAGTTGGATCGATATTTTAGATAGATCTGCAAAATAAATCGAATTTATAAGGAAATGGATTTATAAAATGAGATTTTATAAATGAGATTAGTTTTCATAAACAAGTGGAACGCAGAGGAGTTATAAATTTATAAACGATGTCTATAAACAAGGGAAAATAAAAATTAATTGATAAATTAGAATATAATTTCATAGGGTGAGTTTATATCGAGGTATGAACAATAGATTTGGGAAAATAGCAGAGTCTGTTTTTGTAAAGTGAAATGGCTAGGGAATCAGAATGAGATCGATGTGTTGTAAATCGAGAGGGATTTATAAACTGAATTGGCTGTTGGGATTTTAAAAAAAAACTATTTTTTAAGAAGTTAAGTTTCAAATTAAAAGGGGAAATTTTATTTATAAAACTATGAAATTTTAAACTAGTTAGTAGTGGAATGTTTCAAATATTGGATTATTCAAATACAAATTTTTATTTAAATAAATTCTAATTTTTATAACAAGCTTTGTAAATCGATTAGTTTTAATTAAAGAGGGATTGGAAATGAGTTATTAATGTTTTAATAAAAATGTTTGATTTTTTTCAAGGAAAAAATTATTTGAACATGGTTTAAAAATAAATCAATATTTTTAAAATACTTACATATAGAGAGAGCTTTGTAATGATTTAAATTTATTTATAAATCTTCGCGAGGTTTGAAAAACAAGATTTATTTGGTAGATGAGATTTATAAGAGAAATTTTCAACGTGCAATTTGGGAAATGTAAGAAAAATTTCCGAAGTATTTAAAAAGTGGACTTCGAAAAATGAAATAGGATTCATAAAAGAAGTTAGAAATGGATATTTGAAATTATAGACAAGTGTTTTGACTTTGGAAATATTAAAGGAAATTGATTAAGGAACTCCGAAACTTATAGAATTCGTTACAAACGAGTTAAGGAATTTACAATATAAATTGTGAAATTTTCTCGGAAAAGAGAAATAAATGAATTTTTCCTAACTGTTGAGAAGCAAGGGGGTTGGAAAATATATTTTCAAATATTTTTGTAAGTGTTGAAATAAGAGATGGTTTCAAATATCCTGATATGAGTATAAATATTTGAGTTGCCTCAAATATTGAAAATTTGAAAGGGATTTGAATATATTCTTATAAAGATATTTTGAAATAAATTTTGAAAAATTTATAATAAGGCCTGCTGTCTACTTATGGACGTTTTTATTGATAGTTAAATAACCGACTATCAATTATGGCCAAATTGAAGTGGTAGTAGCAAGACACGAAAGTTTTAATCGTTGTATTGTTATGCTCTTGCATGGACGTTGAAGTGGTAGTATGCCAAAAGATTATTTTTTTGGTAAGTGAATTAATACAATTAACCGCTAATTTTTACATCAGTTCGTTTAGTATATATCAATCGATAAATAACTTTATAAATTAGTATTATCCATGCAAATTTCTTTGTTTTGATAGTAAGAGCAATATTTGATTCAAGTACGACACTCATTTTGACGTCTTGGGTGTTCGAACGCACGACCTCTGGAACATAAGTCTAATACTCCGTACCAATAACTAATTGAGTTAGTGTTTTTTGAACTATGCAAATTTATTAAAGTACGAAGGGAGATCCAAAGGGGTTTGCCACTACAACATATTCTATCAATCTCATTTGTTATTTTTACTAGATACATTGCATAAAAATTAATATTGTTTTTTTAGAAATATACCAATCAGTTTTACTGTTATATTTACTAAAAGTAGACATCTTTACAAACTATTAGTATTTATAATTTTTTTTAATTGTTTTTTAAGTTGAAGTGAAGTTTCGATGTCCAACCCATCTCTCGCATCATTCCCGAACGTTTAGATAGCGTTTGGTTTTAAAATAATTTTTGTGTTTTACGTTTTTAACATTTGTGTGTGTGAGATTGGAGAAGTTGGAACATACCGGTCAATTCAACGGTGAAAGAAGAGATATAAGAAGATATTTTGATATTTCCACAAGGCGGAAAACATGAAAACATCATTTTTAATTTTATATTTTTATTAATAGTTGTAACACCTGTGTTGTCACACTTTTTTGGTATCAGCGTCAACTATAAAAAAATGTCCCTCTATCTTAACATTACTTAAAATTTGGATCTAACTTCTTTTACAAATTCAAAATTATCCTCTACAAATATTACTGAATCTATCTTCGTATTTCTTGAACATAGGATCTAATAAATAATCATCTATTGTCGCTTAAATATTAGATTTAATAACTAAATTTTCTTTACAAATTCAAAATTTTTCTCTATAAATATTACAAAATCTTAACACCACTCAATTTAACATATTTAGTTTATAAAAAATAATTCACGCATAAAGCGCGTGTCATTATCACGCGTAAAGCGCGTACCGTAACGTTCGTATTTTAAAATTATTTTTCAAATTGACTATTTTTCCATCTGTTTGGCTATTTCATGTATTTTAAAGTAAACAATAAAAATACAAAAGATAAAGCCCAATGTATTTTAAAGTAAACAATAAAAATACAAAAGATAAAACCCAATTCTTAAATCAACCACTTCCTTAGTTTTGACATGGAGGAAACTGGCAAAATTCTCCACTTTCACCATTCTCAATTTCTGATTGACCAGAAATTGGAATGAAAAATATTCTACTCGGACCGGACCCTTGATCCAAGTACGAACGGCCTTGATTGGAGATTTTTATTTTCTTACACAGTCCTATCTCCCACGCGCTTTCAAAATTTTATCCTATGTAAAACCGTCCCTTATTTTATTAGTTTTTTGTTCCAAAAAAATAATTAGCGTAGGGCTAACGCAGAATACTATAACCACACTGCTTTTCCGGGACTATGCGTATTTTCCTTTAATCATACCTCTCGACTATTCAAATAAAGCGTGTACATATCGGAACATCTAGAAGACGAATGCTACTCTCGTAAATTTACGCAACCGCAGCCCTATTTAGATACTACTAAACCCTCGTATTAGATTTCCACTTTCATCCTGAGTCTCACATTTTTTATTTAATTACGTTTGGGGGATAGAAAAGGGGGAAAAAAACTAGAGGGAAGCACTTTGAAATTAATTTGAGAAGAAATTAGGGTTTTGCAAAGGTTCTAGTTCGAAGAGAGGGAGAAATAATGGCGGAGAACCTTAGAGATCTGAGCAAGCCAATTGACGTCGCCTTGCTTGATGCGACTGTTGCTGCTTTTTATGGTACTGGATCGAAAGAGGAGGTAATTATTTTTGATCAAGAAACTAAAACTTTTGGTATGTGAAGATGATAGTTTAACTGACTTCATTGATGAATATGTGAAGTGGAATAGAAATAGAATATCTGTAGCAAGATACACTTTATGTTATCTTTGAGTGTGTAATATCATTATGGTTATTTTAGTTAGTGGGATTCCAAAATTTATGTAGGCAGAGTATTTGAGTAGACAAGTGAATGCTTTATGCTATTTTAGATTTTGAGATAAATGTCAGGGAAAAAGTATCTTAGCCTTTAGTCAAATAGCATTTGAGTGGAGTTTAGAAAAGTGAACGCTTTCTGTTATTTTTGGGTTTTTATGTATAGGATAGTGCTAGATACGATGCTCTCTCTCTTCCATTTTCTCAATTTAGGAATCAAATCATAGTTCAATAGTACGTAATAAAAGTGTTTCTGGGTTCAGTTTCCAATTTCTAGCTAACTAGCTAAGATACAAAACTAATACCATTCTAGTGCATCATAGGTTTCGGATATCATATGCTAAAGCTATAAACACGGCTAAAAAATAACGTAGAATTAGACATTTTTTAGTCTTCCATCTTGATGAGTCTTCATGCTACCTGAAATTCAGCTCTTGCACATTAAGTTCATCGGATTCTCTTTTTGTTTATATATGTACTTACAGAGTCTATAGCTTCCTAGCAAGTTTCGACCTCTTCAGTGCCTTGTCATGTTAAATCATCTCTTATGTGAAACTGCCATAGTTCACATGGAGTCTACTAAGAGAATTAGACATGATGCCCCAAGTTCCTACGGATGGCACATGGCTCATTTCTCTCTCTCTCTCTCTCTCTATTTTATATATACAATCCGAAAACACACTATAAATTACACCGTGTTGCTTCCAGCGAAACATCAAAAAGTTTCTCTTGGGTATGATACAAACTATGTTCTAAGTGATGACTGAAATTGTTTAATTTTCTTTTGAGTATCTTTGACCCTTTTCATGCTATATCAGTTTTTGTCTTCTCTTCATTATCAGGTTCCACCCGCTTGATAACAATATTGCTTTTATTCATAAAAATCACAGTCACTTGCAATTAGATCAACAATGTTTGACATTTTCTGGAGATAATTGTTATTTTTATATTGTTTTACTAGATACCCTTTTCCTTTCCTCATTATTAGTTCTCCATCTGTCTTCCAATATCACTGTCTCTTTGATGAATTATCATAATTAAAATTAACAATATTGGCAAGCTTTTGTTTTCTTAAGGTGTATTACAAGAGCATAAGTTTTCATCTCTTGACTGTCAAAGATCCAATACTTGTTTTGAGTGCTTATGTTGTTCAACTTGTTTGGGTTATTATCCAGAGCAGGAAGTACAACTGCTTTTTATCGTGTTTTATACTATTAAACATTAATTTTTACGAATTTAAGAGAGTGCATGTTAAATTGACCGAGAAGGTCTTCGCTTGTCCAAACACCATGCAAATTTGATCACTACAATCTTTTGTTATTTGTACATGCTCAAGCAAACCAAATTGTTTTCTTTCTTAAACGAGTGTATCACCTTCAAACTGTCTATTGAAAACTTGGATACCATGAAAACCATTCAAACATGGATTAAACAACTTTGATTTGATGGAATTTGCTATTAAAAATGCTGATTGATTCAAGGAGCTCAACCTTTAATTAAATTCATAATAATTAAAAGTAAAACCAAATCCATATTTTATTACTAGAGGCTATAGTATATTCAAATATCATCTTTCCTGTTCATAGTTGAAGTAAGAGAAAAATAACATCCTTCCAAATTTGAGTTACATGAGCTGCATGTACATTCTTTCATTCAAAGAAGACATATGAAAAAGAAATCTTCACAAACTGTGACATATAAGTAGTAGCAACGTTTCTTCATGTGCAAATTTCTTGACGGTAAAGATTCACCACATATGCCTTCTCCATCGATTATGTTTATCATAACTTACCGTCATTTTGTTAATAATGTTTCGTTCAATTGTGTATCAATACAACCAACTTCACTTTGGCGCTAAGCTTTACAGAAGGGATTTGATTTGATATGATCTATCCTGATAATACCGTACATTTACACACACAACACACCGGACTTGGCAAAAGCAGTTTATAAATTGGTTCTGCAGATGACTGAATCTGTCTAAAATATTGATGGTGCTCATTGTAGGTTTAGGTTGTAAGAAAGTTTTATAACATGAGAGTGTTTGTTCGAGATATCTTAGACAACATGTCAAACCAGGGAGACATACACATGTTATAGAAATTCCAAGCCTTTGTTCCTTGAGTTTGAACTTGTTGGTTATATAATTCTGTTCGTTAATTTTATTAAGGTTAATCTCATTCATAAAGATGGCGATATGTCATTTTTTCGCCACCTTCATCAATTTTTCGGTCTTGTTATTGTCATGACTTGATGCGTGCTTACATACATCCATATAAGTGGTAATGTTTGTTGGAGTGTTAAAGTTAAGATGGTTATGTAATTTGCAATTCCAATTTTTTACTCTCAGTTGAAAGCCCCAACTACATGTCTGCTCTATCTAACCCCTATAACACATGGCTGATTTAATAGTAAGACATGCACTTCATCAACTGGTAAGATATCAAAATTTTTCTGCTAAAAAATTTGCAGGAAAATATGTTAATATAATCTGATTTATATGGCTTTAAAACCACAGAATTACTGTCAGTTGGCATTCACAACTTTTATCAATTACTGCTCATGCTAGGCAGTCATAAGAACCTGAAAACACTCAAACTTGTATTATTTTATTCCTTTGCATTAACTGTTTGTTATGTATGTGTGATATTTAACTAACATCACATAATATGTTCATTTTGTTCTCTTGAATAGCTATCACCCACCCGATAGCTCACTCCATTTTTTCCGATCATGTCTTGAAGTTTATTAGGACCACAATTTTCTAGCCTTAGAAACAGGTGAATACGTTTTGATATATTCAAATCACCAATTAAAACAATTAATGAAACATTTAATCTCCGTTGACTTGTATTAGCATGTAGCAAGAAAATGTGGTCGAACATATTAACAATCCTGTATCTCCTTCTAATTTTTTTAATTATTTAATTCCACTTGGGCTTTCTGTTCTATTGGCAGAGAGCAGCTGCAGATCAAATATTGAGGGAGTTGCAGAGCAACCCTGACACATGGTTGCAGGCGGTTCATATATTACAGAACTCTCAAAATCTGAATACTAAGTTCTTTACCCTTCAGGTAATTTACATTCCATCTTACAACAGACACAATTACAAAGTCAATCTGACTTTGTAATTATTATTTTGGATGAAACTGAACTGATTTCTTTCATGTTATGGGCACATATATTTCTTCAAATCTTGCATGCCTTTCTTTATACACACACACATACATAAAGAGAGCCGAGCCCTGCTTATATATTATAAGACGTCAAAATATGCATGTTATGTTCCTTATTATCTACTACTTCCTCCTTCCCTTAAAATAATGACATTTAAATTTATTTATAATAAGAGATAGCCGAACCCTATTTATGTAGTAGCATACATATTTTTTGCCTTATAGTCTAGTACTTCTCCCAGATGGATGGCATCTTAAGTTTTAATTTTTGTCCCAAAATAGACAACTTTTTAGAAACGTATGGTTGGAATCGATATGGAAGCATGTGAAAAGTATGATACGTGGTGCTTATTTTATTCAGAAACTTGCGATTTTCAAAATTTGTGCGAAGTCTAAAACGACTTGTTTTGGGGGTCGGAGCAAGTTTACTTGAATCTCATTTTATTTAGCCTCTGCACTTCTGAAACAATATAATATAGCCGTAATTCGCACTAGAAAGCTATCAAGTTCAACATCATCATCTTCCTTTTTTCCTGTGCTTAATGATTAATTTTTTGGATTGAAGTTTTTATTTTTTATCTTTTTCTAAACTAAGCATTTGATATTATATTTGATTAACTGCAAGATACGTATAGCGGATGATCCTTCCACATGTGCCATCCTTAATCTCTCAGGCTTTACAGTCAACTTTAATTTGTATCTGAAGTGCGTGTTGTCTTTTTTGTTAACTCTACCAATGTTAATGCAACGACAATTTTTTCTTTCAATAAAATTCCTAGGTTTTAGAAGGTGTCATCAAGTATAGATGGAATGCATTGCCAGTTGAACAAAGAGATGGAATGAAAAATTACATATCTGATGTTATTGTACAGGTATATAGGCTATTCCCTGTAACGTATATATATCAATATATTATTTCCAATTTTGTATAGTCAATTCACACACACACGAAGGCCAGTGATTATCATCTTGTCATTATTTGGTGATTTTGCCAGCTTTCAAGCAATGAAGCCTCTTTCCGGCGAGAAAAGCTATATGTCAACAAGCTGAATATTATCTTAGTTCAGGTAACCCTTAGCTTAATCCTTTCCATTAACTTATTTGTAAAATGTGTGTTTGCAAACGTGGACTATCTTTTTTTTTTTAAGTTCGGTATCAAGCCTAGTTGTAAGAATATTGTATCATCTATTTAACAATCTTTTTACGCTTGCAACACAAATTCTGAAGAACTTATTTTATTGACAATAATAACCCCCCCCACCCCCTCTGTTTTTGCTTCAACAGATTTTGAAACATGAATGGCCGGCTAGATGGAAAAGTTTCATTCCAGATCTTGTTTCTGCAGCTAAGACTAGTGAGACTATATGTGAGAATTGTATGTCTATATTAAAGGTTTGCACATTATAATTCCGTTAAACTCTTTGCCAAGCTGGAGCATTACATAGGTACACTAATATATTATTTATCCAGCTTCTTA
Source organism: Allium cepa (assembly GCA_030765085.1). Lineage (NCBI taxonomy): Eukaryota > Viridiplantae > Streptophyta > Magnoliopsida > Asparagales > Amaryllidaceae > Allium > Allium cepa. The sequence goes on along the minus strand of CM060942.1, from coordinate 98,402,857 downwards.
GCGAGGAAGTTTTTGATTTTTCAAGAGGAGAGATGACTCAGCAAAAAATCAAAGAACTCAAGCAGTCGTTAAATAGGTATGGAACAGTTTTGTAGTTCCAGCTAAACTTCCAAAAAAAAAAAGCAGCTTTTTTTATTGATTGGGGAGGGGGTGGGGTATTAAAACTCCACTTCATGTTTCTAAACATTTTTTTTGGGCAAAATTTGAACACTGCTTTCTTCGTCGTGGGTTATGTTTACATAAAGACGCTTTATGTTCATGAATATGGACAAAGTTAACATTGGTGCATTTTCTATTTTAAGTACGATGGAGAAAAGTGGGTTAGAAAACCACCGGAAATTATTATGCTATTGCTGGAGTTCACCTTTAACAATTGAATCATGATTTTAGGCAAACATCCCATCAACCTAATTTTCTGTTACTTAAGGTGCTGTTTTTTTTAAAATGTACATTGGCCGTTTTACGACTTTCATGATTCTATTCAACGTGTCAACTACCAGTGGTTTTGCATGTATGTGCGAATGATTTTAAAAAAAAATCTTGACAAGGATAATAGAATGTTTAGCACAAGCAAAAACATAGTGACCTTCTTTCCTGCCTTTTCTCTTTTATCTTTGAAGATTTACTCAGGATTTTGAAGACCCTAATTGCTCATCTCAATAACTGATCTATCACTTCAAATAAAAGGAGAAGCCAAGCAAGGTTGCTGGCATCACGTATTACTTTCTATTCTAGATCCTGTATTAATTTAATTTTTAATACACCCACACATGTATAAACCAAAGTTTGCAAGGTTCTTGTTTTGCCAAATGCTCGTAAGTCACTTTTTAAATATTTAGTTAAGGCAAGTGTCGCTAGTTAGAATTCCGCCAATTGAGTTATTTAATAACGCTAAGGAGATACTAGTGCTCTCAATCCATTTTCTCTAATTTTCTTCTTAATATGTTATCTAACTAACCTACAAATTTTCACATATTTCAGTATGATGTCTTTAAACAATTCAAATTAATAGATTTTTGCAACAAATAGTTTTATATATAATACAACTCTAATAAATAGCTAAGTTTAAAATTTAAACTTTTTTGCCCTGTTTCATAGTGCTTTAAAATCACGATAAAGTTTATAATATAGCATATATTAAAATTATTTTCCAATGAAATATGAAATAAAAATGCCAAATAATTTATTTTGTAAAACATTATATATATATATATATTAATATAATAATAGCTTCGTATCAAACACTTGACACTCTAATTTGCTCAAATCATAATGTTTTTGTTCTTCATCAACCGAAGACAACATTTTTTAGTATCAAAATAAGTTTCATTTACAAGTCACAACTAGAAATTGAAACAAAAAACTACAAATTACAGACTAAACACATCATTGTTCATCATTATACATTTGTAATCTCAATATATATATATGTGTGTGTGTGTATATATATATATATTATATATGTATATATCATATTTCACATATTTCAGTATGATGTCTTTAAACAATTCAAATTAATAGATTTTTGCAACAAATAGTTTTATATATAATACAACTCTAATAAATAGCTAAGTTTAAAATTTGAACTTTTTTGCCCTGTTTCATAGTGCTTTAAAATCACGATAAAGTTTATAATATAGCATATATTATAATTATTTTCCAATGAAATATGAATTAAAAATGCCAAATAATTTACTTTGTAAAACATTATATATATATATATTAATATAATAATAGCTTCGTATCAAACACTTGACACTCTAATTTGCTCGAATCATAATGTTTTTGTTCTTCATCAACCAAAGACAACATTTTTTAGCATCAAAATAAGTTTCATTTACAAGTCACAACTAGAAATTGAAACAAAAAACTACAAATTACAGACTAAACACATCATTGTTCATCATTATACATTTGTAATCTCAATATATACATATATGTGTGTGTGTGTATATATATATATATTATATATCATACTATAATACATATGTATATCCTAATGTTTTTAACATCATCGTTTTGCAACCCGTGTGCAACGCATGGGTTATATCTTGAGCCTTTTGCGACTTTTACTTTTCCTGGACCAAAATTTGGAAGATGCAAATTGCTCATCTGGATGACCAGTTTATTTTAAGCCCTTCTAGTTTTTAAGGCTTTTTGGCTCATAATTTAGGGAGTTCAAATGTATCGTGAACCTTGGTAAGTTTAGTCAACTTTTTCAGTGCTCAGCTTATATTCCCCTTATTTCCGCAGAACAAATTTTAATGATTGATGATTATGCTTATATGAATCAGCTATAAAAAAATGGATTCATTTGTATTGTTTTAATGTCCTCTTAGGGGTATAACAGCTTTGTTGGCTTGTCTGTTTTTTCAGTTCTGCATTAATAGATCAGATGCCATTTTTCTAACACTTCTCAAAATGTTTTCTTTTGACCAGCGAGTTCCAGCTTATCCATGAGTTGTGCTTATATGTACTGTCGGCTTCTCAAAGAACTGAGCTTATAAGAGCAACATTGGCAACTTTACATGCTTTTTTATCTTGGATTCCACTGGGCTACATATTTGAATCAACCCTGGTATGTTCATTCTGTAACCCATTGCATGTGACATCTGTTTTGCTATCAGGACTTAAGTTGAAATGTATTGACCATTCTCTTCTGCACTTTCATTTTGTAGCTGGAAACACTATTGAGATTTTTCCCGATGCCATTTTATAGAAATCTCACTCTTCAATGTTTAACAGAGGTAATAACATCTAGTATTTGCATCATATTTTTTGATTGAATTAGCAGGATTGTGTTTTTGAATATCAGTCTAAAAGAGTTGTGAGGATCTTGGTCGCCAGTTATACATATTTGGTCTGAAACATCTTATATTACAGGTTGCAGCCTTGCAGTTTGGTGATTTTTATGACATGCAATACGTAAAGATGTATAACATCTTTATGGCACAGTTGCAGGTGTTATTAATATTAATATTGTTTTTTGTTGTTTGATTCTAATTTGAGGTTTATAGGGACCATCTTCTGCTTGACTATGCTCAAGCTATCTCTTGTAATGCTGGCTCATGCTTTTGCTTTTTCCTTTCTTTCGTTCTTTTTCATTAGGCGATTTTGCCACCTGGAACAAATATCCCAGATGCTTATGCAAATGGTTCAAGTGAAGAACAGGTAAAATTTTCCTCCCTATTCGCATACTTGCACCTCATATTTGTTTGATGTTAATGCACTGTTGAGTTATTCATATGTTGTTATATTTCAGGCCTTCATCCAAAACCTTGCACTCTTTTTTACTTCCTTTTACAAGGTATGCGTCTTGTAACATTTTTTAGGACCACCGAACAATTATCTTGTTTGGGGTAACTGCATAGCACGATTTTCAAAGTGAGATTCAAATTCTAAAGTTCATTTTCAAATCCAAACTGCATTTCAATTGCTATTTGTGGATTCAAATGATACATATTTCAAAATGTGCGTACATATGCATATATGTGCATGTGTATAAGTGTATATATGTATATATATACTTAAAGCATGTCTAGCAACTATGTAGTAGTAGTCAAAACAGTTTGTTATTTATCTGTATTTGTTTCTTTGGCAACAGCCTATATGAAGGAAGAATAACTTGTCTAAAGTTGATAAGTCATAAGTAGCAACGTATTAATAAGTTGTGTAAAAGTTGATAAGTCATAAGCAACAAATACTTGCTTACGACTCATTTCATCGTTCTCTACTAAATTTTATTGAAATTTCTATCCAAATGCTTTAAGCCTTTTCTATTCACTCAAAACATCTTTAAAGTTGCTACTCAAAATTACTTTTCGTGGTTACACCAAAAAGTTGTTCCCGAACATGCTTTTATTATGTAGGTTATTTGGTGACATTTGAGTATGTGAAAGCATCCATCCTTCCTTTCATAGTAACATGTTTATTTGTGGAATTGATTATGATTGTTGAGCTTGTACTTTTAAACCTAAAGTTACATTTCCCCCTTTTTGTTCCATCTTTATTTTGGTTTAATAAAAATAACACTTGACTTGTTGTAGAATGTAGATACAAGCATGTACTTGATATGATGGGTTGATGATCTTTTTCAGTTGCAATTTAATCACAATTTTATAAACTAATAGTAACGGAGAGATTCAATTTCAAGCGGAATTCAAATTGCAAGGTTTCATTATTTTTGTAATCATTGCTGCATAGCTCTAAATTAGCTCATATGGATTAATAATGTAAAACTCTTTTATAACAGTTGACCTTTGTTGAGATCTTATCAATTTACACTTGTGTTCTTTGTTTATGTCTGGTTGGCTCTTTATCAATCTAAAATAAGGAATGTTTCCAATTATTTTTAATGTCTAGCTGGCACTTTTATGCAGTCTCATATCCGCATATTGGAGACTCCAGCTGAAAACAGCTCTGCATTGCTCTTGGGTCTTGAATATCTTATTGGTATCTCCTATGTCGACGACACAGAGGTTTTCAAGGTATGAATTTCTTGCAAAATAAAATAATATAGAAACAATCTGCTGTTATTCTTGCAATTAGCGTTAATTTTTAATATGTTGGACATAGGTTTGTTTGGACTACTGGAATATATTAGTACTTGAGCTTTTTGAAGGGTCTCACCAGAACTTGGATAATCCGGCTGCAACTGCAGGCATGATGGGTTTTCAGGTAAAATCGATTTGATGGATTGCTACGCTTGTTATATAATAACAAGCTTTTATTTTAGTATTATGATTATCAATTTCGTGCCAACTGATTTTTAAGTATATTTGGGTGTGAGATAGAGTTCTATAGATGCAATAAGCTACATGGAGAATTAGTTTTCCAGAATTATATCCATCCATATTTCTTACCAAATAATCATCAGTTATTGCTTATTAACCTCAGGCCTTGGTGACACTTTGAGAGACTTAAGGAGTTGGTTCTATTGTGTTGTTTAAATTTCAGTTGGCCTATAACACAGTTAATGCACTTGGTAAATAATACATAAGCATGTTAGTTTATGCTTCAAGTTTATGGCAGTCTATGCACTAAGTTGCACAAAAATCATATCTTTTATTGAATGTGGCTGCAAGCAAGTTTTGAAAATTCTATTTCGGTATCCCAATTTTTTAAGAAATTCGTTTTATTTCACTTGTTTTGGAAGTTTTGGTATAGATTTCGATCGTCAATATCGATGCTGTTTGAAAAAAAATAATATAATATAAATTGATTTGAACATTGGTTATACTTTATAAAATTGGATATAATAGCTATATTTTAAAGTCAAATTTGTCAACCGTTATAGAATAATTATATAGCAATACAAAGAGAAATGACAGGATCATCATGCTATGACCATGGTACACAACAATTAAATGTTATTCTTACTTTATCCTCTCTTACTCATTTTTGCCATTGCTTTTTTTTTTTCCTGTTCCTTTTCTCACTCTTGCTTCTCATTCTTACTGTTGCCTTTCTTCTTTTTGCTTTGTAACTTCGCCTTCTACATGATTTTTAAGACAATCTCACTTATTTCTCAATTTATTTACAAACATCTTGAACGTCTTCTATTCTACCCCGATTTATATTTAATTTGTTAAAATGGTACTTCATATTTTGAGTTCCATTGGAAACCAGAATTTTCCTTGAATCTTGGACTGGGCTCCACTGCAACCGGTCCAGGGCATCTTGAATTTCGACGTTCCGACCAAAATCTCACACCTTGGTTGCAAGTCATCAATACAAAATGTGTTTACTGTACATAAAATGTTATATTGTAATCATTAAAAATATGATTATAATACTTATTATGTATTAAAATTATGCTTCAAGTATATACTATTTCATATCAATTTATGCAGTTTGGTATGCCACATACATGCACATTGGTATGCCACATACATGCACTTTGGTATGCCACATACATGCACTTTTGGTATGCCACATACATAAAGTAATATGTAGGTATACTTTAATGTCTTAAAATAGCGCATGACTGCAATATAACCCAAAAGTCTTTCCTGTATCATTGTACATAAACACACACACACATCAATTTATAGAAACGGCGCATTCAAGTATTATTATCTACCTTGCTTTTTGTATGGTGGTATACTTGTTTGTGTATCCTTGTGTCTGACTTTTGTAAAACACGCTCTTTAAGTTTCAAAATACACAGCCGTGCTCTCTCTTAAAAAACAAGATTTTTAAAAACACCTTGTTTTTAAGTTTAAGTATATTTGCAGAAAAAACTGCAAATATTTGCACTTTTCTAAAAAATTAATAAAAATTAGTTTTGATCCATAAACACATGCGATTAGGTTCAGATTTAATTTTCGAAAAAAAAACAATTTTTTTAACCGAAAATAAAAATAAGGGTGTAATTTGAAACATGTCTTTGATCAGGGTTTTTCACATATGAAACTTGGAAATAAGGGGTAGATTCTAATTTCCACTTTTTTTTCGCAGTACCGTGTTGCAAAATAGAAACTTTACCTCTGTCGATCTAATTTATGTAACTCATATATTCCTTTTCATTCCATTTGTCTTCTTCTTCTTGTGTTTACTCTGTAGACTCAGTTGATGCAAGGGATGGTTAACGGTCTTGGCTCTGCAATATCACAACGTCGACAGCTTTATTCTGGTGTAATGTCCAAATTAAGAACATTCATGATATGCCGAATGGCAAAGCCCGAAGAAATTCTGATTGTGGAAGATGAAAATGGAAATATTGTTCGTGAAACTATGAAAGACAATGATGTCCTGGTTCAGTATAAGGTCTGAAGTGTATTCTCTGATAGTTTTTTAAATGCTTTCCAGTGTGGATAATGTCTTTATATTAAAAAAAGGTCAACATGATACTCCTTATATGTTATTTTATCGTTGTCTAGCATTACCTCCAAAAGAAAATGTTCTCTCAAGTATACTTTTGTGCACCAACTCTGTTTGAGACTGGTACAGATGTTATCAAGTTCGCTGATTGAGTAATGTGTTCTACATTTTAACACTACTTTTTGGGTACTTTTGTATTGCCTATTAGGGATTAAAGATACATGCCAAAATGCTTTTCTTTGTTATGGCACGCTGTTACTGCTAATTCATTTATTATCTCTGATAATCATAACAGTCTCATTTTTTTTTGATTAACATACCAATACATCTGAATAATTTACCGTGTTAATATACTGCACCGTTGCAGATAATGAAGGAGACACTGATTTACTTGTCACACCTTGATCACGATGATACAGAACAACAGGTACCCTCCTACTGCGAACTTTTATCAATTTGCATTGCAATTATCTGCAGAAAATGAATCTATAGAAAATGAAGATTTCATAGTTATCATGCAGTTGTGTGTATATTATAAGTTTTTGTGGTCTATTATTATCAAAATGCAACTATCCTTTAAAAAAACATAAATTTAGAAGTGTTTTTACAACTTAAATAACTTACGCATTGCCTAATGGGTGGATGTTTTATGACTCAACACAACAAACTTCTGCAAAATATAATGGATAATTCCATTTTCTTCTATACTCGATTGTTCTATTTCTTTTGGAAATTTAGCAGTGTAACAATACTTAGTTCTGTTTCTTTGCAAACTATACTAATTTCATTATGCATATATATATATATATATATATATATATATATATGGAGTATTTACGTGTTAATCTTGAGCATATGAATATCTTAAGCTTGTAAATCTAAATTCATACTTCTGTATTCATATTGTTAGAGGTTTTTCACATATTACACGACCGTTTGAGTTAATATTTATTTTGTGCTTGAGGAAAACAAGTCTCACACACTGCGTTCTGCCCTCTTATTTTAGATGTTGAAGAAATTAAGCAAACAGTTGAAAGGTGAAGACTGGACATGGAACAACTTAAACACTCTATGCTGGGCGATTGGATCCATATCTGGATCTATGATGGAAGACCAGGTCTCTCTTTCTTTCGTTTACACTGTTGCTGCATAAGTTCATCAGCTCTCTCTTCACTGTTTCCAACTCTCAGTTATCCACTTAAAGTTTAAAGTTGATTTCTTTTAGAATCTGCTCTGCATTTTCGTAAATTCCAACCTGCAAATTAGCACTATTCAACAATATTTCTTGATGAAAATTTATCAGGCTGTAGGTAAACCTTTGCAGAAAATACCACATCATATTAACTCTTCTTTAAATGCTGAACCGTATATGACAATTACACATATTCAGAATACATCCACTTCTTAATAACTTTTCTCATGTCGAAGGTCCTGTAACTAAACGACCTTTTAAATTTCCATCTTTTATCTATGGTTTACTCGGTAACATGAAAGAGTAAACGGTTCTTTCTGGCTGCTGCCACATTCAGTTTTGATATCGAAATATTTTATGAATTTCTTACTACTAAAAAGCTAGAACCTAGCAGGTGAACAAATCGTAAATTACAGTATTGATTTAGAGGATCCTATTTAGAACTATCTTCTTTAGGAACGTGATTATAAATAAATGCAGAACACTGTTCTATAAGTAGGTGAGTACATTTTATATTTCAACTATTCTATTTTAGTTTTTATAACTTTCTCTACAATGAAATTAAGCTAGAGTGATAGTTTGTTTTGAGTTAACTTTATCATTATATATTTCAACTATTTAGTACAAAAAATACCGACTATGAACTCCAATGACTATTAACACGTTTGTTCTATTTCATAACAATATTTAGTGCAAACATTATATATTTATTACTAAAATTTTAGTTTTTAGTTAGAACTTGCTGTACAATGAAATTAAGCTAGAGTCATAATTTGTTTTGAACTGAACTTCATACATTATACATTTTCAACTATTTAGTATAGAAAATACTAGCCAAAAGTTCTAATACATATTAAAATTTAGAATATCTATTCTATTCCATAACAGTAGTTGGTGCAAATTTCTCTTTTATTAGCATACGCTTCCAGCGTTTTCACTTTTGAATCTTACAGCTTTCTGCTAATGCTCCTGCTTGTACTCTCTTGTGTTTTTGGCTTCTGAAGTTTAGTGTTATCTTTATCAATAGTTGGAATAGAAACACAATCTTTTGGTCTGACCATGAAGTTCCAAAAATAACTTACATGCAAACAAGAGATCAAGAGTTCGAATCTCACATGGAACAAAAAATAACATCTATTTTCAAATGGAAATTTTGGAACGCAAACAAGGTTACAAGATCAAAACTCCATTCCAACAAAAAAGCTACAACATTTTCTTCATATTTTCCAATTTATTTTTATCAAAACTACGGAGCAATTTTGAATGCAATAATTTTATAAGGGATTCTTATATGCACGTGCAACGCACATGCCAAAAATATCATCACTAAAAACATTGTTTTATAATGCAGGAGAATAGATTTCTTGTAATGGTCATACGGGACTTGCTGTCATTGTGTGAAATTACTAAAGGGAAAGATAACAAAGCTGTCATTGCCAGCAATATCATGTATGTTTCAAATGTCAGATATTTCTTGGCCTGTGGTCTTGGTTATTGTAACTAACTGATTTTTCTGTACCATTGAAGGTATGTAGTTGGTCAATATCCTAGATTTCTGCGGGCACACTGGAAGTTTCTGAAAACAGTTGTGAATAAATTGTTCGAGTTCATGCATGAAACACATCCAGGAGTTCAGGTGACCATTTTTCGTAATTACTTTTTTTACATATGTTCTTGGATTAGGCATTTACAAAGTATTAATAGCTCAACAATAATTCATATTTTTGTCTTGATTTATGTTAAAACCAGCCATTTACAGATTAGTAACTGATATTTGATGTGAAGCTCTCAACAATACATTCTATTATGAATTTGCTATTAATTTGTCATTCTCCTTTATCTTCGGTTAGGGTATTGGTTATCTTATTATCAAAATTTATGGTTCTATTATTTAGATAATACACATTACCTGTCTGTTTTAAGAATGGCTAGGTTGAGGTCATACTGCTTGAATTTTTTGTATCTAAATTTGTTTATCCTTTGGGTGATTTTGCATCTCCCGTCGATTCGAATATTGATATTCTAACTTGAAAAAAAAAAGAGAATGCTAATATGCTATGAAGTTGTTCTCGGTTCTTCAAACATTATCCTGTCCAATACGCCAAATCGAATGAGTAATATCCCACCATTTCGACAAAATGCAGTTTGAGATGAATCTTTCTATTTCTGCAAGATGAAGAATGTTTGAGGAATAACTTCGTACTGTTAACCATTTTTTCCAAATTAGAGTTTTGCAAAACAAAATGAGTGTGTAGATGAACTTAGCATTTTTTATTTCCTAAAAAGAATACTTATAGCCTATTTTCTGTTGTAGCATGAAGCAATCGATATGCCTGTACATATTCTGTTTGTTAATCCACATATTTGTACTTTTATAATGAAACATTTATTAGGTACATCGTCGATGATGGATGCATCTTTCTAACAAATTTGAAATTATTATGATGCTCATTTGTCAATCACTAGTAATGCTTTACACTTATCATTGACATTCATGCTATTCGCTGCACGTTACATGCATATAATATGATCTTTATGATCATTGTATGTTTTAATCTTGTTTATTATTGTAATTTGAATTTGTCTTTAATATAATCTTTTAACCAAGTTATAAATCATGTTTGCAATTTGAGGATATATTATTATGGTTTCTCTGCATTTCTTTCTTTAGCCTAATAATACGTCGTTTCAGTTACATATTTTCATCATGTTCTATATGCCACACATTTTTTTTCCTCAATGTTTTTTTCCTTCTATTGTTTTAACAAATATATGCTCGTTCAGGATATGGCATGCGATACTTTCTTGAAAATCGTACAGAAATGCAAGCGAAAATTTGTAATTACACAGGTAACTTTATTCTCTCGGTACTTTCCCACTTAGATTTAGTATGTCTGTACGTGTTTAGTCCATGAATTTCGCCCTTACCAAATAAGCACATTACACATACATGCAACTCTTTTTAGTCTTTGTAGCTCTTCATGGCTAAGTTAATCTTTCATGCCATTGCTATCTCTTATATATTAGTTGTTCCCTGATGTGGAACCTACCCTACTAATGCCTATTTTCATTTCTTGTTTCCAACACACGCATGCATTCTTTATGCCTATGTTGCCCATAATTTCAAATGGTTTTATGTCTGCGACTGCATTACTCATTCATTCTTTATGCCTATGTTAGACAAAGGAGATGCACTACATGTACCGGCAGACTGCACAGGCGCATGCAAACCCTATAGAGGATACAATGAGTTCCACATGTGGGTGGGGGCCATTGTATTCTCTCTAGGGTGTACATTTACCTGTACATTCTACCGGTACATGTAGCTTTTTGCTACACATAATTTCACATACCTTTCGGTTCAGCGACTCGATATTCTTTGCCAATCATGCTGCCAAATATACCTATGCAACTTTTTAAAAGTAATTAAAGTTCATTTGAATTTTCTACCACAATAGGCGTGTGGTCTCTTTGCATATTTAAACATGCCTTATGCCAAATAACTGAGATTGTTATTTTCTTAAAAAATAATGATTACATAATTTCATCTGAACTTGTAAAAAGAATGTAGTTGAAGATGACATTTATTCTCAGTTTCCTTCCTGTTCAAAAGTTGTCAGTCAAAATTGATTACATAACTGGAAAACCATACCCTTACTTTTGAATGCCACCCTTGGTTACGTTGGGTTCACTTAGAGATCCTGTCTTATTGCAGAAAACCATTTTTTTGGTCTATCTAACAATTTTCTAAGTCAGCTAAGCCAAAACATATTGTAATCGTAGTTTATTGTTCATTTTTAATATAGTTGATGAAAGATATTTGCTTGTATTGCAGGTCGGTGAGAGGGAGCCATTTTTGTCTGAACTTCTGACTAATCTTGCAAGTACAGTTGCAGCCCTTGAACCCCACCAGATCCATTCCTTTTATGAATCGGTAATCATATGCAACAAAACAAACAAGTTGTTTTTTGTAACCACATCTGTTTAGCTGTATCTCCAACAATTTTATCCTTGTCAATTGTGTTTTGAAGGTTGGACACATGATTCAAGCGGAGACCGAGGCAGGAAAAAGGGAAGAGTATCTTAAACGGTTAATGGAACTTCCAAACCAGGTGCTTACTTTTTCGCTTGTATTTTCTCCAAGCTCACAATGTCATATTGTATTAACAAGTATATGAATTTGCATCATTTCCTGTTTGCAGAAATGGGTAGAAATTATTGGGCAAGCAAGTCGTAGTGTTGATATCTTGAAGCAACAAGAAGTTATAAAAACTGTCCTTAATATTCTGCAGGTACCTATTTTGAGGACATGATAAAACTTATCTGCCTTGATCCCCCCTCTCTTCATATATACACACGCGCATATAACATGTATATATATGTGTTTCGGTTTAGGTCATTTTATCTTTAATATTAGTTGTAGTACCTTTCGTGTTATACTTTTTTAGTGTTAGGTGTGAACTACCAAAAACATCCCTCCGCATATATTACCAAATTTTTATCACTTAAAATAAGATCTAACATATTTTAATATCACTTAAAATAGAATCTAACAAATAAGCTTTCTTTATAAATTCAAAATGCCCCTTTATAAATATTACCAAATCTTACTGTTACATAAAGGTAGGATCTAATAAATAAACTTCCTTTACAAATTCAAAACCTTCATCTACAAGTATTACCAAATCTCAGTATCACTTTAAAAATATGATCTAACGAATGCAACAAAGAAATAAAAGTTCAAACTAACTACATATGATTTCATTGTAAAAATATGGCTACATATTTTTGCGAATCATTTAACATATACAATATGTAGAAAAACATGTGACATTTAACCAGATCTCAATAAACTAAATCTCGATAAACCTTTGTATTCAACATGTGAAGTCCGTATTTTTGAGTTGAAGTGGACATACCGGGGAACCTGGTAGCGTTTAAATATGTGTTTGCTTTATTATCTCACATCCTCAAATCCTGCAACCGAATAACATATACCCTTTATTTAGTCATACAAAACATTGTTATTTAGTTTTTCACTTCGCTTCATGAGTTGTGTGTTGCTTGTGCAACCACTTAAGCATCACTTAGTTTTGTGAATATAAATATGAAACAACCGACATACAAATATATAGTTGTAGCTTATAAGTTTCAGACTTTTAATCCTCATTTGATATATATGATAAAACATCGTAGATGAAACCGATGTGGAAAGAGAAAATTACATACCTGCAAGGAGGCAACGCCGTACTTCATGTCATAAAATTGAAGCTCATACCAAAAACATCCCACAACATAGCTATACAGTTAAGCATGGATACGTCTTTAGATCGGATGAAGCAATCCTATTTTTTATTCGTCTCCTTTTTTTCAACTGTTTTCAGATTGAATATAAATGTTCAAATTTAAAGTTTATCGCTTACTTTGCTCAATCAGTGCCTTGGGAAAAGAAAATGTTATCAATCACGCCCCACGTTTTGTCTCAGCAGATGCCATGCTTGTGCGTTTATATTAGTTCTAATACTTAGAAGCTGAAAGCCTGCATCATACTTTTGTTCCGTCGTCCTAAACCCGATTCACTAATTTTCAGTTCATCCCCTATCAGCTGGCAAACTCAATTCATGAAATCCATTTAGTTAAGCATCTCTTTTTCTCTTCTGCAAACAGAACTTTTGGTCTTTCCGGTCAACTTGTTCCTAAGTTGTGTCCCCAATGAGTTTAAATCAAAGTTGAGCCTTCTCAATACTTTCCTCTTAGGACCAAGTTTAGATGTTTTTTAAGTTTCAATTCCCAAAATTCGTCAACATGGTATTTGTTTTTTACACTCAATTTTAAGCCCAGTTCAACTAGTAATGGTGAAAGAAGCTTCGAGAGATGAATCAGAATTAGAATTAGATTGTAGATGCGACAAAATTATTTTTTGCAATTAAAATAGCCAGCACGTGTGTTGTGCTTGCTGAGCCTTAACATGGAAGCTGTAATTCACTTGCAACCTCATTTGCCCTTGCAACATGCTTGTTTTCTTGGCAGAGAATGTTATTTCAGATTGTGATGGCCTTTAGATGATTGCATGCACATATTGGATTATTGGACCGCTTTGTTTTATTGTAACTAATGCTTCTGTAGTAAATATTCTGGTTTTTGTGAATCTTGTATATCATACCACCTTTTTGGGTTTTTGAGATTAATTTACTCTAAACTGGTTGACAGACAAACACAAGTGTTGCTAGTTCTCTTGGCACTTATTTCTTCCCACAAATATCATTAATCTTCTTGGACATGCTCACAGTGTACAGGTGCGTTGTGTTTCCTCGCACGTCATAAGTTTTGACTGTGTGATTTTATAGAGTGGTTTTTAATAAAATTTGTCTTTATTTTATTTTTGTCATTTAACAGAATGTATAGCGAGCTGATATCTAGTAGTATAGCTGAAGGTGGGCCATATGCTTCTAAAACTTCTCTAGTGAAGCTTTTAAGGTACATGTTAAATCAAATATTAAAATTTCTGAATTAGTGTTATCTTTTCATATTTATTTTTTATTTCTATTTTAAACATACAGGTCTGTGAAGCGGGAAACTCTAAAACTGATTGAAACATTCTTAGACAAGGCTGAGGAACAGCCACATATAGGCAAACAGTTTTTACCACCTATGATGGATCCTATACTCGGTGATTATGCCAGAAATTTACCCGATGCAAGGGAGTCTGAAGTCTTATCTTTATTTGCTACAATAATAAATAAGTATGCCCTTACTCTATGTTTTTTTTTCCTTCTTCCTGATTTATAGAACCATCGCTATTTTAATTGTTCCAAATTTTCAATGTTTACTCTTACAAACGATAGGATGAAACTTCCATTTAGGATGTTTTCAGAAGTCAATAGCAAAACATGGATGGTGTTGGGTCTGGGGCTGTATGCTAATATAGGATAGTGTTTTGCCCACGTAGCACTGATTGTACATTTTGGGATTTTCCAGCATGCTAGGGTGAATTTGACATCTGCATGAATAAAACAAACAAAAAATTATAGGAACAATCAGTTTACATGACAAAAATTAGCTTATACTTGAAAATACATGCAATGTCAATCAACTATGAAAATGATCTTTAGTTGTAATCTTCTCCAAAAAAAAGTAAGCAGTCTGTTCGCTAACTTCTCACTTGTGTGCATGCGCGCTTACCCGTGAATTTTGGTTCCAACAATTGTTTAATGTTTGGAAGCTCCATTCTATGAAACAATTTTCATTGATATTTGAGTAAGCTTGTCACCGATGGGACCACTTGAAGTGTTTTGCTTATTATTTTTCCTGACAATGGCTTCTTTTCATCCTATGTCAACTTGCTATGCACTTATATAATATAAGATGGATGTATTTTATAATTGTGATGGTATGTATTGATATGCAACCTGTTTAGTGCGTAGTAATATGGAGCATTTGGAGATATACTTTTCTGATGCATGGTGGCAAATCATAAAAGATTTATACTTCGCGTTTACTTTCATTTCTTCATTTTGTATTTTCTTTAATTGGAAACCACAATTCTTACAAAATTGGTTAGGACAATATTTTTTGTTTCATTCTGCTACTGTTCAATTTTATGTCTACTTTGTTACAGAGTTGGTTATGCATGATGGCCTTGAACACTGATATATGATTATTTAAAGAATTTAATGACATTAGCCATGTGAAGCATCACCCTGAATATAAAGTGCATTCATTTTATAATGGATCAAAACACACACACACGTGCACGTGCATGCGTGCACACATGATTCTTTTGTTTTTTGTTTTTGCAGAACACGTTTGCACATCCATTCATCACTCATTTTGTGGCTTATAATGGATCGAAACACACACACACACACGTGCACGTGCACGCGTGCACACATGATTCTTTTTTTTTTGTAGAACACGTTTGCACATCCATTCATCACTCATTTTGTGGCTCATAATGTAAGGTGAGATTATTAGCCTATTTTCTTCGAACTAGATCCCTTAGGAATTGAATATATCAATATATCTTCTTTATTATTTTCCCGATCACAATTAATTAAACCGGACTTATATGGGAATTTGTTGTATAGGATACACCAATGTGCTGTCGTACTTCGAAGTTACATGAATGCCCTATTAATTTGAATACTCTATCGCATCTCTACATCACGGGCATGTGTACACACTCTGTGCTTGTCATATGCTACTAGTATTTCTAAGCAGAAGCTTATGTTAGTCTTGCTATCCGCTTTTATTTTCCAAGTACACACACACGTGAGTGTGTACTTAAACCAGGATTTTCTGTATGATGCTCCAATATTCTTACCATCTTGAACAAAATTATTTATTGTTCTTGGAGGTTAACTTTTTTTTTTTGAATTAACTATAGATATAAAGGTGCAATGATGGAGGATGTACCGCGCATATTCGAAGCTGTTTTTCAATGCACTCTCGAGGTTAGAAACTTACCATCTTCATAAGATATCTTCCTTAATTATTGGCATGATAATGATAACGTTTCCTAATTTACAGATGATTACTAAAAATTTTGAAGATTACCCTGAGCATCGCCTTAAGTTTTTTTCATTGTTGAAAGCTATTGCCACACATTGTTTTCAAGCTTTGTATCAATTATCTACTCAGGTCAGTTATTCTTGGTGTAATATATAATATGCTGCTTGCCTATTTTTATATTGTTCGAATGGCTTGCCTCATTTCGCCTATTTTATTTTGATACAATAATTCTTTCATGGTAGAAAATGATCTATTTTACTCATTTTAGTTTTCAAATGGGAAGTAATGAGAGAAGTTTGCAATTTAGAGGAGTTGATACTACTTTATCATATAGATGATGATAAACCATTGGGGCTTTTTTCAATGTTCTCATATACAGGGAATACAACCTGCTCATTGCAAAAAGAGAAAATAATTAAACTTTCTACAAACTCCTAAGTTCCTATGGGTGTTGCGATAATTTTCAGGAATTATTATTTTTTACTTGATTTATTCATACAAAATACATCGCACGCTTAAAAGATCTTTCATAATCTCTATGCAATTTTGTGCACAGCAATTAAAACTCGTCATGGATTCTGTTATCTGGGCTTTTCGTCATACTGAAAGGAATATTGCAGAGACGGGTCTTAGTCTTTTATTGGAGATGCTGAAAAACTTCCAGGTTTGTTTTCAAAAGTATAGCTATTTTACTGTGAACATACACCTAAATCAAACACAGCTTCTGAAGTTTTTTGTTGGACATGTGCACTTCAGGGTACTATGCTGACTGAAATTTCGAGCCGAACATTATTGTAGTTAATTTCAAATTTTAGTTTGGTTTCTGTGTGTGCAAATAACAATGTAAAAAAGTGTGTAAAAGCTAATTTCCATTTTAATTTATTTTGATAATATAGTTTTGATCCTGATATTCGTTACATACTCAAAATGTATGATTTCAAATGTATAATTCTGGTTTGGTTTGTAGTTTTTTATTATTACGGCTATCATTGTTGTTTACCACTTGATTTTGTTCATTACAGATCTCCGCTTTCTGTAATCAATTTCACAGGACGTATTTCTTGACAATCGAGCAGGAAATATTTGCCGTTTTAACTGACACATTCCATAAGCCAGGATTCAAGCTGCACGTCTTGATTCTTCAACAATTATTCTGTCTGGTACGTCCACTGCGTGAATGTTTTAATAATTTATCTATGTAGCTGTAAACTTTCTTCAATGGCTCGACCTTCGACTTTGTAAAAATATAGAAATACAGTTTAGTTATCTTTGAGATTAATTAATTTGGAATGCTGCCCCTAGCGATCATGGGTATTTTAGTAAAAAAAATGATTAGAACAAAACAAAAACAAACTTGCTGCGGTGAAAAACCTAAAGTAGCTTATTTAACAACGACTTCGTTCTGTACTAATATGATCAAGCATGGTTCACCGTAATTCTTTTAAACATGGAATATATTGCATTACTGGCAAATGCAAACAACCCCCCACCCCCCCTCCCTCCAAAAAAAAAAAAAACAAAAATATAAAACAAGCACGCACACATCGCATAACCGGCAAGATTAAAAGAATGGCGTAAACAAATGCTCCACACGAACAGATATAGAATTTTCGTGCTGTTTATTCTAGAACTAGTATGAAACATGCATGTTTCACTGTTCACATACGCATGCACAACCTTTTCTTATATGCTGATCTTAATTCCTTGCATTTTCTAGGTCGAATCTGGATCTTTAACAGAGCCCTTATGGGATGCTTCAACCGTACCTTACCCTTACCCAAATAACATGGTATTTGTTCGTGAACACACCATCAAGCTTTTAGGATCATCATTTCCCAACATGACTTTAGCAGAGGTTTATCATTAACACCCTGTTCTTGATTTGCTGCCTTTTAGGGTTTTGTTACATCTCTAAATTTAGCCTTAAATTCTTCCCAGGTAACACAATTTGTCGATGGACTCCTCGAGTCTAGAAACGATCTACCGACTTTCAAAAACCGCATTAGAGATTTTCTCATACAGTCCAAAGAGTTTTCAGCTCAGGTATCATGCGATGCCTAATCAGAATAACCCACACTATTTCTTATATTTGATGTTCTAGATTTTAAAGATACATGTGATAAACTAGTACGAATAGAAGAAAATTCATCTGGCTCCACCGGAGCTGAAATTCAGACCAAAGATCTGCATATGCAGAAAGTTTTTTGTTTTTTGTTTTTTTTTCTTTTTCACTACACTCAATTATACTGTTGATATAGGGAACATATTAGCTGAAAGCAGGTTACCTCGTTTATGTTATTTGGCATATAATGAAGTATTACAGACGAATCTAATATTGATTATTGTGGAAATTAGGATCTGCCTTTTATTTTCAAAGTTAATATACAAAAAATCCTTTCAAAAAACAGGTTTTAAATTACACACGGATGATTATTTAATTATTTTTGATAATATTTTTTATTTTTTGAAGAATCAAATCTGCACTTTTTGAAAGTTATCACGACCATTTTCTTCTTCTTGCAAAAGTGCAAATATTTGCAGTCTGGTTGAAACAAAAAATATGAGTGTTTTTCTTAACATGCTTTTGAGGAAGGGCGGCTGTTTTACGAAAGTTCCCATGATGATTATTCGTGGCTGAGTAACCATTTCTGCCTTTTAACTATTTATGAAATTACTCGAATGCGTGCAGGATAACAAAGATCTATATGCAGAAGAAGCAGCAGCACAAAGAGAAAAGGAACGTCAAAGAATGATGTCAATTCCTGGACTGATCGCCCCAAACGAGTTGCAAGATGAGATGGTGGATTCATAATTTTCAGATTATTTACAGGCTAATCCAGAGGGTTCTTTTCCTGTGTCTATTTAATTTTTAGTTTTTTTAAGTGTCTTTAGCCCTTCAGCGTTTTATGTGTTCTTATTTTATTTTATAAAATTGGATAGGGATATATAATATAAAATTTACTTGCTGCTGCTTGTGATACTTGTATGTCCAGTTGAAGTTGCAGCAGTTGAACGCTTTGCTTTGGGATTCATTATTTTTGTTGAGATGTAGCTTTTTTGTGTAGCATCCTTCAACGTATGTGTAATGTTTGGTGCTTACTTTGTGATTAATATAATTTATTCTGATTGTGAACAATTTTTAGGTTAAGTTGTTATCCTGTCTTGTTTAGTTTTAGTTTTTGGGTAATTGGTTTTGATTATGCAATAACATGCTGGTGATAGCATGATGTGTAATATTTACACAATTGGATTTCCCCATAACATGAGAACTATAAATCAAAGGATGGGGGCGCCATTTTTGGATTAGGGTAGACCAATCTTTAGGGGTTTCACCTGCAAAAAAATTGTTATGGGGGAGGTGATTAATGGTACCGCAAAGCGATTTACTATTTTATAATTGTGTAAAATAAAATCTGGTGAAACCTTGTCGGAAAATTAAAGGGGTAACAATGGTGCATGGAAAACCATTTTCGGTGGGTTTAGATTGAAAAGAGAGAACCATTTTCGGTGGGTTTAGATTGAAAAGAGAGAAAACAATGAAGGATCACTGTTATAATGATAGCAGTTATATGGAATGATAATTTAAGTCTATAACAATGTCTTAAATAAAAAATAAGATGGATGTTCATCAGAAGGTTGGATGTTAATGATTTGAAATTCGAAACATTTGGGTGTTTGTTGAATGGGAACCAAAACAAAAGTTGAGATGGGCGTTTGTGTAACGAGCAGCGAGATTACAAAATTTGTAATCATGTTGGATTTGAATTTTATAATGTAATGTAATCGATTGAAAGCTTCGAAGTTTAAATGCCGTTCCCACATTTGAGGTAAGTAGAGGTGTGTGAACGTTTCGATGTCCTTAAAGATGCGAGCGAGCATACGTTTTGAAGCCTTTGAAACGTTGAGGTCATTTTGCAAGTAAATGTCACTACTGGGCTAAGTTTGAAAGGTTGTTTGTTTGTTCTTTATCCAGAAACTCATTAAAATTTACTTAAACGTATATGTAGATATTGTAAATTATTTGAACGATATTATTACTTTTTTTATAAACTATAAAGTATCGATTTTAAATTGTACGTTCTAAATTATTAGTAAATTATAGATTAATAAATTAAATTTATTAGCCATTACATTTAGGTTATAAATTATCGAATTTGAAGAGTTCATTTCATAAGCCATCTTGACGATTAAATTTAAGAGGTACTTCGAACTAGGTCTTCTTCTACAAATTCCTAATAGTACAATTAACTTCATGGTAGTGAGATTTTTGGTCTCATAATGGTAGACGTACTACTGAATGCTTATACAACTATGAGGTATCAAGTTAACCATTGTTTAAAATGCTTAGTTATGTTGTAATTGTATTGCAGTATGCTTATACAACTAAGTTGTTGCAAATCAACTTTTTGTTCAAATCTTTTTAGTAGGTTGAATTCAATTTTTTAGAGAATCGAAGCAGATAAACATATAAATTACGGGCATAAAAATTTACGTAGTTCAGATGTTAAGAAGTCCTATGTTCATGGATGAACCAATCTTTTTCTATATTTTTGAAGTACAAACACAGAATTCTAAAGATTTTGACATGGTTTTATTGTTTTTTAATATAAAGTTTTCGATTTTTTAAAACCTCGACCCATTTTTGCTACAATAATCTTTTCCATTTATAAGTGAACGACATCACACAGATTGATGACATCATTCTCGTACTTCAACCATTGATGTCAAATATGGCCACGTGTGCTTCATCAATTTGCCTTAGATTGTATGTTGCGGATTACTTTGATGAAATAATCTGGTTTAAACGGGATAATTTGGTTTTGAAATGCTGGTATTGGCACGTAGCCGTTGGATGTATGCCATCTGTTTAAGAGCAACACTGCGTGTAGATTGGCTTTGTTTTGATGGAGTGACCACGTTGCCGTTAGATGTATGCCATCATCTAAAAGTCATGCTACGTGTTGACTTGGCCTTCTGGAGTGGCCTTTGGCGTAGTTCTACCTTTGGCCATGATTTGATGCTTTGGAATGCTTTGATGGAGTGACCTCTGACGCATTTCTACCTTCGACTATGATTTGATACTTTAGAATGCTTTGATGGAGTGACTTTCTGGCGCAATATAATGCTGTACCGTCCTAGTGGTTGATTTGTAGCCTTTTGGTCTGTGATAGCACAATCTGAGGTTTATGGTTCCCTTACTGTATTTGGAACATGTGCAGTTCCTAGTTGATGTAGCTTAAGGTCTCATCCCTCTCTTACTTTGCTGATCTAACACGGTGAAGACTTTATGTATCCCTAACTCATACCACACAAGTTAGGTGTATGCGTTGTTCTATTTGCTCTGTTTTGTTGACTTATACAATATTCTTGACAAAAAAAGGAGTAACACTACGTTCCAACTATTTGCAAAGAATTGCACTTAACGAGTCTGCACATATTTTGAATGAAGTTCACCGTCGTCACATCAAAAAACAACACCAGTTTACTCTACACAAATTCATAAGGATTCATAATGGATATATGAAATATGAGTGATGTGGAAATAGTAGTTTGAGTAGTTAGAAGTGCTGTCGAGCCAGTGATATGATTACCGCTTAGTAAAGCGATTAAATTCCAAATAGACTTGATACAGGGGCACAACCTATTAGTAGACAACCAAGCAGAATGCTGCTCAAGGAGATGGAGGAACTAAAGAAGCTACTAATGGAACTTCAGAAAAAGAGTCTCATTAGGCTGAGTAGTTCACCGTGGGAAGCATCTACAGTATTTATGAAAAATTCAGATGGGTCACTTCGGATGTGTATCAATTACCAGAATTTGAAGAATCAGTTATCCATTGCCTAGATAGACCATTTGTTTGACCAATTGAGTGGAGCTGGAGGATTCTCACAACTAGATTTGATGATGGGACTCCATCAACTAACGATAGCTAGGATAATATCCCTTTAACCATGTTCATCACTAGATATGTTTCATATGAGTGGTTAGTCATTCCCTTTAGACTGACCAACACCCCTACGTTCTTTGTTGATCTTATGAACTGAATATTTCATGATTAGTTGGATGGGTTTATGTTGGTCTTCATTGATGATATTTTTGTATACTCTAAAAATAAGCGAGACCATGAAGTCCGTCTTAAATTGGTGTTGGAGAACTTGAGACAAAATATGATGACGGTGAAGTTTTTTAAGTGTCATTTTGTTAACGAGAAGTCAAGTGTTCATGTCATTTCAAAGAATGGATTAGCAGTGGATTCAATGGAAATTTGGACCACCGATGACTCTAAGAGACCCAAAATGATGACAGAGATAAGAAGTTTCTTAGGATTGACTGACTATTATCGTAGATTCATTAAGGATTCATCGCATATAGTTGCGCTCTTGACTAAATTGACTAGAAAAAACGAGAGGTCTGAGTGGACTGATAAGTGTAAAGGATCATTTCATAAGTTGAAGAGGTTATTGACAAATGCTACAATTATACCTGAAGGGAATTAGGATTTTGTCATTTACGCTGATGCTTGTGGAACCAGATTGGAAGCAATGTTGATGCAAAGAGGAAGAGTGATAGCTTATGCTTCTCAACAGTTGAGAACGCATGAAGTTCGCTATCCAACCAATGATTTAGAATTGACAACAGTGATCTTTGCTTAACAATGTGAAGATATTATCAGTTGGGAGAATGGTTCGAATTATATATGGACCATAAGTCTTTTAAGTATTTATTCACTCAAAAGGTGTTGAATATGAGACAAAATAAATGTTGGATTTCTTGGTGGCATATGACTTTGACATAGCGTATACGTCAAGAAGAGGGAACAAAACCGTCGTTGCTTCGGGTATAAATTAACAGAATGCCATGTTAGCCACAATTACGGAATGGACGGCCGTAGAGGCGTTATATTCTTGTGGAATGCACTTTAGGTTGAATACAAGTCAACTTAGGATCTAAGTCCATTAGCAAGCTTGGTGGTTCTTCCAACATCTGGACATAGGATTGTTACAAAGCAACAAGATGACCCATTGTTAGCCGAAAGAAGTAGGCAATTAGAGATGGGTGTGGATGTATGGGACTTAAAAGGGATTTGAGATTGACTCTAAAGGATGGCTTATAAATAAAGGAAGATCATGTCTCCCTAATGTAAATGATCTTCGGAAGGAAGACTTAGAAGAGGGTCATCGGTCTAAGTTCACGATTCAACCCGAAGAAACGAAAAAAGTATCGCAATATGGTGCGAGTATTCTTTTGGGAATGGATGAAGAGGGATGTTGATGAATGTGTGTGGAAGTGTTACAGCCATCAATAAGTGCAGGCTGAATATCAAAGCTAAGTGGATTACTTCAACCCTAGAACGCACTGATTTGGAAGTGGAATTCAGTATCTATTGATTTGTATATGTATTTCCATGGTCAAGAGCGAAAAACAATAATTTATGGATAATAGTCAATATATTGACAAAGAGCACAGTACAGGCTGAATATCAAAGCTAAGTGGATTACTTCAACCCTAGAATGCACTGATTTGGAAGTGGAATTCAGCATCTATTGATTTGTATATGTATTTCCATGGTCAAGAGCGGAAAACAATAATTTATGGATAATAGTCAATATATTGACAAAGAGCACCCGTTTTATCTTGGTAAAGTTGACAAGAACAACAACTAGCTTAGCGAAGCATATGTGAAGAATATTCTAAGGCTCCATAGGATTCTAACCAGTAGTGTTAGTGACAGGGATCCATTGTTTAGCAGTGAGTTCTGGAGAAGTCCACAAAGTACTTGGACATAAAATTGAACTTGAGCATGATTTACCGTCCATAGATCGATGGTCAAATGGTGAGGGTAAATTGAGTTTTAGAGGAATTGCTGAGAGCATGTGTCCTAGATTTTGGTGGGCCTTGGGAAGCCCATTTACACTTAGTGCAATTTGCCAATAATAATAGTTACAAGTCGAGCATAGAAATGACACCGTTTAGGTGTTTTATGGAAGATTGTGTAAGTCACATGTTTGTTGGTTAGATGTGGGAGATAGACTTATGTTAGGACCCGACTTAATAAAAGATGCCACCGGGAATATAGATTTAATTCGCACCAGAATGAAGCTTGCCCAGTCGAGGCAGAAGAGCTAGGCCTGTAAACGGATGCAGTCGGATACAGATAGTGCTGTATCCGTATCCGTATCCGTATCCGAAAATGAAAATCCGTATCCGAATCCGTATCCGATATCCGCGAATATCCGTTGAATAATATCCGTATCCGTATCCGCTAATATTTTCGGATATCCGAAAATATCCGTATCCGGCTTAGCGAATACGGATATCCGAAAATATCCGTATCCGTATCCAAAAATATCCAAAAATTAATCAATATAATGCATATTTTATTTTTTTGACTGAAAAAAGGTGAAAAAAACATGTAATACAGAAATTACATCAAATTAACAATAGGTAATCCAATCACACAAAATCCGTACAATAAATTAGTGTATTTGTATTTTATTTATAAATATAAAATAATATATTAATATATAAATATTTAATTTCAAACCGGACGGATATTTATCGGATACGGATACAGCCATATCCGTATCCGTATCCGAAATATGTTTCGGATATCGGATATCCGCATCCGTTTTTCGGATATCGGATATTTTTCATGTTTTCGGATACGGATGCGGACGGATTTCGGATATTTCGGGTATTCATTGACAGGCCTAAGAAGAGCAGTGCCAATAAGAGATAAAAGGAAATAGAGTTCGTAATAGGCGATCTTGTGTTCGTGAAAGTTTTGCCGATTTGAGGTGTTGTGCATTTTGGGCAGGCAGAGAAGTTGGCGCCTAGATATGTAGGTCCATTTTCAATGGTAAAGAGGATTGAAAAACTTGCAAATTGAGTCGAGTTACCAAGTAGTTTGTAGGTGCATATAATATTTTTGATATTTTGCATTTGAGGAAATGTGTACAAGACCCTATAATGGAACCAAGGAAAATTAAAGACTTATCTATAGAATTGTATTTCCGTATGTTCGATGACCAAAGGGAATACCAAGTCGTGATAGGAAGGAACTAAGGAACAAAGTTAAAGACTTGTTCCCATCCAATGGAGTGATGATTGTACTTTAGAGGTAGAAGATAAGATTAGGATATCCATCCTGAGTTGTTTTATACATTTATGGTATTTTAACAACGTGCTTTGTTTGTTTCTTGTATGAACTAGTAGTGACACTAGTGTATCTTGTATTATGATATGATTATGTATTAGTAGATGCACTAACGTACTATGATTGATGATTTACATTAGTAGGGTATTGGTGTAATTATTATACTTATGTGTACATTTGTATCGGTGACACTGTGACAGTAGCCATTGCTCTACCTTATTCAAATTTCAAGGATGAAATTCCTGTAAGGGGAGGAGACTGCAACACTTCATATTTTAGACCATCATAGCATGAGCTTAATTAATAATAAAATTAAATAACAATTAATGGAGTCAATAAAGGAATTACGCAAAGGGAAATTTTGCTAATCAAGCGTTGGACACTTAAAATATCAATTGAGTTGCAGTAGGAGTAATTATTATTATAAATAAATAATTTGACTATAAAAGGTTGAAGGAATGAAGGGAATTTTATAATAAGAAGTTAATGAATTAATAAGATTAAGAAAGGGATTTTATTACCAACCCCAAATTATTAACCCTTATATCCCTAAGACACGTTGTTCTTTCATTTCACTAAAACGAAATAGAAATACCAAAGCTAGGCCGCCATTTACAACAAGTAGGAAAGCGAAATTAATTAAGGACAACTCATACTTTATTTCTAAAGATAAAAGAAAAGATTTTAAACAAGATTTTTCATCTAGACGAGTAATACTAACCTTATTTTTTATCCCAGTTAGTTTACTTTGGATCTTATGTGTTTTCACTAGTTACAATGATGGTAAACATGCTTTGATAGTGACGACTTCATTCTATATGATTTATGTTGTTATATGATTAAGTTAATAAAAAATTTAAGTGCAAAACATGAGATAACTACTTCTAAATGAATTGAAATTTTGATATGATGTTTATAATATTGGATTTGAGATGTGTTTTAAATTCCATAATTTGAAGATGAGAAAATTATTTATTATGAATTTTGTAAGATAAAAATAGATAGTTTTAACTGTAAAATAATGTTTAAAAATATTCAATTTAATATTTTTGATTCGAAATTTTTTGTTGAAGGTAAAGGAAAGTGATTATGATTTTCTATGAATTTTTGTAAATTTTGTTGTAATTTTTCAAATTAAGATAAATCAGAAAATATCATTAATTAACAAATTAATTAAAGAAAATGATAAAATAAGGAGTAGTTAAGCGAGGAAATAATGGTGTGATTCTGAATTTACTACCACAATTCCAAAACAATGAATGAAGGAATAACATGTGTAAAGGCTAGGTTAAAAGTAGTTGTTTTATTAAGTAATGTATCAGTTTTTCAATTAATAACGAATTTGCCATTGTAAGTCAAAAAGTGTGTAAACTCGAAAGCATATGTATACAAAAGTAATAGACTCGATAACATATGTATACTAAAGTTATAGACTCGATAGTATACGGCAGTTTTAGACTCGATAATATATGTGTACGAAATTTTTAGACACGATAACATATGTATACGAAAATTATAGACTAGATAACTATAAATTCGATAGTATTGGATTATATACTCGATAGTTATAAACTCAATAACACTATCTTCTAAACTTAATAGCTATAAACTCGGTAATATTAACTTATAAACCGATAGCTATAAATTTGATAGCATTAGCTTATAAACTCGATAGATATAGAGTCGATATCCTATTTATACAACAACCATGAAGACAATACTCGTATAAAAAATACTTTATTACTTAGATAGTATGACGACGATAGCTTATGTATATGCAATAGCTAAGAATTTATACATGCGATAGGTAGTGATTTACATTTCCATTAGTTAAAATATATGAATTATCAAAAGCATTGTGGAAGCTAATTTCAGTGATGTTTAACTTGAATTTATATCACATGGAGTTATAAAATAAATAGTGATAAGTTAATATGTGATAAATTATATGAAGGTGGGTATGGCTAAAGCTTAGGGTAAGCTATAAAATGATAAGTTGTATCATTTAAATAATGTGAATGATAAAAAAATATTTTATCTAAAAGTGTTGAAGAATTTTGACCGAATAAAGGGGTCTATGGAATGTATAGTGTACACAACTAATGAATTGAAGAAATGGATTGAACACAAGATATTAAATGTACCAACTCTTGGAGATATTGAATGGAGGGTGGCCAGATTGGTGAAGTCTAAATTCAATAGGTATACGGCATGTGCCAAGACTTGGGGAGGCTAATGAGTTCAATTCAAAAAATAACACTAATATGAGTAAATAACATCAAAATGGATTAAATTAACGAATGAATCAACAACATGAAACAAAAGTAATTCTAGGAGTAGGAGGGGCTATTAACGCTTAGTAAGAATGCTTGCTAGAATGTAGCCACGATGTTTACATTCAACCTCTTAAGAGAACCAGGGTGGCTCTACTCAGGGCAACTCCCATGGTGGATGAGTGGCCATTTCACTGGTGACGTTGTTTGAGTAAGTTGAATTAGTGATACATAAACCAAGTGTGGTATTCACCAAATATAGTTAATATTACTTGTAAATTGACACTTGAATAAGAGTCTAGATGCTGCATGTGAATATGAATAATAGTAGTATGACTAGGTTCATGAATGTTGATAATTATAGATTATACTTACGTAGAAATTAACGAATGTATGGAATGTTTCTATAACACCCCACCTCTTTATACATACTACGAAAGAATATTACCAGTCTTTGATAATACAAAGAATTGGGCGATATTGGGCTATCACACATGAATATTCCTTGGCCTAACAATGGAACCTATTCCAAAAACATATTCTACTTACAAATATGTACTCAGTATCGGCACAAAACAATAAACACATCTGTTTCCAAGATAAAATGATACACAATATAAAGTAAATAACAGAGAACACAGAGTCATCAAACACAATGGTAACATATAATAGATGAAATACACCAATCTAAGTGGGCTTACAAAAATAAGTCAAATACCCACCATTATCAAATTATACATATCCAACATAAGTTTGTCCCATACATTTCAACGTATTATAAAATAGTACACTAGCGTCTATATAAATGCATATATAGTACATCATCCAACTAACACTAACCTCCAAACCATGCCCAACATATACAGGCTGGTCACATCGTCCCTGAATCTGGAATGTTCCGGACTAACGTAAGTATTATATAGATTATATACGGGTTAGACCATGCCTATAAAGTTGATGTCAATATATGATGATAACTAGCATGTTATAATAAATGCATCTCAAAGGCAATGGACATCAATATAACAACTTGAATCAAAACCTTGCACACATAATTTCATATATGGTAAAAAGAGTCAATCAGTTGATACATCAAATGGCACAAGAATAAAATAGGTGAAACATCATCTAGATAATCAAACTACTATACAAAATGCAGCATTCGATATTCTATATCTCGACTAGTAGCTCTAATGAGATACGAAAACTCTCACGTGAATGGCCTTAAGAGATATATAAAAATTGGACATGCAAACTCAAAATATAACATAAAAATAATACAATGATCTATCTCGACCAACAACCCTAATGAGAGTAAGAATTCCTAGCTGAAAAGATATATATATATATATATATATATATATATATATATATATAGCATGTCAAAAGATCTCTAAACTGAAGGCTCTAGGAGAGAATGACGGACAAGCATACAGTTAGTCTCTAATGTCATATAGAAAGATGAGCATGCAACTGTCTTGGGTTAGGCTACCTCACTTAATAGATGAGCACACAATCAATCTCTAATGTCATACAATGACTGGCTCTATTGAGGTGACAACATTAAATATCTCATCAGAAATGAATCTGCCTAAGTCATCCAGATGGGAAACTGATGTTGTAACAATCCGTATTTTGGAGTACCATAATATTGGGGATTAATTAAATGATTAATTGATCTTATGTTGATACTGAATGAACCTTTTGTTTTTACTTTGGAAGCTATCTTCCAGAACAATGATTGTGAACTTCATAGACATGAAATGACCATAAAGAATAACAAGTTAAAATAAAAATAACTTATTTAAAGATAGAAAATCTATACTAAGCTTAAGAAAGCTATGATAGGACAAGTTGAACCACTATAGATAATGAAAACGTAGTGTAAGGCCTTAGTAGCAACAATATGTCTAAAATCGTATTATATTCGGTATTTCGGTTAAAGGCCTTGCTGACGAACTTATTTCTGTTCATGACAAAATACGAGAACAATGGTATAATGTTTCGTAGCATCCAAATGTCCGTTGATGGAAAAATACGTCAACATGGTATAATGCTTTCGTAGCATCCAAATGTTTATTCAAACAAAATACGAGAATGATGGTATAAGGCTTTCAAAGAATCTAGATGTCAATTCACGAAAAAAGATCTAAGAACAAGGGTATAAGGGTTTTGCAGCATCTAGACGTCTATTCATGACAAAAAATGAGAATCAAAGTATAAGGCCTTGGTGGAAACCTACCTATATGTTCATGATAAAAGAAGAAACTATGAATAAAGCATGCATGAAAATTAAAATGAATTGACTATAGAAAATAGTCGTAACAAGTGGTGAAAGTAAATCTCACATTTATGTTGAAATTGATGACTTGTGTGTTGATCATGACATGATGATTCACGTAGAATGATGTAATTAATGTTGATTAGTTGGAACGGTGAGGGGAAAACTCATTCCATGTTTTAGAGACTTTGTCCCACTATATGACTGTTTGCTTAAGGTAAAGCATTACCGATAACTAGCTTTTTTCCGACTCATGTTTTTATCTTTCCCCATAAACGCATGGATACTCATTCGAGTTGGCTGAGTTTATAGCATAGACATGTAACTTTTGGTATAGACAAATAAGAAATCCAAAGATGAACCAGGATGCTTATTTTGCAAATATAATTTACTTTAAAAATTCGATTATGTAAAACCAAAGTTTATAACTAATTAAGACTCATGTCAGAATCTTCATATGTCGCGTGTGGCACTCTATTTATTATATTTAGCCCTGTGGGGAATGGATGGGTTAATGATGATGTAATGACATATGTAAAAAAATTGGCATAATAAAATTTATTTAGCTATTTTGTTTAATTAATGTTGTGAAAAAATATATATACCGATCTTACTTTGTCGTTTGAAAATAATTCTGGTGATGACTGCAATATCATTGACGTTTATATTTGGGTCTGAAGTGAGGGATGTTAAAGATGTACCGCAACACTGCTATAGAAAACGCTAGTGACCGCAACCCATTTCATAGTCCCTTGGTTACTCTCGAAATCATAACACCTATATCCATATGCATGTCATAACACGACTACGTTTTACATTGGTCACAACTCCTACTTACCCTTGGTAATTAATTATTGGCCTTACATGAAGTTTGGGCAATGGCTCTGATGAAAGTAATAACTCTCCGCCTCAACCTCATTGGAATCATGGATCTAGGGTGCGACCCCATGATTAGGCCACTAGGATAAATACTAGCCTGTCTGGTAGGTTCTAATCATGCTCTCTACATAGTGGCCTGAACCATATGATGTAAATTTCCAACAAATATTCTCGACTTGATAAGTCATAATGAAAGTAACATCTAGCACTCTCGACTCCATGAGACATAATAAGAGCGACAACAAGTACTCTCGATTCCATGAGTCCATGAGAGCATCTCAACATACTAAATCCTAGACCACTAGCCCAAAGAGTAAATAATAATACTCGACTAGTTAGTCCTTAGAGGATGAATCCCTAGATTCCAACATAACTCCAATTCGTAGCCCTTGAAGAGGAATATACCTCTAGATTACTAAGCTTTAAAAGATTCACCCTTAGACAGTGTTAGAAATTCCTAACTTACATTACAAACGAAGTGACATTTACTTACAAAAACTAGCTGAATAAATACCAACTCAGCTGTCACATGCCATACACTCATTTACTTAATGCTTGTAAACTATTCTTGCATCTCACAATAATATTCTATATAACGAGTCAAAGGAGTGATTAGAAAAACATTTTCGAACGTCCCATGCCATTCGGTATTACAAATCCTTTTACTCAGAATTCCCACAACATAGAATTCCACACAAATAATACAATACAACTATTTATTGATTCAGAAAGGGAATTATTATAAAATACACTTTGCAAAATCTACAATAGAATTTCAAATATCAACATTAAGTTAAAGAGGATCATATTATAAAATTCTTTTTCTTTCCTAAAACCATTATATTGTTTCAAAAATAAATATTTGCAAACCTCTTAATTAATCACAAGGAAATCTATACTTTAAACCTTCATTTGATTTCAAATCCCTCGAACTTCTTTTAAATATTATCCATAAACTTTGAAATTGTTCTTTAATAATTTGAAAATAATAATACGAAGGAAGTTTATAAACCATGATTTCCTTTAAATAACAAATTTAAATAATCCCATTTTCCACATAAGGGTTTTCAATTTAAAATATTTCCTAAAGCTATAATATAAAATTTCAAAATCTGTACATTCAAAACCCTCATTTATATTACTTTTGAACTATTATTGAAAAATATTTCATGAAAAAAAATTCTATTTTATATGAAATCCTCCAAACATTTAGCATTAAAGTATCAATTTATAAAATTTATTTATATAACAAAGTTCCAAATTTCTCTTTTCATAATAATTTAATTCCAAACACTTATATATATATATGTGTGTGTGT
The DNA here is from genome assembly GCA_030765085.1 of Allium cepa. Lineage (NCBI taxonomy): Eukaryota > Viridiplantae > Streptophyta > Magnoliopsida > Asparagales > Amaryllidaceae > Allium > Allium cepa. The sequence continues at coordinate 98,370,424 of CM060942.1, read as the reverse complement.
GTGTGTGTGTGTGTGTGTGTGTGTGTTTGTCTGTGTGTGTATCCAAAGGCATTTGAAATAGTTTCCCTTTTCTAATGATAATTAAATACTAAATATATTACTTCCAAAATTATTCTTAATGGAATATATAATTAATTTTTTACCAATAATTATTCCTATATAATAAATAAGTCACATTCTTCTTAATATTATTCAATTTTTTTTTTACGCAACTTCTCATTTATTCGAATCCCTAAAATAAAACATTACTTTAAAAAATATAATATTTTTTATACCATTTTATAAAATTCTTCAAATATATGTTTGTAATCTTACATAAATAAAAATATATATTCAAAATTCCACTTATTTAAACAAATCTCGTAAATCAGCTCTTTCCAAGTAATTCCTATTCATGCAATTCTAAAAAATATTGCACTTTTATATTTTCTATCATTAATACTATTATTAATTATATTAAATATAAATAATTCAAATTCACTATTTATATTCGTAAAATTTTATTTCATTCATAGCTTCCAATTTAATTCATTCATCCCCTTCTGATCCATTTCAAATGCCATTTCCGGCTATCTATGATCATCAATGTATTACTCAAATAACATATAATATACGTGTGTTTAACAAAAGACTAATATCTTGTCACAACAACAATCAATTAAAGATATGTAACATAATTTCATCTGATTCAATCCTATCTACCAAAAACTCATCACCCGTCAATTAAAGAAAACAAGTAAAAAAATCATAGCATAAGGGTTCTAGGCAATAGATGTCAGTTAAAAAAGTAACTCACCAAATTGATGCTTGAAGTTTGCAACCCAAAGCATCACTTGTTTTAGCCCTTCTTCATCATCTACACATACTCCATCACGCTCAACCCCTCCAGCCTTTGACCCCATGACCGTCCCCTTGATGCATGCCCAACAACATCAACAACCATATGTCATTAACTCTAACCACCTGCTCAGGCATGTCATTCTCTTTCCACGAACCACCAACCACCATGACGACGATGTCATTTCTAATGTGCAGCTTCAAGGTTTGCGCACCTCCTCCTGATGTTGTTACTGAGGATGTCCTATGTGTGGTTTTTTTACATCATAAATTTTTCCTTTTTGATTTTTGAATGCATGGAATGATTTTGGGGCTGGATAGAAGAGAATTGGGGAAATGGGGTTTGTTTAGTGCATTATGAGCTTAAAAGAGAGATATAGAAGTGGTAATTGGAGAATATACTAGGACAAATATCTACAAATATATCCTTATGCAAATAAAATTCTCATTTATCTCATTTATCTACATTTAATCCCACTTTTTTTCACATATCTAAATACTCTATCCAATGTTTATAAATATATTTTAAATTTAGTTGAAATTGCTATTTAAAAAAATATTTTTTTATAAATTACACAAAATATTTGAATTTATTAATTGTTCATCTCATTGATTAACTCGTTTTATTAACGACAAATAAAATTTCTTTTCCTTCATTTCAATCATGTAATTTTTTAATTTTATATTCATTGTAAATATGTTATTTGAATCAATATATTTTTGAAAAGAATTTATTAATCAATCTAATTTACTAAAAAATATTTATCTGTAATTTTTAATTCAGTAAAATACATATTTTCAAAAATAGAAATTATCCAAAAGTTGAACTTGAAAATTTTATTTTATTCAAAAATTATCTATTACCATAACGTAGAAAATAAGGTTATTATAGACCTTCCCCCTTAATAAAATTGCGTTATCGCAATTACCTGCTAGGAAGAATGCTGTTTTCAGCTCATACCAACGTAGTTCCATTATCTGTTTTCAACTTAAACCGTTTCTTCTATCCATATTGGAATTAACTCAATTGTAACGACCCGAGATTTTCGAAGCCGAAAATCCCAGATAGTTATGAAAGAAGAAAGAGATAGAAGAAGAAGAATAGAAACATCAACAACTCACATTCGCAGCTGATAAAATATAATAATAAATAATAACAGTTTACAAAGAATATACATCAGAGTTTCACATAATATACAGTCACTGAATATTTACAATTATCATGTCTCAGATTAACAATATTTTGTATACAGCGGATATACTCTATATGATATTGCCATCCAGCTCGCCTTCTGAGCTCCAAAACGTCCCTACCTGAAAACCCTGTAATACTCGGTCTGACCCGAGCATTACACCAAAGTAACACCCGAGTCAGGCTGGAAACAGCGTGAGTAAACCCAACTAACATGGAATACCAAAGCAAACAACTTATATAAAAAAAAACCCGGGGTATCTTATATCAATTTAACCAAGTCACAATCTGCTATAAACAATGCTTATTTCCCATATAAATTTCTAAGTACCAAACTTAGATAAAATAATCCAATTCACTTAAATCAATTCATTCCGTCCTATTGATTTCACAAATCAATTTATAAAAATTCGAAGTGGTTTCGGGTATTCCCCAATACCCGATCCCGGTCTCTTCGAAACTCATGTTATCCTAACCCAAGTTATTCAAACGAAATATACAACATTTCATATCAGGGATATCAACTCACTCAACATCCAATACTATTCAATAATCCATAAACAAAGCTTAATCACATACAAATCAATTCAATTGATTCAAATTGAATTTCAAACCTCAATCACTTAGATTCATTCATTTAACGTTAATTAATTCCAATCAATTAATTAGTCAACCCATCATTATTCATCTTAATTAATCTCCCCGGATTAATTATCTTTCAATTACCTTCAAGTAATTATCTTTAATTAATTTCACAATGTTAATTATTCTTAACCAAAATCAATAATTAGTCCTTAATTACTTCATGATTTAATTAACTATTTTAATTACATTAATCCTGAATTACTTATAGTAATTAACTTCTCATGAATCATTTATTTCTGATCAATTCATCTTAATTAATCAATCTTTAATTACATCGTTAATTATACAAATTAATGATTTCCAATTATATTTTAATTTACTAATCTAAATTAGTTACTTTCATTCAACCACAATATTAATCATTCTCGATTAATCTCAACCTGTGATTAACTATCTTTATTTACTTCATTAAATAAATCAATTACTCCTTAATTAATTATCTTAATTAATCTCTTGATAAATTTCACAAAGTAACTATATTTATTAATTACATTAAGTAATTATTTATCACCCTATCAAATGATTCTTCTGAATTATTTATACTTAGTTAATTAACTTACAACTTAATTTATTATTTATTCAAACCTTTAATTACTGAATTAAATAACCCAAATCATTAATTAATTAAATTAATTGATTATCCATTCTAATTATCCTACTAATTTAATGTACACAAATCATTAAGCCGTTGGTAACTTTTTTTTTAAATGGAAACATTTTCTTATTTATTGTTTTAAGTTTAAAACAACTTAAAATTCCCAATACTTCGAGTTAAGCAACCCATTAACTCGAGAACCATCCAATACCAAAATCACCAGATCATCTATTCACAGTGCATATCAAATAAATTCAATCATTCAACCAAATATTTAAATTTAACCATTTAAATTTAAATAGAAATCCATCAGAGTGAGATTTACTCACCTTTGCTTCCGATTTGCAAATCTGATCCAATCTCGTCATGGCTACACAGTTTTCGACCTTGTATAAACATTTTATAATTATTAATAAATTTGATCTAATTGAAATCAGTTGCTATTAATTTAATTTAACACTTTTTCGTTAAATAATTCCTTAGTAGCTGAATAATTTAAATAAGTTAATTTTGAACAGGCTGCCAAAAGTATTTTTTTATAGTTATCTAAATACACATATACTTAAAAATAAATTTCAGGGAAAAACTGATTTTACATAACTTTTCACTTAAAAATTTCTACATATATATATATATATATATTTTAAAGTCTTCCCCTATAAAAGTAATTTTCTATCTTAAACTTCATATATATTTCAATCTGTATCACTTAATTTAATTTCCAAAAATAGAACAACCCATAATTCACTGTAAATTAAATTTCTTTTTCTCTTTTATTATTATTAAATTTTAAAAAAATTACCAATTTCAAAAAAAAAAAAAACAACAGAAGAAGAAACCCTCACCTCAACCACCGTCACCCCAGTTCGACGCGCCGCCAGCATCGGCCCCAATCCAAAGTCTCGTGATCGACCCTAAGCCGCTGCGCCACCGTGAAGTCTTCTGCCTGCTCGCGAGCGCCACTCGAGATCCACGTGCCTCAGGACCGCGCGTACAAGATCGCCTAACCCCGATTCCAGCTATCGATCCAACCCCAAACGAATCGCCACCCTCAGCTACATCCACGCGACCTCGAATTGAGCTATTGCCACAGCGAGCTAGCATCGGCCCACCGTGATGCCATCGTATTTGAGATTGCGATTCAGATACGATGGCCAATAAGGGATTTGGGAAGGGACATGGGAGTCGTGACTTTCGATCGAGGGTTAGGGGAAAGGCACTGATCGATTTCGAAAAGTATGCTCCGCTACCTTCCTTTAAAACAAGAGAGCTCGACTTCGGCCATTATTTATTTTTATTCTTTTCGATTTTTTTTCCTTCATTCATCTGAAAGCAACGGGGAAGATATTTCCTAAAAGTGGCTTCGGGTGCAAGCTAAAACGAAATCACGTGATTTGGGTGATGTACTTGAGACCTTTAATTGATTCTATAAAATCGAATATTGAAAATATCTCGTTTTGCATTCTCGAAATCTCAAACCTCGAATTAGATATGCCGTCAGGTATTTATAAGGTTTTACCCGCGTTCCGAACAAACATGTTTCGAAAGCTAATTTGATCGTATGCGCGAGTTACGGAAGTAAACGATCAATTTTAAATTAAATCGATTAAAATAGTTCAAAGCGTTTTGAGCTGCTAGGGTCAAACGACAACTCCGATTGCTATGAAAATTGAAATCCGATAATAAATAACTATTACGGATCCAATGGAACTGGTTTCATCGAATTCTGAGACTGTGTCTCGGAAGGCTATTTTGTTTTTTTCAAATATCAATTTAAACGATATATTTTCGAAATTGAACAAAATTTCCTTTACATTAAATTCCAACCATCCTATTATCTTCAGTAACACCATTATAAATTTTACGAGCCTTCAAAATATTTTAAACAGGCTTAGAATTTCAGATTCAACAATTTACCCAATTCAATTATTAAATTAAATATTTAATTATCAAGAAAATATTAATATTCGGAATTCAAGTTTAAATTTAACTTTTAAATGTTTAAAATCAATTTATTGTTCCAATTTAAATCGTTAAAATTTCCGGGTCGTCACATTCCTCCCCCCTTAAAAGAATTTCGTCCCCGAAATTACTAATTGGGAAGAATGGTTCCAAACCCGTTTACCTTTTCCCAAAACTCCCAATTCAACATCCTACCAATTATCTTTTATTAAAGACCCACTATCCTTAACCAACTTCCCAAAACCTTCTATAGTTTTCACGCAATGCCCTTTTTCTTTCAATTTCAATTTAAAACCAATTTTTTTGAATTATCAAAATTTTCTCAAAATTTTTCTAACTCTCTAAATTTCCGAATTTTTTTGCTAGCGTCTCCTTTGCGCTGCTAGCTCGGTACAACTACAAAATGCCTCTATGGGCTTCCCAAATTCCAAAAAGAAAACAAAAGCCAAGTGGTTACATCAAAAACCCAATCCAATTTCATTCAGATATTTAAATACATACCTTTTGTCGGGCAATTCACATTTATCATTTGGAATCAAATCCAATTTCCTTTTCCCTTTTTATAATACCTGCATAATGCTATTTAACAACAGTATCCAACCGTAACCTTTCAAATCATTTTATACATTTCTTTACATAAGTTTCATACCCACTTCTATTCAAATTAGTTTTCTCCGTTTCATATGAATTTAATTTATTTTCGATTTCTAATATTGAGTTTTATCTTTCATTTAAACTGATTCATATTAGTCTCATTTACTAGTTTATTTTTAATTCCCAATTTGTAATCGTTTTGTCGTTAACCAAAAATTTCCAAAAATTTTCTAACTCCCAAAATTTTCGAATTTTTTTGCCAGAGTCTCCTTTGTACGGAGGAGCTTTTGCAATTTGACAATAGATATAAATATGTATACATCGACCCACACGGTCGGAAAAAGCAAAAACAGTTCATATTTCCTATTTTTATTGCGTAGGCGTACCTTATTTAGCATTTAAGCAAGCAGCTTATTTATTTTAGCAATTCGCATACCCCAAATCTAGCCAAACGGCTTCCCTGTACCTGTACTTACTCAATTTAAATATGTAAGTGCCATATATAGAAGTTCTATTAGCATTTCACTTATTTTCCATAGCTAAATACATGTATTACATAAACAACAAGCATTACGAAAGCAACAAACACCAAACGCTTACTATAAGCGATTTATATGATTTTTAAAGCTAATTCAAATGCTTTCATCCAATTCATATGCCATTTCATTTAATTTTAATGGTTTACAACGCAATTGCTTACATTCATTTCATTTTTAAGCAAAACAAACTCATATTCATATCAATTGATTCAAAAATCAATTATATTTGCTTCCACTAATTCATAGAATTTAATTAAATCTCGTTTACGTCAAACGACAAGTATTTCTATGCAATTTGGTGATTCCCAAGTGAATAAATAATTACTTACGTTTTATAACCAATTCAAATTGATTCCAACTCAATTTTATTAAATTCAATTCCATCTTAATTTATTCACGATTATTTAGTTAGCTTGACACATTCCATGCTTGTGTACTACTAATCCTTTCCAAATCAATTTAACCCAAGCTTTTAATGACTTAAGTAATTTCACTTCAATTTAATACGCCTCATAACTTAAGTCCATTTCATTTCTAATTTATTCACCAAACCTTCATTGTCTTCCATTTCATTTCCGCAATTGTTCCATTCAAACAGTTTATTAAGCTTGGCACATTCAATACTTATAAATTAATAACCATTTCCAATTGAATTTAACCCAAGCTTTTATTTAATGGGCTTTTATCCTTATTCGAAACCAAGCTTCAATAAATTTTAAGCTTAAGTTAATTACTTTAATTTATTCCAACATCAACTTAAGTTCACTTCCATTCAATTTGGTTCCCATCAAATCTAATTTTATTTAATTCAGTTAGCCCATCCACTTTAATTTTAATTTACCTTCTCAATTTATCAAAATAATATCCAACTCATATTTAACTCATTTACATTTCAAATTATTATGCCACCGAACTTATGTTCAGTCTGATAATCCAATTCCAAACACAACTTTGATTTAGTTTTTATTCTGTCAGACTTCATTCATTTATTATTTAATTCACCTAATTCATTTGCGAATTTATTTTATTTACAGCCACTCAATTTATTTCTATTCACTTGGGTTTTGTTTGCAACACAAACTATTTCTATTATAATCCACTTTCATTTCATTCGACAACACTTCCATTATCAAATTTACTTGCAAATTACGTTAAATGTTATTCAAATCACTTGAATTTTATTGGCAAATCAAACCATCACTTTTCAATCCAACTCAATTTTATTTTTACACCATCTCTTCTTATTTAATCCATTATCAAACCCAAGTCGAATTCTATTTATAATTCGAATTCATTTCCAAACCCATTATCAACTTACAATCCATTTTATTTACCCAATTTAAATTTTATTAACATACTCGATCAAAGAATTATTTGGCCAATTAGCTTACTTCCAATTTTATATCAAGATTCGATTTTATTACAAAGAATCGCATCATTTAAATTTTCCGAGTCCAATTTTATTTTATAATTCCTGTTTTGATTTTCCCCTTAAATTTTCCCAAAATTTCAACACTTCTATTTTAACCATTTAGAAATGCTTTTAAATCCACCTTATACTATTGAAATAGCTTTTACAAAAATATTTCTTATAACTCGATGTCTCAACCAGTCCATCCTTGTTCTCACAGAAATTCAGTCATACGTTGATCAGGCGTAGGACTGAAAATCTATAAGTACTTGGTAAACCCGTTTTCAACACCCAGTGAGAATACTTGGAAAACAATTTTATTGAAAATATCGAAAACAGTTTTTGGAATAGAGAAATATTTTTAGGGACAATGCTCTGGAAATCATCACCCCCATTCCATGGTCACAGTTACATACCAGGGTTACGTTGTAGTCACAACAAAAGTCCATGTAACTGCAGGCTCTCCGCGGCACTCTCGATTACGCCATGGAACCCACACAACAGATCACAGTTACATCCAGGGTTACGTTGCCGTCACAGCAAAAGTCCATGTAACTGCAGGCTCTCAGCGGCCTCTGATTTTCGCTGACGAAATGAAACTTCTCCACTCCTACATAGGTCGCAGTCTACCGAGATAAACTCAAACGCAGACTGTTGGCTCTCAGCGGCACACACGACTTTCTCTATGTGGTATATCATAGTGTCGCAGTCTACCGATATAAAATCAAACGCAGACTGTTGGCTCTCTGCGGCACACACGATTTTTGCTATGGTACACTACCCATAATCCTCAGGAACTAGTTTTGTCCGGACTCCTCACAGGATCAACTTTAGAACCCTCGGGGGCTCAAGGCAGCGCCACCCAGTGGCACTCCTGAGAAGTCCATTCCAAGGGAGCGCCTTTTTCCCTAGAGCTATCATCAAAACACTTTATACTATACACATATAGTATCTTTCAAATCATACACCTAGTATGAATTTCATCAAAGCTCCTTTACACAAAATCGATTATTCCAAAATCGATAATTCTCAAAATAGGCTTTCCAAATTCCAATATTGATTTTACCCAAAAATCAAAGCCTTTCCAAATCCAAAGGTTCCCAAAACCTTTTCCAAAATCCTCATAGATCCTTTATATATATATATATAGATATATATAATTTTTTTAAAACCTTGGATCACTTTAAACTCGTATAAAATTCCTTTTATACTTCAAACACTTCCAAAATCCTTTTCTTCCAGCAATAGATTCAACAAGGGAAGAATATATAACAAAGATATAACTTTGTTTACCCAAAATCAAATATTCACATTTGATTACTCTTTCCAGTATCAATTTCCTTTCTATTCACATTCACTTAAATTTCCATTCACTTATTCACATTTGCCTTAATCCTCATTTGGATTATTACCTCAATTCTTATCCCAGTTGGGTATTTAGTCAATAACAGTTTGAACTCCGACCAGTTTATATTTAGAAAATAGCTTGAAAATTTTAAAAATAGATAGGTGAATGTTATCAGCTTGAAAATTTGGATTATTACCTCAATTCTTATCACATATGAGAATTTATCTTTTTGAAGATAAATTGAAAATGAATAATTGAAATCGTATATTCATGGATATTGTGAAATATAAATTCACTATGGAATTTATAAAAGAAAAGGGGAATTTGTTTAAAAATAAATATTGATTTATTTTTGAAGTGTGAAAATTATATATCTTGTAAAGATATTTTTGAGAAATAAATAATTTGGAAAATTATTTGGAATCTGGTGATGTTGTGCATATCCATTGATAATTCAATAACCGACTATCAATAATTACCATTGAAAGGTATTTGTTGTGATTTGCTAAATTTGAATGCTACACTTGTTTTTAAATTATTGCGCTCGTTATTCGGATTACCCATTCCGAATAGTGATACGACGTAATGGATAGCATTGAAGATCGGTGTTGAAGACCTGGTATTTGCGAGAGCGATAGGATGACATGTCGATTGACTTTGCACCGAGTTGCTCCGGTATAGAGTTCTCCATATGTGACGCGAAATCCGATCAGGATTGTGGATATCCGGATTGCAAGGACTTCTTTGTAAGTGCCTTCGGTTCTGTTCGAGCCCGGAACAGACTTGTATGGATTGTATGTCTGACATTATAAATTGAGATATAAAGCCGATTTCTTTCAAATATATTTCTGTTGGTGGCGGAGAATTTATCCTTTTAGCTTAACACCCTTCTCTGAGACGTACAAGCTCAGAGGTTATGTAGTTGAATGTTATCAGCGATATATTCCCAATTTGGTAATGTGATATGCTGAGTGTTGCTGTGAAATGATCATTGTGTTGATCATTTGTGATAGGATCATTTATTTGATCGTCTATCTTGGTGATCATTTCTATGATCATTTGTTGACCCAAAGCACGACTTTTGTATAAAGTGTGTTTTTGTGGACGAGACTTCGTCGAGCCTCACACCCCGGAATGATCAAAACAGGAAAGATGCAGCAAGGTTATGAGGGGTAGCTCCCTTTAGGGTATGTGCATTTCCTTCTGGAAAAGGGTGGTATCATGGTATGGAGCCCAGATACTTACTCATGTTGAAACACTTATTATTATGGTGTGATGTTGATGACGAGCGCTCGGTTAAAGGTCCCAAAGGACGGGGGATGACATACTCGTGTCAGTTGTTACCCAGTTAGGGGTAACCCGGCCTTGTGTTGGCAGAGATCCAGTTTGGTTCTCGGGGACGTCCTTCCAGAGGCGTTCTCATGTGGCAATGGGAAGTTCCTTGGCCTGACCATTCGTTGGAAATCCAAAGAAACAATACGATCTTGTACGGTTTTAGTTGTATAACCTGCTATGGAATGTGGCGGTAACCTGCTATTGAACATAGTAGCTATAGTAGGCATAAGTGCGGAATGCCTATGCTGGCTAAGATTTATACCTTTATTTTCGAAATGAATTTTTCCTACACTATGCACTAGTAATAATATCAAATGTTCATTTTAATGCGTATCAAGCATCTTTGACTATCATAAGGAGAAATCTCCTCCGATTCTGCGTTTGCATTGTGTGTGTGTGCGGGAGGCCTTATGGTAGTCTCATTTTTAAAAGCATCGCGAATTGACTTTAAAAATATTCCTCTATTTTGATTTTAAAGATAAATAAACTGTTTTGAGTTCTCACACCAGTCACATGACTGACTCGGAGTTTATTATTTTCCTTCCTAAACTCTGGGTGCCCACCAATTTCCACACGGGCAGTCAAGAGTTAAGGTTTATCAGGATATTATGGAATTCAGGAGTTGCTGGAGGCAAGATGGATGGCATGACGTATTACTAGTATGTAGTATTTCTTTTTCCGCTGTTTGATGTTGTTGTTGTTGTACACTCTGATGATATGATGTAATGAAATGTAATGTATGAAATGTAATAACTGATATAGTTCTTTGTTTAAAGATTATTCATTTATTTATTATATGTTGTTCCGCTGCGAATTGTGAGATTCTGTTATTGTTCTGTTGTTTTCTATTCCGTTCTATTTTCTATTTTCTTCTCCCTATTTTCTATCTTTCTCTCTCTTCTTCTCCCTTTTCCTTTTTCTTAAACATTGAGCATTCGTATTTCTGTTCATCTTGAATTAATCAAGGGAGATTAGTGTATATTCAAGGAGTACGGATTTGCGGGTCCTCACAATACATCTCACAGTGCATGGATAAAATAAAATATCACAGATATAATAGGATAGACAGTAATACCTATGTGAACAAATCATCAAAACACAAATCCACAGAGTTATATACAAAAGTAGTAGAGTTTATACAATGGAAGTAAATATGACAACTGTCTCATAACAATAAAATAAATAGTCACCACTAAAGCTTACCAGTGCTGCACAGCGGAATAATCATAGAACTCCATATAAGTATACAATAGAGATAGCTCCTCCAGCTTATCCTCTACACAGCTACTGCATCACCTAGACCTGTTATCTAGTCTACTTATTTAAGAGTATCCAAGATAATAAAAAACAAAACATAAAACCTTGGATTAGACAACATTCTAGTGAGAGCGGTAAATGAATCTCAAAATATTATGCATGTAAATATAGTAAGGAATAGAGATACACGAACCATAGCTGACCTATCCCTACAACCATAGAATTAGCACATAACAACATAATATGCAACTCTACAAATAACATAAAGGTACTTTACTCAAAATAAGGACATCGGCTATCCAGATATTCCTATCTCCAATATCTACTCCCAATGATATCTCCAAATGATAGCCTAGAAAGCAACTAAAGCAACCATAACATCTATTAAGTAATCCGCACTATCACTCCATGTGCCCTGAATATGTCGTAGCTCGCATGGACTCCTTACTGCCAGGAAATAATGGAAATTCCAATTTTCGGCGTACTCTCTTATCTCATAGCCCAAAGCTAGATACATGTCTTGTAGCCTAAAGCTAGACACTAGACCCAATGCCACTAGTCTAGGGGATTCAGATCCACTCTATTGATCCATAGGTGTCTCCACTTATAATACTTCTGCTTCAAGTATAATATAAAACACTCCGAATATCAGTGATTCCTTAACACATATATCCAAGCCCTCCTTTGCTTCATTCAAATATAAGCCCTCTACGAGTCACCAACCGAAGGCACAAAACTTTTATCATGTTTTTACATCACCCTTCAATCCTCAAGTGAACAAGCCAACACCTCCAGCATGATCTACAAAGTCCCACACTTCATCCTTCTACTAGGCTAACCCCACTGCCTCACCAAAACAACTCGGTACCGAGTCAAAATGACTTGGAACCGATTCATTTCATAGCCAATTTGAGCTAAGTAAATTACTCTGCCCTAGTACTTCCTACTCAAGTGTTTTAGACCCTGCCCCATTCATTAAAAAACTCGACCCCCTATCCAAAGCATTCAACTCCAAGTTCTAGAAACAACTCGGCATAATACCCGGGATTTAGCCAATCCTCTACATCTTGCCATGGACCACCTTTCCTTGCCAAGCTCTAGAGATTCATGCCATTCACTGACCCATTTGACCAACCAAAATAACTCAGCCTTGACCTTTCAACTTAGCCTCGAGTTGAACCCTTAAGCATTTTGTGGTGCAACTTATTTTGCAAGTTCTTTCCATGCTCCAAAGCCTTTCCTTCAAGTTTCGTCCAATTCCGACCAAATTTGCCTCCAATTCGCCAAATTCTCTAATCTATCTTTTGGAGCATCGAAAACACTAGCAAACAACATTAAAGCACAATATACAAGCATGGAATAACATGCACATACATCCATTCATACAAGCAATACGCAAGAATGTAATAACCAAGCCTATTCTAATCTAGACCTACTATTACATGCACATGTGAATATGAAAAAGGGGAATTACTAACCATTTTTGAAACCCTTTTTGAAGATTCACAAATTTAGGTAATAGGCATATGATAACATGTAAGTAAAGTAAGAAAAGGTTTTAAGGCCAAAAATCATGTTAAAACATGTAATTCTACCATATACACATGCATAGAACAGCAAGAAGGCATAAACCACTCACTAAATACCAAAATCAACCAACTCTTGCTTAGATCCAATGTGGACGGCAATAGAAAGCAGTGCAAATCAACCAAAATGATGATCTATGTCTTCTAATTTATGATCTTCTCTTTAATTAATGATTTAGCTAGATTTAAAGAGTAATTTGTGTGGTTTTGGCTAAACCTGGAGTTAATAGGGGTTTAGATCTGATTCGAGAAAGAGGAAAAAGTCTCAATTTGACTCCTACAACCTCCTATTTATACTAACATCGATTTGGACTAATAGGCCTATTTATAGGCTTAATTAATTACATACTAATACTGACTATAGCTGTCTAAACTTAAAATAGGCATAACTCTCTAATCGTAAGTCCGTTTTTCTTTTATGACCACTCCACGGAATGAAAAACCATCATCTTGGAGCAACGGGACTAGTTTGAGATCCTAATTTGACTCCTATCAAAAGTTATAACCAAAACAAGGTTTTTAGGGTCAAAATGGTCACATAGTACTTGGGAAAAATCATAGACATGTAAATGTCCCTAAGAGTCATATACAAAATTACATAATCATACGACCTCATATAAGAAAAGTAAAAATATTTTATGATCCTTCGATACGTAATATATGAGTCGTTACATTCTCCCCTTTAAGGAATTTCACTCCCTAAATCCTTAAACAAGTCAAGAAATAAGCAACCATAGTTAATCTACATGCCTAACAACCATATGCAACTACCAACCATATTAAACAAGCAATTATGCAATTAATAGTGAACTTACCCTAACATGCGGAATACCAACTTATCAAATGCGATATATAGTGTTGAAAGTGGATACGATAATCGATGGATCTTAACATTCAAAGTGCTTTGGATACATAGCCTTAATGCTCTCCTTAGTTTTCCACGTACAATCATCATCACTTCCGCATCATGTACCCTTACTAGTTTCATCGATTTTCTCCTTAACTGTTTCATATTGTTTATAACAATGTGAACCGACCAATGAGATCTCAAAACTTCTAATTCTACCATAACATCTTCAAGTTTATCCGGTGTAATAAAACCTGAGTCATACAAAAATTTCCATAGATAGGAGACATGAAAGACATTGTGCATGCTCACCCTCTTTTGGGGTAAGTTGATCATATATGTTAACTTTCAAATCCTTTCTATTATCGAAAAAGGACCTACGAGTCTTGATGCCAACTTCTCCTTGTTACCAAATCAAACAACATTCTTCAAAGGAGATGCCATCACTAAAACCGTATCCAAAATAGAAAATTCCATATCTCTATGTCTTTTATCGATGTAGCTCTTTTGTCGATCCTGAGCGGCTTTCATTCGTTGTCGAATAATCCCAATCTTTTTTGAATTTTCTCTAGTCATAACTAGCACTAGTATCAGTTTCTCGCTCGCTTCCCGCCAACATCAAGGAGCGTTACATGATCGGTCATACAATGCTTTATAAGAAGCCATACCAATACTCGACTGATAACTATTGTTATATGCAAACTCTACCAGATGTAGATGGTCATCCCATGTTCCTCCAAGATCTATAATGCATGCTGGCAATAGATCTTCCAATATACAATTTACTCTTTTGGTTTATCCATCTATTTGAGGGTGATAAGCCTTACTAAGATGAAACTCAGTTCTTAAAGCCACTTGTAAGCTCTTTCAAAACCTATCGATGAACAACGAGTCTCGATCACTCACAATGCTCTTTAGTACACCGTGAAATCATATTATCCACTTTACTTACAACTTCGCCAAATTGGATGCCATTCCACTTGACTTGACCAGTATAAGTCTTGCACTCTTGGTCAACCGATCAACCACGGCCCAAATGCTATCGTACCCTACTCGAGTCCTCGGAAGTCCATCAATAAAATCCGTTGATACTTGCTTCCATTTCCACTCAAGAACTTCTAGCGGTTGCAACAATCCACAGGATTTCTTTCGCTGTGCCTTTACCAATTGGCATTTTATACACTTTGAGATGAATGCCCCAACATCCTTCTTCATGGCTTCCCAATAATAGGTCTAATTCAAATTCCATTACATCTTATTACCTTAAGGATGTATTGTCAACCTAGAATGGTGGCATTCTCATAGCACTTCATCTCACAATCCATCAATATTGGGAACAAACTATCTTCCTTCCTTATGGAGCCAACCTTCTCAGTCGAGTCCATAGTGCTTCATATCCTCAGACTCTACTCCTACTATCTTTGTTACAATCTCCACCGGCCTAACATCTCACAATTGACCAGAAATGATCCTTTCTATTAGAGTAGGCCTGATTGACAAATTTGCCAACATCTTTGGTTCCAGCTTCCAATGTGGCTTGAAATCATACCCAACAATATACTCAACCTACTTCTATTCTGAGAATATTGCTCCTAAACTAGCATGTCTTCTACTCAATGCATTGGCAACTGCATTCCTTTTTTTAATATATAGAAAATGATAAAATCATAGAAGGATAAGAATTCTAACCACCATTGCTGATGAAGGTTGAGATCCTTTTGAGAAAAAAGGTACTTTAAGGATTTGTGGTCTGTAAACAGCTCAGACCTTTGTCCTAGTAGCTAATGCCTCCACCTCTTCAAAGCAAAAACTACCGCTGCCAATTCCAAATCATGAGTTGAATAATTTCTCTTGTGCGGCTTTAGCTGTCAACTAGCATGAGCAATACCTTTTTCCTTCTTCATCACTACTACACCTAATCCACTACCATAGGCATCTGTATATTCCATCAACTCCTCATTCCCACTTGGAATGGTCAATGCACTTGTCAACCTATCTTCCAGACTCACAAATGCATGCTCATACTTTGTGTCCCAAACAAAAGTCTAATTCTTCTTCGTAAAATTGGTCAACAGTGCTGCTATCTTTGAGAAGTCCTTGATAAAAGCCTATAGCATCCCGTCAATCCTAGAAAACTCCTTATGTCTGTAGCATTTTTGGGCTGGTTCCAATCTTGAACCGTTGCCACCTTCGCAGGACCCACTGGTATCCAAAAACGATGTGACCCAAGAAAATCACTTCTTTTCTACAGAAGTGACGCTTAGAGAACTTTGCACTTAACTTTTGCTTTCTCAATACCTCTACTACGATTCTCAAGTGCATCCTGTGCCCCTCTTTGGTTTTAAAATAGATCATAATATCATCCACAAGAGCAAGCATGAACTTATTTAGCTGGTCATTGAAAACTCGATTCATAAGATCCGCAAAGTATGCTAAAGCATTGGTCAACCCGAATGGCATCACCAACCACTCATAAAATCATGATAGCATATGAAACACAGTGATGGGCACACTCTCCTTTGCTACTCTATGCTGGTGAAATCCCATTATCAAATCCATTTAAGAGAATATCTTCGCATCGTGAAGCTGATCAAACAAGTCATCAATGCATGGGAGTGGATACTTGTTCTTCTTTGTTACTTTGTTTAGCTCATGATAACCCACACACAACCTCAAAGAGTCATCCGCCTTAGTTGTGAACACTACTAGTGCACCCCACTTAGATATACTCCTTCGAATGAATCCTCTCCTTAATTGGTCATTCACTTGCACCTCTAATTCCTTCTGTTCTATAGGTGGCATACGCCTCAAATGCATAACTATAGGTCTGGCTTCCTTCACTAGGTCTATCTAAAACTCAATCTCTATATGCAGCTGCAATCCAGTCACTTCCTTAAATACATCTGGATAATCTCTAGCGATAGGCACAGATGACAACCCCTTCTGTGGAACTTAGGGTGAATATAGAAATCTAACAATAACCCATCCTCTGGTAGGCAGCCATTCACTATCGTTCGTCCTTCACATCCTCGATTGTCACCAATAATTTCTCGCAATCCAATATCACTACATAATTCTTAAGCCAGTTCATTCCAAGGTAATCCCAAACCCAACAAAATTCAAGACAAAGCAATCACAAACAAAAGTGCATCTATGACTCGATTACACTAGGCCACGACAAACCATGCAAAGGGTAATAGAGCCTCCAATAGGGTATGTCACAATCAAAGGTCGGTCTAGTACCTTAGGTCTCAATTCCAATCTGTCTACTAGGTCACTGGATATAAATGAATGTGAAGCCCCGATATCAAAGAAAACATGAATGGAAGAGGGAGCACTCGACAAAGTCGGAACAACGTTCAAAGCATATGTTTTTACAGCCTGCTTATCCTTCACTAGTTATGGATAATCCTTCTTCAAATACCCAGGTTTATTACAATTGTAGTACTTCTTCGTCTTACTTACTTTACAATCCTTAATAAAGTGACCCTTCTCCTTGCATCCATAGTAAGTAGGTTCCTACTTAGCTTTCTTCTTGTCATTTTCCCCTTGAGACTGCTTCGACTTTCCATTCCAATTTTTCTTGCCTCCACAACCTTGTTGCAGTTTTGGCTCTTCATTCTCAGCAGAAACGGCAATAGTTGTTCTAGCTTTTGGATATGGATTCTCTTTCTCAACTAGCTTCTCAAATGGCTTGTCAATATGGTCTACCACCTTCTCCCTAAGGTTATCATCTAGACTAATGATGAAATTTTCATTTTCCTTAATAGAATGTCGATGAATAACATACCATACTTTGACAAAGCATCAAATTTCGCATCATAATCAGAACCGATGTCTCTCCTTGCTTAAGACCAGCAAACTTCCTAAATAGCACCGAATTTTTGAGCAGCCGGAACGAATTCTCTTCAAACCTTGCTTTGAACTGATCCTAAGTAAACTAATTGTTTGGAATAGAAATGGTCATGGCATTCCACTAGCTCATAGTTCATCCTTGAAGTTTTCTAGAGGCCAGTTTCCTATTCATAGCATCATCTATCTCCATACCACTAAACATGCACTCGTAGGTATCCAACCAATCCTTCTCTTTTATGGCCGAGTCCATTCCATGAAATAGTATTCCTCCTAGAGTAGAATAGTCCTTGATCAATTTGAAAAAAATCAACCTTAGGAGCTTGCACGGGAGCACCTCCTCCAATAGCCACATCGGGCATAGTAGCCTGAACATTCCTCATCATGGTCAACATCAAAGCATTCAACATTGCTTGAAAGTCAGGTGTAGCAACTCTTGACTCTGCTTCTTCCTTAACTCCCAAAGTTGATTTCCTTACTGCATTTCTTGTATGCCGGCTCATTCTTAATATGCAACTAGTATGGACCCGTGCTTCGCACACCGACTGTTTGTATCATTGTATACGTTGATATTTTGTTTGAGTGCAAACATGTAAATGAAAAGCAAGGGAATTTTTGAAATTTCAAAAAGACACCGAGTAAATTAGTTCAACCAATTTTCTTTATTAGTAGTAGAGATATGAAAGACCAGTCTTTCATAAAGAAAACTTTGTCTATAGTGCTCATCTGCATGCAACTTTACCATATAGCTTTGTAAATCAAAATATATAACAAGTATGCACTCTCTTATACATATATACTCTCGATCCAGTCTAAGTGATAACTCCTTCCTTGTCTTTACTGGATCATGGTATCAACTCAGGTTAATCGTATAACCAAAGCTCTAGTACCAAATATGACGATAGCCCTATACAACTAGCACTAATAATATTAATATAGTGTAATGCAGTCGCGCTCGGTCGATATAGGACGATCGTCGAGGTTGAAAATGGAATGAATACAACATATAACCTATCATATATCTCATAACGCATGGATAAGATATAATATCAAAGACATAACAGGAGAGACAGTAATAACTATATGAATAAATCATCAAAACATATATCCATAGAGTTATATACAAAAGTTGTAGAGTTTATACAATGGAAGTAAACTCAAAAACTATCTTATAACAAGAAAATAAGCATTCACTGCTAAGGCTCCCTAGCGCTGCATAATGGAATAAACATAGAAATCCATATGTATATAATACGAGATAGCTCCATCCAGCTCATCATCCGTACAACTATTGTGTTATCTAGACCTGTTATCTATTCTACTCATTTAAGAGTATCCAACATAATAAGAAACAAAGCACAAAGTCAGGGCCAGACAACAGTCTGGTGTAAGTGGTAAATAAATCTCAAAATATTATACATGTAAAAATAGTAAGGAACAGAGGTACATGAATCATGCTTGACCTGTCCCTATAACCAAAGAGTTAGCACATAACAACATAATATGCTACTCCACATATAATATAAAGGTACTCTACTCAAAATAAGGATATTGGCTCTTTGGGTATTCCTATCTCCAATACCTACTCCCAATGATATCTCCAAGTGATAGCCTAGAAAGCAACCAAAGCAAGCATAGCATCAATCAAGCAATCCCCACTATCACTCCATGTATCCTGACTATATGATAACTCATATGACCTTCTTACCACGAGGGACTAATTAAAATCTTGGTTTTTAGTATACTCTTGTATCACATATCCTAAAGCTAGATACGTGTCTCGTAGCCCAAAGTTAGACACTAGACCCAAAGCCATTGGTCTAAGTATTCAAATCCACTACATTGATCCATGAGCATCCCTATCCCTGCTTCGAGTAACAGAAAACATTCCGAGTATCAATGATTCCTTAGCACGTACATCCGAGCCCTCCTTTGCTCCATTCAGATCCAAGCCCTTCCTTTGCTCAATCCAGTTTCTATTATCCAGAACTCTTTACATCCTATTCCATAGCTCTCTTCTTTATCGAGCTACTATCTTTAGTATCTACTCCCTTTATGAGTCACTAATTGAAGATACAAAGCTTTTATCATGTTGTACATCACCATCTAGTCCCTAAGCGAATGATCCAACACCTCCATCATGATCTATAGAGTCCCATGCTTTCTCCTTGTACAAGCCTAACTCCATAGCCTTGTCCAAAACAACTCGGCCCATAATCCAAAGCATTTAACTCCAAATTCTAAAAACAACTCAGCATAATACCTAACAATTAGCCAATTTTCTTCTTCTTGCTATGGACCACCTTTCTTAGTCAAGCTCTAGAGATCCATGTCATCCACCGACCCATCTGGCCAACCCAAATGACTTGGCCCCGACCTTTCAACCCTCACCCGAGTTGAACACTTAAGCAATTTTGAGGTGCAACTTATTTTGCAAGCTCCTCCGATTCTAGAGCCTTTTCTTCAAGTTTTGTCCAATTTTGACCAACTTTACCTTCGATTTGCCGAATTCTTCAACCTATCTTCTTAAGCATCCAAAATACTAGTAAATAACATCAAACATAACATACAAATCGAAAATAACATGCATATAAATCCATTCATACAAGAAATATATAAGAATGTTATAACCAAGCCAATTCTAATCTAGACCTACTATTACATGCACATATCAATATGAATAAGGAGAATTACTAAATCATTTGTGAAAACCATTTCAATGATTCACAAATTTAGGTCATAGGCATATGACAACATGCAATTAAAGTTAGAAAAGATTTTTAAGACAAAAATCATGTTAAAACATGTAATTCTGCCATATAAACATGCATAAGATAGCAAGAAGGCATAAACCACCCACTAATTACCAAAATCAACCAATTCTCATCTAGATCCAATGTGGGAAATAATAGAAAGCAATGCAAATCAATCAAAATGATGATCTATATCTTCTAATTGATGATCATCTCTCCAACTAATGATTTAGCTAGATTGAGAGTATTTGTATGATTTTGGATTAATCTAAGGTTAATGGGGGTTTAGATCTAATTTGGGAAAGATCGAAAAGTTTTAATTTGACTTCTACAGCCCCTTATTTACAGTAATCTCTATTTAGATGGGCGTACTAATGAGCTTAATTAATTACACACTAATACTGGCTAGCAGCTATTTAAAATTAAAACATGCATAACTTCCTAACCATAAGTCCATTTTCTTATTATGACCACTCTAAGGAATGAAAAACCATCATCCTGAAGCAATGGAATTGGTTTGATACCCTAATTCGACTTCTATCAAGAGTTATAACCCAAATAAGGTTTTCAGGATCAAAATGTTCATATAGAAATTTGGGAAAAATCATAGGCGTGTAAAATATCCCTAAGTGTTATATCCTTAAATTATAAAACCATATGACCTTACATAAATAAAATAAAAAATATTTTACGATCCTTCGATATATAAAATACAAATTGTTACATGAACAGAAGTAGCTCGCGACGTTGGAGATAATGGAAGGGAAGCCAAAGGTGGAAAGTCAGACACTATTAGGACCGGAAAAGGCACTGCCTTAGTCTAAACTTATTATATGCTTTGCCTACATGCATCGTCGAGGAAAGGGTCATTATCGAGTTGTTCAGATCTTGGGCCGTGTTGTTGATTTTGGATTTCCGATGGAGGGCATAAAGAGGATATGGATGACGGAGAAGGAATGATGAAAGAGCATTAGACAAGGTATAGGTAGTGGACTAACGGTTAGACGAGAAGAAGTGGAAATGGAGGAGCCACCATAACTATTCTTTCAGTAAAAATTACAACTATCAAATTTTGAAATTTTTTGTAATGAGAAAGGCATAATTCATAAATTATCTTTACCAAGAACTCTATAGAAAAATGGAGTTGTTAAACATAAAAAATAGAACTACTATGGAATGTGTGAGAATGCTCTTAAACGATAGTAATTTAGCAACAAATTTTTGGGCCGAAGTAGTTGCTATAACCCGTTATATTTGAATTGAACTTTAATATGAACTTTAACAAAGAAAACTCCAAATGAATTATTATTTGATAAAAGCTCAAGGTTTCTTTTTTTAAGGTTTTCGAAGAAAAATCTTTGTAATTAACACAAAAGATAATCTAGACAAATAAGATGTTATTTTAGGAATACTTGTTGGATATTCCAACATAAGTAAGGCATACAGAGTTTTCAATAAAAGAACTAACACCATTGAACAAACTTTACACATATCTTTTGATAAAAATTTAAATTCATATGAAGGTAATAATAATTAATACAAGATTATTAACACAATTGAGAGTAATGAGAACTATAATAATAAAGCTTCAAACAATGATGAGATATATACACACACAAAAATAAATTTACGAAAGGTATAATTTTGAAAGAATACCCTAAAGAAAATATTTTAGGAAATATTGAATCTTTTGTAAGAACAAGAAATCTACTAAATAAAATGAGTAACATAGCGTTGATCTTAACTAATCAGCTTAAAAATCAAAAGATGCACCATTAAATGATTCTTGGATTCTTGCTATGCAAGAAGAACTGAATCGACTAAAAAGAAATGATGTTTGAGAATTAGTAAAACATTCGAAAATAAATTTGTAATTGGAACTAAATGGATTTGTATAAAAAAATTAAATGAACAATTTGAATTTATAAGGAACAAGGCATGTTTAATAGCATAATGATATAACCAAGAGGAATGTCGATTTTGATGAAACATTTCCATGGACTAAAGGCTGTAAGAAAATTTCTTGCCTTTGCTAATCCTGACAACTTTAAATTATTTCAAATGGAGATTAAAAGTGAATTCTTAAATGAAGTAATTAAAGAAGATGCTTATATTGAGTAACATCCTTTTTTTAAAGATGAAAATTTTCTCAATCATGTCTAAAAGCTTAAAAGAGCCTTATATGTTTTAAAACAAGCGCCTCAAGCTTGGTATGCGAGACTTAAATCTTATTAAATTAAGTCAGGATTTAAAATTGGAAAATTTATATAACGTTATTTATAAACAGAAATGGTAAAAGATATTCAACTTATACAAATATATTTAGATGACATTATTTTTGGTATAACAAATGAATATTAAAATCTACAATTTTCAAACACAACTACAAATGAATTTGAAATGAGCCATTTGGGAGAATTGACATTTCTCTTAGGATTCAGAATTAAGGAACCAAGTGATGGTATTTTTGTTAATAAAGAAAAAACATGTCTAAGAACTTGTAAAAAGATTTGGTATGTCTAATACAGGTGGAAAGCCTATTCCTATGGCATCCGGAGCCACTTTGAATAATGAAGAAAATTCTAAAGATGTTGAACAAAATTATATTCTGGTATGATTAAATCACTACTTTATATAACTGCCAGCAAATCAGATATAAAGCATAATGCTTGTCTCTGTGCAAGATATTAATCAAATCCAATGGGAACACATCTTATAACGATTAGTATCTTAAGGTATGCCAGTAATACCATGGATTACGGGCTTTTCTACCCTAAGGAATACTCATTTGACTTGGTATCATAGAGTGATGTAGCTTATGCTGGATGTAAATCCAAGAAAAATTACAAGTGGAACTTGTCACTTTTTGGTACATTCACTTATATCTTTGTTCAGCATAAAGCAAACTTCTATCTCTATGTCGACAATAAAAATAGAATATATATATCTGAGGACTGGTCAGTTCACAAGTTATACATATGCAACAGAATTTAAAGGACTATGCATTAAGCATCAAAGAATCACCAATATGCCGTGATAATTAAAGTGCTATAAACTTATCTAAAAACCTTACAAACCATGCAAAAATAATAAATATGGATATAAGACATCACTTTTTAAGAGAAAATATAAGTAAAATTAACATACCATTAGAATTTACAAATATTAAAAATAAAATAACAAATATTTTAACAAAATCTTTGATATAAAATACATTTATTAAACTAAAAAGTGAATATTTAAACAAGTTTTTTTGATATAAAATACATTTATTAAACTATAAAGATAACTGGGAGTCGATACTCTAAGCGAAATATGAATAAACTAATATATGTACATAAATACACAAAAATATTTTAAATAGATATTTTAAGATGCATATGTTAAAATATGCATCTAGTGTATGTCGAAATACCTATAGTCATTTTAAAAACCATTTTCCCTCCCACTTTTAAAATTAAAAATTAAATACTTAATTGGACTATTACATAATTAAAACCATATTCTTAATCTTCTTGAATAAAATAGAATAAACTTAATTTTAATGGAACCAACAATTCTAAGAGGATGAAAGGAG
The DNA here is from genome assembly GCA_030765085.1 of Allium cepa. NCBI lineage: Eukaryota > Viridiplantae > Streptophyta > Magnoliopsida > Asparagales > Amaryllidaceae > Allium > Allium cepa. Next base: position 98,346,094 of record CM060942.1, on the reverse strand, counting down.
AATCTTCTCTCCCATATCCTCCTCTCGAATATTTTCTCCTTGAATCTCTTGCAGAAATGGAAGATTCCTTAAAGCATATATTAAGTATGTTTGCTGAAGTTGAAGTACTCTAGATTCATTTCAAAAATCAACAAGAGAAGAAGTGAAGAATGATCGAAAGCTTCAAATCTTCTAAATAATCAAACCAACATGATTACCATATTAGAAAATGATCTAGAACCAAATATGGTTATTCATAGTTCCGTAGATATAGGAGAAGATGATAAGGAAGAGGTGGAAATTGACAATAAGGAAGACATACAATATGTTGGTGAAGTAATATTTGATGTATAAGGTTAGATTGTTGAATGGACATGCAATTTTTTATGCATCCTACCTACATTGTCACAAACATAAATCACTCATAATTAAGAATTTTTTTCATCATTAACTGTTTATTGTATTTCATTTCATTTTATTTTCCTTTAATCTCATTGTTGTATCATCGTGATTGTTGTAGTGTTTAAATGTTATAATTAGAATGTGTATTGTTTCATAATTTGTGTTGATTTTTATTCCCTTTATATTTGCGATGGTGATCCCCTGATATATCGACAAGCCTTTGAGAGTAAATACCCTCCCTTCTGACTTAATGTGATGAAATATAAATGGCTTCCATGTAGAAGAACAAAGTTCAAACTTTGAAAAAGTTAGCCAAAGAGGTAAAAGCCATCAGCTACAAATGGATCGTTAAGAAAAAGATTGCTGCAGATGGAAAGGTCGAAACCTATAAAATAAGGTTAGCCTGAAAAGATTTTCATCAAATTCAAGGTGTTTATTATGATGAAATATTTTCTCTTGTCGTCACGCTTAAATCAATTTGGATGCTATTTGCATTCGTTGTTACTTATGATTATGAAATATGGTTGATGGACATCAAATTTTTTTCTTCTAAAATTGTGATTCAAAGGCGAATGTTACTTGTCATAGTCAAAGGGTTTTGAGGTCAATGAGAGTGGCAGCAAGGCATGTAGACTCTCAAGACCAATTTACGACCTTAAGTAATCATTAAAAAGTTGAAATAAATGTTTTGACAAAGTGATAAAACAATTTGGTTTCATTTAAAACACACTAGGAGCATGTGTATATATAGGAAAGAACAATATGTTCCATTAATATTTGTGGTTTTATACGTTGATGATTTACTATTAATTTGTAACGTTGTGCCAATGTTACAATCGATAAAGGCTTGGCTATCCCATATCTTTACGATGAAAGATATAGAAGAAGCATAATATTTACTGGGTATAAAATATATAGAGAAAGACCTAAAAATATATTGGGATTGTCCCAATCGATGCACATAGATACCGTACAAAAACGATTTAGTATGGAAAATTCCAAGTAACGAAAAGTTCCAGTGCAGCATGGAATTTTTCTTTCTAAGAAAGACTCTCCATCTATGGCTAAGGAGAGACATCATATGACTAGGATTCATTATGCTTCGATGATATAATCCGTCATGTATGATATGTTACGTACTAGGTCCGTTTTCTCTTTTGCACTCGTGTAGTAAGTCGATCTAAGTGAAAATCATTAGTCAACAGGTAGAGTAATCTTAGGGTGTTTGGGAAGTACTAAGGATTTGTTTCTAGTCTACACAAATAGTGACCTTCTTATGAAGAAGTATTCAGATTCAAGATTTCAAAGTGATGTCAATGATATTAAATCAGTCTCAAGATCCATATTTACCCTCGGTGGAGGGAATATAAGTTGGGAAAATTCCTAACAAGCAGCTATGGCAGATTCAACCATAAAGGATGAGAATATCATCTCAAATAATGTCGTAAGAGGAGTAGTGTGGATGTGAAAATTCATAAAGGAGCCAGAAGTGATTCCCAACATTGAAGGTTAGATGCAAATGTATTGTGATAATAATGCGGTGATACATACTGCTAAAGAGCCACGAGGTCATGAAAGGTTGAGACACATTCTCCATAAGTTACATTTGATAAAACAGTTTATAAGTGATAGAGAAGTTATGATTGAAAGAGTAGATACTAATGCTAACATCGCAATCCATTCACTAAGGCCCTTTCCAAGTCTATTTAGGAAAATTGGTCGAAGGAATGGGAGTAAGGCGCTATAATTGGCTCCAAGTGCAAGTGAGAGATTAATAGAGTTAAGGGTGTGTTATAAGTGAAATTATGTAATTTATTATGAAAATTAACTCTTATATAAGAATCTTATTCGAAAGTGAGCTTTTGGTTTTGCTTTCTATTTTATATATTATGATTTAAGCAATGGTCTAAAAACATTAATTATATATAAGTAGAAAATCCTTAAGAGAAGTATTCAATCGATTGTAGCTGTAAACGTGTTCATAACCATGAATATTAAATCATGTATTGAAAACACTTATCCTTAAATGTTCCTAATCAAGATGCATCGAGAAAAGGATATTGATATATCCATTGTGACTAGTGTGTGGAGTGCATTCCATAGACCGACTACGAATTACTCATGACCATTAAGTACACCAAAGGATTATGTACTTGTAGTTGTTTGAAGAATTAAAGAACTACTCAACAAGAGTCTTCTATAGGTTAAATAAACTAAGTCTAAATAGATGTTCTCATATAACCATGTGTGCAGTAGCCTTTTTAGATTGAGAATAATTTAGATCTTAAGTGTCGTGATTGTACTTTGATTATGGTCAATCACATTACATTGTGCTCATATTATGGCCATAGTTTGGTATCCGTTGAACTACTTGAAGCGAAACACTACTCAAGCAAGGATTTTTCCTTGTTCGCGTAGATGGTTAATATTAACATAATTGCACTACAACAATCTAGACTTTTAATAGCATTTTAAAAATGATATCAAAGGCTTTTATACCATTTTTATGACCATTGTATATCAATGTGTTATAATAGGTCAGGGATTTACAATAGCAAAATAAAAAACGGTATCAATAAGGACTTTTAATAGCGTTGTAGAAACACTATAAAGGTTTTAATAGAATTTTTACCTATGCTATAAATAGGGACTTTTTATAGCATTTGTTAAGGACTTGCACGACATTGAAAAGGCTATAAATAGGGACTTTCTATAGCATGTGTTAAACGAGAGTAATGGTGTTATCATGTATATCAACATGTCATTTACGATTGTAGTCTGACATGGAAACATTAGCATACTCAAAATGCTACACAAATTTACATAAACCTAACATATCACACGTATAGAGACACATTAAGTTATACATAAACTACCATAAAATATTCATACACAATAACACATAGTTAATGTCATAAATTTTCCTAGAAATTTCTTTTAAAATAAAAGGCGCAAAAGTTGGTAATACATACAATGATCAAGTATGCAAGCCAAAAAAGTCATTTCTTCAAAAGAGATACAAATCATATCTGCATGCCCCATCTCTGCCTTATATGCCCCCTTAGTCACTGCAGTGTATGCTCCAACTCTACATTATCTCTATATAGTTTACATAGAAGTAACCTTGTTCAAGTTGAAGCCCATGATCTGTATAAATAGCATACATGTGATCACACATATTTTACATTGTGCATTTTCTCAACGGCCTACATACTCCGCTCTCTATTCTGTAGTATCTCAATGCATCGCAATCTCTTATATACTCTCCCACCAACAACATCAATCAAAAAATTTAGGCCCTCACTTAAGGCCATCAGCATTATTCATGACTCAGTCCTGCTTTGTCCATGTGTGTTCAGTCCACTCACACAACAACACGCATGTTCTCACTCATTTGTCCCTTGCATGCTCATGACTCAATGCCATGAATCAAACATCCTAGCTGCAACCGTCTATCCACTCATACAGTAGGTAGCTCTTGCAAAAATGATGCAACCTGTAAATTCTATCGGCTTGAAACTGTGTGCAATCTCTATGCAGCCTGCAAATATGATGAAGCCTTCTCTGTCTAGCCTCGGCTCATCCCTTGCATTCCCTAACTTAAGCACTTTCAATCATTTTGATTAATTGAAGCCAAGTGAATTCTCTGTTAAGCTCACAGACTTGTTGAAGCTTCTCTATCTAGCCTTAGTTCACCCTATCCACCGCTACAACCCAGATCTTCTTCTCTTAGGATCATTTGCAAATATGTGGTGACCTTTAGTGCTGAACTGAAGTAGTTTTTTTTTATAAAATCATGTATAAAACTTAGTTAATTTAGTTAAATTTATAAAAAATCAATTTATTTTTAGAAACAAATTCAACCTTTGTAAAACTTAATTAGTTTATATAAATCTTCGTTAACTTAGTTAATTTTATAAAAATAAGTAAATAGTTATAACACTTGGTTAAGTTTTATAAAACAATGATTAATTTTTATAAACATTATTAGTCTTTTAAAACGTAGTTTATTTCGTTAATTTTTATGAAATTCAGTTAAATATTTATAAAACTTAGTCGGATTTTATAAATTCAATCAACTTTTACAGAACTTAATTCAATAATTTTCTCAAGAAAGAATCTTTACTTGTCATTGGAAACAGATAGTATATGCTGCACTGTGACAAATGGTTCGATTTAATGACAGGAGTACCCAATAGCTGTAAATGGTAAACAAATACACGAATGCAATTGTTCAAATAAAAATTGATGGAATATGATTGTTACCAAAACTAGTATTTGAGGTTGTTAAAGGCAGTGATATGTTGGCACATGCAGGAACAACTAGTAGTGATGTTTTACCAAAAATCCTTCGCCATCTCTTTCTTAAACTCTTTAAACATACTTGGATTGATACATGGACATTTGATGAAGTTTCTTTCTTGGAGGTACTTATCAATTTGAGCATTCCAAGCTCTTGGAGCTTGTGTCAACCCATAAAGTGCCTTCTTTAGCTTCGAGACCTTGTCTTCTTCTCCTTTGACTTCGTTGCCTTGTGGTTGCTCGATATAAATTTATTCTTCAAGAACTTCATTTAGAGAGGAAGATTACAAATCCATTTGATTTATCTTCCAATTGTTTTGATCTGCTAAAGAAATTATTAGTCTAACAGTTTCTGGTCAAGCAACTGGAGCGAATACCTCATCATAGTCAATGCCATCTCTTTAACAATAACCTTTTACCACCAATCTCACCTTATATCTTTCGACTTCTCCTTTGGTCTTTTTATTTGCTTTTTACACTCAATTCATACCAATTGCCTTGTGTTCTTTTGGAAGTGAAGCTAACTTCCATGTGTTATTCTTGTTGATGGCCTTGATTGCTTCATCCATAGTATTTTTTCAATTCTTCTTTTACAAAGCTTCTTGGAAGTTTATAGGCTCACAATCTGAAAATAGACAAAAGAGAGTAAAATTGTCTTGATTTTCTGTTACCTCGTACAACGACCCAGAATTTCGGTCATTTGAAATTCGTATATTCAATTAATATTAAACATTCAGAAGTTAATTTTATAAGTTGAATAACTTATATTTTGAATATCTTGATTTAAATGGATAAGTAAATTGTTAATTAAATATTTGAAATTGTAAAAATAACTGGAATTTGAATTTAATGTGAATAAAAATGATTTATAAAGTTGAATCAAATTCTATTTGAATTAGAATGATTTTTAGAATTTTTTTAAAATTGAATTAAAAGTTAATCTATAGAAATTAAGTATTTTAATATTTAATTAACGTGTAAAAATAGCTATTTTGTAAATAGTCTTGGATTTCGACGAAATTGGTTTCATTGGATCCGTGATCTTATATTATTATAGGATTTCAAATTTCGTGTCAATCGGATTTACTGTTTGTCCGAGGGAAGCTAAAACGCGTAGAAATCTATTTAAGTGAATTTTAAATTTAAATAGTCGATTCGAAAATCCGTCTTCCAAATACGATCGAATTGACTCCCGATATATATTCGACTGCGTTTGGAATAGGGGTAAAACATTATAAACGCCAAGCAGCATGCTTCGTTTCGAGTTCGAAAAATTTGGAGATGAATAGTATCGCAACATTTTCTTTATAAGGTCATATTTTTCACCATTTTTTACAAAACGTTAATGGAACTAGGGCATGCCACCACTTCATTTTCAATGGCTGAATATTTTTTATTTTTCTTCCCTTAATCTCTCTTAATCCGTAAACAATTACGAAGAATGTTCAACTACAATGTGATGGAGTTCGTTGAGTGCTTCAGATCCATACGGCTATGAACGAATTTAAAGCTATGGATCGATGGCGAATTTATGATGAATGTCGCACGTTTGTGTGCAAATTCCAAGGCATCGGCGTTGATTTGGGGGTACGATCGATGGGTTGCGATAGTGCTCGTGATGAGTTTTTAATCGGTGATATTGGATCAGCTTCTCGATCAACGTGGGAGGAGGATAATTCAATTGAAATCGACGGCTAGGGTGGGTTTCACGAACGAGATGATTCGAACAGGAAGAAATAGAAACTGTGGCCAAATGTTAATCAAGGAAAAAGAGCGATCGCGGTCTGCTATAGTGAAACTAACGGCCTGTAACGTACGGATTTTCGTTGCCGAAAAACCGAATAGTTATGGGTTTTAAAAAAAGAAAAGAAAAAGAAAGAAGAGAGAAAAAGAAGAAAGAAAAAGAAAAATAGAGGGAAAAGAAGATAGACAATTTTTAGAAAACAGAGAATTTGAAAAACAGAAGATAGAAAATTTTAAAAATAGAACGGACAGAAAGGAAACAACAGAACAACAACAGAATCTCACAATTCGCAGCGGAACAACATATAATAATAAATGAATAATCTTTAAACAAAGAACTATATCAGTTATTACATTACATTTCATTACATCATATCATCAGAGTGTACAACAACATACAACATCAACAAACAGTGCAGCGGAAAAAGAAATACTATATAAACTAGTAATACGCCATGCCAATCCAGCTTGCCTCCAGCAACTCCAGAATATCCAGAATATCCTGATAAACCTAACTCTTAACTGCCCGTGTGGAAATTGGTGGGCACCCAGAGTTTAGGAAGGAAAACAATAACCTCCGAGTCAGTCATGTGACTGGTGTGAGAACTCAAAACAGTTTATTTAACTTTAAAATCAAAAGAGAGGAATATTTTTTTTATCAATTCGCAATGCTTTTAAAAATGAGACTACCATAAGACCTCCTGCCACACACACAATGCAAACGCAGACTTGGAGGAGATTTCTTCTTATGATAGTCAAAGATGCTTGATACGCATTAAAATCAAATCAATTTTGATATTATTATTAGTGCATAGTGTAGAACAAATTCATTTCGAAAGTAGAATATAAATCTTAGCCAGCATAGGTACCATTATATTATGCCTACTAATAGCTACCATATTAGATGGCAGGTTCTACAACTAATACCGTACAAGATCGTATTGTTTCTTTGGATTTCCAACAAATGGTCAGGCCAAGGAACTTCCCATTGCCACATGAGAATGCCTCTGGAAAGACATCCCCGAGAACCAAACCGGATCTCTGCCAACACAAGGCCGGGTTACCCCTTAACTGGGTAACTACTGACACGAGCACGCCATTCCCCGGTCCTTTAGGACCTTTTCAACCGAGCGCTCGATATCCAACATCACACCATAATAAATAGAGTGTTTTCAACATGAGTAAGTATCTGGGCTCCATACCATGATACCACCCCTTTCCAGAAGGAAATGCACATACCCTAAGGGGAGCTACAGCAACCCCTAATAACCTTGCCGCATCTTTCCTGTTTTGACCATTTCCGGGATGTGAGGCTCGACGAAGTCACGTCCACAAAAACACACTTTGTACAAAAAGCCGTGCTTTGGGTCAACAAATGATCAACACAATGATCACTAAGATAGACGATCAAATAAATGATCCTATCACAATAATCAACACAATGATCATTTCAGCATCACTCAGCATGTCACATTACCAAAATGGGATATATTGCTGATAACTTCAACTATATAACCTTTGAGCTCGTACGTCTCAAAGAAGGGTGTTAAGCAAAGAATAAATTCTCCGCCACCAACAGAAATATATTTGAAAGAAATCGGCTTTATATCTCAAATTGTAATGTCAGACATACAATCCATACAAGTTTGTTCCGGGCTCGAACAAAACCAAAGGCACTTCTTACGAAGCCCTTGCAATACGGGTATTCACAATCCCGATCGAATTTCCCATCACTTAAGGAATCTCTATACCAGGAGCTACCCAGTGCAGAGACAATCGATAGGTCATCCTATCGCTTTCACAAATACTCGGTCTTCAACACCGATCTTCAAATGCAATTCATAACGACGTATCACATATTCGGAATGGGTTATACGACCCCATGGTCCTTTCCCGGTTAACCCGAATAGTGAGCGCTTATTCAAAAATAAGTGTAGCATTCACATTCAATCAATTCACATCAAATACCCATTCAAAGGGAAATATTGATAGTCGGCTATTGAACTATCAATGGATATGCATACATCACCAGATTCCAAATAATTTTTCAAATTATTTATTTTCCAAAAATATCTTTACAAGATATATAATTTCAACACTTCAAAAATAAATCAATATTTATTTTTAAACAATTTCCACTTTCACATATAAATTCCATAATGAATTTATATTTCAAAATATCATGCATAGACGATTTCAACTATCCATTTCAATTTATCTTTAAAAAGATAAATTCTCTATATTCACTTTATATTGGAAAAACAATCCCATACTTATTAAATAAGTAATTCACAATCTTTTATTTTCAACACTTAGAAAATATTCAATATACTTAAATCGAATTAAGTATATAATTCATTCTTTAAGGAAATCATTCACTTAAACATATTTACTTGGGCCAAAACGAATGTTGCGTAAAACATCGTTACGACAACCCAAAATCACTAGTATAGGGATTCGAAATTAAAATAGATATATAAATCCCAATACTATTCAAAACATTTCCTTTCGGAAATAATTTACTATAACAACAGTGTTATAGTCCACCATTTCCTTTTATTTCTCGAAACATCTATTTCAACAATAAATGTTGAAATCTATTGTTTCGAATCTCAACACATTTTAAAACATCATTAGATCGTTTTAATTCTATTTAAACATTTCATTCAAAACAATTTCTTTAACATATCATTCACTATTCAAAAACGTGAATATACTTCTTTAACAAATCCCATCCTTTTATTCATTTTAATTCAAAGGATTATTCACTGTCTAAAAACGTGAATATAACTCTATTTCTAAGTTATAACAATTAACTTATCAAAATAAGTCGTTTGCGAATTTATAAAACAACGTTCATAAATTCCATTTCTCTTTATTTATAAAAACTTCCTTTTTATAAATTCCTTTATTAACCTATTCCAGTTTATAACTTAATTATAAACTAAAAGTTCATACTATAAGTTAATTACTTATAAAACGATTATTTTACAGAATCGTTCTTTTAAAGACTTTCCAAACCATAAATCTTATAACTTATAAGATTCATTTATTTAACAAATTTTATTCTTCAAATAACTTCACAAATTTATAAATCTTACTATTTATAAATTTCATTCTATAACTTCACCATTTAAATTCTATAAATTTCATTCTTTAGTGAAATTCATTTTCACTTCATTCAAACACTTATAAAACTCGTTTTATAATGTCAGTATTTCAATTTATAAATATCCATTTATAAATCTCTTAATATAAATCAATTTATATTATTCTTTAAAACGTCTTTAAATTCCTTTATAATTTCACCATTTTGATTTATAAAATAATCAAATTTTATAAATCTTAAATTCAAACTTTTAATAATAAACTCAAAAATCCAGTTTAAATTATTTTATAAAATCATTGATCCATATTTCTCAAAAATCAACTTTTAACCGTATTTCTAAAAATCAGCTTTTTAACTATATTTCACAAAATCATAATTTTTATAACTTTAAAAATTATAACGTTTATTTATTTAAAATGGATCAATTCCAAAAATATTTTTATATTTCAAAAATCACTTTGAAAATCATTTTAAAATCCCAAAAATCTGGGTCCAATGATGCTACACACCAAATAGTCAATCACGACTAACAACGATATCATATATCAATATGAAAATCCATCAAATATCAAAATATCTGAAATTAAATAAAAACTGTTGAGGAATCCAGTTGGATCCCTCCAACCTGTTTCCTGCATCCACAAACATTAGCACAATACCAATTTCGCTCCAGTACGAAATTATCGCGGTATATGTTCTTAATAAATATTATCCGCTTAATAACGGCGTAATAGGGTCTCATCCGCTAAACAAAAAAATGCGGGAAATCAACAACTGCAATATATACATATGCCAATATATATATATTGATATTATATATAATACCAATTTCACTGTTTATGAAATATTCGCGGTATATGTTTATATTAAATAACATCCGCTTACTAACGGCGCATAATGTCTATTTTAACAATCAATAATTTACAGTCATCATTCAAACATGCATTCAAATATTTTAAATCTAACTATTTAAAATAAAATCGAAATCTATTCGATTGAGTGAGAAATTCTCACCTTGGTTTTAATTTCCGTTTTAGCTTTTATTTCGAATAAAATTAAACGCGCGTTTAATTTTACCCGAAATTCTCACTAACTCCAAACGACTCCAAACCAACTCCATCGCGTAGTGCTCGTCCATATGATTCCAACGCAACTGATTTCGCGCAGTTTCGACCTCGTATGAAAAAGTTATGAATTTTTGAAGTTACACACGATTTATATAACATAAATCACAATTGCCTTTCTAATTTTTTTACCATAAGCAATCTAGGCCCTAGGATCACACAACCCCCACATCACAGCCGTGTATTGCTTCTCCTTCCACCACGTTTCATCTCCAGGCCGACACCATTTTGTTTTGAACCCATGAACTTAGATATTAGGGTTAAACAATTCTCCTCCTATGCTCGACGAAATCCGATCACACCAACGCCATGACGAAGCTCTTGACGAGAGCTATCTCCACCATGAAGATCTCCAGGCTCGGCCCCCTGTACAGCCTAGGAAGTCGTGCGTGACCTGATGAGAACGCCCCCCCCTTAGCTCCCTCTCCGTTGCTCCGTTTCCGATCACAACCGTTGAAACTCTAGCTCTCATCGCCCTCTACGTCTTTCATGTTGAAACCTTAGCCTAATTGTCGACGGATTGGAAGAAATCGAGGAGGGAATGAGATTGAATTCTGGCCATCCACTTATTAGGGCCGGCTACATTAGTTTAGGGTTTTAATTTCTTTTTTTTTTTTTTTTTTTTTGAGAGGGTGGGGGTCTATTTATAAGGAACGAGCGACACTATTCATCCCGGAAATTCCGAACTCCGATTTAGACGCCGTAACCAGCGTACCTAGGGTTTATCCCGCGTTCCGGACACAATGGAACAGGTTTCGGAAGCTAATTCGGAAGTATGTGCGAGTTATGGCTGAAAACGCTCAATTTAAATTAAACCGATTTAAACCGATTTCTAGGCGTTTTAATTTGTACCGGACAAACGGTAAATCCAATTGACTTGAAATTTGAAACCTTACAATAATATCACATTACGGATCCGATGAAACTGGTTTCGTCGAATTCCGAGACTTTTTGAAAAATGGCTATTTTGACTCGCCAAATTTAAATTAAAAACAATTCAATGCGTTTCGAGCTGCCACGAACAAACGATAACTCCGATTGACACGAAAATTGAAATCCGGTAATAACTAACTATTACGGATCCAATGAAACTGGTTTCGTTCAATTCTGAGACTGTTCAAAAATTGGCTATTTTACAGTCGATTATTTAATATTAAAATATTCAATTTTCACAAATAAACTTCTAATTCGATTTTAAAAGTTCTAAAATATTTCTATAACTCCAGTATGATTAAATAAAATTTTACAAATTATTTTCAATCATATTTAACTCAATTTTTTAATTATTTCCATAATTTAACACATTAAATTATCGATTTAATTATTCGATAAAATCTAATAATTCAAATAAAAATTTATTTGACTTAAAAATTCACTTATAAATATTTAAAATTAATTAAATATTCAAATTTTAATTAATAAAAATTCTGGGTCGTTACAATCTTTCCCCCTTAAAAGAATTTCGTCCTCGAAATTATAAGTAAGAAAAGTTACAGAATCTATTAACTTTTCAAAATTTATAATTAAATTTCTCATAATACTTTACTAAGTTTTCAAATCATACTTAGTTATCCTTTCAAAAACAATTGCTATTGTTTAACTTTCAATTCCAAATTCAAAGTTAAAGTTTTCAAAAATTTTCCCAATTTTCTCAAATTTTTTCTAACGCCTTAAATTTCCGGAAAAATTCGCCATGTCTCCTTTGCGCGGCTCGATCCGAAAAAAAAAATGACAGTATATATATCACAAATATACATCTCATCAAGTAATGAGGCATCCCGAAGGGAAAAAAGTATAAAAGTGCGATATTTAATCCGAGATATGTACCTTATATTTTATTAGCAAGCATATACGGCTAATATAGCGCTAAAGCGAACTCCAAATGCGAAGCAAACGCGATCCGCACCTACTAAACACTTAACAAACAACATGAGAACATGCACATATGCTAATAGTATCGATATACAACATATAGCAACATAATAACTATACATGTCACATAGAAAATGCAACAATAGCAATATATATTCAACCATCAACCAATTAACATTCATAATCAATAGATATTCATATTCTCATTAATATTTAATGAAATGGTTTTCAATTTAAATCACATTTGATTCATTAATGTTGGAATTTACTAACATTCATTCTCAATTCAATTAGTTTACATTTACTAATTAAATCTAATTCACATTCAATTCTATTCAAATTTATTTACTTTCAATTTGAATTCAATTTCATTAGCTTTCAATTTCATTAACTCTTAATGACTTTTATACAATCATATAACAACCAATTTATATTAATTACAACCAAATTCTTTTCACTTATATTCATTCAATTTGATTTAACACCATCATTTTCAATTGGTTTAATTAAATTGATTTCCATTCAATTTTATTCAACTTCTAATAACATTAGATTTTAATGAATTAATACTTTCATTAATTATTCCTTATCAACTTATTTACATTCAATTTATTCATTATTTCAATTCAATTACAAAGTTGAATTTCATTTACATAACTTAAGTTATATTCCATTTATACATCCTTTATTTACAACTCATATTTTATATAGTTTCACTTCTTGTATATATAAGTTTATTTCACAATTGTAATTCACTTTAATTATAATTCAATTCTTATAATTCTTTTACTTATACAATTATTCTTTTATTTAGATTATCCAAACAACTAAACAATCAACTTATATACACTTTAATAATTTTGAAAAATTATTTCTTTATACATAAAATCTAATCAAGGCAAAATTATTCCATTTACCCAATTTAAACAATATTATGTCGAATTGTTCTATTCAAGTGTTTATAGATCCCTATCAACAACGTTAATTACTCGTATTAACCAGAATCTATATACCACTCAACAAACCAATCATCACAATATAAAAAAATTTTTATTTACTAACAAATACGCTCTCATAGCTATTATTACACTCAACTCATTCTAGAGTACTACTGACTCCATCTCTAATGAATTATACCCAACAGAACCATGGTTGTCGCTTAACCATAAGCTCTGATACCAAATGTAACGTACGGATTTTCGTTGCCGAAAAACCGAATAGTTATGGGTTTTAAAAAAAGAAAAGAAAAAGAAAGAAGAGAGAAAAAGAAGAAAGAAAAAGAAAAATAGAGGGAAAAGAAGATAGACAATTTTTAGAAAACAGAGAATTTGAAAAACAGAAGATAGAAAATTTTAAAAATAGAACGGACAGAAAGGAAACAACAGAACAACAACAGAATCTCACAATTCGCAGCGGAACAACATATAATAATAAATGAATAATCTTTAAACAAAGAACTATATCAGTTATTACATTACATTTCATTACATCATATCATCAGAGTGTACAACAACATACAACATCAACAAACAGTGCAGCGGAAAAAGAAATACTATATAAACTAGTAATACGCCATGCCAATCCAGCTTGCCTCCAGCAACTCCAGAATATCCAGAATATCCTGATAAACCTAACTCTTAACTGCCCGTGTGGAAATTGGTGGGCACCCAGAGTTTAGGAAGGAAAACAATAACCTCCGAGTCAGTCATGTGACTGGTGTGAGAACTCAAAACAGTTTATTTAACTTTAAAATCAAAAGAGAGGAATATTTTTTTTATCAATTCGCAATGCTTTTAAAAATGAGACTACCATAAGACCTCCTGCCACACACACAATGCAAACGCAGACTTGGAGGAGATTTCTTCTTATGATAGTCAAAGATGCTTGATACGCATTAAAATCAAATCAATTTTGATATTATTATTAGTGCATAGTGTAGAACAAATTCATTTCGAAAGTAGAATATAAATCTTAGCCAGCATAGGTACCATTATATTATGCCTACTAATAGCTACCATATTAGATGGCAGGTTCTACAACTAATACCGTACAAGATCGTATTGTTTCTTTGGATTTCCAACAAATGGTCAGGCCAAGGAACTTCCCATTGCCACATGAGAATGCCTCTGGAAAGACATCCCCGAGAACCAAACCGGATCTCTGCCAACACAAGGCCGGGTTACCCCTTAACTGGGTAACTACTGACACGAGCACGCCATTCCCCGGTCCTTTAGGACCTTTTCAACCGAGCGCTCGATATCCAACATCACACCATAATAAATAGAGTGTTTTCAACATGAGTAAGTATCTGGGCTCCATACCATGATACCACCCCTTTCCAGAAGGAAATGCACATACCCTAAGGGGAGCTACAGCAACCCCTAATAACCTTGCCGCATCTTTCCTGTTTTGACCATTTCCGGGATGTGAGGCTCGACGAAGTCACGTCCACAAAAACACACTTTGTACAAAAAGCCGTGCTTTGGGTCAACAAATGATCAACACAATGATCACTAAGATAGACGATCAAATAAATGATCCTATCACAATAATCAACACAATGATCATTTCAGCATCACTCAGCATGTCACATTACCAAAATGGGATATATTGCTGATAACTTCAACTATATAACCTTTGAGCTCGTACGTCTCAAAGAAGGGTGTTAAGCAAAGAATAAATTCTCCGCCACCAACAGAAATATATTTGAAAGAAATCGGCTTTATATCTCAAATTGTAATGTCAGACATACAATCCATACAAGTTTGTTCCGGGCTCGAACAAAACCAAAGGCACTTCTTACGAAGCCCTTGCAATACGGGTATTCACAATCCCGATCGAATTTCCCATCACTTAAGGAATCTCTATACCAGGAGCTACCCAGTGCAGAGACAATCGATAGGTCATCCTATCGCTTTCACAAATACTCGGTCTTCAACACCGATCTTCAAATGCAATTCATAACGACGTATCACATATTCGGAATGGGTTATACGACCCCATGGTCCTTTCCCGGTTAACCCGAATAGTGAGCGCTTATTCAAAAATAAGTGTAGCATTCACATTCAATCAATTCACATCAAATACCCATTCAAAGGGAAATATTGATAGTCGGCTATTGAACTATCAATGGATATGCATACATCACCAGATTCCAAATAATTTTCCAAATTATTTATTTTCCAAAAATATCTTTACAAGATATATAATTTCAACACTTCAAAAATAAATCAATATTTATTTTTAAACAATTTCCACTTTCACATATAAATTCCATAATGAATTTATATTTCAAAATATCATGCATAGACGATTTCAACTATCCATTTCAATTTATCTTTAAAAAGATAAATTCTCTATATTCACTTTATATTGGAAAAACAATCCCATACTTATTAAATAAGTAATTCACAATCTTTTATTTTCAACACTTAGAAAATATTCAATATACTTAAATCGAATTAAGTATATAATTCATTCTTTAAGGAAATCATTCACTTAAACATATTTACTTGGGCCAAAACGAATGTTGCGTAAAACATCGTTACGACAACCCAAAATCACTAGTATAGGGATTCGAAATTAAAATAGATATATAAATCCCAATACTATTCAAAACATTTCCTTTCGGAAATAATTTACTATAACAACAGTGTTATAGTCCACCATTTCCTTTTATTTCTCGAAACATCTATTTCAACAATAAATGTTGAAATCTATTGTTTCGAATCTCAACACATTTTAAAACATCATTAGATCGTTTTAATTCTATTTAAACATTTCATTCAAAACAATTTCTTTAACATATCATTCACTATTCAAAAACGTGAATATACTTCTTTAACAAATCCCATCCTTTTATTCATTTTAATTCAAAGGATTATTCACTGTCTAAAAACGTGAATATAACTCTATTTCTAAGTTATAACAATTAACTTATCAAAATAAGTCGTTTGCGAATTTATAAAACAACGTTCATAAATTCCATTTCTCTTTATTTATAAAAACTTCCTTTTTATAAATTCCTTTATTAACCTATTCCAGTTTATAACTTAATTATAAACTAAAAGTTCATACTATAAGTTAATTACTTATAAAACGATTATTTTACAGAATCGTTCTTTTAAAGACTTTCCAAACCATAAATCTTATAACTTATAAGATTCATTTATTTAACAAATTTTATTCTTCAAATAACTTCACAAATTTATAAATCTTACTATTTATAAATTTCATTCTATAACTTCACCATTTAAATTCTATAAATTTCATTCTTTAGTGAAATTCATTTTCACTTCATTCAAACACTTATAAAACTCGTTTTATAATGTCAGTATTTCAATTTATAAATATCCATTTATAAATCTCTTAATATAAATCAATTTATATTATTCTTTAAAACGTCTTTAAATTCCTTTATAATTTCACCATTTTGATTTATAAAATAATCAAATTTTATAAATCTTAAATTCAAACTTTTAATAATAAACTCAAAAATCCAGTTTAAATTATTTTATAAAATCATTGATCCATATTTCTCAAAAATCAACTTTTAACCGTATTTCTAAAAATCAGCTTTTTAACTATATTTCACAAAATCATAATTTTTATAACTTTAAAAATTATAACGTTTATTTATTTAAAATGGATCAATTCCAAAAATATTTTTATATTTCAAAAATCACTTTGAAAATCATTTTAAAATCCCAAAAATCTGGGTCCAATGATGCTACACACCAAATAGTCAATCACGACTAACAACGATATCATATATCAATATGAAAATCCATCAAATATCAAAATATCTGAAATTAAATAAAAACTGTTGAGGAATCCAGTTGGATCCCTCCAACCTGTTTCCTGCATCCACAAACATTAGCACAATACCAATTTCGCTCCAGTACGAAATTATCGCGGTATATGTTCTTAATAAATATTATCCGCTTAATAACGGCGTAATAGGGTCTCATCCGCTAAACAAAAAAATGCGGGAAATCAACAACTGCAATATATACATATGCCAATATATATATATTGATATTATATATAATACCAATTTCACTGTTTATGAAATATTCGCGGTATATGTTTATATTAAATAACATCCGCTTACTAACGGCGCATAATGTCTATTTTAACAATCAATAATTTACAGTCATCATTCAAACATGCATTCAAATATTTTAAATCTAACTATTTAAAATAAAATCGAAATCTATTCGATTGAGTGAGAAATTCTCACCTTGGTTTTAATTTCCGTTTTAGCTTTTATTTCGAATAAAATTAAACGCGCGTTTAATTTTACCCGAAATTCTCACTAACTCCAAACGACTCCAAACCAACTCCATCGCGTAGTGCTCGTCCATACGATTCCAACGCAACTGATTTCGCGCAGTTTCGACCTCGTATGAAAAAGTTATGAATTTTTGAAGTTACACACGATTTATATAACATAAATCACAATTTCCTTTCTAATTTTTTTACCATAAGCAATCTAGGCCCTAGGATCACACAACCCCCACATCACAGCCGTGTATTGCTTCTCCTTCCACCACGTTTCATCTCCAGGCCGACACCATTTTGTTTTGAACCCATGAACTTAGATATTAGGGTTAAACAATTCTCCTCCTATGCTCGACGAAATCCGATCACACCAACGCCATGACGAAGCTCTTGACGAGAGCTATCTCCACCATGAAGATCTCCAGGCTCGGCCCCCTGTACAGCCTAGGAAGTCGTGCGTGACCTGATGAGAACGCCCCCCCTTAGCTCCCTCTCCGTTGCTCCGTTTCCGATCACAACCGTTGAAACTCTAGCTCTCATCGCCCTCTACGTCTTTCATGTTGAAACCTTAGCCTAATTGTCGACGGATTGGAAGAAATCGAGGAGGGAATGAGATTGAATTCTGGCCATCCACTTATTAGGGCCGGCTACATTAGTTTAGGGTTTTAATTTCTTTTTTTTTTTTATTTTTTTTGAGAGGGTGGGGGTCTATTTATAAGGAACGAGCGACACTATTCATCCCGGAAATTCCGAACTCCGATTTAGACGCCGTAACCAGCGTACCTAGGGTTTATCCCGCGTTCCGGACACAATGGAACAGGTTTCGGAAGCTAATTCGGAAGTATGTGCGAGTTATGGCTGAAAACGCTCAATTTAAATTAAACCGATTTAAACCGATTTCTAGGCGTTTTAATTTGTACCGGACAAACGGTAAATCCAATTGACTTGAAATTTGAAACCTTACAATAATATCACATTACGGATCCGATGAAACTGGTTTCGTCGAATTCCGAGACTTTTTGAAAAATGGCTATTTTGACTCGCCAAATTTAAATTAAAAACAATTCAATGCGTTTCGAGCTGCCACGAACAAACGATAACTCCGATTGACACGAAAATTGAAATCCGGTAATAACTAACTATTACGGATCCAATGAAACTGGTTTCGTTCAATTCTGAGACTGTTCAAAAATTGGCTATTTTACAGTCGATTATTTAATATTAAAATATTCAATTTTCACAAATAAACTTCTAATTCGATTTTAAAAGTTCTAAAATATTTCTATAACTCCAGTATGATTAAATAAAATTTTACAAATTATTTTCAATCATATTTAACTCAATTTTTTAATTATTTCCATAATTTAACACATTAAATTATCGATTTAATTATTCGATAAAATCTAATAATTCAAATAAAAATTTATTTGACTTAAAAATTCACTTATAAATATTTAAAATTAATTAAATATTCAAATTTTAATTAATAAAAATTCTGGGTCGTTACACGGCCTACATTAAAAGGTTAAAAAAAATTGAAACTGTATTATTTCAATTCATATAAACTTTGTAACATCGTAACTTCTTCATACGAGGTCCGTTTTTGACGAAATGAATTTCGTTGGATCCGTATTGATGAAGACTATGTTTTAGAGCTAGTTTGAAGTTGATTAAAGCCAAATAAAATTTTGGGTAAAATTATTCAGAATAAAGCACTGCAACTGCTATTGGAAGCAAGGTGAGTACAACTCACTCTTTCTGACTCACCGATATTTTTATACAAGTGAGAATAAATTTTACTTATGATGATTGATGGTTATTTGGATGATATATGATATATTATATATATATATATATTGATTGGTATTTGATATATTCCTGCCTATTGGACAGATGAGACCCTGTACGTTCCTGTGTATGAGCGGATGACCCTTTGTACACGCGTTTTCCTCGAAGCGAACATTGTACATATATTTCTAATATGTATATTTGTTGCAGGTGACAGGTTGGAGGGGTCCAATTGGATTCCTCACCAGTGTTGGTTTTATTTACAAATATTGTGATATATACTATTATCATATGATATATGATTTTTGGATGTCAATCCGATGTGATTGAAGTATTTAGTGTTGTTGAAGCATTGGGCATATTTTTGGTAATTTAAAAATGTTAAAGGGATGATTTCAAAATTTAAAAGGATTTTAAAAGTGATTTTGAAAATATACGTTTTTTGATTTTTGAATTGTTATAAAGAAATGAATTTATTTTGAATAAATAAAAGTTATAATTTTTATGTTATAAAAATTATGATTTTTGTGAATTTTACTTAAATGTGATTTTTTGAAATATGAAGTGAACTATTTTGTACATTGTTGAAATAGAGATTTTTGATTTATTATAAATGGTTTATATAGAAGATTTATAAAATTAATATTTTATAAATTAAAATATTGGAATTATTAACAAGTTTTATTAAAATATTAGAATTATTAACAAGTTTTATTAAAATACTGGTATTATTAACAAGTTTTATAGGTGTTTAAAATGAAGTTATAAATGGATCTTATAAGTGAATAAGATGTATGAATTTGTGAAGTTATAAAATGAATGGATTTTGTAAATAAATGATTTATAAGCAATTAACTTTTAATCGGCTTTTAGCATATAAACGAGATAAATGAGTTTGGCTAATAAAGGGGTTTTATAAATTGAAGTTTTTATAAAATATAATCATGATTTATAAACATTGTTTTATAAATCCGAAATTAATTGATTTGATAAGTTAAATATAGAAATTTATTAAAAGAATTTCGTCTACGATTTTGTTGACAGTGGATAGTCCTTTAATTTAGTGTGCAGTAGTAATAAATTTAGTTAAAGAATTATATTCACGATTTTGGATAGTAATAATAATTTAAATAAAATGGATATTATTGGAAAGTCATATTTTAAATGGGTTAAATGGTTTGAAGATGTTTTAAAATGCGTGGAGTATCGAATACATAGATTTCAACATTCATTGTTGAAATAGATGTTTTGAAGAAATAAGGAAATGATGGACTATAACACTATTGTTATAGTAAATGATTTTCGAAAGGAAATGTTTTTGTATAGTATTGGGGTTTATATATCTATCTAATTTTCGAATCCCTATGCTAGTGATTTTGGGTTGTCGTAACGATGTTTTACGCAACATTCATTTTGACCCAACTAAGTATGTTAAGAGAACGTTTTCCTTAAAGAAAAGAATATATACTTAATCCTGATTTAAGTATATGTAATATTTTCTAAGTGTTGAAAATAAATTAAATTGCGAATTACTTATTATTAAATCAGTATATGAAAATGTTTTCCAATATAGAAATTGAAATGGTGTTGAGAATGTACCCTTTTAAAGATAATTTGAAGTGAATATCTGGAAAGTGACTTAACTAATAAAAGATTAATCAAAAGGGCCTAATGATTGTTTATGGTGCTAAATATTTGTTTGTTTGCTTTGATAGTTGAATAACTGGCTATCAAATCTGGCCATTTTAGTTCCTCGACTTGATGCAAGAGCTATTTAGTCATACACTTAGCATGTAGCCTTCTGTGTAGGCTTGATTATCGTTTGTGTTGAGGATGTTGATTCGTATAGTGTGGATTATTACTCTAATCTATCGAACTTTCTTCTTGACCCAAATGATAGCAAGTTGAAAGTTGGAGATGTGATAAGTCTATGAGACCTAGTTTCCGTATGAGGTTGAGAAACGCTTTTGAGTTGTTGGTGCGAAGAGATTTGGATCAGATTTATCTGAAAACCACTTTGGACCAACGTATATGCGTTCGATTGTGTAGGTTATTGAAGATATTGATATTTAGGATTTTCATAGTGGGCGGCTGCTTGTTGATCGTTTGGGGTTAAAATCCCAATATACATATAGCAGCAGTGGTCTCTTCATTATGAAATATCCAATCCAAGGACTATTCACTACTAATTCTAGGGATTTACCGACAAGACGTGGTAGGAAAGTACATTCGGTTTGTCCTATTCCTGGACAACTTGTATGGATTTTTGTCTGACATTGTATTTTTGAAGATTACGTACACTGGTTTTTACAAAAGTACATCAGTGGTGGTGGAGAAGGCAACTACTCTTAGCTTAACACCCTCCGTGAGACGTATAAGCTTAATGATTGTATTTTTATTGAAGGCAATTAATAGTCAACAGAAATGGCCGTGTGGCATTCAAAGTGATGTGATTGTGATTTGTGAAAGGTAATCGTTACCCCTAGCCTCATTAACCGAAAATGACCAAAATAGGGTTAGAAGCGGTAAGGCTAAGTGGGTCGCTCCCAAGTAGGGTATGATCATCCTCTTCTGGATATATTTTTACACGCTATGGCATCGTATATCTAATTATTGTGGTTTGTATGCTAGAGGACCCTCGGTAAAGGTCGGTAATAATCGGAGGATGAAATATTCGGTACCATCTAGTTATAGAGGTGTGCAGATCTTATTTTGGTAGAGGGCAGATGTTCTGTGCCTCGGTACATTCTTCTAGAGATGTACCGCCGAAAGGTAGTCCCTTCACCTGGTCATTTGTGTGGAAATCCAAACTCCACTACATATCTGCATTTTATTTGTAGAGCCTAGTATGTTGTTAATAATGGTAACAATTTCGGCTATTTTCTTTTATTTGTGCAATAGACACTAGTATAATATAAAAGGATTTGATATGAAATGTTTTAGTTATGGTGAGGTAAAAACATGTCCGTGTTTATGTGTGGGCGTGTCTTACGAAATTTTTTTGTTTTGATAAAGGAAAAGTTTGGTAATTTAATGAATTCAGTTGAGTGTGTTTCTCACGCTGGTTTACCTAACTGATCCGGGCGTTCTTCCCTTTCAATACTCGGGTCAGACCGAGTATATTTACAGATTCAAATTTGGTGCTTTTGGAGCTTCAGCAGGAGAGCTGGAGATCTACATTTTCGTATACACATATCGGTTTTGATTATTGATTATCTGCTGCATTGCTTAGTTGTTTATATTATCAACAATTGTGAGGACAGGTTATTATTATTGTTCAGGCTGATAACTATTGATTGATTGTTGTGCTCTGATTTATATATGTATATATAGTTTCTGTTTTGTATAGATCATTGATATGATATTATATGTTTTCTGCTGCGATGTGAGATTCTGTATTGTTCTGTTTTGTTCTATCTCCTCTCTTTCTTCTCTTCTCTTCTTCTCTCTTCTTTTCTTTCTCTTGACTTTCCGTCAATTTGTGCTTTTTGGGTCGGACATGTGTGGTTTATTGTCGATTCAAAGGGTACAGATTTGCGAATCATCACATGTGGTATCAGAGCTTAGATTTTGTATATTCCTAAGCTTTGATGTATACTCAGTATATATAGGGGTAGTAGCATCCTAGATTGAGTTCGAGTGTGTGTGTGTGTGTGTGTGTGTGTGTATGAGCGCATATTGGTTAGTGAATATAAAAATGTTTTATATTATATTTGCTTATCCGTTGAGTTGTTTGTGAATTCTAGGGGTATGTGGGACACCATATTATCGATACGGATTTCTAAACACTTAAATGAGGCAAGTCAATGGGGTATCATTTAAAATTAGGTAAATGAAATAATTTAACCTCTATTATATTTTATAGATAAAGAAATAATTTTTCATGAATTGTTAAAGTGTATATAAATTGATTGTTGTTTGTTTGAAAATGTAAATATATATAAGTTAATAAAGTTGTTTGAATAATCAAAATAAAACAACAATTGTAAAAGAATAAATTATATAAGCAAATGAATTATAAAGTATGGAATTATAATTCATACGATTGAAATAATATTATATAGAAGAAATGAAACTATATAAGTTATAAATAAAATGGATTTAAACTATGAATTTGAAAATTTGATTTCTGTTGATTTTGAAAGTTATTTTTCAAAAGTTAAAGCGATTATACAATTATAAATATAGATAAGATAAATAAATTTGGAATGAATCTTATATAAGTGAAGTGAAATAAGTGAAATTATATAAGTATGATTTTATAAATGTGATTTATAAATAAAATATTTTTTTAAAAGAATATAAAGCACCGAATTCACTACTGTTGCTGGAAAATAATAAGGGTGATGACTACAGCATCATTAGTATCATTTTTGAGTTTCTATGTTATGGATTTGCTACCAATAGTAAATTGAAAATTTAAAATTTTGATATAATAAACAAATTTGAATTTAAAATCCAAGTTGTAATTGATAAAATATAAGTGAAATGAATTTTTGATTTATAATATGAAACAAATTTTTAGCTTTGGTAAAGTTGAAAGAAATTTAAGTTACTATAATAAGGTATATGATTTGAAATTTAACTAAAGAAAGGTTAAATAAATTAAATTGGATTTTAACTGGACTATATAAGTTATTGAAATAAAAAAAATTAAACTTTAGTGGTAAGTGATTATATAATATGAATTTGAATTTGAATAAGTTGTATAACTTATAAAAGGAGAAAATGTAAGTAAAATCAATTGTTAAAACAGTTAAACAATTTTTTTAAGTAAAACAAAATCTTAATTTGAATAAGTAATAAAATTTGACTTAAGTAAAAGTTAAATAAGATAGAAATTGAATTAAATTAGTAGTGAACTTAAGTTGCATAGTGAAAGTAAATGCAAGTGATTTGAAATAAAACATAACTTAAGTAATGTTGAATGAACTTGAATTTGATATCAAAAAAATGAATTACTAAAATGAATATGCAAAGCAAAGTTGAATAATAAGAAGTTAATGGACTGAAGTAGTTAAATGAAATATGAATTAAATGTAAATCAATCGAATCTAAATGAATTGATAGGGAATAATAGATGTAATTGTTAATTCATTAACAGCCAATGAAATTGGAAATTGAATAATTGAATGAAAGTCAAATTGAATATTAAACCTATTGAAATTGAATGTGTTAAACCAAATTGAATGTAATTAAAGTAAATAAAGTTGGTTATGTTGGATATGCATTGGATGTTAGTTGATTGTATAGAAATTCATATGAAATTGAATTAATGAAATTAATGCTAAATAATTGAATTCAGATTGGAAGTTAAGTGAATCTAAATAGAATTGAATTTGATTTGAATTTGAAGTGAACCAACTTGAATGCAAATTAGTAAATGTAAACTAATTGAATTTGAATGAATGAATGCTAGTATAATCCAATGTTAATGAATCAAATATGATTTAAATTGAAAATCAATTCAATGAATATTAATAAGAAGTGAATTTATATTGATTTGGTTATGGATTGATTGGATAGATATTGGATGTTAGTTGGATGATAGTTGTTTGATGTTTGAATTTTCTGCTTTTGATTGCATTTGCTATATTGGTATATATAGTCGTTGTATCGGTATAAGTTGTATATTGATATTATTTTCATATATACATGTTTCTCATTTGTTGTTGAGTATTTAGTAGGTGCGTACGACGCTTTCTTTGCATTTGAGCTTGCTTTCACGCTATATTAGCCGTATATGCTCGCTAATAATATATAAGATATATATCTCGGATTACATATCATACTTTTACACTTTTTTCCCTACGGGATGCCTCATCCTCAAAGATGAGATGCATATTTGTGATATATATGTATACATACATACATACATACATACATACATACATACATACATACATACATACATACATACATACATACATATATATATATATATATATATATATATATATATATATATTGTGATCCCACTACGATCGGACTGCGCAAAGGAGACGCTGGCGAATTTTTTTGAAAATTTAAGGTGTTGGAAAATTTGGAAAAAATTGGAAAATTTTGGACAACTAAATTTTTTGATATTTAGTTGAAAAGTTAAACGATATTAGTTGGTTTTGAAGAGATAACTAAGTATGATTGGAAAACTTAAGAAATTTTTTTGTAAGAAGTGTAACTAATGGATTTTGAGAAAAGTTAAAATGTTTAAATGAAATCGATATCTATTTTGAACGATTTGTTTTGAAAAGTTAATGGATTTTATGACTTTTTCTTGCTTGGTAATTTCGAGGACGAAATTCTTTTAAGTAGGGAAGAACGTAACGACTCAAAATTTCGGTCATTTGAAATTCATATATTTAATTAATTTTAAATATTTAGAAGTAAATTTTTTAAGTTGAATAACTTATATCTCGAATATCTTGATTTAAGTGGATAATTAAATTGTTAATTTAATATTTGAAATTGTGAAAATAATTGGAATTTGAATTTAATGTGAATAAAAATGATTTATAAATTTGAATCACATTCTATTTGAATTAGAATGATGTTAGAATTTTTTTAAAATTGAACTAAAAGTTAATCTGTAAAAATTAAGTATTTTAATATTTAATTAACATGTAAAAATAGCCATTTTGCAAACAGTCTTGGATTTTGACGAAACCAGTTTCATTAGATTCATAATTTTATATTATTGTAGGATGTCAAATTTCGTATTAATCAGATTTACGATTCATAATTTTATATTATTGTAGGATTTCAAATTTCGTATTAATCAGATTTACGGTTTGTCCAAGGGAAGCTAAAACGCTTAGAAATCTGTTTAATTGAATTTTAAATTTAAATAGTCGATTCGAAAACCCATCCTCCAAATACGATTGAATTGGCCCTCGATATATATTCCATTGCGTTTGTAAGAGGGGTAAAACCTTATAAACGCCAAGCGGCACGCTTCGTTTCGAGTTTGAAATTTTTGGAGATGAATAGTGTCGCAACACTTTCAATATAAGGCCACATTTTCACCATTTTTATCAAAACACTAATGGAACTAGGGCAGGCAGCCACTTCATTTTCAATGGATGAAATTGTTTGATTTTTCTTCCCTTAATCTCTCTTAATCCGTAAACAATTACGAAGAATGTTCAACTACAAAGTGATGGAGTTCGTCGAGTACTTCAGATCCATACGGCTATGATGGAATTTAAAGCTATGGATCGATGGCGAATTTATGATGAACGCCGCATGTTCATGTGCAAATTTCAAGGCATTGACGTTGATTTGGGGGTACGGTCAATGGGATATGATAGTGCTCACGATGAGTTTTTAATCGGTGGTATTGGATCGGCTTCACGATCAACGTGGGAGGAGGATAATTCAATTGAAATCAGCGGTAGGGTGGGTTTCACGAACGAGATGATTCGAACAGGAAGAAATAGAAACTGTGGCTAGATGTTAATCAAGGAAAAAGAGTGGTCGCGATCTGCTGCAGTGAAAATAACGACCTAGATCAAAAGGTTAAAAAAGTAAAGTAAAAGAAAATTGAAATTGTATTATTTTAATTCGTATAAACTTTGTAACATCATAACTTCTTTATACGAGATCCGTTTTTGACGAAACAAATTTCGTTAGGTCCGTATTGACAAAAATTACATTATAGAGCTGGTTTGAAGTTGATTGGAGCCAGTGGAAATTTTGGATAAAATTAAACGTATTCGGAATAAAACACCGCAACCACTATTGGAAGCAAGGTGAGTACAACTCACTCTTTCTAACCCACTGATATTTTTATACAAGTGAAAATAAATTTTATTTATGATGATTGATGATTGTTTGGATGATATATGATATATTGTATATATATTGATTGCTATTTGGATATATTCTTGCCTATTGGAGCAGATGAGACCCTGTACATTCCCGTGTATGAGCGGATGACCCTTTGTACGCGCGTCTGCCTCAAAGCGGACATTGTACATATATTTCTAATATGTATATTTGTTGCAGGTGACAGGTTGGAGGGATCCAACTGGATTCCTCACTGGTGTTGGTTTTATTTACAGATATTATGATATATACTGCTATCATATGATATATGATTTTTGGATGTCAATCCGATGTGATTAATGTATTTAGTGCTGATGTAGCATTAGGCCCATTTTTTGGTAATTTAAAAATGTTAAAGTGATGATTTCAAAATTTAAAAGGATTTTAAAGTGACTTTGAAAATATACGTTCTGTTGATTTTTGAATCTTTACAAAGAAATGAATTTATTTTGAATAAATAAAAGTTATAATTTTTATGTTATAAAAATTATGATTTTTGGGAATTTTACTTAAATGTGATTTTTTGAAATATGAAGTGGACTATTTTGTAAATAGATTAAATTGAGATTTTTGATTTATTATAAATGGTTTATGTAGAAGATTTATAAAATTGATATTTTATAAATTAAAATATAGGAATTATTAACAAGTTTTATAAGTTTTTAAAATGAAGTTATAAATGGATCTTATAAGTGAACAAGATTTATGTATTCATGAAGTTATAAAATGAATGGATTTTGTAAATAAATGATTTATAAGCAATTAAATTATAATCGGATTTTAGCATATAAATGAGATGAGTTTGGTTAATAAAGGGGTTTTATAAAATATAAATGTGATTTATCAACATAGTTTTAAAAATCCAAAATCAATTGATTTTATAAGTTAAATATTGAAATTTATTAAAAGAATTTCATCCACGATTTTGGAGAGTGGATAGTCTTTTAGTTTAATGTGCAATAGTAATGAATTTGGTTAGAGAATTATATTCACGATTTTGGATAGTGAATATTAATTTAAATAAGATGGATATTTTTGGAAAGTGATATTTTAAATGGATTTAAATGGTTTGAAGATGTTTTAAAATGTGTCGAGTATCGAATATATAGATTTCAACCTTCATTGTTGAAATAGACGTTTTTGAGAAATAAGGAAATGATGGACTGTAACACTGTTATTATAGTAAATGATTTTCAAAAGGAATTTTTTTTGTATAGTAGTGGGGATTATATATCTTTCTAATTTTCGAATCCCTATACTAGTGGTTTTGGGTTATCATAACGGTGTTTTACACAACAATCATTTTGACCCAACTAATTATATTAAGTGAATGTTTTCCTTAAAGAATAGAATATATACTTAATCCTGATTTGAGTATCTGTAATATTTTATAAGTGTTGAAAATAAATTGAATTGTGAATTACTTATTATTAAATAAGTATATGGAAATGTTTTCCATTATAGAAATTGAAATGGTTTTGAGAATATATCTTTTTAAAGATAATTTGAAGTGAATATTTGGCAAGTGACTTAATTAATAAAAGGTTAATTAAAAGGGCCTAATGGTTGTTTATGGCGCTAAATATTTGTTTGTTTGCTTTGATAGTTAAATAACCGAATATCAAATTTGGCCATTTTAATTCCTTGACTTGATGTGGAAACTATTTGGTCGTACACTTAGTACATAGCCTTCTCTGTAGGCTTGATTATCGTTTGTGTTGAGGATGTTAATTCGTATAGTGTGGAGAATTACTCCAATATACCGAGCTTCCTTCTTGGCCCGAAGGATAGCAAGTTGAAAGTTGGAGACGTGATAAGTTTATGAGACTTAGTTTCTTTATGAGGTTGAGAAATGCTTTTGCATTGTTGGTGCGAAGAGATTTGGATCGGATTTATCTGAAATCCATTTTGGACCAACGTATATTCGTTCAATTGTGCAGGTTATTGAACATATTGATATATAGGATTTTCATAGTGGGGTACTGCTTGTTGATTGTTTGGGGTTAAAATTCCAATATACATATAGTAGCAATGGTCTCTTCATTATGAAATATCCAATGCAAGGACTATTCGCTACTAATCCTAGGGATTTACCGACATAATGTGGTAAGAAAGTACATTCGGTTTGTCTTGTTCCTGGACAACTTGTATGGATATTTGTCTGACATTGCATTTCTAAAGATTATGTACATTGGTTTATACAAAAGTACATCAGTGTCGGCGGAGAAGGTAACTTCTCTTAGCTTAACACCCTCCTTAAGACACATAAGCTTAAGGGTTGTATTTTTGTGGAAGGCAATTAGTAGTCAACGGAAATGGCCGTGTGACATTCAAAGTGATGTGATAGTGATTTGTGAAAAGTAATCGTTACATCTAGCCTCATCAACTGAAAATGACCAAAATAGGGTTAGATGCCGCAAGGCTAAATGCTTCGTTCCCAAGTGGAGTATGATCATCCTCTTCTAGTTATATATTTATAGGCTATGACGTCGTGTATCTGATTATTGTGGTTTGTATAATAGGGGGCCTCGGTAAAAGTCGGTAATGATCGAAGAATGGCATATTCGGTACCATCTAGTTATAGAGGTGGGCCAATCTTGTGTTGGTAGAGGGCAGATTTCTATGCCTTGGTACATTCTTCTAGAGATGTACTACCAGAAGGTAGTCCATTCACCTGGTCATTTATATGGAAATCCAAGCTCCACTACGTATCTTCCATTTTATTTGTAGAACCTAATTTGCTAAAATTTAACAATGGTAACAATTTCGGCTATTTTGATTATTATTTGTGCAATAGACACTAATATAATATAAGAGGATTAGATATGAAATGTTTTAGTTATCGTAAGGTAAAAACATGTCCGTGTTCATGTGTAGGCGTGTCTTACGAGATACTTTTGTTTTGATAAAGGAAAAGTTTGATAATTTAATAAATTCAGTTGAGTGCTTTTCTCATGCTGGTTTACCAGACTGATCCGGACGTTCTTCCATTTCAATGTTCGAGTTAGACCGAGTATATTTACAGTTCAGATTTGGTGCTTTTGGAGCTGCAATAGGAGAGCTAAGATCTTCATTTTCGTATACAAGTATCGGCTTTGATCATTGATTATCTGCCACATTGCTTAGTTGTTTTTATTATCAGCAATTGTGAGGACATGTTATTATTACTATTTAGGCTAATAACTATTGATTGATTGTTGCACTCGGATTTATGTATGTAAATACAGTTTCTGTTTTGTAAAAATCATTGATATGTCATTATATGTTTTCCACTACGATGTGAGTTTTTGTATTGTTTTGTTTGGTTCTATCTTCTCTCTTTCTTCTCTTCTCATCTTTTCTTTTCTTTTCTTTCTCTTGATTTTCCGTCAGTCTGTGCTTTTTGGACCGGACATGTTTGGTTTATTGTCGATTCAAAGGGTACGGATTTGCGGATCGTCGCACCTCATAAATTTCTTGAAGGATTTTAAAGCATGGAGCCCTTTCACTTGAGCTCTCATCTTCTTGACAACTCGTGGTTGGTGAAGCTAGCGAGGAAGTGGGCTCCTCGCTTGATTGTTCAATCCTTGGTTGTTGCATTTCCTCCTTTAAGGTATAGAAAGAAGCTGTATTTCATTATGTGATCTTCATTTCCATTCTCCTTCTTCATCGAACACTATATCTCAACTAATTATTATCTTCCCTGTATCAGGATTGTAAAGGTTATAGCCTTTGGAGTTGGTGTCATAACCAATGAATATACTTCTCACTTTTTCATCCAATTTTCTTTGCTTCTCATCCGGTATATGTACATGAGTTATGCTTCCAAAGACTCTTTGATGAGAAATACCAGGCTTCCTTCCACTCCATGCTTCTTGTGGTGTCTTTCCCCACACACTTCTTGTTGAAGATCCGTTTGATAGATAAACCGCACATGCCACAAATTCTACCCAAAATTCCTTTGGTAGCCTTTTACTTTTAAGCATGCTTCTTATCATCTCAAGAATTGTCCTATTCTTCCTTTCCGCTACTCCATTTTGCTAGGAGGATTTAGACACTGTCAGTTGTTGTTTGATTCCATTATTTTCACAATATTTTGGAATTCTTTTAATGTGAACTCTCCTCCATAGTCAAATATCATGGCTTTAATCACAAGCCCACTTTCCTTCTCAACTTGGGCCTTGAACTTCTTGAAGTTCTCAAAAACCTCTGATTTCTCTTTTAAAAAGTACATCCATGTTTTTCTTGAAAAATCATTGATGAAAAGGAGGAAATAACTACTCTTACCAAGTGAACTTGGCTTGATCGGACCACACACATCCGTATGTATGGGTATCAATGGCTTTTTATCTCTTGAGAATGACTCCTTTGGAAAGCCCATTTTGAATTGATTTCTAAGTAAACATCCTTTGCAAACTTGATTAGGATGGTTTATGCATGGTAATCCTCTTACCATTTCCTTCTTAGAGAGCAATTCTAGTCCTTTAAAGTTAAGATGTCCAAAAAAAAGATGCCAAAGCCAAGAGGCATCTTTATAGCACACCTTAAGGCATTGTTCGACATCATTTTGAATGTTGAGCACATACATTCTATTTCTTGACATTGGTACCTTAGCAACAAATTTACTTTCACCGTCTCTTGTAGAAAGGTTATTACCTATTAATCGAATATCATAACCTTTCTATAAGAGTTGTCCTAGGCTCAAGATGTCGCTCTTCATATTTGGCACATAATAAACATTAGAAATAATTGGTGCTCTCCATTCTTCAATCGGATAAGAACCTTTCCTTTACCTTTCATTGCTATCTTTGATTCGTCTCCAAATGCGACGTTGCTCTTCACCGATTCACCAAGCTCCACAAACATATTTTTTATTCCCCACTTATTGTTGCTTGCACTACTATCTAGGTACCATTGATTTTCCTTACCCTTTTCATTTTTTTATGAGCCAATAGTGATATACCATCCTCTTGATTTTTTTTTTCAACGTAATTGGTCTTCTCTTCAACTTTATTGTTTCTTGGAGCTCTATATTTGGAAGCATAATGTTCAAATTTCTCACAATTGTAGCATTTAACATGTTACTTTCCATACCTTGAATTTCCTCTCCTACGACCTCTTATTGAGCTTTCTCCTCTTTTATTATTGTTGTTTTCATTGTTGGACCTTCAACCTCGTCCATGTCCATATCCATGACCTCTTCCTCTTTCTTGGCTACAACCCCATCTTTGTTGGCTTTGATTATTTTCATCTTTTTTTGAATCAATTCGTGTCTTAAGAACTTGCTCCACGGTTTCTTCCTTCTTCCTTTTCTTTTTTTATAAACTTGCAATGAGCTTAGAAGTTCCTCTATTGCTATGGTCTTAAAGTTTTTTGTTTCTTCAATGATGGCGATAGTACGTTCGAATTTTAGATCTAATGATCTAAGTATCTTCTCCATAATTATTACTTCTTCTAACTTCTCACCGTATCCTTTTAGATTATTACTAGCTACTAAAACTTTCGAGAAATAATTAGAAACAAGCTCACCTTCTTTCATGTGCAAAGTTTCAAACTTTCCTCTTAAAGTTTGAAGACGTACCTTTTTGACTTGATCAGCTCCCTTGTAAGATGTCCGAAGCTTCTCCAATGCTTCTTTTGCTAACTTTGATCCCTAACCTTCTCAAAAGTATCATTATCCAATGCTTGATAGATTAGATAAAGAGCCTTCTTGTCTCTCGTTCTTGAGTTTCTTAACTATCCATTTGAGTTTGAAATAAGCTACCTTCATTTTCTTGTATAGTATAGCCTTTCTCCACTGTTTGCCATGCGTCATGTGCTCCAAGGAGAGCCATCATCCTTAAGCTCCAATTGTCATAATCATTCTTATTAAGCATTGGAACTTGTAAGAGAATGCCGTTATTCAACATCTCTATCTTTTTTTGCAAGAATCTTAAAGTTCGAACACCACTTTGTTGAATATTTTTTATGAGAAAGAGGGAGAGAATATAAAAGGAGGTTTTTTGTAGAAATTTTTTCTTTTATTGATGGTATATTTCTTTCTTGATTGCTTGATACAAAATGATGAGAGAGCTCTTCTATTTATAAGAGTCCATAGACTATTCAAGAAACATGACTCCCTAAACAATTCGAGAAACATGACTCCATACATAATTCTTATTTCTACTAGAAAATTCAAAAGCTCTCAACAAACTACAGTAAATGCAAGAAGACTCTAAAAACTATAATACTAAGAATGTCAGGACCCGATTCTTCGACTCCCGAATATCGACATCAATACGTCCACTGTATCGAATGCCCATCAGTCGGATGCCGGAAGACCGAACACTGAGGGTTTTAAGAAAAAGAAAAAGAGAGAAGGAGAGAGAAAAGATAGAAAATAGAGGGAAAAGAAAATAGAAAATAGAACGGAACAGAAAACAACAGAACAATATCAGAATCTCACAATTCGCAGCGGAACAACATATAATAAATAAATGAATAATCTTTAAACAAAGAACTATATCAGTTATTACATTTTATACATTACATTACATTACATCATCATCAGAGTGTACAACAACAACAACATCAAACAGCGGAAAAGTAATACTATATACTAGTAATACGCCTTGCCATCCAGCTTGCTTCCAGCAACTCCAGAATATCCTGATAAACCTAACTCTTGACTGCCCGTGTGGAAATTGGTGGGCACCCAGAGTTTAGGAAGGAAAACAATAAACTCCGAGTCAGTCATGTGACTGGTGTGAGAACTCAAAACAGTTTATTTATCTTTGAAAACAAAATAGAGGAATATTTTTAAAGTCAATTCGCAATGCTTTTAAAAATGAGACTACCATCAGGCCAAGGAATTTCCCATTGCCACATGAGAATGCCTCTGGAAGGACATCCCCGAGAACCAAACCGGATCTCTGCCAACACCAGGCCGGGTTACCCCTAACTGGGTAACAACTGACAGGAATATGCCATCCCCCAGTCCCATTGGACCTTTAACCGGGCGCTCGTCACCATCATCACACAATCATAAATAAAGTGTTTCAACATGAGTAAGTATCTGGGCTCCATACCATGATACCACCCTTTCCAGAAGGAAATGCACATACCCTAAAGGGAGCTACCCCTCATAACCTTGCTGCATCTTTCCTGTTTTGACCATTCCGGGGTATGAGGCTCGACGAAGTCACGTCCACAAAAACACACTTTATACAAAAGCCATGCTTTTGGGTCAAAAAATGATCATAGAAATGATCACCAAGATAGACGATCAAACAAATGATCCTATCACAAATAATCAACACAATGATCATTTCACAGCAACACTTAGCATGTCACATTACCAAATTGGGAATATATCGCTGATAACATTCAACTACATAACCTCTGACCTCGTACGTCTCAGAGAAGGGTGTTAAGCTAAAAGAATAAATTCTCCGCCACTAACAGAAATATATTTGAAAGAAATCAGCTTTATATCTCAACTTGTAATGTCAGACATACAATCCATACAAGTCTGTTCCGGGCTCGAACAGAACCGAAGGCACTTACAAAGAAGTCCTTGCAATTCGGATAATCTCTAATCACGTCCGGACTTCCCATCACATATGGAGTCTCTATACCGTAGCTACTCGGTGCAAAGACAATCGACGAGTTGTCCTTTCGCTTTTGAAAATATCCGGTCTTCAACACCGGTCTTCGAATGCAATTCATAACGACGTATCACATATTCGGAATGGGTTATACGACCCCATGGTCCTTTCTCGGTTAACCCGAATAGTGAGCGCTTATTCAAAAATAAGTGTGGCATTCAAATTCAAACAAATCACATCAAATACCCATTCAAAGGGAAATATTAATAGTCGGTTATTGAACTATCAATGGATATGCACACATCACCAGTTTCCAAATAATTTTCCAAATTATTTATTTTCCAAAATATCTTTACAAGATATATTACTTTCAATACTTCAAAAATAAATCAATATTTATTTTTAAACAAGTTCCCCTTTCTTTTATAAATTCCATAGTGAATTTATATTTCACAATATCTACTGATATACGATTTTCAATAGGTTTCAATATTCCTTTTCAATTTATCTTCAAAAAGATAAATTCTCAAAATATTCACTTTATATTGGAAAACATTTCCATACTTATTAAATAAGTAATTCACGAACCTATTTATTTTCAACACTTGGAAAATATTCAATATACTTAAATCAAGATTAAGTATATATTTCATTCTTTAAGGAAATCATACTCTTAAACATATTTATTTGGGCCAAAACGAATGTGTAACGACCCAGAATTTTTATTAATTAAAATTTGAATATTTAATTTATTTTAAATATTAATGAGTGAATTTATAAGTCGAATAAATTTTATTTCGATTTATTGGATTTAATTGGATAATTAAATCGATAATTTAATAGGTTAAATTATGGAAATAATTGAAAATTGAGTTAAATATGATTGAAAATGATTTGTAAAATTTTATTTTATCATGTTGAAGTTAGAATGATATTTTAGAACTTTTAAAATCGAATTAAAAGTTTATTTGTGAAAATT
This sequence comes from Allium cepa, assembly GCA_030765085.1. Taxonomy (NCBI): domain Eukaryota; kingdom Viridiplantae; phylum Streptophyta; class Magnoliopsida; order Asparagales; family Amaryllidaceae; genus Allium; species Allium cepa. The sequence continues at coordinate 98,310,124 of CM060942.1, read as the reverse complement.
GAATATTTTAATATTTAATTATCGACTGTAAAATAGCAAATTTTTGAACAGTCTCAGAATTGAACGAAACCAGTTCCATTGGATCCGTAATATTTAGTTATTACCGGATTTCAATTTTCGTGTTAATCGGAGTTATCGTTTGATCGTGGCAGCTCGAAACGCATCGAATTATTTTTAATTTTAAATTTGGCGAGTCAAAATAGCCATTTTTCAAAAAGTCTCGGATTTCGACGAAACCAATTTCATCGGATCCGTAATGTGATATTATTGTAAGGTTTCAAATTTCAAGTCAGTTGGATTTACCGTTTGTCCGGTACGAATTAAAACGCCTAGAAATCGATTTAAATCGGTTTAATTTAAATTGAACGTTTACAGCCATAACTCGCACAGATGTCCGAATTAGCTTCCGAAAACTGTTCCATTGTGTCCGGAACGCGGGGTAAACCTTAGAAACGCTGGTTACGGCACGTAAATCGGAGTTCGGAATTTCCGGATGAATAGTGTCGATCGATTTTCCTATAAATAGCCCACTATCTCAAAAAAAAAAAAAAGGCAAAACCCTAAACCTAATTCTGTAGCCGCCAGTTGCAATATGAACGGCCAGAAATCATCTCCACTTCCTCCCTCAATCACTCACGATCCGTCAACAATTGGAGGAAGTTGTCAACATGAAAGTTGTAGAGGGGAGTGTGTTCTTCAAATCCATACGGATATGATGGGGTATGGCGCGACGAGGGGGGAGCAATTGGGGCCGAACCTGCAGATTTTCGCACGCATTTCGAGGGGTTTAGGGGGGGCCGAGCTTCAAGCCATGGGTGGTGGAGGTAGCTCTCGCGAAGAGCTTCGATTTGCAGGTGGTTTGATGTGATTTCGTCGAGAAATGAGCTTGCAATGTTAAACCCTAGTTGCTTGTTCATGGGTTGGTGGTTGCGGCCTCAACCTGGAGAAGAAGAACGTGAGAGGGAGAAGGGGATGGGCGGCCAGATCTGATGCAAGATGAAATGGAGGGTCCTGATGAGTTTGAGGTTAAAAATTATAAATTAATGTGTAATTTTAGTTATTAAAATTCGAGTAAACTTCAAATATTCATAACTTTTTCATACGAGGTCGAAAACGCGCGAAACAAGTAGCGTTGGAATCGTATGGACGAGCACTACGCGATGAAATTAGATTGGAGTCGTTTGGAGTTAGTGAGAATTTTGAGTAAAATTAAACGTCCGTTTAATTTTATTCGAAATAAATCGCTAAAACGAAATTTAAATCAAGGTGAGAACTTCTCACTCAATCGAAATGGTTTCGATTTTATTTTAAATAGTTAGATTTAAAATATTTGAATGCATGTTTGAATGATGATTGATATTTATTGATTGTTAAAATAGACATTATGCGCCGTTAGTAAGCGGATGTTATTTATTAAAAACATATACCGCGAATATTTCATAAACAGTGAAATTGGTATTATAAATAATATCAATATATATATATATATTGGCATATGTATATATTGCAGTTGTTGATTTCCCGTATTTTTTAGCGGATGAGACCCTATTACGCCGTTATTAAGCGGATAATATTTAAATCCCATATACCGCGATAATTTCGTACTGGAGCGAAATTGGTATTGTGCTAATGTTTGTGGATGCAGGAAAACAGGTTGGAGGGATCCAACTGGATTCCTCAACAGTTTTTATTTAATTTCAGATATTTTGATATTTGATTGATTATCATATACGATATATGATGTTGTTGTTGTCGTGATTGACTATTTGATATGTAGCATCATTGGACCAAACTTTGAAAATTTAAAAATGATTTTTAAAAGTGATTTTTGAAAATATACTATATTTTTGGAATTGATCCATGTTAAATAAATAAACGTTATAATTTTAAAAGTTATAAAATTATGGTTTTTGTGAAATAAAGTTAAAAGCCGATTTTTGAGAAATAAGGGTTGATGATTTTATAAAATAGTAAAATCGGAATTTTTGAATTTATTGTGAAAAGTTGAAATATAGGATTTATAAAATTTAATTATTTTATGAATCAAAATGGTGAAATAATAAAAGAGATTAAAGACGTTTTAAAGAATAATATAAATTGATTTATATTAAGAGATTTATAAATGGATATTTATAAATTGAAATATGGACATTATAAAACGAGTTTTTATAAGTGTTTGAATGAAGTGAAAATGAATTTCATAATTGAATGGAATTCATAGAATTATAAACGGTGAAGTTATTAATGGAATTTTATAAGCAGTAGGTTTATAAAATTTATAAAGTTATTAAAAGAATGGTTTTGGATAAATAATTGAATCTTATAAGTTATAAGATTTATAATTATGAAATTCAAAGGAACGATGGTGCAAACAAATAAATTATAAGTATTTTACTTATAATATAAACTTTTGGTTTATAATTGAGTTATGAATTGAATAGGTTAATAATGGAATTTATAAACGATGTTTTATAAATTCGCAAACGACTTATTTTGATAAGTAAATTGTTGAAACTTATTAATGGAGTTATATTCACGTTTTTGACTGTGAATAATCCTTTAAAATGAAATATATAAAGGGATGAAATTTGTTAACGTAGTTTATTCACGTTTTTGAATAGTGAATAACACGTTAAAGAAAATGTTTGAATGTGATGTTTTAAATAGAATTAAAACGATCTAACGATGTTTTTAAACATGTTAAGATTTGAAACATAGATTTCAACATTTATTGTTGGAATAGACGTTTTCGAGAAATAAAAGGAAATAGTGGACTATAACACCGTTGTTATAGTAAATGATTTCCGAAAGGAAATGTTTTGTATAGTATTGGGATTTATATATCTATTTAAATTTCGAATCCCTATACTAGTGATTTTGGGTTGTCGTAACGATGTTTTACGCAACATTCGTTTTGGCCCAAATAAATATGTTTAAGAGAATGATTTCCTTAAAGAATGAAATATATACTTAATCTCGATTTAAGTATATTGAATATTTTCCAAGTGTTGAAAATAAATAAAATTTGTGAATTACTTATGAATTTATAAGTATGGAAATGTTTTCCAATATAAAGTGAATATTTTGAGAATTTATCTTTTTAAAGATAAATTGAAAAGAAATATTGAAATGAATAATTGAAATCGAATATTCATAGATATTTTGGATTTTAAATTCACTAAGAAATTTATAAAGGAAAGGGGAATTTGTTTAAAAATAAATATTGATTTATTTTTGAAGTATGAAATAATATATCTTGTAAAGATATTTTTGGAAAATAAATAATTTGGAAAATTATTTGGAAACTGGTGATGTGTGCATATCCATTGATAGTTCAATAACCGACTATCAATATTTCCCTTTGAATGGGTAATTGATGTGATTTGTTTGAATTTGAATGCCACACTTATTTTTGAATAAGCGCTCACTATTCGGGTTAACCGGGAAAGGACCATGGGGTCGTATAACCCATTCCGAATATGTGATACGTCGTTGTGAATTGCATTGAAGATCGGTGTTGAAGACCCGGTATTTGCAAAAGCGATAGGATGACCTGTCGATTGACTCTGCACCGAGTAGCTACGGTATTGAGTTCTCCATATGTGATGGTGAATCCGATCAGGATTGTGGATATCCGGATTGCAAGGACTTCTTTGTAAGTGCCTTCGGTTTTGTTCGAGCCCGGAACAGACTTGTATGGATTGTATGTCTGACATTACAAGTTGAGATATAAAGCCGATTTCTTTCAAATATATTTCTGTTGGTGGCGGAGAATTTATTCTTTTAGCTTAACACCCTTCTCTGAGACGTACGTGCTCAGAGGTTATATAGTTGAAGTTATCAGCGATATATTCCCAATTTGGTAATGTGACATGCTGAGTGATGCTGAGATGATCATTGTGTTGATTATTTGTGATAGGATCGTTTATTTGATCGTCTATCCTTGTGATCATTGTGTTGATCATTTGTTGACCCGAAGCATGGCTTTTGTACAAAGTATGTTTTTGTGGACGTGAATTCGTCGAGCCTCACACCCCGTGAATGGTCAAAACAGGAAAGATGCGGCAAGGTTATGAGGGGTAGCGCCCTTTAGGATGTGTGCATTTCCTTCTGGAAAAGGGTGGTATCATGGTATGGAGCCCAGATACTTACTCATGTTGAAAACACTTTGTTATGATTGTGTGAATTGATTACGAGCGCTCGGTGAAAAGGTCCCAAAGGACCGGGGGATGGCATATTCGGTCAGTTGTTACTCAGTTAGGGGTAACCCGGCCTTGTGTTGGTAGAGATCCGGTTTGGTTCTCGGGGATGTCCATCCAGAGGCATTCTCATGTGGCAATGGGAAGTTCCTTGGCCTGATCATTCGTTGGAAATCCAATTCCCAATACGAAACTTGTACGGTATTAGTTGTAGAACCTGCCATTCACTTATGGTAGTCACCACTGTTTGGATGGTAGCTATAGTAGGCATAGTTCGAAATGTCTATGTTGGCTAAGATTTATATTCTACTTTCGAAATATTTCTCTATACTATGCACTAGTAATAATATCAAATGTTATTTTAAATGCGTATCAAGCATCTTTGACTATCATAAGGAGAAATCTCCTCCGATTCTGCGTTTGCATTGTGTGTGTGTGCGGGAGGCCTTATGGTAGTCTCATTTTTAAAAGCATTGCGAATTGACTTTAAAAATATTCCTCTATTTTGTTTTCAAAGATAAATAAACTGTTTTGAGTTCTCACACCAGTCACATGACTGACTCGGAGTTTATTGTTTTCCTTCCTAAACTCTGGGTGCCCACCAATTTCCACACGGGCAGTTAAGAGTTAGGTTCATCAGGATATTCTAGATATTTAGGAGTTGCTGGAGGCAAGATGGATGGCATGGCGTATTACTAGTTATATAGTACTTCTTTTTCCGCTGTTTGTTTGATGTTGTATACTCCGATGATATGATGTAATGAAATGTATAATATGTAATAACTGATAGTTCTTTGTTTAAAGATTATTCATTTATTATTATATGTTGTTCCGCTGCGAATTGTGAGATTCTGATGTTGTTCTGTTGTTTTCTGTCCCGTTCTATTCTATTTTCTTCTATTTTCTTTCTGTTCTATGTTCTATCCTCTTTTTCTTCTATTTAAAAAAAATTTCTATTTTTCTGTTTTTCTATTTTCTTCTACCTCTTTCTTTTCTTAAATTCTTTTTAAAAACAATAACATTCCGTGTTTCCGGCCTTCGATTTCTCGGCAGTCGATAAAGTGAGTGTCGATGTTGAATTTTCGAAAGTCGAAAATTTTCGGGGCGTTACATTTGGTATCAGAGCATATGGTTAAGCGACAACCATGGTTCTGTTGGGTATTATTCATTAGAGATAGAGTCAGTAGTACTCTAGAATGAATTTGAGTGTAATAATAGCTATGAGAGCGTATTTGTTAGTGAATATGAAATTGTTTTATATTGTGATGATTGGTTTGTTGAGTGGTATATAGATTCTGGTTAATACGAGTAATTAACGTTGTTGATAGGGATCTCTAAACACTTGAATAGAACAATTCGGCACAATATTGTTTTAAATTGGGTAAATGAAATAATTTTACCTTGATTATATTTTATATATAAAGGAATAATTTTTTGGAATTATTAAAGTGTATATAAGTTGATTGTTTAGTTGTTTGAATAATCTAAATAAAAGAATAATTGTATAAGCAAAAGAATTACAAGAATTGAATTATAATTAATGTGATTTACAATTGTGAAATAAAACTTATATATGTAAGAAGTGAAACTAATGAATATATTTATGAATATGAGTTGTAAATATAAAAATGAATTTAAGTTATGTGAAAACAAGTGATGTTTGTAAATGGAATATAACTTAAGTGTTGTTGAATGAAATTGATATTGATATCAAAGTAAAATAATAAAGTGAAGTGATAGATATGAACTTGAGTTATATAAATGAAATTCAACTTTTGTAATAGAATTGAATTGAATGAATGGATTGAATATTAATCAATTAAATGTGAATAATTGATATTGAATAATGAATATAGGTGTTAATTCATTAAAATCTAATGTTATTGGAAGTTGAATAATTGAATGAAAATCAATTAATTTAAACCAATTGATAAGCAAAGGAATTTGGTTGTAATTATATATACATTGGTTGTTATATGATTGTTGATTGATTATATGTAATTCATTAAGTAGTTAATGAAATTGATAGCTAAAGTAATTGAAATTCAATTGGAAGTTAAGTGAATCTTGAATAGGATTGAATTTGAATTGGAAGTGAACCAACTGAATATGAATTAGTGAATATAAGCAAGTTGAAAATGAATGTTAGTAAACCCAATGTAAATGAATCAAATGTGATTTAAATTGAAAACCAATTCATTGAATATTAATGAGAATATAAATGAATATTTATTGGTTATGAATTGTTGGATGATAGTTGGTTGATGGTTGAATATAATTGCTTTATTGCAGTTGCTATGTTGACATATATAGTTATTATGTTGCTATATGTTGTATATTGATACTATTGTCTATATACATGATTCTCATGTTGTTTGTTGAGTGATTAGTAGGTGCGGATCGCGTTTGCTTCGCATTTGGAGCTCGCTTTCGCGCTATATTAGCCGTATATGCTTGCTAATAAAATATAAGGTACATATCTCGAATTAAATATCGTACTTTTACATTTTTTTCCCTGCGGGATACCTCATTACTTGATGAGATGTATATTTGTGATATATATACTGTCATTTTTTTCGGATCGAGCCGCGCAAAGGAGACTATGGCGAATTTTTCCGGAAATTTAAGGCGTTAGAAAATTTTTGAGAAAATTGGAAAATTTTGAAAACTTTAACTTTGTTTTAGAGTTGAAAGTTAAACAATTGTAGTTGTTTTTGAAAAGATAACTAAGTATGATTTGGAAACTTAGTAAAGTATTGTAAGAAGTTTAACTATGAATTTTGGGAAAATTAATAGATTCTGTAAATTTTCTTACTTGTTAATTTCGAGGACGAAATTCTTTTAAGGGGGAAAGATTGTAACGACCCAGAATTTTTATTAATTAAAATTTGAATATTTAATTTATTTTAAATATTAATGAGTGAATTTATAAGTCGAATAAATTTTATTTCGATTTATTGGATTTAATTGGATAATTAAATCGATAATTTAATAGGTTAAATTATGGAAATAATTGAAAATTGAGTTAAATATGATTGAAAATGATTTGTAAAATTTTATTTTATCATGTTGAAGTTAGAATGATATTTTAGAACTTTTAAAATCGAATTAAAAGTTTATTTGTGAAAATTGAATATTTTAATATTTAATTATCGACTGTAAAATAGCAAATTTTTGAACAGTCTCAGAATTGAACGAAACCAGTTCCATTGGATCCGTAATAGTTAGTTATTACCAGATTTCAATTTTCGTGTCAATCGGAGTTATCGTTTGATCGTGGCAGCTCGAAACGCATCGAATTATTTTTAATTTTAAATTTGGCGAGTCAAAATAGCCATTTTTCAAAAAGTCTCGGATTTCGACGAAACCAGTTTCATCGGATCCGTAATGTGATATTATTGTAAGGTTTCAAATTTCAAGTCAATTGGATTTACCGTTTGTCCGGTACGAATTAAAACGCCTAGAAATCGATTTAAATCGGTTTAATTTAAATTGAACGTTTACAGCCATAACTCGCACAGATGTCCGAATTAGCTTCCGAAACCTGTTCCATTGTGTCCGGAACGCGGGGTAAATCTTAGAAACACTGGTTACGGCGCGTAAATCGGAGTTCGGAATTTCCGGATGAATAGTGTCGATCGATTTTCCTATAAATAGCCCACTATCTCAAAAAAAAAAAAAGGCAAAACCCTAAACCTAATTCTGTAGCCGCCAGTTGCAATATGAACGGCCAGAAATCATCTCCACTTCCTCTCTCAATCACTCACGATCCGTCAACAATTGGAGGAAGTTGTCAACATGAAAGTTGTAGAGGGGAGTGTGTTCTTCAAATCCATACGGATATGATGGGGTATGGCGCGACGAGGGGGGAGCAATTGGGGACGAACCTGCAGATTTTCGCACGCATTTCGAGGGGTTTAGGGGGGGCCGAGCTTCAAGCCATGGGTGGTGGAGGTAGCTCTCGCGAAGAGCTTCGATTTGCAGGTGGTTTGATGTGATTTCGTCGAGAAATGAGCTTGCAATGTTAAACCCTAGTTGCTTGTTCATGGGTTGGTGGTTGCGGCCTCAACCTGGAGAAGAAGAACGTGAGAGGGAGAAGGGGATGGGCGGCCAGATCTGATGCAAGATGAAATGGAGGGTCCTGATGAGTTTAAGGTTAAAAATTATAAATTAATGTGTAATTTTAGTTATTAAAATTCGAGTAAACTTCAAATATTCATAACTTTTTCATACGAGGTCGAAAACGCGCGAAACAAGAAGCGTTGGAATCGTATGGACGAGCACTACGCGACGAAATTGGATTGGAGTTGTTTGGAGTTAGTGAGAATTTTGAGTAAAATTAAACGTCCGTTTAATTTTATTCGAAATAAATCGCTAAAACGAAATTTAAATCAAGGTGAGAACTTCTCACTCAATCGAAATGGTTTCGATTTTATTTTAAATAGTTAGATTTAAAATATTTGAATGCATGTTTGAATGATGATTGATATTTATTGATTGTTAAAATAGACATTATGCGCCGTTAGTAAGCGGATGTTATTTATTAAAAACATATACCGCGAATATTTCATAAACAGTGAAATTGGTATTATAAATAATATCAATATATATATATATATTGGCATATGTATATATTGCAGTTGTTGATTTCCCGTATTTTTTAGCGGATGAGACCCTATTACGCCGTTATTAAGCGGATAATATTTAAATCCCATATACCGCGATAATTTCGTACTGGAGCGAAATTGGTATTGTGCTAATGTTTGTGGATGCAGGAAAACAGGTTGGAGGGATCCAACTGGATTCCTCAACAGTTTTTATTTAATTTCAGATATTTTGATATTTGATTGATTATCATATACGATATATGATGTTGTTGTTGTCGTGATTGACTATTTGATATGTAGCATCATTGGACCAAACTTTGAAAATTTAAAAATGATTTTTAAAAGTGATTTTTGAAAATATACTATATTTTTGGAATTGATCCATGTTAAATAAATAAACGTTATAATTTTAAAAGTTATAAAATTATGGTTTTTGTGAAATAAAGTTAAAAGCCGATTTTTGAGAAATAAGGGTTGATGATTTTATAAAATAGTAAAATCGGAATTTTTGAATTTATTGTGAAAAGTTGAAATATAGGATTTATAAAATTTAATTATTTTATGAATCAAAATGGTGAAATAATAAAAGAGATTAAAGACGTTTTAAAGAATAATATAAATTGATTTATATTAAGAGATTTATAAATGGATATTTATAAATTGAAATATGGACATTATAAAACGAGTTTTTATAAGTGTTTGAATGAAGTGAAAATGAATTTCATAATTGAATGGAATTCATAGAATTATAAACGGTGAAGTTATTAATGGAATTTTATAAGCAGTAGGTTTATAAAATTTATAAAGTTATTAAAAGAATGGTTTTGGATAAATAATTGAATCTTATAAGTTATAAGATTTATAATTATGAAATTCAAAGGAACGATGGTGCAAACAAATAAATTATAAGTATTTTACTTATAATATAAACTTTTGGTTTATAATTGAGTTATGAATTGAATAGGTTAATAATGGAATTTATAAACGATGTTTTATAAATTCGCAAACGACTTATTTTGATAAGTAAATTGTTGAAACTTATTAATGGAGTTATATTCACGTTTTTGACTGTGAATAATCCTTTGAAATGAAATATATAAAGGGATGAAATTTGTTAACGTAGTTTATTCACGTTTTTGAATAGTGAATAACACGTTAAAGAAAATGTTTGAATGTGATGTTTTAAATAGAATTAAAACGATCTAACGATGTTTTTAAACATGTTAAGATTTGAAACATAGATTTCAACATTTATTGTTGGAATAGACGTTTTTGAGAAATAAAAGGAAATAGTGGACTATAACACCGTTGTTATAGTAAATGATTTCCGAAAGGAAATGTTTTGTATAGTATTGGGATTTATATATCTATTTAAATTTCGAATCCCTATACTAGTGATTTTGGGTTGTCGTAACGATGTTTTACGCAACATTCGTTTTGGCCCAAATAAATATGTTTAAGAGAATGATTTCCTTAAAGAATGAAATATATACTTAATCTCGATTTAAGTATATTGAATATTTTCCAAGTGTTGAAAATAAATAAAATTTGTGAATTACTTATGAATTTATAAGTATGGAAATGTTTTCCAATATAAAGTGAATATTTTGAGAATTTATCTTTTTAAAGATAAATTGAAAAGAAATATTGAAATGAATAATTGAAATCGAATATTCATAGATATTTTGGATTTTAAATTCACTAAGAAATTTATAAAGGAAAGGGGAATTTGTTTAAAAATAAATATTGATTTATTTTTGAAGTATGAAATAATATATCTTGTAAAGATATTTTTGGAAAATAAATAATTTGGAAAATTATTTGGAAACTGGTGATGTGTGCATATCCATTGATAGTTCAATAACCGACTATCAATATTTCCCTTTGAATGGGTAATTGATGTGATTTGTTTGAATTTGAATGCCACACTTATTTTTGAATAAGCGCTCACTATTCGGGTTAACCGGGAAAGGACCATGGGGTCGTATAACCCATTCCGAATATGTGATACGTCGTTGTGAATTGCATTGAAGATCGGTGTTGAAGACCCGGATTTGCAAAAGCGATAGGATGACCTGTCGATTGACTCTGCACCGAGTAGCTACGGTATTGAGTTCTCCATATGTGATGGTGAATCCGATCAGGATTGTGGATATCCGGATTGCAAGGACTTCTTTGTAAGTGCCTTCGATTTTGTTCGAGCCCGGAACAGACTTGTATGGATTGTATGTCTGACATTACAAGTTGAGATATAAAGCCGATTTCTTTCAAATATATTTCTGTTGGTGGCGGAGAATTTATTCTTTTAGCTTAACACCCTTCTCTGAGACGTACGTGCTCAGAGGTTATATAGTTGAAGTTATCAGCGATATATTCCCAATTTGGTAATGTGACATGCTGAGTGATGCTGAGATGATCATTGTGTTGATTATTTGTGATAGGATCGTTTATTTGATCGTCTATCCTTGTGATCATTGTGTTGATCATTTGTTGACCCGAAGCATGGCTTTTGTACAAAGTATGTTTTTGTGGACGTGAATTCGTCGAGCCTCACACCCCGTGAATGGTCAAAACAGGAAAGATGCGGCAAGGTTATGAGGGGTAGCGCCCTTTAGGATGTGTGCATTTCCTTCTGGAAAAGGGTGGTATCATGGTATGGAGCCCAGATACTTACTCATGTTGAAAACACTTTGTTATGATTGTGTGAATTGATTACGAGCGCTCGGTGAAAAGGTCCCAAAGGACCGGGGGATGGCATATTCGGTCAGTTGTTACTCAGTTAGGGGTAACCCGGCCTTGTGTTGGTAGAGATCCGGTTTGGTTCTCGGGGATGTCCATCCAGAGGCATTCTCATGTGGCAATGGGAAGTTCCTTGGCCTGATCATTCGTTGGAAATCCAATTCCCAATACGAAACTTGTACGGTATTAGTTGTAGAACCTGCCATTCACTTATGGTGGTCACCACTGTTTGGATGGTAGCTATAGTAGGCATAGTTCGAAATGTCTATGTTGGCTAAGATTTATATTCTACTTTCGAAATATTTCTCTACACTATGCACTAGTAATAATATCAAATGTTATTTTAAATGCGTATCAAGCATCTTTGACTATCATAAGGAGAAATCTCCTCCGATTCTGCGTTTGCATTGCGTGTGTGTGCGGGAGGCCTTATGGTAGTCTCATTTTTAAAAGCATTGCGAATTGACTTTAAAAATATTCCTCTATTTTGTTTTCAAAGATAAATAAACTGTTTTGAGTTCTCACACCAGTCACATGACTGACTCGGAGTTTATTGTTTTCCTTCCTAAACTCTGGGTGCCCACCAATTTCCACACGGGCAGTTAAGAGTTAGGTTCATCAGGATATTCTGGATATTCAGGAGTTGCTGGAGGCAAGATGGATGGCATGGCGTATTACTAGTTATATAGTACTTCTTTTTCCGCTGTTTGTTTGATGTTGTATACTCTGATGATATGATGTAATGAAATGTATAATATGTAATAACTGATAGTTCTTTGTTTAAAGATTATTCATTTATTATTATATGTTGTTGCGCTGCGAATTGTGAGATTCTGATGTTGTTCTGTTGTTTTCTGTCCCGTTCTATTCTATTTTCTTCTATTTTCTTTCTGTTCTATGTTCTATCCTCTTTTTCTTCTATTTAAATTTTTTTTTCTATTTTTCTGTTTTTCTATTTTCTTCTACCTCTTTCTTTTCTTAAATTCTTTTTAAAAACAATAACATTCCGTGTTTCCGGCCTTCGATTTCTCGGCAGTCGATAAAGTGAGTGTCGATGTTGAATTTTCGAAAGTCGAAAATTTTCGGGGCGTTACAGAATGTTACGTAAAACATCGTTACGACAACCCAAAATCACTAGTATAGGGATTTGAAATTAAAATAGATATATAAATCCCAATACTATACAAAACATTTCCTTTCGGAAATCATTTACTATAACAACAGTGTTATAGTCCACCATTTCCTTTTATTTCTCGAAAACGTCTATTTCAACAATAAATGTTGAAATCTATGGTTTCAATCATAACACATTTTAAAACATCGTTAGATCGTTTTAATTCTATTTAAAACTTCAAATCTAAACATTTTCTTTAACATATTATTCACTATTCAAAAACGTGAATATACTACGTTAACCAATTTCATCATTTCTATACATTTCATTTTAAAGGATTATTCACTGTCTAAAACGTGAATATAGCTCCATAAATAAGTTATAACAATTTTCTTATCAAAATAAGTCGTTTGTGGATTTATAAAACAACGTTTATAAATTCCTTTATTAACCTGTTCAATTTATATCTCGATGATATACTAAAAATTCATATTATAAGTCAAATGCTTATAAAACGATTATTTTACAAAATCGTTCTTTTAAAGACTTTCCAAATTATAAATCTTATAACTTATAAGATTCATTTATTTAACCAAATCTATTCTTCAAATAACTTTACAAATTTTATAAACCTACTGCTTATAAAATTTCATTTATAACTTCACCGTTTATAATTCTATAAATTTCATTCATTTATGAAATTCATTCACAATTCATTCTAACACTTACAAAAGCTCGTTTTATAATTCAAATATTTTAATTTATAAATTATCAATTTATAAATCTTTTATATAAATCAATTTATATTATTCTTTTAAAACATCTTTAAACTCTTTTATAATTTCATCATTTTGATTTATAAAATAATCAAATTTTATAAATCCTATATTTAAACCTTTATAATAAATTCAAAAATCCCGATTTAAACTATTTTATAAAATCATTAACCCATATTTCTCAAAAATCAGCTTTTAACTATATTTCTCAAAAATCATAATTTTTATAACATTAAAAATTATATCGTTATTTATTTAAAATGGATCAATTCCAAAAATATAGTATATTTTCAAAAATCACTTTAAAAACCATTTTAAAATTCCAAAATTTGGTCCAATGATGCTACACCCCAAATAGTCAATCACGACAACAACGACATCATATATCGATATGATAGTCCATCAAATATCAAAATATCTGAAATCAAATAAATACTGTTGAGGAATCCAGTTGGATCCCTCCAACCTGTTTTCCTGCATCCACAAACATTGGCACAATACCAATTCCGCTCCAGTACGGAATTATCGCGGTATATGGGATTTAAAATTTTATCCGCTTAATAGACGGCGCAATAGGGTCTCATCCGCTAAACAATGCAGGAAATCAATCAACTGCAATATATACATATGCCAATATATATATATATTGCTATTATATATAATACCAATTTCACTGTTTATGAAATATTCGCGGTATATGTTTTTAATAAATAACATCCTCTTACTAACGGCGCATAATGTCTATTTTAACAATCAATAGATAACAATCATCATTCAAACATGCATTCAAATATTTTAAATCTAACTATTTAAAATAAAATCGAAACTGATTCGATTGAGTGAGAAGTTCGCACCTTGATTTCAATTCCGTTTTAGCGATTTATTTCGAATAAAATTAAACGGACGTTTAATTTTACCCGAAATTCTCACTAACTCCAAACGACTCCAATCCAATTCCATAGCGTAGTGCTTGTCCATACGATTCCAACGCAACTGGTTTCGCGCGTTTTCGACCTCGTATGAAAAAGTTATGATTTTATGAAGATTGCACGATTTTATATAACTAAATTTACAACTTTATTAATTTTTTTTAACCTATATCAAATCTCAGCCACTAGATTTCCTACAACCTGCAATCTTGCCCGTCCCCTTCCTCATCTCCTTTCTCACGTTTCTACAGGTAGAACCGAAATAAGAAACCCATCAAGCTCCAATTAGGGTTAAATTATGCAACCTCCTCGCCGACATCCACCACGATCAGAAGCTTCCATCTTGAAGAGCATCTCGAACACCACCTCCTCCAGCCATCATGCGCAACTCGGCTGCACCCTCACCCTCGATTTGCGTGCGCAAGTCGCAGCTATCGGCCCCCCTTAACTCCCCCTCTGACGCTCCAAACACGATCATCACCATATAGAATCAAAGCTCTCATCGAGCTCTTCGACTTTGTAGTTGAGCATTTCTTCTAATTGTATATAGATTGAGAGAGATTAAGAGAATAAAATGATGAATTCCTGGCCTTTGATTTAGGGGTGGCGGCTGGCTATAGGATTAGGGTTTTGTTATTTTTTTTTATTTGTGAAGGTGGGCTATTTATAGGAAAACGAACGACACTATTCATCCGGGTTTTCTAAACTCCGATTCACGCACCGTAACCAGCGTTTCTAGGGTTTACCCCGCGTTCTGGACACAATGGAATAGGTTTCGAAAGCTAATTCGATCATCTGTGCGAGTTATGGCAATAAACGTTCAATTTGAATTAAACCGATTTAAACGATTTTCTAGGCGTTTTAGCTTGTACCGGACAAACGGTAAATCCAATTGACACGAAATTTTAAACCTTACAATAATATCACATTACGGATCCGATGAAACTGGTTTCGTCGAAATCCGAGACTTTTTGAAAAATGGCTATTTTAACTCGCCAAATTAATATTAAAAATAATTCGATGCGTTTCGAGCTGCCACGATCAAACGATAACTCCGATTGCTACGAAATTTGAAATCCTGTAATAACTAACTATTACGGATCCAATGAAACTAGTTTCGTCCAATTCTGAGACTGTTCAAAAATTGGCTAATTTCACTAGTCGATTTAATAAAATATTCAATTTTCACAATTTAACTTTTAATTCGATTTTGAAAGTTCTAAAATATCATTCTAGCTTCAATATGATAAAATAAAATTTTACAAATCATTTTCAATCATATTTAACCCAATTTTCAATTATTTCCATAATTTAACATATTAAATTATCGATTTAATTATTCAATTAAATCCAATTATTCAAATTAAATGTTATTCGACTTATAATTTCACTTATTAATATTTAAAATTAATTAAATATTCAAATTTTAATTAAATAAAATTCTGGGTCGTTACAATCTTCCCCCCTTAAAAGAATTTCGTCATCGAAATTAACAAGTAAGAAAAGTTACAGAATCTATTAACTTTCCAAAATCCATAGTTAAATTTCTTACAAAACTTTACTAAGTTTTCAAATCACACTTAGTTATCTTTTCAAAAACAACTACTATTGTTTAACTTTCAATTCCAAATCAAAGTTATAGTTTTCAAAACTTTCCAATTTTCTCAAATTTTTTCTAACGCCTTAAATTTTCGGAAAAATTCGCCATAGTCTCCTTTGCGCGGCTCGATCTGAGAAAAAATGACAGTGTATATATCACAAATATACATCTCATCAAGTAATGAGGCATCCCGCAGGGAAAAAAAAAGTATAAAAGTACGGTATGTAATCCGAGATATGTACCTTATATTTTATTAGCGAGCATATACGGCTAATATAGCGCGAAAGCGAGCTCCAAATGCAAAGCAAACGCGATCCGCACCTACTAAACACTCAACAAACAACATGAGAATCATGCATAGATGAAAATAGTATCGATATACAACATATAGCAACATAATAACTATATATGCCAACATAGCAAATGTAGTAAAAGCAACAAATGCAAACATCAACCAACTATCATCCAACTAACATTCATAACCAATAAATATTCATTCATATTCTCATTAATATTCCATGAATTGGTTTTCAATTTAAATCTTAACAGTGGATGTTTTTACTAACATTCATTTTCAATTAGTTTATATTAACTAATTCATATTCAAGTTGGTTCACTTCCAAATCAAATTCAATCCTATTTAAAATTCACTTAACTTCCAATTGAATTCCAATTACTTTAGCTTCCAATTTCATTAATACTTAATGAATTATATACAATCAACTAACAACCATATAACAACCAAAGTATATTCATTTCAACCAAATTCCTTTGCTTATATTCATTCAATTTGGTTTAAATTGATTTTCATTCAACTATTCAACTTTCCATAACATTAGATTTTAATGAATTAACACTTATATTCATTATTTCATATCAACTTAATTCACATTCAATTGATTAACATTTAATCCATTCATTCAATTCAATTACAAAAGTTGAATTTCATTTATATAACTTAAGTTCATATGTATCACTTATATTCATTATTTCACTTTGATACTAATATCAACTTCATTCAACATCTCTTAAGTTATACTTCCATTTTATAACATCACTTGGTTTTACTTAACTTAAATTCCCACTTATAAATCAATTCAGCTTCTAAATTCTAAAGTAAATTTCCATTTAACTTTAAATTCATTTTTATTTACAACTCATATTCATATAGTTTCACTTCTTATATATATAAGTTTTATTTCGCAATTGTAAATCACATTAATTATAATTCAATTCTTATAATTCTTTGCTTATACAATTATTCTTTTATTTTAGATTATTCAAACAACTAAACAATCAACAATCTACATATATACACTTTAATAATTCTGAAAAATTATTTCTTCATATACAAAATATAATCAAGGTAAAATTATTTCATTTACCCAATTTAAAACAATATTGTGCCGAATTGTTCTATTCAAGTGTTTAGAAACCCCTTCGGCATAGTTTTGCAGACCGCGCTGACGAAAGTTCATATGCCACTCAATAAACCAATCATCACAATATAAAACAATTTTATATTCACTAACAAATACGCTCTCATAGCTATTGTTACACTCAAACTCATTCTAGAGTACTACTGACTCTATCTCTAATGAAAATACCCAACAGAACAATGGTTGTCGCTTAACCATAAGCTCTGATACCACATTCAAAGGACCCGATTCTTCGACTCCCGAATATCGACATCAATACGTCCACTGTATCGAATGCCCATCAGTCGGATGCCGGAAGACCGAACACTGAGGGTTTTAAGAAAAAGAAAAAGAGAGAAGGAGAGAGAAAAGATAGAAAATAGAGGGAAAAGAAAATAGAAAATAGAACGGAACAGAAAACAACAGAACAATATCAGAATCTCACAATTCGCAGCGGAACAACATATAATAAATAAATGAATAATCTTTAAACAAAGAACTATATCAGTTATTACATTTTATACATTACATTACATTACATTACATTACATCACATCACATCATCATCAGAGTGCACAACAACAACATCAAACAGCGGAAAAGTAATACTATATACTAGTAATAAGCCTTGCCATCCAGCTTGCTTCCAGCAACTCCAGAATATCCTGATAAACCTAACTCTTGACTGCCCGTGTGGAAATTGGTGGGCACCCAGAGTTTAGGAAGGAAAACAATAAACTCCGAGTCAGTCATGTGACTGGTGTGAGAACTCAAACCAGTTTATTTATCTTTGAAAACAAAATAGAGGAATATTTTTAAAGTCAATTCGCAATGCTTTTAAAAATGAGACTACCATAAGGCCTCCCGCACACACACACAATGCAAACGCAGAATCGGAGGAGATTTCTCCTTATGATAGTCAAAGATGCTTGATACGCATTTAAAAGAACATTTGATATTATTACTGGTGCATAGTGTAGAGAAAAATTCATTTCGAAAGTAGAATATAAATCTTAGCCAGCATAGACATTTCGAACTATGCCTACTATAGCTACCATCTAAACAGTGGTGACCACCATAAGTAAATGGCAGGTTCTACAACTAATGCCGTACAAGGTTTCGTATTGGGAATTGGATTTCCAACGAATGATCAGGCCAAGGAACTTCCCATTGCCACATGAGAATGCCTCTGGAAGGACATCCCCGAGAACCAAACCGGATCTCTGCCAACACAAGGCCGGGTTACCCCTAACTGGGTAACAACTGACACGAATATGCCATCCCCCAGTCCCATTGGACCTTTAACCGAGCGCTCGTCACCATCATCACACAATCATAAATAAAGTGTTTCAACATGAGTAAGTATCTGGGCTCCATACCATGATACCACCCTTTCCAGAAGGAAATGCACATACCCTAAAGGGAGCTACCCCTCATAACCTTGCTGCATCTTTCCTGTTTTGACCATTCCGGGGTGTGAGGCTCGACGAAGTCACGTCCACAAAAACATACTTTATACAAAAGCCATGCTTTTGGGTCAACAAATGATCATAGAAATGATCACCAAGATAGACGATCAAACAAATGATCCTATCACAAATAATCAACACAATGATCATTTCACAGCAACACTCAGCATGTCACATTACCAAATTGGGAATATATCGC
The DNA here is from genome assembly GCA_030765085.1 of Allium cepa. NCBI lineage: Eukaryota > Viridiplantae > Streptophyta > Magnoliopsida > Asparagales > Amaryllidaceae > Allium > Allium cepa. Next base: position 98,291,074 of record CM060942.1, on the reverse strand, counting down.
TGATAACATTCAACTACATAACCTCTGAGCTCGTACGTCTCAGAGAAGGGTGTTAAGCTAAAAGAATAAATTCTCCGCCACCAACAGAAATATATTTGAAAGAAATCAGCTTTATATCTCAACTTGTAATGTCAGACATACAATCCATACAAGTCTGTTCCGGGCTCGAACAGAACCGAAGGCACTTACAAAGAAGTCCTTGCAATCCGGATAATCTCTAATCACATCCGGACTTCCCATCACATATGGAGTCTCTATACCGTAGCTACTCGGTGCAAAGACAATCGACGAGTTGTCCTTTCGCTTTTGAAAATATCCGGTCTTCAACACCGGTCTTCAAATGCAATTCATAACGACGTATCACATATTCGGAATGGGTTATACGACCCCATGGTCCTTTCCCGGTTAACCCGAATAGTGAGCGCTTATTCAAAAATAAGTGTGGCATTCAAATTCAAACAAATCACATCAAATACCCATTCAAAGGGAAATATTGATAGTCGGTTATTGAACTATCAATGGATATGCACACATCACCAGTTTCCAAATAATTTTCCAAATTATTTATTTTCCAAAATATCTTTACAAGATATATTATTTTCAATACTTCAAAAATAAATCAATATTTATTTTTAAACAAGTTCCCCTTTCTTTTATAAATTCCATAGTGAATTTATATTTCACAATATCTACTGATATACGATTTTCAATAGGTTTCAATATTCCTTTTCAATTTATCTTCAAAAAGATAAATTCTCAAAATATTCACTTTATATTGGAAAACATTTCCATACTTATTAAATAAGTAATTCACGAACCTATTTATTTTCAACACTTGGAAAATATTCAATATACTTAAATCGAGATTAAGTATATATTTCATTCTTTAAGGAAATCATTCTCTTAAACATATTTATTTGGGCCAAAACGAATGTTACGTAAAACATCGTTACGACAACCCAAAATCACTAGTATAGGGATTCGAAATTAAAATAGATATATAAATCCCAATACTATACAAAACATTTCCTTTCGGAAATCATTTACTATAACAACAGTGTTATAGTCCACCATTTCCTTTTATTTCTCGAAAACGTCTATTTCAACAATAAATGTTGAAATCTATGGTTTCGAATCTTAACACATTTTAAGACATCGTTAGATCGTTTTAATTCTATTTAAAACATCAAATCTAAACATTTTCTTTAACATATTATTCACTATTTAAAAACGTGAATATACTACGTTAACCAATTTCATCATTTCTATACATTTCATTTTAAATGATTATTCATTGTCTAAAACGTGAATATAGCTCCATAAATAATTTATAACAATTTTCTTATCAAAATAAGTCATTTGCGGATTTATAAAACAACGTTTATAAGTTCCTTTATTAACCTGTTCAATTTATATCTCAATGATATACTAAAAATTCATATTATAAGTCAAATGCTTATAAAACGATTATTTTACAAAATCGTTCTTTTAAAGACTTTCCAAATTATAAATCTTATAACTTATAAGATTTATTTATTTAACCAAATCTATTCTTCAAATAACTTTACAAATTTTATAAACATACTGCTTATAAAATTTCATTTATAACTTCACCGTTTATAATTCTATAAATTTCATTCATTTATGAAATTCATTCACAATTCATTCTAACACTTATAAAAGCTCGTTTTATAATTCAAATATTTTAATTTATAAATTATCAATTTATAAATCTTTTATATAAATCAATTTATATTATTCTTTTAAAACATCTTTAAACTCTTTTATAATTTCATCATTTTGATTTATAAAATAATCAAATTTTATAAATCCTATATTTAAACCTTTATAATAAATTCAAAAATCCCGATTTAAACTATTTTATAGAACCATTAACCCATATTTCTCAAAAATCAGCTTTTAACTATATTTCTCAAAAATCATAATTTTTATAACATTAAAAATTATATTGTTATTTATTTAAAATGGATCAATTCCAAAAATATAGTATATTTTCATAAATCACTTTAAAAACCATTTTAAAATTCCAAAATTTGGTCCAATGATGCTACACACCAAATAGTCAATCACGACAACAACGACATCATATATCGATATGATAGTCCATCAAATATCAAAATATCTGAAATCAAATAAATACTGTTGAGGAATCCAGTTGGATCCCTCCAACCTGTTTTCCTGCATCCACAAACATTAGCACAATACCAATTCCGCTCCAGTACGGAATTATCGCGGTATATGGGATTTAAAATATTATCCGCTTAATAGACGGCGCAATAGGGTCTCATCCGCTAAACAATGCGGGAAATCAATCAACTGCAATATATACATATACCAATATATATATATATATATTGCTATTATATATAATACCAATTTCACTGTTTATGAAATATTCACGGTATATGTTTTTAATAAATAACATCCGCTTACTAACGGCGCATAATGTCTATTTTAACAATCAATAAATAACAATCATCATTCAAACACGCATTCAAATATTTTAAATCTAACTATTTAAAATAAAATCGAAACTGATTCGATTGAGTGAGAAGTTCTCACCTTGATTTCAATTCCGTTTTACCGATTTATTTCGAATAAAATTAAACGGAAGTTTAATTTTACCCGAAATTCTCACTAACTCCAAATGACTCCAATCCAATTCCATAGCGTAGTGCTCGTCCATACGATTCCAACGCAACTGGTTTCGCGCGTTTTCGGCCTCGTATGAAAAAGTTATGATTTTATGAAGATTGCACGATTTTATATAACTAAATTTACAACTTTATTAATTTTTTTTAACCTATATCAAATCTCAGCCACTAGATTTCCTACAACCTGCAATCTAGGCCGTCCCCTTCCTCATCTCCTCTCTCATGTTTCTACAGGTAGAACCGAACTAAGAAACCCATCAAGCTCCAATTAGGGTTAAATTATGCAACCTCCTCGCCGACATCCACCACGATCAGAAGCTTCCATCTTGAAGAGCATCTCGAACACCACCTCCTCCAGCCATCATGCTCAACTCGGCTGCACCCTCACCCTCGATTTGCGTGCGCAAGTCGCAGCTGTCGGCCCCCCTTAACTCCCCCTCTGACGCTCCAAACACGATCATCACCGTATAGAATCAAAGTTCTCATCGAGCTCTTCGACTTTGTAGTTGAGCATTTCTTCTAATTGTATATAGATTGAGACAGATTAAGAGAATAAAATGATGAATTTATGGCCTTTGATTTAGGGGTGGCGGCTGGCTATAGGATTAGGGTTTTGTTATTTTTTTATTTTATTTGTGAAGGTGGGCTATTTATAGGAAAACGAACGACAGTATTCATCCGGGTTTTCCAAACTCCGATTCACGCGCCGTAACCAGCGTTTCTAGGGTTTACCCCGCGTTCCGGACACAATAGAACAGGTTTCGGAAGCTAATTCGATCATCTGTGCGAGTTATGGCAATAAACGTTCAATTTGAATTAAACCGATTTAAACGATTTTCTAGGCGTTTTAGCTTGTACCGGACAAACGGTAAATCCAATTGACACGAAATTTTAAACCTTACAATAATATCACATTATGGATCCGATGAAACTGGTTTCGTCAAAATCCGAGACTTTTTGAAAAATGGCTATTTTAACTCGCCAAATTAATATTAAAAATAATTCGATGCGTTTCGAGCTGCCACGATCAAACGATAACTCCGATTACTACGAAATTTAAAATCCGGTAATAACTAACTATTATGGATCCAATGAAACTGGTTTCGTCCAATTCTGAGACTGTTCAAAATTGGCTAATTTCACTAGTCGATTTAATATTAAAATATTCAATTTTCACAATTTAACTTTTAATTCGATTTTAAAAGTTCTAAAATATCATTCTAGCTTCAATATGATAAAATAAAATTTTACAAATCATTTTCAATCATATTTAACCCAATTTTCAATTATTTCCATAATTTAACATATTGAATTATCGATTTAATTATTCAATTAAATCCAATTATTCGAATTAAATGTTATTCGACTTATAATTTCACTTATTAATATTTAAAATTAATTAAATATTCAAATTTTAATTAAATAAAATTCTGGGTCGTTACAAAGAAGCTTCTAGAAATTAACCATAACAAATCAAGTTTAATATTTCAACAAAAGGTGCCAGATTATAAGAATTATCTAGTTCACCATATATCAACCAAAGGCATGAAGGTTGTCAAGGTATTATAATTATTATGTATATTAATTCGTACACAATATATAAAGTATAATTCATACATAATATAATTAATTTATATAATACATACGCATAAAATTTACAAATTTATAATTTATTTAATATAATTTATACATTTTGTATATTCATACTAAATTTAATTATCTTTTATAAACTTATTTAATTTTCATGAACTTAGTTCATGTTAGTTAATGCTTATAAAACGTAGTTAATTTCTATGAGCTTAGTTACTTAATCAAACTTAGTCGATTTAGTTAGTTTTGTATAAAAGTTATTTAACTTATTTAATTTTTCAAGTTTGTTGATTTCCATAAAACTTAGTTGACTTAATTAATTCTTATGAACCTTAATTAATCTTTATAGATTAGTTATTATTTTAGAAATTTGGTCAACTTAGTTAAAATTTTATAATACATAATCAACTTAGTTAAATTTTTATAATACTTTGTCAACTTAGCTAATTTTTGTAAATTAGTAATTTTTGTAAAACTTAGTTAACTTAGTTAAACGTTTGTAAACCTTAGTTAATTAGTTAAATTTAATAAACTTGGTTATTTTTAACAAAAAAATTAGTTAATTTTTATAAAATTTTATTTTTTACAAACCTACCCAATATGTACGAACGTTAAGTTCTTACAAACGTAGTTTTTGTAAATCTTAATTTTAAAAAGGTTAAAAACTTAGTTAGTTTATTTGAATTTATCAACGAATCAATATAACCATGTGGCAATGTCGAGAACTACAACTGGCTTGAGTTACCTAGGCTAATTGTTAATTTTGGTTTTCTATGAAAAAACTACAGAAAAAAATAAAATTTATGAATAATTCATAATAGAATTTCAAAATATTCAATTAAACTATATAGCAAAGGGTCCAAGTAGATAATAATACACTAGTGCACAATATGTCTGTTACTTCGCCTTATGTTCTTCAATTTTGTTAGCAACCAAAACAAATAATATTATATTGCTTCAGTCTCGCCCTAACAATCGAAGCAGTATACCATTGTAAACCAATTAGTCAGTCATTTGCGCCGGTTGTCTCAACAACCAAAGCAATAGATTACTCATTTTCTTTTGTTCTATTAACAACCAAAGAAACAGACGTTTTGTTTTCTCTTTTAAAGAAATTTTCATTTGCCTCCGAATCCAAATTTGCAACGACTTGCCTTTTTGGATGGTTTAAATCAACGATAAACCACACACGTCAGACTTAAACCATTCAAAAGCGCAGATTGTTATGGGGGTAAATAGGAAAAAGTAGAGAAAGAAAGAAAACAAACACAAAATCTCACAGCGGAATGACAAAATATAATAATCAAATAAACAGTTCATGAAGCTGTTAACAAATAATATTGATTAAACCTTTATAATACAGATCAGAGTTACGTAAAATAGGAATAAATAATAAATAAATGCAGCAGAACTACATGATGCAATGTAATAAATATAATAAATAATAATAGTACATAATCTTCATCTTCATCCTCCAGAAAGCAGTCTTCGATAAAATGAAAAGCTCAGACTTACCCGAGCAAATTAAAATGACAAAACACTCGAGTTGGAACTAAAAGATCTTATGTAAGTTAAATCAACAGTAAATAAATATGAATGTAACGGTGTCGGAGATGTTTACGGGGTCTGGCATCTCCTATCCAGTGTCAATGTAAGGAGTAACTTAAAAGATGTTTAGGATTCCCATCTCCTAAGGATCCGTTAAACTATCTACTATGTAGTACAATACGCAATTATAATAGTTCCTACAGTAAAGTATTAAAATATCATTAAGGCGTTACCCATTTTCCCATTAACACATTTTTATATATTCCCATAGTCTATACAGTACCGTAATTCCTCCATAAACTGGAGGGGTATCAAAGGGCACTCCATAGATATGGTACAAACTAAACTTGTAGAAAGCGCGATAGGGCATGTGAACACGGCACTCGAGGCAATGCCAGATTAGATATACCAATTGCGGATCCGGACTGGTGGTAATGTGTGACGACCCAGGATTTTCAACGATTTAAAAATTGGATTGATTAATTGATTTCAAAATATTTAAAGTTAATTTTAACTTAAATCCAAGTTATCAATGCTTGCTTGAAAATGAAATAATTGAATTGTATAGTTTAAATATTGATTTTTAATAATTGAAAAATTGGGTAAATTGTTGAATCTGATATTTCGAAGCCAGTTTGAATAATTTATAGGCTTATAAAATTTATAATGATGATACTAAAAGATAATAGAAGGGTTGAAATTAAAGTTAAAGGTAATTTGTTCAAATTTAATAATATACTGTTTAAATCGATATTTAAAAATAGCCTTCCGAGGCACAGTCTCGGAATTCGACGAAACCAGTTCCATTGGATCCGTAATAGTTAGTTATTATCGGTTTTCAATTTTCGTAGCAATCGGGGTTGTCATTTGACCCTGGCAGCTCGAAATGCTTGGAAACTATCTAATCGATTTAATTTTAAATTGATCGTTTTCTTCCGTAACTCGCGCATACGATCAAAATAGCCTCCGAAACACGTTCCATTGTGTTCGGAACGCGGGTAAAACCTTATAATCCCCTGTTGGCGTGTCTGTTTTGGGTTTCGGAATTTCGCATTGATGTTGAACGAGACGATTTGTAAACCTTATACAATAATAAAAAAATTAAAAAAAATTAACATGGCAGAGATATTTTTACAACTAGCATTCACAAGAAGCTTCCCCTACCCTTATCTCATTTCCGTCCCCTCTCTACCTTGGAACAACAGGTCACAGAAATTTTTTTTTTTTTTATAAAATTGAACTCATCAAACGAAGGAAAATGGTTGCAGGCCTCTTTATTCTTCCTCCCCTTTTCTATACTTCACGAAAATAGATTAATGGCCGCCTCGTCCTCTAAATTTCATCGCCGACCTTCTCTTCGTCAAGCGCACTTGCTTTTCCTTCGTGTGTCTAGCCGTGGGTTTCGATTTGCTCGGCGTGGAGTGCTATCGGGTTAGCGACTATCGGCAACAACGACGTGGAGTGTTGGGCTCGAGTTCGATCGAGCTGTGGATTTGCGAGTGAGGAATGTCGACATTCGAAGATTGTACTCGCGTTCGATTGGGTAGATTCGCGAGGTTGGGTCGATTCGTGGAGGAGCAGTTGATGGCGGTGGTAATTTGCGTGGTCTGCATTCGCTATGGTGAGGAAGGTCTTCTGAGTTGGTTCATCTTTTATAAGGTATATTAACACTGTTTTTTTAGGGCTTTGATTTTATAAAAAAAAAAGAGAGAAAAAAAGGGGAAATTATTTTGTGTTTACTGAATGTTGAAATTGGAAGTCTAGGTATGAACAATTATTAGGTTTGGATTTGGAATTATATGTAAGGATTTAGAAGAAAAGGAAAAAAAAGTAGTTTAGAAAAATTTAAGTAGTGTATAAATAAAGATTTAGTTAAATTAAATTTACAAATTGGAAATCAATTTATTTCATAAACTTATATAATTATTTGATAACTAGAACATATTTTATAAACAGAAAATTTGTTTGAAATCAACTTATTGGGTAAAATGAAACTTATTAAATAGAAATTGAACTTTGTCGAATATTAATAAGATCGTATAACTGTGTATACAAGGTCTAAATCTGAAGGAAACAAATCGAGGAAACCGAGGCAATTTTGAGGTGGAGTGCAAATAAGAGCAAAGGTGAGTAAATCTCACTTTGTCTGGTTCTTATTTAAATTTATAGGGTTAAATTTAAATAATTGGTTGAATGTTTAAGTTGATTGGATGCATATGGATGATGATGTGACTTTGGTTTTGATTGATTCTCGAGTTAATTGTGGATTAACTCGAAGTATATGGGGTTTTAAATTGTTTCAAACAAAAATCATAAATAAGAAAATGATTTCATTTTAAATTTAGTAAGGGATTGATGTGTTGTGATTCATTTAAATTAGTAAGGAATTTGAAATGAATAATTTATGGATTTAATTAATTAATGATTTGGGTTATTTGACTTAGTAATTAACGAGTTGAATAAATAAGGAATTGAGTTGTAAGTTAATTAAATAAGTAAAAGGAATTCAGAATAATCATTTGATGGTGTGATAAATAATTACTTAATGTAAGTAATAAAATATAATTACTTGGTGAAATTAATCAAGAGTTTAATTAAGATAGTTAAGTAAGAAATAATTAATTTATGAATAAAGTAAAATGAAGAATAGTTAATTACAGTCTAGGATTAATCGAAAATGGTTAATACTGTGGTTTCATTAATATAACGAAATTTGATTAGAATAAATTAAAATATAATTGAAAATCCTTAATTTGTATAATTAATGAAGCAATCAAAATTGATTAATTAAGATTGATTGATCTATAATAAGTGACTTATGAGAAATTAATTAGTTTAAGCAATTAAGGATTAATGTAATGAAATAAATAATTAATTCATGGAGAAATTAAGATTTCTTAATAATCTCGGTTGAGACTAATTAATATTGTGAAGTTAATTTAAGATAATTACTTGAATGCAATTGAAAGATAATTAATCCAGGGTGATTAATTAAGATGGATAATGATGGGTTGTCCAATTAATTGGTTTGGAATTAATTAACGTTAAATGAAGTAATCTATGTGATTGAGGTTTGAAATTCAATTTGAATCAATTGAATTGATGCGTATGGGATTAGGCTTTGCTTATGGATGATGGAATGGTATTGGATGTTTTGAATAAGTTGATATCTCTAATATGAAATGTTGTGAATTTCATTTGAATAACTTGGGTTAGGATAATATGAGTCTCGAGGAGACCGGGGTCGGGTATTTGGGAAATACCCGAAATCACTTCAAATATTTATATATTGATTTGTGAAATCAATAGGCTGGATTGAAATGATTTAAGTAGACTGGAATATTTATCTAAGTTTAGTACATAGAAATTAATATGTGAAATAAGTGTTGTCTATAGCAAATTGTGAATTGGTTAAATTGATATAAGTTACCCCGGGTTTATATAAGTTATTTGCTTGGGTATTTCATGTTAGTTGAGTTTACTCACGCTGGATTCCAGCCTGACCCGGGTGTTACTTTGGTGTAATGCTCGGGTCAGACCGAGTATTACAGATTTTTCAGGTAGGTTCGTTCTGGAGTTCAGGAGGCGAGCTGGAGGCAATATCGTATAGAGTATATCCGCTATATTTATAATATTGTTAATCTGAGTCATGATAATTGTAAATATTCAGTGACTGTATATTATTTGAAAACTCTGATGTATATTAAATGTAACCGACAGTTATAATATTATTCTGTAAACTGTTATTATTTATTATATTTTATCCGCTGCGATTGTGAGATGTTTGGTGTTTCTATTGTTCTTCTTCTATCTCTTTCTTCTTTTTCATAACTATCTGGAATTTTCGGGTTCGAAAATTTCGGGTCGTTACATTTGGTATCAGAGCTGAAGGTTAAGCGAGAACCTTGGTTCTGGTGGGGATTACTCATTAAATAGAGTCTGTAGTACTCTAGAATGAGTTGAGTGTATATATATGAGCGCGTACTTGTTATTTTCTTATATAAAGGTTTTAAATGATTTTATATAAGAATGTAATTTGATATATAAAGCAATATCTTCTTCTAATAAATATTAAGGAGACTGGTTGTTAAAATATTGGAATTAAATTAAGAAGTAATATAATACAATCAAATTGAAATCTTGAATTGGGACTAAGTGAAGAAGGAATATAATACAACCAAATAAAAATTAAATTAATTAAAAATGAAGTTCTAGAATTAGAACTCAGAAATTAGAATTGTTTGAAACTTTAAATGAACAAGTTAAATTTGGTTTAAAAAGGTTAAACTAATCTTTGAGAACTTAGCTCGAATTATATAATTCGAGATGGTTTAAATTTGAAGTTGGAATTGAACTCATTTAAATTGAATCCGATTTGGAATAATTGAATTTGGAATTGAAGATGCATAAGTTCAAAAATTTAAACGGGAGATTTGAATTGGATTGAATTGGAATGATTGAAATTGAAGTGAGTTCAATTGAATGAATATTAGTCCAAGGTAATTGGAATAACTTTGGAATTGTAATTAACGTGAAATTGGTTTAAAAATCAAAAAGGAATTTGAAATATAGATTGTAAATGTAATTTATTAATTGAAATAAACTTTATAAATAAATGAGATTATAAGTTGAAATAGAATTCCAGAGAATATTTGAAATTAAAGTGAGATGAAATTCCAGAGTAATGTGTAAATATGAATTGGATGGATTGGGAATTTGGAATTTTTGGGAAAATTTAATTTTACTTTGGATTTGAAAGAGGTTTCCGAGGGTTTTGGAGAAATAATAGTATTATTTCAAACATATGTTTGTGTTGAGTTTGGAATCTTGGAGATTTGAAATTCAAAATATTTGGAAATGTTTTTACAGAAATAAAAGCATTGAACTCTTTCGGTCACTGGAAAATAACGTCGATGATGACTGCAGCATTATCGATGTCTATTTTCGGGTTTCTAGAAGAGGAATTTTGCTACCAAATTGTTTTAAATTGGAATTGTTTGTGAATTGGGTTTGGTTTTGAAATTCAAAAAGGGATAACTGAATTTGCCAAAGAATTTTGGATATAGTTGAATTCTAAGGTGATATTGAAAATTTGGAAATTTGTTTAAACTCTGGAACCTTGATTAAATGTTTATGGAATAATAAACATATATTGACTAAATAAAATGTATAACTCCAAGTTAAAAGCAAAACGTGAATGTAATTGATTATAAATAGAAGTTGGAAAATGTAAATTATAATTAAAGTTGTACAAGTTTAAAATTCAAATGAAAAATTTGTATGGGGTTAACTTGAAAAGGGTATTGAACTTGAAGAAAGTTCAATTGATATTAGTCCAGATTTATGTGAATAATTTGGAATTAAAATTAAGGTGGAATTGGTTTAAGATCAAATGGAATTTGATTGGAAGTTGGAAAGAAATTGGAAATTAGTTCAATTAAGTTGGGAATGAATCAAGTCCAATGGAAATTGGAGTTAATTAAATTGGGATTGGGTCAATTTAAATGGAGTGGAAATTTAAATTGAATTGTTGGGGAAGTGAACAGTTTTGACTCTAGACCATTTTCAATGTAAATTGTTTTAATATAAGTAGTTTTAAATCTATTTTCTTATCTACTTACCATACAACTTTCTTTTTAAACCCAAACTATTTTTATACTGGTTTTTGCCACTACTTTTGGAACTATTTAACTATTTTACAACTGTATTATAAACTAATTACTAATTTTCAACTAAGTTACGAGTTAATTTCTATTTTACAACTATTTTGCAATTATCTAAAGTTTCTGAAACTATTTAACTATTTTCCAACTATTTTTCTATTAGTTAACCATTTTATAGCTATTTTGCAAACTAATAATTATTTTTCAACTACTTACCTATTTTTAAACTTTTCAAGCTATTTTTCTAAACTGGTCGGAGTTCAAACTGTTATTGATTAAAATACCCAACTGAGATAAGGATTGAAGTAATAATCCAAATGGGGATTAATGTAAAGGTGAATAGGGAATGTGAAATGGTTCTTTTGAACTGAAAGAATATTTTGAGAAATATGAAATGAATAAAGATGGAAATTGGATATTTCTATGGTTTCTGAGAGTGTTTGGAGTATGAAAGGTGTTTTATACCAGAAGGTAAGGATCCAAAGTTTTAAAAATTTATATATATATATATATATATATATATCTGAATATATATAAAGGATCTTATGAGGATTTTGAGAAAAGCTTTTGATTTTTGAAAAAAATAAATTAATATTGAGTTTTGGAAAGCCTATTTGGAGAATTATCGATTTTGGAATAATCGATTTTGTGTAAAGGAACTTTGTATAATATCATGCTAAGTGTATGATTTGAAGATACTATATATGTATAGTATAAAATGTTTTGATGAGGACTCTGGGGAAAAAGGCGCTCCCTTGAAATGGACTTCTCAGGAGTGCCACCGGGTGGTGCTGCCTTGAGCCCCAAGGGGGTTCTAAAGTTGATCCTGTGAGGAGTCCGGACAAAACTAGTTCCTGAGGATTTTAAGTTGAGTTTACCATAGCGTAAGTCGTGTGTGCCGCGGAGAGCCAACAGTTACATGGACTTTTGTTGTGACTGCAACGTAACCCAGGATGTAACTGCGACCTATGGTAACATTGCGAAAGTCGTGTGTGCCGCTGAGAGCCAACAGTCTGCGGTTGAGTTTATCTCGGTAGACTGCGACTTATGTAGGAGTGGAGAAGTTTCATTTCGACAGCGAAATCAGAGGTCGCGGAGAGCCTGCAGTTACATGGACTTTTGCTGCGACGGCAACGTAACCCTGGATGTAACTGTGATCTGTTGTGTGGGATCCATGGCGTAATCGAGAGGCCGCGGAGAGCCTGCAGTTACATGGACTTTTGTTGAGACTGCAACGTAACCCTGGTATGTAACTGTGACCATGGATGGGTGTGATGATTTCCAGAGCATTCTCACCAAAGATATTTCCTCTATTTTCAAAAATTGTTTTCTGTATTTTCAATAAAATTATTTTCCAAATATTTTCACTGGGTGTTGAAAACGGGTTTACCAAGTACTTATAGATTTTCGGTCCTACGCCTGATCAACGTATGACTGAATTTTTGTGAGAACAAGGATGGACTGGTTGAGACATCGAGTTATATGAAATATTTTATAAAAGCTATTTTAATATTATTATGAGATTTTATAGGCATTTCTAAAATTTTAAAATAAAGGAGATGAAATTTTGGAAAATCAATGGAAGTTCAAACTGAAATTGTAAAATAAAATTGAAACTCGGGAAATTTTAATGAAGTGATTCTTTGTAATTAAAAATCCAATGTTGAATTAAAAATTGGAAGTAAGCTAATTAACTAAATAATTATGTGATAGAGTATGTTAATAAAATTTAACCCTGTTAAATAAATGGATTTGTAAGTTAATAATGGAGTTAGGAGTTGAACTCGAATTTATAAATTGAATTCGACTCGGATTTGCTAATGAATTAAATAAGAGGAGATATTGTAAAATAAAAATGAAATAGAGTTGGATTGATAAATGCGATGGTTAGAGTTGTAAATCATAACCCAAGTGAATAGAAATAAATTGAGAATAGCCTTGTATTAATAAAATAAATTCAATAACGAATTAAGTAAGTAAATTTAAAATTTAAAATGGGTTAATTGAGTTAAATATTAAATGGATGAAGTCTGATAGAATAAAAACTAAATCAAGTTGTGATTGGAATTGGATTATCCGGCTGAACTTAAATTTGGTGGTATATATTAATTTGAAGTATAAATGAATTAAGTATATGCTTGGATATTAGTTTGATAAAGTGAGAAGGTGAATTTAAAATTTAGAATTTAAAATTTTAAATTGATGGGCTAACTGAATTTAATGGAAGTTGATTAAATGAGGATTAAATGGGAGTAATCTTAAGTTGATGTTGGAATAAATTAAAGTAAATTAACTTAAGTTTAAAATTTATGGAAGCGCGGCTTCGAATAAGGATAAAAGTCCATTGAATAAAAGCTCGGTTTAAATTAATTGGGAAATGGTTAGTATTACACAAGCATGGAATGTGTCGAGCTAAATAAAATGATTGTGAATAAATTAAAATGGTATTGAATTAAATAAAACTGAGTTGGAATCAATTTTAATTGGTTATAAAACTTAAATAATTAATTATTCACATGGATATTATCAAATTGCGTAGAAATGATTATCGTTTAACGTAAACTGGATTTAATTAAATTTTATGGATTAGTGGAAGCAAATATAATTGATTTTTGAGTTAACTGAAGTGAATATGAGTTTGTTTTGTTTAAAAATGAATTGAATGTGAACAATTGCATTGTAAACCATTAGAATTGAATGTAATGGCATATAAATTTGGTTGGAAGCAATTGGATTAGCTTTAAATTATATAAATCGCTTATGGTAAGCATTTGGTGTTTGTTATTTTTGAAATGCTTGTGTTTAGCCATTGAAAGTAAGTGAAATGCTAATAGAATTTCTATATATTGCATTTACATATTTAAACTGAGTAAGTACAGGTACAGGGAAGCCGATTGGCTAGATTTGGGGTATGCTAATTGCTAAAATAAATAAGCTGCTTGCTTAAAAGCTAAATAAAGGTACGCCTACGCAATTAAAATAGGAAATATGAACTGTTTTTGCTTTTTCCGACCGTGTGGGTCGATGTATACATATTTATATCTTTTGTCAAATTGCAAAAGCTTCTCCGTACAAAGGAGACTCTGCCAAAATTTTCTGAAAATTTTGGGAGTTAGAAAATTTTAGAAATTTTTTTTGGAAAATTGGTTAACGACAAAACAATTTCAAATTTGAAATTAAAGTAAACTAGTAAATGAAACTAACATGAATCAGTTTTAATGAAAGATAAAATTCAATATTAGAAATCGAAATAAAATTGAATTCATATGAAAACGGAAACAACAAAATTGAATAGCAGTATATGTGAAAACCTATATATGAGAATGTATAAAATGATTTGTAAGGTTGCAATTGGATATTGTTGCTAAGTGAAATATGCAGGTATTAAAGAGAAAAGAAATTGGATTTGGTTCCAAAGAATAAATTTGAATTGCCCGACAAAAAGGTATGTATTTAAATTTTTTATGAAATTGGATTGGGTTTTGATGTAGCCACTTGGCTTTTGTTTTCTTTTTGGAATTTGGGAGCCCGTAGAGGCCTTTTGTAGTAGTACCGAGCTAGCCGCGCAAAGGAGACGCTGGCAAAATTTTTCGGGAATTTAGGGAGTTAGAAAACTTTTGAGAAAATTTTGATAATTTCAAACTTTGGTTTAAATGGAAATTTGAATATTTGAGGAAACAAATATTGTTGAGAAACTGTGGAAGAGTTTGGAAAGTTAGTACGAACTGATAGTGGGTCTTTAATAAAAAAATTGTTGGTAGAATGTTGAATTGGGAATTTCGGGAAAAGGTAAACGGGTTTGGAATCGTTCTTCCTAACTAATAATTTCGGGGACGAAATTCTTTTAAGGGGGGAGGAGTGTGACGACCCAGGATTTTCAACGATTTAAAAATTGGATTGATTAATTGATTTCAAAATATTTAAAGTTAATTTTAACTTAAATCCAAGTTATCAATGCTTGCTTGAAAATGAAATAATTGAATTGTATAGTTTAAATATTGATTTTTAATAATTGAAAAATTGGGTAAATTGTTGAATCTGATATTTCGAAGCCAGTTTGAATAATTTGTAGGCTTATAAAATTTATAATGATGATACTAAAAGGTAATAGAAGGGTTGAAATTAAAGTTAAAGGTAATTTGTTCAAATTTAATAATATACTGTTTAAATCGATATTTAAAAATAGCCTTCCGAGGCACAGTCTCGGAATTCGACGAAACTAGTTCCATTGGATCCGTAATAGTTAGTTATTATCGGTTTTCAATTTTCGTAGCAATCGGGGTTGTCATTTGACCCTGGCAGCTCGAAATGCTTGGAAACTATCTAATCGATTTAATTTTAAATTGATCTTCTTCCGTAACTCGCGCATACGATCAAAATAGCCTCCGAAACACGTTCCATTGTGTTCGGAACGCGGGTAAAACCTTATAATCCCCTGTTGGCGTGTCTGTTTTGGGTTTCGGAATTTCGCATTGATGTTGAACGAGACGATTTGTAAACCTTATACAATAATAAAAAAATTAAAAAAAATTAACATGGCAGAGATATTTTTACAACTAGCGTTCACAAGAAGCTTCCCCTATCCTTATCTCATTTCCGTCCCCTCTCTACCTTGGAACAACAGGTCACATAAAAAAAAAAAATTATAAAATTGAACTCATCAAACGAAGGAAAATGGTTGCAGGCCTCTTTATTCTTCCTCCCCTTTTCTATACTTCACGAAAATAGATTAATGGCCGCCTCGTCCTCTAAATTTCATCGCCGACCTTCTCTTCGTCAAGCGCACTTGCTTTTCCTTCGTGTGTCGAGCCGTGGGTTTCGATTTGCTCGGCGTGGAGTGCTATCGGGTTAGCGACTATCGACAACAACGTCGTGGAGTGTTGGGCTCGAGTTCGATCGAGCTGTGGATTTGCGAGTGAGGAATGTCGACATTCGAAGATTGTACTCGCGTTCGATTGGGTAGATTCGCGAGGTTGGGTCGATTCGTGGAGGAGCAGTTGATGGCGGTGGTAATTTGCGTGGTCTGCATTCGCTATGGTGAGGAAGGTCTTCTGAGTTGGTTCATCTTTTGTAAGGTATATTAACACTGTTTTTTTTAGGGCTTTGATTTTATAAAAAAAAAGAGAGAAAAAAAAGGGGAAATTATTTTGTGTTTACTGAATGTTGAAATTGGAAGTCTAGGTATGAACAATTATTAGGTTTGGATTTGGAATTATATGTAAGGATTTAGAAGAAAAGGAAAAAAAAAGTAGTTTAGAAAAATTTAAGTAGTGTATAAATAAAGATTTAGTTAAATTAAATTTACAAATTGGAAATCAATTTATTTCATAAACTTATATAATTATTTGATAACTAGAACATATTTTATAAACAGAAAATTTGTTTGAAATCAACTTATTGGGTAAAATGAAACTTATTAAATAGAAATTGAACTTTGTCGAATATTAATAAGATCGTATAACTGTGTATACAAGGTCTAAATCTGAAGGAAACAAATCGAGGAAACCGAGGCAATTTTGAGGTGGAGTGCAAATAAGAGCAAAGGTGAGTAAATCTCACTTTGTCTGGTTCTTATTTAAATTTATAGGGTTAAATTTAAATAATTGGTTGAATGTTTAAGTTGATTGGATGCATATGGATGATGATGTGACTTTGGTTTTGATTGATTCTCGAGTTAATTGTGGATTAACTTGAAGTATATGGGGTTTTAAATTGTTTCAAACAAAAATCATAAATAAGAAAATGATTTCATTTTAAATTTAGTAAGGGCTTGATGTGTTGTGATTCATTTAAATTAGTAAGGAATTTGAAATGAATAATTTATGGATTTAATTAATTAATGATTTGGGTTATTTGACTTAGTAATTAACGAGTTGAATAAATAAGGAATTGAGTTGTAAGTTAATTAAATAAGTAAAAGGAATTCAGAATAATCATTTGATGGTGTGATAAATAATTACTTAATGTAAGTAATAAAATATAATTACTTGGTGAAATTAATCAAGAGTTTAATTAAGATAGTTAAGTAAGAAATAATTAATTTATGAATAAAGTAAAATGAAGAATAGTTAATTACAGTCTAGGATTAATCGAAAATGGTTAATACTGTGGTTTCATTAATATAACGAAATTTGATTAGAATAAATTAAAATATAATTGAAAATCCTTAATTTGTATAATTAATGAAGCAATCAAAATTGATTAATTAAGATTGATTGATCTATAATAAGTGACTTATGAGAAATTAATTAGTTTAAGCAATTAAGGATTAATGTAATGAAATAAATAATTAATTCATGGAGAAATTAAGATTTCTTAATAATCTCGGTTGAGACTAATTAATATTGTGAAGTTAATTTAAGATAATTACTTGAATGCAATTGAAAGATAATTAATCCAGGGTGATTAATTAAGATGGATAATGATGGGTTGTCCAATTAATTGGTTTGGAATTAATTAACGTTAAATGAAGTAATCTATGTGATTGAGGTTTGAAATTCAATTTGAATCAATTGAATTGATGCGTATGGGATTAGGCTTTGCTTATGGATGATGGAATGGTATTGGATGTTTTGAATAAGTTGATATCTCTAATATGAAATGTTGTGAATTTCATTTGAATAACTTGGGTTAGGATAATATGAGTCTCGAGGAGACCGGGGTCGGGTATTTGGGAAATACCCGAAATCACTTCAAATATTTATATATTGATTTGTGAAATCAATAGGCTGGATTGAAATGATTTAAGTAGACTGGAATATTTATCTAAGTTTAGTACATAGAAATTAATATGTGAAATAAGTGTTGTCTATAGCAAATTGTGAATTGGTTAAATTGATATAAGTTACCCCGGGTTTATATAAGTTATTTGCTTAGGTATTTCATGTTAGTTGAGTTTACTCACGCTGGATTCCAGCCTGACCCGGGTGTTACTTTGGTGTAATGCTCGGGTCAGACCGAGTATTACAGATTTTTCAGGTAGGTTCGTTCTGGAGTTCAGGAGGCGAGCTGGAGGCAATATCGTATAGAGTATATCCGCTATATTTATAGTATTGTTAATCTGAGTCATGATAATTGTAAATATTCAGTGACTGTATATTATTTGAAAACTCTGATGTATATTAAATGTAACCGACAGTTATAATATTATTCTGTAAACTGTTATTATTTATTATATTTTATCCGCTGCGATTGTGAGATGTTTGGTGTTTCTATTGTTCTTCTTCTATCTCTTTCTTCTTTTTCATAACTATCTGGAATTTTCGGGTTCGAAAATTTCGGGTCGTTACATAATGCATAGCCCAATCTGAAATTTAGAAATAGTTCAGATAGTTTACAATAGTTTTAAAATAGTTAAATAGTTTAAATTAGATTTTAAATGGTTAAAGTACTTTAAATATAGTTTATTTGGTTTTAATAGTTGAAAATACATTAAAATTGTTTATAATATTAAAAATATTTTAATACTTCAAAATAATTTAATTTGGTTTCAAATTCTTTAAAATAGTTTAAATTAGTTTAAAATAGTTTAAATGGTTTAAATATAGGTTAAAACAGTTTAATATAGTTTAAAATAGGTTAAAGTAGTTTAATAATTGAAAATCTTAGAAATCAGGGTTTCAAAATAATAAATCTTAAACAGTTATATTAAAGTAATTAAATTTAAATTAACATCAACATTAAGCCATTTCCTTTATTTCAATACATCTGGACCATGCCTAGTTTTTTTTCAAATCAACTAACTAAAACTGGTTTCAAACTCAAGTTCTCATTTAACTCTTTAATCAATATCAATTTCAAATCCATGTTTGAATTATCAATTTAAACAACTTCAGATTAAATAGATTTCCAAGTTGTATTCAAATAATTTCAATAACTCAATTCCGATTTCATTTATGCTTCAAAAATCCAACTTTGAAACTTCCATTTAATTCTTTGAACAAATTCATTAAATCAATTCCATTTCAACATTTAAAACTTGGAATTTCAAAAATAATTCAGTATATATAAACCAATTTTATTTCAAATTATAGTTTAACCGAATTCAAAATTTAAGAATTAAAATCATTTAACTTAACCAATCCGGTGTCTGCATATAGTTTTCCACCCCATGGTCAAGTGATACGGATATTTATGATTTCAATCCGCAAATATTTAAATTTGCGTGTGTGTATATATATATATATATATATATATATATATCATTTCAACCAGAAATCTCGAATTAAATAAAATCCATAAAATCGCTCCAGTCTATCATTTCAACCCATAACGATTTTTCCCTAATCTATCGATCGTTCGGGTATGTATCATTTCAACCCATATGGAACTTACAGTGTTATAACAATATAAAAATACAACATCCAGTCCCCAATATCAACAATCAAACATCCGTCATAATCATCATCCACATCAACTAATAAACATCAATAGATATCTAATTATCATTAACAAGTATTAAATTGACTATTAAATTCAATGTTAAATTAAACGATGATTAAATGCAATAAAAGTTAAATTTAACAAGAGTGACAATTTAAACACACCAAACATCAATCAATTGATTTCAAATCACATCATATATTTAAATTAACGAACATAGGACAATTTAGTAGCGTGAGTGGGTTAAAACATTCACCTTTGATTTTAGCCCATAAAAATCCAAACAGAAGCGCAAAAACTCAACAGTCTCCTAATTCAACTAAATCGATTTCATGTTGTCCAGAATTTAAATATGAATCCAAAAAAGAAATCACGCATGAATCAAAGTTTATATGCAAAAGATATTCATGTCGTAAGAAATATTATTAAAATAATATTTAGTACACATAAAAAAATAAAGAAATTTTAATACTTACGTTTTTCTCAACATGAGGCTTAAGGAAAAGATTGAAGAACAGCTAAGATGAGGACATGACATGTATCAAAAATGAAGAAAAATCATGTTACAGGAAAGAAAGTTTTGGGTTTGCAAGAATAAGAGCTTTTGAATATGAGGTGTTAGAGAAACAAAACGCAAATGCAGAAATAAGCTATAGGTTATTTATAATTAGGAAATCAAAGTGGAGGGACAAAATAAATATCACGTTTTATTTTGAAAGCTCTAGGAATTAATAATGCATAAGGAAATGTATGTAGGAATGGAAAAATTTGCAAACCAAAGGAAAGTAAGATTTTGTATACGTGAAAATGGGATGGCATGAATTAAATACAAAGTCTAGGTTCAGGTATCAAATAGAAGGAGAAATGAACGGATTAAGTATTAATAATAAGTAAACTATTTTAAAACGTTCATGCAACAATTAATAACAAAAGAAATGAAGAGACCATGTACATTGCACAACCTTTTGAAATTCAATTTTTTTGAAATGTAACCAAATTAACTTCATTAACTCGAATAGTATTCATATTTGAATGCATTTAGGTTTTTATCTACACGTAATAAAAAAATTAAACATACCTTAAAAATTAAAACGTTCAATTTGGTGTTCCTAAAATTATCTTTTATTTTCATTAGAACACTCTTTTTATTTAACATAAAACGTGCGTTTCTTTTATTAAATCTATTAATTGCAATCAATGTTTTCTTTCCCTTTTAATTGAAATATTTCATTGACATTAATTACGATTACTAACAAAGTTAAATTTCAAAACATGCAACTAAAATGGATGAAAAATAGAACAATTGTTTATGTAAACACGTTTATAAATTTATTATTTGTACACAAGAGTAATAAATACTTACTGAAATAGATTATTTTCCTATTCTTGTAATTAATCTATAAATTAAAACATAGTTCAAATAAACATATATTTCTTTCTTTAAAATCAATCATTCTATTCTTTATTTTAATCAAATTAAACCTACATCCACAAATGAAACATTCATTTTATTTGATGTAAATATTATTTTATTAAATCAAACTTCCCTTAGATTTTCACAAAACATAAGCTATTTTTAATTACCCTATTAATTTATAGTTCAGTATTCTCTCTCCTATTAATTGAAAATTTCCAGTTACATTAATTTCAGTTAATTAAGTAACAAAATGGACAAAATGAATGTAACGAGAAGTAGAACAATCATTTCCTATCTAATAGTAATTTAAACATATTTATATGCTATTGGATACAAATAGTAATTAAACATTTCTTACTAAATAATAGCTTCTCATCACTACAATCAATGTAGCATCTACCAAACATTTCAGATAAATAAACATATGTTTACTCCTTTACTAAACTTATTCATTTTTGTTCTTTTATTAAAATTTACACTCCTACTATTAAATCAACCAATATGTGACGCCCCACCTCTATACCCACGCTAGCCAAGAACACTACGGTGTAGTGCTGTCTACTAGCACGAAGAATAAGGCTGTTGAGGAGCGGCCATCAATAGTTAGGCCTTACACTAGTATTGGTTATCTCCATAGGAGTGGTGTATATATACATAAATATTCTTTCATTTTTCATCTCTGATTTATTTTCTCCCATCGACATACCCCAATTCCAGTATAAAACGAACTACGATGGTTCGTAATAGTTTAGAACAGTAAATATAAAATATTACACAGATAATATAACGCGGAACACAAATAAAACAGAAAGTCTCATATATACAATAACTGATGCCAGTTACAATACATTTGATACAATACACATGACACGGTACATATGATACAACTACCACAGTCGACTCAGGAAGTTACATATACGAGTACATTAACGTATATAATATACATGAATACATGTCTTCCTATACAATTATACAGACTACTACAAATGACGACGACTACTCCAAAATATATGAAAGAACTTCATAGCTCTAGAAGCAACCCAAAGCAGAATATCTACAACCTGAAATACTCGGTCTGACCCGAGTATTAAATTCAAAAGAAAATAATACTTGGGTCAGTCTAATTCAAACTCAGTTATTAGTGCACAGAAGCAATAATAATTAAATAATGAATAGACGATAGTAATTAAACCAAATCAGAATGCACTTCAGAATATTGAATAGAAATAAACAAAACAGTTCAAACCATTGAAATATCAATCAAAATATTAATTCCAGTAGGGCTGCAGTACACGCACGCGTGCACTGCCTCGCCACTACGGAATATGGAATACGCAAAAAGATCCATAAGTCAAAACAAATAGAATATCATACACGCCATACCGTGTGGCTGCAGTTCACGCTTGCGTGCACTGCCTTGCCACTTTAGTGATGTCGTACCCAAAAACTCAATACCGTGTGGCTGCAGTTCACGCTTGCGTGCACTGCCTTGCCACATCAGTCACGATGTACACAACCGGGCACAAGGTCAAACCCAAAATAAAAAGACGGGTTCAACACAGGTGAAATATATTTAAAATCACGACACGAGCACAAGGTCAAACCCGAGTTACCGGATTCAACTCAAGTATATTTCAAAATCAAGCAAAATGCAAAGGTCAAGTCACGACAACCATCACAAGAATACAAGTCAGGATACTGCAAGCCCTAGGTGGTCAGTAATGACCAAGGAAAAATGAAACAGAGTGCAACCTGGAGGATATGAACCAGCATAAGCACATGAATGCACAGGGGTGCAACAGGGAATTCACACAGGACCATGGAATGCAAGCAATGCTACAGGTTATAAAATGACCATTGTGCAAACATAAATTGCCAAACTAAATACAACTTCGTTTTCTAAACTTTAGGTAGAAAGTATGCACAAACAAATATGCTCAAGTGTCTGCATATAAAATATGCAATCAAAAGTTGTAATGAAACAACAAAATGCCCAAATATCTGCATATAAAATATGCAAAACAGAAGTTGCCGTGCAACTAAAAAAAATGCTCAAGTATATAAATAAATTAGACTGGACAGTACAGAGAGGTGGCCAAAATCATTAACCAAATGCAGAGGTCAAGTCACTGTTGTTAGGACTCAACACAAGTGCAATGCAACAGTTTCAACTATGTGAAACTGGAAATGCAAACAACAAATAAAGACAGAGGTCAAGCAACAAGGCAGATCACAAAGAAATGCCACCAAGTAAACAACCTCAGGAAAATGTTTCAAATTTAAGACAAGATAATGATGTAACACAATGGTGCATACAGATGCAATAGGGACGGTAAAAGAAGTGCAGTTCAGAGCTGCATAGGGTCGAAGAACAAAAGCAGTTTAAGCATGTATATATGTATGTATATATGTATACATAGACATAGGCATCAAATTCAGTGATGGCATCAAAAATAATGGACTAAAAGCAAATATGAACTAAGTGAATAAATGAAACAATTTAAGAATGCACACGGTTCAGGTCATCATGGATAACGACACACAGGATGATATAGATGCGTATACATCAACATACACAAGGAAATGAACAAGAACACAGACAATCATCAAAGTGGACAGTTTCGTCAAGTACAAGTGAAAGTGCAGTTCACACACCCAACAAGAGAACACTACTTGTCAACATTAGTTGTCAACAAACCAAAAGGTGAAACATCAACCTCAAGTAGTGTAAGTTAATCTCAGGCAACAATGCAAAATCAAGTCAGATGCACAAATTCAGGTGAACAAGGCGGAAAGCTCACAATTCTCAAGTGGCAGATATCAATTTAGTTCAACGGTCGTTTAACTGCATGATGCGTCGGAAATTGGAACGACAGTATGGTGAATTGCTCAAGTAATACCAAAACCAAAAAGTCAATAAACGTTAAAAGTATATTCAAAATATATTACAAATATATCAGGTATAATTTAATATTGGTAAATCAGAAACACATAGCTGTTCGATCAAAAATCTTCAGCCGAAGTTAAAATAGAAAATCATAGCTTGAAAATTTCAAAACCGAAGTTACAAGGAATCAAACCCTATAAATATACCCAAAATGTTTTCCATAAAATTAACATAATCCACTCAAGTGACCAAAGGCAGTAAACACAAGTGGCCAAATCCCAGTATCAATTTATACGAAATGGAAAATCACGAAATCATCAACATCCAAATGAAAACAGTGCCAATGTAGCCAAGAGAACAGGAAATCGAATCAGTAAAAAAAAAAAAACAAGTCAGAAATCATCAGCGACGAAATCAATTCAGATGCAAAGCAAAGTACCTAGTTGAACTAGATGTGAGTGAAATAGAAATCACTCACCTTTGTTTTTGAAGAGCACGAATTCGATGCCCATGAATTTGCGAAAACCCTAGTTGGGGAAGACGAGCAAACAACAGATGAAGCCGCCATTTTATTTTATTTTTCTTTTTGTCTGGGGTTTCGAATAAAAATGAAAATGAGAAAGGGGGTCGGGTCGAACGAAAATGAAGATGGAGGAAAGGGGGTTTATTGGGCCAGTATGAATAATTATCACGGCACCAAAGAAAAGTGGGTCAAATAATTTTTGAAGCCCTTTAATTTTACTAAAAATTTGTAAAAGAATTTTAAATTCAAATTTAAAAACTTCAAATGGCAATTTGCAACAATATTAATCGTCTAGATATCGATTATTAATTGATGCAAAAAAACCGGGTTGTTACAACCAATACCTTACGAAATTATTAACATAAATTTCTAGCTTACTTTTCTCATTTTCTACAATTGACGCCTTTTCTTACATTAACCACAATATTTAATTACATTTAATTCCAATTGGCTATATTCTAATTCCAATAAATTGATTTAATTAGATTTCAAACTTTTTATTCAATCAATCATTACTTTATGGACATAGTTAACATTGGTTTACATCTTATTGCATTAATATTCTACAATTATCATCTTTTACAATATTAGTTGCAATATTTCAATTATTTTAAATCTTTGTCGATTTTCACATTAATTATAGTTTAAAATCCCAATAAATTAATTTATCTTGGTTTCACTCCTTTTTAGTAAATCTTTTACTACCTTATGAATGTAAGTGACATTTCTATACATCTTGTTGCATCCACCTTTTCCCGTTATCGACTTAACCCATTTTACGTAACATTTAATTACATTTAATTATAATTGATTAAATAAATTGGTAACAAATAACAATTGTCACCTTTTCTATATTTAATAACATTTGTAAGTTTTTTATCTACACACAAATGTCATAACTACTTACATAACACTAATTTCATCCAATTTCAATTTATTACATATTATTTCATTAATAAGTACCCGATTTAAACAATTATTCTTTTAATCCAATTATCAATTAGTACCCACCTTATTACAAAATTTACAATCTATAAACAATTATAACTCTTTAATCATCTCAATTAATTGGAATTACATTTAAAACAGTTATCAATTACCTTAAATCAATACTATTACATTTCATTCCAGTTATATTCTTATTATAAATCACAAATTTTTATTTCTTCCAACATTCAATCGCAAGACCTTATTAAATTAACTATTTTTAATTATCGAAAATTACGGGTCATTATAAATTTTTGGTCCCCAAAATTAAATTTTCACCTAAAATTGCCGCTCCCTCTCTTTTGATAATTTCACTCTCCCTTAATCCAACATCGACACTTCATCTCTGCCCCAAATCTTCACATATAATCACCATCTCCAAGCCCGATTTTTCATCACCACCTTCATCTTCTTTCGCTCTCTACCCTTTGATTTTCGTGACCAAATATAAGTCAATGTTAAGCAAACACACGTTCAGCAAACAATCCGTTGACCTTCTAAAGAAGCATGACACAGACCCAGCTCTCATGTAGTTCCATCGACTTTTTCGGCAATATCGGCTAACATTTCGGCTATGATAGCCAGATAGAAATTGTGCAGTCCAAAGGATGAAATAGACTTCTGCATCACCATGAAATGTAAGACCAGGCTGAATCCTAACCACGGAAGCTCCAAACTTTGCCTAAACCATTGAACATAGACGGTGGATGTCTAGCTGATTCAACGTGATATAATTTTCAATCCAATAGTTGGATTTCGTTTCTGATATCGTGTATGTCTGAATAATTTTGTGTTATGCATGCATCTACTATATATTTTGGGGCATGAGTTCGCTATTTGGTGAATCCATCTATGATTGGTAAAGCTTTTGTTAAGATTATATTGTAAAACCTATGTGTCATGTACATATGAAATTGAAAGTTCAAATGGTATGGTTAATCATTGCATATAATTTAACAATGTTTGAGAGAATAACTCGTTTATTTTGCAACTGGTACAATGAACACATGACTAGAATAACCCAATGATGATTAGATCCAGTTTAAATTTCCAAAGCTTAAAATGGAATTAGCTCAAAAAGGATAAATTTAACACCTTATAGCTAGATCGAGTCAAAATAAAATTAGCGCATTTATGTTATTTGGTGTAACATAACATTTTTGTCTATCTTGGCTAACGCCCATTTCTATGGCTGATATTTCATAATGAAAAATTCAATTTTAACCCATAAAATAACTTAGCAGCCCCTTAAAATTTTAAAAAGTTTGTAAATCCATAGAATACTTAATTGCCCCCTGTTTGTTCCAAAATTACCCTTAACCATTGTCGAAAACATTCCGTATGAAAAAAACAGCGGAAGACGTGAAACAGTTCCTCACCGCGCCTCTTCCTCACGCCTTCGACGTCTACAGCAACCAACGGAACAAGTATCAAACAATAAAATGTTAAAAAAAAAACAAACTAAACAACCACGCAGAGTGACTATGAGGTTAGTGTCAATACCATGCTGAAGTTCTGCATGGTTGTGTATATAATCATGCAATATATTCACACGGTCATGCTATGAACTTAGTAGCGACCCTACGTGAATTATCACCAATCATCGTAATCGACAGCCTACGACTGCATTTGCAAAAAATAAAAAACTTTTCAATTTTTTTGGAATTACTTATTATGATTGCGACCGAAGATCATTCTCCTCTGCAGAATCCATCATCTAGTAGTTTAACAATGAAATTTTTCTTTAGTGATTTGAAAATTAGGTTTGGATTTTGGAGATTCTATGTTTTAAACGGAAAAAGTTACGTAAAAATAAAGAATTGAGAAGAACACTTCTGAGGGATATATTTATCTTCAAAATTTTGTTTTTTTGAAAGGGGGTACTAATTGAAAATACGGGTTGGAATAGAATTTGCCTTTCTTAATTCTAAGATGTTAGAATTCATTTCAATGCACATTACAAGTGTATTGAAAAAATGCATAGAATCCTGATGAATGAATAACATTCAAATACATATTCAATGATTAATTCACTGTATGTTTTTATTGTGTATATATCTCTATCTAAAATCGCACTGCTTCATGTGTATGTTGAAGTAGTTTCATTACTCCGCATCCAGCTAGAATTGTGTATTCTATTAACCAAAGTATAAAATGTAAGGAATATATAAACAATAAATCTACACAAAGATAAAATGTGGTATAATATATTTTACCGTTCACATGGATCCCTTTTAGTTCATTGATGACCTATATCAAACAGCAACATAGCATATGTAATAAATAGGTCATGAAAAAAGGTTAATATTAGTTATGTTACATCAGGATTATATGCCATGTACACTTAGTAGAATAAAATAAAATATGTAAAAGTGTACATGTACATCAGGATTGATATTAATTATGTCATGAAAAATGGTTAATATTAATTATATTACATGAGGATTGTATGTCATGTACACTTTTACATTAGGATTGCATGCCATGAACACTTAGGCGGATAACATGAAAAATGCACGGTTCCGTGGCTGATATGACTTGTAACGTAAAAGTCATTGATTTATATTTCTGCCATGTATTTTTGATTTTTTCCCCTCACGGTTCCTTATTATTTCAATTACAACATTTTTATAACAAAATTTAAATCAAACTTACAATATTTTTTTCAATGTTCTCAATGAGGTCCACTGAGGAAGATAAGAATATCAAATACAAATTGCAATTAGTGAAACATACACAGAAGTTCTACATGAAATATATTGTATTGGAATTCAATCCAACAAATGAATTGATTTGAAACTCAATTAGTTAATGTCTTATACATTATATCACATTGAATCCAATAAATGACTTGGTCATGGTGCCTCGTATTTTTCAACAAACATTACATTGTGGATTAGAGGAGAAATCACGAGCTTCACAACTTGTACGTTCCCAATCAAATTATGAAACTCAGTGCATTTGCAAAATAAAGAATTTTTTTGTAAGATGCGTGTAATTAGTGCACTATTTAATCACTTACTTTATAGGCTGTAAACAAGATATTTATTTTGGTTTTTAGGTTGAACTTTAAAATTTTAGCATACTTTGTACGCAGGCCTTCCTAAACATTGCTTGATGTTCATTTGGTTACTTGTATGAGTGAGCCAAATTTTGAACACGACTACAACAGATATAATTTTCCTTACTGGCCTTGCTATACACATTTTAGCCTTTTTAGTGGTGAAACTATGTTATTTATTTCTTCTCCCTCCCTTTATTTAATAATCAAGCTTTGGAATTTCCACTCATACTTTAATGCAATAGGGTCACCTATTTTTAATTTTTTTATAGGTAATCAATTGTTTCATAATCTATCCATTTCAAACCTATTTTAACTGACTACCCCCCAACTAACCTACCCCCTTATTGACTAACTACCAAGTTCAATATGTTTTATTTGGAATCCATTTTTACCAATAAGGATTTGTAGGATTTCAATAAAAATAATAATTGAAATACTATAGATTCTAAAATAATGCAAATATCTTAAATTCTTAACAGAATACTACCCCTTTAATTTTGAATATGTGTATTGGAAATAATTGATTATGTTGGCTGTTTAAGCACTAGCCGAAGTACAAAAATAATGACTTAATACTTTCTATATCATTTTTTCTGTGTATATGCTGGTAATTTTTGTACAGATTTTAATTTCTTAGTTACTTTTTACAGGGATCAATTCAATTTGCTATTGTAGGAATACCAATATTTGAACTATTTTATATTATTACTGCAAAATCTTCATTTACATTTTATTTTTGCTATCCTGAAATTCATGTAAATATATTTTTAGTAACATTATCGGCATAATATACTGGTTCAGATAGAGATTGGATTGTTTGAAGTCATGTGTTCACAAGCAATAAGGATCAATGAGCCTGCTAAAGAAGAGAAATGATTTCCTGAATTTTAATTATAGTCATGTTATTTACTGATATTTAAACACTAATGGTGGATTCATTGATTTATTGAATATAATATATGCAGACTGCATTTGACTTAGAGTGTAATATTTGGAGCTTGGTTACCAACAAGCAACTTGGAGACTTGGAGTATGAAACTATGAGTATGTCACTGTGTTGTACACTTGTACTGTTGTGTACTTGTGTTAGTGTGTAATATTATTTTGGAGTATGATGTTATGAACTATTTGCATTGATTCTAGTGTGCTCACTCTGAATATTTGGTATTTTGGAGTATAAATTATTGTAATTTGAAGAATGAACATTTGGTGTGCGCTAATGTATTAATTTTTCCCGGTTAAATTACAGCTATCTAACATGAAATGTCATTTTGATTTGATACCGTTTCAGGTTTTAAAACTTGAAATAATATCATTTTTTCTGCTTCAGCTTACATCTGCTTCGGTTATCATGAACAACTGAAGTAAATAAGTGGTCATTTGCTTCGGTTCTTTCTTAAGAACTAAAGCAAATGACCTCTTTTGCTTCGGTTGTTTTACTTCTTTTTTTGGGTTCATAAACCGAAGCAAATAACCTTTTTTTACTTCAGTTCAACAACCGAAACGAAAGACTTTGGCCTATTGTGTCATCTTCATTTGCTTCGGTTGTTGAACCGAAGCAACATGGGATAAACAGCCGAAGCAACATGGGATAAACAACCGAAACTACCTATTTTATAGCAGTGATAACTCATTATATTTCAAGCTTGTGATCCAAATATATGAATACATTCCAACAAGAAGGGTAAAATGGTTGAATTCAACAAATAGTACCAAAATCAGTAAATCCAAAAAATAACTAATAGGGAGATTAATTGGATGTATTTGTCGTTTTTTGATTGAGTGGCATATAAAGAACAAAATCTAGTTGGTCAAACATATGTAAAAATAAGCATTCATCCATTAAAAAAGACAAGGAAATATACACTTACGTCTGGATACTAAGTCATTCCATAAATATTTTGAATCGTTTAATTTAACAGGTATTGTGATTACTACTAAAGATTCAATTTGTAAAAATAGACACAATAGAATAAGTAGTGTAGCATAACTTAAAAAATTTCATTGATCTGTCGGATATGACCAGAAAATATTGACAAAGATTGGATCAGAGATTTTTCATCGCTTATGTCAGCAAAAGTTGTATCAAAGCGTGGAATTTTAATATGCTCAAATGTTATAACATAGAGTCCTATGATTTGGAGATTTGATAATGAAGTGTGAGGGAAAAAAATATTAAGATATCATGAAACTTATACACTAAAACAAAATGCAGAGTAGGCACCGAAGAGTATAATCACCGAATATGTGCAAGTGAAGGTTTATAAGATGAGAGTAATGAAAGTCATGCCTAAATATTTATTTCATCATGCACAAAACCTTTAAAGATTCAATGAATCCGATTTCTATGAATATCAAATTGCAGTAGGCTATCATGTCATAAGATAGCTAATTATTATTTTATATATCTAAAAACAACCAAGTACATTTTCAAACTGAAGTTTGCAAATTAATTGGTTTTTTGATATTGTCAACTCAACCGCTATATGGACTCAAAAATTGAAACTAAGCTTGATACATGTACAAATTATAGCAATGCCTTTTATCATTTTTGTGTGAATTGAAGACATGTTGCTATTTTGTTTGTTAAACTTAATCGATTAAGTGCTAATCTACTGGAAAAATTAGTCAAGTAGTCACACTTAATTATGAAAATAAGGCAAAATAGTTTGATACCAATCACGTACATAAATAATGTGCAAAACATGATATAAATGCAATTTTAATCAAATACTAACCAATCAGTTCAGAATGCGCCATTTAATCCTTTTGAAATAACACTACAATTCCCAAAGCTTCCTCATTAATAAAGTCTCTATAATTACCACATTAATGTTTCCTTATCATTGTTCATGTACAATTTATATTATGTATGTAATTCTTGCAAGTTGGCAATAACTACAGATGAAAATGCAAAAAATAATAAAGATTAAACGAATCGCCTCTTTAAGAACATCAACTTATTTAGAACCATAATAGTCTCATATTAATCTTAGAGAGCAATATTGGAAGCAACATTAAAATTCATAGGTTTAATTATGATTTGAATTCAAAAGTTTGTAAATCCCCATATTCTTCATAAAATTGCAGATTGCATAGTAATTGATTACTTCTTAAAGCTTTAAATTTAAAATGTAAAAAAAATTGCAAAAAACTTTAAAATTAAGATAAAATGCCATTTAAAATTGTGCAATAAATAGTACTAAATTAATACAACAAAGGACATGTGTTATTGTAACCTGCACCAACATGACATGTACATATAAAGGAAATGGTTCAAGTAACTTGTATTTTCATGATTTATAAATCTAGCTCAATCAACTTCTGAACCGCCGCCCAATTCTCGTGAGATCTGAAACCGCCGCCGTCCCCCTCTTCGTTCGGCCTCCCAATTCGTGTCTCCTCAGTTTGACTCCCCTCTCCTCATCGACAACGCACCTATTCCATAACAATGGAACCTCAAGCCACTCGCCCTCCAGATCCCCCTCCCTCCGATGTAGAACCTCCTCCAGGCTTCCTGCCGTTAGCTCCCAAAGAACGGAACCCTGCCGACAACGATGGTTTCACCTTGGTGAGTCGACGTAAATGGAAACGTACCCCTACTATTATGCCTAATTCACGTACAGGTAACCCTAATGATAAAGATTTACATCAGAAAACCCCTTTTCCGTCTCGTCCACCCACTGTTACAAATGTTAATAACACTAGTCAAAATTCGTCTCGCCTTAATACTCCTCAAACTCCCCAGACCGCAAACAATTCCGTCCCAAAAAGGTGGAATTTTTCCACCACATCCAGTCGTGCTTGGAACGAAGTAGTTAAAGGCAACAATATCCCTGTCACTATTCCATTGAAATTCTATCAACCACGAGAACTAAACTCACTGCAATGTGCCAAAATGTCAGAAGAAGTGGTGCTAAAGGCTAAAAAGCAATGGGACAACGCCATAGTGGTATATGTAGTAGGTCCGAAGCCGTATTATCCGTATTTCAAAGAATATATTATTAGAGTATGGAAACCAGAAGATGAATTCTCAATTTACTCGAAGGAAAACGGATTCTATGTTATAAAGTTCCACAAAAAACAAGATTGTGAATAAATTCTAGAAGGGGGTCCTTATTTCTATAATAAAAAACTAATGATGATGAAAAGATGGTCTCTGGGAATGCACCTCAGCAAAGAACTCCTGCACACAATCCCCATCTGGATACGCCTCCCCAATCTCCCTCTGGATTATTGGACAGAAGAAGGAATTAGCAGGATTGCCTCAGTGCTTGGCTCCCCAATCAAACTGGATAAGGCTACTGAAGGCATCATCAAAATAGCATACGCGAGAGTTCTAGTTGAAATAAATAACTCGTTCAAATTCCCTAGTAAGATTCCCATAATAACTGAAGACAATAAAATGATATGGCAAGAAGTGAGTTACGAATGGAAACCATCATTATGTATGAACTGTTCGAGTTATGGACATGCTGAAATCAACTGTCAATTTAATAAAGCGTGGCAACCAAAAACAGGTGCGGTTCCATCTAAAGAGAACAACGCAGACATGTTGATAGACAACAGAGAGAATAACGTGGAGGATGTAGTAAACAACAACCATAATATCGATGAAACAGTGACTACCTTTCAGAATATCTCTGAAACAATACAACAAACAATTCCAGCAGGCTCTAATCCTCAACACACTATTATTGAAGACTCTACACAGGAACATTCAAAGCAAACACAGTTATCACATCATATAGTTACAGTCCTGAATAAAACTACAAGTTCAAGCATTATTCCTAATGAGACAAAAACAACATCAAGTATACAAATGACAAATGCCGATACAGATTCACTCCTTCATGACTCCAGAGATATATGCATGGTCCAATCTGAAGTGTCCAGTATGTCTGACCCTACAGAACAAATCACTAACTCTTCCCATAACTCCAAAACCAGTAACACGCGAAAAATAAGAACAGATGAAACCCCTTTTGAATTTAAAGCTTCAGCAGATTCTAATGTCGTCGACAATCCTGCATGGCACACCATGGTGAATCAACTAAAAGGAAAAAATAAAAAATCAAAAAAAGCGAAGTTATTGGTGAATGCTACTACTCCAGAAATCAGTAGCTACCCCGAAAACAACATTTAGATGGAGTTCCTCTTTTGGAACATAAGGGGTATGAATTCCCCAACCAAGCAAATGGAAATGGTGAGATTAGTGAATAGTAATAAGTTTTCTTTTATTTGCATGCTTGAAAATAAACTCTCGGCAAGTAATATTGATAGATTTATGAATAAAATCCACACTAAATGGAAATTTACACATAATATATTAGATGGCCAGAAATGTCGTATTCTTATAATCTGGGATTCAAGTCAATGGTCAAATATAATTCTCCACACGAATGAACAGTACATCACAAGTATCCTTCACAATTATAATGGCCTCAGTGTGATATGCACATCTGTGTATGGTCATAATGATGAAATGAAGAGGAAGGACCTATGGACATACGTTAATGAACAGTCTATGCGTATTAATCTGCCCTGGCTTCTAGCAGGAGACTTTAATTCAATATTATCTTCTATGGAAAGAATAAATAATGGTAACTACACTGATATGGGAGACCTTGATTTTATGAACTGCATTAACAATTCTCGGCTTACTGAACCAATGTATTCAGGAAATTTTTATACTTGGAGAGGGGGTCTGCAATTTTCAATTCATAACAAAATAGACAGAGTTTTCGTCAATTCTCTATGGTCCGAAAAGTTCAAACATTATGGTATACACTTTGGAAATCATTCCATTAGTGATCACACCCCTATCATGATTAATTTAATAACCCAGAACACGAGAAGAAAGCCCATACCTTTCAAATATAAAAATTCGTGGCATCGACAAAGTGGATACCAGAGCATCGTCCAACCAGTTCTGGCGCAAGAATTTCCAGGGAATGCTCTCTACAATCTCCTATGTAAATTAAAAACTGTGAAAGTTACTCTGAAAAACTGGATAGCAAATAAAAGCAATATATACTCTGAATTAAATACGTTAAAAGAGGAAACAACTGATATATACAAGAAATTAGTTTGTGAACCTCTTAACAACTATCTCATTGAAGAATATAGATCGAAAAATGCACAGATTTATGATATTATGAGGAATATTGCGATAGACAATGAATAAAGGATGAAAATAAACTGGTTGACAAAAGGAGACAAACCAACTGAATTTTTCTTCTCAAAAATCAATAAAATTAAACTACCAAGGGGAAACAAATTCATCATTCAAGAGAATGGAGATTGGTATCCAGCATCAGAAACTATTGGTGGAGTAGCCACAACATATTTCACAAATCTCTTTTCATCGCCTACAGGCAAAACTCAATTTCCAGACATAATATGCAAAAAAAATCCTCTCAGAAAATGCAAAAGAAAACCTCTGCAAGCCTTTTCTCCTCGAAGAAGTTAAAGATGCAGTTTTTCAAATCAATGACAATAGTTCCCCAGGACCGGATGGAATTAACTCTAAATTCTATAAAATTCACTGGGAACAAATCAAATACGACATATGTAATGCTATGAACAGTACCCTACAAGCAGGGAAAATCATTAAAGAAATCAATCATACATTCATTTGTCTTATCCCTAAAAATCCAAATGCAGTGGACATGACTGACTACAGACCTATATCCCTATGCAATGTATCTTATAAAATACTTGCAAATCTTTTATGCAATAGAATGAAAATCCTCATGAATGATCTAATCTCCTATAACCAGAATGCTTTCATTCCTGGAAGAGTTATCACAGATAACTCACTCCTAGCTTATGAAATGATAAGAGGGTTCAACAGGAAAAAATCCAATGAATTATGTCTGAAAATTGACCTGCATAAGGCGTATGATAAAATTAATAGAGATTTTATTCATCATATGCTGATCTCAATGAACTTTCCCCCCAGATTTGTGGACCTCATATATGAATGTATTACTACACCCACTTTCTCGGTGTTAGTAGAAGGGTCACCACATGGTTTTATTAATAGCTCAAGAGGATTACGACAAGGTGACCCCCTCTCACCTTACCTTTTTGCCATAGCTATGGAATACTTGACTATTATTCTGGACATGGAATTTCACAAAGGCAGTTTAACCCCCATTATTCAAAATGAACCAGTGATTACTCATCTGATTTATGCAGATGACATTTTGATATTAACTAAAGCCACAATTCAAAATGCTACCTGCATCAAGCAAAGTTTTCAAAATCTGTGCAACACTACAGGTCTGGAGTTAAATCCCAACAAATCCTCTCTATTTTTTAGTAAAGGTGCCACAAATAAAGACCAGATAGCCAACATACTTAATATTCATATTGGTAAATTGCCAATCATCTATCTTGGTATTCCTTTATCAAACAACAAACTGAAAAAAAGGGATTTTGGAGGGTTAATTGATCAAATTAATAAAAAATTCAATCATTGGCACAGCAAATTTCTAAACATTAGTGGTAGAGCTGAACTAATTAAAACTGTAATCCACCCTATATTGCACTTCTGGCTGCAATTTTCTCCATTTCCACTAGCAGTTATGCAAAGAATTGATAGCTTATGTGCAAATTTTTTATGGAAATCTAAAGCTCACCAAATGAAATGGGAAGAAGTGTGCAGAACTAAAACTGAAGGTGGTTTTGGCATCAGAAAAATTGAAGATATCTCTAAAGCAGTGGCCTAAAATCTTTTGTGGAAATTTATCAATCGTGAAACCACATGGGCTAAATGGATACAAAACAAATATTGTAAAAATACAAACTTCTGGAATGCTAGCACTGATCTTACTGCATCAAACACCTGGAAAACATTACTTCGAACAAGACAGTGGTGCAAAGGTCTCATTAACAAAAACATAGTCAATGAGGATGACACAAGCCTATGGTTTGACCCTTGGATCAATGGAACCTCATTAATAGACGACATAGGATGGAATACCATGTCAATGATTAGAGGACATAACAGAAAAGTGTCTGAATTGATCTCCAACCATAAATGGAAACAAAACATCAATTATGCCCCTACTTAGTTCCATCAAACCATATACAATGTTACCATTCAACCTCAGTATGAAAAAGATTATTGGAATTGGCTACCAAGTAACAATGGACAATTTACACTAAAGTCAGCATGGAATCATTTAAGAAATAAGTACCCAGAATATTTCTGGACAAAAATCATATGGGGTAAGGGATGTGCCCCCAAAATGTCAATATGTACTCTCCTGGCCATCCAAAACAAATTGAAAACCAAGGTACGTATTAGCAAATGGAACATAGACATGGACCAACAATGCAATTTATGCGCAAGCCATATAGAAGATAGAGACCATCTATTTTTTAACTGCCCGTATTCTAACAAGTTGCTGGAAAATACCATGCAAAAATTGAAATTAGACATCAATCTAAATTTCAACATTAACCAAATTATGGAATGCATAAGCAACAGCAACAAGAATCAAACTTTAGACAACCAAATCATCAACATAGCATTTACTTCCCTGATTTGGAACATTTGGTGTGAAAGAAACAACCGGATCTTCAGAGGTATTGAAATGCCAACATCAGTTAGAAACACCCTGATAAATCATGATGTTAAAATGCTTACGCAACACTTAATACAAGATAGAGAAGTTAGTAGAGAAGCGAAACTCATCTACGAAAACTGGAACATTGTCAGCAGGATCCAGGTTCCTCCGCATCCCCCCTGACCTGCTTTTACACTAGAGGGTTTCTTCTGGCAACTCCCCGTTGATGATATTATTGTCCACTTGTGTTTCCAGACCCGTTTGTGCCTTTACTTGGCATATGTCTTTTGCTCCCCTAACGAGACAGAAGTGGTTTCACACTTCCTTTTAGAAGGTTCTGGATTGACTCCTTGAGAAGGATGTATTTTAGATTGCTATTGTTGTTTTTGTATTTTCTGTTTAGTTTTCTAACGGTCCAAGTTGTTATTACGGATGTTTTTGAGTACATTATAAACTTTGTTTCAACTCCTCCATCTGTTCAACAACTTGGATCCGTTTTCTCCGTATTGTATCGTTAATATATGGAAGTGATATGTACTCTTTTTCCTTGTAAGGTACCCGACTAGGTTAGGGGGGTTACAAGGTTTTAATGAGGCATATCATGAAAATATATGCTCTTCTTTGTTAATAAAGTTCCTTTTTTCAAAAAAAAAAACTTGTATTTCACATTTACATCTACTTATTAGGCAGTTAAATTATCCATAAACAGTTGTGAAAATGAAATAAAGAAGTAATATGAATGAGAACAATATGATAAGAGAATACTAAAATGTAGGCAGGTTGTACATGAACTGGAATAAGTGTAAACTGCATCTCTTTTCAAATCGTACATATCTTTCTCTTTCGGTCCAATAAAACAAGACACTGGTCTATTTTAGTATGTAGATTACCAAAATAATACTTAGTTTATTATGTAACATGGTTTCTTATCGGCAACAATAGTAGGTATACGCTTTGTTCAAGTTGAATTGATGATATTTTTCAACGACTAATCAAATCGACCCATGTTCAACCAAAGTCCGTCACA
This sequence comes from Allium cepa, assembly GCA_030765085.1. Taxonomy (NCBI): domain Eukaryota; kingdom Viridiplantae; phylum Streptophyta; class Magnoliopsida; order Asparagales; family Amaryllidaceae; genus Allium; species Allium cepa. The sequence continues at coordinate 98,252,732 of CM060942.1, read as the reverse complement.
ACTTCAGTTTTTTCTAGGGTAAAGAGACGAATCTCATTAACCTAAAACTATGTGTTTTGTGTTGGATTTAGAATGTACAAATTAATTATATCTACATTTTCGATGATTGAACTTATTCAGCTAGGAAAGTAAACATATACTATTTTATATTAGTATCTATAAATTAACTTTTAATGGAATGAATCCTTGCATAAATTCACTAAGGATTTCAAAGAAAATTAAAGTTCCAATAAAGTGTGCAAATTTGTTAGTAAAAAGGTAAAATTACTTGGCAAATAAATGGTAAATAAAAAATAAAGAGAACGGTCTTGTCATAAGGAGTTGCCAAGAAAACGTAACCAAACCAAACCAAAAGGGTTGCCAACAATAAATATCAGCTTGTAGCAAATGTAATGAACTTACATATATGACAATCTAATAATGTTTGATATAATCTTTCAAATGACTTACTTGAACTACAAGTTTTATGACTTCATAATTCATGTATTCACGGCATGGAAGATGAAGTACACAAAACTATCTGCCTTAATATATGTAGCAAATTCTCTGCTCAACTACGATCATATTACCTAATTACACATGATAGTGCTTAAAACATATAGATGCTATTACGATCTTATAGCTATGTTTGATTTGTTCTTGTATATTGGTCATCTAAATAACAAATAGTTGCAGTTCAATTTCCTTAACAACAATATATACAAAGAAGGATGCTTTGTTATAGGAAAAATTATAATTTATCTTTGTTAACATTTTCGTTAGTTTTATTATATATATATATAATTGGGTTCTTTAATCATATTTATTTTCTTTGATATTTTTTCAAATAGGATTATGATAAAAATTGTTATTTCATTTTTAATATTGCCTTAAGCTCTCTAAATCCTAACTCGCTATAGAAAAGACATTAATAATTTAGAACTTCACTACTCAGAGATGAGTAACTATATATGGACAACTGAACAGTACCACCCTAGTTGTACTTGTTCTGTTTAGAACTCATGAAACCTCAACCCAAAAAGGCACCTTACAAATCAAGTAAATAACCATGTATAAATATTGATTTTAGTGAAATTATATCAAAACTAGGAAATATTAAAATCTCCCATAGTAAGGATATTGCATAAAAGATTGGGCCAGGGTTATGATACATTGAGCTCGTCGGACACGACGCCAACGTAACACGCGCATTTCCTCTCCACGAACTTGCCCTAAGTAAAAATATTCCCAATAATTATAAAACTGATAAATTAAACCATAACTTTATAGCATCAGTTAGAGCTTTAATAGGACCTGTTCATGTGACTATAGCTTTTAAACCATTAGAGGGACCCTATGCCGGATATAATGATCAATCACTCCAAATGATAAGTTGAATTACAAGCAAAAGGAAAATGGATAAAAGTATACTACAATATTATTTTTAGAAATTATAAATCTTGGAATAGATATGGTATACCAGCAGCTCCAATCGTCACTAAATAGCATTCATAGCCTAAAACTTCCGACAAGTAAGGAAATTGTGCTTGAAGTTGCAGGAAACAAAATGAACAAAGCTATTCCTCTTATGCTACATGCCAAACAGATATGTCAGTTCATAAAATAGCATATAGACATTATAATATAACATGAATAATCAAACATCATACATTGCACACCATCCACTTGGCAAGGAACAATCTATCTTAAGGGCAGTTTAAGTGTTTCAGATTTCGATTTAGGTTATAACTTCATTTTAACCCAATTCACATTTAAATCCAAGATTAAATATAAACATTACACCCTTAACCAGTTTGAATTTTTGAAAAATAGTTTAAATAGTTTAAAATAATTTAAGAAGCTGAAATAGTTTCATAGAAAATAGTTTGAGTATTAAAAATGGTTTATATAGAAAAATAGTTTGGAAAATCAAAATAATATGAATATTTAAAGAAGATAGATTTTAAACCATTTATACTAAAATAATTCATTTAAAAATAGTTTCAAAATCAGACTGATTCAATTCCAAATTTTCCAATTCAAATCAATTCCAATTTTCAGTTCGATTTAATCGATTCAATTCCGATTTCAAGTCGTATTTTACTTCGATTCCAAATTAATTTCGATTTCAATTCCAAATTAATTTCAGTTCAAGTTACAAATTAATTTCAATTACAATGACAAATTAATTTCAATTTCAATTCCAAATTTAAACAATTTCAATTTATATCAATTTCGAGTTCGATTTTCAAAATATCGATTCAAAACACTTAAATTAAATTTACCTTCAATACCCAAATTAAAATCCAAATCCACAAATAAATTCAATTTCGAGCTCAATTCCCAAATATTGTTTTATATCACTTTTACTTAGCAATATTCAAAGTTCGAATAGAAATCCAATCTTTCAAAACAAATCAATTTCTGAAATTCACATCATATTTCGATAATAACTTCAAAATATAACTTCAATTATTTAAAACATTCCTATTATCAAACTTAAATTTCAACACTTCAAGCTTAAGTTCGAAAACAGTTCGATTTCCATAAATTCGATTTTCATTTTCTTAAAATCAAATCTTTTGAATAATTTAAAAACAAAATTTTTAAAATCCTTTAATTTAACCAAGCCGGAGTACATATATACTCTCTATCCTATTACCAAGTGAATCAGTTATTCCTATTTTAATTCAGGGATGTATGTATATCATTTCAATCTAAAATAAATGCCATAGGTATATATCATTACAGCCTATTTCTCATTTTGATCGAAACAATTCAATTTACAGTTTTATATAGTGTAAATAATATACAGTATGGTAACAGGATATATTAAACATAAATAAACATCTAATCATCCAAAATATCAATCAGTAGCATCTATCTCAATCCATCATTCAAACATTCGATAATCACAACAACCAACCAATTATCGATAATCGGGGATTTTCTACTAGTTATTTCTAATTCAACTTAACTGTCAATTCAAATTCCATCAATTAATTCTGACATCGATTTAAATATCAATATAATCTATCAAATAACAATTAATAAATTTAAATCACATCATAACTTCAAATTTAACTAACATAAAAATATTCTAATACATCGTGAGCGTTGAAAACACTCAGATTTTATTTGAAATTGTTGATTTTCTAGCTTCAAATAAATTCCACTTCAATTCCATGCCAAAGCCTTCATTGATACGATCCCAATGTGATTTGTTTCGTCCAAAACGTTTATCGTTTCAAAAGTTACGCGATAATTAGCCTAACGATAATTAAAATTTTAATTAAAAAAATGAATTGAACATCAAAACAAAATCCACCCCTTCCCCCTCTAGTCAAGGCACCGCGCGCACTGCTTTTTTTCTCTTTTTTAGCACTAACGAACACACGATGACATAGATACGGACACACACACGAACTCGGCTTAGCGGGCAAGAACACGAACAAAGAAAGGAATGGGCCGCTGCGACTCGATTTAGAAAAAAAGGGAACTGGTGCTGCGAACTTAAAGTGTAGGATGCTGCGATGGATTGGAGGCTTTAACGAGCTTGAGCTACTGACGTAGCAGGTAGTGGAGCTTTAGCAAAGTGGAATTGTCAGTTTGAGTATTAAAAATGGTTTATATAGCAAAATAGTTTGGAAAATCAAAATTGTTTGAATATTTAAAGAAGATAGATTTTACACCATTTATACTAAAATAATTCATTTAAAATAGTTTCAAAATCAAACCGATTCAATTCCAAATTTCCCAATTCAAATCAATTCCAATTTCCATTTTGATTTAATCGATTCAATTCCGATTGTGAGAAATGCAGATTACGGATCTTAAGGCTAGGATTAACATTAGAGGGGAGGGGATGAATAGTGTTTACATAGAATTACTAAATCTTTTTAAGTTTATGTTAATTTAAACACAGATGTATGCAATATTCAGACACAGATATGATCACAGAAACAAACATAGATGCAGAAATAAAGTAAAAGCAGTAAAGGAAAGAACACACTGGATTTTATACTGATTCGAAGTTACCCTACATCCAGTCCCGCACACAAGTACAAATTTCCTTTCAAAAGCAATTGTACAATTACACCCTGGATTTCAAGGCAACGAGGTACACCCTTCATAATTACAATCCTCTGGGTAAAGATACTTGATTTCCAGGGCAACAAGTTCACCCAATTGATTTTCCAAGGCTACAATCACACCTTGTCTCGCTTGATTGATTTCCAAGGCCACAATTACACATTTTCTCGCTAAATTGATTACAAAGAAAACTATAACTCTGAATAGCATTGAGAATCTTGTTGAGATTGTGATAGAGAATCAAGCCAGAAATGATCTAGTTAGATTCAATGTTGATTTCGGCAGAGTAATGGTAAGAATATGTATGTAGAAATGTGGAAGAAGAAGAGGAGTGAAAAACCAAAAAAACTGAATCAAAATTCATTGAAACTAACCCCTATTTATAGAAGAACAACAGCCATGTTCATTCGTGAAGAGCTATGGCGAATAGTCACTTCTTTTGAATTTTGAATTTTGAAACCAATTGACAGCATGTCGACATGGGGTACTTGAGTATGTCGACATCCCAAAGGGATTTTTAGTGTTTTGATTTTCTTTGAAAATAACCTTTATCTTATATTAAAACTATTTTAAACTTTATAAATATACTTAACTATGATTAAAATACATAAGTAAATATAGAGAATAATATATATAGAATTTTACTATAATTTTAATTTAAATCTAAGTATAAAAGTTAAATATATTATATTTCAAAGATTGTTTAAAATCAAGAATAATTTGACTTTGAAATTAAAGATTATTTTGAGACTAAAAGTATTTAAAATCAAGATAGATGTTTTTGATTCTTTTAAAAGGAAGGTTTTGAAATCATTTTGAAAATAAGATAATTTTGTAAAATCATTTGAATAAAAATTAGCGGATACAAAACAATGTTCCACTAGATTTTTTGTAGATTCCATCTTACTTAGGGTTCCATCCCTTTAACGGGCTCGAAGTGGATTCCATTCCACGAATAAATTGGATTTAAGATGCCAGTGATTTTCTAGGAGTTTTAACAAAATTCCTAATTAAAAAGTAAATTACTTGAAATCTTGAACTCTTGATAATCTTGATATTCTTGTTACTCATAAGTCTTCAATCTTGATATCTTGAACCTCTATACTATACTGTCTTCACTCTTGGTACCTGCATGGTTAAATCCTACATATACATATGTGTCTAAACTTATACTGTTAGTATTTTCATTTATAATATATTCAAAGGTTGTTGTCATCAAAACCATCATCTCACGGACTAACACCGATTTCAAGTCGAATTTTACTTCGATTCGAAATTAATTTCAATTTCAATTTCAATTCCAAATTAATTTCAATTCCAGTTACAAATTAATTTCAATAACAATTACAAATTAATTTCAGTTTCAATTTTAAATTTAAACAATTTCGATTTATATCAATTCCGTGTTCGATTTTCAAAATATCGATTCAAAACACTTAAATTAAATTTACCTTCAATATCCAATTTAAAATCCAAATCCACAAATAAAATTCAATTTCGAGCTCAATTCCCAAACATCGTTTTATATCACTTTTACTAAGCAATATACAAAGTTCGAATAGAAATCCAATCTTTCAAAACAAATCAATTTCTGAAATTCACATCATATTTCGATAATAACTTCAAAATATCAATTTCAGTTATTTAAAACATTCCTGTTATCAAACTTAAATTTCAACACTTCGAGCTTAAGTTCGAAAATAGTTCGATTTCTATAAATTCAATTTTCATTTTCCTAAAATCAAATCATTTGAATAATTTGAAAACAAATTTTTTAAAGCACTTTAATTTAACCAAACCGATGTACGTATATATTTCTCTATCCTATTACCAAGTGAATCAGTTATTCCAATTTCAATTCAGGGATGTATGTATATCATTTCAATCTAAAATAAATGCCACATGTATATATCATTACAACCTATTTCTCAGTTTGATCGAAACAATTCAATTTACAGTTTTATATACTGTAAATAATATACAGTATGATAACATGATATATTAAACATAAATAAACATCCAATCATCTAAAATATCAATCAATAGCATCTATCTCAATCCATCATTCAAACAGTCATTAATCATAAAAATCAATCAATTATCGATAATCAGGGATTTTTCTAGCAGTTATTTCTAACTCAATTTAACTGTCAATTCAAATTCTATCAATTAATTATGATGTCGATTTAAATATCATTTAATCTATCAAACAACAATTAATAAATTTAAATCACATCATAACTTCAAATTTAACTAACATAAAAATTATTCTAATACATCGTGAGCGTTGAAAACACTCACATTTTATTTGAAATTGAAAATTTTCAAGCTTCAAATAAATTACACTTCAATTCCATACCAAAGCCTTCGTTGATACGATCCCAATGTGATTCGTTTCGTCCAAAACGTTTATCGTTTGCAAAAGTTACGCGATAATTAGCCTAACGATAATTAAAATTTTAATTAACAAAATAAATTAAACATCAAAACAAAACCCACCCCTTCCCCCTCTTGTCCAAGCACCGCGCGCACTGCTTCTTTTCTCCTTTTTAGCACTAACGAACACACGATGACAAAGATATGGACAAGCACACAAACTCGACTTAGCAGGCAAGAACACGAACGAAGAAAGGAATGGGCCGCTGCGACTCGATTTACAAAAAAATGGAACTGCTGCTGCGAACTTAAAGTGTAGGCTGCTGCGATGGATTGGAGGATTTAACGAGCTTGAGCTACTGAGGTAGTAGGCAGTGGAGCATTGGCAAAGTGGAATTGTGCAGTTTGAGTATTAAAAATGGTTTATATACCAAAATAGTTTGGAAAATTAAAATAATATGAATATTTAAAGAAGATAGATTTTAAACCATTTATACTAAAATAATTCATTTAAAAATAGTTTCAAAATCAAACCGATTCAATTCCAAATTTCCCAATTCAAATCAATTCCAATTTCCATTTCGATTAATCAATTTAGTTCCGATTTCAAGTCGAATTTTACTTCGATCCGAAATTAATTTCAATTTTAATTCCAAATTAATTTCAATTCCAGTTACAACTTAATTTCAATTACAATTACAATTACAAATTAATTTCAATTTCAATTCCAAATTTAAACAATTTCGATTTATATCAACTCCAAGTTCGATTTTCAAAATATCAATCCAAAACATTTAAATTAAATTTACCTTCAATATCCAATTTAAATTCCAAATCCACAAATAAAATTCAATTTCGAGCTCAATTCCTGTTATCAAACTTAAATTTCAACATCATATTTCGATAATAACTTCAAAATATCAAATTCAATTATTTAAAACATTCCTGTTATCAAACTTAAATTTCAACACTTTGAGCTCAAGTTTGAAAATAGTTCGATTTTCATAAATTCGTTTTTCATTTTCTTATAATCAAATCATTTGAATAATTTAAAACAAAAATTTTAAAATCCTTTAATTTAACCAAACCGGTGTGCGTACTTAATTCTCTATCCTATGGCCAAATGAATCAGTTATTCTAATTTTAATTCAGAGATGTATGTATATCATTTCAATATAAAATAAATGCCATAGGTATATATCATTACAACCTATTTCTCAGTTTGATCGAAACAATTCAATTTACAATTTTATATACTGTATATAATATACAGTATAATAACATGATATATTAAACATAAATAAACATCCAATCATCTAAAATATCAATCAATAGCATCTATCTGAATCCATCATTCAAACAGTCAATAATCACAACAATCAACCAATTATCGATAATTGGGGATTTTTCTAGCAGTTATTTCTAATTCAATTTAACTGTCAATTCAAATTCTATCAACTAATTCTGATGTCGATTTAAATATCAATTTAATCTATCAAACAACAATTAATAAATTTAAATCACATCATAACTTCAAATTTAAGTAACATAAAAATTATTCTAATACATCGTGAGCGTTGAAAACACTTACATTTTATTTGGAACTGAAAATTTTCTAGTTTCAAATAAATTCCACTTCGATTGCATCCCAAACCTTCATCGATACGATCCCAATGTGATTCGTTTCATCTAAAACGTGTATCGTATGCAAAAGTTACGCGATAATTAGCTTAACGATAATTAAAATTTTAATTAACAAAATAAATTAAACATCTAAACAAACCCTACCCCTTCCCCCTCTTGTCCAGGCACCGCGCGCACTGCTTCTTTTCTCCTTTTTAGCACTAACGAACACACGGTGACACAGATACGGACACGCACATGATGACACAGATACGGACACACACATGATGACACAGATAGCGGGCACGAACACGAACACGAACAAAGAAAGGAATGGGCCGTTGCGACTCGATTTAGAAGAAAAAAAAGATGGAACTGGTGCTGCGAACTTAAAGTGTAGGCTGCTGCGATGGATTGGAGGCTTTAACGAGCTTGAGCTACTGACGTAGCAGGCAGTGGAGCTTTGACAAAGTGGAATTGTGCAGTTTTCGTGGTGGATGAAGTGGTGTAGGTGGTGATATGGCAGTGGAGTATGCGTGAGTGGCGGGTTCAGGTAGGCTATCTGGGGAGGAAGGAGGAGCGGTGCAGTCTCGCGGTGATGGTGTGGGTGGTGTTGGAGTTTTTGGTAGAGGTCTGGACGGTGGAGCGGAAGGCTGAAATGGAGGGGACGCGCGAGCGTGGATAAGGCGGAAACGAGGGAAACGCTGCAATGAATTAATATGAACAGTGAACAGTGAATAATGAAATATTTTATTCATAAAATTGAAGCTCTCTGAAACCAAATATATACATAGAGAATGCTGGCGAACGAGGACGAAGAAAAATTAAATGCTCCTAAATGTTCTAAAGATTTGCGCGCAAGTTGTCGTCCGTAGGGTGTTCGTCGAATGAAGTTATGTGGCAATACCCAGTACCTTATTTGTCCTAAGCTAACGTTGCGCACTTCACGTCGAAATATAGAAATAGTGGCTAAAATGGCTATTTTTACTCGTCAATTAATATATAAAATTCCAAATTTTAAATTATTCACATTTAACTTCAATTTTAAATGTTAACAATCTGAATCAATTTTATATACCATTTTAATCATATTAAATCCATAATTCAATTATTCAAATAAACTTATATACTAAATTTAAACAATTTGAATTATCCAATAAATTAATATCAACGAATCACTAAATTTTTATTTCTACTCATATTTATCCAATAATTACACTAAATTTAATAATTTACAATAGTCAAAAGTAACGGGTCGTTACAATATTCTTATTATTTAAGTCATAAATTTTTATTTCTTTCAACATTAAATCACAAAACTTTATTAAATTAAATATTTTTAATTGTCAAAAATTTACGGGTCATTACAAGTTGTACTATGCAATTAGCTACAAATGTTATTGGAGTTTTTGACCACTGACCAAATTTTAGATATCCTAGTGATATGACGATGACCAAAAAGTGCTCAATATATCGTTACTTAAGGTGTAGCTTTATTTGACTAGAAACTTAATTTCACCTAAGTGATCTATAAGTAATTGAATTCGTTTTCACTAATGTACTCCAACAAAATCCATACAAGCTTTAACATTTAACTTGTTTAAACATTTTTGAGGGCAGAGTTCATATTACAGAGTCGCATAAAAGTATTTATAAGTATATTTACGAATTCAACTTAATTGAATTAATTTATGAATGTTATAAATTAAAATGGAGAAAATTAATATTAGTGTTGTATCAATTTTAAGTGATTTTTATTCATTTATTTGAGGCTTTGAAATTAGTTAAAATAATATATAAATATTGTATATTACTTTAATTAGATAAATGGTCTAAAATAAATTTTTAATACTTAACAATTGGTACTAATTCGGCCAAAATTTATAAATAGTTTTAAATAAGGTGGAAGACCATAGTTGTAGTAAGGATGGGTTTGATTTACTCATTTTGAATAAATATTGGATCGAGAGCAAAAAGAGGAGAAAAAGGGAGAGATATACCAGATATTTTATAGCCATTTTGAGTCTATAAATCCAACCATTTTCTCTCATGCTTTTCATACTTTCTAACAATAAAATCTTAGCTTCCATTAAAAAGAAGTTAGAGCCTATACCTTAAAGTTAGAGCCTATACCTTAGCCTTGGAACCAAGCTAGTTAGAGAATGGAGGTAGACTCTGAAGAGGATATAGCTTGCAAATACAAAGTGTTAAGAACCGGTTTGATTGAAGAGGTAAATGATTCAAAGGTTATTTATATATACATATAACATTTCGATCATGTTTAATAATTTATTTATTAAATATATATACATATGTTATTTTATTTAGCTAAATTATACATATATAAATATGAAATTCATATGTATATATAATACGTGGAAAAAACAACTTTTGTTCGGCTTAATATAATACATATATAAATACACACACACACACGCACACACACACACACGTATATATACGTACACGCATGCATACATACATATGTATGTATATATATATATATATATTTATGAATGTATGTATGTTTATATGTATGTATGTATGTATATGATAAATATAAATGATAAATTATATATTTATATATATTCATATATGTATTGTGCGACATGCTTTAAATATGTACACATTACCTATGAAATGTTTGAATATATACCATGTGGTCAAAATCCCAATGATTACATATCTACCCTATTATACATATGTCATTTTATTATGTATATATATATATATATATTGTTCAGGTTAATATCTATGGTTGTATACCTTATACTATTATTATTGTTTACGTTGTATAAGCAAACACGACATACAATAATAATTATAACATAAAATAACCAACATTAAATTTAACAAAAATAATTTTAATCCATAAAACTCTCCTCTTATCAAACCACATTTAAAAATTGATTTTTGTAACAAAAATAATCATGATAACACAAGTTAAATATCTAGTGCAATAATTAACGAAAGAATTTTTATTGAAATTTGCCTCTTTTTGCCCTGCCATCAATGCACCTGATCCAATGATGGTATCAGAGCTGATATTATGTTAACATCAATAATTACCCAACATAAAGGGCGTACTCTTGTAAATTCCAAATTGGATGGGTGTCTAGGAAAGGATGTTTAACTAAGGAGAAGGCTACTCTAATTCTGGCTTGTTATTATAAACAAAAACCTCCCTACTCTAGGCCTTTCTTAGCTTGTTGAAGTAAGTTATTTCAAGGCTATCCCTTACTGGAAGGACTAATAGTGTTTTGTGCCTTACATTGATCCAAATATGCGTACTTTGATATTAAAAATTTAAAAATAAAATTTTTGAATCAATTTTTTTATAAATATTATAAAAATTAAATTTAAATTTGTTTAAATTTTATAAAAAGGCTTTAATTAATAAAGACACACACATATATACATATATTAATAAATTATAAATGTTATGTGTGTGTATCTATCAAATATGTATATTAAGAGTTGAAGTGAAATAAAACTTGTATAGACTTAAGGGAGTATACATAAGGTGTCTCGAGCTAGCATACTTATCTCTCCTGAATTGTTGATAATAATTAGATGATTATTGTAAAATTATGAGGCTAAAATAATACTTCTCTCCATCATTTATAATATAAATAGAGTACTATACACACTTATGGTTGTTAAGAAACCTCAAGCATAAACTATTTATAGTAATGTTTATATTCTCCCTAGATTGGTTAGGACATTTAGTAACTTTGTTGGGCACCCTCAAGGGTTACAAAATCATTCTTAAACAATCACGAAGTGACATGTTATGAGTATCTAATGTTCTCAATGATTCGTTGGGCACCCTCAAGGCCATAAATAGTTTAGGAGAAAATAAATATATGCTTAGAAATAATATATGATGTATGATTAATAATGTGTTATTTACCATTTATAGAGACTACAACTTGTTGATCACTTTAAGATTATAGTCATATGATAAATGGATCCAAACATCCATTAGAGGAATTTGAGAAATTCCTGCACTGTTTCAATGTTTTTAAGAGATGTAAAATTCAATGGGAGTCGTAGGCTCGAATTGAGAGGGGTGAATAGGGTTTATAATAAATTCACAAGGATAATAAATTACAGCACATAATAAATGCGAAAATAAAAGCGACACATAATTTTACCCAGCTTCGGCAAAACCTTCCTACTGCTGCCCCCAAGGTTTCTACTAGAAATTAAACAATCGGCGCTTATAGACCTTGTAAACTTGATGCACTCTCTAACCCGATTATTCTAATCTTATGCTCAAACCCTGTCACAACTGAGCACCGAGTTGCGAATTCTCGAACTAAGTCCCATAGTTCGTACTTAATTAAAAACTAGAGTTTACAAAATTTTAAAATCAAAATACAAATAAATAAAAAAAGAAATCCTAGACAAATTTTTTCTCTAACACAACACAATATAAAAGGAATACGACCCAAGATAATAAAAATTAGAGGATTAATTTTGCAGCCCCTTCATGCTTTGTTTTCCATGACGATCCTCTTTTGTCTTCATCTTTAAGTAAGAGTTTTAGAATTTGAATTGAAGCCATCGCTTGAAATTGTGATTCAAATCGCCTCCTTTTTCTCTTATGCCCGTGTTCTTCGATTAGTAGCGATTTATAAGTTCGGCTGCTTCAAACGAGTCGTGTAGTTCTTTGATTGTTACTTTGGTACGATTTCAAATTTTCTGTTTTAGGTTTATTATATTGCTTTGTACTGGACTACCAATTGCCAATGATGATAATGGATTTTTATAGTGGATTGATTCCATATAATTCATGTACCTCTTATTTTATTTAGGCTTTGAATATGTTCAAACTTCAATTTTGATTTTCAAGGTTGAACGTTGATTCTCTGATTGATGGTTTGATGCTTTCTGACTTGATCAATATTCTCCAATATACGTAAGTTTAACTTACTATTCTAAAGTTAGTTTTCAACCTGGCTTGTTGAAGTTTGATCCACGGTTCTGACTTGGTCACCACTTGATATTTGTATATTCGAAAATTTCCGAATATACTTTGACCCTAGATTGAATTCAATTCGGACCTTGCTTTTCCTGATGAACTGCGCTTCTTGAGTTTTTCCTTGTTTATTTTATTCACGACAGTTGATTTACCTCTGTTTGCCTTGCCTCTAGCGTAATGTGATGTTGATGTGGTGCGTATGTGCCTGACTTGGTTTTTGCACCATTGTATTTGTTGCACCACCTATATTAGCGTTTCATGGTTCTTTGCTTACCGTACTTGTGCACCATGTCGACCTCTGTGTGTGTTTATATGTTGGACCATCTTACCGAGTCCGATATACTACTTTTTGTGTGTGCATGTACCCAAGTGTATCTTATTACTAACCTTAAGTGTGTGTTTATGTGTCTCCAACCTGAAATGATGCACCATGTTGTTCTGGGTGCACTATGTCTATGTAGACCCTACTTTACCACCTAGTTGAGAATGTTGATTGATACCCTGAGTTGCTTTATTGATGCATGCTCAAGCTTGCTTCGTTATGTCTCAACTGTTATTTGTATGTCTTGGTTTCATTTTTTCATGTTGCTTTGTTGTGTACTTCATCATTGTTGAACTTGTTGTGACAGTGATGCCTAACTTGGTTGTTAGTGCATGCATGTGCGTTGACCTGCTCATGATGTATGCTGATCTGATTATGCCCGAACCTTGAATGGCCTGAACTTAAATGATACACTTACGTTGAGCTCAAGCTTGCTTGGAATTGACCTTTTTCATACTTCTGCTTGCATGATGTTGAGCCTTCGAGCTTGACCTTTGCATTTGTTCATATAATTAAATTGATGCATGTGTTTGCATATGTGCATGGCCCTATGACATGTACAGTGATATATTGTGCACATCGTATGTTGCTTATGTACATTTATTTTTGATTCCTATCTAAAATATGAAAATAAACAAACCCATAAACTGAGGCAATATCAATATTCAATTATATTTTTATTTTTGCAGTTTTAGTTTGTTTCTTTTTTCTTTTTACTATGTTATTTCTTTGACAAGCACAGTATATGACTGAATTGAAGAGAAATTGGAAGATGGCAAACTAAATTTGAGTGATTGAGTGACTGAGTGAGTGAGAATGTGAAATAATGTCGTACAAGAGAGTGTGTTTATATGAATATTGTGGAAGCTCGTGTGTACTATTTGAAATTGTAAAGAAATAAGAATGTTTGTGGAAATAAAATATTTGTTTAAATGAAGTGATGATTTGTTTATTTCATTACGTGATATTGCAATAGTACTACAAACAAATGAAAAATAATTATATATGTTTAGTATCATCAAACAAAAATCATAAACTATTATATTCTACAGGAGCCTTGTTAGATAAATATAATAAAGCAACCTGATAAGTTTAGTCACATATGCGACATTGTTTAATTGCCTCTTAATAATTGGCATAAATAAAATAGAAACTATGAAGATATAGAGGAAAATAAACTAAATGATGCAAACTGTAAAACTATTTAAAAACGTCAAAATTACGGTAACATATAAAAACTTTAGCATGTGGTCGCCAATGAACCCATAGGTAAACCTGACAGTAAGGCTACCCAGGGAAAAAATCGGCTTTAGAATCATGATTATTAGACTGTAAACTTGCTTAATACCATGTGTTGTCCTGTATGAGGATCAAGCTCTAAGGCATCATGAGAATATGGAAGTTTGTTCCGTTTTTTAGCACCTACAAAATTTGTACAATGATCAATCTCGTTTTGCAAGGTATGAGATATCATGGAGATTTCTTTCACACAAAGATTAGAACAGGAACTCTTGTCCAAGACCAGGTACTCAATATGATTAGGAACATAGATAGGTTAGTTAAGGTTGGAACAACTCTTGTTTAAGAGTTACAGATCGAACTGATACTTAGATCACCCAATTTGCTGTTTGATCCATTTATGTTGAACTTCATTAGAATTCATTGAACTATACCATCGTGATCTCCTTAATATGTTACGGACAATTGAGTGTATATCCACAAAGGACTCTAGTTTTGTGGCCAAGTAAAGGGTATTTCTTCTTTGGATAGTTTGAAGAAAAGAAATTTTTTGTCTAAGGATGGAAAAGGTAGAGCCAAGGGTAATGGAGAAAAGGGTGGATGTCACCATTTCTCTAAAAAGGGACACTGTAAAAGGAACTATGTAGAAATTTGATGATAGGTCGAGAAAAGTAGGAATATGATTCCGCTCCTAAGTGTATTTTGTGCATAGGAAAATGTTTATCTATAAATGCTTTTTCTTGGGTTTAAATACTAGATATGTAGCTCATATTTCTAATTCATTACAGAGACTCAGGAGAAATAGTCACATAGGAAGAGGGACCATGTAATTTCAAGTTTCTAATTGTAACAACCCGGATTTCAGTCACTCAAATTTTGAATATATAAATTGATTTTTAAATATTGAAAAGTTAATTTTATAGATTAAATAACTTTAATTTCAAATATAGCGAATTATTTGATAACTAAATTTAACATACGAAATTGATTAAATAATTGAATCTTGAATTTTATGTGAGTGAAAACGATTTCTAAAGTTGATTTAAATTCTATTTAGGTTAGAATGGAGATAGTAAAATTTTAATTTTGATTTAAAAGTAATTAAACAGATTTTAGAAATTTCTCGTTTTAATTAACGTGTAAAAATAGCCTTCTGGGACATTGACTCGGATTTCAGTGAAACCAGTTCCATTAGATCCATAATAGTGAATTATTATATATCGTCGAATTTCGTGGAGATTGGACGAATCATTTGGTCATGCGAGGTCAAAACGCTTAGAAATTAATTTCAGAATTTGTATAAAATAATTGGGTTTAAAATGCTATCTTCTGCATACGATCGAATTGGAGCTCAAGACTACTTTTATTGCATTTGGAATAGGGGTATAATATATGAAACGCCAAGTGACACGCCTTTCTTGATGTTTGGGATTTTCGGACGTTTGTAATTCGATATTTTAAACTGGAAAAAAATATTTATGTATATATTATTTTATAATAACCATATCACTACCCGTACTTCCATGCCCTAACTTGTACCATCTCCTTAGTATATTATATTGCATGCTACCAGAGATTGGCCATTTTTCTTATTTTTTTTCAAAATTTAAAAATCGCTGTCTCGATCGAACGACCACGATTCGTTCGTCATGCTAGAGGCCATTTCGAGGGTTGGCCGAACTGCAAAGTTGGTCGTAGGGAAGAGGCAAAGGAGATGGATTGCTGGATTGGGACGCGAAGGCCAGCTGTTGGAAGCATACGATCATGAGCAGCGAATTAGGGTTCCGGCGATCGCTCGTGGCGCGCATGCGTGGGGAGTTGTGGCGAGGCGGACCAAAGGGGTTGTGGCGGTGCATGCGCGTTGGTCGACAACGATGCAGGCGCACTGGTTGAAGTCATGATTTTTGATGGGTTCATTTTTCTCTTGTGCCTGCAAACGTGATAGAGGTGGAGGAATTAGTTTTAAGTTTTGTTTAATTAAATGCTAATAATGGTTTAATTAATTTAAAAGTCCGTTAATTCGTATTAAACTCGTACGAGGTCCAAATTGAATGCGATGAGACGCGTTATGATCGTGTGGATGAATGATACGCTATGAAGTTGGATTGGATGAATTTGGATCTAATTGGAATTTTAGATTAAAATTGGATGTTCGTTCAATTTTAATTCAAATGAACATTTTGGCAATGATTAAAATCAATATGAGTTAATCTCACCTTTTTTGTTAATCAGGAGCATTATTAGTCGATAAATTTTTTATCTATTGGATGTTTTGGATATTTATTATTGATAGTTATTGACTGTTTGGGTAATATACTAAATTATATTGTTTGTTTGAATATATTCCCGCCTATTAGAGCAAATGAGACCCTATTACACTCCTGTGAAAGAGCGGATGTCTCTTTGTATACGAATCCCGCCTCGAAGCAATTGATTTATATATTATTTGATGATATGCTATATATGATGCAGGGGAACATGTTGGAGGGATCCAACAGGATTCCTTGCACGGTTGATTTTATTTTCATATAAATTGGTATATGATATGTTGGATGCTAAAGGTGATGTCATAGATCTGATTTTATTTAATTGGTGCTTGAGTGACACTAGGCCTTATTTTTGTGTATTTTAAATATTATAAAACAATGTTCTGATATAAAACAGGATTTCAAAGAGATTTCGGAAATTTTATATGTTTAAATAATTTTTCTATAATAAAATGTGACTGTAACGACCCGTTAAATTTATGATATTTAATAAATTGAATTAAAATAATTTCAAATTTGTTGAGGAATAAATGTAGAGATTGGGTATAGTAGTTGAAATTTAGTGTTAAAATATAAATTTTATGACGATAAATGTGGATAATGCAAATTGTCACAATTTGATTTAAAGTTAATTTTAAGAAACAAACAAATGTTGAATATGTGAATGTAGTACAAATATTAACTTGAATGGTGTTCATTAATACAAAGATGTAATTAGTGTAGATAGTAATAATTTATGCCTGTAGTGAAAAAGAAATCTAATAGAGACATAAACTCTAATTATATAAAGGAGTATAGATCTGAACAAATTTATGAAGATTGATAAGGACAGTGTTTGTAATCAAGTTTGGTTATTAATATTTGAAAGATAGAGATGTGTAAATACGTTAATGAATTTATAATGGGAAGGAATGGTAGAATGAAATGAATATATATAATAATAAGCAATTGATTCAATTAAGGGAATTAAATTTTAATAAATGGTCATTTAATAAATTCAACGTTTGTGAGAAATCATAATAGTTGTGTAAAATATGTACAAACTACGATTTGGAATTTATTGGATTTATAACGGTTTTGTTATTAAGTGTATGAGTTTAAAAGTTATTCCATTTTGTAAAGTAATAGAAGAATGCATGTAAATATAAACAGGGCTTAATAGAATTTGATACTTAATAAATTGAATAAATTGCCCATTTATGTAGATATGTATAGTGGACTATAAATGGCCTAAGCAAATTAAATGGGATGATTATTGAGATTGGTACTATGAAAATAAATAGTAATATTTATTTGCAAGTAATAAAAGCCTATTTAGGTGACTAGAATTTAGATTTAACGACTATTGTATGTTACCTATTCTTGTTTCTTGTTATTTTAAATTTTGGGAATTTATTCAATTTATCCGCCAATTTACCGCAGTTAAAGTGAAATAATTGGTGATTGAGAAACGTTAAATACAGATAAGATGAAAACCAAAGAAAATCCCATTTGTAATAAATTATGTAGAATAAAGTAAAGAAATCAGTAAGTGGAAATGTGAAAATGTGAATGCAATGAGATCATAAGTGATAATAACTTTGTTAGGTAAGTGATAACGGAAATTTTGTGTATAACCAAATAAAAATCCAAATTTGTTTGCAATCAATTGAATTTATTGCAATTTAATGGATTTAATATTAAATAGTTTATGTAATTATTATTTGGAAGAAATTGGAGTTATTTGTAAAAAGGTATGAACCAAATGTTAATTTTTCTTATGAAATTGACAATTGATATGAATGAAAAGAAGATAATTTGGGACAGTAAAATTTGGAATTTTTGCATAATAAAACGGATTCTAACGTTAATTATTACGTTATTGAATTTAAAATGGAATTTGTAAACAATTGAGTGAATTTAATAGATTTATCAAACTTATAATATTGAATTCATTAAGATTGGAATTGATAATAGTTAAGAAAAGGAGGGAATAATAATTTGAAACCATAGCAATAGATATTAATGTAAGGTTGCCTTAAATAAATTAAGGCGGATAAATGGGAATAAAGTTTATTAATAATTTGAAATTTAATATATGGTAAAAGTTTATTTGCAATCATGAGTTGGAATGGAAATCAAATCTATTTACCTAATTGGATTTTTGTTGAGAGTATAAGAATATAAGCTTTAATAATTGAGTTTTAGAATATAATTTATAATTCCCAATTAATAAGAAAGTGCAGATATTAACACTGCAAATTTATATACTGATAGATTTTAATTCACATCCAAGTTTGGTAAATCATGTGGAACTGATTGAATTTTTATAAGTAATGAAATTTGGCCAATATTAGAGGTTGAAAAATAAAATTGGATTTTTATGATTTATTTAATTGATTTAATAAATATTAAAAATAGCCATTTTTGTCACGGACTCGGATTTCGACGAAACCAGTTTCATCGGATCCGTATCGGTGAATTATTATAGAGTTTCAAGTTTCGTATCGATCGGACTTGTCGTTTGATCGTACGGACGCGAAACGCCTTGAAATCAATTTTATTAAAAATAAATTTGAAAACAATTTGGAAATCTTATTTTCAGCATAACTTCTTCATACGATCAAATTTGGACGTTAAACTTTTTCCATCGCGTTCAGAATATTTTAAAATACCTATTTGGATATATAGATTTAATAAATTCGACTCCGGAGGCATAGCGGGCTTTTTGGGCCATAATTTGTCACGCACGTTCATTCTACAGCCTATCTACCCTATCTCTAGCCTATCTAAATATACAGTTATAAACCCTAGCTCCTTTCTTTTTCATTTGCTGTACGTTCATTTTCTTCAACCTTCTTTCTTCCTCAATGTATACATCTCAGATCCAGTTTCAATTTGCAAAATTCAGTGAAATTTCAAACACCTCAGAAAATTCTCAAAAAATTATATGTTGAAGTATTCGATACGCGTAATCTCATGGTGTAATTCATTTTTCAATTGGAGTTGTCGTTCATCCAGAATAAATTCAAACAGCCCCAAAACCGTTCATCATCGTCGCACAAAACTTCGTCTGATCGGAATTCTGTTTCTGGGTATTGTAGTATGGACGATGGGGAGCGCATCTATGTATTTTGTTTGGCGTTTCGATGGTTGGATCGACGGCTTTAATTCGATTAGGGTTTCAGCTCACTGATTTGGGGGGGCGGCGGCTGGCTTTGGGCGAGCACTAGGGTGTGCCGCGCCCACGTAGGCAGGAGGAGGAGGCGCAGGCGAATTCATGATGGTGGTCGGCGGTCCTCTGGTGGTCGGTGGTGGACGTGGCAGATGGTCAAAGGTAGGTCAAATGCATGAAGATGGGTTCGTTTTGTTCGTGCGTTCTGGATTGCCTGATCGCGTGAGTTCTGATTTCCTATTTCCCTTAGTGACGTGGCAAGAGTATAGATGTGAGTTTGTTTTGTTTAATTTTATTTTGTAATTCAATCACAATAATTAGCATAACTTTCTCGTACGAAGTCGGATTCACACGAATTTTTTTTTGTTAGGATCGTAATTTAATTCCGGACTTGATGAGGCTGGTTTGGACGAATTCCGAGACGGGCGAATTTTTGGGTTTAAATCGAATTTAAATTCGATTTAAATTCAAAAGGTGAGTGTTTTAACTCACTCACAATTACTAGAAGCTTTTATGTTTGTTAAATAAATTTTAGAAATGAATAGAAATTTATTTATGAGCTTTTGGCATGTTATTTCACCCATATCTGTTGAATTGCATTTTTTTGAATTTAGCTGTTAATTAAATTGATTGATTGCGTATTAATTGGCTGTTAGAAATTATTGTTTGCATAAGAACTGCTAGTTAACAGTTATGTCAATTATCACTGAAAATAAACTGTTAGATTTATAGTTGATAAATATAATTTGAATTAAACTGCCAATTATTACCTGTTGTATATTCCCAAACATATTTTGTTATTGGTTGATATTGCTTGATGTTTGTGACTGGATGATGGATGTGTTGTTGAATGGATGTTTTATTTGATATCATTAAACTGCAAGTTAGCATACATTTTACATTTCATTCGGGATTGTGGTTTGAAATGATAAAACCGCAAAGTTTTATTTTTTAAATTGCGGATTGAAATGATAAATATCCGTATCACTTGACCATAGGATAGAAAATTATATACAGGCACCGCGGTCTATATATAACTATTTTAATGTGATTTCTATGGTTTGGATTGAATACGGTCTATAAATCTTAAATTTATATTGTATAAATATTTTATTCCATATTTATATACCTATGAAGTTGAAATTTTGAAATTAAAAGGAATATAAATTTCTTTATTGAAAATGGAAGAAATTTAGAAAATGGAGTTTGGTAAATTTATATCCTATGTTTAAATGTAAAGTTGGAAATTTTAAGATATGATATTTGTAGTTGGATTTTCCCAAAATAAATAGAAATGGATATTCTAGTATAATTTGAAGTGGAAAAATTCTATATATATATATATATATTACTAGAAATTGAAGTCTTATTAATTATAGATTTTATGTGAATGGTCAAGATTAATTAATAGAATATTGATTTTGAAAGGATAAAAATCCAACTTTAGTTGAAATATTAATGCTCAAAAATGGATATAAATATATATAAAATTGAAATGGTTTTGGGACTTGAAGTAATATTTTGGATTTTGGTTTAACTTTAAAACAAGAAATATTTGGAAAGCCATGTAATTTATTCTTTATAAAGCAACAGTAAAGTTAAACCTTTTTAATTCGCATACCGTTGAATATCCAAACCATTTAGTTTTGAAAATAATGGTTTTAAAATACTATGGATTTTCGAAGAATTATGTTGAAAGTTGCAAATAAAATATTGGTTACATGGGATATTAAATAATAAAAAGTGACATAATTTTTGGAAAGGAAAATTTTATTTGGGAAACGATATCATTGATTTGGGCTTTTATAAAATAATATGAAAATAAATTGTTGTGTTTTTAAAGAAGAAATGATATCGTAATATTATGGTTTTGAAAGGGATTATATTCCGGTTTTAAAGTATAAACTGTTTTAAATAACCGCGGTGTTATAATAACGATTGGTTGGCAAAGAGACCGGGATCGGATATGGACATACTCTCTGTCGATACCGAAAACCACTTTGACTAACCGTGTACGCGGTGGAGATTCCAGAATGAAGTAGGTGGTGGTGACGTTTCCTGGAAGGTAAATACGTGGACCCAACTCCCGTGAGTTGGCATAAGGTGGCTAAAACAGGAGCGATTCTCAGGCCAATGAGGTCATTCCTCTGATCGGACGCTCCTCTTCGATATTATACTTTGACTTGGATTTGATTCAGTGGCCACTTGTATATTTTGATTTTGGGGAGTTAGTCCGAGGTGGGCGGTAACTGCGGCTACGCGTTTCCACCAGCCTGGATAGCAATTGG
The DNA here is from genome assembly GCA_030765085.1 of Allium cepa. Classification (NCBI taxonomy): domain Eukaryota; kingdom Viridiplantae; phylum Streptophyta; class Magnoliopsida; order Asparagales; family Amaryllidaceae; genus Allium; species Allium cepa. The sequence goes on along the minus strand of CM060942.1, from coordinate 98,230,405 downwards.
TATATCTACCCTGGCATTGCCTAGTTGTGCCGTGTCACCTACCATATCGAGCCTTTACTACGAGTTTCTATTTGTGTCGTACCTATGGAGTATCCTCTGGTAGCTTCCCGATCAGGAGGTATTACGGTACTGTATAGACTATTGGCATTTTACGTGTTAAGGTGGAAAATGTAAAGCCTTAACGCTATTTAAAAGTAAGTTTATTTTATAAATAGACACTATTATAATAGCGCAATATACTACATAGTAAATAGTTTAACGGATCCTTAGGAGATGTAAATCCCGAGCATCTCTTGAGTTACTGTACTCATATTTATTTCTGTTTATTTAACTCACATAAGATATTCTAGTCTGACTCGAGTGTTTTTGTCTTTTCAAATTCGCTCGGGTCAGTCCGAGCATTTCAGGATAGCAGATTTAGCTTGGAGGACGAAGACGAAGATTCAGCATTATTTTATATATAGTATTGCACCACACACTCTTTATATTCCGCTGCATTGTTGTATTGGTATGTGTAACTCTGATGTTCATTGTATAAGTGAAATAACTGTTTTGTAAACTGTTTGAACTGCATATTTATTGTTATATTTTATCCTTCCGCTGTGAGATTCTATTTTGTTTTATTCCTTCTCTGTTTTTTCTGATCTACCCCATAACACTTCGTCCTTGCGTATGCTTTGAATTGGCACGTGTGTCGTTTTAAAGTGTGCGAAAAGGCGGGATGTTACAGTTGGTATCAGAGCTTTGGTTTAGCGATAAACCTTGGCTTTGTGGGGTTTGACTCTTTGTTAATAGGGTAATAATACCCTATGGGAGTCGCTGAGTGTATATATAAGAGAGAGCGTACTTGTTAGTATTAATAAAAAGATTTTAATATTGTGTTAATCTGTTCCGCTTTGTATTTATAAATTCTGGTTGATGCATGGGACGCTATGTCATCAATAGGGATTTCTAAACACTTAATAGGACAGACCGACATAATATTTGTTTTAATATAGGTGAATGAAATAATTTTGCCTATTATATTTTCTATATATAAAAATATTTTATAAAGATATATATATATATTTGGTTGCTATAGATTTGGTGTTAGGCAATAAAATATTTATAATAACTGAAGCTAAGTGAAATTATAATAAACCAAATTTGGAGATTTTAGAACTTAAGTCCGGGATTTTTGAAAATCTGTTTTCAAAGAATTTATGAAATATAATGATTCGGTTTATAAGTATTTTCTTATATAAATATTTCGTATAATTTGGAAGAATTGTTTTAAAGAAGATTTTGGAAAAGAACTAAATTCTGTACTTTCCTCTCTGTCGCTGGAAAATAAATTCGGTGATGACGGCCGCATCATCGACTTTCATTTTCGAGTTTCGAAGGGAAAGGCCACTGTAGTAAATTCTACTGCAGATTTATTTTGAAATTTTCTAAAAATTTTCTTTTATTGTTCTAAATATAATTAGAGATATTGAGTTGTAAGAACTTATTTATCTATTATTTTGAAATAAATTGAGATTTAACCCGGAATTTAATTCTAAAATCTCCCATTAATAAATTGTTAGTGAAATAAAAGTTAAGTAATAAATGAATTGAAACCTCTAATTGAAATAAGAGAATAATTGCAAAGCTATAAAGAGGAATTTGAATACACATGTGACAAAGAGTAATATGGATAAACATTAAATTTAATTAAAGAATGGAGATTTAACTTGTATAAGTTCAATTGCAATTTCCTTAACATAAATAACTTACCCAAACATAAAAGTTGAAATGTTAAATGTGAAACTAGAATTGAATATTTTACAAGTAGGAATGTAGGAAAATGAAGTATTCAATAAATTACCGTTATAAATAAGAATTAAATGGTATAAACTTAAGTGATAATTAAAATTCTATTGAAAATAAAGTTAAGTATTATTAATAGGTGACATGTTGTAAGATTATTTACTTAAGTATGTTTTAATCTCCCCTATTCCAATATAATGGAAAGTAGGAAGAATTGAAATGACTGTAATCCATAGTTAATAGATAAATAAAAACTTCCACTTATAAGAATGAATGTTAGCAGATTAAGAATTTAAGGGAAATCTTACAAATGAAGAGTAAGGAAATGAAGATATTCAAAATATTTGTTGTTACTAATGGGAATTTATTTTATAAACTTAAGTAATAAAAAGGAAATACAATTGTAATGAATTTTGGGATAACTGGAAAATAAAACTTGTAAGAAATAAAGAAATTCTTCCATAAATGAAGGAATGAAAATCAAAACACTGAATTATGAAATAAATGTATAATAAGCTATTTTGGTGTTGATTTGAATTGTTTGGTTGATGTATGTTTGTTGGGTAAGGAATTGTGGAGTTGTTGGATGAACAAATAATCTATCTTTGTTCCATCTAAGGCTGTTGAGCAACGGATGTACTTGATAGTTATTCTTCGTTCGTACAACTTCAGAATTTGAACCCAAACAACTGATTGTTTGTTGAGTGAATGATTGTTTGTTTGTGGTGTGTGCTGTTTGTTAAAAATGTATGGTTGTTGCATTTGATTGAGTATGAATGATTGAATCCATTTGAATAGTCCATTTTAAAATAAATATTTAACCTTTTAGATTATATAAGTGTATACAGGTGTTGGAAGCAACTGCTACTGCTTTGGTTCCATAATAATAAGCGTATTGCCCGACAAATAGGTACGTTTTCGGATTACGTTTAAAGCGCTATTTTATATATTTTCCCGTGTTGGGATATTTTATTTTGGATATATATGTAATATATTTGTATATTTGGACATTATATTTTCTCCAGAGTCCCTCCGTACAAAGGAGACTCTGCCAAAATTTTTCGAAAATTTTGGACTTAGAATTTTGTTAAAAATATTTTTCCAACTTTACTAACTCAAGTATTAAAGGATATAATGATTTTTTTAAACAAGTATATTTCATTAAAGGAAATTAATCCAGTAAAATATAAGTTAATATTTGAAATTAGATATACTATTTTATTCTTCCTTCTCCCTTCCTTTTCCTTTTCGGGGACGAAAAGTTTTGAGTGGGGGAGATTGTAACGACCCATTAAATTTATGATATTTAATAAATTGAATTAAAATAATTTCAAATTTGTTGAGGAATAAATGTAGAGATTGGGTATAGTAGTTGAAATTTAGTGTTAAAATATAAATTTTATGACGATAAATGTGGATAATGCAAATTGTCACAATTTGATTTAAAGTTAATTTTAAGAAACAAACAAATGTTGAATCTGTGAATGTAGTACAAATATTAACTTGAATGGTGTTCATTAATACAAAGATGTAATTAGTGTAGATAGTAATAATTTATGCCTGTAGTGAAAAAGAAATCTAATAGAGACATAAACTCTAATTATATAAAGGAGTATAGATCTGAACAAATTTATGAAGATTGATAAGGACAGTGTTTGTAATCAAGTTTGGTTATTAATATTTGAAAGATAGAGATGTGTAAATACGTTAATGAATTTGTAATGGGAAGGAATGGTAGAATGAAATGAATATATATAATAATAAGCAATTGATTCAATTAAGGGAATTAAATTTTAATAAATGGTCATTTAATAAATTCAACGTTTGTGAGAAATCATAATAGTTGTGTAAAATATGTACAAACTACGATTTGGAATTTATTGGATTTATAACGGTTTTGTTATTAAGTGTATGAGTTTAAAAGTTATTCCATTTTGTAAAGTAATAGAAGAATGCATGTAAATATAAACAGGGCTTAATAGAATTTGATACTTAATAAATTGAATAAATTGCCCATTTATGTAGATATGTATAGTGGACTATAAATGGCCTAAGCAAATTAAATGGGATGATTATTGAGATTGGTACTATGAAAATAAATAGTAATATTTATTTGCAAGTAATAAAAGCCTATTTAGGTGACTAGAATTTAGATTTAACGACTATTGTATGTTACCTATTCTTGTTTCTTGTTATTTTAAATTTTGGGAATTTATTCAATTTATCCGCCAATTTACCGCAGTTAAAGTGAAATAATTGGTGATTGAGAAACGTTAAATACAGATAAGATGAAAACCAAAGAAAATCCCATTTGTAATAAATTATGTAGAATAAAGTAAAGAAATCAGTAAGTGGAAATGTGAAAATGTGAATGCAATGAGATCATAAGTGATAATAACTTTGTTAGGTAAGTGATAACGGAAATTTTGTGTATAACCAAATAAAAATCCAAATTTGTTTGCAATCAATTGAATTTATTGCAATTTAATGGATTTAATATTAAATAGTTTATGTAATTATTATTTGGAAGAAATTGGAGTTATTTGTAAAAAGGTATGAACCAAATGTTAATTTTTCTTATGAAATTGACAATTGATATGAATGAAAAGAAGATAATTTGGGACAGTAAAATTTGGAATTTTTGCATAATAAAACGGATTCTAACGTTAATTATTACGTTATTGAATTTAAAATGGAATTTGTAAACAATTGAGTGAATTTAATAGATTTATCAAACTTATAATATTGAATTCATTAAGATTGGAATTGATAATAGTTAAGAAAAGGAGGGAATAATAATTTGAAACCATAGCAATAGATATTAATGTAAGGTTGCCTTAAATAAATTAAGGCGGATAAATGGGAATAAAGTTTATTAATAATTTGAAATTTAATATATGGTAAAAGTTTATTTGCAATCATGAGTTGGAATGGAAATCAAATCTATTTACCTAATTGGATTTTTGTTGAGAGTATAAGAATATAAGCTTTAATAATTGAGTTTTAGAATATAATTTATAATTCCCAATTAATAAGAAAGTGCAGATATTAACACTGCAAATTTATATACTGATAGATTTTAATTCACATCCAAGTTTGGTAAATCATGTGGAACTGATTGAATTTTTATAAGTAATGAAATTTGGCCAATATTAGAGGTTGAAAAATAAAATTGGATTTTTATGATTTATTTAATTGATTTAATAAATATTAAAAATAGCCATTTTTGTCACGGACTCGGATTTCGACGAAACCAGTTTCATCGGATCCGTATCGGTGAATTATTATAGAGTTTCAAGTTTCGTATCGATCGGACTTGTCGTTTGATCGTACGGACGCGAAACGCCTTGAAATCAATTTTATTAAAAATCAATTTGAAAACAATTTGGAAATCTTATTTTCAGCATAACTTCTTCATACGATCAAATTTGGACGTGAAACTTTTTCCATCGCGTTCAGAATATTTTAAAATACCTATTTGGATATATAGATTTAATAAATTCGACTCCGGAGGCATAGCGGGCTTTTTGGGCCATAATTTGTCACGCACGTTCATTCTACAGCCTATCTACCCTATCTCTAGCCTATCTAAATATACAGTTATAAACCCTAGCTCCTTTCTTTTTCATTTGCTGTATGTTCATTTTCTTCAACCTTCTTTCTTCCTCAATTTATACATCTCAGATCCAGTTTCAATTTGCAAAATTCAGTGAAATTTCAAACACCTCAGAAAATTCTCAAAAAATTATATGTTGAAGTATTCGATACGCGTAATCTCATGGTGTAATTCGTTTTTCAATTGGAGCTGTCGTTCATCCAGAATAAATTCAAACAGCCCCAAAACCGTTCATCATCGTCGCACAAAACTTCGTCTGATCGGAATTCTGTTTCTGGGTATTGTAGTATGGACGATGGGGAGCGCATCTATGTATTTTGTTTGGCGTTTCGATGGTTGGATCGACGGCTTTAATTCGATTAGGGTTTTAGCTCACTGATTTGGGGGGGCGGCGGCTGGCTTTGGGCGAGCACTAGGGGGTGCCGCGCCCACGTAGGCAGGAGGAGGAGGCGCAGGCGAATTCATGATGGTGGTCGGCGGTCCTCTGGTGGTCGGTGGTGGACGTGGCAGATGGTCAAAGGTAGGTCAAATGCATGAAGATGGGTTCGTTTTGTTCGTGCGTTCTAGATTGCCTGATTGCGTGAGTTCTGATTTCCTAATTCCCTTAGTGACGTGGCAAGAGTATAGATGTGAGTTTGTTTTGTTTAATTTTATTTTGTAATTCAATCACAATAATTAGCATAACTTTCTCGTACGAAGTCGGATTCACACGAATTTTTTTTTGTTAGGATCGTAATTTAATTTCGGACTTGATGACGCTGGTTTGGACGAATTCCAAGACGGGCGAATTTTTGGGTTTAAATCGAATTTAAATTCGATTTAAATTCAAAAGGTGAGTGTTTTAACTCACTCACAATTACTAGAAGCTTTTATGTTTGTTAAATAAATTTTAGAAATGAATAGAAATTTATTTATGAGCTTTTGGCATGTTATTTCACCCATATCTGTTGAATTGCATTTTTTTGAATTTAGCTGTTAATTAAATTGATTGATTGCGTATTAATTGGCTGTTAGAAATTATTGTTTGCATAAGAACTGCTAGTTAACAGTTATGTCAATTATCACTGAAAATAAACTGTTAGATTTATAGTTGATAAATATAATTTGAATTAAACTGCCAATTATTACCTGTTGTATATTCCCAAACATATTTTGTTATTGGTTGATATTGCTTGATGTTTGTGACTGGATGATGGAGTGTTGTTGAATGGATGTTTTATTTGATATCATTAAACTGCAAGTTAGCATACATTTTACATTTGATTCGGGATTGTGGTTTGAAATGATAAAACCGCAAAGTTTTATTTTTTAAATTGCGGATTGAAATGATAAATATCCGTATCACTTGACCATAGGATAGAAAATTATATACAGGCACCGCGGTCTATATATAACTATTTTAATGTGATTTCTATGGTTTGGATTGAATACGGTCTATAAATCTTAAATTTATATTGTATAAATATTTTATTCCATATTTATATACCTATGAAGTTGAAATTTTGAAATTAAAAGGAATATAAATTTCTTTATTGAAAATGGAAGAAATTTAGAAAATGGAGTTTGGTAAATTTATATCCTATGTTTAAATGTAAAGTTGGAAATTTTAAGATATGATATTTGTAATTGGATTTTCCCAAAATAAATAGAAATGGATATTCTAGTATAATTTGAAGTGGAAAAATTCTATATATATATATATATATATATATTTTACTAGAAATTGAAGTCTTATTAATTATGGATTTTATGTGAATGGTCAAGATTAATTAATAGAATATTGATTTTGAAAGGATAAAAATCCACTTTAGTTGAAATATTAATGCTCAAAAATGGATATAAATATATATAAAATTGAAATGGTTTTGGGACTTGAAGTAATATTTTGGATTTTGGTTTAACTTTAAAACAAGAAATATTTGGAAAGCCATGTAATTTATTCTTTATAAAGCAACAGTAAAGTTAAACCTTTTTAATTCGCATACCGTTGAATATCCAAACCATTTAGTTTTGAAAATAATGGTTTTAAAATACTATGGATTTTCGAAGAATTATGTTGAAAGTTACAAACAAAATATTGGTTACATGGGATATTAAATAATAAAAAGTGACATAATTTTTGGAAAGGAAAATTTTATTTGGGAAACGATATCATTGATTTGGGCTTTTATAAAATAATATGAAAATAAATTGTTGTGTTTTTAAAGAAGAAATGATATCGTAATATTATGGTTTTGAAAGGGATTATATTCTGGTTTTAAAGTATAAACTGTTTTAAATAACCGCGGTGTTATAATAACGATTGGTTGGCAAAGAGACCGGGATCGGATATGGACATACTCTCTGTCGATACCGAAAACCACTTTGACTAACCGTGTACGCGGTGGAGATTCCAGAATGAAGTAGGTGGTGGCGACGTTTCCTGGAAGGTAAATACGTGGACCCAACTCCCGTGTGTTGGCATAAGGTGGCTAAAACATGAGCGATTCTCAGGCCAATGAGGTCATTCCTCTGATCGGACGCTCCTCTTCGATATTATACTTTGACTTGGATTTGATTCAGTGGCTACTTCTATATTTTGATTTTGGGGAGTTAGTCCGAGGTGGGCGGTAACTGCGGCTACGCGTTTCCACCAGCCTGGATAGCAATTGGTATATCTACCATGGCATTGCCTAGTTGTGCCGTGTCACCTACCATATCGAGCCTTTACTACGAGTTTCTATTTGTGTCGTACCTATGGAGTATCCTCTGGTAGCTTCCCGATCAGGAGGTATTACGGTACTGTATAGACTATTGGCATTTTACGTGTTAAGGTGGAAAATGTAAAGCCTTAACGCTATTTAAAAGTAAGTTTATTTTATAAATAGACACTATTATAATAGCGCAATATACTACATAGTAAATAGTTTAACGGATCCTTAGGAGATGTAAATCCCGAGCATCTCTTGAGTTACTGTACTCATATTTATTTCTGTTTATTTAACTCACATAAGATATTCTAGTCTGACTCGAGTGTTTTTATCTTTTCAAATTCGCTCGGGTCAGTCCGAGCATTTCAGGATAGCAGATTTAGCTTGGAGGACGAAGACGAAGATTCAGCATTATTTTATATATAGTATTGCACCACACACTCTTTATATTCCGCTGCATTGTTGTATTGGTATGTGTAACTCTGATGTTCATTGTATAAGTGAAATAACTGTTTTGTAAACTGTTTGAACTGCATATTTATTATTATATTTTATCCTTCCGCTGTGAGATTCTATTTTGTTTTATTCCTTCTCTGTTTTTTCTGATCTACCCCATAACACTCCGTCCTTGCGTATGCTTTGAATTGGCACGTGTGTCGTTTTAAAGTGTGCGAAAAGGCGGGATGTTACAGTGATGACCCAGAATTTTTAAGCATTTGAAATTGGAATATTTAATTGATTTTAAATATTTAAATTTTAACTTGAATTCAAGTATCACTATTTATTTGATAATTAAATTATTGAATCAAAAAGTTTGAAGTTGGGTAAAATGTTGAATCTGTAGTTTTAAGCGTGTTAAAAATAATTTGAAGGCTTGTAAAATTTATATTTCTAGTGCTGAGGATAATAAAAGTTTTAAAATTGAATTTAACACTAATTTGTTCAGTTTTAAAAATATATCACTTAAATTGAATTTAAAATAGCCTTCCGAGGCACAGTCTCGGAATTTGATGAAACCATTTCCATTGGGTCCGTAATAGTGTTATATTATCGAATTTCAAATTTCGTATTGATCGGAGTTGTTATGTGAGCGTACGATATATAAACGCTCTAGAATTAATATAGAAAATTTAATACTTTAATTCGATTCAAAAAGCTATCTTCTCTATACGATCGAATTACGAATCAAAAGTTTTTCCATTACGTTCGGAATAGGCGTATAACATTATAAACACTTAGAGACACGCCTCGATGAGGGTTTGCAATTTTAAGCTATGTAAATCGAGACAATTTGAATTTAATAGTATATATATTTTTATATACTAGCCAACATCAGCTGAAAGTTTATTCTCATCAAAACTTTTCCCTTCTCATCGGCCATTTGCTTTTCAAACCACTGTAGCAGCCAAGACAGCACGCCGACTTCCTTTCATATCCGTGTTCCCTCTTTTAATAACATCGCAGCCGACCTACTCTGAAGCATCCGACCTAGCAACCTAATCTTGTCCTTTTTCCTTGTACAAATCACGCAACCTTTTCTTTAAGGATAGAACCAAACCTCTTCTGTCAAACAAAAATCAAAGTTCAGAAGAAAAAAAAATGGCCGAACAAGCATAAATTGAATATTCATTCCGTTTAATCGATCGTATCGATCTATTCGAACTCGAGTTCGAACGACAGGAAGCGGCGCATCAAATTCGTTGAGGGTTGCTCGTGAGTGGAAGTGCTCGATTTGGGGATTCACGAATCTGTCCATTGTCAGTCTCGCGAAGGATGGGGTCGCGATTGAATCGTGATTGCATGAGGAGGAGGAAGCGTGGCACGAGGTCGCAGAGTGACCTAGGGGGAAGGTGCGAGAAGGGGGCATTCGATGGTCGACGCAGTCGAAGTGTTCGAGCATGATGATATCGTGTGGCTGAGGACGGACGGCGAGGCTCTTTTGCGTGTGTGGGTGGCCAGAGATTTGTTTGGGAATGTTGTTGCGAATATGCTGTATGGTATAAGATTGATTTCATTCAAATTTAAAATTTTGTTATATATATGTATATTTTCAAATGCAGGAAAGTAAGATAATTCCATTTTAATTTAAAAACAGTAAATTATAATATATATTTGCAGTAAAGAAAAGTGTTTACAGGAAATAATAATAATAATAATCATCATCTGTTAAGCATTCTTTTAATAAAAGGAAAAAAATTTATGAAGCTAATTTTAAATTAATTTAAACATACGTAGAAAGACAGTGAGGTGAAAAGAGAAAGTTATTTTTATTTACAGTAAAACAGAAAATTATTGGAAAGAAAAAAATAGGAATTTTGAAAAAAAATGTGTGTGAAGGTTTATATAAATTAGTTTTTATGAAATCTATATAAGTTCTTTTGTAAATATACGTGTGGTTTCAAAACTAAACCAAAAACAGACACACACACACACACACACACACACACACACACATATATATATATATACACATATTTTAGTTTACTAAGTTATTATATTCATTACTTTAGTTACTAAAAGACTTTCAAAAGGGGAATTAGTTTAAAATTTAATTATTTGTTTAAAACTAAATCATTAGTTTAATTAAATAAATAAGTAGTAATTAACTGTTCGAACAATTCAAATATTAATAAATCATATAATATTTATTCAAGGTCAGGAATCGAGAAAACCAAGGGAATATTGAAGTGGATTGCAAATAGAAGCAAAGGCGGGTTAATCTTACTCATCTGGTTTAATTTAAATTTAAATGGTTATATTTAAATAATTGGTTGAATTGATGTGATGTGCTATATTATAGTATATAATATATCTTGGAATGATTGATTTCCCGCATTACATAGCGGATGAGATCCTATGTGCCGCATAATAGCGGATGATATTATATTAATCCCATATACTGCGATATTCCACCTCGAAGTGGAATTGGTATTTTATATTATGCTAACGTTTGTGGATGCAGGAAACATGTTGGAGGGATCCAACTGGATTCCTCAAATTTATCTAGATTATTCTAATAATCCTATGTTATGATTATTTGCTATTCTGGGTTGAATTATATTGATAATTGAAAATGTTGGATGCTATGGGACGATTAATATATTTTGATACATTGAATTATCAAAATATATAAATTGGATTCTGGAAAGAAAATAAAAGAATGGAGTTTTAAGTAAAATAATTATAGCGAATAAATTAAGAATGAAGTGAAAAGAAATGAAAGTGATATTAAAATACTAATAAATAATTTCGAGTATGGATAAAGGGATTTTGAATAAACGGAAATTAATGAATTGTAAACTTTAGTGACATCATTTAAAGGAATAAAGAATCATTTTAAAATTCAAAGCTTAAAATTATTAAAAAGGATAAGAAGTAATTTGGAAAATCTAAAATTGGTATTTTCAGTTAAAAGTATTTTAAATCATAATTAAGGAATAAAATCTGAAATTAATGGATTTTGGAATAAATGGAGTAAATTGGAAATCAATTTGGAAATTGATTTAAATGTGTAAAACCGGGATTTTTAAAGGAGAATGTGGCTATGAAATTTATAAACTGGGTTTATAAAAGCGAAGTAATATATCAGTGGATATTTGGGAAAATAAATTCACGATGGGAATTTATTAAAGGAATGGGAACAATTATTTAAAAATAAAAAGTGATTTTTTTAAAGGGTGTGAAGAAAAATATATTGCCCTGGATTGCCAAGTACGTTTTCAAAGTAAATATTTAAATATAAGATAAAAGTTTTAATGTTGTTTTAAAAAGCATGTTTGAGGAAATTTATTATTTCTAGATGTTTGAATTCTAAAATAGGTATATTTTCAAATATATTATAGTAGTAATTAATTAAACGTGACTTGATATTTTGTTTCATAAAGAGGAAATCTAGTTAATATTTTATAAAGTAACCTTATTTTAAATATTCCTAAAGTATTATTTTCAATTAAGTATTAAAGTAGTTTTCTCTAAATTTAAATGTTAAAGCATATTTTACAATAAAGTGTTTTTAAACTATTTTAAAAACCTAAGTTTTGAGCCTGGTGATTCCAGTGGAAATAGAAATATTCGGGAAATTTATTCTGTAAAAGGAAGGTAGTTTGAAACTATTTTCAAAAGGACTGAAATGTAAATATATATTGCGAAGATATTTTGAGATAAATAAATAATTTAGGAATTTTTTTTGATGGTTGTTGTGAATGTTAATTGATAGTTAAATAACCGACTATCAATATTGGCCAAGCTGATCGTTTCGAAGAGACCGAGGTCGAGATTTATCTCTCGAAAATCACTTTGATCCGGTTTGTACGTTTTCGTGGAAAAACAAGTTTGGATTCGAAGATGGAGCAGTGAAGTGCAAAGGCTAGTTGCTACTAATACTGAGGATATCTCCAAAATGGATGTAGTAGGAATAGTGCCTTCGGTTCCGTTCGAACCTGGGACGGACTTGTATGGATGAATGCTTCCAGAACATCGTCAGATGGACGATGAGCATTCTAAATGAAACGATCTAAAAGGTAATGCTTAGCCTCAAGCCTCATCAACCGGGAATGACTGAAAATCAGGGGTTATGCAGCAAGGCTTGGTGGGCAGCACCCATTTCCGGGTAAGGTCATCCCTCTCTAGATGTCCCTTTTATTTCGGCTTAGTGGTGCGGTTGCTGTTCCCAACTGCGGGGTGATCTTACTCGAGATTATCCAGTAAGGGATAGTCCGGGTCTTGTGTTATAGGGGGTCGGGAGTGATCCTCGGTACGGTGATCTAGGCCACGTACCGTGACAGGTGGTACCCCAGCGCCTAGTCATTAGTTGGAAATTCATCCTCCCTACGCGTCTTTTACGAGTTTTGTTTGTGTTACCCACTCTGCGGCTAGTAGATGGAATTTAATCATGTAACAATTTTGGCTGTTTTAATAAGTATTTGTATTAGACACTATTATAATATCAGAGGATTTTAATAAGAAATGTTTTAGCTATCGTAAGATAAAAACCCAACATGTTTATTTTTGGCATGGTCTTACGAGATGCTTTTGTTTTCAAAAAGATTTTAAAACTTTAATAATCAATTTGAGTGTGATTTCTCACGCTGGTATTCCAGACTGAATCGGGTGTTATTTAACTGTAATGCTCGGGTCAGACCGAGTATTATAGAATACAGGAAAGGATGCTGTGGAGCTCAGGAGACGAGCTGGATGGCGATACGTACTTCCGTATTTGGTTATTTTTCCGCTATGTATCCAGTTGTATGTTATTGATGTTGTTGAACTCTGATGATATACCTTGATGATGTATGTATAAAACAGATATTGTTTTCTTTTGTCTAAAGATCTATTATTATATATTATGTTTTATTCCACTGCGTTGGTTAGATTCTGTTGTTGTTTTCTATTTTCTCTTCGTCTACCTCTTCTTCTTTAACCCAAATGGTTCGTATTTCTGTTCAACTTGAGTTGATTGATGGAGAATAGTGTTGACTCAAGGGGTACGGATTTGCGGGTTGTTACACTTGGTATCAGAGCTTAGGTTGGTGATAACCTTGGCTCTGGTGGGGATTACTCATTTAATAGAGTCCGAAGTACTCTAGAATGAGTTTGAGAGTATTAATAGATATGAGTGCATATTTGTTAGTGAATATAAAATTGTTTTTATATTGTGTTGATTTATCGGTTGAGTGTTTATGGATTCTGGTCGATATATGGGACGCCATGTTATCGATAAGGATTTCTAAACTCTTAAACAAGATAAACCAACACAGTATTATTTTAAATAGGGTAAATGAAATAATATTGCCCAAAATTATTTTTGTATATAAAAGAAATGATTTTTCGTAAGTTGTTATAGTTATATATGGATGCTTGGTTGTTAAAAAGTGATAATATTAAATTATTATCATTGTTGTATGAGAATCGATAAGAAATTGAAATAATAACCAAAGATTTAAGAATAAATTAATAAATAAATGGGATTTGTAAATGTGATTTATAATTGAATAAGATATTGAAATCATAATTTAAAAAAAAACTAGGAAACGAATTTATATACAAATGAGATTTGTAAATGTAAACTATAAATGTAAATTTTAGTGTGATTAATAATTAAAATAAGATAAAATTCCAAAGTAGTGTTTGAATATAAATTTAAAAGATTTGGAATTTGAAAATTTGAAAATTCAGATTCCTTTGAATTTGAAAATGATTTTCAACAGTTGGGAAAAATGGTATATATTTGATAAATATTTTGAATTGAATTTAAAATCTGGTATGACTTGAAATTGAGAATATTTGAAATGTTTTAAAAGATAAAAGCATTGAACTCTTTTGATCGCTGGAAAATAATTCCGATGATGATCGTTACGTCATCGGTGTTCATTTTCGAGTTTCCAAGAGGGAAATTTGCTACTTGGATGTTTTGGATTAATGTTTGTTTGCGAAATTGGGTTAGATTTTTGAAAATGCAAAGAAATAGTTTGATTTAGATATATATGCTTTCAAAATTGAATTGAATTAAAATTCAGTAAGTTATAGAGAATATAAAATAGAATTGAATTCTTATTCAAATGAAATTAAAAGAATGATAAGAAGTTAGATTAATTGGAAACGAGTTAAATAAAAATTTGAACTGGAATAAATAAATTCCGACGGCTTATAAAAGTTGGAGTTTGTGAAAAGAATATAAGTGTGACTTATAAAGATTGAAAAGTGAATATATTTAAGCTAAAATGAAAGGAAGTATGGGAATATAAGTGTATGACTTATAAGAGAGAAAAAGAGAGAAATAAAGGCCAAAATAGAATTGTTTGACATTTTGGTGGACAAAAATGAAAATCCAATCTTGAATTATAAAATGGGATTGAACTCAAGTAAAGTGATAAAGTGATTTTTTGAAGATAAAAATCAAATATTGAATTAAAAGTGAGAAATAAACTAAATTTGGGATAAATTAGTTAATGAAATATGGAAATGGAACTCGAAATTATTAACTTAGAATTGAATTGTGAATTGATAATAATGTTTGGAAATAAAATTTATTTTTGGTTGAGAATGAATTTGTGGATGAATAAATGAATTTATAACTGTAAGTAAATGAACTAAAATTGGATATTGGAATGATATTAAATGGAATTAAGTCATTGCTTAGCAAAATTCAAAGGAATGGTATGTAGTATATTTAATTGGAGTTAAGTTGAATAAAATAGAATTGAAATGAATTCAGTTGAGTAATAGATAATATTGAATGGAATAAAATTCTACTCAAACAAATAAATGTAAACTAAGTAAGTATTGAATTGGAATAAATAAGCTTCGGAAGCTTATAAAGGAATTGAAAAGCATTGAAAAAAAATCCAACTCAAGCATAAATTGAATGACCTTATTATTACTAAATTCAATAATGAATTGTTAATGTAAATTAAAATTTAAGAATGGATAAAAGAATAAACTAATCGAATAAATTAGTAAAATGGTCGGGATTTGATTAAAGGAAAATCAAATTGAAGATTTAAATGGAAGTTGGTTGAATAAAATAAACTTAAGTTATCGGGTGGAATAGTTTGACAAAAATAAATTGTGAGATGGTTATTTAATATATTGGTTGTCGAGCTTAATAAAATGGTTGGGAATCAAACTTTTTGGAAATGAAAGAAAATGAGATGAAGAGATTGTGAATAAATTAAAATGGGATGGAATCAAGTGTAAATTGAGTTGGATTCAATTTAAATGGTTTTAAAGCTTAAGTAATTATTTATTCACATTAATATTGTCGAATTGCATAAGAAAATGGGTTGTTCGATGTAAACGAGATTAGATAAAATCCTATGGGTTACTAGAAGTGAAATAAGATGATTTTAAGATCAATTGAAGTGAATATGAGTTTGTTTTGCTTAAAAATGAATTGAATGTAAGCAATTGAGTCGTAAACCATTTAAATTGAACGAGGTTATATATGAATTGGTTGCAAACAATTAAAAATTAATGTTGGTGCCCTCTGAATTGCTTATAAATATTGTTTAATTTGCATTGCTTATAGAAACTCGTATGTTTATTAGTTAAATATGTAAAATGTTGTTAAGTTACATGATTTTGGCACTTACATATTTAAATTGAGTAAGTACAGGTATCTGAAGGCCGTTTGGCAGGATTTTGGTCACGCCAAATGCTTAAATAATAAGCCGCTTGCTTAAAATGCTAAATAAAGGTACGCCTACGCAATAAAAATAGGAAATATGAACTGTTTTTTTGTTTTTTCGACCGGGTGGGTCGATGTATATATATTTATATCTCTTGTCAAATTGCAAAAGCTCCTCCGTACAAAGGAGACTCTGCCAAAAATTTTCGAAAATTTTGGGAGTTAGAAACTTTTTTTTTGAAAATTTTTGTTAGCGATAAAACGATTTCAAATTGAAAATTGAAATAAATTAGGGAATGAAACTAATTTAAAACAATGATGTGAATTAGTATAAATGGAAGATAGAATTCAATATTCAGAGTTGAAGATAAATTGAATTCATATGGAAATGGGAAAACCAATTTGAATAAAAGTAGATATAAACTAAAGTGGTGAAGTGAAAATAAATAAAGAAGCATATTAAATTCTTATACTGAACTGAAGAAAAGAATGGTGAATTCTTAATTGGAAATTGATATTACAAATATATTCTAAGTCAAATTTTGAATGAATAAATATTGACATTTTGTAAGGAAGTCGATATAATGTTTTTGAATGTTGCGATTGGATATTATTGCTAAATAGAATATACATGTATTATAAAGGAAAAGGAAAATTGGTTGTGGTTTCAGAAGATAAATTTGAACTGCTCGACAAAAATGTATGCGTTTGAATTTCTGTATGAAATTTGATTGGGTTTTGATCTAGCCACTTGGCTTTTGTTTTTTTTGAAATCCGAGGGCCCGTAGAGGCATTTTGTAGTTGTACCGAGCTAGCCACGCAAAGGAGACGCTGGCGAAATTTTTCAAAAATTTAGTGAGTTAGAAATTTTTTGAGAAATTTTGAAAATTTAAAACTTGGTTTTGGATTATACTTTGAAGGGTTGAATAAGTAAAGTTGTTTGGAAACTATGGTAAAGTTTGGAAAACTAGAAAAAGTTAGCGTGTGTTTAATAAAAAGATTATGTTGAGAATTGTTTGGAATTGTGTGGTTTTGGAAAAAAGTAAACGGGTATTGGACCATTCTTCCTAACTAGTAATTTCGGAGAAGAAATTATTTTAAGGAGGGAGGAATGTGATGACCTAGAATTTTTAAGCATTTGAAATTGAAATATTTAATTGATTTTAAATATTTAAAAGTTAATTTTTAACTTAAATTCAAGTATCACTATTTATTTGATAATTAAATTATTGAATTAAATAGTTTGAAGTTGGGTAAAATGTTGAATCTAGAGTTTTAAGCCTGTTAAAAATAATTTGAAGGCTTGTAAAATTTATATTGATAGTGTTGAGTATAATAAAAGTTTTAAAATTGAATTTAACACTGATTTGTTCAGTTTTAAAAATATATCTTTAAATTGAATTTAAAATAGCCTTCCGGGGCACAGTCTCGGAATTTGACGAAACCAGTTCCATTGGGTCTGTAATAGTGTTATATTATCGGATTTCAAATTTTGTATTGATCGGAGTTGTTATGTGAGCATACGACATATAAACGCACTAGAATTAATATCGAAAATTTAATACTTTAATTCGATTAAAAAAGCTATCTTCTCCATACGATCGAATTAGGACTCGAAACTTTTTCCATTGCGTTCAGAGTAGGCGTATAACATTATAAACGCCTAGCGGCACGCCTTGATAAGGGTTCACGATTTTAAGCTACATAAATCGAGTCAATTTGAATTTAATAGTATATTTTTTTTATATACTAGGCAACATCAGCTGAAAGTTTATTCTCATCAAAACTTTTCCCTTCTCATCAGCCTTTTGCATTTCAAAGCACTGTAGCAGCCAAGACAACACGCCGACTTCCTTTCATATCCGTGTTCCCTCTTTTAATAACATCGCAGCCGACCTACTCTGAAGCAGCCGACCTAGCAACCTATTCCTATCCTTTTTCCTTGTACAAATCACGCAACCCTTTTCTTTAAGGATAGAACCAAACCTCTTCTGTCAAACAAAAATCAAAGTTCAGAAGAAAAATAAAGCAAATGGCCGAACAAGCATAAATCGAATATTCATTCCGTTTAATCGATCGTATCGAACTATTCGAACTCGAGTTCGAACGACAGGAAGTGGCGCGTCAAATTCGTTGAGGGTTGCTCATGAGTGGAAGTGCTTGATTTGGGGATTCACGATTCTGTCCATTATCAGTCTCGTGAAGGGTGGGGTCGCGATTGAATCGCAATTGCACGAGGAGGAGGAAGCATGGCACGAGGCCGTGGAGTGACCTAGGGGGAAGGCGAGAGAAGGGGGAAGGGGGCATTTGATGGTCGGTGCAGTCGAAGTGTTCGAGCACGATGATATCGTGTGGCTGAGGATGGACAACGAGGTTTTTTTGCGTGCGTGGGTGGCCAGAGACTTGTCTGGGATTGCTGTTGCGAATAGGCTGTAAGGTATAAGATTGATTTCATTCAAATTTAGAATTTTGTTATATATATGTATATTTTCAAATGCAAGATAGTAAGATAGTTCCATTTTAATTTAAAAACAGTATATATATACAGTAAAGAAAAGAGTTTACAGAAAAAAATAATAATAATCATCTGTTTAGCAGTTCTTTTAATAAAAGACAAAAATTTATGAAGCTAATTTTAAATTAATTTAAACATACGTAGATAGATAGTGAGGTGAAAAGAGAAAGTTATTTTTATTTACAGTAAAACAGAAAATTATTGGAAAGAAAAAAAATAGGAATTTTGAAAAAAAAAGTGTGTGAAGGTTTATATAAATTAGTTTTTATGAAATCTATATAAGTTCTTTTATAAATATACATGTGGTTTCAAAACTAAACCTAAAACAAATATATATATATACATATTTTAGTTTACTAAGTTATTATAAAATAATGGAGTAAGGGAATTAGTTTGTTAAATAGGCTTGTTTCATTACTTTAGTTACTAAAAGACTTTCAAAAGGGGAGTTAGTTTAAAATTTAATTATTTGTTTAAAACTAAATCATTAGTTTAATTAAATAAGTAAGTAGTAATTAACTATTCGAACAATTCAAATATTAATAAATCATATAATATTTATTCAAGGTCAGGAATCGAGAAAACCAAGGGAATATTGAAGTGGATTGAAAATAAAAGAAAAAGTGAGTTAATCTCACTCATCTGGTTTAATTTAAATTTAAATGGTTAAATTTAAATAATTGGTTGAATTGATGTGATGCGCTATATTATAGTATATAATATATCTTGGAATAATTTATTTCCCGCATTATATAGCGGATGAGACCCTATGTGCCGCATAATAGCGGATGATATTATATTAATCCCATATGCTGCGATATTCCACCTCGAAGTGGAATTGGTATTTTATATTATGCTAACGTTTGTGGATGTAGGAAACAGGTTGGAGGGATCCAAATGGATTCCTCAAAGTTATTTAGATTATTCTAATAATCCTATGTTATGATTATGTTCTATTCTGGGTTGAATTATATTGATAATTGAAAATGTTGGATGCTATGGGATGATTAATATATTTTGATACATTGAATTATCAAAATATATAAATTGGATTCTGGAAAGAAAATAAAAGAATGGAGTTTTAAGTAAAATAATTATAGCGAATAAATTAAGAATGAAGTGAAAAGAAATGGAAGTGATATTAAAATACTAATAAATAATTTCGAGTATGGATAAAGGGATTTTGAATAAACAGAAACTAATGAATTGTAAACTTTAGTGACATCATTTAAAGGAATAAAGAATCATTTTAAAATTCAAAGCTTAAAATTATTAAAAAGGATAAGAAGTAATTTGGAAAATCTAAAATTGGTACTTTCAGTTAAAAGTATTTTAAATCATAATTAAGGAATAAAATATGAAATTAATGGATTTTGGAATAAATGGAATAAATTGGAAATCAATTTGGAAATTAATTAAGTGTGTAAACTGGGATTTTCAAAGGAGAATGTGGCTATGAAATTTATAAACTGGGTTTATAAAAGAGAAGTAATATATCAGTGGATATTTGGGAAAATAAATTCACTATGGGAATTTATTAAAGGAACGGGAACAATTATTTAAAAATAAAAAGTGATTTTTTAAAGGGTGTGAAGAAAAGTATATTTCCCTGGAGTGCTAAGTACGTTTTCAAAGTAAATGTTTAAATATAAGATAAAAGTTTTAATGTTGTTTTAAAAAGCATGTTTTAGGAAATTTTTTATTTCTAGATGTTTGAATTCTAAAATAGGTATATTTTCAAATCTATTATCGTAGTAATTAATTAAACGTGACTTGATATTTTGTTTCATAAAGAGGAAATCTAGTTAATATTTTATAAAGTAACCTTATTTTAAATATTCCTAAAGTATTATTTTCAATTAAGTATTAAAGTAGTTTTCTCTAAATTTAAATGTTAAAGCATATTTTACAATAAAGTGTTTTTAAACTATTTTAAAAACCTAAGTTTTGAGCCTGGTGATTCCAGTGGAAATAGAAATATTCGGGAAATTTATTCTGTAAAAGGAAGGTAGTTTGAAACTGTTTTCAAAAGGAGTGAAATGGAAATATATCTTGCGAAGATATTTTGAGATAAATAAATAATTTAGGAATTCTTTTTGATGGTTGTTGTGAATGTTAATTATAGTTATAATCGACTAACAATATTGGCTAAATGCGCTGATCGTTTCGAAGAGACCGAGATCGAGATTTATTTCTCGAAAACCAGTTCGATCCGGTTTGTACGTTTTCGTGGAAAAACGAGTTTGGATTCGAAGATGGAGCGGTGAAGTGCAAGGGCTAGTCGCTACTAATCCTAAGGATACCTCCAAAATGGATGTAGTAGGAATAGTGCCTTCGGTTCCATTCGAATCCGGGACGTACTTGTATAGATGAATGCTTCCAGAACATCGTCAGGTGGACGATGGACATTCTAAGTGAAACGATCTAAAAGGTAACGCTTAGTCTCAAGCCTCATCAACCGGGAATGATTGAAAATCTGGGGTTATGCAGCAAGGCTTGGTGGGCAGCACCCATTTCCGGGTAAGGTCATCCCTGTCTAGATGTCCCTGTTATTTCGGCTTAGTGGTGCGGTTGCTGATCCCAACCGCGGGTGATCTTACTCGAGATTATCCAGTAAGGGATAGTCCGGGTCTTGTGTTGCAGGGGGTCGGGAGTGATCCTCGGTACGGTGATCTACGCCATGTACCGTGACAGGTAGACCCCAGTGCCTAGTCATTAGTTGGAAATCCATCCTCCCTACGCGCATTTTTTGAGTTTTTTTTGTATTACCCACTCTGTGGCTAGTAGCTGGAATTTAATCATGTAACAATTTCGGCTATTTTAATAAGTATTTGTATATAGACACTGTTATAATATCAGAGGATTTTAATAAGAAATGTTTTAGCTATCGTAAGATAAAAATTAGACATGTTTATTTGTGGCGTGGTCTTATGAGATGCTTTTGTTTTCAAAAAGATTTTGAAACATTAATAATCAATTTGGGTGTGATTTCTCACGCTGGTGTTCCAGACTAACTCGGGTGTTATTTAACTGTAATGCTCGGGTCAGACCGAGTATTATAGAATACAAGAAAGGATGCTATAGAGCTCAGGAGACGAGCTAGATGGAGATACGTACTTTCGTATTTGGTTATTATTCCGCTGTGTATCACGTTGTATGTTATTGATGTTGTTGAACTCTGATGATATACCCTGATGATGTATGTATAAAACAGATATAGTTTTTTGTGTGTAAAGATCTGTTATTATATTTATATTTTATTCCGCTGCGTTGGTTAAATTCTGTTGTTGTTTTCTGTTTTTTCTTCTTCTACCTCTTCTTCATTAACCCAAATGGTTCGTATTTCTGTTTAAATTGAGTTGATTGATGAAGAAGAGTGTTGACTCAAGGGGTTTGGATTTGCGGTTCGTTACATAAATGGTATGACTTTGAGAAATTATAATGTGACGCCCCACCTCTATATCCACGTTAGCCAAGAACACTACGGTGTAGTGCTGTCAACTAGCGCGGAGAATAAGGCTGTTGAGGAGCGGCCATCAATAGTTAGGCCTTACACTAGTATTGGTTATCTCGTTAGGAGTGGTATATATATATATATATAGATATATAAATATTCTTTCATTTTTCATCTCTGATTTATTTCCTCCCAATGACATACCCCAATTCCAGTATAAAACGAACTACGATGGTTCATAATAGTTTAGGACAAAAGGAAACAGAGGTGCAGCAAGGAAGGCTCTGCCTCACGAAAGCAACAGCAGGTAAACAATTTCGAACACAGCAAGACCATGACTAAATGGTCAAGAGAAGATGACTACAGAAGTATAGTATGATACATTTAAACCAGAAGTGTATGAGTTAATGCAATGCAAACTAACAAATGCAATAGTATACAAACAAAACTGCAAACTAGACAAGGCTACGAAAGTAAATCACCTCAGACCCAAAATGGCCAGAATAACCATGATAATGTTCAACATCAAAGTAAAATAGCACCTGAATTACCTGCCTCGAAGAACATGCAATAAAAGGGAACAACAAGTGATGTACACATGATCGCACAGTGAAATCCGTGCACATGTATACATGACCAGTTGCCATAATTCAAATGTTATAAGTAAATTGACTAGAAGCAAAACAACAGTCATTAACAAGGCATGAACCAACAGAAGTTATCAACCTTAAGTATGCAATAATGCCAATGGCAGACAACACACATATGCATAGACTAATCAACAGAAGTCAATATGATCAAGTGCACAAGTATACACATATGCAGTGACCAGTGAACTACAGAATGAGGCTGGACATTGTATATATATACAAATGACCACAAAGACTTCAAAGTGATATTTATATGCAACACAATGTCATATATACAGCAGTTCAAATAAACGATGCGAGCTCAAATCGAAGTGTGTACGAGTTGCACCAATAGGCAACTAGGTATAACATATACACAATGATACTTAGCAGTGGTTATCAAACAGCATTGATGAAGATGAGAAGAAACGAGTGCAGATAGCACATACTAAAAGAAATATCACTAGAGCATATATATGTAAACATGAAAGGGTGAGATAGCTATTTAAAGTGGATATGCAAGTGCAAACTCGAGATAACCCCCAGATTCACAGAAGACAGTGAAACAACAGCCGTGATGAAAATGCAGTGATGTAACAAAGAATACAAGTTTATATGCAAATAAACAGTGTATTGATGGACTTACAGTGATATGCAGACTAAAGATGGTAACTGGCAACAAGTGATATACCCACAAGTGCAACAGTGGAATACGTTACAAAAGTACCAATCTTCGAGTCAAGCAACATAAATGCAGGCTCAAATATCAAATCAGAGTCGTGATTACCAATGCCACCAATGAACAATATATACATGTGTTCGAGGCAACCTGGAAATATGTCCAAATAGCAACCATCGTGCAACATTCATGAAATCAAAACTTCCAGAAACTTACAGTGGCCATGGCAATTGAACAGAGTCAATATCAAGCCGTGGTGGTCACGAGATAAAGCATTGGCGTGATAACTAGCAAACAAGAAATCTGCAACATCGAATTTGAATTTTCCAAGAAAAACGACAGTTCAAAATCACATCAACATGAAAATCGAACAACCAGAAATCAAAGCCACGTTAGCACACAACAAGCGAGCATACAAATTCGAACCAAGTCCAAATAAACAGAATTGGAACAAGTCAGAAATCAAACTAGGGTTTGAATTAGATGTAAGTGAAGGAATCACTTACCTGATTTGCGAACTCGATCATCAGGGAACGAGCGAGCGCCATCTATCAGGTTTGATTTCTATGTCCTAGCTTCGCAGAGGAACGAAGAAGAGGGGCGAACGAAATCGAGCAGCCATTATTTTTCTTTCGATGATTTTAGGTTTTGAACGAAAATAAAAAAATAAAGAAGGGCTGGTTATTATGCTTTGATAACCATCGGTACAAACGAAACAAAAGAAGATGTGGGCCAAATTCAATTGAAGCCCGCAACTATTTTCACCAAATTTTTTGAAATGAATTTAACCCGGGTTTTAAAAAACCCTAAACAGCAATTTTCTATCGCCACAAACCGTTTAAAGATGATTATAAACTGGTGAAAATTCCGGGTTGTTACAGACTCCCCTCCTTAAAGAAATTGCGTCCTCGCAATCTTAAGGAATAAATGAACAAATGGTAACAACCATAAGAGCATGAAAGAGTAATCTTGAACGTGTTTACTCGATGAATTCTCTGGATTCTAAAGTGAAATCCATAGGATTTGAGAACCACTGAGCTTTCACGAGAAAAACATCTTTATTTCGAAGGTGCTACACCCCCGAAGCAATGATGTGAATAGAAGGTTGCTCAAGAATAAAAATCGGAAATCCCTAAGGCATTTCCGTAATTGGAAGACGTGGAAAAATGTCATGAATAGCAGAGAATTGAGCCGGTACACCGGCGTAGTACAATGTAAACACCAAAGAAATCTTTTAATTTCTTAAAAGAAATTCACAAATTCTCAACAAAATTTAATTATCAAATAGATAATCAGAATACAGAAATCACAAAACAGCAATATCAAATCACCGATTCGATAATTAGAAAACAGCAAAATCAGCAAATCTAATTATCAACAAAGATAATTAGAAAACACAAATATCTAACTATCAAAAACGATAATCAGGAATTACCACAACGGTAATCAAATTTAAAATCAGCAAATATTCAATTATCAAAACGATAATCAAATCTTAAATCACAAATATTTAATTATCACAAACGATAATTAAATCTTAAATATCTAATTTTCACAAGCGATGATCAGAAACAATAAATATCTGATTATCAAAAACGATAATCAGAAATCACAAATCAATGAATATTTAATTATCACAATTGATAATTAAATCTTAAATCGCAAATATTTAATTATCACAAACGATAATTAAATCTTAAATATCTAATTATCACAAACGATAATTAGAAACAATAAATATCTGATTATCAAAAATGATAAATCAGAAATCACCAACTTCCGATTATCGAAACAATAATCAGAAATCACAGATTATTCAATTAACGAGTCCGGAATTAACCGAAATAGCAAACGCACATGACCCATAACCACGAGTTTTACTAAATCGTTTAATTCACTTCATCGTTTTCTTGAAAGTGCATAATGGTGTATTTTAAAAATAACATTTCACATTCTCAAACGGACAAGTCCGGAATTAAGCGAATCAGAAAAAGAAAGGGGTCATAGTCCTCGATTATTCTGAAACGTTTAAATCACTTCCTCATTCTTTTGAAAGCGTAAACTGTAAAACTTCTGAAAACAATTTTCATTTATTTTATATATAAATAATAATAATAATAATAATTTACATTCTCAAACATACAAGTCCGGAATTAAGCGAATCAGCAAAAGAAAGGGGTCATAGTCCTCGATTTTACCGAAACGTTTAATTCGCTTCCTCATTCTTTTGAAAGCGCAAATCGTAAAAATTTTGAAAACGATTTTGAAGAATAACAAATTTTTAAAACACGTGATATAAAATAGCAACGTCAGTAGCAACTTCGACATACGTCAAAATTTCATCGAAATAATTGGCATCAAAATATAATACCAATGAATTTTCATTCATCAAAAATGTCACAAGAATCTTCTCAAAGATAGGAAGGGGTATCATACCCTAAACTTGTATTCATAACAAGTCAATAACACACGAATTCACCAATGCACAAAATTTGATAAAACTTATCAATAGAAATCACAAAAATTGGTGAAGCACAAATTCTAGAAATCATCACAAGAAATCCAGAAAACACAAATTCTAGAAACCTACACAAGAAATCTAGAAAACAGAAATTCTAGAGATCTACACAAGAAATCCAGAAAACACAAATTCTAGAAATCTACACAAGAAATCCAGAAAACAGAAATTCTAGAGATCTACACAAGAAATCCAGAAAACACAAATTCTAGAAATCTACACAAGAAATCCAGAAAACAGAAATTCTAGAGATCAACACAAGAAATCCAGAAAACACAAATTCTAGATATCTACACAAGAAATCCAGATATCACACAAATGGTGTCTAGGCTAACCAAAAATTATAAAGGTATGTGTGAATGGAATCACACAAGTGGTGTCTAGCCTATCCAGAGAGCAAAAAGATATGTGTGAATGAAGTCACACAAATGGTGTCTAGGCTAACCAAAAAGCATAAAGGTATGTGTGAACGAAATCACACAAGTGGTGTCTAGCCTAACCAGAAAGCAAAAAGATATGTGTGAATGAAATCACACAAATGGTGTCTAGGCTAACCAAATAGCAAAAAGGTATGTGTGAACGAAATCACACAAGTGGTGTCTAGCCTAACCAGAAAGCAAAAAGATATGTGTGAATGAAATCACACAAATGGTGTCTAGGCTAACCAAATAGCAAAAAGGTATGTGTGAACGAAATCACACAAGTGGTGTCTAGCCTAACCAGAAAGCAAACAAAGAGACACCACACAATTGCTAGTCTAAATCACAAAGATGATCGTCACAATCATCCAGAGATTAATCAATATCACAGAAAAAGGGAAAGAGGCCTATCACATGACGGTCCGAAGACCATGGGGAGCTACCCCATATGGATGAGTCTGAGTCACCCGAATGAGGTCAAGGCTAACCAAAAAGCAAAAAGGTATGTGTGAATGGAACCACACAAGTGGTGTCTAGCCTAACCTCGCAAACAAAAAGGAATGTGTGAATGAAATCACACAAATGGTGTCTAGGCTAACCAAAAAGCAAAAAGGTATGTGTGAGTGAAATCACACAAGTGGTGTTTAGCCTAACCTTGCAATGAAAGAGACATCGCAGAATTGCTGGTCTAATTCATAAAGCGATCATCAAGATCAACGAGAAGTGTCAATTACACTAAGCTAGTAAATATAAAAGTTTAGCTTCATGTCCCATAACCACTTGCTTAACTTAAATATTTACGAACAAACTGTAAATCTTCACTAAAAAATTGTCACAAGAGGTTCAATCGAATAAGTCCAAGAATTAACCGGCGAAGTAAACGCAAGCGTTATATACCACTCGTTTTACTAAGTCGTTTAATTAGATTTCTCATGCGAGTGAGGTAAAGGTTAGTATATACTAATAGATTGGAAAACGGTTTAGGAAAAAAGTTTTGTAGTAAAATAGTTTTGAAATCATTTGGAGAAAAGGGTTTTTATATTTACTACTAGTATAGAAAACCTTTATATTTATAAAGTGACAAATCACAAAAATGATTGTAGGAACAATCAATCACAAAAATTCACATACAAATATGTGAATAGAATCCAAGGAAATCGATACTGCATCCATAAAAAGGTATGTTCACAAGAATTCCGAAGAAAGTGTTATCAAAGTTGCTAATAAATGATAGCAACAAATCGGGGAAATAACAAGAATCGATTAAATTTGGAAACCAAATCAATTCACTAAAATTCACATTCGAAGACGTGAATAAAATCCAAAGAATTCGATTCTAAATCCATCAAAGTAGGAATATCCAAAAATTTCAGGAATAGAAGTTATCAAAGTCAACAAAGGAGATAACAACTAATCGGAAAAGAAGAATCGATTAACAAATGGGATAACGAAGCAAAACGAGCATAAATGCATAAATGACTTCAACAAAAATAAAAATCAAGTCAATGTCTAAGTCAACAATTAATGGCCATAATAGAGTACAAAACGATTCAACATCATCATCAAAGGACTCAACGGCAAACAAAATCAGAGTCTTGGAAATCAAGAATTTAGCAATTTCTCAAAAACAAAGTGATCGAAGTCGAATGGAAATCAAGCCGAGGAAAAGATAAAATATCAAGTTCAGAATCGCTGAGATTCGAACAAAATCAATCATCGGCTAAATCAAATCAAAGCTAAAAACACAAGAATCAAAATCAAATGCATATGAATAAGCGTTAGGAATTCATGCCTAACAATCAAAGACAATCATATGCAAATATGAGAGATAGAACGTCAACAAATAGTTGTATCACATGTTCCATCTAAGTTATGTTTTATATTTGTCCTAAACCCCAGGCTCTGATACCAAGCTGTGACGCCCCACCTCTATACCCACGTTAGCCAAGAACACTACGGTGTAGTGCTGTCAACTAGCGTGGAGAATAAGGCTGTTGAGGAGCGGCCATCAATAGTTAGGCCTTACACTAGTATTGGTTATCTCGTTAGGAGTGGTATATATATATATATATATATATATAAATATTCTTTCATTTTTCATCTCTGATTTATTTCCTCCCATCGACATACCCCAATTCCAGTATAAAACGAACTACGATGGTTCATAATAGTTTAGGACAAAATGAAACAGAGGTGCAGCAAGGAAGGCTCTGCCTCACGAAAGCAACAGCAGGTAAACAATTTCGAACACATCAAGACCATGACTAAATGGTCAAGAGAAGATGACTACAGAAGTATAGTAGGCTACATTTAAACCAGAAGTGTATGAGTTAATGCAATGCAAACTAACAAATGCAATAGCATACAAACAAAACTGCAAACTAGACAAGGCTACGAAAGTAAATCACCTCAGACCCAAAATGGCCAGAATAACCATGATAATGTTCAACATCAAAGTAAAATAGCACCTGAATTACCTACCTCGAAGAACAGGCAATAAATGGGAACAACAAGTGATGTACACATGATCGCACAGTGAAATCCATGCACATGTATACATGACCAGTTGCCATAATTCAAATGTTATAAGTAAATTGACTAGAAGCAAAACAACAGTCATTAACAAGGCATGAACCGATAGAAGTTATCAACCTTAAGTATGCAATAATGCCAATGGCAGACAACACACATATGCATAGACCAATCAACAGAAGTCAATATGATCAAGTGCACAAGTATACACATATGCAGTGACCAGTGAACTACAGAATGAGGCTGAACATTGTATATATATACAAATGACCACAAAGACTTCAAAGTGATATTTATATGCAACACAATGTCATATATACAGCAGTTCAAATAAACGATGCGAGCTCAAATCGAAGTGTGTACGAGTTGCACCAATAGGCAACTAGGTATAACATATACACAATGATACTTAGTAGTGGTTATCAAATAGCATTGATGAAGATGATAAGAAACGAGTGCAGACAACACATACTAAAAGAAATATCACTAGAGCATATATATGTAAACATGAAAGGGTGAGATAGCTATTTAAAGTGGATATGCAAGTGCAAACTCGAGATAACCCCCAGATTCACTGAAGACAGTGAAACAACAGCCGTGATGAAAATGCAGTGATGCAACAAAGAATACAAGTTTATATGCAAATAAACAGTGTAGTGATGGACTTACAGTGATATGCAGACTAAAGATGGTAACTGGCAACAAGTGATATACCCACAAGTGCAACAGTGGAATACGTTACAAAAGTACCAATCTTCGAGTCAAGCAACATAAATGCAGGCTCAAATATCAAATCAGAGTCGTGATTACCAATGTCACCAACGAACAATATATACATGTGTTCGAGGCAACCTGGAAATATGTCCAAATAGCAACCATCGTGCAACATTCATGAAACCAAAACTTCCAGAAACTTACAGTGGCCATGGCAATTGAACAGAGTCAATATCAAGCCGTGGTGGTCACGAGATAAAGCATTGGCGTGATAACTAGCAAACAAGAAATCTGCAACATCGAATTTGAATTTTCCAAGAAAAACGACAGTTCAAAATCACGTCAACATGAAAATCGAACAACCAGAAATCAAAGCCACGTTAGCACACAACAAGCGAGCATACAAATTCGAACCAAGTCCAAATAAAAAGAATTGGAACAAGTCAGAAATCAAACTAGGATTTGAATTAGATGTAAGTGAAGGAATCACTTACCTGATTTGCGAACTCGATCATCAGGGAACGAGCGAGCGCCATCTATCGGGTTTGATTTCTATGTCCTAGCTTCGCAGAGGAACGAAGAAGAGGGGCGAACGAAATCGAGCAGCCATTATTTTTCTTTCGATGATTTTAGGTTTTGAACGAAAATAAAAAAATAAAGAAGGGCCGGTTATTATGCTTTGATAACCATCGGTACAAACGAAACAAAAGAAGATGTGGGCCAAATTCAATTGAAGCCCGCAACTATTTTCACCAAATTTTTTTGAAATGAATTTAACCCGGGTTTTAAAAAACCCTAAACAGCAATTTTCTATCGCCACAAACCGTTTAAAGATGATTATAAACTGGTGAAAATTCCGGATTGTTACATATAAATTTATAGTTTATAAAATATTTTAAATGGAAATTCTGAATTGTGGAAAATGATTTTTAAATCTTAAATTAAGTCCATCTTTTTTAATAAAAGAATATAGTTTTAAAAGAAAATAGAAAATATTTTTTATAAATATTATTAATCATTTTGTATAAAGTGATGTTTTACAAATGTAGTAAAGATTTCGTTAAATCATGTTTTGTTAATAAAAATATTGATTCATAAGCGGCGTTATAAATCAAAGAAATTATTATTATTTAAAAAATTGGTGAAATAAATCAAACGGTGGATTATTACAAGATGAGGAATGATATTTTAGAAAATAGTTGATTCTATTTAGAAATTTAAAATGCGGTAAAATTTGGGATTTGTTATACGATATTTTATAAATTTAAGGAACTTTATAAAAGAAACTTATACCTATTGAAGTAAGGTTAAAAACGATTGAAAATTATATTGAATGTGATTTTATAAATAAGTAAGATTTATAAAGGAATTTTATAAATGGGTTCATAAGTAAAGGAATTTTTACAAAGGAAGTGTCATAAAATTGGAAGAGATTTACAAACATAAAAAATAATTTATAAATGGTTATAGAAATTTATAATGGAGTTTATAAATAATTTTCGAATTTGGTAAAAGGGAGATATTCCTCAGAGTTTGGTAAATATACTTATACCGATGAGATAAGTATATGGATATTTACTGTGTATTGAAAATATAAAGGTTGTTAATATATCTTGTACAAGTATTTTGATACAAGTATTTACAAGATGGTTTTAATTAATGAAAAGATTAATTAAGGAGGCTTAGTGTTACTTGATGCTTAACCAAATGTTGGCTTTTCCTATGGAATTAAATCCTCGATTGAATGTTTGTTATTTGATGGTTAAATAACCGACGATCAAATTTGGATACAAGTATAACTTTGGAAATATTTAGGAGAAACACGTGAATTATGTGGCACAGTCATCTCCATTGATGCTGTACTTTGATGTAATCTCGTTTCGTTCTCCTAAGATAATGATAAGAAAATCCGTCCACTAACAGTTAGGAGATGATCTCTAATCTTATCTTTGACTATATGTTTCCTAAAGAACCGAGGTTGCGTCTACCAAAACCATCAAATGTTGTTTCGAAGAGATCAAGATAGGATATTGTAACACCCCTAATTTTTGATAACATTATTCAGGAATTTTAATTAGATAAATTAAATAGAATAATGTAAATGATAAGAGACAAAGGATTGAGACTTGAATTAATTAAGGTCGTGCCTAATAAACTAACTAATGGGCTTAAGAATAGTTTTAGATTAAATAATTTACATAAGGGTATAATAGGAGTTTGCTGCCCAATGACCCTTACCCTTATATATATATATATATATATATATATATATATATATATATTTCGTTCCTACCATTTCATCCACTATTCACATCATTTTAAATTGAAAATCAAAAGAGAAAGGGAGGGTCGTCCATTAAGAGGAAGAAGAAGTTCAAATTAAAAATCTAGAGAATTAAAGTTAGTGGAAATCAATCTCAATACAATCTCCTTATCTAGATCAGGTGAATAATAGTTCCATCTCAATTTTGTTTAAATCAAATATTTTTGGATTCAAGGGTAAATTCGTTTTTATGATATGTTGGATAATGGTATGCTTGTTAAAATCTATTTGATTTAAACAAGATTGTTTAATGAAGTTTTTACACTGTTTTAGATCAAAACCAAGATCTAATGATGTTTAAATGCCATGGAAAATTTTTATGTTATGAGAAACATGATTATGGAGTTGGGTTTCGATTTTTATAATTTTTCAAGCAATGGAAAGATTATATGAATTTTCAAAGGAGAATACGTTTATTTAGGTTCATAAATTTATTTTGGAAAATATATGAAGAATTCAGGTCTAGAATTTTAATATGTTAGATAACATGAACAAAGTGAATTCCTAGAATTTTTGAGGACTTTTCCAAAGTGACTTGCTATGTAAAATAAATTATTTTAGAAGAGGGACTTCTTTGCAAAAATTGGAAGAGCTTAATTGATTAACCTTACCATGGTTTAGATCTAGATTAGCGTTAGTTATTTTTTAAAAAGAATTTGAAAAGTTAAGGCAACTAATCTAGTGTTGGCACATGAAAGGTAGGTTAGAGAAAACTTTACTTTGTAAAGAACTAAACTAGGTATACTCAGAGAATAGGTTCCAACTGCTTTAGAATGCACCTTTCGACACACCGCCTTAATCTTAGTCGTAACCAACTATGCCTAAACCAATACATAAGGTATCAACATGATGGTACATAGTGGATTGGAGATAGGCAAAGGTTAAGTGTCGAAAGCCTAGCTTCCGAAGGAGTCGAAACCTAGCTTTGTTTTTAAAAAGAAAAGCACCTACCTAAGTTTTGATTACCCGTCGATAGAGTTGAAGCATTTGGTTTTGAAAGAGATTTTAAAAGGGTTTTGAAAGGGTTGCCATTAACTTAATATTGCTTTTGACTGGGTTCCTTTACTTATGAAAGAACGTTTTAAAAGAAGGGGTTCCGACCTAGTCGATACATTCCTGTCATTCTTTAAACCTTCGATGACGTTGAAGATATCAACGCCGTCGAATGGGCATTTTGTTTTATAAGTTAAAGCCACGACCTATAGCTTTCGAAAGGGGTTAGGGGTTTCAAAGGTGATGATTTTGAAAGGGGTTTCGACGTTAATCTTCTAATATTTGTACCTAGATGTTAAATGCTTTTGAAAGTGATGGTACCGACGCCATCAAGTTTTCCCCAATATTTTTATATAATAAAGGATGGTTTCGAAAGAGTTGCTTTCGCCTATAGTCACTTTGACCTAAATGATGATTTAAGTATAAACCCAATGCTTTCAAAAGGGAGGCTTTCAATGATTTTGGAAGGGTTACTTCCATCGGTGTCGAAAGGGGTACTTTCAACTGGTTTCAAAGCTAAGCTTCTAAAGTTAAATACTAATACTTTAATATATTCAAAAGGTTTCGAAAGGTAGATTTTAAAGTATTAAAAGGCAGGAGCCTAATGTTGTGAGGATAGATTTTTAAGGTTTTCGAATGAGGTTATCTTATGAAGTCGAAAGCTAGGTTTCGAAAAGTTTTATAACCCAAACTTTATTTTTTAAAAGGAAAAACTCATGGCTATATTAAAGGAGTTTTTATAATGGTTTTAAGAAAAAGCCATCTTTGATAAAGTAATAGGTTAAAGGGATTAACCATTTTTTATATTAAACCCATAGGAGTGGTATTGCTATGTTGTTATGTTTGATTCTTCGAATATGAATATATTCACTTTATAATGGACCCATAACTGCATTTTAGGGATAAAAGGTAGAAGAACAGTTAGGTTGGCCAAATAGTGGATATAAATTGAATAAACTCCCGAATGAGTAGAATTACATTTAGGAGGTCAGGAAGACTAGAAAATTGCATGGTAAAATATAAAAGAAAGATACTGGCAAAGGCCAACAGGTTCTTAGTGAGCCTATAAAAACTGTGTATAAGACAAGACATTGGCAGAGGCCAATTGGTTCATAGTAAGCCCATGAAAACTATGATTGGATACTGGCAGGGGCCAGTAGGTTTGTAGTTAGAGAAAACTATATCTAGATGAAATATTAACAGATGTCAATAGGTTCCTAGTCAACCCATGAAAACTAGGATAAGAGTAGATATTAGAGTAACCAATAGGTTCTTAGTCATCCTGTGAAAACTATGTAATTGGACATGGAGTCCTTAAATGGTTAACTGGTTATTAGTCAGCCCATGTAAACTAATAGGTTAATAGTAATCCAAGAAACTATAATAGTCTAAAATGAATGGGGATGGGTAATTCAGGTTTGATTCATTTGTTTTTCATATCATTATATTATGCTGTTTTGAATTGTTTTAACCATTATGGATGCAGGAGCTCAACATATGGTTTGTAAAGGTTTTGAGATACTAGTGAGGGGAAAACTCGTTCTGCTAAGCGGCGTGGTATCGTTAGATGTCTAAATAATTATGGATAGCAAATTATTATTCATACCAGGATTTATATCTGGCTCTAAGTTTACGTTTTTTCCTTAAACTCTTGGGTACTCAATTGATTTTGAGTAGTTTGAGATTTGAGGTTTTCAGGTACCTCTTAAGACGAATAAGCTTTCAGAGACGTGCATGAAGCATGATAGCTACTTAGAGTTCTCTTTTCTTTTGATTCCACTGTGTTGATTGTAATACCAAAGTTGTTATATTTCCAGTATATACTCTGATCATCCAAAGGGCACCTTCATATGTCGCTTTTGGCATATTTTGTAATAAATACATTTTCTCTGATCATGATTTGTGAATATGAGATTATGTAATGAATTGGAAATGTTTTGATATGGATTTGAAATGTTTTGATATGGAATGTAATTTTGATCGAAGTTTAAAATTTTCAATATTCATATGTTTCTATGTATCAATGAACCTAACTTCGCTGTATTTGGTCGTTGAGAATTAATAACTATGGATGATCGCATCATCCTTTAGTTTGGGCCTCCAAATATGGGGATGTTACAGATATGTTATCCGAAAACTACTTTGATCCAACTCAAGCAGTCGAAGTAAAGATATGTTGAAGACGATGGAATTGGAGACATAGTTCTCAAGTGTTTCATTCAGCTCTAATATGAACTTGTATGGATGAATGCTGGTATTGAATACGTTGCCTGGAGGGCGACATTAGCATTCCAAGATGGTTTGCTAGAAGGAAATGGTAGGAGCAGAGCCTCTTCGAGCCTCAAAATCGAGAAATGAATAAAGCAGGGACATGCGGTAGGGCAAGGTGGGTCGCACCCAAGTAGGGTATGATCATCCCAAGTCTAGAGCGATATTCATGTATGCTTCAACATCCATTATGTGGTTGTTTATTGCAACCAAGGGGTGGTTATATCTGGTGCTACTCGAGAAAGGGGTAGTGCCGGTCCTTAGTAGCAGATATGTTTATCTTTTTTCTTCTTTCTTCTTTCTTTCTCTTAACTATCCGTCTTTCTGTTTGATTTGGGTTGGACATGTGTGGTTTATTGTCAACTTGAATTGTCCGAAAAAGTGGGTTGTTACATGTGGTATTAGAGCTTAGGTTGAGAAAATACCTAGGCTTTGATGGGAATTTACTCATTTGAGATAGGGTAAGTGAGACCCTACGATGAGTTTGAGTGTATATATATGTGTGAGTATTTGTTAGTCATTATAAAAATGTTTTATATTGTGTTAATTTATATGTTGAGTGGCTTATGAATACTGGTCAAACGTGGGACGCCACGATATCTATAGGGGTTTGTAAACGCTTAAACAAGGAAAACCGACTTAGTATTGTTTTAAAAGTGAGTAAATGAAATAATTTTACATAAACTATATTTTAAATATACAAAGGAATAATTTTTCAAAAATTATTATAGTTATACGTGGAGTGTCTGGTTGTTAGGGGATGATAATATTTGATTGTTATCATTTGTTGCTTGTTGATCTAATAAAAGTTGTTATCATTATAATCTAAACAAAGATAAACATTTATAAAATAAGTTATGTATGAAAGTGAATTTATAAGTATAAGTTACAGAATATTGATCATACTTAAAATAATCAACAATTATGAAATGAATTTCATTAGAAGTGATGTTTTATAAATATGATTTATAAACGTGATTTATAAATGAAAAGTAAAGAAAATTGCTTAAGTATATTCAAATATGACCTTTAATAAAAATTGGATTTAAAATAAGAAGTTTGAGAATTTAAATCTCATTGATTTTGGAAATTGATTTTCGAAAGAATTTAAAAATTAATAATAGTAGTATTATTTTGAAAACTTTTTAGTTAGAAATATTATGAAATAGGTTTTAAAGAGATAGAAAGCACTAAATTCACTTCAGTCAATGGAAATAATTTCGATGATGATTGCAGCATCATCGACATTCATTTTCGAGTTTCTAAGCGAGGAATTGCTACCATTGAAGTTTTGTTTTGATAAAACAAATATGTTTAGATTCCAGAGGTGTAATTTGATGTATAAAGGAGTTATGTATATATATGATTTCAAAATGATTTGTAATAAATCGGGTGTTTAAAATCCTGAATATTTCTAAATGTTTTGAGAAAAAAAGATAATAAGTTTTTGAACTTATAATTTGGAAATAGTTTAGATAGGAAAGAAAGTTTGGAATCAAGAAATGAAATTAAAGATTTAACTTAAGCGAAGTTAAATAAAAGGGTTAAATGAAATTGAAATGGGATTCCAATTGAATTGGATAAAACAATGAAGTCAATATACACTTAAGTCATAAAGTGATTTTATAACCCTGAATTGTAGATATAATATAAAAACAAACTTGAGCGAAATAAATTTCATGAAATTTTATATAAATAAGTTTGTATAACTTATAGATTTTAAGAATATTAAGCCAATTTTTTTTTTAAATATGAATGTTAAGGAATGAAAATCATAAACTGAGGTAGGTAAAAAAATTTAATTTAAGTTACATAAGATGATTTTTGAAATGAAATTTAACTAAAGCAAAGTTAAATGAAAATGAAATTGAATTCGATTTGTAAAGAATTAATGAAATGAACTAATAAGATAAATTAGTGAAATTGAAATGAACCTGAGTTATAAAATGAAATTCCACTTAAGTTGTAAACTGAATTGAATATGTTTGAAATGTTGTTTGCTAGAAATAAAAAATTTGATTGTAGTAATGAAATAAATTAGTGAAGTGAACTAGTAAAATTAATTAGTAAATTGAATATGGTTTAAATATTGTTTAATAGAATTGAATATGAACGTAAGTGGCGAAGTAAAAATAAACATTAGAGGTTTTGTATAAAATGTTTAAAAGGAACTTAAGTAAATAGTTTTATGGAATGGATGTTAAGTGTTGCTAGTATTAAGAGATATACTAAGTGAATTAAATATGGAATGAAATGTTGCTAAATATAAATTGAATTTAAAGTGAATATTAATAAGCAAATGTTAATGAATAAAATGTAAGTGAAATTAATATGAATAATGGAATTTGGTTTAAACTGAATGCAGATTAAATGAATGAGAATAGATAGATGTAAAAAAAATCAATGAAAATAATTGAATTTGATGTAAATCAATTGATTGCAAATTGATTGAATGAAAACTTATTCAATATGGATTAATGGAATGCACATTAATTGGCATGAATGAATTGGATGTAAATAAGAAATGAAAATAAGTGAATGTAAATGAATTTTTGCTAACCCGAGATTGAATGTAATTAAAGTGAATGTTAAAATTGAATGTAAATCAATTGAATGGGAATAAATTGAAATGAATCAGTAGTAGGTTAATAAGAAATGGAAGTATATAATGTTGACATATAGAAATGCAAATTT
This sequence comes from Allium cepa, assembly GCA_030765085.1. Lineage (NCBI taxonomy): Eukaryota > Viridiplantae > Streptophyta > Magnoliopsida > Asparagales > Amaryllidaceae > Allium > Allium cepa. The sequence goes on along the minus strand of CM060942.1, from coordinate 98,192,448 downwards.
ATATGATGAAAAATAAATTGGATGGATGTTATTAGTTTAATAAGTTCTTTTATTACATTCACTAAAATTGCGTATATTCATGGTATATTCTATGTTATATAGTGATATTATTCTCTATGTACATATTCTCATTGTTATTGGATGCTTAATTGGTGTGGATGGCGTATGCTTCACATTTGGAGCTTTCTTTGGCTTTATATTGATTGTATATGCTTGCTAATGCTAATAATAAGGTACACATCTCGAATTAATATTGTAATTTTATATTTTTTCATACGGGATGCCTCGTCCTCGAAGATGAAATGTATATTTATGATTATATATATTGTAATTTTTTATGATCGAACCGCGCAAAGTAGACGCTGGTGAAATTTTTCGAAAATATAAGGCGTTGGAAATTTTTTGAGAATTTTGGGAAATTTTTTTGATTACTTAAAATTTTGGTTTTATTACTTGGAATCGTATTAGTTAGTAACTATGAATGAATCTGAAGACTTAGAATTTTTTATAAGAATTTTCAACTAAATGACTTCGGAGGGTTAAAAGGATCAAAGGAGTTTGGTAATCTATTTCAGTTAATTGTTTTGAAAGTTAAACGAGTTGGGCATTTTCCTTACTAGGTAATTTTGGGGACGAAATTCTTTTTAAGGGGGAGGGGGGAGAGTGTAACAACCTAGAATTTCAGTCATTCGAATTTGGAATATTTAAACTGATTTTAAATATTGAAAAGTTAATTCTATAGGTTAAATAACTTGAATTTCAAATATAGCGAATTATTTGATAATTAAATTATTAAATTGAATATTTGTAATTTCTTAAATAATTGAATCTTGAATTTTGTGCGAATGAAAATGATTTCTAAAGTTGATTTAAGTAGTATTTAGGTTAGAATGGAGATAGTAAACTTTTAATTTTGATTTAAAAGTAATTAAACCGATTTTATAAATTTCTCGTTTTAACTAACGTGTGAAAGTAGCCTTCCGGGGCACAATCTTGGATTTCGACGAAACTAGTTCCATTGGATTTGTAATAGTGAATAATTATATGCCGTCGAATTTTGTGGCGATTAGACAAATCGTTGGTCATGCGAGATTGAAACACTTAGAAATTAATTTCAAAATTTGTATTAAATAATTAGGTTTAAAAAGCTATCTTCTATATACGATCGAATTGGGGCTCGAGACTAGTTCCATTGCGTTTGGAACAGAAGTATAACATATAGAACACCAAGCGGTACACCTCGTTTGGCGTTCGAGATTTTCGAACGTTTGACTCGATATTTTAAATTGAATATATATGTATATATGGTTATATATATTATTTTATAATCACCATGTCTCTTCCCATACTACCTATGCCCTAACCCATACCATCTCCTTAGTATATTATATCGCGTGCTTCTAGAGACTGACCATTTTTCTTTTCATTTTAAAATTTAAAAATCCCAATCCAATGGCCATGATTCGTTCGTCATGCTAGAGTTCATTTCGAGGGTTGGTCTTAATTACAAAGTTGGTCGTGGGGAGGAGGTGAAGGAGATAGATGGCTGGATTGGGCCGCGATGGCCAACGACGACTGTTGGAAGCTCACGATTATGAGCAGAAAATTAGGATTTCGGTGATCGCTTGTGGCACGCGCGTGGGGATCTGTAGAGAGGTGGACCAGATGGGGACTAGCGTCACAGGCGCGCTGGTCAGCCGCAATGGTGATCGGAAGTCGAAGTCGCAATTTTTGATGGGTTTGTTTTTCTCTTATGCCTCGAAATGTGATAAAGCTAGAGGGTTAGTTTTAAGTTTTATTTAATTAAGTGTTAACGATGGTTTAATTAATGTGAATATTAGTTACGCATCCCTAAAACCAAAGTTAATTCAAACGACATCCTTCCTAAAAAAGTTATAAAGCAGGTCCCTATAATTATATTACTGTAGCAGTATGTATTTTCGTGTTTTTTTATGCCAGTGCTTAAAAAAAATTCAAAAAATTGTAAATATGATAACTAGGCTTTTGAAAGAAAAAAAAAAGAAATTGCAAACATATATGAAATTACCGCAGAAATATCTACAATTATTCCATATAATTGCAGATATGTCTGCAATTATGCACTAAATAATTACACTCGATAAACACCTAAATAATTGCGGATATGCATGCAATTATTTCATATAATTGCAGATATGTATGCAATTATTCACTGAATAACTGCATTGAATAAAAATCTATATAATTGCAGACATGTCTGCAATTATTTCATATATTTGCAGACATGTATGCAATTATTCATTAAATAACAGCACCTTGATTTAACAATTAGGATATTTACGTAAATATGTGCACTTATTTCTTAAAATTGAAGACATATCAGCAATTTTTAGTCGCAAAGGGATGCTATCCAGAATAAGTGTGGAAATGACTGCAATTATTTTCTAAAATTGCATACATGTTCTGCAGGTATTCCTGAAACATATTACGTTTCATACTTTTTACTTTTCATCCTTGTTTTTCGATTTTTTTGACATGAGTACGAAGATAAATATTAATTGAAATAACTTTTTAAATTTGGAAGTTTTTTATGTTTTTATGTGTTTTTTTGATGATTTTTGAAAAACAAGGATCTAGTTTACATAGTATTTTTCCATTGGAATTTTTGTGAATTTTGAAACCTATCAAGGACTTGTGCCAAAAGCACCCATAATTAATTTAAAAGTTTCTTAATTTATATTAACTCGTACGAGGTCCAAATTGAACGCGACGAGTCGTGTTGCGATCGTGTCGATGAAGGCTATGCTATAGAGTTGGATTGGATGAATTTGGAGTTAATTGTAATTTTGGATTAAGTTGGACGTTCATTCAATTTTAATCCAAACGAACGTTTGGGCAACTATTAAAATCAATGTGAGTTAATCTCACCTTTTTAGTTAACCAAAAATATTTTTAGTCGATAAAAAATTATATATTGGATGTTTGGTTATTTATTATTGATAGTTGACTGTTTGGATAATATACTAAATTATATTGTTGGTTTGGATATATACCCACCTATTGGAGCGGATTAGACCCAATTACGTACCCATGTAAGAACGGATGACCCTTATATACGAATCCCACCTCAAAGCGGTTGATTTTTATATTATTTCAGTATATGCTGTATTTGATGCAGGGGGACAGGTTGGAGGGATCCAACAAGATTCCTCACACTGTTGATTTTATTTTCATATAAATTGGTATATGATATGTTGGATGCTAAAATTGATGCCACAGACCTGATTTTATTTAATTAGTGCTTGAGTGACATTGAGCCTTATTTTTGCGTATTTTTAATACTATAAAACAATGATTTGATATAAAACAGGATTTCAAAATGATTTCGAAAATTTTACATGTTCAAATAATTTTCCTAAAATAAAAGGTATGATTTTGAGAAATTATAAATTTATAGTTTTGTAAAATATTTTAAATTGAAAATTTTAATTGTGGATAAAGATTTCTAAATCTTAAATTAAGTCCGTATTTTATAGTAAAAGGATATAGTTTTAAAAGAAAATAGAAAAGATTTGATATAAATATTATTAATCATTTTGTATAAAGTGACGTTTTACAATGAAGTAAAGATTTTTGTAAAATCATGTTTTGTTAATAAAACTATGGATTTATAAGCGGCGCTATAAATCAAAGGAAATTATTTTTGTTTAACAAATTAGTGAAATAAATCGAACGATGGATTATTACAAAATGAGAAATGGTATTTTATAAAATAGTCGATTCTATTTTAGAAATTTAAGATGAGGTAAAATTTTGGATTTGCTGAATGATATTTTATAAATTGAAGGAAATTTATAAAAGAAACTTATACGTATTGAAGCAAGGTTAAAAACGGTCGAAAATTATGTTGAATGGGATTTTATGAATAAGTGTGATTTATAAAGGAATCGGGTTATAAACGGATTTTTAAGTAAAGGAATTATTATGAAAGGAAGTGTTATAAAACTGGAAGAGATTTATAAACATGGTTTATAAATATGGAAATGGTCATGTTGGAAATTAAGTATGGACTTTTATCTTGTGGGTACAATTATCCTTTAAAAGTGGTTAATTTATATTAATATTGTTTTAAAAGTGATTTATCAATGGTTTAATGTTTTAAAAGTTAATTATTTAAAATTATTTATATAGTTTGAAATTAAATATAATTATTATAAATAAAGCTTGGAAATTAATTATCAGTATTTATAAAATTTTGAAGATAAAATTTTATTGTTATTTAGAATGTTTGGAATTTATTAATTACTATTTTGAAATGCTTCAAGTTAATATTTATTTATTTAAAATGTTTGCTATTATATAATAGTGTTTTAAGTAAATGATTAGGATTATATTTTCACTGTTTTTGAGATTTGTAAATAAGGTTCTATAAACAGATGTGGATTATAAGAAGAATCTTATAATATGTTTTGGAAAATATAAAGGAAGATTGGTTAAAAGTAAAAAGAATTCTATAAATGGCTTAGATGTTTATAAGATAATTTCAAAATTTGGTTTATAGATTTATAGAAAGGAATTTATAAACAATTTCATGGTTTTATAAGGGTTTATAAATGACTTAAGAAATAATTTATAAATGGTTTATAAATGGTTATAGAAATTTATATGGAGTTTATAAATGATTTCGAATTTGGTAAAAGGGAGATCTTCCTCAAAGTTTGGTAAATATGCTTTTACTGATGAGACAAGTATATGGATATTTTCTAAGAATTGAAAATATAAAGGTTGTGAAAATATCTTTGTAAAAGTATTTTGATACAAGCATTTACAAGATGGTTTTAACTAATGAAAAGATTAATTAAGGAGGCTTAGTATTGCTTGGTGCTTAACCAAATATTGGGTTTTCCTATTGAATTAAATCCTAATTGAATGTTTATTATTTGATGGTTAAATAACTGACTATGGAATTTGGAACCAAATATAACTTTGGAAATATTTAGAAGAAGCACGTGAGTTATGTGGCACAGTCATCTTCGATGATGTTGTACTTTGTGTAGGATCGATTTCACCCTAGAGGGAGGGTGAATAGGGTGATGCTATTAATTATAAAAATTATTGCGGAAGCTTATAAAATTATTTCAACACAGATATATCAAAATAATAGCAGCACAGATAATAGCAGAATAATAAATGCAGAAATAGAACGACATAGAACTTACCCAGCTTCGGCAAAACCCTGCCTACGTGCTGCCCCCAAGGTTTTTAATAGAAATTAAGAAGTCAGATGCTTACACACGTAAACTCGCGACACCCGCTATCGACTAGCCTTAACTCTATGCTCAAAACCTTGCCACAACTCAGCCACTGAGTTGCGAATTCTCAAATTACGCCACGTAGTTTGTCCCTAGTCACACGACTTGAAAATTACAACGGTTTAGAAGAATTTAAATTTAAAAAAATAAAATAAAATAACAGAACCCTAATTAATATAAGACTTATGAAATGAAAGCAAAAAAGGCCGGCCAAAAATAAAAGTCCCCTTTTTCTTTTTTTATTGTGTCGACCCTTTTTTTCCTCTTTGCTTCTGTAAAATGGCGTTCGTTCTTCTTCAACTAAATTAGGGCTTGTGAAAATTGGAGCTGTCTACTTCAATATATCGATTGAATGGTTTAGCGTCCCTTGCTTCGTCAATCAATGATCTCTCTGCTTAGCACACGGCTACCCCAATTTCTGATCGAGTTGACTGAGTGGTATATGATTTTTGCTTTTACTTCTTTTGATTTTGCGTACTTGAACTCGATGATTTTGAAAGCCGATGATGATAATGTTTTTATAGGGTTCGAATCCCTATTTTCTCGTTCATTTGATAATTGTTTGATTTCGTCAATACTATTCTCGGTCAGTCAATGTTGCTTGGATGCTTGAGATTTATTTCGACTTTATCAATTTCGTATATTTATGATTTGTTGATGGCCACGGCTTTGATTTCTCTGACTTTGTTTTCCTTGCTCACCACAGTTCTGATTTTGATCTGTTTCTTTGATATTGAACTGTTGACTTCGGTCACTTGACTTTATTTAGGCGATTCCATGATTTGGCATGATTATTCTGTATCATACTCGACTTTGGCCATTTGTATTTATTGCCTCTGGTCATTTATGACCTGTAGCATACTTGACTTGTTTGTGAATTTTCATTGTGCATTCATGTGCACTTCGTTCACTTGATGGTTACTGGGTAGATGCTGTGCTCATTGTAACTGTACATATAGATGTTGTTGAGCTACCGAGTCAGTTTGCATTTGTGGCTGCACTTCATTTGCTTGTTAACTTCTGCTTTATGTTTGTTAGTGCACTTGTATTTCATGGTTGCTGTGTTTCCATATTAATCCCTCTGACCTCTTGTTGGTTTAGTGTGTGCACTTGCTTGGCCATTCGACATCCACATTGTTTCGAGCTGTTGTATCACTTGGTGTTGTAGTTTGCACTGTGCATTCCTGTATATGTACTTGAGTCTGAAGTTTGTGTTCAATTTTAGCCTTGACTCGAGTTTGTATTCTACTATCACCATGTCACTGCATACATTGTTTTCATATCAACTTGTTGAAGTCACTTTTTCTTGTATCTACGCATCTCTGGTCCTTGCAGCATATATATGTTACTTGTTCATGTACATTTGGGCAGTTTGCATACACTGTCACATGATCATTTGATGTCGCCTCTGACCTTGGTTCTTGTTCAAAGCATATTGAGCTGGTGAATGCTTTAATGTTGGCTTGCATTTGGTTTTGTAAATATGATGGCATTCTGGTTTATCACTTGATGTTGGATGGTGAACTTGAATTATTCCTCTTTGTCTTTGCTTATGCTACTTGCTTTGCATATTTTCTTCAATGTGCAACCTGGTTGTCATGCACTCATATGTGTGCTGTATATTTGCTTTGGTTTGATGCAGTCTTGAGTTCTGGACTTGTAGTGGTCTGGAACTCGAGTTGCATTCATTAGTAGCTTAACACTGATATGATGCAGTTTGACTATGTAGTTTCACTTTGTTGCCATTTAATTGAATCAGTTGTATTTTCTCCATGTATTCGTGTTTCAGTTATGCTTCACTTGGCCATATGTATGCATCAAGGCAGTTTGTGTTGCAGCTGCTATTTGCACCTGTACATTTTCATTATTTGCACACGAGTATTGCCTTTGTTCAAGTCTTCATTGGGTATTTTGGTCTGGGTTTGCACTTAGTTCATTTGAGTCTTTTTCATGTGTATGACTTGAACTTTGGTCACTTGTACTTGACAATTTTGTATTGCACCTGAGTTGAATCCAGCTTAAAGCTCGGGATTGAGCTTGTGCTGATATTATGACATTATTTTTATTGCACTTGAGCTAAACCCGGCGTTTTGGGTTTGACCTGTGCTCACCTGTCCCTGTAGATTTATCAAGTGTATATTGGTGTGCACGGCCTTGTGGCATGTACAGTGATACACTGTGCATGTTACAATTTGTTCGTGTATGATGAGTTCAAATTTAAATGATGACGAACAACCCAAATAACTAAGGCAAATATTATTTTCAAAATTCATATTTTATTTTATACTGCAAAAATATTTTATTTTCTATTTTACCGTGTCAATGTATATTTTTGCAGATTGCTCAGATGCTGGATTCACATTGGAATGAAGTTGAAGATAAATATGAGTGTGAGTGAATGAGTGATATGTAGTAAGGTCTAATGCAAATGTGAATTGTGATGTAATCAAAATTGTATTGTAATTGAAGTTGTGTGTGTGTGTGTGTGTATATATATATATATAGTGAGAGCTTGAAATTTGTACTATTCAAAAATTGCAATAAATATTTGTTTGAATAAAATATCCGTTTGAATTCAAATTCTGTGTTATTTATTTTATTCATTAAATATTTAATTAATCTGTGAAAATAAATAAGTATATTAACAAATACATTTAAATGAATATATATATATATGTGTGTGTGTGTGTGTTTATTATCATCAAACAAAAATCATATACTCGCACATTCAACAATCTCTCCCTTTTGATGATAACAAACATATATTTAAGATTTTTAATATATTAAATGTATTTGATGATTCCATTTGCTTCCCCTATTTGAATGCTTCCTCTCTACACAAAGCTCCCCATTCATATACGCATACAATTAAAAATAAGCAAATGAGCTTAGATGTAGATAGAAAATATTTGACCTTTATTTGTCAAAATCTTAACTTTTCTCCCCCCTTTTGTTATCAGAAAAAGAGTGATAGTGTTAGAAAAATAGAGATAAAGTGATAGAGATTTATACAATGTTAAAACTCAATAGAATATAAATATTAAATTTCAATAAAAAATCAAACAAAAATCATACATACTCTGTTAGACGCATATTCCACTTTTGGAATGATGGGAATGATATCATCATATAAAACCATACAGTTGTGTCTATTTGCGGTATATTTATATCAGGAATTTGAATATCTACCAACCATGCATAACCGTTAGGACTTTTGAATGAGATTAGTAGTATTTCAATTTTATTTTAAAAAATGAATTCAAGTATCTTCTAACCACACATAACCGTGAGGACTTTTAAATGGGATTAGAATCACTTTGTTTATTTAAAAAATCAATTTTGATATGCCTTCCATACATGCATAACCGTGATGACTTTTAAATGAGCATGGAAGCACATAACAAATTCTAAGTAATTCACCCATGTATAACCATGAGGACTTTTAAATGAGAGTGAATACTTTGGATTTTATTATTATTATTATTATTATTATTATTATTATTACAAAAAATATAATGAAAGATGAATGATTCCTATTTAAAGTACCACATATCGACAAACTATATTGAATTTTGATGAGTAATGGTCGTTAGAAATATGATGGAAATAGAGATGGTCATGGAATTTTTCCCAACAAAAAGTTTTAAAACTCTTGTTTAAATTTCTAAAGAAATTTACTAATTATACCGTCTCGAGTCATAATATACGATAAACATCAACATTCATCACTTTTTCAATCACTATTTATCTTTTTGATAATTCATAGGGAGTCAGATTAGTCAATATCATAATTAAAAATTAAATTCAAAAATAATTATAAAATCAATTTTTCTAAAAATGACCAATCTGAAAACAAGGTCAAAAATGATTTTCTAAAAGGGGTTTTATGAGAAAAATTTCTGCTATTTGAAAATTATTTGAAATGAAAAATATGCAGATATTTTCTTTGAAAAACAATGCAGTTACTAAGTGTCATAAATCACGTTCCATTAGTAATTTCTATCAACTAGATTAACAGTGTAATCTGCATCAGAATTTCTTTTCTTTCAAACTTATCATTAATTGAATTTGATAGATCAGACCATGAAGTGTGCATCAAAATATTTTAAAATCAAATTTAACAGCTTTTTAAATGAAATTCTCTTGAACTTGAATTGAAGCCGTGTAAATAATCAAAAACCGTGAATATAGAGTCAGTCGTAGAATAACCAAATGTATTACCATCCAATAAAACACTATTATTAATCCAAACTAATATATATGAAGTAATTCAAAGACTTTAGAGATTTTTATAGTGTTCTTGGCATAAGAATATAATTGGCCAACAATTTTGAATAAGTCAGAATCAAAATCATCATTTATTTTATCATCACATTATTGGCTGATTTAATTCAGACTACGGTGCAGATTATCACATTTAATATATCGTTCAAAATATACCATTACCTGTTTTACCTTTACGATAAGTTTTCGCTGTTGCCCATTGTGATTCTGTCACCTTCGTACTAGGCTAAGGAACTTTGCTTTGTCGCCCGTTGTGTTTTTGGAACAGCCAGAATCCAGATAGCACTGTTATTGTTCCTTAGCCTGCCACCACTCCTGCACGATAAAAGATTTATGTGACTTATTTGTTTTTATAAGTCCATGGTTGTAAGTGGCAATAGTTTTTGAAAAATAAGTTTGTGGAGACCCATAATTATTTATATATGTTCCTTTCGGCACCCAAATTTGTTTAACTTTGAGAGATTTTATATTTGTGCCTTTTGGAACCCAAATTGGTATAGTTTTCATGTGTTTGGGTCTATACCAACAATTGTTTTGATTGTGTCCAAATTTTCTACAAATTGTGCATATTGAATTGACTTGATTAATTTTTCTTTTAACAGGTTCAGATTGATTATATCCAAGTACTTGTCTGACTGTATTAATAGTTTGTTTCCCTAAGAGCATATTCAATGATTTTTCACTTTTGGAAAATTTATGTAAAGTCGTTGATAGTTGTTGGACTTGTGTTTTGAGAGATTCATTTTCGTTTAAGAATTGTGTGCACTTTTTAATAGAATTTTCTCTCCTAGTATTTTCACTCTCTTTCAAAATCAGAATTTCATTTTCAAGTGATTTTATATTAATTTTTGATTTTTTAATTTCTTCTTCGAATGTTGGACACTTATCACACTTAGGGATCCTACTTTGATAGGTTTTAACTAATTGGTCAAGTTGTTTATTTAAATCTATCAAAGTATCTTTTTTGATTCAAGTTTGGCATACTTCTCCCTAATTCTTTCAAAACAGCCATTTACTTCGTGGAAATATATAAGTAATTCTGAGTGAGTGAGTTTTGATACCTCGCTTGGCTCGTCATCGTCGTTATCAGTTATATTACCTTGAAGGCACATATCTTCTTTCTCACTTTCATTGCTAGTACTTTGATTATCTTCATCACTTGTATTCCACGTGGCTGCAAAATTTCTCCTTTTTGATTTGTTTTCAAATTCGCCTCGATTTTGAGGACAATTGGGCTTGATATGGCCTGGTTTATTACACTTGTGGCAGATGATCTCTTGTTTTTCTGAATTGTCTAGAACTTTGTTTATTCTACTCTTTAGTTGATGTTTTTTGGTCGGATTGCCATATTTGCGATTCCATTTTTTGAATCTTTTTATTAATAATGCTAATTTAGCTTCATCATCATCATCTTCATTTTCAGTTGTTCCTTTGAGAGCTATTGATTTCTTTCGAGTGTCACCTCCTTCACGCTCTTCCTTGAATTTCATTTCTAGCTCATAAGTGGTGAGATTTCCAATGAACTCTTCCACCTTGATTTGTTTCAAATCCTTTGATTGTTGAATAGCTGTGTCTTTTTCTTCAAAACTCCATGGAAGGACTCTGAGAATTTTCGAACTATTTCCAATTCCGTGTATGATTTTCCAAGAGCTTTTGATTTGTATACAATATTGGAAAGTCGTCCGTACATCTCTTTGACATTTTCTTCCTTGGCCATTGTGAAATTCTTGTATTCGTTGCTTAGCATGGCAAGGCCAGATTCTTTGACTTGAGACGTTCCTTCATGAGTCACTTCGAGTGTGTGCCATATTTCCTACGCAGTTAGACAATGTGAGACACGATTAAATTCAAATTGATGCAATGAACAGATGATACAATTCATAGCTTTAGCATTATAATTTTGTAATTTATTTTCTAGTTCTGTCCATTGATCCATCGTCTTATCTATTTCCTTATTATCTACAACTATATTTGGTGCTCTATAACCTGTCTCAACAATATTCCAAGCGTCAATGGCTTTTCGAAAAAATTTCATTCTATTTTCCAGTAGGCATATTCACCATTGAACATTGGTGGTCTAACTATGGACTACCCTCAGCAAAAGCATTATTAAAAGAAGCCATTTTAAAAATTCAACTTTTCTTAAAAAAAGTTGATTTTTGAAAAAAAATTAAAAACAAAAGCCGACTTCTATTCCTAGCTCCGATACCACTTGTAGGATCGATTTCACCCTAGAGGGGGGTGAATAGGGTGATGCTATTAATTATAAAAATTATTGTGGAAGCTTATAAAATTATTTCAACACAGATATATCAAAATAATAGCAGCACATATAATAGCAGAATAATAAATGCAGAAATAGAACGACACAGAATTTACCCAGCTTCGGCAAAACCCTGCCTACGTGCTGGCCCCAAGGTTTCTACTAGAAATCAAGCAGTCAGATGCTTACACATGTAAACCCGCAACATCCGCTATCGATTAGCCTTAACTCTACGCTCAAAACCCTGCCACAACTTAGCCACTGAGTTGCGAATTCTCAAACTACGCCACGTAGTTTGTCCCTAGTCACACAATTAGAAAATTACAATGGTTTAAAAGAATTTAAATTTAAAAACAAATTTAAAATAACAAAACCCTAATTAATATAAGACTTATGAAATGAAAGCAAAAAAGGCCGGCCAAAAATAAAAGTCCCCTTTTTCTTTTTTATTGTGTCGACCCGTTTTTTCCTCTTTGCTTCTATAAAATGGCGTTTGTTCTTCTTCAACTAAATTAGGGCTTGTGAAAATTGGAGCTGTCGACTTCAATCTCTAGATTGAATGAATGGTTTAGCGTCCCTTGCTTTGTCAATCGATGATCTCTCTGCTTAGCACACGGCTACCCCAATTTCTGATCGAGCTGACTGAGTTGTATGTGATTTTTGCTTTAACTTCTTTTGATTTTGCATACTTGAACTCGATGATTTTGAAAGCCGATGATGATAATACTTTTATAGGGTCCGAATCCCTATTTTCTCGTTCGTCTGATAATTGTTTGATTTCGTCAATACTATGCTCGGCCGGTCGATGTTGCTTGGAGGCTTGAGATTTATTCTGACTTTATCAATTTCGTATATTTATGATTTCTTGATGGTCACGGCTTTGATTTCTCTGACTTTTTTTTTCTTGCTCACCACGGTTCTGACTTTGATCTGTTTCATTGATATTGAACTGTTGACTTCGGTCACTTGGCTTTGTTTATGCGATTCCATGACTTTTTCATGATTATTCTATATCATACTCGACTTTGGCATTTGTGTTTATTGCCTCTGGTCATTTGCGACTTGTAGCATACTTGAATTGTTTGTGAATTTTCATTGTGCATTCATGTGCACTTCGTTCACTTGATGCTTACTGGGTAGATGTTGTGCTCATTGTAACTATACATATAGATGTTGTTGAGCTACCGAGTCAGTTTGCATTTGTGGCTGCATGTAACGACCCAGAATTTTATTTAATTAAAATTTGAATATTTAATTTATTTTAAATATTTATAAGTGAATTTATAAGTCAAATAAATTTTATTTTGAATTATTGGATTTAATTGAATAATTAAATCGATAATTTAATACGTTAAATTATGGAAATAATTGAAAATTGAGTTAAATATGATTGAAAATGATTTGTAAAATTTTATTTAATCATATTGAAGTTAGAACGATATTTTAGAACTTTTAAAATCGAATTAAGAGTTAATTTGTGAAAATTGAATATTTTAATATTAAAATCGACTAGTGAAAATAGTCAATTTTTGAACAGTCTCAGAATTGAACGAAACCAGTTCCATTGGATCCGTAATAGTTAGTTATTATCGGATTTCAATTTTCGTGTCAATCGGAGTTATCGTTTGATCGTGGCAGCTCGAAACGCATCGATTTATTTTTAATTTTAATTTGACGAGTAAAAATAGCCATTTTTCAAAAAGTCTCGGATTTCGACGAAACCAGTTTCATCGGATCCGTAATGTGATATTATTGTAAGGTTTCAAATTTCAAGTCAATTGGATTTACCGTTTGTCCGGTACAAATTAAAACGCCTAGAAATCGACTTAAATCGGTTTAATTCAAATTGAGCGTTTGCAGCCATAACTCGCACATACTTCCGAATTAGCTTCCGAAACCTGTTCCATTGTGTCCGGAACGCGGGGTAAACCTTAGAAACGCTGGTTACGGCGTCTAAATCGGAGTTCGGAATTTCCGGGTGAATAGTGTCGTTCGTTTCTCTATAAATATGCACCCTACCCCTTCATAATTAAAAAAAAAAAAATAACAACATAAAACCCTAGCCGCCTCCACCAGGTCCAATGGCCAGAAATGCTCAACATTCTTTCCCTTTGATCTCTCAATCCATCAAGTTTTGGCTAAAACATTCAACTACAAAGATGAAGATCACAACGAGAGCTTCAATGTGAACGGTGGAGATCGCGAATGGCTTCACGGATCAACGGGAATCATGCCATGAAGTGGCCGGCCTGCGCACGCAAAACGAGGAGGAGGGTGAGGCCGAGTTCAACAGGCTTGGGGCCGAACATAGCTTAGGCCGAGGGCTTCGCGTTGGCGTTGGTGTGATCGAATTTCGTCGAGTATCGGGGGAGTAATTTGAAACCCTAGTTTCTTGTATTGGGTTCATAAGTGCGGCCTCAACCTGTAGGTTACGTGAGTGTTGGGGAAGAAGAGATAGGCGGTGGTGATTGCATGGTGTGGGATCCAGTGGCTTTAGTTTGATTGAGGTTGAAAATTAATTAAGTTATGTTGTAATTAGTAAGTTAAGTCGTGTTTAAACTTCAAAAATTCATATCTTTTTCATACGAGGTCGAAAAAATGCAAACTCAGTTGCGTTGGAATCGTATGGTCGAGCACTACGCGATGGAGTTGGTTTGGAGTCGTTTGGAGTTAGTGAGAATTTCGGGTAAAATTAAACGCACGTTTAATTTTATTCGAAATAAATCGCTAAAACGGAAATTAAAACCAAGGTGAGAACTTCTCACTCAATCGGATTAGTTTCGATTTTATTTTAAATAGTTAGATTTAAAATATTTGAATGCATGTATGAATGATGATTGATATCTATTGATTGTTAAAATAGACATTATGCGCCGTTAGTAAGCGGATGTTATTTAGTAAAAACATATACCGCGAATATTTCATAAACAGTGAAATTGGTATTATATATAATATCAATATATATATATTGGCATATGTATATATTGCAGTTGATTGATTTTCCGTATTTTTTTGCGGATGAGACCCTATTGCGCCGTTATTAAGCGGATAATATTTAATAAGAACATATACCGCGATAATTTCGTACTGGAGCGAAATTGGTATTGTGCTAATGTTTTTGGATGCAGGAAACAGATTGGAGGGATCCAACTGGATTCCTCAACAGTATTTATTTGATTTTCAGATATTTTGATATTTGATGGATTATCATATTGATATATGATATCGTTGTTGTCGTGATTGACTATTTGGTGTGTAGCATCATTGGACCCAGATTTTGAGATTTTAAAATGATTTTTAAAAGTGATTTTAGAAAGTATACGTTTTATAAAATAATTTTTGGAATTGATCCATTTTAGATAATAAACGTTATAATAGTTAAAGTTATAAAAATTATGCTTTTGTGAAATATAGTTAAAAGTTGATTTTTGAGAAATAGGGGATTTATGATTTTATAAAATAGTTTAAATTGGATTTTTGAATATATTATAAAAGTTTAAAAATAGGATTTATAAAATTTGATTATTTTATAAATCAAAATGGTGAAACTATAAAGGAAATTAAAGACGTTTAAAAGAATAATATAAATTGATTTATATTAAGAAATTTATAAACGGATATTTATAAATTGAAATATTGACTTATAAAACGAGTTTTTATAAGTGTTTGAATGAAGTGAAAATGAAATTCATAAATGAATAAAATTTATAGAATTTTAAACTGTGAAGTTATAAAAGAAAATTTATAAAT
Organism: Allium cepa; assembly: GCA_030765085.1. NCBI lineage: Eukaryota > Viridiplantae > Streptophyta > Magnoliopsida > Asparagales > Amaryllidaceae > Allium > Allium cepa. Next base: position 98,176,860 of record CM060942.1, on the reverse strand, counting down.
AGTAAAATTTATAAATTTGGTGAAATTATTTGAAGAATAGATTGGTTAGATAAATGGATCTTATAAGTTATAAGATCTATAAATTGGAAAGTCTCTAAAGGAACGATTTTGTAAAATAATCGTTTTATAAGTAATTAACTTATAATATGAATGTTTAGTTTATAATTTAGTTATAAACTGGAATAGGTGAATAAAGGAATTTATAAAAAGGAAGTTTTTATAAATAAATAGAAATGGAATTTATAAACGTTGTTTTATAAATCCGCAAACAACTTATTTTGATAAGTTAATTGTCATAACTTATTTAATGGAGTTATATTCACATTTTTGAATAGTGAATAACACGTTAAAGAAAATGTTTTGGATTTGGATGTTTAAATAGAATTAAAACGATCTAACGATGTTTTAAAATGTGTTGAGATTCGAAACCATAGATTTCAACATGTATTGTTGAAATAAACGTTTTCGAGAAATAAGAGGGAATGGTGGACTATAACACTATTGTTATAGTAAATGATTTTCGAAAGGAAGTGTTTTGTATAGTATTGGGATTTATATATCTATTTAAATTTCGAATCCCTATACTAGTGATTTTGGGTTGTCGTAACGATGTTTTACGCAACATTCGTTTTGGCCCAAATAAATATGTTTAAGAGAATGATTTCCTTAAAGAATGAAATATATACTTAATTCGATTTAAGTATATTAAATATTTTCCAAGGTTGAAAATAAAAAGATTTGTGAATTACTTATGAATAAATAAGTATGGAAATGTTTTCCAATATAAAGTGAATATTTAGAATTTATCTTTTGGAAGATAAATTGAAATGATAAATTGAAATCGTATATGCATGAATATTTTGGAATATAAATTCACTAAGGAATTTATAAAAGAAAGTGAGATTGGTTTAGAAAAATAAATATTGATTTATTTTTGAAGTGTTGAAATTATATATCTTGTAAAGATATTTTGGAAAATAAATAATTTGGAAAATTATTTGGAATCTGGTGATGTGTGCATATCCAGTGATAGTTCAATAACCGACTATCAATATTTCCCTTTGAATGGGTAATTGATGTGATTTGTTTGAATGTGAATGCCACACTTATTTTTGAATAAGCGCTCACTATTCGGGTTAACCGGGAAAGGACCATGGGGTCGTATAACCCATTCCGAATATGTGATACGTCGTTGTAAATTGCATTGAAGATCGGTGTTGAAGACCGAGTATTTGCAAAAGCGATAGGATGACCTATCGATTGTTTCTGCACTGGGTAGCTCCTGGTATAGAGATCTCCTAAGTGATGGGAAATTCGATCGGGATTGTGAATACCCGTATTGCAAGGGCTTCGTAAGAAGTGCCTTCGGTTTTGTTCGAGCCCGGAACAGACTTGTATAGATTGTATGTCTGACGTTACAAGTTGAGATGTAAAGCCGATTTCTTTCAAATATATTTCTGTTGGTGGCGGAGAATTTATTCTTTTAGCTTAACACCCTTCTCTGAGACGTACGAGCTCAGAGGTTATGTAGTTGAATGTTATCAGCGATATATTCCCAATTTGGTAATGTGACATGCTGAGTGATGCTGAAATGATCATTGTGTTGATTATTTGTGATAGGATCGTTTATTTGATCGTCTATCCTTGTGATCATTGTGTTGATCATTTGTTGACCCAAAGCATGGCTTTTGTATAAAGTATGTTTTTGTGGACGTGACTTCGTCGAGCCTCACACCCCGTGAATGGTCAAAACAGGAAAGAAGCAGCAAGGTTATGAGGGGTAGCACCCTTTAGGATGTGTCCATTTCCTTCTGGAAAAGGGTGGTATCATGGTATGGAGCCCAGATACTTACTCATGTTGAAAACACTTTATGATTGTGTGAATTGATTACGAGCGCTCGGTGATAAAGGTCCCAAAGGACCGGGGGATGGCATATTCGGTCAGTTGTTACTCAGTTAGGGGTAACCCGGCCTTGTGTTGGTAGAGATCCGGTTTGGTTCTCGGGGATGTCCATCCAGAGGCATTCTCATGTGGCAATGGGAAGTTCCTTGGCCTGACCATTTGTTGGAAATCCAATTCCCAATACGAAACTTTTACGGTATTAGTTGTAGAACCTGCTATTCACTTATGGTGGTCACCACTGTTTGGATAGTAGCTATAGTAGGCATACGATAATGGTCGTATGTTGGCTAAGATTTATATCTTTATTTTCCAAATGATTTTCCTCTACACTATGCACTAATAATAATATCAAATATTATTTTAAATGCGTATCAAGCATCTTTGGCTATCATAAGGAGAAATCTCCTCCGATTCTGCGTTTGCATGTGTGTGTGTGCGGGAGGCCTTATGGTAGTCTCATTTTTAAAAGCATTGCGAATTGATTTTAAAAATATTCCTCTATTTGATTTTAAAGTTAAATAAACTGTTTTGAGTTCTCACACCAGTCACATGACTGACTCGGAGTTTATTGTTTTCCTTCCTAAACTCTGGGTGCCCACCAATTTCCACACGGGCAGTTAAGAGTTAGGTTTATTAGGATATTCTGGATATTCTGGAGTTGCTGGAGGCAAGCTGGATGGCATGGTGTATTACTAGTTTATATAGTATTTCTTTTTCCGCTGCACTGTTTGTTGTTGTATGATGTTGTACACTCTGATGATATGATGTAATGAAATGAAATGTAATGTAATAACTGATATAGTTCTTTGTTTAAAGATTATTCATTTATTATTATATGTTGTTCCGCTGCGAATTGTGAGATTCTGTTATTGTTCTGTTGTTTCCTGTTCCGTCCTATTTTCTTCTGTTTTTCTCCTTTTTCTCTATTCTCTTTTTCTTTCTATTTCTAAATTTTCTATCTTCTTTTCCCTCTATCTTCTACCTTTTTCTCTTCTTCTTCCTTTTTCTTAAATTCTTTTTAAAACCCATAACATTCCGGTTTTTGACCTTCGAATTCTCGGCAGTCGATAAAGTGAGTATCGATGTTGAATTTTCGGCGTCGAAAAATTTCCGGGGCGTTACATTTGGTATCAGAGCTTATGGTTAAGCGACAACCATGGTTCTGTTGGGTATTACTCATTAGAGATAGAGTCAGCAGTACTCTAGATTGAGTTTGAGTGTAATAATAGCTATGAGAGCGTATTTGTTAGTGAATATATAAAATTGTTTTATATTGTGATGATTGGTTTGTTGAGTGGTATATGAACTTTCGTCAGCGTGGTCCGCAAGACTATGCCGAAGGGGTTTCTAAACACTTGAATAGAACAATTCGGCACAATATTGATTTTAAATTGGGTAAATGAAATAATTTTGCCTTTGAGTATATTTTATATATAAAAGAAATAATTTTTTTTAGAATTATTAGAGTATATAAGTTGATTGTTTAGTTGTTTGAATAATCTAAAAAAAAGAATAATTGTATAAGTAAAAGAATTATAAGAATAGAATTATAATTAAAGTGTTTACAATTGTGAAATAAACTTATATATATAAGAAGTGAAACTATATAAAATATGAGTTGTAAATAAAGGATGTATAAATGGAATATAACTTAAGTTATGTAAATGAAATTCAGCTATGTAATTGAATTCAAATTAGAAGTAAATAAATTTGAATAGAATTGAATGTGGATTAGATTTAAATTAGTAAATGATAACTAATTAAAATTGAGAAGGAATGTTGATAAAATCCAATGTGAATAAATCAAATGTGATTTAAAGTGAAAACCAATTCATTGAAAATTAAAGAGAATATGAATATTTATTGATTATGAATGTTAATTGGTTGATGGTTGCATTTGTTGCTTTAGTTGCATTTGCTATATTATGTAGTAGTTATGTTGATATATGTTGTATATCGATACTATGCTTTATATACATGATTCTCATGTTGTTTGTTGAGTTTAGTAGGTGCGGATCGCGTTTGCTTCGCATTTGGAGTTCGCTTTTGCGCTATATTAGCCGTATATGCTTGCTAATAAAATATAAGGTACATATCTCGGATTAAATATCGTACTTTTATACTTTTTTCCCTTCGGGATGCCTCATTACTTGATGAGATGTATATTTGTGATATATATACTGTCATTTTTTTTTCGGATCGAGCCGCGCAAAGGAGACTATGGCGAATTTTTCCGGAAATTTAAGGCGTTAGAAAAATTTGAGAAAATTTGGAAAATTTTGAAAACTTTAACTTTGATTTTGAAGTTGAAAGTTAAACAATAGAAGTTGTTTTTGAAAAGATAACTAAGTATGATTTGAAAACTTAGTAAAATATTGAAAGAAGTTTAATTATGGATTTTGGGAAAGATAATAGATTTTGTAACTTTCTTACTTGTAATTTCGAGGACGAAATTCTTTAAGGGGGAAAGATTGTAACGACCCAGAATTTTATTTAATTAAAATTTGAATATTTAATTTATTTTAAATATTTATAAGTGAATTTATAAGTCAAATAAATTTTATTTTGAATTATTGGATTTAATTGAATAATTAAATCGATAATTTAATACGTTAAATTATGGAAATAATTGAAAATTGAGTTAAATATGATTGAAAATGATTTGTAAAATTTTATTTAATCATATTGAAGTTAGAACGATATTTTAGAACTTTTAAAATCGAATTAAGAGTTAATTTGTGAAAATTGAATATTTTAATATTAAAATCGACTAGTGAAAATAGTCAATTTTTGAACAGTCTCAGAATTGAACGAAACCAGTTCCATTGGATCCGTAATAGTTAGTTATTACCGGATTTCAATTTTCGTGTCAATCGGAGCTATCGTTTGATCGTGGCAGCTCGAAACGCATCGATTTATTTTTAATTTTAATTTGACGAGTAAAAATAGCCATTTTTCAAAAAGTCTCGGATTTCGACGAAACCAGTTTCATCGGATCCGTAATGTGATATTATTGTAAGGTTTCAAATTTCAAGTCAATTGGATTTACCGTTTGTCCGGTACAAATTAAAACGCCTAGAAATCGACTTAAATCGGTTTAATTCAAATTGAGCGTTTGCAGCCATAACTCGCACATACTTCCGAATTAGCTTCCGAAACCTGTTCCATTGTGTCCGGAACGCAGGGTAAACCTTAGAAACGCTGGTTACGGCATCTAAATCGGAGTTCGGAATTTCCGGGTGAATAGTGTCGTTCGTTTCTCTATAAATATGCACCCTACCCCTTCATAATTAAAAAAAAAAAAAAATAACAACATAAAACCCTAGCCGCCTCCACCAGGTCCAATGGCCAGAAATGCTCAACATTCTTTCCCTTTGATCTCTCAATCCATCAAGTTTTGGCTAAAACATTCAACTACAAAGATGAAGATCACAACGAGAGCTTCAATGTGAACGGTGGAGATCGCGAATGGCTTCACGGATCAACGGGAATCATGCCATGAAGTGGCCGGCCTGCGCACGCAAAACGAGGAGGAGGGTGAGGCCGAGTTCAACAGGCTTGGGGCCGAACATAGCTTAGGTCGAGGGCTTCGCGTTGGCGTTGGTGTGATCGAATTTCGTCGAGTATCGGCGGAGTAATTTGAAACCCTAGTTTCTTGTATTGGGTTCATAAGTGCGGCCTCAACCTGTAGGTTACGTGAGTGTTGGGGAAGAAGAGATAGGCGGTGGTGATTGCATGGTGTGGGATCCAGTGGCTCTAGTTTGATTGAGGTTGAAAATTAATTAAGTTATGTTGTAATTAGTAAGTTAAGTCGTGTTTAAACTTCAAAAATTCATATCTTTTTCATACGAGGTCGAAAAAATGCAAACTCAGTTGCGTTGGAATCGTATGGTCGAGCACTACGCGATGGAGTTGGTTTGGAGTCGTTTGGAGTTAGTGAGAATTTCGGGTAAAATTAAACGCGCGTTTAATTTTATTCGAAATAAATCGCTAAAACGGAAATTAAAACCAAGGTGAGAACTTCTCACTCAATCGGATTAGTTTCGATTTTATTTTAAATAGTTAGATTTAAAATATTTGAATGCATGTATGAATGATGATTGATATCTATTGATTGTTAAAATAGACATTATGCGCCGTTAGTAAGCGGATGTTATTTAGTAAAAACATATACCGCGAATATTTCATAAACAGTGAAATTGGTATTATATATAATATCAATATATATATATTGGCATATGTATATATTGCAGTTGATTGATTTCCCGTATTTTTTTGCGGATGAGACCCTATTGCGCCGTTATTAAGCGGATAATATTTAATAAGAACATATACCGCGATAATTTCGTACTGGAGCGAAATTGGTATTGTGCTAATGTTTTTGGATGCAGGAAACAGATTGGAGGGATCCAACTGGATTCCTCAACAGTATTTATTTGATTTTCAGATATTTTGATATTTGATGGATTATCATATTGATATATGATATCGTTGTTGTCGTGATTGACTATTTGGTGTGTAGCATCATTGGACCCAGATTTTGAGATTTTAAAATGATTTTTAAAAGTGATTTTAGAAAGTATACGTTTTATAAAATAATTTTTGGAATTGATCCATTTTAGATAAATAAACGTTATAATAGTTAAAGTTATAAAAATTATGCTTTTGTGAAATATAGTTAAAAGTTGATTTTTGAGAAATAGGGGATTTATGATTTTATAAAATAGTTTAAATTGGATTTTTGAATATATTATAAAAGTTTAAAAATAGGATTTATAAAATTTGATTATTTTATAAATCAAAATGGTGAAACTATAAAGGAAATTAAAGACGTTTAAAAGAATAATATAAATTGATTTATATTAAGAAATTTATAAACGGATATTTATAAATTGAAATATTGACTTATAAAACGAGTTTTTATAAGTGTTTGAATGAAGTGAAAATGAAATTCATAAATGAATAAAATTTATAGAATTTTAAACTGTGAAGTTATAAAAGAAAATTTATAAATAGTAAAATTTATAAATTTGGTGAAATTATTTGAAGAATAGATTGGTTAGATAAATGGATCTTATAAGTTATAAGATCTATAAATTGGAAAGTCTCTAAAGGAACGATTTTGTAAAATAATCGTTTTATAAGTAATTAACTTATAATATGAACGTTTAGTTTATAATTTAGTTATAAACTGGAATAGGTGAATAAAGGAATTTATAAAAAGGAAGTTTTTATAAATAAATAGAAATGGAATTTATAAACGTTGTTTTATAAATCCGCAAACAACTTATTTTGATAAGTTAATTGTCATAACTTATTTAATGGAGTTATATTCACATTTTTGAATAGTGAATAACACGTTAAAGAAAATGTTTTGGATTTGGATGTTTAAATAGAATTAAAACGATCTAACGATGTTTTAAAATGTGTTGAGATTCGAAACCATAGATTTCAACATGTATTGTTGAAATAAACGTTTTCGAGAAATAAGAGGGAATGGTGGACTATAACACTATTGTTATAGTAAATGATTTCCGAAAGGAAGTGTTTTATATAGTATTGGGATTTATATATCTATTTAAATTTCGAATCCCTATACTAGTGATTTTGGGTTGTCGTAACGATGTTTTACGCAACATTCGTTTTGGCCCAAATAAATATGTTTAAGAGAATGATTTCCTTAAAGAATGAAATATATACTTAATTCGATTTAAGTATATTAAATATTTTCCAAGGTTGAAAATAAAAAGATTTGTGAATTACTTATGAATAAATAAGTATGGAAATGTTTTCCAATATAAAGTGAATATTTAGAATTTATCTTTTGGAAGATAAATTGAAATGATAAATTGAAATCGTATATGCATGAATATTTTGGAATATAAATTCACTAAGGAATTTATAAAAGAAAGTGAGATTGGTTTAGAAAAATAAATATTGATTTATTTTTGAAGTGTTGAAATTATATATCTTGTAAAGATATTTTGGAAAATAAATAATTTGGAAAATTATTTGGAATCTGGTGATGTGTGCATATCCAGTGATAGTTCAATAACCGACTATCAATATTTCCCTTTGAATGGGTAATTGATGTGATTTGTTTGAATGTGAATGCCACACTTATTTTTGAATAAGCGCTCACTATTCGGGTTAACCGGGAAAGGACCATGGGGTCGTATAACCCATTCCGAATATGTGATACGTCGTTGTAAATTGCATTGAAGATCGGTGTTGAAGACCGAGTATTTGCAAAAGCGATAGGATGACCTATCGATTGTTTCTGCACTGGGTAGCTCCTGGTATAGAGATCTCCTAAGTGATGGGAAATTCGATCGGGATTGTGAATACCCGTATTGCAAGGGCTTCGTAAGAAGTGCCTTCGGTTTTGTTCGAGCCCGGAACAGACTTGTATAGATTGTATGTCTGACGTTACAAGTTGAGATGTAAAGCCGATTTCTTTCAAATATATTTCTGTTGGTGGCGGAGAATTTATTCTTTTAGCTTAACACCCTTCTCTGAGACGTACGAGCTCAGAGGTTATGTAGTTGAATGTTATCAGCGATATATTCCCAATTTGGTAATGTGACATGCTGAGTGATGCTGAAATGATCATTGTGTTGATTATTTGTGATAGGATCGTTTATTTGATCGTCTATCCTTGTGATCATTGTGTTGATCATTTGTTGACCCAAAGCATGGCTTTTGTATAAAGTATGTTTTTGTGGACGTGACTTCGTCGAGCCTCACACCCCGTGAATGGTCAAAACAGGAAAGAAGCAGCAAGGTTATGAGGGGTAGCACCCTTTAGGATGTGTCCATTTCCTTCTGGAAAAGGGTGGTATCATGGTATGGAGCCCAGATACTTACTCATGTTGAAAACACTTTATGATTGTGTGAATTGATTACGAGCGCTCGGTGATAAAGGTCCCAAAGGACCGGGGGATGGCATATTCGGTCAGTTGTTACTCAGTTAGGGGTAACCCGGCCTTGTGTTGGTAGAGATCCGGTTTGGTTCTCGGGGATGTCCATCCAGAGGCATTCTCATGTGGCAATGGGAAGTTCCTTGGCCTGACCATTTGTTGGAAATCCAATTCCCAATACGAAACTTTTACGGTATTAGTTGTAGAACCTGCTATTCACTTATGGTGGTCACCACTGTTTGGATAGTAGCTATAGTAGGCATACGATAATGGTCGTATGTTGGCTAAGATTTATATCTTTATTTTCCAAATGATTTTCCTCTACACTATGCACTAATAATAATATCAAATATTATTTTAAATGTGTATCAAGCATCTTTGGCTATCATAAGGAGAAATCTCCTCCGATTCTGCGTTTGCATGTGTGTGTGTGCGGGAGGCCTTATGGTAGTCTCATTTTTAAAAGCATTGCGAATTGATTTTAAAAATATTCCTCTATTTGATTTTAAAGTTAAATAAACTGTTTTGAGTTCTCACACCAGTCACATGACTGACTCGGAGTTTATTGTTTTCCTTCCTAAACTCTGGGTGCCCACCAATTTCCACACGGGCAGTTAAGAGTTAGGTTTATTAGGATATTCTGGATATTCTGGAGTTGCTAGAGGCAAGCTGGATGGCATGGCGTATTACTAGTTTATATAGTATTTCTTTTTCCGCTGCACTGTTTGTTGTTGTATGATGTTGTACACTCTGATGATATGATGTAATGAAATGAAATGTAATGTAATAACTGATATAGTTCTTTGTTTAAAGATTATTCATTTATTATTATATGTTGTTCCGCTGCGAATTGTGAGATTCTGTTATTGTTCTGTTGTTTCCTGTTCCGTCCTATTTTCTTCTGTTTTTCTCCTTTTTCTCTATTCTCTTTTTCTTTCTATTTCTAAATTTTCTATCTTCTTTTCCCTCTATCTTCTACCTTTTTCTCTTCTTCTTCCTTTTTCTTAAATTCTTTTTAAAACCCATAACATTCCGGTTTTTGACCTTCGAATTCTCGGCAGTCGATAAAGTGAGTATCGATGTTGAATTTTCGGCGTCGAAAAATTTCCGGGGCGTTACACTGCACTTCAGTTGCTTGTTAACTTCTGCTTCATGTTTGTTAGTGCACTCGTATTTCATGGTTGTTGCGTTGCCATATTAATCCCTTTGGCCTCTTGTTGGTTTAGTGTGTGCACTTGCTTGGCCATTCGACATCCATATTGTTTCGAGTTGTTGTATCACTTGGTATTGTAGTTTGCACTGTGCATTCCTGTATATGTACTTGAGTCTGAAGTTTGTGTTCAATTTCAGCCTTGACTCGAGTTCGTATTCTACTTTCACCATGTCACTGCATACATTGTTTTCATATCAACTTGTTGAAGTCACTTTTTCTTGTATCTACGCATCTCTGGTCCTTGCAGCATATATATGTTACTTGTTCATGTACATTTGGGCAGTTTACATACACTATCACATGATCATTTGATGTCGCCTCTGACCTTGGTTCTTGTGCAAAGCATATTGAGCTGGTGAATGCTTTGATGTTGGCTTGCATTTGGTTTTGTACATATGATGGTATTCTGGTTTATCACTTGATGTTGCATGGTGAACTTGAATTATTCCTCTTTGTCTTTGCTTATGCTACTTGTTATGCATATTTTCTTCAATGTGCAACCTGGTTGTCATGCACTCATATGTGTGCTGTATATTTGCTTTGGTTAGATGCAGTCTTGAGTTCTGGAACTTGTAGTGGTCTAGAGCTCGAGTTGCATTCATTAGTAGCTTATCACTGATATGATGCAGTTTGACTATGTAGTTTCACTTTGTTGCCATTTACTTGAATCAGTTCTATTTGCTCCATGTATTCGTGTTTTAGTGATGCATCGCTTGGCCATATGTATGCATCAAGGCAGTTTATGTTGTAGCTGCTGTTTGCACCTGTATATTTTCATTATTTGCACTCGAGTATTGCCTTTGTTCAAGTCTTCATTGGGTATTTTGGTCTGGGTTTGCACTTAGTTCATTTGAGTCATTTTCATGTGTATGACTTGAACTTTGGTCACTTGTACTTGACAATTTTGTATTGCACCTGAGTTAAATCCAGCTTAAAGCTTGGGTTTGACCTTGTGCTGATATTGTGACATTATTTTTATTGCACTTGAGTTGAACCCGGCGTTTTGGGTTTGACATGTGCTCACCTGTCCCTGTAGATTTATCAAGTGTATATTGGTATGCACGGCCTTGTGGCATGTACAGTGATACACTGTGCATGTTACAAGCTGTTCATGTATGATGAATTCGAATTCAAATGATGACGAGCAACCCAAATAATTGAGGCAAATATTATTTTCAAACTTCACATTTTATTTTATACTGCAAAAATATTTTATTTTCAATTTTACGGCGTCAATGCATATTTTTGCAGATTGCTCAGATCTGGATTCACATTGGAATGAAGTTGAAGATAAATACAAGTGTGAGTGAATGAGTGATATGTAGTAGGGTCAAATATAAATGTGAATTGTGATGCAATCAAAATTGTATTGTAATTGAAGTTGTTTATATATATAGTGAGAGCTTGAAATTTGTACTATTCAAAAATTGAAATAAACATTTGTTTGAATAAAATATCCGTTTGAATTCAAATTCTATGTTATTTATTTTATTCATCAAATATTTATTTAATCTATGAAAATAAATTAGTATATTAACAAATACATTTAAATGAATATATATATATATATGTTTATTATCATCAAACAAAAATCATATACTCGCATATTCAACACTTTGAATATAAACTTCGTTTCATTCTCTTAGAATAGTGATAAGGAAATCCATTCAATAACGGTTAGGATGTGATCTCCAATCTTATCTTTGACTATTTATTTTCTAAGAACCTCGGTTGAGTTTACCGAAAGCTGTCAAATGTTGTTTCGAAGAGAATGAGATCGGATATGTTATCCGAAAACCACTTCGATCCAACTCAAGCGTTCGAAGTAAAGACATCTTGAAGATGATGGAACTGAAGATGGAGTTTTCAAGCATTTTGTTCTATCCCATAACGATTTGTATGGATGAATGCCGGTATTGCATTGGTTGCCTGGAGGGCAATATTAGCATTCCAATATAGTTTGCTAGGAGGAAATGGTAAGAGCGTGGCGTCTTCAAGCCTCACATTTAGGAAATGAATAAAGCGGGGACATGCGGCACGGCTAAATGGATCACACCCAAGTAGGGTATGATCATCCCAAGTCTAGAGCAATATTGATGTATGCTTGGGGATCCCATTGTATGGTTGTTGATTGCAACCAAGAGGTGGTCATATTCGGTGCTACTTGAGAAGGGGATAGTGCCGGTCTTGAGTCGCAGAGGTGCAATGTGTTATTGCCTTCGTATATTTTATCTAGTGGTGTACGGATTCAGTGGGTAAACCCTTACCCTTTCATAGTTGGAATTCATTATCTAATACAAGCTTTTGGTTTTGGTTATAAAACCTAGTACGCTGGAATTCAATTAATGTAACAATTTCGGCGATGACTAATAAGTATTTGTATATTAGACACTATTATAGTATCAAAGGTCTTCATATGAAATGTTTTGGTTATCGTAAGGTAAAAATCCATCTATGTTTATGTGCGGCATAGTCTTACGATTTTGAAAATTTTCTATAATTTTAAAAATCCAGTTGGGTGCGTTTCTCACGCTGGTTTTCCAGACCGACTCAGGTGTTATTGTATTATAATATTCGGGTCAGACCGAGCATATTACAGATTTAGTTGGAATGCTTTAGATCTTAAGGAGATGAGTTGGAGGTCCAAATACGTATTCACATATATGTTTATTTCTGCTATTTTATATTGAAATCATTGCGAGGACAGAATGTTATAACTGTCCAGGTTGATGATTGTGATTTTTGTTGTACTCTGATGGATGTATGTGTATAATAGTTTCTCTTTTGTAAAGATCATTGATATTATAATATAGATTGTTCCGCTGCAATTGTGAGATTCTGTGTTATTTAGTTTCTCTTCTTTCTTTCTCTTAACTATCCATTTTTCTATTTGATTTGGTTTGGACATGTTTGGTTTATTGTCAGCCTAAATTATGCAGAATAGCGAGTTGTTGCACTAATGGAGCTACTTAGGTACCATAGTGATGAGAGATTACCATACGAAGCTTGCAAGTGCACATAATTAAGTTTTATATAATTACTATTTTCACCAAACTTTATTAGTGGAAATTAAATCCGTAGCGGTGGGAAATAACCATTTAAAGCTTGCTAATGGACATAGTTAAGTTTTGTATAATTGCTATATAATTTCTATTTTATCCTAAGCTTGCTAGTGGGAGATAACCATGTGGTAGCCGAAATGGCCCATATGAAGAAACTAAATCCCATCACAGATCAATTTCGACCTACTTTTGTAATTACAACTCCTAATTAATTATCTCGCATAAAATTAATTATTCTTGGCTTAACTTTAAAATTCGAATCCATATTAACTAAATGACATGACATCTTATTAATTATGCTGAATTAGTATTTTCGACGTGACTAAAAAAAGCATAAAATATAGGTCATTACATGAGGCATCTAGGTCTTTCCAACAATACTAATTCATTCTTTCAGAAACCTTATTTGACTATGGCCACCATGTGTGTTGTAGTGCATCTTTTCGACTCAAACTCACAAAAATCAGTGAACTTCAATATATGAATTCACTGTCGTTTTCTAAATGAAGAACTTTCCTATTCTTTCCTAACCATTTCTCAATCCTATATTTCCACCTTTTAAACCTGTTAAAGTTATCACTCTTAGATTGCATAAAGTACAACCATTCTTTATGAGAGATATCTTCAATAAAGGAAACAAAATAATTGGAACCACCTAAAGATGGGCAGGCGGGGTCCTTAAACATCTATACAGACATATTCCAATACAATCTTGCATTTATGCTATCCTGCACCAAAAAGAAACATTTATCTTCTTTCCAAATATACACTTTTATGAAACAACAAGTTTTGAATGATGAATACTATCAATTTATCCCCTTATTTTCAATTCCTCTAAACATACTCAAATGCTACATTCTGGTAGAGTCAAAACCAACAAGAGTAGCAGAAGTTGATTCCCCAAAAATGGTGGTGCCATTCAATATATAAAGATTCCTTCCCTCGCACCCTTCATAGAAATCATCGAACCCTTCTTTAACTTTAAACACAATCTTTTGTCCAAACATTCTTGAATCTTCAACTAAATGAAGCCCCTTCTCAAATCAGGCATGTACCTAAAATAAAATATTATCCTAACAACACCATATATTGTCCTAATCTCCACACTCCTAACATCCGCATTACGACGTAAAGCATCATTACCCATTGCACCTTCAACCCTCCTATTGATACACTCAGTTGTGCTATTACTAGCCTCTTACTACTGATGGTCCTTGCATTTGTAAAAGGTCTTCCTAAGGTAATCCAACTCCAAGGTCTTCACATCAACCCTTTTCCTCACCTGGGTAATAATAGTAGAACTCACACATTATTCATCCTTACCAGTCTTCCCCAGCCATAAGGCGCCCCCCACAAAAACCTTAGCTTCTTCCATCAGCCAACTCCCCATTTTCAATTATTAATGTAACTGGTATGCCAAGTACGATCTCCTTCTATATCGCTCCATTGAACACTTACCAGCTTTATGGTATTCCTTTTAAGCTTCTTTATACTCTACTCAACTATACAAATAGGTCTACAAGGTCTTACTACTTTAGGTTCAACTTCCAAGTCATTAAGTTGATCCATTCCAACTACCACTCCTGGGTCATGCACAAACCTCAGAGATGCAGAACATGAAAAATGTTGTCCCGCCTACCCTATTCTTAGGTAAGTCAAATCTATTTGCAAGGTTTCTATTCCTATTGAGTATCAGAAAAGGCTCTACAAATCTTTGTGCAAACTACCTTTTATTATCTAATTGAACTGTGTTTCTAAGTGGAGAAATTTTGATAAACACCATATCTTTAGCAGAGAACTCTAGGCCATGATGTGTCTTATTAGTATAGCTCTCTTATCTATTTTATAAGGCTTTCATTCGTTTCAAAATGATTTATACCTTTATGGAAGTCTCTCTTATCATATCTAGCTCAATTGTCAGTTTTACAATGAGGTATAAAACTTCAAAGGGTGCCATATCAATGCTTAACTAATAACTACTGTTGTATGTTAACTCTACTAAATATGGATGATCCTCCCATAAGCCAACAAAGTCAAGTATACAAGCTCGTAGAAGATCCAAAATTATATAATTCACCCTCTTAGTTTGACCATCAATTTGTGGGTGGTAAGTTGTGCTCAAATTCAGCTCCGTCCCCTATGCATCTTGCAAGATTCTCTAAAATTCACTAGTAAACAGTGGATCTCTATCACTTTAAATGCTCTTTTGTACTCCATGTAAACATTTTAACTAATGCACATACAACTCAGATAGTTTCATTACTATTCTGTTGGACTTTGAAAGTATGAAAAATGCACTCTTATTTAGTCTATCAATGATGAGCCATATGATATTGTACCCTCCTTTACTCCTAGGTTTTCTATTGACAAAATCCATTGATATTTTCTCTCGCTTCCACAATGGAACTTCAAGAGGTTGCAGTAACCCACTCGGCTACTTTTCTTCATTCTTTACTAGCTATAGTTCATACATTTGGAAATGAATGTTCAAGCATACTTCCTCATTCTTCCTAATAAAATGTTCGCTTCATATCTGTGATGCCTCGGCCCAGTATCCATGCTATTAGAGGGAGGTCACAGTCCAAAAGCATGGAGTAAAGGACATGATAGGAGCAATCTCTTATAAATATTCCCTTGTATCAACATGAATACATGATACTCAAGTACTTGAATCTATGTCAAAGACGTATTTCGTCTAGGCAGAAAGCAAATACATGAGTCTTATAGATTGAATAATTTATAAATAGAGAACATAACATATGAAAACTCAACCACAATATCAAAGTGATAAAAAAATTCTCATACACATACACACATCAATGCCACCATTATGTGGATATTGTTCAAAATATAAAGATACATCTACTAATTTGGTGTTACCAATTGACACTCCAAATAAAATGATACATAATAATGTACATCACCACTATCATCACCAAACTCCATACTAAGACATTCTGACAATGCATGAAGTCAACTCATATAAATCTCCATCTCTAGGGCTAAGTTTGCAAAAACAGAGATGTGATCCACTAATTCAATGCTATTCTCCATCCTCAATATGTAACCCATAATATCTTATAATAAAAGTGCATCCTAAAAACAACCAACCTCGGTATGACCTAAGGTTGTTAAAACAAATAAAAATCTGGGTCAGGCTAGAAACTGGCTGTAAGTAAACTTAAATACCAAAAAATAATAGAGAACAAAACCAAACAATACATCATCGCATAAAGGTGTATTAAATACCCAACCCCATATATAGTACTATAACAGAATCATATCGTGTCAATTATCTAATTCTGTTTAGGTATCATATATAAATCATATCACATCAATATGTCAGTTACCCAATCCTATTTAGGAATCATATACAAATCATATTACATGCTTTATCTCTATTTAATGTGATTACAATCGCAAAACTACTCAATTGTTATTCTCCCTAATCATAAGTTGTTAATGTCACATTTAATCATTTCAAACGATAATATCAGTAGTTAACTATTTAGTCAACCACCCAAAACTGAATCAATGACCAGTCATGCCTAGCATTACCTACGACTCAAATATACCGGAAATCGTATCAACATCTTATGATGCCCGGCATTACCTATGAGCATTCTAGGTACAACCAAACACTCCATAATGTAATCCCCCCGCATCTCACCAAATAAAAACAGTATGAACACCCGTGTCATGACACTATTTAAAGTGACCCATAGCTGTAACTCTAATCAATTAGGACATAACATTCTATTTGCATTTGTAAGGTCTAATCTTTACGGTTATCAATAACATTATTTAAATCAGCATTAATGAGGTCTACAAACATATAACTAGTAATTATGCATCAACACCAAGATATCACCGTATGTTTTATCTGTATATACCTCAACCATAAGTTCTTGTATTCATGCAACTAGACTCTTCCCATCCACTAATATATCAAGGCATGTTTCATCCATATACTACATGATAAAGAGCCATGGGTGCCCTCACACAATTTATTCGTTGCACAATCATTACTTACCCTCATTGGCACCTATCTCGTCATGCTATATATATATATATACACGTCTCAATCATTTCCATCATTATTACTACTAAAATCCTCGTCGCACAGTGCCTATTCCATGGTGTATCCTAGCAAAGGATCATTTGGACAAATAGTGACGATGGATCAATTTGCTATGATTCAGTTAGCGACCCTAAATCTGTTTGACTAGGAAAGGTAGCTAGCTTGTCTAGTAGTCTCACATCGTATCACTTTAATCTCTATATATTTATAGATGTTTGACCTCATTAACACCGTTAAATCCAAAAAATGACGTTTCATCCTAGGTCCATATCATGCATACTATCATACTTTATTCAACATAGCATGAGATTCCCTCAGTCAAATCATTCTTCAACCATAACATATCATCTTAACATGATGTTTCAACATGACCATTCATGTATACAACTAGCACCTTATATTTTCAATACAACCATCATGACATGGCAACATAAGGCATAGCATAAGATATTCTATAACTACTCAAAAGAATCAACATCCATATCATTTTAGTATCTAACATATCTAACGTCCTTAATAGAGTCATTGGTTTTTTATTCATGAAACTCTTAGTGGTGCCTTCATTAAAACACAGTAATCAGAATAATCATTCTCTCTTGAATAAAAAAATGGGCTTACTTAAGACACAAGGGTATATGGATCTCTTGAAAATAGAGCTTGATTTTGATATAAATTGATAGGAGTAGAACCATTTTCGATCTTTATCCCATTTCCTATGTTTTCGTAACGACACTTAATAATAGGAAAATAAAAGATATGATAATCTAATAAAATTATATTAGTCAAAATCCTACAGTAAATGACCACATCAACCATTTGGGAGACATATATTGCACTCACACTACATATGGTAGTAGCATCATAAGTCGTCCTGGAAAATATCTTTTGAAATCGCATAAAATTATAACAATCTCATCATCAAGTTGTTGCAGGTTCTCTCTATCAAGAACACATTAACATATTTTATTGAAAAATGAATATAACAAGTTATTTCTTTCCTTGGCTTATTTAGCAACAATCCTCTTATTACATCTAATAATGATAGTTGCATTAAAACACGATAATCATGAGACTTCAATTGCTAACTTTGCTATCCTCCAATGATAGACATCTTTTGAAATTTGAGTAGTAATCATTAAGTCGCTTAAAATCATACTGTCTTTTGCAAAATAACCTTTTTCAGAACTAGATAATGTGTATGGAGTTGGTGGAAGATTTGTTTTCTTCCCATGAAGCAATGCATAAAGATCATGTCTGATTCTAGAATCCTCTGAATTCTTTCTAGAATAAGTACCTTCCTTCGATTTACTATCCTGTAACATTATCCTTAGAACGCTTTCACCGACGTTTTTCTTGACATGCATTACGTCCAAATTATGACGTGCTGGAAGTTCCTATAAACATCAATGGTATTATAGTTCTACTTTATATATTTTTTATAATTAGATCAATGTGAATAAAATAAAATTTGAACACTATCCTCCTAATATGGAAATTAAAGAGAGCCTACCTTTTTGCTACCTTGATAGCTTTATTTTTACACGATCATTTTCATCTTCTTTATTGTGATAACTCTTTCTTTTCCTACTTCTACTCTTTTTAATTTGGTTCTCATTCAGCTTCTTATTAGGCTTTCCCTTCTTGCTCATATCCATTTCTTTTTTCAAATTTTTACAAAATTATTTTTGATATTATTTCGAAATAAAAAAATATCTCTACTTGAAAGAATAGGTTTGCTACCTTACTCCATGATGTTATCAAACCAAGCTTTTTGTTTCCTCAATGAATTTGAAGGAGGCATAAATATTCTATGTTCCATATACACATTCTTTCGAGTATGATTCAACCATCGATTATGGGTATTAACACTACATATAGGACAATATTTCTTACCTTGTATACAACATTCTATAAGATTTCCACAAGCTAGGAAGTCATTTATCGTCCATACTAAGATCATCTCAGGTTAAAAAGTGATTTACTAAATACATCATAAATCTTACTTCCATGGACCTACAAATGATGCAAACCTTCTACTGATGGTGCTAATATACAACAATATCGTTGTTTGGTTGTTTTGGGCTAGTAATCGGTAGTGTTAACATAATATTCTCCTTCTTCTTGCATAATATAGTGTGAGATTATACGTCACAAGCATTATTGGCCATCAACTATACTTAGAACTCTTAATGGATCGCTTGAAATGGTTCTCATTTCTCATCCAGCACACTCCATGTTACAAAATTTATAGAATGACCAATTTTAATGCCATTTCTTTAGTTACTGAAATGCCATCTTAGACTTCTACCATCCATTTCAATTTATACATTCTCCTTAATCTTGGATGATTGAGAAATATCTCAATGCTTTTGTAGCAACCCTGATTCTAGTTAACAATATTTAGGATATTTAATTTGATAAATTAAATAAAATAATTTAAAGGGTTAAGGAGCTTGAGATTTGATAATTAATAAGGGTAATGCCTTAATGAATGAGTTAATAAAAATGATTTAAAACTTAATAAGAAGGAGGAATATATGAAAATGCCAAAACGAGAATAGATCTAAATTCCTAAACATAAACCTTATTCCCTTATTTCCTCCATTATATCATTTATTACAAACAAAACTAAAAGAGCAAGGCCAGTAATAACAATGTGATTTAAGAGAAGAAAAGTTAGAAAAGCAATATTGAAGCTTTGGGAAATCAAATCAAAATACAAATCTTAACCTTCTTAAACCATTCAAGGTGAATAATAATTATGCACCTCATGTTTTAATTGCGATTTTTGGTTTTAAGTATAAATCTAAATCTTCTGATGTTATTATGCCGTATTTTGAATGATTTGATGAATATATGCTATTTGATGAATTTATATGATTTATTATAGAATTTAAGGATATGTATAAGTTGGGAAACCTATCATATAACACCCAAATGACTTGAGATTTTGATATGATATTGGAAAAATTATTTTAAATGTAGGATTTTAATTTCATAATTTTTTGATTTAATGAGAATATTTGGTGAATTTCCTAAGCGTGAAAAATAAATTAATTCAGATTTTAATTATTAAAAATAATTAAATAAAGTTTTTAGCCTCAAAATTTTCGTATGTTAAAGAAGACATTAAATTTTATTTTTATGTGATTTTTGGGGATTTTTCCCATGAGTTTATGATTTTATAGAATTATTAGGCTAGAAAAGCTTAATATTTATATTAAATATTAATATATATTAATGGTTTGTAAATATGTTTTAGAAATATGACTTTTGGTATATAGGAGATTTCAGAAGCGATTTTGGTAAAGAAAATTATTATCCAATAGAATTTCGACAAATACAAGGAGTTAGTAGAACAGTTTTACTTTTAAAGGCAAAATATCTGTTTTCATGTTAATTGATATAATGCCACACCAAAGTCATCATCGCCGCCTTCCATGTCTTCGGTTCGTGGTCTTCACCGCCAACCAATGGCGACACATATGATATCAACTTCAGTTGATATGAATAAATTGGCGTGGTTGAGGTGGGAAGCACAACATCAAAGTCGATATCATGACTTCAACGTTCGCATTGCCGCATGGTTTAAGTGCCGCATGTTATGTAAAAGGGGTATGACGCTGCATGTCTTCAACGTTGTTGACCATATACTTTTAAAGTAACCTATAACGAAAATAATGATGTTGCTTGTTTTCAAGAATGACATCGACCCAATAAGGAAACTATGCCGCGTTTTATCTACTTTGGCTTTATTCTATGCTATAAGTTTTCAAATACGGCTATAGTGCCGCTCCTATTGACTTCGACTCTAATGAAGCCGCTTATTTTTTCCTAAGGTGGTGATGCCGAGATTTATCTATGTCGACCCTATTTTTTAAGGCTTTATAATATGCTATACGAAGTGGGTGACTTTTACTATATACCCTTAAGTTTATAAATCAAAGACTTCAACATATTTTATATTGAAGAAGGGCGACTACCCTAAGTAGAAACAATGGCGCCGAGGTTTATCAATATATAAGGTTTTATTGTTTTAACCTATGTTTTGAGGTGCGAAGACCCTCGTCGATTTTACCTATGTCGCGTTATAACAATATAAAGGTTTCATATTGTTTTGGCTCTATAGCCTATGGTTTCAAAGCGAAATCTCTTTCAAGTGATTTTGAGATTCGTCAATATAATTTATAAAATCATATATCGTGGCATAAATACTTTAGGATAAAGTGAAGGGATATAATTTTCTTATTTTAAAGTATGATTTCAAGTGTAAAATCATTTTCAAATGTTTTGTTTTCAAGACACTAGGAAATGGTATTTTGCCTAGGATTTTTACTAAATATATTATGGTTCTTATCACTTTTGGATAAATTGTGATAGAATAAATTTGATGTAGAATTTAGAAAACCAAATGAGATTGGTATAGGGAAGTGCCATATATTTCAACTGTTAGCCCCTAACCGTTACAAGTCTAAAATTTCCAGTACGTAGGGCTTTGTCAAGGGTAAGACTTGATAGTGTTAGGAGTATGCCCTAAGGGCAATTCTGTAATTTATTAACTCGGAAATCAATTCTTGTTCCAAATAAAGGTGTTTCTTCTTTATGTTATATATTTGTTGTAATGTGTTATAAATAATTAAATGTTTAACTAAAAATATATTTAACAAAAAATCCATAAATGACGTGTTTGTGATAGTAATTAAAATTAGTTGTAACCATGAGTATTGGATCACATTGTTACAAAACACATTATTTTAAATGTTCCTAGTCAAGATGCATCGACAATGTATATTGATACATCCGTTGAGACTAGAGTACATAATGCTCTCCAAATGTTGGACAGTGTATTACACATGACTGTTGGGGCACCTAGAGGTTATGTACCGATAGTTATTGGATAGCTATAGAACAACTCACTCGGTAGTTTTCTGTTGGTTTATATAACTAAGGTAAAACATAAAATATCGATGTGACTAATTTACACAATTCTTTCAACTTGAGAATGCGGTCAACCTTCAACATGAAAAACTCTGCTTTGATTATAATCAAATCATAAAATAACATCCATCAAATGATTATAGTTGGGTCGAGTGGAAGTATTGGAAGGAAGACACTATTCAAGAGAGGATTCATCACTTCAGTTAATGAGGTTAGTATCATGGTCAACTTAAGTCAACCCAAAGTCAAAATCTTTGGCTAGAGTAGTACAGTGAATAATAATTGTTATTATTGAACCAATGATTTTTTGTTTGGACTATAGAGTTGAATATGGAAAATATTGGAATTTTGACCATTACTAAATTCCATAAATCCCAAGTGATACATTTTTGACGAAGAGAATTAGTGTATATAAATGTCACTAACGGGTAACGCTTATTAAATAAAATAAGATTTTACTGAAAATGAATAAGTGATAAATTTGGCCATAATGTCACATCACTTGCTAAGTGACGTGTGAACGTTAACATTCGAATAGTTCGGTGTTAATTGCTGACCAAATTTACACCCAAGAGTTACACAACTGAAATGATGAATCCCTTAAGACCGAATGATTTAGTTATTTATAGTTGTTGTAAATAAATTAAATCAACTAATGTTTATGAAATATTAATTATAAAATTTTAATATGGTAGAAATAGAAATTGTTATATATTTATATTTATAATAGTTATAAATGTACCAATCGATATACGATATTGATAAGCGATTAAATTAGATTTAATTGCATAGCATTTTGGCCAGGGCTTAAATAGATTCAAAGCCCATCATTAAGGCTGAAAATTTCGGTTTACACAAGTTATTGGAGGTGGCTAAAACTTAGGATTAGACCTAGAGATCGATGGCTAAGATTAAGAGAGAATAGGTAATTAGATTGTCCTAATATGTCTCTTGTACAAGGGTATATTTATGGATCTCTAAACCCTTAATCAAAAAAGAGAACTTTTGATTACCATAATTATCGAGTTTTTTGGCCAAAATTAATCCCCATGTCAGTCCTAAGAATCTCAAATCAATTCAAGTTAAGCAAAAGCACTATTTGATAGAAAAGGTCGGCGGTTCCAAACTTGCAATCTAACGCATCGAGCATAACTAGAGAAGGAATTCATTGATTCAAGTGGACTCAAAGGCATCATCAATTGGTATTTTATTTACATATTATAGTAATCATATCATATTGTATGATTTAATATTGATTAAACCCAAATCTGTATATGTATTGATGCTGTATATTTAGTTAGGTGAGATTTTCTTAGGTATATGTAGTTGTCACAAATTAGTTTAGTTATATGCATGGTTATATTATTATGTGTTATAATTTATGTATAAAAAAATCTAATTTTCTACAAAAATTAAAATTTGTAACTATTAATTATTTTATGTATATTTATATTTTAGTTTAAATATAGGCTAATGTATATTTTAAATATATAATTACATATATGAATATATATGAATATATATAATGTATAAATAGCTTAGAATTTTTCCTTACACCTATTTATACATAATATGAATTATCAAATTCAAAAATAATTTTTTATATATATAAAAATAATTTAGTTATATTTTATTGATTATTTGAATTATTTATTATATCTAAAATAAATAATGCACTGAAAATTCGATTTTATAATTTTTAAAATTACTACATCTATATAGTAACCCAATAAAAATGCTTCATAATTTTTTGTTAAAATTTAATATTTTTAATAATTAAATTACTTCGGTTGAACATTTCTTTTATTTATTAATATAATATTATATTCCAAAAAATAATCAAAAACTATTGTACCTGTATTTTATAATCCTAGTTTTTCTTAAATTTTAAAATTTTATTTTTTAATATTTATTATTAACGTTTTTTAGTATTATGATCAAAAATATTTATTATATGTATATAATAATGATAAAATTATAAAATTATTATTTTATGTTTTTTACCCTAATATTGATCTGGAAATAATTTTAAAATATATATAATTATATTTTAAGTACTTGAATGTAATTAATTATTCATATATATACATTTTATTTAATCTTATATCTATATACAATTTTAATTATATATATGTATGCATGTATGTATGTATAATTTTATATGTTTAATTATGTATATTTATTTATCCAAATGTTTTAAATTATATGTATAAATGTTTAATTTTGAGACTTTTAGTTATAAAATATATTTTAAATATATGTATGCGTATTTATATAAATATACATTGCATTATAGATTTATGCACATATTTAGACAATATACAATACATACGAAATAAGCTAATGTGTCTGTTGCTATGTAAATCCCAGCATCTATATACAGACATGTTATACCCTTTATGGATTGTTATGTTACACATATACACACATATGTATATGTATATGATACATGTATGTATATATATAAATTAAATCATCCAAATTAACTTTACATTACAACATACTTAAATTTAAATAAAACACATGATTTTATTTAAAACAAATTTATAACTGTTCTAAATGAATTTATACCTCACAAGCCTAATAAAGATCCAATAGGATAAAAAAAAATTGAAATACACCCACCACTACCGCTACGGGCTGACCCAGTGCCAACAATGGTATCAAAGCCCAATAGCCTATGCGGTCTAAATTAGTCATGTTATGGCTAACTTATTATGCCTGCCCACTCAGTACCGTATCTAAAAAGGTAATGTCTAGGATTGGAATTGGGTAATCAAGTACCGCGTCCTACGTGGTTTACAACCTGGCCTGAAAGGTGAACTGAGCCCAAAGGTTGCCCTTCATAGGAAAGGCCCATCTTAATTTGGGCCTTTGGCAAGTTTTCAAAATTGTCTTAAAAATTAAAGTAAAAGATTTTAAATTTAATTGTTAAATTTAAAAAATAATATATGTTATTATAATAGTTATAATGTAACATATTTTTCAAAATGTTTGAAAAATAAAATAATATAATTTTCAAAAATTATAAATTTTATTAATAAGTTAATTAATAAAATGTATGCGCATGTAGTAAATATTTATGATATTTTAAAACGTTTAAGATATCATAAATATGCATGCACACCTATGAATAATGATTTTCGAAATCAAGATAATTTAATTAATTTAATTAAAAGGTTAATTAATTGAAATTACAATTACACGTGTATATGATATATGTGTTATACTATAAGGTTATAGTACATAATAAATATAAATGTTATATCAATATATAATTACTTAAAATGTTAATTAATTAAAATTAATTAAATATGATTTACTTAATATAATATTATACACAAGGCTAGTATATAATTATTGTGAAATATAAAAAGTATATAAATAAAACATATATAATATGAATGTATAAAACCCATAATAGACTTAAGAAATAAACACATATGTAATCGTACATGTAAAGGGCCGCAAATCCATATCACCTTGAGTCGACAATATTCAACAACAGCTTAACTCAAATTGGATGGAAATATAGATCTTTAGGGTAAGAAGAAGAAAGGTAGAAGAAAATAGACAACAACACAAAATCTCACAAGCGGAACAAAATATAATATATAATAAGAGATTTATATAAAAGAATCTGTAACAGTTTATGTACTTACAATCATCAGAGTACAACAATCAATATATCAAACTAGACAGTTATATAACTTGCCCTTACACAGTGGAACATAAGTCAAGTATGGATAAACGTCTGAAATGCCTTCAGCTAGCCTCCTAAGCTCCAAAGCGTTTAACATGAATCTTTAATATTCGGTCTGACCCAAGCATTATAATAAAATAGCACCCGAGTCAGTCTGAAAAACCAGCATGAGGAAAACACACACAATTTGAATTATTAGAGTCGTCAAAATCTTTTGAAAACCAAAGGTATCTTCACACGACAGGTCTTTACCTTACGATAACCAATACATCTTTATAGAAAATCCAGTGATATTGTAATAGCGTCTAAATACAAATACTTATTCAAATAGCTGAGATTGTTACAATAATTGAATTCCAGCATACTACGCTCTGCAAATAAAACTGTAAGCTCGTAGTGGAGAATGGATTCCAATGAATGACTGGGCCACTGGGGTACCATCCATTACAGTACACGTCTAGAACAATGTACGGAGGACTACGCCGGGATCCCCTGCTACAAAAGACTGGCCTACCCCTGACCTGGATAGGCCGAATATGTTATCACCCCGGGCGTTCCCACCCTTACTATCGAGCGCTCCTTCCATGCACAACTATCCATTAATATTAGGTTTCCGAGGACATATAGAAAGGTGATAACATACCCTACTTGGGTGCGACCCACTTAGCCTAGCTGCATCTTCTCTGTTTTAGTCATTCTCGGTTGATGAGGTTCCAGGCTAAGCATTACCTTTCAAGAAATAATTTTACTTAGAATGCCCATCGTCCTCCAATGATCATGCTTTGATAGCATTCATCCATACAAGTTATTCTGGATCTGGACAAATCGAATCACCGTCTTCACGTATTCATTCACTATGTTCAAAACGGATCGAAGTGGTTTTCGAATAATTAAATCCGATCCTGGTCTCTTCGAAGCGATTAGCAAAAATTGGCCAATATTGATAGTCGGTTATTTAATTATCAATAAAACATTCATAAGCAGTCACTAGGTCCAATTTTATAAATCTCCAAAATATTTATTCTAAAACATCTTCACCCAGATGTATATATTCAATATCTTCAATATTATATATTTGAAAACAAATTACAACACTTAAAATCCATACCACGATATTCCACTATTTCAATATTTAGAAATATTTTCCAACTTCCGTGATAACACCTAGAAATCATTTCTATTTCAATTCATTTTAGGATAAAATATTTTTCCAAAACCTTCCTTTCCATACTTAGAAAAATATTTATACGTATAATTTCCTAAAATCATTTTAATATTAACTCGAAAATATTCATACTTATCTCATAGTATCTGGAATTTTAAATAAATTCTTCTTAGGATTCCCAAACCAATTATACTTATTTATAATCCCAACCAACAATTTTTAACTCCTTTAAATGAATTCAAAATCTTCCCAAATTTATCACATCTAGACATTTGAAATACTCTTAAGTCTCTAACATTCCATTTATAAGATTTATCTTCTAAAAATCTCATCTTTTAATAAACCCGCCTACACATTTCGAGAGAACTTATAAATAAATTTACCATCATTTCAAAACGATATATATATAACGAATATTTTCTTAAAATAATAGTAGTTTATTTAGAATATGTTTAAGTTATTGTTTAAAGTATTTAAACAATTTTATAACGTCTATAACTCATTTTTAGGTGAATAAATAAATTTCCAAAGCTAAATTTAAAAGTTAGAATTTATTAAATAAATACTTAACATTTAAAAATCTACTTACCGAAGTATTTCAATCTCAACTAGTTTAAAATTCCATAGTTTTATAAATAATGAAATTTTCCTTTTAAAAACAAACCCACCACTTAAAATTAAAGATATATTTTTAAAATCTCAATAACCAATTTAATTTATAACTTCCTCTCGATTTCACAACATATCGATTTATCTTCGCTTCCTAACCATTTCCATTTTAAAAATAGAATCTACTATTTTTCTCAATCCTGTTTCCATATTCTAATATAAATTCAGCCTATAAATTTATATTCCAATTATCATCTAATATCGAATTCCTTTATTTATAAATATCATTATCAATTTTATAACCCCTTTTTTGTTTTACTGTTTATAAAACAAATCTTTTTTTATAAAATTTCGTTATATACATTCATTTTTTACAAATTTCTTTTACACTTCCAATCTATTTTCAATATTGATTTTGACCATTTTTTAAATTTCCAGAATATCATTTATAAATTCTCTTATATAATTCATTTTCAAAATTTCCATTTATTTATCCGCAATGGTTAAGTATAGTCAAATCAATTATATATTTCTAATTCAATTTCTTTAAAATAACTCCAATTCCAATATTCATATATTATCAAATTCCCTTCAATTCCATAAATTTTAAAAATATATTTATAGTTTTCAAAATTATCAGAATTCAGGCCAGTGCTATAATAGCATACAATAATTCCAATCACTACAATAATCTATTATTGATTATTCTACATAGATCATATATCACTATATAAGAAAAATAAACAATATATCTAAGGAATCCAGTTAGATCCCTGCAACCTGTTTCCCTGCAACCACAGACGTTAATACGACATAAAAATACCAATCCCACTTCGAAGGTGATATCGCGGTATATAGGGTCATCCACTATTATGCGGGGTGTAATAGGGGCTCATCCGCTATATTATGCGGGAATATCACTCCAAGTATTACTATAACTATTTTTAATATTTAACTGATAATCCAAATGAGTGATAATTTTCTCACCTTGATTTCTATTTACCGAACACCTAAAATTTTGACTTTCTAAAATCCAAATTGGCTTCAAAAAATCCCAAATTAATTTTGTTGCGTCGATTTCCCAGCTACGAGCGCAATGAAATTTATTTTGTATCCTATGTCGTTTTGAATCCAATGCCACTGAATGGTAAATCTATAGGTTATTGGAATTTTAAATTTGTATTGTAACGACTAATTAACAAAATTTCTAACTGGCTAAAAATAGAATTTATATACCCTCACCTTCATTGCCGTTGACATCGCCCACCGCCTTTGACTTTGCCAATGACCGTTGCTCGCCAACCAGAAGCAACTCATGCCTGGCTGCTCCCTACAGTCGAATCCCCTTCATCCTACTTGAGCAAGCTCATGACTTCCACTGCCGAGAACTATCACCCCACATTTGAACTACCAGGCCGCTGCCTTGAGCTAGGAAAAATTATGACAACCTAGCCCTCGCGTATGAACACACCAGGAGTCGCGAACCCTAAATCACACGCGTGCTTCCCCTTACTCACGATTTTCTTCAATGCCTCAAGCTCCATTATATAGGTGCGAGCTTCCCTGCAGTTGAATCCACAAGCTACGCAAATAAGCCAAGCTCGATCGAACAGAAGCTGAAGGTATGCCTTTTTTTATATAGGAGGGTGATCTCATTCTCGTTCCACATTTCTTTTTTTAATACGATTGATTTCATTTCTGATGGGAGAAAGGAGGGTACGAGTTGATTTAAAATGAAGGGTTGCGTATAATGATGGTGGCATGTCACAGAAGGTAAAGGACTTTTGATTTTATTTTTATATAATTTATTTAATTATAAAATATATCATTATAGCAACTTAAAATTTGGTCTCCTATCGAGGAGTGCTGCAAGGTGTTTATATTGTTATACCCCTATTCCGAACGCAATGGAAAAAGTTTCGAGTCATAATTCGATCGTATAGAGAAGATAACTTTTTGGATCCAATTATTATATTAAATTTCGGTATTAATTCCAGCGCGCTTATATTCCATATGGCTAAACGATACCACCAAAAGCTACGAAATCTATAATCCAATAATAATACAATATCATAGATCCAATAGAACTAGTTTCGTCAAATGCCAAAACTATGCCTCGGATCGCTATTATCTAAATGTTAATTTGAAAAAACTTTTTTTTAAATTGAACAGATCACCTTTAAATTCAATTTTAAAACTTTTATTATCTTCATTATTACCAATATAAATTTTACAAGCTTCTAGATAATTTTTATCGGGCTTAAAACTCAAAAAACAATAATTTAACCAATACTCAATTATTAAATTCAAAAATTAATTTATCCAATACTCAATTATTAAATTCAAAAATTAATTTATCCAATAAATCGCTATATTTTAAATTCTATATTTATTTCATGGATAAAAATCCAAATTTCAGTATTGAAAATCAATCTATGATTCAATTTCAATATTTAAAACTTAAATATTTCAGATCGAACGACGAAAATCCGGGTTGTTACATCCCCCTTAAAATAATTTTGTCCCCGAAATTGCTAAGGCCAAAAAATTCTTCGAACCTATTAACTTTTCCAAACCCACTTAGTGATAATTTGATATTCACTTTTCTAATCTCTTTTGTTTCGCCGAAAATAATTAGTTTCAATTCTAATTCCAGAATCCTTTATTTCAATTTAAATTTGAAATCAATTTTTAACTAACAATTTTTTTAAAAAAATTTGATACTCAAATGCAATATGACAAGAGAGAAAGATATATATACATCGACTCACATGGTCGGAAAAAAATTTATATTCTCGCAGTATTTAATCCGAAAGCGCACCTTATTAGCATTTTAAGCAAGGGGCTTATTTATTTTCGCAATTCGTGCAATCAACGTCAAGAAAAATAGCTCCAGGTACCTGTACTTACTCAATTTAACACGTAAGTACCAAAACAAGAAATTAAATAACATTTCATCTGTTTACATAATTAAAACACATAAACTTCATAAACCAACATGTAAAACATATATAATAAGCTATTATAAGGTTCTGATGCTAATTTAATTGCTTTCAATTGATTCATATACCATTTTATTCCAGTCGGATGGTTTTACAACTCACTGTACATGCATTCAATTCATTTTTGAACCAAACAAACTAATACCATACCAAATTGATTCAAAAATCAATTTATTCGCTTCTATTTTTTTTGTATAATTTTATTTACTCCGTTTTCGTCAAATGACGTTTATTTCCATGCAAATTTCGACAGTATCTATTTAATAAAATATCCATTTTTAGTTTATAGCCATTTTAATTTGATTCTAACTCAATTCATATTTAATTCCGTTCCATTTTAAATTTAATTACAATCAATTCAATTACATTCCATTCATTTTCACATACATCACATTCAAATCTATTTTTATTTAAACTCGGAACCATTTCGTGCTATTGTTATTCATTGGCCATTTAACAAATTTACTTGAAGCCAAGCTTCTATTAAAAATTAACTTATGTTATTTATTTCAATCATTTTACCAACAACATAAGTTCATTTCTATTTGCAAACAAATTTCATTTCCGATTTTGGATTAATTCTCATTCAATAAATTTCATTTCAATTTTAGATTGATTCTTCTTCAATCAAATTCTATCTCATTCGCTAATTAAATTAATTTATTAATTCATTTACTTCTCTTCAAATCTTAATCCTATATTCGAATTCATTCTCGAATTTATTAAAATAATCCAGGCTATACTCAATTTTTCCCGAATTCTTTCAAAATGATTCTCAAGGTTATATTCAATTTATTTATACTCAAAAGTTGAATTTATTTGTAACTCAAGCCATTTCCATTTCAATCCAGTTTTATTTTATTCGACCATGCTTCCAATTATATTTAATCCACTCACAATTTAAGTCGAATGTTATGTTTAACCCAAGTTTCTTTTAAAAATCCATTTTGAACTAATAATCCAATTTTATTCAACCAAGTTATATTCCATTAACATATTTAATTAACTAATTTATTTAGCTAATTTAATTCACTTCTAATTCATAATTCAATATATGATTTTTATTTCAAAAATTACTTCATTACATTTTTCTTGAGCTTAACTCATTTTTTTATAATTCAAGTTTTGATTTTTGTTTCTCCACCACCTTACCAAACCATTTTTATTTTTTTGTTTTCTATTCCACTTTCAATTTTTTAATTAACTTAACTTATGTTAAACTTAAACTTCATATCATTTTCTTTTACCATTAAATTTATTTAGTAAGAATTAAATTTCATACTATATCATTTATAACTCAATTCAATTTTATTTTCAGTTCAATTCAAATTCGACCCAATTTTATTTAACTCTACTTATTAAATCTTATTCATTTTAACTTACTTAAGTCAATTTCCATATTTTACTTTCCTTATTTAGAACCATTCTTCGTCTATAAGTTTATAACTTATTTCCTGATGATCTCTAAATTATTAAATAAGGATTCCAGAATTCAAACACCCGATATTTATTTTAAATCACTTTGAAATCAATTATATATATAACCCTTTGTTTCAACAAACCATTCCATTGGAATTTTTAAAATTCTCTTGGTTCCATTCCAAATAATTTCCCTTCAGAACTTTCAAATAAACTTGTTTTTCCTCAAAACAATCCAAAACAACAACCATGGCCGCAATCCATCACTTAGCAACTCGAAATGAACACCCATGATGTCGCGATCATCACCAAAATTATTTTCCAGTGACCAAAGCGATTTCAGTGCTATAACATCTTCAAAATCCATTTAAAACCGATTTTCTATTCGAAATCCTTTCAAAAATAATATTACTATTATTCATTTCAAGCACTTTGGAAAATATTTCCAAAAATTTTCAAGATTTAAATTTTCAAATTCTGGGTTGAATTCATTTTAGTTTTATTCATTTATAATTCATTCGTATACCATTTTAAATTTTGGGTTTTAATAAATCATTTCCAATTTTATAATCTTGTTATGATTATGTAATAATAACCAAACATATTATTATAATAATTTTCAAAAAATTATCTCTTTTATATAAAAATATAATTTGGGTAAAATTATTTCACTTATCCGCTTCAAGACCATACCGTGTCAGTTTATCGCTTTCAAGTGTTTAGAAACTCCTATCGGTTAGTAGCGTCCCACTGTTCGACAAGAATTTATATACTACTCAACCAATAAGTTAACACAATATAAACCCGTTTTATATTCACTAAATAATATACCCTTATATATATTAATATGCTCAAACTCATTCAGAGTACTACTGACTCAATATCTAATGTGTAATCCCCACCAGAGCCAAGGTTCCTGCTTAACCTTCAGCTCTGATACCAAATGTAAAGGCCCGCAAATCCCTACCACTATGAGTCGACAATATTCCACAACAGCTCCACTCAAATTGGATGGAAATATAAATCTTTAAGGTAAAAAGAAGAAAGGTAGAAGAAAATAGACAACAACAACGTAGAATTTCACAATCGCAGCGGAACAAAATATAATATATAATAACAGACTTTGTACAAAAGAATTTGTAACAGTTTATATATTTACAATCATCATAGTGCAACAATCGATACATCAAACTGGACAGTTATATAACTTGTCCTTACATAGCGGAATAAAAGTCAAGTACGAAAATACGTCTGAAACTCCTCCAACTAGCCTCCTGAGCTTCATAGCATTTAACCTGAATCTGTAATACTCGATCTGACTCGAGCATTAAAATAAATTAACACCCGGGTTAGTCTAAAAAACCAGCGTGAGAAAAACACACTTAATTTTAATTATTTGAGTTATCAAAATCCTTTGAAAAGAAAAAGGTATCTCGTAAGACCGCATCACATATAAGCATGATGGGTTTTTACCATATGATAACCAAAACATCTTTATAGAAAATCCAGTGATATTGTAATGGTGTCTAAATACAAATACTTATTCAAATAGCTAAGTTTGTTATATTAATTAAATTTCAGCATATTAGGCTCTACAAACAAAACCGTAAGCTCGTATTGGAGAATGGATTCCAACAAATGATTGGGCCACTAGGGTAACGCCCATCACAGTACACCTCCAGAACAATGTACCAAAGACCTTGCTGGGATCCCCTGCTACACAAGACCAGCCTACCCCTGACCTGGATCGACCGAATATTTATCACCCTAGGTGTTCCCACCCTTACTAGTGAGCGTTACTTCCATGCACAACCATATCCATAAATATTAGGTATCTGAGAACATCTAGAAAGGTGAAAACATACCTTTATTGGGTGTGACCCACTTAGCCTTGCTGCATCTCCCCTGTTTTAGTCACTCTCGGTTGATGAGGTTCGAGGCTAAGCATTACCTTTCAAGAAACAATTTTACCTAGAATGCACATCGTCCTCCAATAACGATGTTTTGATAGCATTCGTGCATACAAATTATCTTGGTTCTGGACAAACCGAATCATCGTCTTCATCATCTTCACTGTATTTATTCATTACGTTCAAACCGGATCGAAGTAGTTTTCGAATAATTAAATCCGATTTCGGTCTCTTCGAAACGATTAACGAAAATTAGCCAATATTGATAGTCGGTTATTTAACTATCAATAAAATATCTATAAGCAGTCATTAGGCCAAATTTTATATATCTCCAAAATATTTATTCCGAAACATCTTCACCCAGATGTATATATTCAATCTCTTCAATATTCTATATTTGAAAACAAATTACAACACTTAAATCCATAACACGATATTCCACTATTTCAATACTTAGAAATATTTTCCAACTTCCATTTTATAACACTTAGAAATTACTTCTATTCCAAATCATTTCTGTAACAACCCGCATATTTATCGATTTTATATTTAAATATTTTATCGTTCGTCGGTTTTTGGTCCGAAAAGCTACTTTTTGCAAACAGTCGAATTGAGACTCGAGACCATCCCCACTGAGTTCAAAACGCCGTTTGCGATCTTTTTAAGTGTAAACTTTGATATGTTTGGAGTTAGTGGAATTTTGCTACTTTTTTCACTTAGGGCTTTGGTTTGGACTGAGCCCATTAACCCCACTTAACTTAGTTCCAACCCTCTCCTCTTCATTACTTCATTTCATATTCCTAACACTTTAAGCTTTAAGCAACAATGGTGGAAGAGAGTGGAAATTAGAAATTCCAAGCCCTAGTTTCATTGCAAATCCAAGATCTAGCTCCAAATTCTAAGAGAACCCATTGGTAAGCATCCTCTTCTTCTTCTCCAAATCATTCTCCTTTCAATTTCAGAAATTTCCTAAACCTAATTTAGGAAATGTTTCTCTTTTAAGCTTAGATTGAAGCTTCTTGAGTTGTTATTGAAGAGGAATTGATCTTAGCTTGTTTTTAAAGCTTCTCCTTCATTTGTTTGGGTTCAAAGGTGAGATTTTTATCTCACATATTAGTCTATATTTATCTTAGATTGTTAGGTATGAATTCCCAACACTTATTCTTGTGCAATTGCTTTTGGTTTGGATTGATTTGGTGAATATTCCAACTTTTAGTGTTTTGGGTTCAATTCTTTAAAAATCATAACTTTGATGTTTTGAACATGTTTTTGGTGATGCATCGAGGAGCATATAGGGTCGGGTAGTCGATTGGCATAAACCCTTAGCGCCGTTGCTCGTGCGATTGCATTTTGGTCGAGATTTGCACCTCATTTGAAATAGGGTAGGAAGTGCAGAATACAGGATTCGGCCGACCGAGCCCCTGGGCTGGCCGACCGACCTTTAGTCCGGGCACTTCCTGCCTCTGTTTTGGAAGTGCTGGTTTCAGGCTCCGGCCGACCGAGCTCAGGGTCCGGTCGATCGACCTGCTACCCGAGCACTTCCAACTTTGGTTCAGTCGACCGAGCTCTGTAGCCGGCCGACCGACCTGATGATATTTTGCCTATTTGCCTATTTTCTTGAGAATTCCAACTTCAATCGATTCGTGTTGATTCCCTTTTGTTATTATCACTTATTATCGACTTTGATGACATTTTCTTCGTGATTTATGGGAATATCCACTTTGATGGATTCAGTATCAATTTCTTGGATTTTATTCACTTCTTCGAATGTGAATTTTTATGAATTGATTGTTTCTACAATCACTTCTATGATTTGTCACTTAAAAACATAAAGGTTTTCTATACTAGTAGTAAATATCAAAACTCTTTCTTCAATTGATTTCAACACTATTTTATTACAAAGCTCGTTTTCTCAAACCGATTTCCAATCTATTAGTATATACAAACCTTTACCTCACTCGTATGAGAAATCTAATTAAACGACTTAGTAAAACAAGTGGTATGAAACGCTTGCGTTTACTTCGTTGGTTAATTCTTGGACTTATTCGATTGAATCTCTTGTGACAATTTTCTAGTGGAGATCTAAAGTTTGTTCGTAAATATTTAAGTTAAGCAAGTGGTTATGGGACATGAAGCTAAGCTCATATATTTACTAGCTTACTGTAATCGACACTTCTCTTTGATCATGACGATCATTTTATGTTTTAGACTAGCATTGTGCAATGTCTTTTTGATTTGGTTCATCGGAGTCCCGCTGTACGACGTCGTTGTTCCCTTTGATTGTGTTTTGGTTCATCGGATGTCACGCTGTACGACGTCGTTGTTACCTTTGATTGTGATTTGGTTCATCGGATGTCACGCTGTACGACGTCGTTGTTCCCTTTGATTATGTTTTGGTTCATCGGATGTCATGCTGTACGACGTCGTTGTTCCCTTTGATTGTGATTTGGTTCATCGAATGTCACGCTTCGTTGTTCCCTTTGATTGTTTTTTGGTTCTTCAGATGTCACGCTGTACGATGTCGTTGTTCCCTTTTATTGTGTTTCTGGATCGTCGGACGTCACGCTGATTTCTGGATTTCTTATGTTGAATTCTGGAATTTATGTTTCACCAACTTTTACGATTGACATTGATATATATGTCATTTATTGTGGCTTGGTGAATGAAATTAGGAGTATGACATTCCTTTTTATCTTTGAGAAGATCTTTGCGATATTGATTAATCTCTTATTGATTTTCCAATTATTTATTTATCACAGCTTGACATTGTGATTATTATACGTTTAGTCATATCTCTTATTCTATATCATTTCTTCTGATATTTATAGCTACACTGATCCGTTTATTATTTTCTTCTTAAATAATACTCGGGTCAGAACGAGATGTTACAGGTGCTTCTGCTTGACTTCTCTTCTGGGGTTATCATATGATCTTTTGGCTAACTACTTAGATTAGTAGTTTATTTTGTTGTATACACTTGAGATATGGACTCATAGATGTATTCTTTCGTATAGCACGTGTTGCTATTCTTTTGTATTATTGTGGACCTTTTTGACCACTACTCTGATATACACTTTCATGTGTTAGTTATATATTCATATCTTCTTCCGCCTTTGTGATATGAATTATCTGTGACTGATTTGTGTTATGCTTATTTCTATATTTGTTTTCGAAGATTATTATAGCCACTGTGTAGTAGATTTGTGTTTGTATCGGTATGTTGGATTTCCTCTTGAAATAAAATGCATGTTATACTATCTGACATATCGGTGCTCGCGCAAAGCAATTACACGGATGGTCGCTCCTCAACAGCCTTATTCTCCGTGCTAGTTGACAGCATTACACCGTAGTCTTCTTGGCTAGCGTGGGTATTGAGGTGGGGCGTCACAGCTTGGTATCAGATCCAAACTTCGGAACAATGTAGAATAATCTAGCAAGGATCACGGCCTAAGTCCATCTTAGGAGTCGTGCTTTAGGATTTAATTCGAGTCTTCGTACCGATTCATCCGATTTTCTTTATGATTCCTTGTTTTATCAATCAAGCTTGATTGAAACTTATTTTGAGAATAACTTTTTCCTCTTCTTTCTTTCTTTCTTAAAGAAGAGAAATGGTTATACCTGGCAGTCCCAGCGCCGGTCAATCTAGTGCTACTCCCCTTGATGGAGTATTCATGTCTGCTCGACAACTTTTGGATCTTGTAAAGAATCAAGAGTTTATCTATGCTTTGAGTAAGAACCCCGAAATGGTTCTACCTTTGAAACTTGAAGTTTCTTTCAATCAGCTTGTGGATGTTACTCTTCTTCATGGAGAGGTTGGTAAAGTAAGTGTTTGTGATATTGGGACTTCCAAGAAGAGGCATATTAAGTTCGAAAGTCCTAATCCTAACAAGAGGGCGAAGCAAGAGACTTCTATAGCAAATACTCCTATCCCTAATCGCGGAGAATGCTAAAATTGTGGCTCTAGGGACCACTATATAAATAGGTGTCCAAGGCCTATTTATTGCCGCTATTGCAAAAGTGCGGATCATTATATATCTTCGTGTCCCAAGCGTCAAAGCAAGAGAGAAGGAAAGCTGCAAGTCCCTAGAAACTCTTCTCTTAGTCAAGGTATTTTACATTCAATCCTTGATGGCGTTATTTTATTTCGTGATCTTCTTATTCGAGTTCTTTTTGACATGGGTTCCATCTCACTATTTTATATCAAAAGAACTTGATGATTCTTTTTCTTTGAAAATATTTTGGGCTTGACGACTTCTTTGAGAGTTGCGAATCCGAATGGTAATCCTCAACACTCAATTTTCTTTTTATTGATGTCGAAATTATTTTATGTGATTTTTCTTTCCGAGCCGATATTTTTACTTAGGCTTCGGAATTGATTTTTGTAAGGATTGGCTTAATCGTTGTGAGGCCCATATCCTATTTTCCGTGTGGACTATTCATCTTCGACATTTTCTATCTATTAAGCAGATTTCTATTTTTCTTGTGATTCCGATTTCAAATTTTTGAAGGCATCATTTTATTCTTTAAGCCCTCAAGATGAGAAAAGTGTTATTTCTCTTATCTATAATTTGTGAAACTTTTCCGGTATTTTTGAGTTTGTCTTAGGACTGTCACCTAAGCAATCTTTTGAGTAGTGTTAAGGTCTTTTTAGTTCGACCTTGCCACCGATTTTCATTTTCTACGAGTTGCGGGAGTTAGCATTCCACTTACCGCATTCCGCACTCGTTATGATTCTATGAATGAATTATTATGTCATTCAGTTTGCCCATCTTGTTTCATCCATATTATAAATCAAGTATTCTACGAATATCTCGATGACTCCATCTTTGTATTTATTGATTTTGGATGAAAATTGAAATTTAAAATTTTGCAAATCTTTTTCATAAGATTTATTTATAAGTACAATTTGATTTGCTCTTAAACAAGCAAAGAATATTCTTACAGGTTTTTAAGAAACATGTTTACTATATAGAAGATGATTTTGTGATTGTATTTCCCATTTAGTGTGTTAAGAATTCTGGTCGATGCGCTTGATCAACGTTATCGATAAGAATCTCCTAAACGCTTTGATGAGACAATCAGACACGATATATTGACTTGTAAAATGTAAATTTTTCTAGAAATATTTTTACATTGAGATAATTGTGATTTTGAAAGTTTTAGCTTTTCGGGAAAGAAAATTATTTAAAAGAAGTTCTTTCTTTTCGATACTCTTATTCTTGTGATTCCTGAAGGGGAACCAAGACTTTTCCATTTGTACCGATACTAGTCGTATTGGTTTGGATGCCATTCTCTTGCAGAAGATAACGTGCTATCACTTGTGCTTCTAAATCATTATAGCTTATCGAGACTAGATATGCCACTCATGATCTAGTGCTCGCGGCTATTGTTTTTACTTTTGGAATTTGGCATCATCATATTTGGATGAGAAATTTGTTCTCTACCTCGATCATAAATCTTTGGAATATTTATTTTCTCATAAGGAACTTCATGTCGACTCGAGTTTCTGGCATCTTATGATCTTGATATTCTTTTTATTCCCGGAAGGGAAATCGTGTTGCCAATGCGCTTTGTCGTAAGCAACAAGTGGTTGATTCTTTGATGATGTCTGAATGGAATTATCTTTTTATTAAGTTCATCGGACGTTTCGATATACTTCGTTTTATTGAGCTTTATCTCATTCCTTTTATGGATTTGCGTCTGATGTTCTTTTATTGTGTTCGGTTCATCGGATGTATTGTGATCATACTACATCGATGTTCCGTCTTATCTGGATCAATGGATGTACCATTATTTTACTACATCGTTGTTCCGGTTTATCGGTTCATTGGACGTATCATTTCTGTACTACGTCGGTGTTTCGAAATTATTCGGGCTTTGGTTCATTGGGCATACCATTTTTGTACTACACTGATGTCTCAAATTATTCGAGTTTCTAGTTTCTCGGGCGTACCGTTTCTGTACTACGCCGTTGCACTGGCTCAATTTTCTGCTACTCTTGACGTTTTCTGTGTCTTTTAACTATGGAAATGCTTTTTTCCTATTTTTATTCTCGAGCTGGTGTTATTGATGAAATTGAAGTCTCACCGGTTTTGACTTATGAGCAACATTCCATTCGCATCATTACTTCGGAGGTTGAGCGCCTTCGGAATAAAGATGTTCTTCTTGGGATAGTTCAATGGTTCTCAAATCCTATGGATTGCTCTTGGGAATCTAGAGAATTCATCGAGCGATCCCGTTCGTGCTAACTCTTTCGTGCTCTTTATGGTGAACTTCTTATTTCAATTTTCTTTTATGTTGATATGCTTTTATGGTTGTTACTCTTTATTTTCTTCTTAAGTATTGCGAGGGCGCAATTTCTTTAAGGAGGGGAGTCGGTAACAACCCGCATATTTATCGATTTTATATTTAAATATTTTATCGTTCGTCGGATTTTGGTCCGAAAAACTACTTTTTGCAAACAGTCGAATTGAGACTCGAGACCACCCCCATTGAGTTCAAAACGCCATTTGCGATCTTTTTAAGTGTAAACTTTGATATGTTTGGAGTTAGTGGAATTTTGCTACTTTTTTCACTTAGGGCTTTGGTTTGGACTGAGCCCATTAACCCCACTTAACTCAGTCCAACCCTCTCCTCTTCATTACTTCATTTCATATTCCTAACACTTTAAGCTTTAAGCAACAATGGTGGAAGAGAGTGGAAAGTAGAAATTCCAAGCCCTAGTTTCATTGCAAATCCAAGATCTAGCTCCAAATTCTAAGAGAACCCATTGGTAAGCATCCTCTTCTTCTTCTCCAACTCATTCTCCTTTCAATTTCAGAAATTTCCTAAACCTAATTTAGGAAATGTTTCTCTTTTAAGCTTAGATTGAAGCTTCTTGAGTTGTTATTGAAGAAGAATTGATCTTAGCTTGTTTTTAAAGCTTCTCCTTCATTTGTTTGGGTTCAAAGGTGAGATTTTTATCTCACATCTTAGTCTATATTTATCTTAGATTATTAGGTATGAATTCCTAACACTTATTCTTGTGCAATTGCTTTTGGTTTGGATTGATTTAGTGAATATTCCAACTTTTAGTGTTTTGGGTTCAATTCTTTAAAAATCATAACTTTGATGTTTTGAACATGTTTTTGGTGATGCATCGAGGAGCATATAGGGTCGGGTAGTCGATTGGCATAAACCCTTAGCGCCGTTGCTCGTGCGATTGCAATTTGGTCGAGATTTGCACCTCATTTGAAATAGGGTAGGAAGTGCAGAATACAGGATTCGGCCGACCGAGCCCCTGAGCCGGCCGACCGACCTGTAGTCCGGGAACTTCCTGCCTCTGTTTTGGAAGTGCTGGTTTTAGGCTCCGGCCGACCGAGCTCAGGGTCCGGTCGACCGACCTGCTACCCGAGCACTTCCATCTTTGGTTCAGTCGATCGAGCTCTGTAGCCGGCCGATCGACCTGATGATATTTTGCCTATTTGCCTATTTGCTTGAGAATTCCAACTTCAATCGATTCGTGTTGATTCCCTTTTGTTATTATAACTTATTATCGACTTTGATGACATTTTCTTCGTGATTTATGGGAATATCCACTTTGATTGATTCAGTATCGATTTCTTGGATTTTATTCACTTCTTCGAATGTGAATTTTTATGAATTGGTTGTTTCTACAATCACTTCTATGATTTGTCACTTAAAAACATAAAGGTTTTCTATCCTAATAGTAAATATCAAAACTCTTTCTTCAATTGATTTCAACACTATTTTATTACAAAGCTCGTTTTCTCAAACCGATTTCCAATCTATTAGTATATACAAACATTTACCTCACTCGTATGAGAAATCTAATTAAACGACTTAGTAAAACAAGTGGTATGAAACGCTTGCGTTTACTTCGTTGGTTAATTCTTGGACTTATTCGATTGAATCTCTTGTGACAATTTTCTAGTGGAGATCTACAGTTTGTTTGTAAATATTTAAGTTAAGCAAGTGGTTATGGGACATGAAGCTAAGCTCATATATTTACTAGCTTACTGTAATCGACACTTCTCTTTGATCATGACGATAATTTTATGTTTTAGACTAGCATTGTGCAATGTCATTTTGATTTAGTTCATCGGATGTCACTATGTACGACGTCGTTGTTCCCTTTGATTGTGTTTTGGTTCATCGGATGTCACGATGTACGACGTCGTTGTTCCCTTTGATTGTGTTTTGGTTCATCGGATGTCACGCTGTACGACGTCGTTGTTCCCTTTGATTGTGATTTGGTTCATCGGATGTCACGCTGTACGACGTCGTTGTTTCCTTTGATTGTGATTTGGTTCATCGGATGTCACGCTGTACGACGTCGTTGTTCCCTTTGATTGTGGTTTGGTTCATCGGATGTCACGCTGTACGATGTCGTTGTTCCCTTTGATTGTGATTTGGTTCATCGGATGTCACGCTGTACGACGCCGTTGTTCCCTTTGATTGTGTTTTGGTTCTTCGGATGTCACGCTGTACGACATCGTTGTTTCCTTTTATTGTGTTTCTGGATCATCGGACGTCACGCTGTACGACGTCGATGCTCCAAATTATTTGATTTCTGGATTTCTTATGTTGAATTCTGGAATTTATGTTCCACCAACTTTTACGATTGGCATTGATATATATGTCATTTATTGTGGCTTGGTGAATGAAATTAGGAGTATGCCATTCCTTTTTATCTTTGAGAAGATCTTTGCGATATTGATTAATCTCTTATTGATTTTCCAATTATTTATTTATCACATCTTGGCATTGTGATTATTATACGTTTAGTCATATCTCTTATTCTATATCATTTCTTCTAATATTTATAGCTAGACTGATCCGTTTATTATTTTCTTCTTAAATAATACTCGGGTCAGACCGAGATGTTACAGGTGCTTCTGCTTGACTTCTCTTCTGGGGTTATCATATGATCTTTTGGCTAACTACTTAGATTAGTAGTTTATTTTTTTGTATACACTTGAGATATGGACTCATAGATGTATTCTTTTGTATAGCACGTGTTGCTATTCTTTTGTATTATTGTGGACCTTTTGACCACTACTCTGATATACACTTTCATGTGTTAGTTATATATTCGTATCTTCTTCCGCCTTTGTGATATGAATTATCTGTGACTGATTTATGTTATGCTTATTTCTATATTTGTTTCCGAAGATTATTATAGCCACTGTGTAGTAGCTTTGTGTTTGTATCGGTATGTCGGATTTCTTCTTGAAATAAAATGCATGTTATACTATCTGACATATCGGTGCTCGCGCAAAGCAATTACACGGATGGTCGCTCCTCAACAGTCTTATTCTTCATGCTAGTTGACAGCATTACACCGTAGTGTTCTTGGCTAGCGCGGGTATTGAGGTGGGGCGTCACAATTTCCAACTAATTTTTTTTCTAAAACCTTCCTTTCCATACTCAGGAAAATATTTATACGTATAATTTCCCAAAATCATTTTAATATTAACTTGAAAATATTTCATATTTATCTCATAGTATCCGAATTTTTTTAATAAATTCTTCTTACGATTCCCAAACCGATTATACTTATTTATAATCCCAACCAACCATTTTAACTCATTTACATGAATTTAAAATCTTCCTAAATTTATCACATATAGACATTTGAAATTCTCTTAAGTCTCTAACATTCCATTTATATGATATATCTACTAAAAATCTCATCCTCTAATAAACCTGGCTACACATTTCAAGAGAACTTATAAATAAATTTACCATTACTTCATATATATATATAACGAGCATTGTCTTAAAAGAATTGTAGTTTATTTAAAATATATTTAAGTTATTATTTAAAGTGTTCAAACACTTTTATAACATCTATAACTCATTTTTAGGTGAACAAGTAAATTTCCAAAGCTGAAT
Source organism: Allium cepa (assembly GCA_030765085.1). NCBI lineage: Eukaryota > Viridiplantae > Streptophyta > Magnoliopsida > Asparagales > Amaryllidaceae > Allium > Allium cepa. The sequence continues at coordinate 98,133,038 of CM060942.1, read as the reverse complement.
TTAAAAGTTAGAATTTATTAAATAAATACTTAACATTTGAAAATCTACTTACCGAAGTATTTCAATCTCAACTAGTTTAAAATTCCATAGTTTCAAAATAATAAAATTTTCCTTTTAAAAACAAACCCACTTCTTAAAATTAACGATATATTCTTGAAATCTCAATAACATATTCAATTTATAACTTCCTCTCGATTACACAACATATCGATTTATCTTTGCTTCCCTAACCATTTCCATTTCAAAAATAAAATCTACTATTTTTCTCAAAACTGTTTCTATATTCTAGCATAAATTCATCCTATAAATTTATATTCCAATTATTATCTGATATCGAATTCCTTTATTTATGAATATCGTTATCAATTTTATAACCTCTTTTTATTTTACCTGTTTATAAAACGAATCTTATTTATAAAATATGTTATATACATTCATTTCTTATAAATTTCTTTTACACTTTCAATCTATTTTCAATATTGATTTTGACCACTTTTTATATTTCCAGAATATCATTTGTAAATTCTCTTATATAATTCATTTTAAAAATCTCCATTTATTTATCCGCAATAGTTAATTATAGCCAAATCAATTATGTTTTTTTAATTCAGTTTCTTTAAAATAACTCCAATTCTATGTATATATATAATCAAATTCCCTTCAATTCCATAAATTTTAAAAATATATTTATAGTTATAATAATTATCAAAATTCAAGCCAGTGCTACAATGACATACAATAATTCCAATCACTACAATAATCAATAATAGATTATCCTATACAGATCATATATCACTATATAAGAAAAATAAACAATAAATTTGAGGAATCCAGTTGGATCCCTCCAAGTTATTTCCCTGCAACCACAGATTTTAAGACAATATAAAAAATATCAATCCCACTTCGAGGGGGATATCGCGGTATATAAGGTCATCCACTATTATACAGGACGTATAGGGTCTCATTCGCTATAATGTGTGGGAATATCACTCCAAGTATTACTATATATACTACTATATATGATATATCACTCAACAGATGATAATTATTAAATCACCTAGGCATTCAATAATTAATTTTTTACTATTTTTAAAATTTAACCGATAATCCAAATGAGTGAGAATTTTCTCACCTTGATTTCTATTTGCCGAACACCCATAATTTTGACTTTCTAAAATTCAAACTGGCTTTGAAAAATCCCAAATTAATTTTGTTGCATGGATTTCCCATCTACGAGTGCAAAGACATTTATTTTTTATCTTATGTCGTTTCGAATCCAATGCCATTGATTGGTAAATCTATAGGTTATTGGAATTTTAAATTTGTATTTTAACAACTAGTTAACAAAATTTCTAGCTGGATAAAAATAGAATTCATATACCCTCATCTTCGCTACTGTTGACATCGCCCATCGCCCTTGGCATGGCCAACGACCGTCGCTTGTCAACCAGAAGCAACTCACACTTGGCTCCTCCCTACAATCGAATCCCTTTCATCCCACGCGAACAAACTCGTGACTTCCACTGCTGAGAACCATCACCCTACCTTCGAATTGCCAGTTCGTCGCCTCGAGCTAGGAAAAATCACGACACCCTAGCTCTCGCGTACAAGCAGCATTAGGCGCTGTAAACCCTAAATCATGTGCGTTCTTCCCTTTGCTTGCGATTTGCTTCGATCGTGCCTCATGCTCCATTATATAGGCGTGCTCTTCCCTACAGTCGAATCCACGAGCGAGGGGAACAAGCCAAGCTCGATTGAATAGAAGAAGAACGCATGCCTTATATATATAAATTATATAGGAACGAGATCTCGTTCTCGTTTCACATTTATTTTTTTAAATGCGATTGAGTTTGTTTCTGATGGGAGAAAGGTAGGTACGAGATGATTTAAAATAAAGGGTTGTGTATTGGGATGGTGGCATGTTATAGAAGGTAAAGGACTTTTAATTTGATTTCTATATAATTTTATTTAATTATAAAATATCTCATTATAGCAACTTAAAATTTTGATCTTCTATCGAGGCATGCCACTAGGCATTTAGCATGGTGTACCTCTATTCGTAATGCAATGAAAAATGTTTTGAGTCCTAATTCGATCGTATGGAGAAGATAGCTTTTTGGACCTAATTATTATATTAAATTTCGATATTAATTCCAGCGCGATTATATTTCGTACGGCTAAACGATAACCCCGAAAGCTACGAAATTTGGAATCTAATAATAATACAATGTTACAGATTCAACGGAACTGGTTTCGTCGAATTCTAAGACTGTGCCCTAAATTGTTATTTTTTAAATGTCAATTTAAACAAAATATTTTTAAAATTGAACAGATCACTTTTAAATTCAATTTTAAAATTGTTATTATCTTTATTATTACCAATATGAATTGTACAAGCCTTTAAGTAATTTTTATCGGGCTTAAAACTCAAGATACAATAATTTAACCAATACTCTATTATTAAATTCAAAATTTAATTTATCCAATAAATTGCTATATTTTAAATTCTAAATTTATTTCATAGATAAAAATTCAAATTTCCGTATTCAAAATCAATTTATAATTCAAATTCAATATTTAAAACTATTTAAATATTTCAGATCAAACGATGAAAATCTGGGTCGTTATAGTACGTATATCGTGATTTTTGATGTGTTTGACCCTTGAATCACGAGGGTAGTTTATAATAATTACATTATTTCATAAGTCGATATCACCCAATTTAATGTTGTCCTCTACCACATATATGTTAATAAATTACTTGCATACTCCTTGGTTGTTGAGTAAACTCAAGGTAAGGATGTTATATGCAGTATTATTGATATATTAAATAGATGAGGTAAGATAACTATATGTATTTGTTGAGCAAACTCAAGGTACATATACTATACTTATGCCATCAATATATGGTAGATACAAGTGAATAATTTCATTTTGATTTGTTGAGAAAAGTCAAGGTCAATATGAAATTAGGACAAGGTTTCAAGGGTTAGGAGTTGTATCGATACAACCGATAAAAGGTTATCCAATGTTCGTGGAGCTATGACTTGTTGAGCAAACTCAACATCAGAATTCCTAGATGAAAAAGTCCTAACACCTACTAGTGAAGTCATAAGACTTCTATGTTTTGACTTAAGGTTTAGCGAAACATAAATGACTAGTGGGAGCTTTTTAGTCAAATGAAACATAATGTTTAACCTTACTAATATTATAAAAACATCTATTATGTTTTATCATAGTAATCTATGTAACGCCCCGCCTTTTCGTACGCTTTAAATCGACGATAAACCACACACGTCAGACTTAAATCATTCAAAAGGGCGGATCGTTATGGGGTAAATAAGAAAAAGCAGTGAAAGAAAAATGGAATCTTGCAACGGAACGATAAAATATAATAATCAAATATACAGTTCATGAAGCTGTTTTTCAAATTATTTGATTTTACTTATACAATATATATTAGAGTTACACATACCGGAAAATAATCAATAACAATGCAGCGGAACAATGTGAATGTAGTGGAATAATATAATAGGTAATAGTAATAAAATCTTCGCCTTCGTCCTCCAGAATAAAATCTTCAAATCCTGAAATGCTCGGACTAACCCGAGCGAATTGAAAAGACAAAACACTCGAGTCAGAACTAAAAGATCTTATGTAAGTTAAATCAACGGTAAATAAATATGATTGTAAACGGCGTCGGAGATGTTTACGGGATTTGACATCTCCTATCCAATGTCTAACGTGAGTGCAGTCACTCAAAAGATGCTTGGGATTCACATCTCCTAAGGATCCGTTAAACTATTTACTATGTAGTAATATGCATTATTGTAATAATGTCTAAAGAAAGTATAATATACTGAAATTAGCGTTAAGGGGTTACCCATATGGCCCTTAACACACTTTTATATTCCCATAGTCTATACAGTGCTGTAATCTCCCCCGTACTGGGCGTCGTCAGAGGGCACCCCATAGGTATGGTACAAAACAAAATCGTATAAGGCGCGCTAGGGTAGGTAACACGACACAACTAGGCAATGCCAGGGTAGATATACCAATTGCTATCCGGGCGGGTGGTAACGCATAGCCGCAGCTACCGCCCACCTAGAGCCATACCCCAAATAAAAAAAATAAAAAGTGGCCACCGAATCAATCCAAAAGTCAAAGTATAATATCGAAGGGATGTGTCCGATCAAAGATGCTACCTCATTGGCCCGAGAATCGCTCCTGTTTTAGCCACCTTATGCCAACTCACGGAAGTCGGGTCCACGTATTTACCTCAAAGGAAACGCCACCACCATCCTACTTCACTCTGAAATCTCCACCGCGTATACGGTTGTTAAAGTGGTTTTCGGAGTTGGCAGAGAGTATGACGACTTTCGATCCCGGTCGCTTTAATAACCCAACGTTATTATAACACTGTCACGACCCGAAATTCAACGTTCGAAAATTGACGTCAAATACCTCACTTGTACTCGACCGTCAATGATTCAAACATCGAACTCCAGTCGGATGGAGCTTATAACAACATTAGATGAACATATAACAACGGAAATAAAATGAAAAACATGCATCATATCACAGATACAACACCATGATAATATCTGTTACAACATCAGAGTACATAATACATGAATAACATCTCCAAATAGAATGACATAATAGAACAACTACATATCATATGCCAAAAGTCTTCAAAAAGATAGAGAATGATAGTGAACACCAACTAAGCACCTCGAGACCCAAAAGCTTCCAAAATGTCTCTAAGGTATGAGCCTCCAAAAACCACAAATCTCCAAACCAAAATACTCCAAAATGTAGCTAGAGCCAAAATACAGAAAACCTGCTACTAGGCTGCCCGTGTAGAAATGGTGGGCACCCAGAGTTTAGAAAGGAAAAAATAAACTCCGGGTCAGTCATGGGACTGGTATGAGTAAACAAAGATAATTGCTTTCAAATAAAACAGATTTTATACAAGAAAAATCGGTATGCTTTTGGAAAATGAAACTACCATAAGACCTCCCGCCACACACACAATGCAATCGCAGAATTGGAGGAGATTTCTTCTTATGATAGTCAAATATGCTTGATACGGGAAAATTCTTTGATATTATTACTAGTGCATAGTGTAGAAAGCCATTTCGAAAGTAGAATATCAATCCTAGCCGGCATAGACATTCCGAACTATGCCTACTATAGCTACCATCTAAATAGTGGTGACCACCATAAGTAAATGGCAGGTAATACAATTAAAACCGTACGGGGTTCGTATTGGGAATTGGATTTCCAACAAATGGTCAGGCTAAGGAACTTCCTATGCCACATGGGTACGCCTCTGGCGGGACGCCCCGAGAACCTACCCGGCTCTCTGCCAACACAAGGCCGGGTTACCTCTGTAACTAGGTAACTACTACTCGAGTATGCCACTCCCCGGTCCTTTGGGACCTTTATCCGAGGGCCCTCCATCACAAAGCAACAACCACACAGAATAATGAGATTGAAGCAACCACATAGGTAAGCATCTGGGCTCCATACCATGACACTACCTTTTTCCAGAAGGAAATGGCATACCCTAAAGGGCGCGACCCTCATAACCTTGCCGCATCTTTCCTGTTTCGACCATTTCCAGGGTGTGAGGTCCGATGAGGTCTCGTCCACAAAGCTACGCTTTACACGAAAGCCATGATTTGATCACAAATGATCAACAAATGATCATCACTATACAGCAGCACTTAGTATGCCACACTACCAAACTGGGAGTATATTGCTGATAACCTTCAACTACATAACCTCTGAGCTCGTACGTCTTAGAGAAGGGTGTTAAGCTAAGAGAATAAATTCTCCGCCACCAACAGATATGTATTTGAAAGAAATCGGCTTTATATCTCAAAGTGTAGTGTCAGACACACGACCATACAAGTCTGTTCTGGGTTCGAACAGAACCGAAGGCACTTCGTCCAATAAAGGAAGAAGCCCTTGCAAATCCGGGAGTCCACAATCCCGATCGGACTTCCCATCACTTAGGAAATCCATATACTGGAGAAACTCGGTGCAGAGACAATCGTTAGGTTATCCTATCGTTTTCGAAGACACCCGGTCTTCACCGCCGAGCTTCAAATGCAATCCATTCGTCGAATCACTATTCGGAATGGGTTATATGACACAAAGGTCCTCTCCCGGCTAATCCGAATAGTGAGCGCTCAAATTTAAAACATGTGGGTGTATCAATCACAAAGTTTCACATTCAGGGTTCGATGTGGGTTTCGGATAACAAACTGAAATCCGACTCCCTGTCGCATCGAAGTTTAAATGCCGTTTTACGGGCAAAAAGGGATTCACAAACATATAGGAACAAATCATAGGTCACAGTCCATCACAAAGCAATCACAGCATCACAACAAAAATGTCAATCCAGTATAGAATATTTGATGATGATCAACCATCGTTGATTCAAGTGAAGTGATTAAAGTGAATTAGCCATAAAATTGTCTTGTTAATTAATATTTAATTTTACTTAATTTTAATTGGCTAAGTTAATTATCCTTTAGTTTATTATTTTTCTTAATTGTTAATTTATTAAGTTTAATTAATTTTATAAATTTCCTATTCTTTAATTTATTAATTTTTTTCTAATCGTTACAAAACATCAATTTGTTAATTACTACTTCATCATTATAAACTTGGTTTGAAATTTGTCTTTGTATATTAGTTTATATTTAAACTTTTTATTAAGTTAAACATTTAAAACAACTTTTATTAATTTAAAATATTTTGAAATTCATAAAAATTTAAAAACTATTAGTTTCACATTCCATCAACAACTATCGTCACTTCACTCAGAAAATAAATTAAATTGTGTTTTCAAAAGTTTTATTAAAACTGGGTTTATTGTTTCATTTGCAGACCCGAGGCTTGCTTCGAGTCGTACCCGAGGAACATGCTTCCCTACTTCGAGTTAACCCCAGATTGACCCGTGTAATATTTTTTTTTCAAAATTTGATCAAGTTATAAAAACCCAACCCGATACACTACAAAACGCATGGCCCTAGCCCCGAGTTTCTTCCCAGTTCTCTCGTGCATTGCTTCGAGTTACTACTCGTCCCCCCCCAAACCCATCACACTGACACACACCCCATCCACGTGCACGTGCACGACAATCTTCGTCGCCGTTAGATGGTGCTGCAGCCACCAACACGTCAACACTCGTCCCCTAACACCCTACAAACACCCAGACTTCGAATTCACCTCGAAAACCAGAATCGAGCTACCTCGATCCAACAACCCCAGCGAAGCCTCACCAGAAAAACGTCTCGTCCCGCCTCCACCGATCGTCAGAGGCTACGATATTTGGTCCACGTCTTCGTCTACACGTGACGCTTCTGATGGCTCCGGTGCGATGAAGTCCGATCGTCTGTGGAAGGCGCAGTGCCACCGTTTCTATCGTGAACAAAATTGGGTTTCTAAACCCTAGTTCGATCTCTAATCACAAGTGTAACGTTTTAAAAATTAATCTAGTATTTTTCTGGTGATATCGAGCATTACATCTAGCTGCGATGATGATCGCGTGGACTATGATTACTTGAATCATCAGAATTTGACAAAAGTTGGATTTCCTTATCAACTTAAATTTCTTGATGAAGGCTCAATGTAAAATCTACATTTTGGTTTCAAAAATCATCGTTTCTCAAGGGGATTCAAGTAATATTACTGAAATACAAATCGGTGATACTCGAATTATTTGCTTATTTGGATTGTTACTGAATTTACCATCTTCCAGTAAAGAAAGAGTTGCATATACTTGTTTTCTTTCTTTAATTCATTCCTGACACATAGAATAGAGTTATACCATAATTTTATTTTATTTTAGCTTGTTTAAAATCATTTCTAGAAGTAGAGAGGGAGAGAGAGATTTAAAACTTTGGTATAGTTTACTTTGTAGAAGCTGATACTAAAAAATGATTCTGTTTTTTTTGACAGGAACTAGTATTTTGAAACATCAACTTGCACAGTCAACTACCATCGTATACCAAAAATCTTACATGCAAACAAGCTTAATTCTCCTATATTACCCAAGCATACACACAGCAATCAAAAAGATTGAGAAAACAAAGTTTACTCACATGTTTCCAGAAGTTGTTGACAGTTCCAAACAGAGATGAGACTTGGCAAATTTTCCTTCTTTTCTACTCTAATTTTCTTGGGGTTTTAGATCTGAAAATTTATAGTTACAGATCCGTGATTAATGTTTGCTATGTTCATATACTTATTCATTACTTATAATAGTTTCTACTTTACTTACGGTTGGGATTCTTAGCAGAGAAGACACCCCCTTTTTTCTCTAAAACTTGAAACCAAAAAGATTAAACCTTAATCTTCCTGCAATAAAATTAGACATTGTTGTATTAAATCCCATGTTGCTTTCATTTATCTTAATTATTAATAACAAAAACCACTAGATTACTTACAGTTTGGATTAACAGAGAAGCTTCTTTTCTCTGCAACTTTGAAAACAGGAACTTGGAAACCAAAAAGAAAAGTAGCTTTTAATCCTTGACCCCTCCTGCAAATAATTTGATGTTATTGTATTAATTCTTGCTTCATTATAGATTATAACTTCAAATTCAACTTTAAAAAGGAAAGTTACTTGCCTTTAAAATTTATTCCCTGCAAAGAAAAAAAACTGCACTGCCTTTGAAATCCAGAGACTCCTCCTTACAAATCTGCAGTTTAAGTTTTGAATTGATCATTAAAACTTGATTTTTTTTTTAAAAAAATCATAATATTCATGAACAATAAAGTTTAAAACAAACTTACCTGAAGATTAATATATCACTACAGTTTGAAAACACTTTTTTTTCTTTGAATTGAAGAAGACAGTTTTTTTTTCTTCTGAACCTTTTTTTTTCTTTGAATGTTGAAGAGAAAAAAAATTACAATGACATTTTGACTACTGAGTATCAGATGTTAGGGATTTAAAAATTCAAATTTTAGAAGGTGAAGAGTTTTCTGAATTTTCTATTTGATTATTTTATTAAGGAGTTGATGTTTTGTGCCATTTGTAAGAAAAGATCTTAAACCATAGATTTTGTTAATTATTCATTTTATTGTGAATGTAAGTTTTCAACCCTTGATGTTACAAAGCAAAAGAAACTTTATAGATTTTATTTCCTATATTATATACATACTTTTATAAACCAATATGTATATTTTTATTCATTTGTATGTATATATGCATATGTACAATGTTAAAAAGAAAGGTTGTTTTGACCATTGTATACTTATTCCTCAATGATTTTAAATGCTTCTTAGTTTTAAAACATTTATTCCAAATTTAAATTCAACTTAAATTTAAACTTGAAATATAAACACTTATCCTTTTACAATTTAAATAAAATTCCAATGTGTATCAAATTTTACAAATGTATGAAATGTTCATACATATAAGATTTTAAATCTAAATGACCCTTAAAAAAACATTTATCATCTCAATATTTTAAACCCAAAAATAAATTTGGAATTTATTTCATATATTATTTTCTCTTATTTTATTTGTTTTAGATTTTTTTTCAAATTTATTCTCAAATTAAACCCCAAGAGTTTAAATACATTATTTATTTTAATTAAAAATTTTGTGATGTTACAGATACCCTCTCCTTAAGAAAATTTCGTCCTCGAAATTGAAAGAGAGAGAAAAACAAACAAAGAATATACGAATTCAAAAAGAATAAGGAAATGGCTTACCGGCTAAGCCGAGATATCCACCCTGCATTTGGGATTAGATTTCTGCATATTATCTTCAGTTTCCCAAGTGCAGTCCTTTGGATCGCCACTCCACTGAACTTTTACTAGCTTTACAACCTTGTTCCTTAATTGCTTCTCCTCACGATCCACAATCTTTATCGGTTCTCTTTTAACGGTTAGATTGGGAGTGATGTCAACATCTTGTTGGGCAGCTTCTTCAATAATACTGTCCGGATCGTGCACATACTTCCGGAGGCTAGAAATGTGAAATACATCACGCACACCCGACAACCAGCTAGGCAACTGCACACGATAGGCTAGAGAACCAATCCTCTCCAGAATAGGAAAAGGACCGATATATCGTGGTGCTAGTTTACCGGTCTTCCCAAATCTCAGTATACCTCTCATAGGAGATACTTTAAGAAAGACAGAGTCCCCAACTTGGAATTCCAAATCCCGTCTTCTACAATCATAGTAGCTCTTTTGACGACTCTGAGCTGTCTTCAATTTCTTCCGAATAAAATCAACTTTCTCGGTGGCCTCTTTAATCATGTCCGGTCCAAGAATAAGTCTATCACCTGTCTCAATCCAGCATGCCGGTGATCGACACGGTCGACCATATAAAGCCTCAAAAGGGGCCATCTCAATACTGGCCTGATAGCTGTTGTTATAAGAGAATTCGACCAGATGCAAATGGTCCTCCCAAGAACCACCAAAATCAAGTATACAAGCTCGCAGTACATCCTCTAAGATTCGATTGATCCTCTCTGTCTACCCATCGGACTGTGGGTGATAAGCAGTACCGAAATGCAGCTTGGTTCCCAATGCGTCTTGAAACGCTTCCCAAAATCTACTAGTGAATATCGGTTCACGATCACTCACTATGCTGCTAGGAATGCCATGGAGACGGACAATTTCTTTCACATACAAATTAGCTAGACTTGCAGCCGTGCAGGTAGCTTTTACTGGCAAGAAGTGGGCTGACTTAGTCAAACGGTCCACAATGACCCAAATCACTTCATTGCCCTTTCGAGTGCGAGGCAAACCGTCGACGAAATCCATCGACACTTCGTCCCATTTCCACCTGGGCACCTCTAAAGGCTGAAGTAGACCCGCTATCTTCTTTTTGTCGCTCTTGATTTGTTGGCAAGTAGCACAGCGACTCACATAAATAGATATATCCCTCTTCATCGTCTTCCACCAGAAAGTTCTTTTAATATCCCTATACATCTTGTTGACTCCTGGATGGATGCTGAATTTTGATTTGTGACATTCGTCTAGAACTTCACGTTTCAGATCAGGGAAGTCTGGAACACATATTCTTCCTTTCAGCCTTATAAATCCTCTACTATCCATCTCAAAACTAGTGTCCTCCCCTTGGCATATTCTTTTATAAATTCCCCGAAGAAACTCATCTTCATACTGCTTGCTCGCGATCCTCTTAAGAAGAGTAGGAGCGATAACAAGGTGAGCAAGAATAGCATGCTTTCTACTCAAGGCGTCCGCAACCACATTGGCTTTTCCGGGTGTATATAGGATATCCAGGTCATAGGATGCCAGAAATTCCAGCCAACGCTGTTGTCGCAAATTTAGATCTTTTTGGGTGAAGAGATATTTTAAAGATTTGTGATCGGTGAATAATTCAAACTTTTCACCTAGAAATAAGGAGAGTTCGATAAGTATATTTGTTAAGTTGAATTAAATTAAATTCGTAGATTGTTAAGAAAGCTGAAAAGATTCTTACCCAGAAGATAATGTCGCCATATTTTTAAAGCGAAGATGACAGCTAGAAGCTCCAAATCATGGGTCGGATAATTTCTTTCGTGAGGACGTAATTGTCTACTCGCGTAAGCAATCACCTTTCCATTTTGCATCAACACTGCACCCAAGCCTTCACCGCAAGCATCGGTATAAACAGATAAACCCTGATTCCCGTTGATAATAGCGAGAACAGGAGCAGTGGTTAATCTCTTCTTCAACTCCTCAAAAGCTTCTTCATATTTTGGAGTCCAAATAAACTTTGCATTCTTCATTGTTAGCTTGGTCAAAGGACTAGCTAACTTCGAAAAGTCCTGCACAAACTTCCGCTAATAACCTACTAGGCCCAAAAAGCTTCGAACTTCCTTTGGGGTAGTAGGTCTCCTCCAATCAAGAATGGCGGAAATTTTGCTAGGATCCATAGAAATTCCTTCTTCATTAACAATATGGCCAAGAAATTTCACTTCTTTGACCCATAAGTGGCATTAGGAAAATTTAGCATATAGAATATTTCTCCTCAATATTTCCAAGACAATTCTAAGGTGTTCGGCATGCTCCTCTTCGGTCTTGGAATAGACCAAAATATCGTCAATGAATACGAGCACAAATTTATTCAACACATCCCGAAACACACGAGTCATAAGGTCCACAAAGTATGCTGGGGCATTGGTTAGCCCAAAAGGCATGACTAACCATTCATAGAACATACTGGGACCCCTGAAAGCTGTCAAATGAACACAGTCTTCGGCGATTCGTAAGTGATGGAACCCTTGGGCTAGATCCATCTTCGAAAAGAAACAAGCGCCGTGCAACTGATCAAATAAATCATCAATTCTGGGCAGTGGGAATTTATTCTTGAGAGTCTACTTATTGAGATCGTGGTAATCCACGCACAACCTCAAAGATCCGTCTGACTTAGCAACAAATACGACGGCTGAGCACCATTCAGAAACACTGGGTCGGATCAACCCTTTTTCTAGTAAATCTCTAGTTTGCTCGACTAATTCAACCCTTTCTCTAGGTGCCATCCTGCGACTTGGATGAACGACAGGACGAGCGTTAGGCACAAGGTCGATTCTGAATTCTATTTCTCGGTGAGGAGGTAGAGATTTCACTTCTTCAAATACATCTGGAAAATCTCTAACAATAAGAATGGACTCCAAGCTGGGTTCAGGATAACCCAAATTATACATCAACCCTTCCCTTTTAGGACTAGGGTCCTGACAAGAAATTTCGATAAAATCCCCAAATTCGGTTTTGATTGAAATTAATCGATTATTGCAATTCAATTTGGCTTCATATTTTGCTAGCCAATCCATTCCGAGTAAGACTTCAAACTCGTTGAAGTCTAGAACAAAAGGACTAATAGGGAATTGATGGCAAGAATATGAGATAGAAACATCTCTACATCGAAGACAGAGGTTTGCGGGACCTCCAACCGGATTCCTTACACATATAGGCTCATCGACAAAATCAGGTTCAATATTCAATTCATTAATAGCTTGTTGAGAGATAAAACTGTGTGTAGCGCCAGTATCAAAAAGAACTCTAACAATGCTATTATAAATGGTAAGATTACCTTCCAGAACTCCCTTTCCCTTTTCTGGTTTGGAAGATGTAGGCTTGTCTTTGACTGAGTACACTTTAGCTGTCTGGGCTTGCTTCATAACTGGGCAGTCTTTTACTTCATGTCCCACCTTCTGACAATAATAGCACTTTCTGGGATTTTCTTGAGCGGATTGATCTCTCTTTGGCTTCTTGCAACTGTTAGAATAGTGTCCTTTCTCCAAGCAATTATAGCAAGTGACATTCTCCATAGTGCTCCCTTGATTGCCTTTCCTCTTCTCCTTGCCGTGCCAAGGTTTCTTGCCTCCAAATTTTCTCTTCTTCCAATTCTGATTGCTTGAGTTGCCTTTCTCCTTTGGTGCTTCTTGCATGTCTAGTGTAGCATAACGGTATCCCATATCAACCAAATCCGAGAAGGATTCTTTGACGTGGCCAGCCATCCTTTCGTGGAACTTTTTATTCATCCCACGAATGAATCGCTCATTCTTCTTCAAAGGCGTGTTCACTAATTCTGGACCAAAGCGAGACAATTCATTGAATTTGTTGAGATACTCCTCGAATGATAGACTTCCTTGCGTTAAGTCCATGAACTCCTGGTACATACGAGAAATCCCGGCTGATGGCATGTAGCGCTTCTCAAATACTTCTTTGAATCTTCCACAAGTGAACCCATCCTCAGGCTCATCAATAGTGACGGTCTCCCACCAAGCTAAGGCTTCACCTTGAAGTTGCCAAGTAGCTATGAGATGCATCTGATCCTCCTGCAGCTTAAGCCCCTTAAAGATTCTCTCACACGATCTAATCCATGCTTGGGCCTCAACAATCGTCTCTTTGCCGGTGAATGGCTGACCCCCAAGCCTTGAAAAGTTCTTATATAAGTCAGCCAGATTCGGCTGATTCTGAATAGGTAAAGCTGCCTCGGTGGTAGGGGGAACTTGGCTAGGTGCTGTGGCATTTCCTCACCCCCTAACTCTACCTCTTCGCCCACTCATCCCTACTATCCGTAATTAGTAAGAAAAAGTGGCTTAGATATTTGGACGAGATATCTTAAGAAATATTGGCAATTAAAAGAAATAGCTAAGAAAAATTTGAGGTGTCAATCGATTATACTCATTCTAGGGTATACTTCACCCTATCTCTAATGAGCCATCTAATGTGTTATACTCCGTAGCTAAAATTCTTACTCAACCTTTAGCTCTGATACCACATGTCACGACCCGAAATTCAATGTTCGAAAATTGACGTCAAATACCTCACTTGTACTCGACCGTCAATGATTCAAACATCGAACTCCAGTCGGATGGAGCTTGTAACAACATTAGATGAACATATAACAACGGAAATAAAATAAAAATCATGCATCATATCACAGATACAACACCACAATAATATCTGTTACAACATCAGAGTACATAATACATGAATAACATCTCCAAATAGAATGACATAATAGAACAACTACATATCATATGCCAAAAGTCTTCAAAAAGATAGAGAATGATAGTGAACACCAACTAAGCACCTCGAGATCTAAAAGCTTCCAAAATGTCTCTAAGGTATGAGCCTCCAAAAACCACAAATCTCCAAACCAAAATACTCCAAAATGTAGCTAGAGCCAAAATATAGAAAACCTGCTACTAGGCTGCCCGTGTAGAAATGGTGGGCACCCAGAGTTTAGAAAGGAAACAATAAACTCCAGGTCAGTCATGGGACTGGTATGAGTAAACAAAGATAATTGCTTTCAAATAAAACAGATTTTATACAAGAAAAATCGGTATGCTTTTGGAAAATGAAACTACCATAAGACCTCCCGCCACACACACAATGCAATCGCAGAATTGGAGGAGATTTCTTCTTATGATAGTCAAATATGCTTGATACGGGAAAATTCTTTGATATTATTACTAGTGCATAGTGTAGAAAGCCATTTCGAAAGTAGAATATCAATCCTAGCCGGCATAGACATTCCGAACTATGCCTACTATAGCTACCATCTAAATAGTGGTGACCACCATAAGTAAATGGCAGGTAATACAATTAAAACTGTACGGGGTTCGTATTGGGAATTGGATTCCCAACAAATGGTCAGGCTAAGGAACTTCCTATGCCACATGGGTACGCCTCTGGCGGGACGCCCCAAGAACCTACCCGGCTCTCTGCCAACACAAGGCCGGGTTACCTCTGTAACTAGGTAACTACTACTCGAGTATGCCACTCCCCGGTCCTTTGGGACCTTTATCCGAGGGCCCTCCATCACAAAGCAACAACCACACAGAATAATGAGATTGAAGCAACCACATAGGTAAGCATCTGGGCTCTATACCATGACACTACCTTATTCCAGAAGGAAATGACATACCCTAAAGGGCGCGACCCTCATAACCTTGCCGCATCTTTCCTGTTTCGACCATTTCCGGGGTGTGAGGTCCGATGAGGTCTCATCCCCAAAGCTACGCTTTACACGAAAGCCATGATTTGATCACAAATGATCAACAAATGATCATCACTATACAGCAGCACTTAGTATGCCACACTACCAAATTGGAAGTATATTGCTGATAACCTTCAACTACATAACCTCTGAGCTCGTACGTCTTAGAGAAGGGTGTTAAGCTAAGAGAATAAATTCTCCGCCACCAACAGATATGTATTTGAAAGAAATCGGCTTTATATCTCAAAGTGTAGTGTCAGACACACGACCATACAAGTCTGTTCCGGGTTCGAACAGAACCGAAGGCACTTCGTCCAATAAAGGAAGAAGCCCTTGCAAATCCGGGCGTCCACAATCCCGATCGGACTTCCCATCACTTAGGAAATCCATATACCGGAGCAACTCGGTGCAGAGACAATCGGTAGGTTATCCTATCGTTTTCGAAGACACCCGGTCTTCACCGCCGGGCTTCAAATGCAATCCATTCGTCGAATCACTATTCGGAATGGGTTATATGACACAAAGGTCCTCTCCCGGCTAATCCGAATAGTGAGCGCTCAAATTTAAAACATGTGGGTGTATCAATCACAAAGGTTCACATTCAGGGTTCGATGTGAGTTTCGGATAACAAACTGAAATCCGACTCCCTGTCGCATCGAAGTTTAAATGCCGTTTTACGGGCAAAAAGGGATTCACAAACATATAGGAACAAATCATAAGTCACAGTCCATCACAAAGCAATCACAGCATCACAACAAAAATGTCAATCCAGTATAGAATATTTGATGATGATCAACCATCGTTGATTCAAGTGAAGTGATTAAAGTGAATTAGCCATAAAATTGTCTTGTTAATTAATATTTAATTTTACTTAATTTTAATTGGCTAAGTTAATTATCCTTTAGTTTATTATTTTTCTTAATTGTTAATTTATTAAGTTTAATTAATTTTATAAATTTCCTATTCTTTGATTTATTAATTTTTTTCTAAATTTTAAAAATCGTTACAAAACATCAATTTGTTAATTACTACTTCATCATTATAAACTTGGTTTGAAATTTGTCTTTGTATATTAGTTTATATTTAAACTTTTTATTAAGTTAAACATTTAAAACAACTTTTATTAATTTAAAATATTTTGAACTTCATAAAAATTTAAAAACTATTAGTTTCACATTCCATTAACAACTATCGTCACTTCACTAAGAAAATAAATTAAATTGTGTTTTCAAAAGTTTTATTAAAACTGGGTTTATTGTTTCATTTGCAGACCCGAGGCTTACTTCGAGTCGTACCCGAGGAACATGCTTCCCTACTTCGAGTTAACCCCAGATTGACCCGTGTAATATATTTTTTTTCAAAATTTGATCAAGTTATAAAAACCCAACACGATACACTACAAAACGCACGGCCCTAGCCCCGAGTTTCTTCCCAGTTCTCTCGTGCATTGCTTCGAGTTACTACTCATCCCCCCCAAACCCATCACACTGACACATACCCCATCCACGTGCACGTGCACGACAATCTTCGTCGCCGTTAGATGGTGCTGCAGCCACCAACACGTCAACGCTCGTCCCCTAACACCCTACAAACACCCAGACTTCGAATTCACCTCGAAAACTAGAATCGAGCTACCTCGACCCAACAACCCCAGCGAAGCCTCACCAGAAAAACGTCTCGTCCCGCCTCCACCGATCGTCAGAGGCCACGATATTTGGTCCACGTCTTCGTCTACATGTGACGCTTCTGATGGCTCCGGTGCGATGAAGTCCGATCGTCTGTGGAAGGCGTAGTGCCACCATTTCTATCGTGAACAAAATTGGGTTTCTAAACCCTAGTTCGATCTCTAATCACAAGTGTAACGTTTTAAAAATTAATCTAGTATTTTTCTGGTGATATCGAGCATTACATCTAGCTGCGATGATGATCGCGTGGACTACGATTACTTGAATCATCAGAATTTGACAAAAGTTTGATTTCCTTATCAACTTAAATTTCTTGATGAAGGCTCAATGTAAAATCTACATTTTGGTTTCAAAAATCATCGTTTCTCAAGGGGATTCAAGTAATATTACTGAAATACAAATCGGTGATACTCGAATTATTTGCTTATTTGGATTGTTACTGAATTTACCATCTTCCAGTAAAGAAAGAGTTGCATATACTTGTTTTCTTTCTTTAATTCATTCCTGACACATAGTATAGAGTTATACCATAATTTTATTTTATTTTAGCTTGTTTAAAATCATTTCTAGAAGTAGAGAGGGAGAGAGAGATTTAAAACTTTGGTATAGTTTACTTTGTAGAAGCTGATACTAAAAAATGATTCTGTTTTTTTTGACAGGAACTAGTATTTTGAAACATCAATTTGCACAGTCAACTACCATCATATACCAAAAATCTTGCATGCAAACAAGTTTAATTCTCCTATATTACCCAAGCATACACACAGCAATCAAAAAGATTGAGAAAACAAAGTTTACTCACATGTTTCCAGAAGTTGTTGACAGTTCCAAACAGAGATGAGACTTGGCAAATTTTCCTTCTTTTCTACTCTAATTTTCTTGGGGTTTTAGATCTGAAAATTTATAGTTACAGATCCATGATTAATGTTTGTTATGTTCATATACTTATTCATTACTTACAATAGTTTCTACTTTACTTACGGTTGGGATTCTTAGCAGAGAAGACACCCCCTTTTTTCTCTAAAACTTGAAACCAAAAAGATTAAACCTTAATCTTCCTGCAATAAAATTAGACATTGTTGTATTAAATCCCATGTTGCTTTCGTTTATTTTAATTATTAACAAAAACCTCTAGATTACTTACAGTTTGGATTAACAGAGAAGCTTCTTTTCTCTGCAACTTTGAAAACAGGAACTTGGAAACCAAAAAGAAAAGTAGCTTTTAATCCTTGACCCCTCCTGCAAATAATTTGATGTTATTGTATTAATTCTTGCTTCATTATAGATTATAACTTCAAATTCAACTTTAAAAAGGAAAGTTACTTGCCTTTAAAATTTATTCCCAGCAAAGAAAAAAAGCTGCACTGCCTTTGAAATCCAGAGACTCCTCCTTACAAATCTGCAGTTTAAGTTTTGAATTGATCATTAAAACTTGATTTTAAAAAAAAATCATAATCTTCATGAACAATAAAGTTTAAAACAAACTTACCTGAAGATTAATATATCACTACAGTTTGAAAACACTTTTTTTTCTTTGAATTGAAGAAGACAGTTTTTTTTTTCTTCTGAACCTTTTTTTTTCTTTGAATGTTGAAGAGAAAAAAAAAATTGCAATGATCTTTTGACTACTGAGTATCAGATGTTAGGGATTTAAAAATTCAAATTTTAGAAGGTGAAGAGTTTTCTGAATTTTCTATTTGATTATTTTATTAAGGAGTTGATGTTTTGTGCCATTTGTAAGAAAAGATCTTAAACCATAGATTTTGTTAATTATTCATTTTATTGTGAATGTAAGTTTTCAACCCTTGATGTTACAAAGCAAAAGAAACTTTATAGATTTTATTTCCTATATTATATACATACTTTTATAAACCAATATGTATATTTTTATTCATTTGTATGTATATATGCATATGTACGATGTTAAAAAGAAAGGTTGTTTTGACCATTGTATACTTATTCCTCAATGATTTTAAATGCTTCTTAGTTTTAAAACATTTATTCCAAATTTAAATTCAACTTAAATTTAAACTTGAAATATAAACACTTATCCTTTTACAATTTAAATAAAATTCCAATGTGTATCAAATTTTACAAATGTATGAAATGTTCATACATATAAGATTTTAAATCTAAATGACCCTTAAAAAACATTTATCATCTCAATATTTTAAACCCAAAAATAAATTTGGAATTTATTTCATATATTATTTTCTCTTATTTTATTTGTTTTAGATTTTTTTTCAAATTTATTCTCAAATTAAACCCCAAGAGTTTAAATACATTATTTATTTTAATTGAAAATTTTGGGATGTTACAAACACCGCGGTCATTTCACAATAATTTATACTTCAAAACCAGAGTATAATATTTATTTCAAAACAATATAAATACGATATCATTTCAAATTTAAAAACCAAATCCATATGATATCCCTTTTATTTCAAATCAATGTAATATCGTTTTGTTTCAAATATATCCCCTTTTAAAAATCATAGCACTTCCAAATTTTATACTTCAAAACCAACCATTTGAAATTTAACACCTTTAAAACATAATGCTATGAGATTCATAACTTCGAAACATTTCAATTTCTATAACCATTTCAATTTCGATATATTTCAAGGCTTTAAATATTCCAAAATTTCAAAACTAAATTTGAGAATTTTGATTTAACAATTAAATTTCCTATTATTTAGTTTTGAAATATTTTACATAATAAACTCTTTATTATTTTAAATAAAACTCAAATTACAAATAAGTAGATATTGCCTTCATTTCGTTATACCTGAAATATTTCTTTAACTCACCTAGACCCAAAAATCAAGTTATAATAATTATACCTTTTAAAATTTCAAATTTTATAAATGTCACATCAACCCTGTTGGTTTAATTCTTAAATAAATTCAATTTCATAAAATCTCAAATTTATCTTTATTTCAAATCAAATTTTATTCGAGTAAAATTCTTAAATAATTTAATTCACATCCATTTCATATTTTATCTTCCAAATCTTTATTTATTTAAATTATTATAACCACTATATAAAATATGATTTAAATACTTAACCATATTTATTTTAATAAACCAAACTCCATTTTTTTAACTTATTGTCATTAAACAAATTTATACATAGCTTAAATACATGAATTTAACTATATAAAATATTTTTATATGATATAAAAAAGAATCAGTATTTATTTAAACCTTATAATTCTATCCAAAACCATAGAAATCATTTTCAAAATATTTATATATATAGACCGACAGTGTCTGTATATAATTTTCTATCCTATGGTCAAGTGATACGGATATTTATCATTTCAATTCGCAATTTAAAATAAAAATACGGTTATATATCATTTAAAACCGCAATCTTGAATGAAATAAAGTGCATAACAATTTGCAGTTTATAATGATATAAAATACGACATCCATTCATCCAATATCAATCATCAACCATTAACCACAATCATCATCCAATTCAAACAATAGCATCAATATATAACGGATAATAAACAACAGGTCTCAACTAGCAGTTTATATTCAATAATAAATTAAATAAAAATTTAACAAGTAGTTTATATGCAATAAATAAATTAAATAACAATTTAATTCAATTAAATTTAATTTAACCGGGACGATGATTAAAAATGCGCCAAACAGTCAAAAATAAAATTCTGATCACATCCTAAATAAATTTAACAAACATAAGAAATTTAGAAGTTGTGAGTGGGTTAAAATACTCACCTTTCGAATTTAAATTGAATTTAAATCTAATTTAAACCCAAAGTTTGAAAAGTCTCAGAATCTGTCCAAACTAGCGCCAAAGTGTCCGAAATCCCAATACGAACCTAGCGGAGGAAACCGTGGGTAAAACGGGTATCGTATGCAAAAGTTATTGATGCTACTATATTTGAATTATAAGTTAAAATAAAATAAATAAATAAAAAGGGAACCACTAACGTGACGCCACGTCGCACATCGTTTACACGCACAACCCTCATCAGGTTGAAGATGAAAACCTAGCCGCCATCACGTTTTGAAATTTCGCCGCCACTCAGGGCGTCGCCGCCTCGATCAGGGCCTTCCAACATCGTCGCCACACTCCGGCGCCCCTCTGATAAAGTGCGACCACCCAATGCCTTCCCCATGTTGCTGCGCCGCCGCCCTCTAATCGAGCCAAACACGACCACATCGAAAACTTTCAGACGAACATAACCATGCAGATCGACTCACCTTTTACCCCTCTACGCACTACAATCTCCCGATCGTCCAGTCGACGAGAATCCACCGTTGAACGAGAAGCTATCCAATGAACGGCCGACACTTCCCTATCAATTTGAGGTAAAATGATAATCCAAATTGAAAAACGAACTACAGAACTGAGATGCGCTCATCGAGGGCTTCGATATATAATTTTTTTGAAATTTTTTGAGGAGTTTGAATTTTGAGTTGATTTTGAATTGCAATTGATATTAGGTATTTGTCTGCCATTGAAATGAGGAGCTGAAAAGAAATTTTACGCGCAGACAAATGAGAAATAGGGGTAGGCTAGGGTTTATAACAGGGTATTTATAGACAAGGCTGAAATAGAATGGATCGGATTGGTATACGCGCTGAACGATAAATGGCCCGAAAAGCACGTTTCGACTCCGAAATGAAATTGGGTCAACCCATATATCAAAATGGATATTTTAAAATATTTTAAATGCAATTGAAAAGGTTTCAAGTCCAAATTCCATCGCATGAAGAAGTTATGCTAAAATCAATATTTTCCAAATTGATTTCAGTTTAATTTATTTCATGGCATTTCAAACCCGTACGATCAAACAACAAGCCCGATCGCTACAAAACTTGAAATCCTACAATAATTCCCCGTTACGGATTCGATGAAACTGGTTTCGTCAAAATCCAAGTCAGTGGCCAAAATGGCTATTTTTCCAGTTAAATTATATAAATTAATACTAAATAAATTAAATCACTATTTAAATTCAAATTCTATAATCCATAATTTTTATCATCTAGTATTACTTTAGTAATTTATAATCCTTTAAAACCAATTCCCATATCAATTTAAAGTAAATTAGTTCACCAATTATAGTATTTATTTCGTTTACTTAAAATAATCCCTTTATTATAATTTGAATCCAATTAATTTTAATATATTCCAATTAAACTGATTAGATTTAATCCCAACCTTTTAATTGAGTCTATTATTACTTTGTAATACAGTTAACACCTGCCTCACATTTCATTCCAAAATATTCAAATTTCCAACTTCCCTTTGTGTTAACTATTATTCCAAATATATTGAAGTTGTCAAATATATACATTTATTATAACTAGAACCTCAATTAATTCATTCAAATAGGTTTCATTCCTTTATATTATCTTCTGAATAAAATATGCATTTCCGTACATTTGCACTTTACAATTACAGTTCTTACCATCATAAATGAGACATTTATTTTCATTTAAATGTAATTGTTTTACAATTAATTTGGTAGACTAGATATATTCTGGTAATTTATGATGATTGTTACCATAGCCTTAAAATTTGTAACAACCCAGGGTTTTACAACAATTAGATAATTTTTTGATTTGATGATTTCTGATTATCGTTTTTGATAATTAGATATTTGTTGATTTGATGATTTCTGATTATCGTTTTTGATAACTAGATATTTGTTGATTTGAGATTTCTGATTATCGTTTTTGATAATTGGATAATTGCTAATTTTGCCGATTATAGGATTTTCTAGTCTTTAATTGATTCTAGATTATGTTGATTATATTAAATTGCTATTTTCTATGTATCTCTGTTGATAGTTAGAATTTGTTGATTATGGAGTTCGTGTTTTCTAGTTATCATATCGATAATTAGATATCGCTGTTTTGTGATTTCGGTATTCTAATTATCTAATTGATAATTGAATATTGCTGATAATTGCATTTATTCAGTTTTGTAGTTTTCTGATTATCTACTTGATAATTAGATTTTTGTTGAGAATTTATGAATTTCTTTTATGAAATTAAAAGATTTCTTTGGTGTTTATATTCTCGACCTTTATTTTTCTAGCTTAACCATTTTATGCTAGAAAAATAATTGTTATTGACGCCTTTAATTATGAAAATTGCGGGGATGCAATTTTTATAAGGAGGGGAGTCTGTAACAACCCGAGGTTTTACAATAATTAATTATCGTTGTTAGACGATTAATATTGTTGGAAAATTTCTATTTGGAGTTTTTAATCAGTTGAAATTCTTTTCAAAAATTGTTAAGAATTATATGGGCTTTAAAATTCATTCTTGGCCCATGTTTCCTTTGTTTGGTGCTTAGTTAAGTATCGAGTGAAACTCGTTCCTTCATTTGTTTTTAAAATAATAATAATAATGGCGGCCGTTCCTTTTCGTTCTTCTTCGATCAGTAACTAGGGCTTTTCAAAATCAAAGGCGCCGACTTCAACAGCTCGATTTTTGGTCGCTAGTGCTCTTCGATGCAAAGGTGAGTGAATTTCGACTTTCACTCACATCTAATTCAAGGTTTTAGCGATTTTGAACTTGTGATTTCGTGATTTCCTCGGTTTGTTTGGATTTTTGTTGATGTTGATTTTTTTGTGACTTCGGTCTTGACTTCTGGTAGCACTTGAGTATTACCATTGTTTAGTTTGACTTTAGCCTTGACATATCGAACCGTTTAGATGCTCTGGTTGATTTCGACCTTGACTTGCTCTGGTTGATTTCGACCTTGCCTTCGTCGAAATTGTAACCAATAGTTGCTTGATTTCATTCACAATATTGTTGCGTTTGAAACTGTACTTCGCGTGATTTTGTCCCTGTGACTTCGGCACTATCACTGCTTCCATGTGGCCTTGAGTACATATGTATATATTGTTTCACTGCTGACATTGGTTATCACGGCTCTGATTTGATTTTGAACTGTATATTGTTTTTGATATTTGAACTCGACTTGGTACTGTTCGTGTTTTTAGTTGGCTTCGGCATGACCATAGTTTCGAGTTTGATTTGAGATTGCTACCTTAAATTCTTTGTGCAAGGTTGCCTTGTCTGACCAAACATTTTAGTTGATGTTCATTTGTAGTTTTCAATGATGTTTCATTTATTATGTTATTTTCTGGTTGCCTCAAAGTTTTCTTGCATCGGGCTTCTACTGTTCCATGATTTGTGATATGTTTGCTTTGATTTGTCCCTAGCCATAGAGGCTATGTTCTGGTTCATTGGGCTTTAACTTGAATGTGAACCTATTACCTACTTGGTATTGTAGTTTCACGGTTAAATTCATGTGTACATCACCTGTTGCTGTTGCATATGTTTGTTTCCTGACCTGTTGCAGTGTAATCTTCATGTGTATACTTTTTGAAGCTTGCACTGTCAAATTTTACAGTTGCATACTTGTTATATCTTTGTTTATGTCTCTCCTTTGGGTTGTGATTCACATGCATTGCTGAGTTTGTCCCTTGTGTTTTGTACATATGAAATTGATTCATATGTATGCTAAACATTACTTCTCATTGACATTTACTTGCCTTCATATGCTTAAATGTTTTAGTTGTTGCAGTGTTGACTTTGGCCTGCTGTTCAATGGCATCGGCATTGATTGAGTTCATCATCCTGTGTACCATCTGGAACTCTAGTGCATCGAGCATTGTTCTTGTATCACTTGAGTTATCTGGTTAGCTTGCATCTGCTTGTAGTTGTTTCTGGCCATTCTTTGTGCTACCTGAACTTGTTTGGAAGGGTTATACACTTGTGGTATTCATATTCATGTGTGTCTGGTCCCATTTGGCATTACTGCATGCTTGTAGTTGTGTGCTGTTGGTCTTCATGCATGGATGTTCTCGAGCTCTGTAGCATTGCTTGCATCACAGTCTGGTTCCCTCTATTTGTGTATTTTGATTACCATGTCATGTGCACTGATATCTGTAGCTTCTCGAATCTTGTTCAAGTCAATTTGCATATATGTCATACACTGGTGTTTGGTCTTGCTTTCTTGATGGCATTTGATCCAGACATTGTTGTATTGTGGTTTGTACATTGTGTTGAATCCAGCTTAAACTCTTGGGTTTGACCTTGTGCTCGTTTGTGAACTTTCATTGGGCTTTTGTGTAATTTAGCACTGTAGTGGCAAGGCAGTGCACGCGAGTGTGTACTGGAGCGACACGATATTGCTATTATTGATATTCTATTTGCTTGTGATTTAGTGATCTTTTGCGCATTCCAGATGCTGTAGTGGCGAGGCAGTACACGCGTGCGTGTACTGCAGCCCTACCCGAATTGACGTTTTAATTGAGATTTCAATTGTTTGAATTGTTTCGTGTGTCCAATTCAATATTTTGAATCGTATTTAATTTGTTTTAATTTGATGGTTTTGTTAGATTATGAGTTTCTAATTATTTATTTAATAATTAGATTTTGTTTTAATTGCCGTTTAGGCAATTCGGTTGTTTTCTAAATTATCTTCATTGTTAACCCTTTTATCTATCTTCGTTGATAATTTGAATTTGCTAATTTGTTGTTTAACACTGTTACGTGTTACATTTACCGTCATCCAATTTTCTTATTTAAGGATTGGATAGGTGAATTTATTTTGACTATCATCTAATTGTTATTTAATTATCATTGCTTCCGTGCATTAATAATTGAGTTTGAATTAGATTGACCCGTGTACTATTTTCTTTTGAATTTAATACTCGAGTCAGACCGAGTTATTACAGGTTGTAGATATCTTGCTTTGGTTTGCTGCTTGAGCTATAAAGTCTTTACATATCTTTTGCAGTAGTCGTTGTCATTTTATAGTAGTCAGTGTATTTGTATAGGATGATATATATATATATATATTCATGTATATTATTCACGTTAATGTACTTGTATATGTAACTTCCTGAGTCGACAGTTATAGTCGTATCATATGTATGGTATCATATGTATTGTAACTGACTTCAGTTATATATATATATATATATATATATATATATATATATATATATATATATATATATATATGAGACTTTTTATTATCTGTGTTCCGCATTTAGCTGATCTGTGTTATTATTATATATATTGTCCTAAACAATTATGAAACATCGTAGTTCATTTTATACTGGAATCGGATACGTCAGGGGAGTAAATAAATAAGAGATGAAAAATAAAAATATATACCACTCCTATCAATGTAACCAATACTAGTGTAAGGCCTAACTACGGACGGCCGCTCCTATCCAGCCTTATTCTTCGCAATAACAGACGGTATTTCTTTTAATACTCTTTGTTATTGTGAGCATAGAGGTGGGGCGTCACAGTTGGTATCAGAGCTTGGGGTTTATAGACATAATATAAAACATAACTTAGATGGAACATGTGTTACAACTATTTGTCGATGTTTTCATTGTGCCTTGAGTCAAAACTAAAGTTTTGAAATTATGATGGAAATTTCAAATATCTTTATTTAAAAATAAAAGTGAAATTGTGTTTGATGATTAAGTAATTTGTGTTTTGTTTATCAGAGTGCGCAGCGGAAATAGTGAGACTGTCTTCGCTGAGTACAGCTGATAGCTCTTTTGGATTTCAAAAATCAAAAATATGAAATAGAAATAAATTCCATCTGTTGCTTACATAACTGTGTTTATTTTGTTTTCTTTGAAAAATTTCGAATCCGATTTGAGGATCCGAAGCGATAGCAGTTATGTGACTTTGTTGAGATTTTTGCTGTTTTAAATTATCTTCATTGAAGATATATTTAAATGATTTCTTTGTTCATTTTGTTGTATACGCGCAAATTTATGTTACATGTTACTGCATTAATTTTACGTTGAACCGGTGTTTGGTTTTAAACATATTTTGTTGCCGTTATTTTTATAACCGGATTTTCACACTGGTGTTAAGTTTTG
Organism: Allium cepa; assembly: GCA_030765085.1. Lineage (NCBI taxonomy): Eukaryota > Viridiplantae > Streptophyta > Magnoliopsida > Asparagales > Amaryllidaceae > Allium > Allium cepa. The sequence continues at coordinate 98,105,946 of CM060942.1, read as the reverse complement.
CAGCACGGTGTTTTGTTGACATTTTAATGAATGAAAATTCACTGATATTATATTTTGATGCAAATTATTTTGATGAGATTTTTATGTTTAAAATTACTGTCGCTTTGACTTCCTTAACCGTCAAATTTTAAAGTGGATTTTCAAGCGGTTATCCCGCAATGCTGATTTTGTTGTCCGTTTTTACGGTATTTTGAGAAGTGCAATTTCCTTGTCGAAGTTGCTACTGATGTTGCTGTTTTAATCACATGTTTTAAAAATTGTTTCAAAATAAAATTATTATCAAAATTTTTTGCAGTTTGCGCTTTCAAAAGAATGAGGAAGCGATTTAAACATTTCAGCAAATTCGAGGACTATGACCCCTTTCTTTTACTAATTCGTTTAACTCAGTACTTGTTCGTTTGAGAATGTAAATTATTACTTTTATAAAATAAATGAAATTGTTTTCAGAAGTTTTGCAGTTTGCACTTTCAAAAGAATGAGGAAGCGATATAAACATTTCAGCAAAATCGAGGACTATGACCCCTTTCTTTTACTGATTCGCTTAATTCCGGACTTGTCCGTTTGAGAATGTGAAATGTTATTTTTGGAATACACAAGTTTGCACTTTCAAGGAAACGATGAAGAGAATCAAACGATTTAGTAAAATACGTGGTATGGGACATGTGCGTTTGCTATTTCGGTTAATTCCGGACTCGTTAATTCAAATATTTGCTGTTTTGATGATTTTGATGATTTTCGTGTGCTTTCGAGCCACTATGTTGGACCTTCAGGTCATATATTGGACCTTAGGGTCAATACTAGTACTAGACCTTCGGGTCATTTGTTGGACCTCCGGGTCATTTGTTGGGCGCCAAAATTAATTTGATAGTACTTGGTAGGCTTCATCCATATGTTGATGCACGTGCGGCATAGCTAAAACTCGCCATCTGATGGGATCATTCCAACCTTTTATGTTGATTTTCTAGATTATCTTAATTGATTTCAAGATATTTGTTGTTTTCAATTATCTGTAGGTAATTGGATATTTGTTGATATGAGTTCTAATTATCTTTGTTGATAATTAGATATTTGTTGTTTCTGATTATCGTTTTGATAATCGAATATTTGTTGTTTCTAATTATCGTTTTTGATAATCGGATATTTGTTGTTTCTGATTATCGTTTTTGATAATCAGATATTTGCTGTTTCTGATTATCGTTTTTGATAATTAGATATTTGTTGATTTGAGATTTCTGATAATCGTTTTTGATAATTAGATATTTGTTGATTTGAGATTTCTGATTATCGTTTTTGATAATTAGATATTGGTTGATTTGATGATTTCTGATTATCGTTTGTGATAATTAGATATTTGTTGATTTGAGATTTCTGATTATCGTTTTTGATAATTAGATATTTGTTGATTTGAGATTTCTGATTATCGTTTTTGATAATTAGATATTTGTTGATTTATGATTTCTAATTATCGTTTTTGATAATTAGATATTTGTTGATTTGATGATTTCTAATTATCGTTTTTGATAATTAGATATTTGTTGATTTGATGATTTTTTATTATCGTTTTTGATAACTAGATATTTGTTGATTTGAGATTTCTGATTATCGTTTTTGATAATTGGATAATTGCTAATTTTGCTGATTATAGGATTTTCTAGTCTCTAATTGATTCTAGATTATGTTGATTATATTGAATTGCTGTTTTCTATCTATCTTTATTGATAGTTACAGTTTGTTGATTATGGAGTTCGTGTTTTCTAATTATCGTACCGATAATTAGATATTGCTATTTTGTGATTTAGGTATTCTAATTATCTAATTGATAATTGAATATTGCTGATAATTGCATTTATTCAGTTTTGTTGTTTTCCGATTATCTACTTGATAATTAGATTTTTGTTGAGAATTTGTGAATATCTTTTATGAAATTAAAAGATTTCTTTGGTGTTTATATTCTCGACCTTTATTTTTCTAGCTTAACCATTTTATGTTAGAAAAATAATTGTTATTGACGCCTTTAATTATGAAAATTGCGGGGATGCAATTTTTATAAGGAGGGGAGTCTGTAACAACCCGGGGTTTTACAATAATTAATTATCGTTGTTAGACGATTAATATTGTTGGCAAATTGCTATTTGGAGTTTTTAATCAGTTGAAATTCTTTTCAAAAATTGTTAAGAATTATGTGGGATTTAAAATTCATTCCTGGCCCCGTTTCCTTTGTTTGGTGCTGAGTTAAGTATCGAGTGAAACTCGTTCCTTCATTCGTTTAAAAAAAAAATGGCGGCCGTTCCTTTTCGTTATTCTTCGATCGGTAACTAGGGCTTTTCAAAATCGAAGGCGCCGACTTCAACAGCTCGATTTTTGGTCGCTAGTGCTCTTCGATGCAAAGGTGAGTGAATTTCGACTTTCACTCACATCTAATTCAAGGTTTTAGCGATTTTGAACTTGTGATTTCGTGATTTCCTTGGTTTGTTTGGATTTTTACTGATGTTGATTTTTTTTGTGACTTCAGTCTTGACTTCTGGTAGCACTTGAGTATTACCACTGTTTAGTTCGACTTTAGCCTTGACATATCGAACTGTTTATATGCTCTGGTTGATTTCGACCTTGACTTGCTCTGGTTGATTTCAACCTTGCCTTCGTCGAAATTGTAACCAATAGTTGCTTGATTTCATTCACTATATTGTTGCGTTTGAAACTGTACTTCGCGTGATTTTGTCCCTGTGACTTCGGCACTATCACTGCTTCCATGTGGCCTCGAGTACATATGTATATATTGTTTCGCTGGTGACATTGGTTATCATGGCTTAGATTTGATTTCGAACTGTATATTGTTTTTGACATTTGAACTCGACTTGGTACTATTCGTGTTTTTAGTTGGCTTCGGCATGACCACAGTTTCGAGTTTGATTTGAGATTGCTACCTTAAATTCTTTGTGCAAGGTTGCCTTGTCTGACCAAACATTTTAGTTGATGTTCATTTGCAGTTTGCAATGTTGTTTCATTTATTATGTTATTTTCTGGTTGCCTCAGAGTTTTCTTGCATCGGGCTTCTGCTGTTCAATGATTTGTGATATGTTTGCTTTGTATTGTCCCTAGCCATGGAGGCTATGTTCTGGTTCATTGAGCTTTAACTTGAATGTGAACCTATTACCTACTTGGTATTGTAGTTTCACGGTTACATTCATGTGTACATCACCTGTTGCTGTTGCATATGTTTGTTTCCTGACCTGTTGCAGTGTAATCTTCATGTGTATACTTTTTGAAGCTTGCACTGTCAAGTTTTACAGTTGCATACATGTTATATCTTTGTTTATATCTCTCCTTTGGGTTGTGATTCACTTGCATTGCTGAGTTTTTCCCTTGTGTTTGTTGTATATATGAAATTGATTCATATGTATGCTAAACATTGCTTCTCAGTGACATTTACTTGCCTTCATATGCTTAAATGTTTTAGTTGTTGCTGTATTGACTTTGGCCTACTATTCCATGGCATCGGAATTGATTGAATTCATCATCCTGTGTACCATCTGGAACTCTAGTGCATCGAGCATTGTTCTTGTATCACTTGAGTTATCTGGTTAGTTTGCATCTGCTTGTAGTTGTTTCTGGCAATTCTTCGTGCTACCTGAACTAGCTTGGAAGGGTTATACACTTGTGGTCTTCATATTTATGTGTGTCTGGTACCATCTGGCATTACTACATGCTTGTAGTTGTGTGCTATTGGTCTTCACGCATGGATGTTCTCGAGCTCTGTAGCATTGCTTGCATCACAGTCTGGTTCCCTCTATTTATGTATTTTGATTGCCATATCATGTGCACTGATATCTGTAGCTTCTCGAATCTTGTTCAAGTCAATTTGCATATATGCCATACACTAGTGTCTTGTCATGCTTTCTTGATGGCATTTGATCCAGACATTGTTGTATTGTGATTTGTACATTGTGTTGAATCCATCTTAAACGCTTGGGTTTGACCTTGTGCTCGTTTGTGAACTTTCATTGGGCTTTTATGTAATTTAGCACCGTAGTGGCAAGGCAGTGCACGCAAGCGTGTACTGCAGCCACACGATATTGCTATTATTGATATTATATTTGCTTGTGATTTATTGATCTTTTGCGTATTCCAGATGCTGTAGTGGCGAGGCAGTACACGCATGCGTGTACTGCAGCCCTACCTGAATTGACGTTTTAATTGAGATTTCAATTGTTTGAATTGTTTCGTGTGTCCAATTCAATATTTTGAATCGTATTTAATTTGGTTTAATTTGATGGTTTTGTTAGATTATGAGTTTCTAATTATTTATTTAATAATTAGATTTTGTTTTAATTGCCGTTTAGGCAATTCGGTTGTTTTCTAAATTATCTTCATTGATAACCCTTTTATCTATCTTCGTTGATAATTTGAATTTGCTAATTTGTTGTTTAACACTGTTACGTGTTACATTTACCGTCATCCAATTTTCTTATTTAAGGATTGGATAGGTGAATTTATTTTGATTGTCATCTAATTGTTATTTAATTATTATTACTTCCGTGCATTAATAACTGAGTTTGAATTAGACTGACCCGTGTATTATTTTCTTTTGAATTTAATACTCCGGTCAGACCGACTTATTACAGGTTGTAGATATCTTGCTTTGGGTTGCTGCTTGAGCTATGAAGTCTTTACATATCTTTTGGAGTAGTCATCGTCATTTTATAGTAGTCAGTGTATTTGTATAGGATGATATATATTCATGTATATTATTCACGATAATGTACTTGTATATGTAACTTCCTGAGTCGACAGTTATAGTTGTATCATATGTATGGTATCACATGTATTGTAACTGACTTCAGTTATATATATATGAGACTTTTTATTATCTGTGTTCCGCATTTAGCTGACCTGTGTTATTATTACATATATTGTCCTAAACAATTATGAACCATCGTAGTTAGTTTTATACTAGAATCGGATACGTCGAGGGGAGTAAATAAATAAGAGATGAAAAATAAAAATGTATACCACTCCTATCGAGGTAACCAATACTAGTGTAAGGCCTAACTACGGATGGCCGCTCCTATCCAGCCTTATTCTTCGTAATAACAGACAGTATTTCTTTTAATACTCTTTGTTATTGTGAGCATAGAGGTGGGGCGTCACAAAATTTCACTTAGGCTTATTGTTTCAACTATTTAATAAAATTACTTACATCATATGGATTCATTCTATTACCATAAATCATACATTAATTCATATATTCATACAATACTTACCTTTATTTACTTATAATAAAATCTCATTCCCAAATATAACTGTTACAACAAATTAATAGGATAATTAATTAGTAATTTACGACCGTTACTATTTCTTTGATTCATTAATTACAATTAATATTCTCAATAAATTTATTTACTTGGTCTCATGCTTTCTATTACACCAATTACTACCTTATAAATAAATTTTACGTTTCCTTTTAATTTACATTCACACTTTCCGTTATTATATTAATTATCATTAAAGTACATTTAATTATCTTTATTTGTAATTGGTGAATTAACTGGTAACAACCATTTGTCACCATTTTACCTTTTATAATATTTGTATGTTCATTCTTCCTAACCAATTAACATATATTATATTATAACTTTACAATTTTAATAAATTCATTAATTGTCATTTCATTCAACATTCCTAAATCAGCACTTTACGTTTTAATTTACTTATTAGCATACAACATGTGCTACCATTAGTTCATACACTAATTTATTCCATTTTCATTCCTTATACATTATTTTATTAGTAAGCCAACGTTTTAAATTATTAATTTACCTTTTATATCCTATTATAAACTAATGCACACATTAATTAAGATTTTAAATCAAACTAATCACTTCATCTTGGTAACGTTCTTTAATTACAATAAGAATAAATAACATTTACATTGTTTCATTTATTGGAATTACATCCAAGTTATTAACAATTAACTTACATTTATACTGTTACATTCAAGTTATTAAAAATTAACTTACCAATCTTAGCCAAGTTATTATTTCAATAATAATTCACTAAATTTTTACTTCCTTCAACATTAAGTTACCAAAATCTTCTTAAATTAAGAAGTTTAATTACCGAATTTTACGGGTCGTTACAATCTACCTTTTAAACTTTTAGAAAATGTCAACTCCAAAACTGTTTTCTTAAAGTGACAAACTCGTCGGTCTAACTTACCAACTAGCTAAGAGCAGTTAAAATAGCATTAACTTACGAGCGCCTTTGGACTTCTATTACATGTGAACCCGAAATAGAACCCGTTGATGGTGCAGACCCTGAAGAATGACTTGCTTATTTAAAGTGGCAATCTGACTTAGAGATCGCCTAAGTTTCGTGTTGTCTAATTTAGACAAACCGTTGCAAAGGCAACACGAGAACATGTCTGTCCATGATATTTTTAAAAGTCTCAAAGCACTTTTTGGTGAACAGTCCCATTTCGCAAGGAACGAGCTTTTGAAAAAACTATTTAACATCAAAATGACCAAGGGACAGAAAGTGGACGGTTATGTTCTAACGATGAAAGGCTATATTGATAGACTTGCACAATTAAACATAGAGATAAGCGATAAAATGCAAGTAGACTTGGTCCTTGGTTCTCTCACTCCTCAGTATGAACCATTCACACTAAATTACAACATGAACCAATTAAATGTGAATCCCGTTGAGCTCCTCAATATTTGAGGTCAACATCTAAAGATCAAGGTGATGTACTTGCTGTAAAGGGAAATGTATCATTTTTGAAAGGTTCGAAGAAGCGGAAAAGAGATAGTAAGAAAAATAAAAGTAAGAAGACTGATGACAAGGGTGAATGTCCCCGTTGCTACAAGAAAGGTCACTGGAAAAAAAACTGTCCCAACTACTTGAAGATTGTCAAGGAAAGTAAGCAGAATGGTTCTGCATCTCCATCAGGTACGTTTATGATTCAATTTTTTTTGTAATCAATAAAATGTCATAGGTTTTAGATACTGGATTTGGTACTCATATATGTAATTCATTACAGGGGATTAGGAACTGGCATCACGTGGAAAAAGGAGAAATGAAGATCCAAGTTGCTGATGGATCTATAGTAGATGCAACGACAGTAGAAGACTATCATTTAGATTTTCCAAGTGGATTAGTATTAGTATTAATAATTGCTATTATGTAAAAGACTTTATTTATGGAATAATCTATGTTTCTAGATTGTCTAAGGCATGATATATTTTTCATTGTGTAAATAATGTTGTGAACATTAGTTTGGATGGAAATAAAGTCTGCAAAGGTCTCCTTGAAAATGGAATTTATGCGATCAATACTAATTATGTCTATTCTGTGAATGAAGTTTCTAATAAATTAAATGACAATTATCTTTGGCATTGTAGGCTTGGTGATATTAGTGAGAAACGAATGCACAAATTAAAAACCGATGATTTTCTACCATCAGTAGATTTTAAATCATTTGAAACGTGTGAGGCTTGGCTTAAAGGTAAAATGACCAAGCATCCCTTTAGTGAGAGCAATGAAGGTGGTAGTGAACTCTTAGGGTTAGTACATAGTGATGTATGTGGCCCAATGCCTATATTAACCAAAGATAATAGTTCTTACTTTCTTACTTTCACTAATGATTTTTCAAGACTAGGATATGTATATCTTATAAAGAACAAACTCGACGTTTATGAGAAATTTGTTAAATGCAAAAAGTTAGTAGAAAATCAAGCGGGCTGTAAAATTAAAATTCATTCCATGATGAGTAAGGCTAAGTTACCTCTGTCCTATTGAAGTTATATGCTAGAAACTACATCACATATGTTAAATATGTCACCCACTAAATCTGTGCAAAAAACACTATATGAGATACGATGTGGTGAGAAACCCCAACTCAAATATTTGAAAGTATGGGGTTGTCCGGCATAGATTAAGAATGCTGGTCCAAATAAACTAGAGGGAAGATCGGTACTATGTAAGTTTGTAGAATATCCCAAAAACTCGATAGGATATATATATATATATTCTACAATATCAAGGAACAAAAGGTCATTGTTTCTCGATACACTGTCTTTTTAGAAAAGAAATTTCTATTAAAAGAAATCAACAACGAAGTTGTAGACTTGGATGAGATCCGAGAAACTAATGCTGAAGCCGAAACAGTGGGAGAAACAAGGTCACCCATAGACGAAAACATGCAACCTATTAGAAGGTCTAGTAGGGAATCCCGCACACCAAAGAGATACTACGTTTTTTTCATGGATGGCGCAAAAGAGAACCGTGTCTTAGATGATAACACACCTCTGTCTTTCCAACAAGCACTACAAAGTAAAGACTCCACACTCTAGCTTGAATCTATGAAATCCGAGATGAACTCCATGTACGAAAACAAAATTTGGACTTTATCGGACGTACCCGAAGGGATAAAACCCATCGGCTACAAATGGATTTTTAAGAAAAAGCTAAATGCAGATGGAGAAGTGGAGACTATAAGGCAAGGCTAGTTGCAAAAGAATTTCATCAAATTCAAGGTATTGATTATGAAGAGTCCTTTTCGCCCCTAGCCATGCTTAAATTTATTCAGATTATATTAGCCATTGCCTCATTCTATGACTACAAAATATGGAAAATGGATGTAAAGATGAATTTTCTACATGGTAATTTAGAAGAAATCATTTATATGTCACAGTCAGAGGGTTTTGTAGTCAGTGGGAGTGAAGGCAAAGCTTGCAAGTTGTTAAAGTCCACTTATGGACTCAAACAAGCTTCAAGGAGTTGGAATAAATGTTTTGATAAAGTAATCTAATAGTTTGGTTTTTATCAAGAAATAGATAAAGCATGCACATACAGAAAGGAACAAGGAAATGATGTCATATTCTTAGTACTCCATGTTGATGATCTATTATTAATTGGCAATGACACTTCATTATTGCAATCAGTGAAAGCTTGGCTTTCCAAAAACTTCTCCGTGAAGGATTTGAAAGAAGCAACCTATATACTTGGTATAAAGATCTACGGAGATAGGTCTAAGAGGCTGTTGGGATTGTTCCAATCCATATACATAGACACTATACTAAAACGGTTTAGTATGGAGAATTCCAAGCGTGGAAGTGTTCCAACACAATCTGCAATTGTCCTTTCTAAAAAGGATGTTCCTCATACCGATGATGAGAAAGAGCGTATGAAGAGGATTCCCTATGCCGCAACCATAGGATCCATAATGTATGCTATGTTATGTACTAAACCGGATGTAGCATGCGTATTAGGATGTGTAAGCCGATACCAGTCTAATACGGAAGAAAAACATTGGACGGCCATAAAATGTGTACTTAAGTATTTGAGAAATACTAAGGACCTATTCCTCATTTTTGAGAATGGAGACCTCCATATGAAGGGGTATACAAATTAGAGCTTTCAAAATGATATAGATGATAGTAAATCAGTGTCCGGCTATGTCTTTACACTAAATCATGGAGCTGTTAGCTGGAAAAGTTCCAAGCAAGAAACAGTTGCTGATTCCACGATGGAGGCCGAGTATATCGCCCTCAATGAAACAAAAAAAGAGGCAGTATGGATGCATAAGTTTTTGAGTGAGCTCGGAGTGATTCCCAATACTGAGAATCCAATGACATTATTTTGTGACAACAACGCAGCGATACAAATCACAAAGGAACCAAGAGCACATAAGAAGTCACGACACATTCTTCGAAAGTTCCACCTGATTTGAGAATTCGTTGCGAAGAAAGAAGTTGTGATTCAAAGGGTAGATACCAAGGAAAACATAGCAGATCCATTCACTATAGAAGTAACTTGATCGGTTCTCGAGAAACTGATTCAGAGGATAGGGTTGAGATTCCACAATTGGCCTCAAGTGCAAGTGGGAGATTGATAGTGTTAGGGGTATGTCATAGAACAATTCTACAATTTATTAACTCTGAAATCAATACTTTTTCGAAATAAAGGTGTTTCTTCTTTCTGTTGTATATTTGTTATAAAGTGTTATAAATAACTAAATGTTTAATTAAAAATATATTTAACAAAAATTCCACAAACAACGTGTTTGTGATAGTAATTACAATTAGTTGTAATCATGAGTATTTGATCATATTGTTACAAAACACATAATTTTAAATGTTCCTAGTCAAGATGCATCGACGCTGGATATCGATGTATCCGTTGAGAATAGAGTATATAATGCCCTTCAAATGTTGGATAGTTTATTACTCATGACTGCTCATGGCACCTAGAGGTTATGTACTGATAGTTATTGGATAGCTATAGAACAATTCACTTGGTAGGTTTATGTTGGTTAATATAACTAAGGTCAAACAGAAAATATCGATGTGACTAATTTACACAATTCTTTTGACTTGAGAATACTGTCAACCTTCGATATGAAAAACTTTGCTTTGATTATAGTAAAATCATGGAATGACATCCATCAAGTGATTATAGTTGGATCGAGTGGAAGTATTGGAAGGAAGACACTTTTCGAGAGAGGATTCATCACTTAATTTATATGAAGTTAGTATCATGGTCAACTCAAGTCAACCCAAAGTCAAAATCTCTGGCCAGAATGTACGGTTAATAATTATTATTATTATTTAACCAAGAATTTTTTGGTTGGACTATAGAGTTGAATATGGACAATATTTAAATTCTGACCATTTACAAATTCCATAAATCCAAAGTGATACAGCTGTTGTGTATATAAATGTCACTAACGGGTAACGCTTATTAAACTAAATAAGAATTTACTGAAAATGGATAAGCAATAAATTTGGCCATAATGTCAGACCACTTGCTAAGTGATGTGTGAACATTAACATTCGAATAGTTCGGTGTTAATTGCTGACCAAATTTACACCCAAGAGTTACACGACTGAAATGATGAATTCCCTTAAGACGAATGATTTAATTAGTTTATAATTGTTATAAATAAATTAAATCAATTAATATTTATGAAATATTAATTATAAAATATGGTTTGTGAAATAAAAATTGTTAAATATTTATAATTGTTATGAATGTACCAATGGATATACGATATAGATAAGCGATTAGTTAGATTTAATTGCATGGCTTGGGATTAAACGGGTTTAAAGCCCACCATTAAAGCTGCAAATTTCGGTTTTGAAAAGATATTGAAGGTGGCTAAAAGGTAGGATTAGGCCTAGAGATGAATGGCTAAGATTAAGAGAGAATATGTAATGAGATTGTCCTAATATCTTTTATACAAGGCTATATATATGGATCTCTAAACCCTTAATCAAAAAAAATTTTGGCTACCATAATTATCAAGTTTTCTGGCCAAAATTAGTTCCACATATTAGTTCTAAGAATCTCAAATCAATTCAAGTTAACGAAAAGCGCTATTTGATAGAAAAGCTCGACGATTCCAAACTTGCAATCTGACGGATCGAGCATAACTAGAGAAGGGAATTCATTGATCAAGTGGACACAAAGGCATCATCAATTGGTATTTTATTTATATATTACAGAAATCATATAATATTTTATGATTTAATAATGATTAATCCCAAATCTATATATATATTTATGTTGTATATCTAGTTAGGTAAGATTTTTGTAGGTATATGTAGTTGTCACAAATTAGTTTGGTTATGTACATGGTTATATTATTATGTGTTATTATTTATGTATAAAAAATCTAATTTACTGTAAAAAAATTAATTTTTATCATTATTAATTATTTTATGTATATTTATATATTAATTTAAATAAAGACTAATGTATATTTTAAACATATAATTACATATATGTATATTTATAATGTATAAACAGCTTAGAATTTTTCTTTACACCAATTTATACATAATATGAATTATAAAATTCGAAAATAAATTATATATATATATATATGAATAATTTTAAATTATCTTTTATTGATTATTCGAATTGTCTATTATATCTAAAATAATTATTGCATGGAAAGTTCAATTTTATATTTTTTTCTAAATTACTACATATATGTAGTAACCCAAAAATTTTCATTAATATTTCATATTTTTAATAATTAAATTACTTCGATTGAACATTTCTTTTATTTATTAAAAATAATATTTTATTTCAAAAAATCATGAAAAAAAATTTGAACCTGTATTTTATGATCGTAAATTTTCATAAACTTTAAAATTTTATTTTTAGTAATTATTATTAATATTTTTAATTACTATGATCGAAACTATTTATTATATATATATAAATAATAATGACAAAATTATTATTTTATGTTTGTTATGCTAATTTGGATTTGGAAATAATTTTAAAATGCATATAATTATATTTTAAGTATTTGAATGTAATTAATTATTCACATATATACATTATATTTGACCTTATATATATAATTTTAATTATTATATATATATATAGTTTTATATGTTTAATTATGTATATTTAATTTTGAGACTTTTAGTTATAATATATATTTTAAATATATGTATACGTATATATATAAATATACTTCGCATTATAGATTTATGCACATATTTAGACAATATACAATACATACGGAATGAGCTAATGTGTCCCTTGTGATGTAAATCCTAACATCTATATACGGGCATGTTATGCCCTTCACGGATAATATGTTACACATGCATACACATATGTGTATGTATATGATATATGTGTATATATATATATAAGTTAAATCATTCAAATTAACTTTACATTACAAAATAGATAAATTTAAATAAAATACATGATTCTATTTATAACAAATTTAGAATTGTTCTAAATAAATTATACTTCATAGGCCCAATAAAGATACAACAGGATAAAAAAAATTGAAATACACCCACCACTACCGCTGCAGGCTGGCCTAATTCCAATAAGACTAAAAGTAGGTGTATGCACAGAAAGGAATACATAAAGACGAGATAGGTTATAGATTGGCCTGCAAGGTTCATAATAAGTCTAGCAAAACTATGAGATTGACAAGTAGTTGTGTAAACATTAGGAAAAGTGTATTTGGACAGATTGTCCATGTTTCTTCTAACAGTCAGTTTGGAAATTTGGTGTATCTGGTAGACCCGAGTCAGCCATGTAAGTTGGTAATTACCCTGCGAAAATTAAACATTGGGACAGATAGTTCACTGATTTGACGGATAGTCATGATTACCAATTAGCGTGCATGCACATTATTTTTTATATTTTCTATTTTAACAAGTTTGATTGTAGGAATTTGATTTGCAAAAGATATATTTTCAAAGAGATATTAGTGAGGGAGAAAGCCGTTCCACTCAACGGCGCGGTCTCACTGAATATCTATAAACCGAGATGACATCTTATTATTGACACCAAGCTTTTTGTCTGAATCAAAGTTTATGATTTCCCCTTAATCTCTAGGGTGCTCACAATTTTGATTTGAATAGATCAGGAGTAAGGGCTTTTCAGGTTAAGTAGATTTTAATGAATAAAGCTTCCAAAGGCATGTAGGAGGCAAAGCTAGCTCTATAGGTGTCTATCTATATTATTAATCCGCTATGTTGAGGTTATTTTATTGATCATATGTAAAGGCTGGTGTTTATTTAATAACTCTAATCAATCAAGGGGCATCTTCATATGTCACTCTTGGAGTATTTTGTAATAATTATATTTTATCTGAACCTGAGCAACATTTTGGATTACGTAACGAATATGGAATATTATCTTTGAAATGAAAAGTGAAAGTTTGACAAACACCATTGTCTAAGTGGTTAAGTGATTCGGCTTTGGTGCGAGATGTTACAAGTTCGAAACGTGCCTAGCACGATTCGAACATTTATTGACATGTGATATGTTGTCTTAGTGACAGTTGTATATAAAGTACTATTTCAAAAATAAAAGGTGAAAGTTTGCTTTGAAACTGTGTTTAAAATATTTTATATTTTATGCTTCTGATGTTATTGATACAATTAACATTACTGTTTTTTTTCATCAAAATAAACAGTATAAATGGCTGTAGCATTTGTGGAATGGGGGATGTTACAACATTAATTGAGATACCTTGCATAACCTCTTTTGTACGCTCATTTATTGTTACAACATGAAATTTTCAACCATTCGCATCCATACATGTCGGATTTGAATTTCTCCAAATATCATATTGTTAATTTAAATTTGGCAAAACTCAGTATATACAGTAAATAAATAATCACAGATACAGAGTAATATAACAATAATGCAGCGGAAATAAAAGAATAGTAGTTCATGAAGCTACTATATATATAACAGAGTTAAACAAGGTACAACTAAAATCACGAATACATAGATGTATCAATACAATAGTCAATTACAAGATCTGAATACATCACTGGAATCAGCCGAATGACTGAAAACTAAAAGATGTAGATGGATCTCCAAACGAAGCTCCAACTCCAAAGGTAAGTGTCAAAAGCTGTATCACTCAGTCTGACCCGAGCATAAAGCAAAACACAAAACACTCGAGTCAGGATTAACCTTCTTATATCAATAAATCCAAATCAAGTGAAATAAAAATTGAAACACAAATAACTCAAAGGATGTTTGGGATAACCGTCCTCTAAGGATCCACTAAACTATCTTCTATGTAGTAATATACGCTATTATAATAATGTCTAAAGTAAAGTAAAATATATTTAAAATAGCGTTAAGGCATTACCCATATCGCCCTTAACACAGTCTATAGTGCCAATAGCCTATACAGTACCATCATACCTCCAGATCGGGAGACTACCATAAATACTCCATAGGTAATGGCAGGGTAGATATACCAATTGCACTTCCGGACTGGTGGTAACGCATAGGGTAGGTGCACGACACAACTAGGCAATGACAGGGTAGATATACCAATTGCACTTCCGGACTGGTGGTAACGCATAGCGTCCACTACTGCCCACCTCGAGCCACACTACGAAAAAAAAAAATCAAAGGTGCGCACCAAATCAATCACAAAGTAATAGAATGACATGGAAGGAGTGTGTTCGATCAGTGGAGCTACCTCATTGGCCCATCGATTTCTCCTGTTTTAGCCACCTTATGCCAACTCACGGAAGTCGGGTCCAAGTATATACTTCATATAGGATCGTCGTCACCACCCTACTTCATTCTGAAATCTCCACCACGTACGAGGTTGTTAAAGTGGTTTTCGGAGTTGGCAGAGAGTAGCAACTTCCGATCATGGTCTCTTTAAAAACCAAACGTTATTATAACACGTGGTCATTTCAAAATATTTTATACTTCAAAACCAAAATATCATTGCCATTTAAAAACGATATCAATATGATACCATTTCCATTTCAAAACCAAATACGATATCATTTCCATTTCAAATATATCCATTTCCAGAATCATAGCATTTTCAAAGTTATAACACTTTCAAAACCAAAATACTTTGAAATCATAATACTTTGGAAAACCATAACATTTTGAAATCATAACACTTTGAAATCATAGCACTTTAAAAATCATAATACTTCCACCACTTAAACAGTTTAGTTATTAAAATAGTATATATAATAAAATAGTTTACAAAGTAAAATAGTTTATGTAAAAGAGTTGTAAGTTAAAATAGTTTATATTAAAATAGTTAGTATATTAAAATAGTTTATATTAAAATAATATATAAAGTAAAAATATAAAATAGTTTAAAATTTAAAATTACTTCATAAGATAAAATAATTTCCTCAAACTTCACAAATTGATTCAAATTAACCCGAATCCAAAAATTCAATTTAAATCAAATCTTAATTCATAAATTTCAACTCAATCCAGTTCTCAATAAATCATTTCAATTTATATCGATTTCAAATATAGATTTGAACCTCAAGTAAACCATTTCAATTTTCCATATATTTCAAGGCTTTAAATATTCCATAATTTCAAAACTACATTTTGATAATTCCCTATATATCAACTTCATTGCTATTATTTAGTTTTGAAATATTTACATAATAAATCAAATTCATTTAAATAAAAATTTTAAACTTCAAATAGCTGAATATCCCTTCAATTTATTTTAAACTTGATATATTCATTTAAATCACCGTAAACCAAAACAAGTAATAAACATCATACCCTTTAAAATCTCAAATTTAATAAATTTCATATCAAACTTATTTGAGTATAATTCTTAAATAAATTAAGTTTCAAATGAATTTCAAAATTATCTTCCAACCTTAATTTATTTAAATCATTATAAACTCTATATTAAAATAAAATTTTAAATAAATACTTAACCATATTATATTTTAATAAAATCAAACTTTATTACTAAACTTATTTTATATCAAAACAAATTTATACATAGCTCAAATCAAGAATTTAACTGTATATAAAATAACATTTATATAATATCAAAAATCATTATCTTATAAAACCATATATTTCTTTCCCAAAAACCATAGAAATCATTTTCAAAATATTTATATATAGACCAATGGTGTCTGTATATAATTTTCTATCCTTTTGTCAAGTGATACAGATATTTATATCCTATTTATATATAGTCCAACGGCCACACTTTAGGAGGTTCATAGATGTGGGGTTTGCTTCGGTTTGTGGCAAGGTTGAAGTACATAGTAGAGGGGGGCTGAGAGTGTAGCACCGGCACTGGTTGGGTGATGGTGCTAGTTGCTCGATGGGTTGGAGCCGAGTGAGGGAAGAAAGGAGGAGAGGGGAAAAGTTTGCATCAGAGGCTAGAGGAAAGGAGAACGGGTAGGGAGGAGATGAAACCAGTAATGTGTTTTATTTTCAAAAATGGAAGAGGTGAGGAGACAATATACGTGAGCAAGGAATAGCAAAAGTGAACCTACAAGAATAGTAATAGTCAAATACGAAATCCATAGAATTATTAAAGCAACGTCCATTCATTTTCTGACCCTTGGAACAAACGAATGCTCAGTGGAAAACCAAATGGCGCAAATGTGTACCGATACGATTAATTGTTTTATCGATTTTGTCAAGTACCAAACTTCAAAACACACAAACGAATATGCTGCATAGATCAGCATGGCGACACGATCAAAACGGTATACAAATACTAGTGGTATGACCATCCAGTCAAAAGACAATATCCGGTAACGAAAATGTTTCTATTTTGCTTAAAATAAGATAAACGGAGCAATAGCAATTCAAATTTGGAGAGACGAAATATGACATCTCACTCAAAAGATGATATACAATTTTATTGTGTAAAAATATTCAGGTTTGAAAAACATCTTATTACCATCTAATATTAACTGATTTTGAATTTAAATAAAATTACATAAGAAAATAAAATTACATATTATTTGATGAAAATTTACCATTTGCTATGTTTAAGTATACGTATTCCAAATATTAAATTCTTAATTTCAAAAATTTATTATTTAAAATTTCACAAAATTTCAAATAAATATATTAATAAAACAAATAAAATTATTAAAAATTTACGGATCGTTACATTTATCTTCCAACGTGAAGAATCGCATTTCAGCCAACTATTCAAACCTTTGTACTCTCTTATGCAAAGGAAATAATCATTTTCATAAGCATGAATCTTCTTAAGGACTATAATGTATACTTTGAGGGACCTCTTTACTTCATGAAAAGTTTTGGAAAGTACGTTATTCTTGGGCAATAACAATTGTTTCCATTTAAAAGTTTTATCAAAATTTGTCAGACAATCCACTTTCACTTTTAAGACTATGCAAAGTAGTAATGACAGATAACTTGGTTTGATCTGCGCATCAGGGTATAATGAGGTATTTGCATCTTCGAAATTCTTAAGTAAACCACCCTCTCGCCTTCTTGCATTATCATTATCTTTGTCTTTGTCATTGGTAGAAAAAATATGATTGACAAAATCTTCATCTTCATAGTGAATGGCTTTAACAAGATATATGTGTCACCCAACTTCATTTATTTAGCTACATTTATTTCAAGACCATGATTATACCAACTATTGCACTTGTACAAAAGATCCATTCCTCTCCAAATTAAATGTTCAACAACAGTCTCGTCATTTTAATAACTAAGATTTCGAAAATCCAAGTAAGAGCAGAAAATCGTTTCCATATTTCCTAAATTTCTCTTCGTGGCATGCACAAAATTTCACCCCCTTGATCGTACTCCCTAATAGTTCTAAGATAAAAAATTGAAATGGACTCATGGTAAAAGTTTCTTTTGTAGACCATAATTATTTTTTTGGTTAAGTATTATCTTGTCGCCTATGTAAATGCACCTTATCTTTTTCCATCACCGTAATATTAAAATAGGCAAACTTTAAAAAATCAAAAGCAGCATTTAGTTATTCATATTAAAGGTTCGCGTTATACAACTGATTTTGCATGCATGCAAATAAGAGTTTTGCATAAATCAACATTTCAAAGTGATTCCAAAGAAAATACATAGAGAATGAAAAATTGGAAGTTTTATGGATTAGTTAAATATTTTATATCAAATGAAATAATTAAAGAATCATAACGTGTGGTGGATTAGTCAATTAAATGGTAGATGTGTTTAAAAATAATGGAACTAGATCTGCCCCTTATTTTCAAACTTAGTACCTGAAAAAATCATCTCAAAAGAAAACTTCATGAAACACCTCTATTAGTGTTTTCAAAGAAAACATGCATTTCAAACTGCATACATTTTCAGTTAGAACTGCAAATATTTTTAGTTTAAAATGCAAATATGTGCAGTTTAAAACCACATGTTTGTAAAATAAATATTTGCACTATGAACTGCAAATATTTAAAGCATATAATGCGTACTCTTGTGGTGTAGAATGAAAATTTTTGTTTTACAAAAATATGCAGGTAGAACCGCACATATTCGTAGTGTAGAATGCAAATATTTGTAGTTTTAACTACAAATATGGGCGGTTTAAAATGTATATTTTCATAGGAGACATTGAGGGGTTTTACATGAAACATGTTTTGAAATGGGAGGAAGTTAATTTTAAATTTTCGAAGGGCGTTTGAAAAAAATGTCCCTTAAAAATATCCATAATACACATATCGAATGTACGAGTAAAAAAAGACCAATTCACAAACTAAATAAAAAGCAGTATTGTATATTGCAAATGTGGATGTGTTTTATAGCAGAAGCATATGTATACAACTTATGTTACCTTATATTGATGTTAATAGACCATAACTTGCAATCTATAACAACAAACTATTTACAAGCATTTTAAAAGATTTGTGAAAGAAAATGTAAGAAACTTACATTTTTGCCCAATTTTGAAAGTGAACTTCAAGGCTATAGAATCTTTTAACAACCTTTGTTCAACTTGTTACTATCCAAAAAATAGTGAAATGTTTTTTTTTTTTCAAATTTGAGGTATATCTTACAATCTTGGGTGTCGTTCATTTGTTTTTAGCTACCCATTTGAGCTGCTTCTTAATTTTTGCATTTCTAGCATTATACATTTAGTTTTGCATTTATGCCGCAGTTTTGGCATTTATGGTGTAGTTTTGCATTTGTTGATGCACTCTTTAATTTAGATTTAGTTAACTACAAAAAATATTTAATAAGTCCCATAAAAATCCTATTTCAACTTTAGGCTTCGTTCAAATCTTGTTACAAAAATATGCCTCTTTTTTCTGCATCGGCATTTTTACTTGTACAATTTAAATTTACGCAAGCAATTTTTTTAAAAAAAATTATACTTTTGTGCAAGTATAAATTGGAATTTTGTACTTTGACAATTTCAGATTGTGCAAATAAAAATCCTACCTTGGTGAAAAACAGACTTATTTTTGTAATTAGTTTTGAACTAGGTCTAAAATTAAATAGGCTTTTTTTGGTCCTATAAATAAAATATGTCCTTTGTTCAACCATACATACCAAAAATAATCATTGTAGAACAAAGTGAAGTTAGAAGGTTATATTACCTCATCATAATATGAAATCAAATATATATTTAGATAATTATTTCAGATCCTTCAATAAGCAAGTAGAGGTCGATCAAGTTTAACTAAAATCACACAAGTAAGCTTGAAGTTCAACAACACATTTGAATGTTCAACAATGCTGGAAACAATATGCTTCTTGACTTACTTGTCCATAATTCCTTTTGATGAAATGATTTTTGATGTATTTTTTGGTTTGTTTCATTATAGTTATTTCAAAAGCTATACTATATAAGTGCATCGAGTATCACAAAAATTGATAAAATTCACATGCACCTTTTATAAAAGCACATCTGCTTTGTTAATCTTTATCTATTCATTAGAAAATACTGTATTTTCATGGTATAAATATCTACATTTATGAATATCAATCTATAGGTAAGTACAGTAAATCATGTTACTTCGCTCAAGTGTATGATGAGCTCATATATATGTTAATACAATAT
Organism: Allium cepa; assembly: GCA_030765085.1. NCBI lineage: Eukaryota > Viridiplantae > Streptophyta > Magnoliopsida > Asparagales > Amaryllidaceae > Allium > Allium cepa. The sequence goes on along the minus strand of CM060942.1, from coordinate 98,085,614 downwards.
AACTAAGTAAGTTCACGTTTTTAACTACATGTTTATACTACATTGCAAATGCACGTACTTAAATGTATTTCTTAGATGTAAGGATGGCATGGTCATTGCGAAAGAAGATATGATTAGATAAGATTAGCCCATTCTCAAGCTAAAAGGTTTAAGTAAATTGATACGACATGCAAACGCATCACTTCACGAATTTGAAGTTGACACCTTCACATATAATGTTGATTTATATGTGAAGATATAATACTTAAATTTAAGCATAAGTAATTGGAACTATTTGTTGTTTATTTAGACTTGTGGTAGAATTTTATTATATCAAATTTGACTTTATAATTTTTTTCTTTCAACAAGAACAAATTACGTTTTGAAATCTATCCAAAAGGGTTCCCAAACAAAATTGACAATCTAAAGCAAAATGTTTTTGTTTTTTCTTTTAGAATGTTTTTCTATTTTTGTAAGTAAATGAATTGAAAAATCTATATGTTAGTATGTTCATTAGCTTAGTTGAATATTTTCTTTCGAATAAAGTTAAATTTATGTTACTTTTAGAGCGTCACTTTATTCAAATAGTGCACTTATTTTGATACCTTGAGGTTCGAACCCATGATCTCTAAGAACTCAGCCTACAATGCTATACCACAGCCACTAAATTAAGTATCAGTCTTATCATATAAAAAATCCACTTTTTTTCTTTTTTCTTTTAAAATAAAAGGAATGTTACATTTGGCTATAAAAACCGATCGTTCCCTTTCCTATGTTTCCAGTATTTAGGTTTTTTTTAGTACTCATTGAATTTTGAGAATATTTCTTTCAAAAAACAAAAAATTACATTTTTGAAATCTTTCCAAACCAAACATTCAAATACATTTAATAATCAAGGGTTTTATGTAACATCTTGGTAGTTATAACAATACGAGTATTTAGCCATAAATATGAAATACAAAATGTTTTTTATTAATTTAAGAAAATGAAACATTCATTTTGAATGGTAAAAAAGTAAGTGGGAAGATGAAACGTCAAAACTAGCCAAATTGAGATAAAAAGAAAAAAATAAAAATAAAAACGAAAACAAAAAAAGAGAAGGCTTGGGACTTGGTTCAAATTTTATAATATATAATTAGATAAACTACAGTGTGATAGTTTGCAAAGTACATAATACATGCTAGTTGTGTTAAATGTAATAGATGAGCTAAGATAATAATACATACATACATATATTCAATATGTAGTATTATAGTATCAAAAACATATCAGTTTTTACCTTGTTCTTTATCTGCTATATCATCTATTCAAATGTAAAGACAAAACTATATTAACAAGGATAATTATATGTAATCTATCTGCTATACAACAAGACAGAAAAATATTCCGTAGATTGTTATTTTCTTACCAAATAGGTGGAAAGTGTGTTTATTGGTTCACAAGTTTTTTTGTAGAATACATGCATGAAAGTCAAAACCTCCTTCAAGCGCATCTCTAAGGCAGTAAAAAACTGCATTAGCTTCTAAGAAATTTTCTTCAGCCCTATAACTACATGATAAATCATCAAGTCATAATTTATTAAATTATTACGTGTAAAAGTTGACATACAAAGATCACAAAAAATGAGCATATAAGCAAAGATTAACCTTATATTATTAATTTATCATTCAACATGATAACGGCTGATCAAGAAGGTAACCCTAACCTTATTTAAATCATTTAACGTAGAAATGAAAACACACATGAATTAACATGAACTTTGAAAAAGAAATTATTTATGTAACACATAAAGTGTGAAACTGAAGAGAACAAGATTACCATAGACACGAACTTGGAAACGATCAACTAAGAGAAATAAGAATTATTATTTTTTTCTCGAGTTTCTGTAAGAAGAAAGGAGAGAAATTGAATAATTTTGCCACTAAAAGTTTATTTTGTATTTTATTTGTTAGGTTTTGAATTTTAACCATATTAATTTTTATAAAACCCAACCAACAAAAAATGGTAACTTGACCTACATAATTAACGCCGTCCATCCTTACTATTGACGTAGATTTTTGTTGTAGTGGTTGCCACATTTGTTTCGCTTCCACTTGTATTATGTATCTTGCCAAATTAAGCTATTTTCATATCAATTATTAGGCTTATTTTGGAAATGAGAAGTCCGATTTAATTTCTATCAGGACATGCACATATGAGATTCTTATCATACCTTTGGTCATCTAAATTGCAACATCAATAATTTTTCCAATTTCATCATCAGTCCAATAATTGATGTCCCGTCCTGGAAAAATACCTGAATCAGTATAGATTGTAGGAATTTCTTAGATAGCTTCATGCCTATATATGCACCATTTCCTCATCATAATTAATCTCCTATCATAAAAGTATGGGCTTTGCAAGGATTTTCTACCAATCTTCTTGCTTATCAAAATTTACAATATGGAAATCGGTATCTTTTGAAAATTTTGAAATTCATAATTAGATTTCCCAACCCTAGCAATATATGCCTTGAAATAATGATAACAGGGTTTAAGACCCATAACATATACACAATTGAATTATTCAACTTTAGTCTAACATCCTCTACTAATTGTCTGGTCATTTTGGAAAATTTTATGTTATTAAACTAGAATGACAATGGAGAATAAACCAAAGTATTAAATTCAGCTACAATGTCTCTACATGATTTTGAAATCTTTGATTTGCTACAACGTTATCCACAAAAGAGCTTCCCTACTTAGATGCTGTCAGGTTAGAAACTCCTCACCATTTTGAATTTTGAAACCATGTCGATTTTGTTGACGTTGATTGCTGCCTTATCTCTGGTGATTGATGTAATATCCCATACCTCCGGACACACTGATAGAAAGGGCAAAAATGGTGTTTGGAGTCATGTCATGTCAAAAAATGTGAACCATTAAGTTTTTGTGGTTTATATGATACAGAGATGAACGTTCTATTTTTTGGTCTCACGACTGAAGAAATGAAATATAAATACAAAAAATAACCCAGATCAATAATGTCTCAAAATAGCTGTGGTCCATATAAGAAATGTTAAAATAAAATCTTCAAATAACATTACACCATAAGTCTAACTAACGAGTATAATAAGATGCATAAGGGAATGGCTGTAAATAAATGTATCTCAAAAACGCACTGCCATTTCCTTCATGCGCCTTACCCTTTTCGTCCCATCTACTACCACGTCCTTTTGTAATAGATATAAAGAGGAAAATATAAAGGGGATCAGATAAAGTCTGGTGACTAAATAACATCACCAGTGGTATGGTGCTGACAAGTAATTAAATTCCAGTTATAATCTATACAATTTAGAGGTGGTCATTTGTGTGCAAGTAACATATATAAGGAATGAGTTAGTTTACACATTATAGGGTAACAATCCTTAATACGCTTAAATCAAATAACAATCTACGAAGATTTCCACCTGAAGTTTGGACATCCAAAAACTGAGTACCTCGAATATACGGCCGTGATAGTAAACCGCCTAACTATACATTGAGTAGACATTCTCAATAATAAGCCCTTAAGTTACACATGCATCGAGTATACATCACAATGCCTAAGTATACACATTGAGCACATAGCCCCAATGATAGCTTTCCACCAAAACATTGAACAACCTTCTCATTAGCACCCGTATCTTATGCTCTATATCATTCAACCTACAACAAAAAGGGTTGATCAACTTACTCGACTCTTCCGTAGGAGCAACTGGGTAATCACACGTTCATCCTGCTATTATGGACGTTTCTGTCTCCTCTCCTCCGCAGTTAGCAAATATGTAACCCAAGCGTGACGATAGTGATAATAAGAGCAATAAGAGCATCTGATTACGATATAATCACATGTCACATTAAGTGTTACTTCATACAACATCATGAAGTGTGAACCTAAGTACATCACCAAGTGTGAAACAAGTATTTGCATGTTACACAGCTCCATGCATTTACATGAACTCCCAAGTCAAGGAAGTGGGAAAAAGGTTCCCCAAGCTACCCTACTTGGCTTGCACCAGGTACGGGTTCGACCTGGGCTGTCTACAACAATTCAGACGTTTGAATCTAATATTCATACGTATGGAACCCTTTCAAACATCAAAACTTTTGACTTCCTGCAACAAAACATATACAGGAAACCAAACATCTGAATTCATCTTTAGACCACTTACCCCTATTTTAGACGTCTGAATATAGATTTCAGACGTTTGAATATAGATTTCGGCCATATGAACCTAGTCGGATTTCAACGTCTATCTTTTGGGTTTCATTTTATTTAAAGCCAAATGTCTAAACCTTAACCTCATATGTCCAAGACATATTGTTGGACATCTAGACATTCTTTCATATGCCTGAACTAGATTTATTTTTCCTACTTTCTCTTTATTTCATTATCTTTATTCCAGACTTAGATATAACTGTATAATTCATCTTCAAATAAGCATTTATTTAAAATTTCCAAGTCTATTCATTTCCAAACTTTTTACATAATTTATTCCCAATTGTATATAACTATTCAAAAACATATCCACGTATATTTAATTTTATTCAAAGTCGGTAGAATCATGTCAAGATGATTTCTAAAGAATATATTCATAGATTCGCTTTTTATCCATTTAAAGTAGTTCAAATCTACCACGTAAAAGTTAGATCTATAAAGTTTTACCCCGCCCTTAAGTTTCGACAATTATATTATCGAATCATTGCCTAGGGTTTTCAATTATCTCAATTCACGTAGATCTTCAATTAAAATTGTCAGTTTAGATTTAAAATCAAAATTTTAATCCTAAACGGATATATAAATGAAATTTAAGTACTTATCCACATCATGCTCACGTCGTAGATAAATCCACCCATCTTATATTTTGATTTGAAGAAGCCTCCCAATTGAAGGCGTTTCCCCTTTAATTTGAATTGTACATTAGCCTTCCTTTTATTTATCTTGCTAGGTATTTGGTTTAGATATCTTCTTTTTTTTTGCTATTTGATTTGAAGTTTATTTGAAGAATTTTTTGTTTACAAATGAGGAAGAAGGAGAAGAAAAGAACGGAATTTGAAGCTAGTGTTTTGTGGTAGCTCTAGAATGAAGTGGAATGAACGTAGACCAACTAAGGGTTACACATCCTTTCCTTTTATAGCCATAAACCTAAAATTCCCCTTCATCCCACTTGCGCTTCGATCTGTTTCGCCTCAAAATGCATGCTACGTTATATACTCCATATGGCCTTCATCCGGTACTCGTTTCTCACATTTTGGATATGAATTTAGGCTATAAAAATCTACTAAATGCAAAGGAAAAGTCAATTTCTTCTAATTCTTTCAATTGTGAAAATTCAGTTTTTTACTTTATGTAAAATTATAAAAATGCCTTTTTCACTTAATTATTTTATTTTTATTAAAAATAAGGGGTGTCACATTCTCTCCCTTAAAATAATTTCATCCTCGAAATTTTAAGAGATGGAAAAATGCAACTCGTAGACTCAACTATACTCTAGCAACCATAGGTATGTGCAGTAGATGCACTCAACTACACCACACACAAAGCATCCACACAATCCATGTCATACATATCTTTTTTCTAACATTTCTAAAAATATAAGTTACGATACTCATGAGGATACCGTTAAAGTCCAAATACAAGCATTAATACGTAGAAATTGTAAAATAAGTGAAAATAACAATGTGCATCCACCAACCAACATATGTCATGAATATGGAAGGTGATAAATGCATAAATACTAATGTAACTCCTATATGAATGCAATGTCATGGCATATAGGTATGGGTGAATACATCCTAAAATATACAGATAATTTCTATATGTATGCAATATGAAATGTAATAAATCAAGTCATATAGCAATATAAGTTACACAATAAAGCATACCACACCATCCAATTTCCTAATTTGACTAAGCAACCAAAATAGGAAAAATGTACCACAAAGGAATGAGGGATGGGAAGCTCTTATATTCTTCTCTGGCTCCTAAGTATTCTCAAATGGATCATCTCCCCCGTAGACTCTAACCAGTTTAATCACTTTATTACAGAGTCGCTTCATCCCATGCTCAACAATGCGGGTAAGTGCACGACGATAGATGACTCACTTTCTACCTTAACCACTTTTAACAGACTCGACTACAATAGCTTAATCATATAAAAACTTTCGCAAGTCGACATATGGAAAACATTATTAACCCCAGCTAACTTTTTAGTAAGCTCCATCTTATAACCCAAATTCCTTACTCTTTACAAAATTGAAAAAGGCCCTACAAACCTAAATGCCAACTTTCCTAAACTACCAAACCTCATAACATGTTTAAGTGGGGAGACCTTCACAAAAACGATGTCGCCTAATACGAACTCCAAATTTATGCATCTCCGGTCAACATATGATTTTTGATTATCTTGCTCAGTCTTCACCCTCCTATAGAACAAATCGACTTTCTTTGAAGTCTCTCTGATCATGTCTGGCCGAAGAATAATCTTGTCGGTAGTATCCTACCAACAAGATGGAGATCTACATGGCTCCCGTACAATACCTTTGACGACGCCTTTTCAATACTTGCCTAATAGTTGCTATTATATGCAAACTCTAATAATGACAAAGAAATCCTCCTAAGGACCTCAAAAATACACATCTGAAACAAATCTTCCAAGGACCTCAAAAATGCACCTCCTAATAGTTGTTTTTATTTTTACCGCATTTAAATGTTTCTATGATTGTTTCTGTAATTTGTTTCTGTGATGATTGATTACATTATTCCAAGTAGAATCTTAAGGAATTTGAAAATATTCATATAATCAATTAAACACTATTCACCCCTCTAGTGTTAAGTTAGCCTTAAGATCCCTATTCCGCTGACTCATAATAAATGACTAGCAAGCCCGATAGTGTTGTGCAATGGAGTAGCAAATCATAATAAGTAAATGTAGTAATACGAGAACGTGATCTTCTGCTCATCCTCTGTCCAGCTCCACATGCTCACCAGACTTAATATCCTTAATTTACTCATTTAAGAGTAACTGAAATTATAGGAAGCAAAGCATAAAATCCCGAGTCAGACAATAGTCTGGTGTGAACGATAGAAAATCTCAAATACTACAAAGTCAATATAGTAGCACACTTGGTATGGAAAATCGTACTTGACATGTCTCTGCTGCCACAGAGTTAGCAAATACACAATATATGTGCTACTCCATATCATAGTCATCATGGGTGTACTATACCTCAAAGCACTAAAGGGTATCTAGATATCTGCATCGATAATATCTATATCGTGTGACATTCCTTGTCCGATAGTAATAAAAGAAAACATAGCATCCATCATCCATCCTCACATTCACTGCATTGAATATCTGATAGTTGTATGGTATAGTCAAGGATTTCTCATTGTTCAGGTTTCTCAATATTCGATTCTATGCCACTCAGTAGGCCAGAAACTAAACTTCCATCGCACTCAGTCTAGGGTAAGGTACGTTCTAACATCAACAAGTTTTACCTCCTCATCATGAGGTCCAAACGTTAATGGACTCTAATAGCATACGCGATTTAGGTCCTAACGTCGAAGTACTCTGATCGCGCCATCATATACCCTTACTTTACGAGTATCCATTGAAACCTACGAATATCAATGATCCCTTTGCACATGTCATCCATAGAAAAGCTCATCCTGAAACTATCTTTACAAATCCCGTCTGAAGAATAATAGTGTTTGGAAACTATTCTAGACAGCCATTGTTAGTCATGAAGTATCATCATTCGTCCCATAACCATCCTCTAACGGTTCCTTCAATCTGACTTGTAGTCACCTACTCTGCATCTCGAAGTATAGCTATCCATCATCGAAGCCATCACTTTACATCACATAATCATTATCATCATGTCATGAGTCATTGTCATCGAAATCATTGAAAAACTCTAACTTTGAATCTGCCTAGGTTCTGGCCCAAAGAGAAGCTCGAGAATTCCTAGTTTTGGCCTAAATCAAACCTTGGCCCAAAGTGATGCCTGGGTAATTTTAGGAAATGCCGAAAGTACGACCTATGATGATTGAATTTTATGGTTCAGTACTAGTCCCTGAATAAGGATCCGTACCGATTCATAACTTAACTCATTTTTCTCTTGCCTTCACCGATCTGAGAATGCCTTATATCAAGCCCATAGTTCCTGCCTTGTTGGCATAAAGCACACCCAAAACGATCTATGGCTTAACTCATTTTCCCCTTTCCTTTACATATCTAAGATTGCCCTAAGTCAAGCCCAAAGTTTCTGCCTTGTTGTCCCAAAGCATGTGTAAACATCCCACCTCTATACCCATACCATTCAAGAGTATTAACAAGCAATACCGTTGAATAATATGGAGAATGAGGCTATCTGGGGATACATACGTGAAATATTTCCATGGACTAACATTGGTGCATATCAAAACATCAAATAAACAGCTCACATATACGTACACATTACCAGTTACAAAGCAATAAGCACTATGACTTCAGGACAGAAAAATACATAGTATATGGTAAATGACAGAGTACACAGAGTCAAACATAGCGATAACTTATAATATAATATATAATATACAGTACTGTTTGAAAACAAATATCTCAATTTAACGTAATGAAAAATCAATGTACAACCCAGTGTCAAAAATATACAGTGAATTAATGTCATACAAGTATCGTATAACAATCCTAATATAATACTCCTCTAAGCCTAATAAAATACAAGTTGGTCAAGTTGTCCCTGCACCTGAAATGTCTCGGATTAACCTGAGTATTACATAAATAACACACGGGCCAGAATATGTCTAATCAAGTATCCTAATAGGGAAAGACAATGTAAAAAAAGAATAATAATATGATAACTTAACCGAAGATTTTCAAATCATTAGATAATGTGTCGATATGTGTAAATAAAAATAGGAATGTATGCCTAGAATATCTATATAATGCCATAAATAATCATCAAGGAATCTCGTCTCATAAATAACTCAAAAACATAAAACAACCAGCTCATCACAAAATCAACACAAATGGGTGAATTATACATATCCAAAAAACATCATCTAAATCTAGAAATATTATTATATGAAATATCATCAAGTATAATCAAGCTAGCATAAAGCACTGCCTAAATATAACTCTCAATCTCGATAAATAAACATCATCATCGATATATATATATATATAATAGGATATGCTACCTATCAAATACTGAGAATTCACTATACTTTGGACATATATATAACCTATCAAATACCGAGAATCCACTATACACTGGATACACACACTATCTGAAAGTATCATGATGCGAAATGATTGTACAATAGACACAAAGTCCAAAGTAGGGTCACACACACACATGTGTGCGTGTAGTGCCAGGGCCATATCAAAGCTACAGTGAGGTGTACCAATTGTATATGACAATCTGCTAATCCGTCGGTACCAGAAGGAAGACTGATAGCATTAAGCAAGCTCAAGCATCACTAAGTCTTTACAGCCTTTAGTCACCTCTCAGTCATTATGACATGTATCCACTAGTGTGCTCATCAACGCAAGGACTTTAAGTCACGACACTACAAATGCCTATATAGGTAATAGACTACCAGCCTAGGTGGAACAAGGGGCTAATGCACGCATAAGGGTAACACAAAGCTAAAGCATTATACATATATAAGGTGTCACAGATCTAGAGTGCGACTGCACGATCAGGCTGCAAGGGTGGATATTGATCATTTGGTCCTCTTCAAAAAACATAATAGGAGTACACGCAGTAATGGCATATAGAATCAACACATATTGACAAGAAGCCATGTTCATCATTAGGCATAAAGCCATACTCACTAAATATAGGAGCTATATATCACAACATATCACCTCACACTATCTACTCTATTCCCATCACATGAGTGTCATCTACTTACAATGAATAACCGAATAAATATTACAACAGCATCCTATACTAATTCGTGAAACTCAAACATTTATTCACTGCTTATAAACTTCACTATGTATACTCCATATTTTATATAATGACTCCAAAGAATAACTGGAGAAATATTACCGAATGTCCCATACCAGATGGTATTATAACTCTCTTTATTCAAAATTCTCATCATATAGAATTAAATATAGTAAAATCATATCAAGGATTCCATCATCATATCATATCAAAACTCCAAATGAATCAATATCAATAGTGAATCACTCACAGTCATCAAAATCCATACCAAGACGATGGGAAATCAAGAAACTCGAAAACTAAACATAAGAATGTGTATATATATACATGTCAAGCTCAAGTTAATAATTCATAAGTAATTATATACAAAATTTCATAAACTATAATTTTAAAAACTCTTGATTAATAATAATTACTTATTTCCATATATTTATTTATGTGTGTGTATGTGTGTGTGTATATACATCTTTCTAAATAATAGTTCAATCTAAAATATTTTCCTTAAACTAGTAATCCTCTTTTGCAACATAATAATTTATATTTTCAAATCCAAAATCTAACATTATTTTGAATACTCTAAATAAATGTATGGGAAGAATTGAATGGACAAACCATAAAATAGATTATCTGAATTATGAAACATCTAAATCAATATCTAACAAATACTATTCACATTATTTTATCTTATATAAGAAATAACCGCTTAAGAAAAGATAACATTTATATATTCTAAATTTAATTTCTAGTATAACTAAACTCAAATGTAATATACTCTATATGATAACCCATAAGTTTCTTAATCTTTTAGAAAATTTAATTGTAATTTAATATATACTAATACATTAGTAAACTTATTCCTATATTTTGATAAGGTAATAATAATTATAAAACTAATACTAGCACAAGAGTTATTCTACAAGTATTTATTACTAATTAGTATTCTTCAAAATGACTTTAAACATCCAAATCAGTATCTATATTCATATTCAATAAATATTTTACAACTTGAATTATACATTATTATTTCATATATTTTACTTTAATAATTATAATATTGACTATGAAACTTTTTATAATTTATTTTCCTTTCACATAATACTATTAAATTCACTTTAATAATTAATTAAACTTTAAATCATTTTATATCTAAAAATATATAAGAGTTTAAGTATGATTATTTTAGTTTATTCAAATAAAATATAAATATGACCTAATTATGATTTATTAGAAGATGCAAATATATATATATATATATATATAAAAACTATACATATACATATATACTCATGCATTCATGCACAGGTTGACACACTCATACACATACACCCACTACACACACAAGGGCATGCATGGAAAATACTAGAGCAGTAGGTCGACTAGCCTTTACCTTAGGTTGACCAGTTATCGTTAACCGTGGTGGCTTAGGTTGAATAGTGATAGGTCCAAAATCATGATCTGATGCTACTTTGAGGTGAGCTCGACAATGAAAACATGCCTCCCTTGATCAAATACCAAACACAATTCTATAATATACAAACATTATTTCATTTTGTGCAAGGGTTTTCAAAATCATGAGATTAAAAATAGAATTTATGAATGAGAAACTCACTTGAAAACTACTTTCTATTCTTCCTCCTTTCTCTCGAACGCGCATGCATAACACAAAAGAAACATACACCACGCCTGGATTTGCTTCTCATATAGATGTATAATGATGAAAAGTAGCCACATACTTTAATTTGGGAATTTTCCATAAATTATATAGTTTGATTTTAGTTTTTGAAGTGGTGAGAGTTTTACTAAGTTTGGTTCAGAAAAATGAAATATAAAGATGGAGTGGATGGTCGTGAACATGCATGAATGTTAAGTGGATGGGGGAAAATTTCTGTAATATGGATTTCACGCTAAACATGAATATGAGCCTGTAAATATAATAAATGAATACATATTAAATTACCTTTTATTTACAAACTAAATTCTGTTTAATTTTAAATAATAAAAATTCCCATTTAAAGATCATTACTTTAATAATTAATGTATTTCAAATACACCACTTCTGTACAATATAATTTTCACATTTTTAACTTACTATAATTTTAAATATCAGATTTTCACAATATAAATTCTTTAACTAAAAAATTTCCGAAACCAAATTTTCAATAAATCTCTAAATTCCAATTTAATTAATTAAATTACTATTATTACTTTAATTAATTATTACTTCAAAATTGGATTGTTACAGCATGCCTCAAAGAAATCCAATACCGATCCGCATTCCCAAAGTCGCCACCGATCCATTAATATCTTAAGTAGCAAACTCCAAATGAATTGAAATTTAAAATGCAGCTTTAAGGGGCCGTTCTTGACCTATCCTATGGATCATATGTCATTTGGACAATAAGATCTTTATGGATCATCATCGATCCATCTTCAATTGGCCATAACTCAAGCCAACAAACTCCAAATGACTTGAAATTTGAAATGTAGCCTTATGGGAACTTCCTTGTCACCCCATATTATTTGCACATAATTTGGGTCAATATTTATGAATCGGTATTAATCCCTATATACCAATCCCTAACTTGTTTCCTAAGCTGAATCGCCATTCAATCAGCATTTTCAACCATTCAACCAACATACATTCAAGCAATCATCACATATAGTCTTTCCTAACAGGCATGAATCCATACATATCAAAACAAAGTCTGAATCTAAGGGTATATCCATAAGAACAAGGGAGATTAATAAGAATACTATTTTACTAAATTTTTCAAAATCGTTTGAAATTTACATATGTTATTAAATGGTTTAAAACATATTTAGACTTTAGAAATCATTTTAAAACATCAATTTAAGGTGTATAATGACTAACTTGTAAGTGAGAGGTCGTAATCACTCACCTAAATCTAAAACAAATCCAAATATGAACGAATCCCAAGAAGCATGGCAGCTCCAAGTAATCTCCAACAGCAAATCTTCAAATCAAAGTGCCAATCCTGGTAATCTCTCCTTAATGACAAGATTTGTCTAATTAAAGTAAGGGTTATGAGTGGTTTAAGGCTAGAGAATAATAATGGTGGTTATCTACCTATTTTGGGATGCATGTAGTGAGAAGGAGAAGTCCCATTAACCTCCTTTGGGTGCTAAACCCAAAATGGGACTTAAGCTTAGCTATTAATCTCCTTAATTACTCACTAAGCTATCCAAAATTGAGTGAAACTTCAAACAACCGTATCTTCCAAACGGTACATTCATTTTCCTATTTGATCACTCTACAGAAAGATAAACCATCATCCTAATCCAATGAAAGTGGTTTCAAACCCTAACTCGGCTCCTACAAATAGTTATAGCCCATACGAGTTTTAGGGTCAAAATCGTCCGATAAAGATTATAAGGATGCAAAATGTATCTAGTACTCATTTTTCGAATTTATAGAATCATTCGACCCAAAATACAAATAATGTTAACTTTTTACGATCATTCGGTATGTAAAATACGTCATTACATTCTTCCCTTCTTTAGAAATTTCACCCTCGAAATTCCATAAACAAGTCAATAGGGTCATCACACATGCATAACAGTCACACATTAAACATGCATACATAGAAACAAATGAAAATGGAAATATCCAAGCCAATCCTAGCACGTAGGATACTACACTACGATATATTTCATGATATCATTGGTGAAAGTAAAAGCAATAAATAGAAAATATCACTAAGAGCGCTGGATAAGCTATCCTCATACTCTCCTTGATCTCTTAGTTGTAATCCCTTCAATTTTGCTATGTTGAAACTTCACCAACTTCACCGTCCTCCTCTTAACCTACTTCGAATAACGTCCAATGACACGAATAGGCTTACAAGGTTTCGAAGCCTCTGGTTCAATCCTGATTTTATCTAGGTTATCTGGTGCGATAGTGATGCCTAAACCGTGCACAAATTTCCACAAGTGCGAAGCATGGAACACATTATGCACTCCTATTATTATTTGAGGTAAGTCGACTCTGTAAACAAGGTTCCCAGTCCTCTTGAGTAACGGAAAAGGACGTACAATTCTCGATGCCAACTTTCCCTTACTACCAAACCAAATTACCTTCTTTAGTGGAGAGATTTGGCAAATACCATATCGTCGATAGAGACTCTACATCTCAATGTCCCTTATCAGCATAGCTTTTTTGGCTGTCTTGGGCAGCTTTCAATCGATGTTGAATGATCTCGATCTTCTTCGAGGTTTCTCTAATTATATTTGGCCCATGTATCAGCTTTTCGTCCGCTTTCCACCACCAAGAAGGGGCATTGCATGGTCTGCCATACAATGCTTCGAATGGTGCCATACTAATGCTGGATTGATAATTGTTGTTGTATGCGAATTCAAGGAGACCTAAGTAATCATCGAATGAGACTCCAAACTCGAGTATGCAAGTCTGCAAGAAATCCTTTAAGATACGATTCACTCTTATTCTTTGGCCGTAATTTTAAGGGTAATAAGCTGTGCTGAGGTGCAGCTTTGTCACTAATGCCTTCTGTAAGCTCTTTCAAAACCCACTAGTGAATAATAGGTCTTGGTCACTCACAATGCTCTTCGGTAGACCATGGAATCATACCATCCATTTCACATACAATTCAACCAATTTGGATGCCATTCTACTTGACTCGACAGGTATAAATCTAGCATTCTTCATCAATCGATCGACTATGACCCAAATGCTATTGTATCCTACTTGAGTCCTCGACAGTCCATCGATGAAATCCATCGATACTTGTTCCTATTTCCACTCTGGAACTTCTAGCGGTTGCATCAAACCACTAGCCTTATTCTACTCTGCCTTAACCAACTAGCAGTTTATGCACTTCATGATGATTTCCCCATCGTCTTTCTTCATTCCTCCCAAAAAGAGCTGCCTCATATCATGGTACATCTTATTACTTTAGGGAAGTATAGTCAATCTCAAATGATAGCACTCTTGTTGCACCTCATCCCTCAACCCATCAACATCAAGAGTAAATAATCTCCCATCCTTACCGAGCCAACTATCAACGTCAAATCCATACTGTTCGTCCCCTTAGAATTAACCGCAGCTTCAATATGAGAAATGATCTCAGCTAATCTAGAATCGCGCCTTTGACGAATACCAAACCACTGAATCAGGCTAGGCCTAATAGTCAAGCTTGCCACTATCTTTGGCTCTAGCTCGATTCTCGATCAAAAATCAGAACCAGCAATATACTCTAATTGTGTCCACTCTAGGATCATAGCTTCCAAGTTGGCATGTCTCCTACTCAAGGCATCGGCAACTACATTACCTTTACCTAGTGTATGTGTAGTGTGAAAGTCATAGGAGGCTAGGAGCTCTAACCACTACTGTTGGTGAAGGTTAAGATTCTTCTGTGAAAAGAGATACTTCAATGATTTATGGTCAGTGAAAAGCTCAAACCTCTCTCCTAAAAGATAGTGTCTCTAAATCTTCAGTGCAAACATAATTGCTATTAACTCTAAATCATGAGCCAGGTATTTCTTCTTATGTGGCTTCAGTTGTTGACTAGCATATGTAACAACTTTGCCTCTCTACATCAATACTGCACCCAATCTGATACCACAAGCATTATTGTATACCGTCATCCCTTTGTTCCTGGTCGAAATGGTCAATATTGGTGCACTCGTTAACTTTTCTTTCAAACTCACAAATGATTGCTCACATATCACATCCCATGTAAAAGTCTGATTTTTTTTCATCAACTGCCAAATGTTCCTCCACCTTTGAGAAGTCGTGGATGTATCGTCTATATTATCCAACTAACTCCAAGAAGCTTCTCACATCCATAGGGTTTTTAAGTCTAGTCCAATCTTGAACTATTGTGAATTTTGCAGGATCTACGACAATGCGCTTCTCAGAAACAATATGACCCAAGAATCATACTTTCATTGTCTAGAAGTAACACTTAGAAAACTTCGCTTTCAATTGGTGATCTCTCAACACCTCAAGAACAATCCTCAACTGCCTTTTATGTTCCTTCTCCACCCGTGAGTAGGTGAGAATATCATCAATGAACACAAGAACAAATTTATTTAGCTGAACCCTGAAAACACGGTTCATGAGATCAACAAATTGTCCTTGCGCATTGGTAAGTTCAAATGACATAACCAACCACTTATAAAAACCAGATAGTGTACGAAACGCTAATCTGCACACTCTCCGTCGCTACTTTTAGTTAAATAAAGTACCAAGATCCAAATAAGAAAATATTCTAGCGTGATAAAGCTGATCAAACAAGTTATCAATACGTGGGAGTGGATGCTTGTTCTTCTCGTAACTTTATTACGCTCATAGTAGTCAACACATAGTTAAGGGAACCATTTGCCTTCATGGTGAATACTACGGGCGTCCCCCACTTAGAATTACTCCTATGAATGAACATTCATCGCAATAGCTTATTCACTTACAGCTCGAGCTCCCGCTGCTCTCTAGGTGCCATCCTTCTCAAAGGCATTACTATAAATTTGGCATCTTTCACTAAGTAAATACGAAACTCAATTTCTTTATATGGTAGAAACCTATTCACCTCCTCGAATACGTCTAGATACTCCTTAGCAATAGGAACTGATGACAACTCATCATGTGGGATATCAAGTAGATATAGAAAGCTAACTGTTACCTCATCTTCCAGTGGCATCCTAACACTACTATTTGCCCATCGTTTACCCCTATTGTCACCAATGATTTCTCACAATCCACCATCACTCTGCATCTATGAAGCTAGTCCATACCTAGAATAATACCAAAGCAGCAACCAAAACAAAGCAATCATAATAGAAAAACATCGATGACTTGACAAGATCAAACAATGATAGACCATACATTGGCTAGTAGAGCCTCCAACAGAGTTCGTCACAATCAAAGGTCGGTCAACAATTTCGAATTTCACTCACAATCTATCTACTAGGTCACTAAATATAAAGGAATGTAAGGCCCCCGTATCAAACATAACTCACATTGGAACATCATAAATGGAAAGCATACCTTAAAAAATGACGTCTTTCCCCTTCACTTTCGCTGATAGAGCAATTGACGAAGTCGCAATGACATTGATAGTATATGCTTTGATCACTTGTTTCTATTTCTACGGCTTCGGACAGTCCTCCTAAACATGCCCAACCTTGTTGCATTTGAAGCATTTCTTTCTCTCAAGCATGCGGTCCCTGCTAAAGTGGAATTTCTTTCTACAATTATAAAAAGCAGGTCCACCTTTAAGCTTATTCTTCTGTCCATCCTTATTATGGAATTGCTTCTTTTTGTCGTTCCATTTCTTATTGCCTCCCACGCTAGATTGCGACTTTAGCTCTTCTTTAGGAATAACGGCATTGGACTTCATATAAAGATTCTCATGCCTTAGAGCATTCTTGACAATCATCTAAAAAGTCTCATCAATATGATTACAAGTTTCTCCCCCAAATAGTCATCCAACATGATGATGAAATTTTCATTCTTCTTCAGTGGAGTGTCGATGAAGGACATCCAATATTTGGATAGGGTGTCGAACTCAGCAACATACTTGGAGACATTCATATCTTCTTGCTTTGGGTCCATAAATTTACAGAATAAGAACGACTTCTGAGCTGTCGGTATAAACTTCTCCTTGAACCTGTCTTTGTACTATTGCCAAGTCAACTGATCCTCGGGAGTAACAGCTCTCACTGCATTCCACCAGTTCATAGCTTGCCCGTGAAGCTCTCACTACATCTCGCTACATTCCACCAGTTCATCCCTACTAGGTCACAGTATCCCTTAGGTTAAACTATGCAACCTAAGCTCTGATACCAAATGTGACGACCACTATACACCATCGACACCCAATCATACATGTATAGTGGAATGTAATGGTGTCTGGTCGATACAAAACTATAGTCAAAGGTTGTAAAGTAAATAAAACATCTTTTCACAGTTCGTCTAGTAAACTATAATAGTAAACATCTCAAATATAAAAAAGATGGGATAGTAATAACTAAATGAATCAAAAAATCAAATTAAAAAGATTCATATGGTTACATAAAAAAAACTAATAAACAAACTATCTCTAATAATAAAGGCACCAGCAAGCTCCATAGTGCTATGTAGTGGAATAGAAAATCATAATAAGTAAACATAGTAATAAGAGAATGTGATCTCCTGCTCGTCCTTTGTCCAACAACAAATGTTCACTAAACCTGATATCCCTAATTCAGTTATTTAAGAGAACCAAAACTGATAGAAAGAAAAGCATAAAATCCCAAGTCAGATAACAGTCTGAGGTGAGCGGTAGAAAATCTAAAGTACTATAAAGTCAGTATACTAGGACAAACGGTATGCAAAATCATACGTAACATGTTCCTACATCCACAGAGTTAGCATATACACAAGATATACGATACTCTATATCATAGTCACCATAGGTGCACTATACATCAAAGTACTAAGTGGTGTCTAGATATTAACATCGATAATATCTACATCATGTGACATCTCTAGTTTGATAAGAAAACAAGCAAACATGGCATCCGCCATCCATCCTCACGTTCATTCACCAAGTGCATTGGATATATGATGGTCGTATGTCCTCCTCGTACAGTCAAGGACTACTCAATGTCCTGGTTTCTCGGTACTCGATTCCATGCTACTCAGTAGGCCAAGAACAAGACTACCATTGCACTTAGTAGGCCAAGAACAAGACTACCATCGCCCTCAGTCCAAGGTAAGGTAGGTTCTAACGTCAACGAGCTCTACCTCCTCATCATTAGTTCCTAACGTCAACGAACTCTAATTGCATATGTGATCCTGGTCCTAATGTTAATGGCCTCTGAGCATGCCACCATATACCCTTGCTTAATGAGTGTCCATTGAAACCTACGAATATCAACGATCCCCGTGCACATGTGATCAATAGCAGAGCTCAACTCGAAACCGTCCTTGCAACTCTCAGCTGAAGTCATCATGGTAGGAAACTCTCTTAGATAGCCATCTTTAGTCGTAGAATATCATCGTTCGTCCCGTAACCTTCCTCCAATAGTTCACTCAATCTGACCCATACTCACTTACTCGGCATCCTGAGGTACGTCTATCCACCATCGAAGCCATCACTTCACATCACAGAATCATCATCGTTGTGTCAAGAGTCATTGTCGAAAATCATCGAAATTGTCATCGAAAATCTCAACTTAGGATTTGCCTAGGTTCTAGCATAAAGCAGAGCCTAAGAATTCCTAGTTTTGGCCGAAAGCAAATCTTGGCCTAAAGTCATGCCCGAGTAATTTCAACAAGTGCACAAAGCATCCCCCACGTTGATTGAATTTTATGGTTTGATATCGATCCATGAGCTGGGATTGATACCGATCCATAACTTAACTTATTTTTCTCTTACCATCACCAATCTGAGAATGCCCTAAGTTAAGCCTGAAGTTTCTGCCTTGCTATCTGAAGCACACCCTACACCGATCCATGAATTAATTCATTTTTCTCTTTCCCTCACCAATTGGAGAATGCCCTAAGTCAAGCCCGTAGTTTCCACCTTGTTGGCCCAAAGCACGCCCCGAGGCAATCCATTACCCATCCATACTCTCAAAATCGCCACCGATACATCAATATCATGAGTATACGAACTCCAAATGATTTGAAATTTGAATTGTAGCTTTAGGGTTTCCTTCTTGATCTATCCTATGGATCACATTTTATTTGGATAACGTGACCTTTATGAGTCATCACCGATCCATCAACATCGATCCATCTTCAATCGACTATAACTTGAGAAAACGAACTTCAAATGGCTTGAAATTTGAAACGTGTCCTTATGATGATTTCCTTTTCACCTCACATCGATCGCATGTGATTTGAGTCAATATTTATGGATGGGCACCGACCCCTAAATGTTGATCCATAACTTGTTTCTAAAGCTCAATCGCCATTCGATCGGCGTTTTCAGCCATGCAACCAACATACGTTCAAACAGTCATCACATACAGTCTATCTAATTAAGCATACATTTGTACGTATCAAAATAAAGCCTTAATCTATCCTGTTAGAACAAGGGAGATCCACAAGAACACCCAAAACCTTTTCAAATCGTTTGAAGTTTACATATGTTATTAAAAATATTTTATAACATATTTTAAAGTTTAGAAATTATTTTAAAACATCAATTTAAATGTATAATAAATAAATAGTAAGTGAGAGGTCCTAACAAATCACCTAAATCCAAAAAAAAAATCCAAATAGCACGAATCCCAAGATACATAACGACTTTATGTGATCTCCAATAGCAAATCTTCAGATCCAAATGCTAATCCCGCTAACCACTCCTTAATGACGTTTAAGACTAGAGAATGATAATGATGGCTCTTTAACTATTTTAGGAAGTGTGTAGTGAGAAAGAGAAGTCCCATTAGCACCCTTTTGGTGCTAATCATGAAAGAGTCCTTGGGCTTAGCCATTAATCTCCTTAATTACCCACTAAGCTATTCAAAATCGAGTGAAATTTCAAACAATCATATATCTCAAATGGTAAGTCTATTTTTCTATTATGACCACTCTATGAAAAAAGAAACCATCATCACGATCTAATGGAAGTTGTTTCAGACCCTAACCGTTCTCCTGTCAAATGTTATATGACATATAATATTTTTAGGGTCAATGTCATTTGATAAAAATCCTAAGGTTGGAAAATGTCTTTAATAGTCATTTTATGAGGATATAGAATCATATGACCATAAATAAAAATAATATTAATATTTTACGATTCTCTGATACGTAAAATGCAGGTCAATACAAACATTGCCTCTCGTATAACGCCTCGAGCTATATCATTCCAATACTTTCCTGGTTGTTGTTGTTATATGTGAACTCTACTATGACAAGTAATCCTCCCGAGAACCTTCGAATTCCAAAATACACATCTCCAACAAATCATCCAACATGCAATTCATGCACTCGTTGTCCGTTGGTCCATGGGTGATAGGTAGTACTCGAATTCGATTCAATTTCCAATGCCTCCTAAAGGCTCCCCCAAAACTCACTAGTGAAAAGTGAGTCTCGATCACTAATAATATTGGAAGGAACTCGATGCAAATGAGCTATCTCTCTCACATATAAGGTCATTAAAGATGTGGTTGTCCTCGTACTCCTAATAGGAATAACATAGGTGGACGTGGTCAACCAATAGATGATGATCCAAACACCATTATTCCTTCTTCTACTCCTTGGATGCCCATCAACAAAATCCATAGATATGCTTTCCCACTTCCATTATGGAATATCAAAAGTTTGTAGAAATACATTAGCTTCTTCTGTTATACTTTTACTTCCTAATAAGTCACAAACTTTAAAACAAACTCCGCTACATGTCTTTTCATACTCGACCAGTAAAACACCTTCTTCATATCTCGATATATTTTACCACCACTAGGATGATTAGTCATCCTAGAACAATGGGACTCATCTAGTACCAAGTCAACCAACCTCCTAACAAAAGTAACATGCAACCTTTCATTTCTTCGTAGCCATCCTCTATAATCAATGGAATAACGATCCAAATGACTCGAATGCTCACCTCTATTCAACTTCTCAAAAATACCTAAGAACTTTGTGTCTTGCTTTTGGCTTGAACCAATATGGTCCATATGTAAAGCTTGAACATCTAAAGTTGCTAATAACCCCAGTGCAAGGTCTGATGAAGGTCGTAAATCAAATGCAGAAATAAACTACAAGTGCTTCCACTCTAAAACATAAAGCATAACATCGCATTCTTCTACTTAAAGCATCAACTACAACATTTCCTTTGCCTAAGATACAAGAGATATTGAAATCATATGATGGCAGGAACACCATCCACCTCTGCTACTTCAAATTCAAATCTTTTTAGGAGAAAAAAATACATTAGGGAATTATGTTCCGTGAATAATTTAAACCGTTCCCTTAAAGATAATGCCTCAAAAATTTGAGAGCAAAAACCATAGCTGGTAATTCAAGATGTTAAGTCGGATAATTTATATCGTTACTTTCAACCGTCGACTAACATAACAAACAATTCTACGCAATTGCATCAAAACAGTGCCTTGTTTTATACCATAAGCATTGGTATATATCACAAACACTTTCGAACCGTTAGGGACTTCTAAAATAGGTGCACTAGTCAACAAATCCTTTAGCTTGATAGAAGCATGCTAACACTCCGTATTCCATGAGAAAACTAAATTCTTCTTAGAAAGGTATGTCAGCGGCATAAAATATTTTGCGACGTCCTTTGTAAACTTCGTATAATAGCCAGTTAAGCCAAAGAAACTTCTTATCTCCATAGTACTTTTCAGTACATGCCAATCCCATACTACAGAAACTTTACTATGATCGAATGATAGTCCATGCTTAGAAACAACATGTGCGAGAAAGAAAACCTCACCCCGCTAATTTGGAAAATTTTGCCTTCAACTACGTCTATGGAGAGTATTAAGCACTTCTCTCAAATGCAACATATGCTCTTCCTCGCTTTTAGAGTAAATAAATATATCATCAACAAACACCATGAACTTATTCAGTAGTCCTCTAAAGACTCGACACATGAGGTTGACGAAATATGTTGGTGTATTTATCAGCTCAAATGACATGACTAACCACTCGTAGAGTCCGTCAGGTGTATGAAAAGTGGTTTTCTAAATACTATCCTCGGCCACATGCAATTGATGTAATCTAGGAGCTAAGTCAAGCTGAGAAAATATTCATGCTCTAACTAACTGATCGAATAGGTCGTCTACTTGGGGTAATGGATAACACTTCTTCTTTATCAACTTATTCAGTTGATAATAATCGATGCAAAGCTATAAAGAGCCATCTATTTTAGTAGAAAAGATAACAAGTGCTCCTCATTCCAAAATATTGCTATGAATAAAGCCTTTCTCCAACAATTCTTCCACTGTTTTACTAATTCGTAGGAGCTATATGCCTAAGGGGTAAGGTAATAGGACTAACATCCTTTTCTAAATAAATTCAAACTTTGATCTCTCTGTGAGAAGGAAGACTAGAAATTTTTCAAAAGGCACCTAGGAAGTCACGAACTACCGATATGAAAGCTAACTCATCATGTGATATGTTTAGAGAGTACAAGTAACTCAACATAACGAAACTTTTGGGATCATAACAAATCTCCAAGTTACGCCCATTGTAGGTACCCAAATGAATTGCCTTCCTATCACAATCCAACATTGCTCGATGATAACCATCAAGTCCACCCCAAGAATTAAACAAAACACGAGAAATCCCAATACAAAAGCATCACAATAAAATAATATAATAGGGTTTGTGAATATACTAGTCTCTAATGCAATGCATCTACTAGCTCACTCGAAATAAATGTGTGAGATGCTACAGTGTCAAATAAAGTGTGAATAGAAAAATCAATTAATTCGACTACCCATAAGCGCAACTGCTTAATTGCTTGCTTACCCTAATATAGTGGAAGTCTTCGCTCCTCTCCTCCGCAGTCAACACATATGTGATCAAAGCCGGTTATAGTAACAATAATAACATCTGATTATGATATAATTGCACGCCGCGTGAGTGTCATGCCATACAGTATCATGAAGTGCGAACCTAGGTATGTCACCAAGTTGAAACAAGTCCAGCATGTTTCACAGCTCAACACAGTGATGTGAACTCTTGAAGTCAAGGAAGTGGGAATAGTTTCCCCGAACTATGCTACTTGGCCTGCACCAGGTCCAGGTTTAACCTGGCTTGTCTACAGCAATTCAGATGTCTGAATCCAGTATTCAGATGTCTGGACCATTTTCCAAATGTCTGAACTTTTGGTTCAGATAATATTTACACAAAACCATATGTTTGAATTCTTTTCGAACATCTGACCTTTGTTTCAAACATCAGATTACGGATTTTAGATATTTGAACATGGATTTCAGATGTCTGAACCAAGTCGAATTTCAATGTCCATCTTTTGGGTTTCATTTTATTTAAACCCAGAAGTTTAACCCTTAACCCAAGATGTTTTCTTGCTTTCAAGTTTATTCATTTCATTTAGATTTCAAGTTTATTCATTTCCAAACTTAATACATAGTTTATTCCATTAATTGTACATAACTATCTAACAATTTATCTACATATATCCAATTTTATTCAAAGTCGATATAATCGAATCAAGATAATTTGTAAAGAATATATTCATTAATTCATTTTCCATCCATCTAAATCAGTTCAAATCTACCATGTAAAAAGAAGATCTATAAAGTTTTGGAGGTGAATTCTAATGAATTTTCCCAGCCCCTAAGTTTCAATAATTATATTACCGAATCAATTCCTAGAATTTTCTAATTATCTCAATTCATATAGATATTCAATTAAAATTATCAGTTCAAATTAAAAGTCATATTTTTGATCCTGAATATATGTATGTAAGTGTGTGTGTATGTGTATATTTGTGTGTATGAAATTTAAGTACTTATCCACGTCGTACTCATGTCATGGATAAAACCACCAACCTTATATGTTGTAATGATCTTATTTTACATATTAAAGGTTCATAAAACATTAATATTATATTCTTATGGGCCCGTATGATTCTATAACTTTAGAAATTGACTATTGGAGGCATTTTCCATCCTCAAAATTTTTGTCGGACAGTTTCAACCCTAAAAATCCTATAAGGCCTATAACTTTTGATAGGAGCCGACTTAGATGTTAAGACCACATCCATTGGACCGGGATAATGTTTTCACTTTTGGAAAAATATCTATGAAGAAAATAGACTTACTATATAGAAGTCATGGCTGTTTGAAGTTTTCATTGACTTTTTACAACTAAATGGGTAACTAGTGAGTAAGTGGACAGACCTAAGCCCATTTCAAGATTAGCATCAGGTGGGGGATGATCAGACTTCTCTCCATCACTTCACGCTTCTCAAAACAGAGGGAAAAGCCACCATTAACAAACTCTAAGCCAAAAAGCTACCTTAAAGCCTACTTTAATTAGCCAAAACTTGTCCTTAGAAGGAGATTAATGAGATTTGTACTTGGATTAGGGCATTTGCTATTGGAGGCATCTGAGATCTGCTGTTCATTTAGGGATTGGAACTCTTTTAGATTTCTTTGGACTGCTTCGGATTCTAGATGAGGATTTGGAGCCCTCGCTTACTAATTAGTTAATATATGTTTATAAATGATGTTTTAAAATGATTTTTGAAATTTAAAATATGATTTAGACTATGTTTAATTACCCATTTTAACCATAAATAATTTAACGAAGATTTGAGAAACAAAATTCTTATGGATTCCCTTTAATTCTTATGGACACTCATCTTTCTCTATCACTTATATCTAGGATATGATTTCTATATATGTATGTTTTCTTTGTTAGAATATACTATATATGTTGAATGCTCGAATGAATGAGTTAGTATGGTTGTAAACACTAATCGAATGGTGAATTAGAAATTGCAATATGTTCTTGGATCGTCATCGATTCAAGAAGGTCACTTAGGTCAAATTTGATGTGAGTTGTATGGGACGACAAGGAAGGATTCATAAAACTAAGTTTCAAATCTCAAGTCATTTGGAGTTCGTTTTATCAACTTTTGGATGAAAGAAGTTGGGTCGATGGTGGTGTTCAAGTATTGGATTGATAAGAAGTTTCTCCGAGTTATGCTTCGAGTCAGATGGAGGATTTGTTTGGGTTTCACATTGGGATGCTTGGAGTTGCACATTGGAAGGATAGTACCTATGTTTTGGATCGGTAGGCAAGGTTAGGTGGCGTTGGATTGGGGTGCTCAAATAGGTAGAGTCGGATCAGTATAAGCTTCGATTGAAGGTTGTAGAACTTAGCCAAAATTTAGCTATGTAGTTAGGTCGGTGCTCTTGGATCATTATCGATCAAAGAAATATGATTTTGGATTTCATGATATATGGTCCTTGGATTGAAGAGACATGGTTCTAGGATTGGGAAGGCATGGATTCTTAGAACACGAGTGCTTGGTTCTTGGATCGGTAGGCTTAGATCGATGGTAGGAAGAATCAAGGCTTCTTTGGGTCATTTTGGTGTCTACTTTAGGATGTGGCCAAGGTTGCTTTGGGTCTGGGATTTGTTCTCTGAGCTCGAACAAACCAAGGCACGTTACCAAGTTTCTTTAAGTGTTGGATCAACACCGAGTTGTACAACTTAGTAGTGAACCGTGGACTTTGATGATTAGTATTTTGATGATATGGAGTGATGGCTTGGATGATTGATAGCTATACTTCGAGACATAGAGTATAGGACTATGAGTTGGATTGAAGGAACTCTTGAAGGAAGATTATGGGACAAACAATGATGTTATATGACTAACAATGATTGTCGAGAATCGTTCCAAATAGCAACGTCTTTAGATGGGAGTTTAGGGACAGCTCGAGGATGTGCTCTATGCGAATGACATATGAAAAGGGATCATTGATACTTAGAGGTTTCGAAGAATACTCATAAAGATGAGGTATGTGAGGGCGCTCGCTTGGTCTATAGGGTTGCCCCAGATCATACAATGTTTTGATCCTTTTACCTTGGACTATTATATGGTGTTCAGTCTAGTTCTTGACCTATTGAGTGGCATAGATTCAAGTATCGAGAAATCGAGATATTGAGTAATCTCTGACTTTACGATGTGATCATACGAGTAATATATATATATATATATATATATATATCATACAGATTGAGTGAATGTGAGGATAGATGGGGGACATCATGTTTTCTTTAGTTTCTTATCAACACACCCCTTAGTACTTCAATATATAGTACACATATGATGACTATAATATAAAGTAGCATATATCCTATGTTATGTATTAACTATATGGATGCAGGGGAAGGTCAAGTATGATTCACTATAATTATAGTACTTCAAATATTGATTTTGATGATGACAACCAAATAAATATAGATGTTAATGTTTTGCCAAGTTGTATAGTATATATTGCAGAATATTACACGGGTTCGGAATGATTAAAGTTGAAGACTGATTAGTATAAAGATTAAAATTCAAAATTTAGGGATAATCAAGACTCATGAGTTTAAAGACAAAGATTTGAAGAGCTCAAGAATTTAACGTATAGTTGTGAGTCACTAGAAGAAACTGTTAAAGTCCCTGATAGTAGATTCTGATCTATCAAAAAATTCTAATCTTTGAAATTTATCAAAATAAATTATTGAAAATTCAGGAAATATTTTTATAAATATTTTATAAAATCTTTTATGTGTTCAAAGTATTTAAAAATATAGAAGTTTTAAATTATTATTTTCAAAGTTAACATAGATATGTCGACACAGGCCTTTTATGTATGTCGACATATAGACTATTGAAGATGTATTTTTTTTATTTTGAATAGTTATGATATTTAATGGCATCTCTTCACGATTAGACACATCTCTTCATACACTATATAAAGGGGAATGGAAAACGAATTTTATTAACTACTTTGTCGACTTTCTTCTTACTCTAAATTCTCACCATATATTTCACAAAATCCACTTTCTATACCCTTCAAATTCATTCAAATTCAATTCCTACTTTACTATATTTATTTTTGCAATCTACTTGCTGTTTTGGAAGTGCTCTCTTACTAATTCAAAGGTTAAACTGCTATAAGAAGAGATACAAGATATCTTATATCCCAAGTACAACTGTTTTTATTCAAAAATCGATAAATCTACTCTTATTTGTTTGGATACGTTTGTTATTCGTTCAAATCAAGTTGGTGGGATTAGTTGCCCATTTAAATCTAGTAAGTGATCTTGTTGTCCGATAAATCAAGAGAGCTTACTCCAGACTCTTGAGATAGGAGTGTATATCCCATAGCCTTGAAATTGAGACTGTATTTTGGTTTGCTTGCCACCTGGTTAAAGTAGGCGATTAAAAAGAAAGTTGTACAGTATTGTACTGAAATGGATGTAGGACTGGTTAATCGAAACGAGTATAAAATTCGTGGTGTCATCCTCTTACTTTACTTTTTACTGTTGCATTTATATTATCTGTGATTGCATCTGTGATTGCTTAATTAGTATAGATCTATGTTGATATTCTATGATTTGATTCAAATCTTAAAACAAAGTTTAAAAGATTCATAAAAGTTATAACACTATTCATCCCCTCTAGTGTTAAAATAGTATTAAGATCCATTGCACCGTAACTCACATTTGGTATCGGAGTATTAGGTTTTCAAAAATTCGTAATTTGATTTTCGAAAAGTATAAATGGTTAGTAGCACTATTAGTTTACCCTTTAACACTTTTGTAGAATGACGGTTAACTGTTGGACCTCCACTATTTAATGCTCGTAATTAGAATTATCGATCATGTAGGATGAAGATCTATTTACAATCTAATAGTTTAGATATTTAAAATATTACACAAAGTGAATACACTGAACCCCAAACTTAATACTCAACACGTAGTCCAGACCAAAAGACACAAGCATTTAATAATTCTAAGGCCATGAATATTTTATTCTTTTCAATAGATAAAACTGAATTTAACAAAGTCACTATTTGTAAGTTTGCATAGGCAACACATAAAGGCACTAGTAAAGCGAAGCAGACAAAAATTTCCATGCTAACTAATTAGTTTCAATTGTTTAAAATGAAACAAAATGTGTTTATTTCTGACATGTATTCTAGATTTCAAGAAATAGTTCGTTCTTTATTATCACTAGGTAAAAATTTCTCTGAAGATGACAAAGTTAGAGAAGTCCTTAATTTACTCTCCTCGAAATAGGATTGAAAGACATTAGCAATAGAAGAGGCTAATGACATCTATACTATTATATTATTACCGGGTCACATTTTAAGAGAGCAGAAGCACCGTGTAATTTGGCAAATCAAACGTGTTTGTTTTTATTCTCCTCTTTGCCATCTCTCCGCTTCGTTCATTATCCAAATCATCTCCCAAACCCTACAACCAAAATTTTCTCTTCTCCGCCATCCAATCAGTCAAGCAATCCGACTTATTTCCTTATCACATCTCGCCGCTTCCACCCACACCATACACTGATGCGACATCTTCTTTGTAGCATCTCCGTATTCTTCTACTAATCCTATCAGACCAAATGATTCATTTACTGTTCAACCGATGAAATCCCATAACTGAATCGGCTCAAATCAAGGCATCTTCGCTGGTTGTATATCCCATCAGCGAACCCTTACTCCTCTCTAGCATGTAATTTGTAAGAAAGTGGCATCATACCAATTGATTCCGTCATCCCTGGCCCTAAACCCTCATGGCACCATCTCAATACATCCTATCTTCAGTAGGTTTAAAACATTTTCAAAGGTGATTTAAAGCTCAAGTTATCGACGGCCATTTGGGTGTTGTAATTTACAAATTAGGATTGCCAAACCCGGTATGAATATGTTTAATTATACATTTTTATTATAATTTTGATTTTTCAGACTCACCGGTCATTCATTGTAGATCTACTAGCATGGCAATGGAAATGGCGAGTACCCATATATACAAATTAATGGCAATGGCGAGTATGGACAGTTGAAGAAATCAAAAACCGTCACCCTCATTCAAGCTGTTTAAGCATTATTTCCGACTGTCATTTGTCTTTTCCCATCTCTTTCCTCGCATTGAATTGCAAATTAGGTAATTTATAATCCCCAATTGGTCATCATTTATGATTTTTAAATTGTGCAAACTTCTACGGATTCATTTCAATCACTTGCTTCCTCTTAATTATTTGTTTTTAATTCACATGCATCTGCATTAATGATTTTTCTACCGTAGTTGAGGTGAAGAACTGAAGCTTTTCATCTCTTGTGTTTTAGGTATGTTGTTGTTCATGTATTTCATAATTGATTGTTGTATTGCTTTCAATCTGATTAATTATAATTGGTATTACAACGTGATTCAGATCATTTTACATCATATATAGAGACAACAGTACACCTTTATTATATGCTCCAATTGTTTAATACTGAATTACAGAGCAGTATTTATATTTTCAAACAGAAAATTCAGTTCTAGTGACAAGTACATAGTTATTTTAAAACAAAATTTTCTTTTAATGGCTCTCCTTCAAATCTTTCCGGTAAAATAGTAACGTAGGGGTGTGTGTACATATATACATACATATGTACATATGTATATATGTATATTTGTATGTCTGAGTGCGTGCGTGCTACAGGAATCATCTATAGCATAGTGCAGTAATTATTAATCCATCTATCCAATTAATAGGATTACATTTTGCTGCGAAGTGTTCAATATGAATATTGTGACTTATTATTAGCTTCATACTGCTTAAGACAACCTCTCTGACCATTTAATTTCTATAAGTTACTACATGATATTTTTTATCCCCTGCAATAATAAAGTTAATTTATGTAGAGATGTTTTTAAAGGGAAGTACAATGTTAAAGATAGGTTATGGAAATGGGGCGTTGGACTATCATCCTAACCTTTCAATTCTAGCTCACCAAAAGGTATGCTGAAAAAATTATACGTTTCCACTACAGTGCTTCATCTCATATTTTAGATTCACCATCTGGAACTATTTTTGATATTATCTTAACTATCATTTTATCCTTCCTCTCATTTCCAGCTCATGTCCTTTGTCTACTGTGTTTGTTTTAATTTATGGATGTTAAAGTTATGCTTTAATTCCATTGTGCTATTTGTAATTTTCTTACTCTCTCTCTCTCTCTCTCACTCTCTCTTCCTTTTTTACATTTCTCATATTTATATTGGCTTGCCTAATCACAAATATGAATCTAGATATGTTTTTGTATGTTTTAAGGCTTAAGATAACGTAATATTTATGGTATACGATCAGTTTGTCAGATTGATTCACCGGTGTCAGTTGCTTTAGCCTCTGGGCATCCACTATGTCACATGTTTATTTTTGAAATTGATTTTTTAGTTAAGAAAAATGAAAATTTGGTACTATCTAAATGATATTGTTCAAGTCATTTATCTCATGTACGCATATTGAGTGTTTCGAGCAACATGTATTTACTTCCTTTATGCAGAAATTAAATATCAACGCAGATACAAATATGATCATATGTTAATCCTTTGTGCAAGCATGTTCCAAGCATAATGAACTAGGCCAATAATTTAATTATCATCTAAAATATGTAAGATGCAGATAGTTTTTGTCAAGCATTCATTGTCATCTTTGGATTAATATTATAGTACACACATAGACATACTACACACACATATAGGAGCGTTCAGTAGAACTTCAAATAGTGCAGCACCCCGTTAGCCCGCCAATTTCCATCACAAATTCCGGTCTAAGTAATAGTTGTTTCTCTTATATATATATATACATATATATCATAACTAGTTAATTCTTTGAAGTTTGAGATAATTTGAGAATACTTTTCAGTTTATCAGTTTTTGAACAGTCTATTGACTTTAATATTTATACAATTATCTACTCATGTCCTTTAACTTTACTTTCAACAATTTAAGTGATAACTATGGTTTCTGTTATAACCCTAATAAACCATGATGCTAAATTTCAAATCATAATAAACAACTTATTTTATTTTTTTGTGTAATACGAAATGAATTGAAGTGAATTCGGTCTTCTCACCTTTTTCCGATGAAAGAGTGATCCTCTTAAGAGGAGAGCACTCATATTTTATTAAACTAAAATCAAAATTAACACAACAGTTTGTTGGGTATAAGCTATTAATAGAGTGGGATCATCACTATGATGATCAAATAAAAGCGAGCAAATCTTTATTACAATTATTTCACAAGAGTCTTTACATAAATAAAAAAGTGAGCAGTAGGGCCATGTAGCTGAAAAGAGGTTGTGGTCTGGGATATGGAGTAATGGCTGCAGCTGCGAGAAGTTGATGCATTATGTTTTTTACACGTAATTGTTATTCCTCAATGTTCTCCCTTTTTATCATTGTCATACTAACTATTAACTTCAAGGATACCTTTATTGCTTTGCTAATAATTTCACTGCTATTAGCATACTTCACAACAACATAGAGTGTACATCCACTTTTTGCTTCACTAACAATAATATTTTAGTTGAATGTTTACTGGAAAAAGGAAGGCTTAGTCATTGTAACGACCTGTAAGATTTTAATAAACTTTATCGTTTTATTAACGTATTTAATTGGATTATGGTGAAATTTTTAAATAAATTAATTTGCAAATAAAAAGTTAATATATGGATTACGTCCAATTAAACATAGCAGATGGCAAAATTTCAATTTATTTTATGAAAATTTATTTATTATGTAATTCTATTAAATTCAAGCTAGCTAATAATTGTTGATAAAAAAAAAAAAAAAAAATTTCTAATGCAGAATATTTTACATAGAAAAATTCTAAATCCTCATCTGAGAAAGGCGTCATCTCTAGTTTTTCAAAATCCGGACTTCTATAGCTTCGTCGTTCTTATTTTCTGCATTCTACTGCATTTTTTTTCTACTAGTGAAAAATTCGAATTTTTATAACTCAATCATACCACTGATAACTGTATACCATTGTGAGCGCCTCGTCGTGCTGATCTCAAAAGTATATTTATTTCTGTATTTCGGAACCCGGTGTACAACGGAAGCAATAAATTTGTTCGTTTTAATGACACCATAAATTGTGCCTCCTTAGCTTCTCCTTATTTCGTTTCGATTTAAACCGTGCTACCCAATATAAATTTATTACTTTAAATTTACAGCTATAAACATTATTTGACCGTTTCTCTTACATTCATTTCACTTAAGAGATACGTTTCCGGTAGCTCTAAGTTCATTTCTCTTTTGGCTTCTATTCCAATAGCATACGTTACTTTTATAATTTCCTATTTATAATACATTGTTTTATAACTCCCAATTCAATGCTAACGTTATGTGCTTTATTTCAAACAGCTCAATTGAACTTTTGAATTCTCTGTTCATTCAACTCATCGCCGTTTTGCTATTAGTATTTGTTTCCTGATTTCATCATCAAACGTTTCTACTCCTAATTATTAGTAAATTTAGAATCAACGTTTGTTGCTTAATTTATGGCATACGTTCTAATCTTTTGCTTTTATCATTTAGAAATCGAAACGTTTCTTTTGCTTTTGAATTTTGTAACGTTTGATAATAATTAATCTCCATAGTATAATTGCCTACGTATTGGGACCTAGGAAATAAATAAAATTAAGAAAACGTATAACTTGCAAGAAACAATAGATTACTTTATTTGTTTATCTGGTTTCAAACGAGTGACCATTTATTTCGGGAGAAACCGTTTCTTTTGCATGTGTAAAAATCTACCATCATCTTTCTAGATCTGTTCATATATTTTTTCCTTCCGCCTCCTTTTATTTTGCTCTCAAATTTCCACCATCTTCTTTCCAGAACTCTCCCATGCAAACAAATCCATTTATTACTCGACCTATATATATATAACTCTATGGATTCACGCACCTTTCCTTCTCTGTTTTAATATAACTCTTCATTTCTTTTTCTCTCTCTCTTCTTTATTTCTATTTATAACTTTGTCAGAAACGTATGTGTCTATATAATTTATTTATTCCTTTCTCTGTTCATTTTCTTGCTTTCAAAATGTCCTTTCCTTTGTTATTCCCTTAATTTTAGTGCGTTACTTTACACCACTACAGGACATTTATTTATGTACGTTTCACTATGTTTCTTATATAATTTGATAAGCTGCACTTTTCTCTCCTTAATTTCTTTCTTCATTCTATAAACATATTTTTCCCTTACCTGAAGCCTCTCAGATCTGTTCTTCTCCTAAAAAAAAAAAAACACACACACATAAGAAACGCATAAAATAACAGGCAGCAGCCGCCTTCCATCCCTCTATCCTCTCTCGTTCATCACCTCCGCACTCTCACCCCGCCTCGGGTACCACTGCATCTCCCACTTCAACTGGTGAGTAGCCACCTTTATTTGTATGCACAATTTTTTTAAATGCAGTTATTTGAACGTATGCGTGCTTAGTTAGGATAACATATGATTAGTTTGGGTTTAGGTCACGTTAGTCTTATATATATGAGTATAGAATGTCTGCATATATTTGTGTAGTAAATTGTTTGCATATTTTACTTAAATAATTTTAAAGTATCAAATTGTTTTTCCTTCAAAGATATATATATATAGGTTAGTTATAGACAAAAGTATATGTATATGAGCTTTATGAGATGTACGTCTACGTAAGTTTTAAAGTATACATTATACATATACGCACAGCTGTTATATTTTAAAGTGGTATTTTATATAGATTTTTTTTTTTAGTAAATTTTCGTTCTGATTAAATTTTATACATGTTGATGTTCACGTAATTTATAGGTTTTAAGATGTATAAGTTAAGTTATATATATATGACTTTATTTACGCATATAAAATTTTAAAAGTGGTATGGTCTGTTTATACGCATGGTTAGTAAAGGTGATTTATTTATTTATAATATATTGTTTTGCCGTTTATATATGTCACAGTTTTTAAAAATGGAGGAAAGGACAGTACATGTGTTCATTTGAAGAAGTCTGTGTCTATTTTGTTAGTACGCATATAATTTAAGTATGTTCATATAGGTGGAGTACAGACTTGCAGTGCATTATAATAACAAAAATTTTATGGATTATTTTATAAGTTGTTATATAGTTTTGTTTTATAAATATGTTATTTACGTATGTAAGTATTTTTTTAAAAAAATGTAAGTATTTTTAAAATTGTAAGTATTTTGTATAAATACATATTTTATAAACTAAGTTTACATTAGTTTATATGTGTGAGTATCGGCTGTTAGTTCATATATGGTATAACAATAAGTAATATAATATGGTTGATGTTATAATAAGTTAGGTTACTGTAAGTGTATTTGTGTATATACATTGAGTTACATTTTATAGAATATGTCCTTAAGTTATTAAGTATTTAGGTCGTGTCTGCATATCAGATTTGTTCAGTACATGAATTATAAAAGTTCGCTTATACCATTTATCTTCATCGTTTCAGTTCTGATCTGATCCGTTTCAATTAGCTTTGATCGAATTCGTGCCGATTTTGTTTTGCTTGGATTTGAAATTTAATTTCAGTATCCGTAGCAGTGTGCATATCCGTATCACCTTCTGTATTCTCGTTCATCTCTAGCCTTGAAAGGTGAGCAATCACTCACGATTAACGTTCTTTTATTTATTAAATTTGATTCAATTGAAACGTCAATTGAAATATGCTGCTGTTAGTTGTTTACTGTTACGACTGCTATCATCTGTATCTGTTCACCTATGACACCTGACACCATTATCGGTTAATTATTTATGTGATAATAATACAGATTGGTTGAAAATTTACTGATTGATTGATTGTCGTTTAAATTGGATGTTAATTACTATTGTTAAATGATAACTAGTTTGCTAGTAAGATTTGAGGTGGTATAGTTTACAAAGAAAACGGATTATATACGATGGACCTTGATTGATTAAACCTGACCCCGCCATATGTAAATTTGATTAGTTTAATTTGACCCATTAATTGTCGTAGGAATTGATAAGTTATACTTTAAAGCTTTGAACATAGTTTGGATTAACTGTTGTAATACTAAACTGAAATTGAAATGGAACGACAATTGAAAAACTGAAATGTAATAATCTGTAATCTACATGAAATGATAGTGTAGATTTTAGAAATAATTATAAAAATAACAATGCGAATTAATAAGATCATTTCGGAGTTATTTGATTTAATCTATTGAATTGTTATTGATTGTTGTTATTGCTTGTTTACTTACTTTGACACTATCCCTGTCATCACACTGCAAGTTCCCTTTGTTATGTTTGATTTTTGAATTAAAATGGGTTGAAAAATAGGCCCAAGCGGGTTTCGTTTAATTAAATTTGGGATTACGGGTTGAAATGCTATCCACCCGTATACATTTAGTGTACGTATTGAAATGATAATAGCCATAACACTTTGACCATATGAAGAAAAAAAATCTATGGTCTTATTAAATGTAAATTCTTAAATACATCTATAAAGGGTAATGATAAATATAGAGTTAATTATATCTAGTTAATCAAGATTTGATTAAATACATAAATTATGATAAATAATTTATGTAAATTTTATTCGGATAAATGTTGCAATAATATTGAAAAATTAAGGTTGAGAAATAAATTTGGGTTATTGTAAAATGATGTTTAGATAAGGATTTATTTATTTAAATCAATTTGAAATTTATCGAATGAGATATTTCACGTTTAATAAAATTTGAGAAATCTTGAGAAAGATGTAATTTAAAAGTCACTAAAATGGTATTGAATAAGGGAAGGTTCAAACTAAATAATAATGATGTAAAAACCAAGAATCTATATGAAACTGTTAAATTTAACATCTAAGTATTTAAGCCATGAACTGTATTGAAATTAAATGGTTTAGAAATTTGGTATGTATTTGGGACCAAGATAGTTGAATTTGTTATGTAGATAACTAATTGAATTTAATGGAAATTGAGGTTGAACGAAGTCTGGAAATTTGTATTTAGAGAACTAGATTGGGAAATTTAGGGGAAATATTAAATACTTAAAGTATGGAAACATATTGAAATGGAAAGGGTAATTAGGATATCAAATCCAGATTTGAGATTTATAATTGAGATTGAATTTAATTTAAATGGAAAGGTCAGGTTGATGTGAACGATTTGTTAAGTTAAGGAAATTGCAAGTGCTTTACCATATACAGCATTTAATATATATAAATACTATTTGGGAAATATAATTATTCGAAGTGAATTTGACATTTGGGTTTGAAGTATAAATTAAGTGAATGACCACGATGTAATAGTGTATATTTCTACCCTGTAGATAGTTCTATGGACCCTTAGAGGATGGTCATCCCAAACATCCTTTAAGTTATTTGTATTTCAGTTGATATTTCACTTGAGTTGGATTTATTGATATACGAATGTTAATCCTGACTCGAGTGTTTTGTGTTTTGCTTTACGCTCGGGTCAGACCGAGTAATACAGCTTTAGAGACTCACCTTTGGAGATTGGAGCTTCATTTGGAGATCCAACTATCGTTTCAGCTTTCAGTTTTCTAGATTGACTGGTTCAGAGAAGTCATCGGCTCGTACTGAAGACTTTTCTGTATTCCAGAGATTCTGATGTATTTTATTTTAAACTCGGATGCATATAGTAGCTTCATGAACTACTATTTTTCTATTCCGCTGCATTATATTACTCTGTGTCTGTGATCTGTGATTGGTTTATTTACTGTATATTTTAGGTTTTGCCAAATTAAATTAACAATTCGGTATTTTGAATTATTCAAGTCGTACATGTACGGTTTTAGTGTCGATTTGAATGGTCCAAAATAGCGGGTCGTTACAGTCATGGTCTGATGTGATTTCCTATTCCATTACACCATGACCTTGCCAAATCAATCACTTATTAAGGAAATGCAACAACAAGATAATAAAAAAATTCTTACATCTAAAAATCCAATCAAATAACGGAGATGATTACTTTCCATCATAATATATCCAAACTTTTCTCTCTGTGTTATAATACTTCAAATAGTAAAAAACTTGAAATCACACTAAATAATGTTACTTCCTATATGTTACAAATTTGTTATCTAATATTGAGATCTTAATTCCAGTATAAAGACTGTGAGAACTTTCATTGGTAATAAACTTGAATGTAACCCTCATTCGTATATAATTAGAAAATAAGGGTTACTTTGATGGTTATTATGCTTATTACTGTCCACGGTATTTTAACATTTGCGTCCTTTATAATCCTAATGTTTAGCAAGGTTTAAGTTATGATTAATCCAAATCCGATCACACAATAGGTATGGTTATTTTCCTAACTAGATATATTTCAGGTTTTCTTTTACTATTTGTGTTAAAACACACCATGTTTGCTGATTGGATTGGATAGTGCGTACTTTGGATCTACTCAGCCGCCTACTGCCAGTGGTCCTCTTTCTGTTCAAAGAGGTAATTTTTCAACCTTTGGGATAATTCGTTTATTGGTTTAGATTTTTAATATTAATTTGGTGCAGAATGCACATATTTGCAATCTAGGATACCTTGCAAGCAATAAATGCCCAAAAAAATACAATTCAGGGGCAAATTTCATGTAACAAAATTTCAATCAATACATTATTATATAGCATGTAAGGCAATGAAAAACTCTATTTCCTTTATTTACTCTTTTTAATATTTCATAAAATTTTAATCAGATAATATTTTTCTTTATGGGTTCTTCAATTACCTTTTGTTTTGATCATTAATATGTTGATAATGAAGGATATACCACGCAGTAGGGTTGCGGTCAAGAACTAATGGTTATCTTAAGCAAAAACAAGTAAATGATGACTTTATGAAGATATATGGGATTTCAAAGAAAAGTACGTTATTATTTTTCATTTGTTCCACAAGTTTTATAACTTTGAAAGATCAATTATGAATTCGTTGTACCATTTTCTTCATGATTTAATGAGTTAAGAAATATATTGATATTATTAAAAGTACAAGGATCGGGATAAGAAATTCATCATCCGTGGGTCAGTTTCAAATTTATAGTTCAAATAAATAATTGAGAAACCTAAGCTACAAATCCTAGGTTATTGTGGATGGTAAAATTTTAACCCAACTCCTATTTTAATTTTTACAAGATAACCAAGTCTCACAACAATTTTTTTGGCAAGGCCAGCCGGTTTTATAGTGGTCCGTCAACTTTTTGTTACGAACGTAATAAAAATTTGAAGTACAGGAGAAAGGTAAAAGCACCTTAACTACTATGAAAAAGAAAGAATACAGCACATGAGTGTGAGACATATCACAACTACTATATGAATATCGAAAACAACTACTCCTCCGAAGAGGTAGCATCACCATCATCCACTAAATCCTGGGAAGACCCCGAAGGGACATTCCCCAACAGACCAGCATAGCATCACCATCATCCCCAAGTCTCACAACAATTAGCTCCGTTGAATGTATTGAACAAAATTATTGAAAATATTACCATTTATGTCATATTTTATCTATGTATTTTCATATCTCCCTTACGTCATTCATCTATATTTAATAACTTTGCTTTTTGGATTTTGTAAATTAAAGTATCTCTAGATGAATTTTTTACAGTCTAGCCAATAAGAATAAGGATTTCTTGGATTAACCAAGAAAATTTTATTTTCTTGTTCAAACAATGACGTGATTTGTTTTAAGGTATGTGATAGAAAAAAACATAAATAATCACTTATAATATATATATATATATATATTAATATAAGTTATTCAACTACTAATAACATTTTTTATCATGGTTCTATGAATGTTAGAAATTCACATTTATGGATCAAAACATCAAAATAGATTTTATACATACATATATGTATGTGTGTGTATGGATGCATATGCATGTGCGAGCACGCGTGTGTGTATAAAGATGTTCCTTTAAGTCGAGTACAGTTCCGTGCTTGATTCGCGTGTGTGTATAAAGATGTTCCTTAAGTCAGGTCAGTGTTCCTTACTTTATTCTAATTAGGAAATTTACTTCACTTTCTCTGGTATGGTACAATGAACCATTATATTAAACAACTCTAAGCAATCTCAGATGTATTATGATATGTAGTATCCAAGTACCCAATTTACCTACTATTAGATAAATCATATATGTTTACTTCCTCCAGCTATTCCTTCTTTCTTGCTTCAAATAGTACATACATAATGATGAAACAATATCATTCTTGACCATCCAAGTGCATACAATTTGTAGCATACCTTCTATTTTGATCTCAACTTATCACTCTTTGAGCCGATCCCATATTCAACAAACAAAGCGGCAAATACTGAATTGAGTATTTCAATAAAATATAGTAACTTCCTTTATTTGTGTTCACTGAGAAGTCATTCATAACTTGGTGCTAACTTAAACCTTTAAAAAGCATATAGTAAGTCAAATACGTAATGTTTCATATAATTCTATACCACTCTATGTCATATGGCATTTCAAATTTGTTATTACGTATTTTTTTTTTCTTTTTTTAAATTGGCTTTTAGAGGGAAATCTTAATATTTTACATGGTGAATATGATTTTTGGATTATGGATTCATATGCCTATTTATTTTGATTATGGATTATGGATTCCTAATTATTTAGGTTAAGGAGTAATTAAGTATGCGTTTTTGGGTCATATTTACGATTAGAGATAATGATTTTTTGCG
Organism: Allium cepa; assembly: GCA_030765085.1. Classification (NCBI taxonomy): domain Eukaryota; kingdom Viridiplantae; phylum Streptophyta; class Magnoliopsida; order Asparagales; family Amaryllidaceae; genus Allium; species Allium cepa. The sequence continues at coordinate 98,045,448 of CM060942.1, read as the reverse complement.
CGCATGCTCACCAGTTCAGCTTGCAAAAGCAAACATGCTTATGATTGTTCGCTTGGGTTTGCATATAAAGAATTTAGTATTTTCAAGTCGTATTATCTTTGGTCCAGGAAGACATAAGGATAGAAAATTTAGGTTTGCAAATTATATATTATTTAGATACATTGGTCCATTTCTGAAAAATGAATATTTGATTTGGTCGTTGTTGTAGAAAAAATGCTTTCATATTTCTAAAGAGTCGTTGAAGTACTGTTATTCAATTAAATGGCTGCAAGAGTTAAAAAGTACAGTATACGAGAGGTGATAAAATGTAGGGTGCTGTTTGTTTTCATTATGGATACTATGAAAAAGTTTGATTGGTATGATGCATATAATGAACATTCTTTATGGGAAGCTATGAGGGTATAAAAGTCTAAATTTTGTGGCATTTTTAATAATTATTGTATTGAGAAAATAATTCAAAAATATTTGTTGAGTTTTTTGTTTTCTGCATCATTTTCACACACAACTAAGGGAGATTTAGTTCAATGTCATAGTTTAATACCATCACCGCCATTTGCATGCTTTAGATTTTAGAATACCTTCTCAAGTGATGGCTATGTTGCAGGAGTAATCAAATCAAGTTAAGAGGGCTAACATCTGGAATCCCAGTAAATTTGGCTTGGCAGCGGCGAGCCCTTTAGTAACTTCACAACCTTATAAGTTCTTCAGACATAGCTACAGCCATGGTAAAGGCACAAATCTGAAGTACAAGCCCATTTTTGTTATAAATCCAGCTTTTACAAAAAATAGAAAACTAACCTGTTGTCGTTTTCAGAAATTTGATGAAATCAAAAGCAGTATGAAGATATTTAGAGCGTCAAGAATTACAGAGATATCAAGCGGGTCAAGAATTGAAAGTATGATATAATATAATATAAAAAGTGACATGAAGTCCATAGATATAATATTGCAGCGCCAGCCTTTGCACTATAATAGACTATTCTAAAGAGGACGATCTAAGATATTTTTATTTTGTAACTTTTTCTTTTATATGTTCTAGATTCGTTACAAGCTGAATGCTAGCATTGATTGTGTAAACATATATACAAATTTATTTTATGTAATTCCTGTAAAAAAAAGATACTTCTGAGAAATAAGTTCATTTTATATTTTCTGTGTAAAAATTGTTAAACCATGTTAAGTTAACTTTTGAACAATTGCGTCAAAGGTAGAGGTAACATGTTCCAAAAAGTTTGGAAAAAAATTGCAAATTATATCTCATTTTGATTTTGATACGAGACATAGAAAACCATGTGCATGGCATAAAATGAATTCTACATTTATGATATTTTATATTAAGACATGTCAATTTAAATTACTTTTTCCTCAACTATTATCTACGATATTCCATGATTTTCCTAATATATAAAATGTGGTAGTTTTCTTCACTAAGTGATTATATATCAAGCCTTATCTTCAATTTATATTTTTCAAACAATTATGAGATTATGAGTAAATTAAGGCTCTTATGCTAAGAAGGATGGTATTCAAATAATTAATTAAAAATCCCCTATTAGACTCAACTCCGTGTGCGTAGCACGGGTTTGCACTAGTTAGTATTTAAAAATTGAAGAATTAATAGGTAATCTAATGTCCCATGAAGAACAATTGCAGGTTAGAAAGGAAAGTAAGGCAACCAAAAAGAATCAATTGCGTTCAATGCTACAACTAAAAATCAGGATTTAGATGATAACGATAATGACGAGATGATTGCTCTTGGGACTCAAAATTTCAGAAAATTCCTAAAGTATAGAAAAATGAATAACTTGTGTAGACCTAAAAACAAAAATTCTGGAAATGGAACTATGATTAAGTATTACAACTGTGATGAACCTAGTCTTCTACAAAGAGACTGTTCATATTAGAAGAAATCAAAGATCGCATCTATCACCAATTCATCCAAAAAGAGAAAAAAAGGATTGCATTGTAACTTTAGATGATTCTAATACTGCATCAAGTGATAACGAAGTAGATATAAAAAATGTTAATATGTGTTCCACAGCAATAGAAGATTAACAGGGTCAGAACAAAGGATAACAAAAGTGGCACTTTTTACATTTATTTGTTATTTCCTTTATTTGGAATTATCTAATTGAGGAATAAATATAGATTAATAATAATAATGAGTGTATATAAGAGAGTGTGTGTATACATATATATAGGAATTTATTGCCTTAGTTTAATTTTGGAATTTTCAGCCTATATGTCGACATATTCGACATATGCATGCCGATTATCAGTCAAAAAATTGGAGAGTTTTTTCAAATTCAAAATATTTGAATTTTCCTTGCTTTTGCTTTAATTTAAAAAAGTGAAAAGGCATCTTTTCAACTGAAAAATGTTAATTCACTCTCTATTAATTAACTCATTTCTATCTCTTCATTTACTCACACTTTATTTCAAAATTCAAAATCATTCTCCACTCTTCTACCTTCAAAACTACTCAAAAATGTCTTCCTCAAACCAACATTTCTCATCCAAAGACATTATGCTTACCAAAAAGATAAAATTCAAGTTTTTAATGATCAAGTGTCCAATAAAACTCAAATTGAGTATGCTACTTATGAAAAAAATATTTTCAAGAAGGTTTGCAACTTTAAATTAATTTAATTCTTTTGGTTTACAAGATTTTTCTTTAGAAAATGGTATTTCTAGTTTAACCGAGTTATCTAAAAATGGGTTGGACTGTTGTTTGACTTGAGGTTTCATGCTTCGCGTCTTATTATTTCAGTTACTCTTAAATGGGTAGACTAAATAGCAGGTTTTGATGAGCAAGTTGGGCTGGACAAGTGATGAGCAGGAGGCTACACTCCCTCGTATTACTATATTTAGCAATTATTGCTTATCATTCTGCTATGCAACACCATGGAGCTTGCTAGTGCTTTTATTTACTTAGAGATAGTTATCAACTTGATTTTATTACAAAATGTATAAAGTGTATTACTTATGTTGTATGAATTTGATGGATCTCCACACTCTGAAATGGTTTTGATTCACCTAGTTATATTTACTATCTCGCCTGCTCTATACCTATATGAGCTATTATATTTAACTTAATGCATTGTTAGATATATGATAGATTCTATGATTCTTTATTTACTTTACTACAACCCCTAATTACCATCCAACATTCGGACACAGCTTCAGCGCACTATATAGGTATATTGAGTTCAGGTGATGTAGGGCGGTCGTCACATACACTATTTTGAAGAAGTCTCCCAATAGAAATCTTCAAGCTTTTCCCCTTTGATTTGATTTGTATATTTGCCTTCCTAATATTTATTTTGCGAATTATTTGGATTAGATCTCTTCTTTTATTTCATATTTTATTTGAAGTTTATTTGAAGATTTTTTGGTTTAGAAATGTGGAAGAACGAGAAGAAAAAAAATGAAATTTGAGCTAGGGTTTTGTGGCAGCTCTAGAATAAAGAGAAATGAACATAGAATGATTTAAGGTACATATCCTTCCCTTTTAAAGCCATATACCCAAAATTTATCCTCAATCCACTTGGGTCTTGACCCGATTCACCTCATAATGCATGATAAGTTAGACAATTCTTATCTTCTTCATTCGATATCTATTTCTGACATGTTATATATGAATTTGGGATAGAAAATCTACTAAATACAATAGAAAAGTCAAATTCTCAAAATTCTTTAATTTACGAAAATTTAAGTTTTTCAGCTTGATATAAAATCATAAAAACACCATTTTCATTTAATTATTTTATTTTTATAAAAATATGGATTGATACAAAATATCTGGATTACGGTTGGATTCTTCGCCTCTGATCTGCACAGTTTCCTAAATCGTACGTTTGTAAAGCTATCCATATTAGATGGGTCAAGGGGGTTTCCGAAAAAGTATCTAAAATAAATGAAGGATTCTAAACTTTGAAGGATGGAGTAAAACATGTTTCCACCATTATTCTGGTGGCCAGTAATAGACGGGGTATAAATTATTTTCTCGGTGTCAATAGTAATATACTATAAGAATATTGTTATGATTTAGATCCAAAAATTAAGGGATTGAAATATTAGCAATGGTTGAACCATAAATTATCTTTTCGTAAAAGAACTCTATTTTAAAGATGATTTTTACATTTTCTCCAAATTTAAAAATAAATTATTTTCAAGGAAATCAATAATGAGTAACTCTGGTAATACTTATTATGATTAGAAAACTCTTTAAAGTCAATTATTCATGAAATAACTTTATTATAATGCATAACTTTATTGATTACAATGAGAAGAATTAGATGAGGTAACAAAAGAATAATTGGAAAGCCTACTTTAATCCATAATGGTTGATTAAAATAAAATAATTGGTCTAATATTAGGAATTGACATAAATCTTATATCTTGAATTATCACATAAAAGTGGTTTAGAAAATAACAAGTTTTTTTTCTAATATGAAGATCATAATCTTCTATTTATGATATTAACGTTTCTACTTTGTACCTTCAACAAATTAAATTTTCACTTTGGCATGCACCACAATAATATCATTATAATCATACCCTTAAATCATTTAACTTTAATCAAAATTTTGTTACTTTAAGTAGGCCTGTATACAGAAACTAACATAATATATTTAATTTTATATGTTGTCCCACATGATGGAAACAAAATTACTGTAAAAAGAAGGTAATTGAGAAACATATGAATATGTAAAATGGTGAAGTTTTGTTTAATTTTTTATTTCAGATATATCATTTGCTGTTAAGACTTAGATTCCAAAATTAAATGTTGTTTTTAATACCACATTTTCCCTTTAAACTTATCTAAATTTCAATCACCAACTTAATAATATTTGCTCATTACAATTAGTAGGTTACTGCCCCAGTTGATTAAATATTTCCTTTATAAATTTGAGCAGTCAAAATGATAGGTAAACGCCAATCGTAATGAAGCACAAACGACATTACGTTGTCGACTATTATCGGGTAACTTCAAATGTAAAATATGGTGTGAAAACGAAAACTTAAAATTAAGTGATTCTTGATTGAAGCGCTTTTAATATGATACTAAGAGCACACCAAATGACTTCAACTACATATATTCTTATTCCATCCCTTATCTTCCCATATGTAGTAATTGTATTAGGTAATAAATAATAAATTGCAATGAGTGCCTTAGGAACTAGCTATTTAGAGAGTTCAATTCTCTTATCCTTAAATTTAATATCCTCATCTACCATATACACTACAATCATCCATTTATTAAATAACAAATTTTTTTAACATGTGCTCACTTGTTAAGGTGTTGATTAAAGACAAAACCATCCTTAAATTCATCCCATCCATTTTATTTTCGTAGGGATATAACTGATTTTCAAATGAAATCTTTTAATATTTTAAATACTCATTGTTAACACGAGTCCAATAAGCATATATTAGCATTACCCTAGATAATTAAGAATTGATTTAATAAATGCAAATTCAACAAGCATGATTCAGTAGGTAGATGGAGAAAATAGAAAATAAGGAGAGCAATAGAAAGGTTATTTTGTTGGGAAAAAATTCCAATAAAAAGAGTCAACCCCCATGCTGCGGAAATATCAAAATGAATGTATTGATGGTGAGGTAGAATAAAAGAAAGGCTAATACTCCAAAATAGCAAATACATATAATAGAAGCAACTAAGAAAAATAAATCACACATCAGATTTATAGTGATTCCACTATCGTGAGATAATGTACTTCCACTTTGGGAAGGTGAGATCTTTATTACTTTAATAGAGAAAAGAGATTAATAATGATTTCAATTTTAGTGGCTACAATTAGAGAAGGAAAAACCAAATCCTTGTTTAATTAGATACGTACAATGATAAACCCTATACCTATTTATAATGCTCTCCTGTTTCTCTATGTCGTTGGATTAGAAGATATGTAAAAGTTACGATGAATCTACAGTGGAAACTCGAGCACTGCCCAAAAAGACAAAAATACTCTTGAAATTCAAGCTCAGTTTCTCTAGAATTGCTGCCATCAGTTGAATGGAACTTTTTTCCTGTCAACTATGGAAAAGAGTTCTAGTTGACTCTGAAAACAAGAGTGTAATCGGGTCGAAAACGACCAAAATCCCAGTCGATTGGTTGGCTACCATTCGACTAGTAAATTTTTTGGGTCAATTGGGAACTTGTAGCTTATGTTACATGTTTATAGCCATCTCCTTCTTCTTTGCCTCTTCTCTACACGAATTTTTCTTCTCTACACGACTTCTTATTTCTTTAATACTGAAATATAGTATCATATATAACAATTTCCACATTTATACTATATCTCCCTACAAGCCATCTAATTCTACCTACACCTTTAACTCCAAACAATCTCAGACATGACACCATGGATACTTCCCCAACTGGCTTCGGCATAGCCATCACCCATTGCACTTTGTTGACAAACTTTGACAAATCCCTGCATGCCAATAAAGTGTTGAAAGTATCCCCTCCATGTAGGACTTATCAATCTCTACAATGAAAACAAACATCTCCAGCTACCAACTCGCTTTCCTCTGTGCCGCCATATGGCACTTAACATTTCAGTAAGCGGATCATGTTCGAGCAATGCTTAAACTTTGCAATAGGTAAGAACTCGGTGAGCATATCTTCTACATTCTCCTCTATTTGAACCATTTAAAATGAACTAGCTTCCCTACATTCATCGAGACAAGAAAAGACTCTCTTAACTCTATATGCTCGTCCTTGAGCTGAAGCCAGATTCTTAGCTAATGAATTGCACTTTGACTATCACAACTCACTACCACTCTATAATATACGAAGCCTAAATACAACATCAACCACTTCAAGTAGAGTGCCTCCTTAGCTGCTTCAACAGCAACTATCGACTATGCCTTTGTAGTAGACAAATAAACTATTGTCTGCAATCTAGCTCTCCAACTAATAGTTGTCCTTCCATGAGTAAACACATAACCTGATGTTAACTTCATTCAATCTCTATCTCTGACATAGTTAGAATAACAAAATCTAACAAGTTGAAATCTCTATCCCTACTACCAAAAATAACCAATGGTCTGGGGTTCTCCTAAGATATATGTTAATATACTTCATTTCCAGCTAGTGTTCTTTCCTAGATTTTCCATATATGCACTAACCAATGCAACAACTTGTGTAATGTCAGGCCTAGTGGAAGCTATAACATACATCAAGCTACCAACCGCACTTACATATGGCACCTTCTCCATGTAGGCTATGTTCTTCTCTGAGATCAGAGAGCCATTACTAGAAATTTGTATGTAAAGGGCATATGCGTACTAATTGCCTTTGCTTCCTCCCTGCTAAACCGAGCAAGCACCTTATACATTCCTTTTGAGTGAGCCTCATAAGTCCTAACTTTCTATCCCTTTGGATTTCCATACCTATAATCATCTTTGTTTCCCCAAGGTCTTTCATCCCGAATTCCTCCTTTAGCTTCAACTTCAATCTATTGATTTTAGATTTATCCTTAGAAACAGTAACATATCATCCCGATACAATATCAAGTACACCGAACTACCACTCTTAAGATGCTTGAAATACACACAATTGTCTTTGACACTATGATCAAAATTAAGCGAAAGCATAAAAGAGTCAAATCTCTTGTATCACTATCCAGACAACTACTTAAGTCCATATTGAAACTTCTTCAACTTGCAAACCCAATCTTAATTACAAAAAATTCTTCTGGTTGCTTCATGTAAGTGGTCTCTTCCATGTACCATGCAAGAAAGCGGTATTCAAATTAAGTTGTTCCAACTCCAAGTCATAAGTGATAGCTATGGCAAGCAAAATCCAGATGGAGGTATGTCTCACTACAGGAGCAAATATCTCATCATACTCCATTCCCTTTATGAAAATCATTCAGAAACCAATCTAGATTTGTATCTCCCATCATCCTTTACCTTGAACACCCTCTTACAACTTATGTCTCGGTTTCCTTGAGGAGATGGTACCAACTCCTAAGTCTTATTTTTCTTCAACGACTTTAACTTCTCTTTCAAAGCACAAATCCACTTTGAGCTATCACTCGACTTCATAGCTTCTTCAAGGCCATGTAGTTAAAGCCCTGTAAAATCCTCGCTATAGCACTCTTTGACTGCTACGCTTTTTCAATTTAGCGCCACTAAATGGTAGATCTATTTTAAGCCCCGCTAATTTCTGCTATACCCGCTAAATCAAGGCTATTTAGTGTCTGCTTTAGCAACATTATATAAAAATTATTGATTTGAGTAAGTCTCTTTTAAATCGGATCAACAAAGTTAGGTAAAGATATAATTTTATGGCATAATTACATAATATAATTTAGAAATCTATTGTAGATGTCAAATCTGGACCACATAAATCATGTTATTCTTGGGTTTTGTTATATAAGATTAAATAATATTTAACCCATACAAATGATGTGAGCATGGGAATAAATTAGCGTTAAATATTTGATTTCATATCTAATAAAGCATTTTCACCTCCACTATGTTCCATTATATCCTTGCTTTATCCCCGTTTTAACGTTTTATGCCTCCACTGTATTCATTATATCCCTGCTTTATCCCTACTTTAACTTTTAGCACCTCCATGTTATAGAACTAATAAGCACTTTAACTGCACAGCTTTAAGGTCGAATTTCTCATTATAAACCACATGTAGGGAAAATTCTAACTGATCACCATGGATAAAGTTTCCATACAACCAATCACCATACCTCTCGAATGATCTAATAGTACGACTGGCTCAAGTAGGTACAAAATTGTCTAAACTCCTTTTAACTCCACCTTGAAGTGAACTTCCTCTAGCTTCATACACATCACCAGCACTACTAGAAGGCACATGTGAACTACTCTATGATGTCTTAACAACTGCATCTTTACCTCTATCCAAAAAAACTACTACTTTACTATTAGGCTAAAAAGTACGAACCTCTTGCATATCCTTAGGCCTATTAAAATCAATTGATGTGGTAGGTAAGTCATCCTTAGGATTGAACGTTGTAGACTCATCAAATGTGAAATGTCTAGAATGCACAATCTTCCTATCAATAGGGCTTCAAATTTGATATCCTTTGACTCCATTTGTATGTCCCGTAAATATGCCATTGTGTGAACTATCCTCCAACTTATCATCACCCTAAGGTGTACATACACAGAACAACCGAAAATGCGAAAATTGCCAAGAAACACTTCTTTACTTATCCACTTCTCCTTTGCAATCTTCCCATCTATGACTGAGCATGGAACTTGGTTTAAGATGTGCGCTGCAATCGATAATGCCTTAGCCCAAAAGCCTCTAGACAAACTCGCCATCAATCTCAAGCAGCAGGCCTTCTTAAGTAGGGTCTGATTCATCCTTTCAGCAACCTATTGGATTTGTAGATCACTTAGTGTGCTAAAATGTCTCTGAATACCATGTTGCTTACCAAAATCTAGGAACTCTCTAAAGAAAAATTTGCCGCCATTATTAGACATAGCACTTAAAACTTACAACCGGATCGGTTTTCAACTAGTGCCTTCCATGCTTTAAACATCTCAAAGCTTTCTGATTTGGTCTTCATCACATACACCCAAACTTTCCAAAAAAAAGTAATCGATGAAGGGAATAGATTATTCCCTTCTCCAATAGAAGCGGAAGTTGTTGGTCCCCAGACATTTGTATGTACATAATCAATCACTCTCTTCGATTTATAAAGTCCAATTTTAAAAAGTACCTTCATCTGCTTTCCTAACATACACTTCTGGAAAAAATCTAACTTATTAAAGCTTTCTCATTTGATCACCTTCCATCAACAAAGCAATTCCAAGCCCTTCTCCGAATTATGACCCAATTTGAGATGCCAAAGTCTGGTGGCATCTAAAGCATGAGAACTATCAACTCCAATATAAGACTCTGCAAGTACTGTGGTTCCCTTCGGTACATACATATTTCAGAACACATCACTCTTCACCAAAACTAGTGCATCCTTGGAAATCTTTAAGCTAACCTTTTCTACAATCACCTTGCAACCGTGGATGTCAACTGGCCTAAAGGTATCAACGACATATAAAGATTTGGAACATAGTGGACACCTATCAAAGTACGTATCACTCTGTCAAACATCTGAATATGTAATGTACCTTCTTCCATGGCTTTACAACCAGCATTATTTCGTATAAGAATTTCACTTTCCTCGTTTCAAACAAAAGAGCTGAAGCAATCCATATTCGTCATCATATGGAACGATGCCTTTGGCTCAAACATCCAATAGTCTAATACATTTAATACTATTTTAGTCGACACATCGTCAGATATAGTCTTCTCTACCACAATTAGTGAAGGTTCATCCTCCTTCTTCATCTTCAACTCTGGACAATCTCTCTTCCAATAGCCTGGTTTTTTTTACAACAGTGACACTTCCTGTCTCTCGAACTTTCCTCTTTAACCATTTCTGAACTTCCTAGATTTGGAACTCCCTCTTGGATTCCAACTTTTCTTCTCCTTTCTTCCTCTTTCAATGAATAGACCCTGACTATTACTCCCTCCTCCACCTTCACTCTTCATCTTCATTTGATCCCTCATATCTTCTAATAAAATCTAATTTCACATCTTCTACTATCAAAGTGTCTCTCTTATACATCAGACTGCTAGCTAAGCCCATTTAACACTTTGGAAGGAAACACAAAAGAACCATCGTCTTCTTCTCTTCATTCATCTTTAAATCCATAGTCTTAATCTTTATCAAAAGAACATCGAAGAAATTAAGATGCGCCTGCAATGAAGTATCCTCTCTCATTTTCACAATGAAAAAGTCTTCAACGAAATTAAACGTTTAGCAAGTGATTTCTTCAAGTAGAGATTCTATAGTTTGGTCCAAATTCCTCTAGCAGTGTTTCAATGCTAATATCAAAGATAACGTTCTCTTCCATGACCAACTGTAGAGTAGTAAAATCTCATTCTTCCATCTCCTTCTCTATGGTTAAACAGCTTCCCAGTGTCAAACACTACCTGATAAACCATATTTGTCCTTAGAACTGCCTTCATCCTCCATTATCACTTCTTGAGGTCATTATCCCTTTTCCACTTCTCTATTTCCAACCGAGATCCTGATGCAACATAAGATCCATCAACATAGGCTATTTCTTCAATTAAGGTACCTTCATTTCCTACTATATTTCCTAGCACTTTCCATTAACCAACCTAATAGCTATGATACCAGACTATTGAAGGAAAATTCCAATAAATCAAATCAAATCTAGTGCAATGGAAATAACAATAGGAATGTGTTGATGGTGGGGTAAAACAAATAAAAGACTAATACTCCTAAACATCAAACATGGATCATAGAAGCAATAATAAATAATAAATCACACACGGGATTTATGATGGTACTACTATCGTGAGATAATGTACGTCCACTTTGAGTGGATGAAATCTTTATTACTTCACTAGAGAAATGAGATTACAAGATTGATTTCAATTTTAGAGGCTAAACTTAGAGAAGAAAAAGCAACATAGTCCTCGTTTTCAATTGGATACATATAATAATAAACCCTAGGTCTATTTATAATGCTCTCTAGATGCACTTTGTCATTGGATCGGAATATATGCAGAAGATTCGTAAATTTACAGAGGAAACTCCAACACTGCTTAAAAGGAGAAAATTCCCCTAGAAATTCGAGCATTCAAAATTGCCATCATTAGTCGATCGATCCAACTGACTTCGAAAATAAGAGTGCAGTCGGGTTGAAAACGACAAAATCCAAATCGACTGAAAAATTACTAGTCGACTAATAAATTTTTCCAATCAACTGGAAGCCTATAGCTTATGTTATAGGTTTTTGGCCACCTCCATTTTCTTCGCCTCTTCTCTGCCTGACTTCTCCTTCTTCACATGGCTTCCTCTTCCTTCGATGGTGCAACATAGTATCACATCTAACACCTTTACATGCATAAGGTGCTACCATGGAGTTTTATTTTAGCAATCAATTATGTTATGATTGGTTTAAATAATGCTATGATATCTTGTCGATATAATAAAAAAGCACCAGGATTGACTACTAAGTTCCTGATAAAATTAAAAGTTCTACATGTATTAACTATTCAATAAAATCAAATGTTAAAGGGAAAATGAAATAATAAATAGAGATGACATAAACCTAGGCATGCTGTCTATGGTTTCTCTTTGGTCTCTTTTTACAAGTGCTTCAAATGACAATAACACATATATGCTTTCAAACCTTTGAAACTCAATTATGACCATATGAGTACATAAATAAGCCATTTAATAATCTGTCATGTATTCATTTGGTTCATCCATTGCAGTTACATAAGAAGTTTCCAACTTTGTAGACCTTAGTGATGAAGATTGCATTGACTATTTTGTCTTTGATCTCTTATTGGTCTTCTTCATAAACTTTGGAGTTTTTGTAATTCTAGCCATAGGTAATCTTCAAATGTTGTAGAAGACGGTTTATAGTTTCCTCTTGGTTGGTCGAAATCTGCTATGTTAGAATGTGCTAATCAGTTAATATATGACTCGATTAAATTATTTGTTAATTTCTCAACCTCAAGTAAATTCATTCCTCGGTATCTGCAAAATGGCAACTCTATAACAAGTACCTTCAAATGTCTTGTCACAATTATCAATGGTCTTCGATGTCGTGTATATATCAAATATTTGATTGATTAAATTTTTGTGAGACTTGAATGGAAATTGAGAGTTTAAACATTCTCATATTTTTGTATTATCGATGTGATGTCAAATACAACATCATAGAAGTAATTGTTGAAAAGAAATAAATAAAGGTTAAATTATGAGTAAAATAGGTTTATTACAGGGGAATATAAATTGATCCACATTTATAGTTGAGATGATTAGATGAAAGATTATACCACCTTAATCATCGAAACTGTTAATGTCAATACAAATACCTTTTCTTATTAACTTTTGATTAACTATAATAGAAAGTGTCAAGATGGTCCTATAGTTACAAATTGAGTCCACAAGTTAAAAAACCAATAATTGATCAACTAAACCATGCCATTATTCAAAGAATTGTTGAAATTATTAAAGAAAATAAAATAGAATAGAAAAGAAGAGAGGGGAATAGAAGAAGAGGAAATAAACAGATACTAAAGATACCTCTTTATTGATGACTTGATTGATAATTCAACAATACATCATATAATTGGAAATATTATAACTAGTGGAAAGTACAAAATATAATTGGAAAGTAATAATTTGTCAAATCTATTGCAATATTCTTAACATCGCCCCTCAAACTCAAGATGCGTGACAACTGGAGTTTGTCAAAACAAACACGATCAAAAATGGAATCTAAAATTGGATCTATCACCAAAACCATCCAATGCTATGAAACAATAGTTTCAAGTGCTGCAAGAGAGTCTATCTTAAAATACCATCTTATACCCGACTGGTAGACAACTATCTAAGATGACAATAATGAATCAAAAATTCAAAGTTGAAAATTGGAAAGAGAAAACATGAATAAGGAAATTCCTATGAGATTGGAAGTGGAAGTCCAATCAGAATTGAAAGAGTATTCCAATCAGAAATCAAGAGTCGGAATCTAGGGAAAGTGAAATAAGAATAAGGAAATTCCCATGGGATTGAAACGGAATTCCCATGGGACAAACCCTGAGCCAAGTGTATGAGTCAGTACCAATCCCAAAGCATGGGTCTGTACTGACCCTCAAGGATTCGGGGCAAGGGTAGTCGCACCCGAGGAAGGAATGATGAACATTTTGGAGCTGAAGTAGAGTGTTTGAACGGAGATCAGAATGCAGAAACATAGTCAGAGGAGTACATACCAGAATTTCCTTACAGAGTCAGGCGTAAGCTAAGAATGCTAACCTTAGAATTTCTTTAAATGATGATGGCAGGCTTGCTGAAATGGTGAGGTGATTTATTGTGGGTGGATTTCCTAATCAGAACATGTAAGATGTGAATAGGAGTCAATTCCTCCGAATATTCGAGACACTAGGAATCCGGCAGATTTCAAGTTACCAATATGTATATGTGTAGTTAATTCCCAGCTATTACCTTGCTATACCCTGCTATATCACAAAGCAGATTTCTACCGCTACAATTTTTCCATATAGCCCTAAATATAGCTTTTCCGCTTTAAGCCCCACTGTTTTCGCTATATCCCATTGTTTCCGCTATATTCTGCTATTTCCGCTATATCTTCTTCAAAAAAATGAATTGAAAAATGATATTTATACATTATAAAAATTATGAAATTAATTTATTTGATTTAATTTTTAATATAATGAAATTACTTTATTATTCTACTAAATTCAATTATGTTATATAACAATTTTACACTAATTTATAGTATATTCGCACATGTTTTTATTTAAAATTATTTATGTATTAATTATAACTCAATTGAATGATAATTTTTCATTTAATCACCATTTATATATTTGTAAAAACATAAACACGAGTTTTATATGCTATTTTAGAGTCATCCGCTATATCTCGCTATGTCCTCGCTGTATCCTCGCTATGACTTTTTGCACATCTGCCGCTTTGAATCCGTCGAGCGCTTTAACTGCACAGAAATGTATAACGGGAAGATGGATCCAACAGTTTGTTTAATGAGGTATGTATGGCATGCGGGAGTGCCAGGTGCGACTAAGGAGGCAATGGGATGGTATTTCCCATTATATTTGACCGGTTTGGCAACATAATGGTTTAAACAACTGGAGAGCAGTTCCATTAGCATGTGGGCCAGAGAGACCTTATGAAGTCTTTTGAATAGGATTCAATGTGATGGCTACCACGGTCGATAAGACAGACCCTTCAATAGTTTCGGTGGTAGTAGTTTGGTGAATAACTGCTAACATGGATTTCAAGATCGTACAGGATTAAGATCCTCCGAGGGATCTTGTGGAGTTTTATCATGAGGCTGAATGGTTTCTACACCAGGAGGACATTGAGATAGATAAGGAAGAAGTTAATTCTCTGGTGGGCGGAGGATCGCTCAGAGCAGGATCTAGCAAGGATAAAGGAAATGGAAGATGGACAATAGCTTTGAAGGACCAAAGTAGCAAAGAAGAGAACCGAGATTCTCTTCTTACATGGATTTAAATGAAATACCAAAATAGATTTATTTGGATACTCAGGGGAAAATCCCTTATCGAAAACAAGCAAGAAGGGAGCCCACGAAGCTCAAAATAGAATCTAAGAAATACATCCTGTTCCATAAGCTGGATGGGCATAATAAAAATGACTATATGCACCTGCAAGATTTGATCGAGGAATGGGTAAAAGATAATCGAACTATTATAGACAAACCGGATGAGTTAAACTTCAAAGTTATCAAGGAAAGATGCTTGGAGAGATGACTACAAAGCCAAAAACCAAAGTATAACCAAGATCAAAACACAATACCAAATCATCATGAATGTTCAAAACCCCAAAACACCCAAAGTGGGGGTTGGTACTTGTCAAGACCCGTTTTCCCGTACCCTTTGAATCGACAATAAACCACACAAGTCCAACTCAAATTGGATGAAAAGTTAGATCATTAAGGGTAGAAAGAGAAAATAGATAGAACAGAATTTCACACGAATGGAATAATATATAATATTGAAAAAATATCTTTACAGCGGAAAACTTTTAAATACATATATCAGAGTCTAACCTAAATTTACCCTGGACAGTTATAAACATCTGTCCTTACAACTGCTGGAAAATGTCAAACAAAATACACCAAGTACAACAGATAATAAAGTACGTCCATATGTCGACGAATATCTCCAGCTCTCCTCTGGAAACTCCAACCGTCTTCAACTAACTTGAAACTTCTCGGATCTGACCCGAGTATTGAAAATACCCCGATTAGGCTTGATAAACCAGCGTGAGAAAAACTCAATAATAAATGACAGTCATATATCAACATTTGGACAAAATCCATTGAAATAAAGAGTATCTCATAAGACCACGCCCACACATAAACATGGACGGGTTTTTACCTTATGATAACTAAAACACTTTTATATCAAAACCTTTGATATTATTTCTAATGACATCTCTTTGAAAACATTTGCAAATAAACTTATTAATCTTAGCCGAAATGATTACCCATATAGCATTTCGAGGCTATTCATTACGCCGGTATAAAAAAAACCGCAGGTTCTTATCGGATAATGGGTTTCCATACAAATGACAAGGTAAAGGATCTACCTTCCGAAATGGACACACCTTTAGATGGATGTCCCGAGGACCATCACAAAGGATCCTCTACCAACACAAGACCGACCTATCTCTGTAACTAGATAGTACCGAATATATCATCCTCGGATCGTTACTGACCTTTAACCGAGCGCTCGTTTTCCATACACGACATTAATTTACATCTCGAACATCATAGCAGGAAGAAATATATCTAGAAGAGGATGATCATACCCTAATTGGGAATGACCCACTTAGCCTTGCCGCATCTAATCCTTCTTCGGTCATTTTCGGTTTGATGAGGCTTGAGGCTATGATTACCTTTTCACAAAGCCATATCACATCATTGAATGCCACATTTCCATTTCCATTAACTACTAACTGCCTTTCACAAAAATACAACCTTTGAGCTATGTCTCAAGGAGGGTGTTAAGCTAAGAGAAGTTGCCTTCTCCGCCACAACTGATGTACGTTTGTAAAATTCATTGTATGTAATCTTTAGAAATGCAATGTTAGACAAACGTCCATACAAGTTGTCCAGGAACAGGACAAACCGAAGGCACTCTCCTACTACCACTAGTAGCGAGTAGTCCTTGCAATCCGAAAAATCTCCACAACAAGGAGACCACTGCTATATATAACTCTATAATGGATGCAACCCTGAGCAAATCAACAAGCAGTCCTCACGCTATGAAGATCCATGGTCTTCAATAATCATCGCCTTCAACATGACTTCACGTTCGAACGTATACATTGGTTCGAAGGGGTTTTTGGATAGGAACTATCCAAATCCGACCCCGGTTCCTTCGAAACCAATTATCGATTTAAAAGATGTTAAGTTCATATGTGGATATCAAACATCAATCAATTACTTCATCTTTTATAAAATATCTTTGTTAGATATATTCTTTTTGATTTATTCCATTTTCTTTTCAAGAGTATAAGGAATCATTAAGCCTCATTTATCAAATCATTTGGTTTATTTAAACCTTTCTAAAATCCTGAAATAATTCTAAATCATTTTATCCTTTACTTAGGAAAACCTTTCCAAATCATTCATTAAATCTTAATTAAAGATTTTCTTTCTTAACTTTTAACTTAGGAAAAATATTCCCTTTTTATAATATCACTTTCCAAAACATCCATTTAATTTAAAGGATTATTCACTGTCCAAAATCGCGAACATAATTCTTTTAATAAACTTCCACAATTAACTTATCAATTTGAATTGATTTCAGATTTACAAAATGGTGTTTATAAATTCCATTTTTTTCATAAACTTTCACATACAAAATTTGTTTACTAACAAATTCCATTTATAACTCACTTACAAGTCAACATCCAATTATAATTTAATTACTATTAAAACTCTTATTTACAAATTCATTCCTTTCAAATCTTATTATTTATAAAATCCACTACAAATTCTTTTCTAAATTTCAACTGTAAACCCATATATTTATTACAATCCCATTTCTAATATTTATAAAACACTTTTATAATTCCATTACTTTTATTTATAAAATATAAATTTTATAAATTTTATATCTAGACCATTTATAATAAATTCAAAGAATTTATTTCTTTTCTTTTATCTTAGAAAAACTTAATTATGATCTTTTAGAGCATCCGGGCTTTCCTTTCGATATGCTCCACCCTTCACCTAAGAAGAGAAAATATAGGCCAGGTAAGTTCAGGGCACTGGTTGCTCCATCGCGAACCTTAGTTAAACACTTTGTTTTGTCTTTCCACAACTCACAGGTGGAACAAATGTACTAGTCGTTTCCGCATACTCAGTTTGTTATTACATTCAATCTTCTTCACCTATTGTTTAAGTGGTATGAACAATTCCCCTTTTTCATTTATTCAAACTCTCATTAAGACTTCCAAATCATCTTTAAATGACTTAATTATTCTTTTAAAATCATTCACAAAAAAGATATAGGAAATGATTGTTAAGTTTAAAGCTGCATTTCAAAAGTTATTTCAAACTGCTGCGAAAAGCCTTGCTAAAAGTGTTGCAAATAGCGTTTTAAAAGCTATATTCTTCAAGACGACTTTTATATCATTTAGAAATCCATATTTTCAACTTAAATCTATTTTAATAGATTTTAAAAGATTTTTAGGATTTAGTTCATATTTTTAAGACATTTAAAATATCAATTTTAAACTTTGGTCACTTTACTGCAAAAGCGCGATTTTTCTGGAAAATTATTTTGGACATATTTAAAATATACAAGATAAAATCTTGTTTTTCTTCCTTTATTTCTTTATACATATTTAAATGTTTATAAAACATTTCTAACTCATTATAGAACTATTTCCAAATGGTTTAGGCATTCTATATACACCATTTCATTTTCAAAAGGAAAGTGCTTTCCTTTGTGCTTATCGACGTGTATTAATGTGACTTGATAAAACAATTTAACAATCATATCAAATAATCAATACTTGGTGATCAAAGCATATATAAGCATCCATAGCAATCATAACACAACATCAAACATGTATATATATATATAAATAGAGATGCTAAATAGAGTTTCTCACCATAAACCAAAGCGATTAACTTCCTACCAACATTCTAATCAACCAACACTTCACTAATTAGTTCCTACACCATTAAACACTATCAAAAAACACCCTCTCCCTTCCAATAGCTTGGCCGAGGCTTGAGACGGAGGTTGGCCGAAAATATAGAGAAGAAGCGGTGGAGCTTTGAACTAGAATTTCCAAGGTTTAGATCCAAAATATAGGTCATCTTCTCTCTTATTTTTGACTCTCTTAGTCTCAAAATTTAAAAAAATTGTTAACTAAAAAATTGTTGAAAATTATTTTATCTTGAATTTGAAAAAAAGAATCATTTGAATCCAAGTTGTTTTGAGGGAGATACAATAGAACTAAGAAGAGTTATTTTCGGATTGACAAAAATAAAGCCCGAAAATGCACTTCGAAGAATTGAGTTTCAGGTATAGCGAAACTCAAAACTGGAAAAATTGATCAACAAAGAAGTTGTAGCCACTGAAAATTAATATGGTTTGAAAAAATAATTTCTTACTTTGGATCTGTTATGATCAAGTTATGATCAAAATAAAATGACATATTCTCTGGCTTAAAAACTGGGCCAGAAAATGCACTGGAAAGAAGTGTATTTTTGATATAGTTAACTTTAGAATGAGATAAAGTGGTCAACATGAAAGTTGTAGCCACTAGAAAAATACAAGATTTGGAAAAATAGTTTTGTATTTTAGTTCGGTTTTGAAGAAGTTATGACCGAGACAAGAAGATGTAAAATATGGAGAAATGAGGAGTTTGATTTGAAGATAATGGACATTGGTTTCTTTTGAATATTTTATAAATATTTTGACATTATTTCTTTCTAATTTTTTTTTATGGCTTGGAAGCCTTTAAAGATGAAAGGAAGAAGATAAAGAAGCTTGAGAAAAGAAGAAGAAGAAACGTGAATGAAATGAGAGAAGGAGGTGGGTATTTATAGAAAAAGAAAGAAAAAGTGTAATTTACCAAAATAAACTTTTACCAAATTACCAAACTAACCTTACTTCAACCTAAAGCAATCTCCACTTTTTTTAATACTTAACATCACCTTTCACATCTTTACTTTATGTATTAATCCCTTAAGAACTAAGCTAAGTAAAATAATAATTATGTTGGCTTTTGATGTGATATTGATTTGATGTTTACTTTTGACTTTTCTTACTTACTTTTGTTAATTCTTACTTGCTTTTTTTAATGACTTCTAGAAGTTTTCTAATTTTATTTAATAAAATTAAACATGTTTAGTGAATTAATTAATACTTGCATTATTTCAATATATGTTCCTATATAAGAAAATAAAGGCGCGGCGACGTTGCGACAACTTTTAATCGACAAAACGTTGATTTTTGACAAAATGTTTACGGCCACATTCTGACGTTTAGTTAAACTATTTATTTATGTAAACCAAATTTAAAAATAAATTTGTATAATTCTATTTAGAAATATAAACATTCATAAATTAATTAAGATAATTTATTTAACCATTGAAACATACTTTTCTAAAATCAGCATTTTGTCGATATAGGCAAATGTTACTATTTTTGTGTATACTTCTCTTTTCAAATCCTATCTAATTTTGTTTCAATCATATAACCTTACTTATTTTACATTTAAAACCACTTTAAATATTATATTTTAAAGTGGTTAAATTCTGGGTCGTTACATTCTCCCTACTTAAAAGAATTTCGTCCTCGAAATTACCCAAACAAAAGCTTACCTAAAACATTTATCTTTAAACTTAATTCCATATAATATACACAGATCATCTGTATGAAATATCTTATTTAATCTCCTATTCTAATACACAACTTCATTTCTGAACAAGTATCGATCCCCCTATCCTCTAGTGCGGACTTTAATCAGGCTCTTTACTTAGAAACCTTTGCTTTCCTTGCATAGTGCTCAACTATGATAGAAAACTAAGGTACCTAACCAAACATCCTCATCAATGTTCATCGTCAAGAATCGAGTGATAAATTCTTTTCTAGATCAGTGTAAACACCTCAAAGTTTCGAACTCGAATCTTAGTTTAAAATTGTATGATGAGATGATCTACATATAACATGTGTATTTATTAACCCTCAAAACTTTCATAAACAATTATCTTAAGCTCAAACACTTTATAAAGGTGTTTTTTTATACAATCCCTTTAATTATTTATTTTCAACTATTTTTATTAAAGGAACATATTCCAAAGAAACCATTTTTCACTCAAAAGATAATTTATCTTTATAAAAAAGTCTTCCCACAATCTTTTAACTCAGTATATTTCCTTTAACACTAATATTATTTATGAACCATTTTATAAATCTATTACTTAAGTTTATTACATCTTATACTTACGTAAATCATCACTTTTAAAGACTTAAGTCCAAATTCTCAATTAATGCTATAATTCATTAATAAAACATTTTCCAGGTTCTATTTTTTTTTTGCGGAGTCATTATTTTACTTAATAGTTCATGATTCAAATCTACATTTGTATGATATACCTTTACAACCTAAGAGTATATACAAATTCCAAATTCCAAATTAGTTTTACTTAAATCTGTCTATCTAACAAATTTAGATTTTGTTGTAATTTACTATTATCTCAAATTCATAAGTTATAAAACTTATTTCTTATTTAATACCATTGTTAATTTTCTATCTTTGAAAAGCAAATTTTAAAACCACCCGTATTTAAACCCTTATACTCTTAACTCTTATATCTTTTTTTCTTTATAAATTAGATTTATAAATTATCCTTATCTTATTTCATTTACTCAAAGTATTTCACAATGGTTTATCTTTTATCAGAATATTCCGTAAATTCCTTAGCTTTGAGTTTGATGCGATTCAGAAATTTTCGACTGTCCAAAATCATCGGAAATTCCACTTTATTTTAGCAATTAGCGATTCCAAATTTATCTTTGCATTAAACACTTTTATAAAGATTACTAATCAATGGTTCATTTTATTTCATTAACTTAAGAAAATTATATAGATCGAGTAACTCTAAAACAATCCAAGGAACTGCGTGCTACCAATAGTATCATATATCCTCTTAACAAGAAGAGTAATACTTAAGGGAAGTGCATACCATCTGAACACATCTCTTGCCCATTTTTGGTTTATTTTTGAGCCAATCTAATTAGTTGTCATAAAATACCTCTTTTTATTTGAAATAATAAAATTTTCAAAATCCTTTAGAGATTACTTTATAAAACCTATTTGATTTTATAAATTCATCTTATATTAATTAACTTTATTTAAATTTCCAAAATTCTTTTAAACTACTCGAATTTTAAACCTTCATTCCTTTTATATTTTCCTTTTTACACAATCATTTTCTACTATTTAAATACATTTTTATCTTATATGTTCATTCCTTGAACCAATCTTATTATCAAACAACTTATAGTCAAATCGTGAAATTCTAATCACAAGATGTTCATATTTAAATTTCACCGATCTTGATTTCTAACTATACAACTTTTCCAAATATATACTTTATATTCAAAATATAATCCTAGGTAAAATTATTTCATTTACCATTTTTCTAAAACAAAACCTTTTTTTTATAAAATTAATGATTAAACGCTCATATATATAACACTCTTATAACTCATTCTAGGGTGCTACTAACCCTATCTCTAATGAGTTACTCATCCTAGGATATTTATAATCCTATCTCTGATAAGTCTTTACCCATAACAAAGCCAAAGTTCTCGCTTAACCTTATGCTCTGATACCAATTGTCATGATCTAGGCTTTTCAACCATCGACAACGGCCCCTTTCCGCCATAGCTTACACTGGCCACCGCTTTGCTTTTACGACCAGCCTCTCGACTGAAACCAACCCTTCGATACTCGATCTCGGGGACATGTAGGAGTAAGAGTCATCTATTCGCTACGTAATAAGAAGCGAGAACCCCATATCATGTACGAACCTCACTAAGAAAAGCGGATAATATAATACGTCCATACGTCGACGAATATCTCCAGCTCTCCTCTGGAAACTCCAACCGTCTTCGACTAACCTGAAACTACTCGGATCTGACCCGAGTATTGAAAATACCCGGATCAGGCTTGATAAATCAGCGTGAGAAAAACTCATAATAAATGACAGTGTCATGTATCAGCATTTGGATAAAATCCATTGAAATAAAGAGTATCTCATAAGACCACGCCCACACACAAACACGGACGGGTTTTTACCTTATGATAACTAAAACACTTTTATATCAAAACCTTTGATATTATTTCTAATGACATCTCTTTGAAAGCATTTGCAAATAAACTTATTAATCTTAGCCGAAATGGTTACCCATCTAGCATTTCGAGGATATTCATTACGCCAATACAAACAAAACCGTAGGTTCTTATTGGAGAATGGGTTTCCATACAAATGACTAGGTGAAGGATCTACCTTCCAAAATGGGTACACCTCTAGATGGATGTCCCGAGGACCATCACAAAGGATCCTCTACCAACACAAGACCGGCCTATCTCTGTAACTAGATAGTACCGAATATATCATCCCTCTATCGTTACTGACCTTTAACCGGGCGCTCGTTTTCCATACACCACATTAATTTACATCCAGAACATCATAGCAAGAATAAATATACCTAGAAAGGGATGATCATACCCTAATTGGGAATGACCCACTTAGCCTTGCCGCATCTAATCCTGTTTCGGTCATTTCCAGTTTGATGAGGCTTGAGGCTACGATTACCTTTTCACAAAGCATATATCACATCTTTGAGTGCCTTCTCCGCTACCGCTAAGAGAAGTTGCCTTCTCCGCTACCGCTGATGTACGTTTGTAAAAACCAATGTACGTAATCTTTAGAAATGCAATGTCAGACAAACGTCCATACAAGTTGTCCAGGAACAGGACAAACCAAAGGCACTCTCCTACTACCACTAGTAGCGAGTAGTCCTTGCAGTCCGAAAAATCTCCACAATGAGGAGACCACTGCTATATATAACTCTATAATGGGTGCGACCCTGAGCAAATCAATAAGCAGTCCTCACGCTATGAAGATCCACGGTCTTCAATAATCATCGCCTTCAACATGTCTTCACGTTCTAATGTATATATTGGTTCGAAGTGGTTTTCAGATAGGAATTATCCAAATCCGACCCTGGTTCCTTCGAAACCAATTATCGATATGAAAGATGTTACGTTCATATGCGGATATCAAACATCAATCAATTACTTCATCTTTTACAAAATATATTTGTTAGATATATTCTTTTCGATTTATTCCATTTTCTTTTCAAGAGTATAAGGAATCATTAAGCCTCATTTATCAAATCATTTGGTTTATTTAAACCTTTCTTAAATCTCGAAATAATTCTAAATCATTTTATCTTTACTTAGGAAAACCTTTCCAAATCATTCATTAAATCTTAATCAAAGATTTTCTTTCTTAACTTTTAACTTAGGGAAAATATTCCCTTTTTATAATATCACTTTTCAAAACATCCATTCAATTTAATGGATTATTCACTGTCCAAAATAGCGAATATAATTCCTTTAATAAACTTCCACATTTAACTTATCAATTTAAATTGATTTCAGATTTACAAAACGGTGTTTATAAATTCCATTTTCTTATAAACTTTCACATACAAAATTTCTTTACTTCCAAATTCCATTCATATCTCACTTATAAGTAAAAATCCAATTCTAATTTAATTACTATTAAAACTCTTATTTACAAATTCGTTCCTTTCGAATCTTATTATTTATAAATTCCATTACAAATTCTTTTCTAAATTTCAACTGTAAACCCATATATTGATTACAACCCCATTTCTATATTTATAAAACACTTTTATAATTCCATTACTTTTATTTATAAAATATAAATTTTATAAACTTTATATCTAGACCACTTATAATAAATTCAATGAATTTATTTCTTTTCTTTTATCTTAGAAAAACTTAATTATGATCTTTAGAGCATCTGGGCTTTCCTTTCGACATGTTCCACCCCTCGCCTAAGAAGAGCAAATATAGGCCAGGTAAGTTCAGGGCACTGGTTGCTCCATCCTAAACCTTAGTTAAACACCTTGTTTTATCTTCCCAGATCTAACTGGCGGGACAAATGTACAAGTCGTTTCCGCATACTCAGTTTTTTATTACATTCAATCTTCTTCACTTATTGTTTAGTGGTATAAACAATTCCTCTTTCCCATTTATTCAAACTCTCATTAAGACTTCCACATCATCTTTAAATGACTTAAATATTCTTTTAAAATCATTAAAAAAAATATAGGAAAGAATTGTTAAGTTTAAAACTGCATTTCAAAAGTTATTTCAAACTGCTGCGAAAAGCCTTGCGAAAAGCGTTGCAAATAGCGTTTTAAAAGCTATATTCTTCAAGACGACTTTTATATTATTTAGAAATCCATATTTTCAACTTAAATCTCTTTTAATACATTTTAAAATATTTTTAGGATTTAATTCATATTTTTAAGACATTTAAAATATCAATTTTAAACTTTGGTCACTATACTACAAAAGCGTGATTTTTCTAGAAAATTATTTTGGAAATATTTAATATATACAAGATAAAATCTTGATTTTCTTCCTTTATTTCTTTATACATATTTAAATGTTTATAAAACATTTCTAACTCATTTTAAAACTATTTTCAAAAGGTTTAAGCATTCCATATACACCATTTCATTTTCAAATGGAAAGTTCTTTCCTTTGTGCTTATCGACGTGTATTAACGTGACTTGGTAAAACAATTTAACAATAATATCAAACATTCAATACTTGATGATCAAAGCATATATAAGCATCCATAGCAATCATAACACAACATCAACCATGTGTGTGTGTGTGTATATATATGCTAGATAGAGTTTCTCACCATAAACCAAAGCAATTAACTTCCTACCAACATTCTAATAAACCAACACTTCACTAATTAATTCCTACTCCATTAAACACTAGCAAACAAAACCCTCTCCCTTCCAATAGCTTGGCCGAGGCTTGAGATGGAGGTTAGCCGAAAATATAGAGAAGAAGCGGTGGAGCTTTGAACTTGAATTCCCAAGATTTAGATCCGAAAAATAGGTCATATTCTCTCTTGTTTTTAACTCTCTTACTCTAAAAATTTGAAAAACTTATTAACTAAAAAATTGTTGAAAATTCTTTTCTCTTGAATTTAAAAAAAAGAACCATTTGAATCCGAGTTTTTTTTATGGAGATATGATAGAATTAATAAGAGGTATTGTCGGATTAACAAAAATGAAGCCCGAAAATGCACTTCAAAGAATTGAGTTTCAGGTATAGTAAAACTCAAAACAGAAAAAATTGATCAACAAAGAAGTTGTAGTCACCAGAAATTTATATGGTTCGAAAAAAATAATTTCTTAATTTGGGTTTTTGTGCCATTTTTAGTTCAAACATTTTGGTGCTTCCTTTAAGAAAATGCTAAAGCTCAATAAGTAAAGATTTGAGAAGATTATAAATTACTAGACAATCAAACAGAAGGACTTTTGTTAAAGGAAATCTACCAAGTGGTTTCCAAGAGACTTCCTCGGTGCATAATCAAGGATTATATGGAAATTATGATGCATAGATTGCATGAAAGGATGATGACATGCTCGAAAGAGATGATGGAGAATTTCTTCAAAAGTATGGGACAGATGGGAATAGCAAAAGTTGCAGCTGATTAGAATCAAAGATCAAAACCCGAAGCATAGGCAGCTGGAGTTGGGGTAGAATGACACGGGACAAACCCCAAGCTAAGTGTATGAGTCGGTACCAACCCCCAAGAATAGGTCGGTACCGACCACCAAGGATTTGAAGGCAAGGGTCGTCCTACCCTGGGAAGGAATGATAAACATTTTGGAGCTCAAGTGGAGCATTTGAATTTGGATCAGAATGTAGAAGTGTAGCCGAAGGAGTATATATCAGAATTCCCTTATGGAGTCGGGGCTAGGCTAAGAATGCTAACCTTAGAATTCCTTTGAACAATGATGACATATTTGCTGAGATAGTGAGGAGAGTCATGAGGGGTGGATTGTCTAATCAGAGCATGAAAGATGTGAACAAGGGTCCATTTACTCCGAATATTCGAGACGCTAGGAATCCGGTCGATTTCAAGTTACAAACGTTGGGAACATATGATAGGAAGACAGATCCAACAGTTCATTTGATGAGGTACATCCGGCACATGAAGTGTTGGGTGTGATTGAAGAAGTAATGGGACAGTGTTTACCATTATATTTAACAGGTTTGGCAGCATAATGTTTTAGACAACTGGAGTGTAGTTCCATTAGCACGTGGCCCGAGTTAGTGTATAGATTTGTGAAGCAGTTCTGGGTCCATATTTCATGACCCAAGAATGTGATGACCCCTGCATGTATGAAGCAGAGGGCCAGGAAGACCCTCTGAAGTTTTCTAACAAGATTCAATATGAAGACAACCGTGGTAAATAAGCCAGACCCTTCGATGGTTTCAATGGCGGTAGTTTTGGTAATAACTACTAAGATGGATTTCAAGATTGTACTGAAACGAGATCCTTCGAGGAATCTTGTAGATTTTTATCATGAGGCTAAAAGGATTCTGCACTAGGAGGACGTTGAGATAGATGAGGAAGAGGATAATGCTCTGCAAGGTGGAGGGTCACTCAAAGAAGGATTTAGCAGGGATAAAGAAAAATGGAAGACTGATAGTAGAATTGAAGGATCAAAGCAGCAAAGAAGAGAATCGAGATTCTCTTCTTACATGGATTTAAAGGAAATTCCAAAACAGATTTACTTGGATACCAGGGGAAGATCCCTTATCGAAAACCAGTAAGAAGAGAGCCTACGGAGCTTGAAAGGGAATACAAGAAATACTGTCTATTCTATGAATTGGATGGGCATAATACAAACGACTATAGGTACTTACGGGATCTGATCAAGGAATGGGTCAAAGATAATCGATTACTACAGTACGTGAGAAATTGATTTGCGTGGTGGAATAGGAGTAGCCGTCAATCGTAGCTAATGAAAATGGCCCTGGATCAAAGTCAAGGATAGTCATCACTTGATTGGGATGACAACGTCAGGTCTGGCAATCGCATTCTATTTCCTTTTTTCTATAAACAATGCGATAATACAATCTAGTCACTTACTCATATATGGGATCCCGAACGGTTCCTAGGTACGCTCTGAGACGAATGCTGGATTGTAACGCCCGACGAGGAAGTTATCCTAATGTAACACTTTATGTGGTTTTGAATGTTTGAATTTGATTATTAAAACCCACGTGAATACGATCACTGATATTAATCATTTTACGTTCCGTCCAGAAAGACGGGACTGAAGTATAAGGAGTAATCACCTCATCGGAGAATGAGCATATGGATTTTCTTTTCGTTGAGTCCTTTCATCGAAGAGCGAGCGATTGGGCTCGACAAATATCTGAATGATCATGGATTTGATTTTTGTCCCCGAATGGCTATCGACCTCGAACGACAACGGATTTGATTATCGGCTTCGAATGGTCAATGGTCCCGAACGACTATGGATTTTGATCATTGGTCTTGAACAACCATGATTTTGATCATTGATCTCGCATGACTATGGATTTGTTTATCGGTCTCGAATAGCCATGGATTTGACTAACAGTCTGGAGAGACCATGGATTTGATCATCGGCCCCGAATGGCCATAGATTTATTTGCCGATCCTAAACGACCACAAATTCAATTAATGATTCGAAGAGATCATCCTCTTAACTTGAACATTAAAGAATCTAGAGAGATAACACACTAAATTAACTATAAAACAATCCGAAGAGATCGTACTTTGAAAACTGGACATTAAACGATTTGGAGAAATCACACATAAAATTGAACTTGAAACAACCTGCAGAGATTGAACCATGATCATATATTGATTTTGATAAAAGGATTTGAACGCCGTAAAAATAAAACGAAATAAATAAATCCTGAATGAACATGGGACGATTTTGATATGCAGAAACTCTAAATGAAATCAGAATGATTTTGATGTAAATCCAGATGAACACTAGGTGGTTTCGATATGTGATGTAAAAAATCTAAATGAAATCAAAATGACAGTATGTAAATCTGGATGAACATGGGATGATTTTGATACGTGATGTAATAATGAAAATGAAATCGGAATTGTGATAATATAGAGATTACACCTAAGCAAAGTCTAGAATTTTAGGCTATAATGGTTTGGAACGATCCGTGATTGACAAGGGAATCCGAAGGAATTGGATGATAAACTAAGATTAAAGTAGCCAAAGAGCTCAACTATCGAAGATCAACATCACATTTGTTCTTAAACAAAGCACATCTTCCATTCACAAGGCATGCTTTGGAGAGGCAAATGTTATCCCCCTTTGACCAGGCAGTATATGGACGAACCCAAAGAGTTAAATTCCAAAGTTATCAAGGAAAGACGCTCGAAGAGATGACCATGAAGCCAAAAACCAAATTATAAACAAGGTCACAACACAATACCAAACCATTATGAAAGTTCGAAACCGCAAAACTCCCAAAGTGTGGGGTCGATACGACCCATCCCTAGGGGTTGGTACCCGTACATAAAGACTCCACAATTGGAGTCCATTTTCTGCCCATGCCATCTACTAGACACATAAAGCCCATTTTCAATGTTGCTTTGATGATCCAATGCAATTCTCTATCAATCTCCACGAACTCCTGAATCAACAACTTTATTCTTCTACAACTCCATTATTTGGACTCTAAAACAAGCTAATATTGATACAAACAACTTTGGAATTACGAAGCAAACCACAAGACGAGCCAAAGTAGATAGTTGGAGAAAGCCAATTTAGCTAACATAGGGGTCGGTACCGATCCCTACCCATGGAATCATATTGACTCATAACATTTGATAACGTGGCACATCTATTTTCGTGGAGGACTAGTCTATAGCAAGGATAATGTCTTGGAGATCTTTTATGCGAGATTTTAGGCTCTCTACAATTATAAATAGAAGAGCAGGGCTCATTTTTAGGATATTAAGACCGTAATTCCACTATACTCTATATTCTTGTAATTTTGAAAATCTAAATATCAAAGTTGTACGGACCTTTAAGAACTATTTTCCCCAAGTCAGAAGTTAAGCAAAAAAATCATTAAGTGGACATAAGCCGGAGTTTTGCCGTACCACTACATAAATCTGTGTTTTAATTTCTTACTCGCTTTAATTTTTTTCACTTTTTATTCTTTTATATTCTCTATTGGTTTTTGTACCATTTTTAGTTCAAACATTTTGGTGCTTCCATTAATAAAACGCTAAAACTCGCTGATTCAAGATTTGAGAAGATTATTTTTTTTCTCTTGAGAAAAAAATGTGATCCTTTAGAATAGAGGAGAGAACACATGTAAATATGTATATATCATAGAAGATAAGGTGCTTCCAACATGCTTGGCAGGTAGTTAAACAAAGTACAAATAACAAAGAAAAGACTCAGGTACCCCTAGAATGAGCTTCGGCAAGGCCACTGCCCATTACACTCCAATATCGAGCTCCGGCAAGGCCACCGCCCAATATTGAGGTGTCATAAGTACCTAAAAATCTAAAAAGCAACTCAAGGCCAATGATACTAAAAGACAGCTCCATCTGAGAAGGAAAAGCTACGCTGCAGACTTAGAAGAACTGGAAATGCCAATGATCGTGAATGAAGAACGCCGCTCTGTAGACTCAGTAGAACTGGAGAGAGCACCTCGCTGAAAAGTGAATCATCAAGAAAGTAGACCGCCACACTGAAGTTGTAGAAGACATGAGAAGAACTCCTTGCTACAAACAGCAATCCTGCCATCAGCAATCCTATGAATCTGCGGAAAGAATCTAACACCATTTCTAGCCAAAACCTATATCTATAGAAGGAACTAAAGAAAATTATAAGAATAATACACAAATAAAAGTAAAGATACAAAAGCTAAATAATAGGACAGAACATAATAAAAATTAGAAAACAAAAGAAAAATGAATCCATGATCAAAAGAATTTAAAAATCTATAAACTAAAACAAAAACAAACTAAAACTAAAACGAGAACTATAAAAAATTAAAAATTATCCTTATGGTCCTTTGATCAAAAGGATATTATGATAATTAGTGAAATCATCATTTAAGTTTTAAAAAATGTTAATGCTTCATTAATGTCATAAATATTGTTTTTATGTTTAAATAACTTAATATTATTACTAACCTTATTAAGATATTCTTTGAAATGATTAATTTTAGCTAATTTATATTTAGGATTTGAGATCCAAATAAAACAAAATGAAGATATTATAAAAACCAATATATTAAAATGGCTATTATTATTATTATTACTAAAAAGTCTCTGATTTCTCTCAAACCAAATATACCAACAAATTATAATGAATAAAGTATCAAGTAAAATTCTATTTTTCTTTTTGAACTTAAATCTTAAATTATTCCAATAATATTCACAACCAGTAACTTTACTTGTAAGATTAAAGTTAACGATTTTGACAGTATTATTCAGAATGTTGTAAGTATCCATCAATCAAAGTAAATATGTTTAATATCTTCAAAATGCAGATTGCAAAAATAATAATTAATATCAATTTGCAGATTATTTTTTTTCTTTTTTAAAAATTATATTGTATTTAGTTTTCCATGCATGATTAACCACATATGAATTTTAGATTTAGGAGGATCGTTTGTTTTTCAAATAAATTTTAAACAGTTATTAGCTACACCCGAGAAATTGAGAAATTTATAAAAAGAATTAGAAGTAAATTTCTTACTCTTATTCCATTCTCAGCTAATATTATCATAGTCATTACCAATGATATATAGATTCAATCTTGCATGAAGCAAAGAAAGTTATCTAAGAGTTGTACCTACTAAAATTCTATTAAGACTAAAATTCCAAGAGGAGTTATTTTCGAGAGAAAACATCTATAATTAAAGCATTCTAAAAGTGGAAAATTTTGTAAAGCTCTTCAAATTATATTCTAAGAGGGGTAACAAAAGTCCAACGGCCATGCCAAAAAGATGTAATATTTCCTTAATGAACTAAAGTATTAGTACCAAAGTTAAAAATCTCATGACATTTTAAAATTGATTTCCACAAATTAGACAATTTATTTATAACAGTAGGAGTGATTTAATGTAAATTATTACTACCATTATAGTAATGTTTAGTAATAATTTCTTTCCAAATAGAACTATAACGTATATCCTTAAATTTCCATAACCACTTTCTTAGTAGAGACAAATTCATGTTACGCAAATTAATGACTCCTAATCTACCTTCCTTTTTGGAATTATAAACACTTTCCCAATTCACTAAACATTTAATGCTACTGTTAGAGTTATACCCACCCCATAAGAAGTCCCTTCTTATTTTATCTCTTTTGTTAATCACCCAATCTGGAAAAAGATGCATAGACATCCAATAGATCGGGAGAGCTGATAAAACAGAGTTTATAAGAACTAATCTACCTACTGTGGATAAAAATCTACCGTTCCAATTAGAAATCCTATTTTCAATTTTATCTACGATAATAAACCAATCATCATGCTTAAGTTTAGTTAATCTAATCAGGAAGGCAAGACAATCAAAAATTCATAGTATTACAATTAAGCTTATTATCAACTAAATCTTCAACCTTTTCAAAATCATTTAAAACTAAAACTGAACTTTTACCAAAATTTATTTTTAAACCTGAAAGAAGTTCCAAACTTTGTAATGTAAATTTAACGGTGAAAATATCATTAGGCAAATGAGAGATAAATAGTAAAGTATCATCCGCAATTGAAGGATAAATGAGTATTACGCAAGATTTCACTACCAACACTCCCCAAAAACCCATTATTAACCGCTTTCTTAATTATCCTAGTGAAAACATCTACGGCTAAGTTCTATAAGAGAAACGATAAAGATCACCTAAAACCTCATTTAGATTGAATTTTATTACCTAAAATACCATTAACATTATACTAGAGTTACCAGTTTTAAGTCATAGTCCAGCTAATTCATCTATGACTGAAACCTCTAGCTAATAATAGATCTACTAGAAAATCCTAATCAACCAAATCAAAAGTTTTTGTAGAGTCCAGTTTAATAAGAGCACAAGTAATGTTATTTTTACAGAAATGATTAATGTATTCTTAAACAACAGTCACTCCATCTGTGATATTTCTACCCTTGATGAAAGCTGTCTGTGAACAATCAATTAAATCATTCATTTTCGTACTAATTCTATTAGCTAAAACTTTTGAAATAATTTAACAGAGCAATTAATTAAAGAAATATGTCTAAAATCTTTTAGATTATTAGCATCGATTTTTTTATGTAATAAAATTACATTAGCAAAATTAAATCTTCCTAATTGTAATTTACATTACCAAAATCATAAAACATGCTAATCAAACTGAATTTTAAAACATCGAAAAATATTTTATAAAATAAAATATGGAACCTACCTGGGCCCGACGCTTTATCACTAGGCATGCATTAATAACTTTCAAAATTTCCTCTTCAGAAAAAAGATTATCAAACTCAAAAAGGTCAATTCTAGAATCAGTAGAGTAAATATCATTCCATCTAACGTTAATTCTACGTTTATTCTTAGTATAAGATCCTTTTGATTAACCAATTTTACATTATTCACAAAAATTGAAATTATCATATTCCTACATTTTCTACCATTAGATATTATGAAAAAAATTATATTATTATCACCTTCATTAATCCATTGAATTCTAGATCTCTTTTTCCACATAACCTCTTCCTTGGGTAAAATAAAAATAAGCTCTTATTTTAAATTAGCTAGAACGTTGCGCTCACCTAGATTTAATTGTCTAGTTTCTTCTACCTTGTTTATTTTAAGCATATAAGAAAGAATATTTTCTTTTTTAATTTGAATACTACCAAAAACATTCTTACTCCAATTATAAAGAAAATTTCTAAGACCCCTAAGTTTTAAAACAAATTTTTTTGCTGAATTATTCGAATTTATGATATTATAAAAATTCATTGAAGTCCATTTATTTTTAACTAGATTTGGAAAATTGGATTTTAATAACAACATATTTTCAAATTAAAAAGTTTATTAAAAATCTTATGATGATCACACGTAAGAATAATAGGACAATGGTCAGAATAAGTGTAAGGCAACCCAAAAACTCTACAAATAGAAAAAAATTCTTCAATCTTGTCACTAACAAAAAATCTATCTAGAAAGGCCATAGAAGGGGACTTTCTAGCATTACACCAAGTGAATTCCCTATTAGAAAGTGGAAGTTCAATTAAATTGGTCAAACTCCTCCACAAGAGAGTAATCACCCTCCTTAGGTGACCATTCACCTAAAAACGCATAACGTTGAAGTCCCCACCCATAATCCATGATCCAGGAGCGAATGATCTAAACTCCTAACATTCGCTCCATAGAACTTTACGCCCTATTTTAGTTTTAGGACCGCAAACATTAGACATATTTTATAAAGAGCTATCAATAAGGTTAATGAGAATAATATGGTAACGATCTGATTTTACGACTTTCGAAAGTCGACATCAATACTTCCATTGTATCGAATGTCGCACAATCGAATGCCAGAAAACCGAACCGTTAGGGTTGAAGAAGAAGAAGATACAGAAACAATAGCAGAATCTCACATTTCGCAGCGGAACAAATATAATAGGTAAATGAATAATCTTTAAAACAAAAGCACTATATCAGTTTGTACACCACACTAGCAAAGTTTACAATGACACCATACAAACGCTGGCAGCATTTTAACTTGCTTACATAGAAATTGACTTGCACCAACCCATACGAAATGGACACTGCATAGTATAAGTAATACGTCTCGCCATTCAGCTTCACTCCCGATCTCTACAGCAACTTCTTGACTTCACTCCCGAATAGTTGATAACCTGAATCTAGGCCGTCCGTATGGAAAATTATGGGCACCTAGAGTTTAGAAAGGGAACAATAAACTCCAGGTCAATCATGGGACTGAAGTGAGATCTTAAAAACAGTAATTCTTTAACCAAAGAAAACAAAATAATTTAAAAGAAATCCACAATGTTTTTGAAAAATGAAACTACCATAAGGCCTCCCGGCACACACACCATGCAATCGCATACTTAGGGGAGATTTCTCCTTATGATAGTCAAACATGCTTGATACGAAAAATTCTTTTTAATATTATCATTAGTGCATAGTGGAAAACATTTGCAAGTATAATATTAATCTTAACCAGCATATGTACCATTATAGTATGCCTACTATAGCTACCATATTAGATGGCAGGTTCTACAACTAAAACCGTACAAGGCGCGTATTGGTGATTGGATTTCCAACAAATAGTCAGGCTAAGAAACTTTCTGGGCCACATGGGTATGCCTCTGGAGGGACGCCCTGAGAACCTAACCGGATCTCTGCCAACACAAGGCCGGACTACCTCTATAACTAGGTAACTACTACATGAGTATGCCATCCCCCGGTCGTTTGCGACCTTTATCCAAGGATCCTGAACCACAAAGCAACAACCATAAAGTATAATAAATTTGTAGCATCAACATAGGTAAAATATCTGGGCTCCATACCATGATACTACCCTCTTCCATAAGGAAATGACATACCCTCAGGGGGCGCTACCCCTAAATAACCTTGCTGCCTCCTTCTTGTTTTGACCATTTCATGTTGTGAGGTCCGAGGAAGCCTCGTCCATAAAGCTGCGCTTTTCACAAAAGCCATGCTTCGATCAAAAAATGATCAGCGGCACTTCGTATGCAACATTACCAAATTGGGAGTATATCACTAACAACCATCAACTACATAACCTCTGAGCTCGTATGTCTCAGAGAAGGGTTTTAAGCTAAGAGAATAAATTCTCCGCCACCAACAGAAATGTATTTGATAGAAATCATCTTTATATCTCAAAGTGTAATGTCAGACACACATCCATACAAATTCGTTCCGAGATCGAACGGAACCGAAGGCACTTCCAAAGAAGCCCTTGCAAATCCGAATATTCACTAATCACGTCCGGAATCTCCATCACAAAAGGGATCCATCACAATCACAATCACAAAGGTTCGATGTGGTTTTCGAATATCCATTTGGAATCCGACCCCCGGTCGTATCGAAATTCAAATGCCATGAAAAAGGCCAATATTGATATTCGGTTATTTAATTATCAATCATCAATTTTCAAATAATTTTCCCCAATTATTTATTTTCAACATATCTTCGCAAGATATATTTTCATATTTTAACTTTTTGAAAACAAATTTTAAATCAATTTCCACATTTTAATCCTTTGAAAACAATTTTCAATTCATTTTCCTTATGTGGAAAATATTTTCAAACATTTATTCATTTTCACTGAAAATCTACCGAGTTCAAATATCTTAAAATAATTTAAATTACTTATCCAAAAAATATATTTGGAAACATAAAAACTATTTTGGAACACTCTATTTAAAATATTAGTTATGAAATTTTATATCAATATCTTTTATAAAAACTTCAAGTCCAAACTAGTTTTAAAAATAAATTTAGTAGATAGGGTATAAATATTTAAATAACTGCTTTCTAAATCCAATATCAATTTAATCTTTAAAATAATCCTTTCTATAATTAATTAAAAATATCTTTACTTTAAAGATTTAAAAAAAATTTCAAAACTAATTTCTCCGACAATATTCTTTCAAATCAATTTGTAGAAACTTTAATTTATACTACAAAAGC
The DNA here is from genome assembly GCA_030765085.1 of Allium cepa. Taxonomy (NCBI): domain Eukaryota; kingdom Viridiplantae; phylum Streptophyta; class Magnoliopsida; order Asparagales; family Amaryllidaceae; genus Allium; species Allium cepa. The sequence continues at coordinate 98,008,946 of CM060942.1, read as the reverse complement.
TACTTTAAAAATATACTCGGCTTTCCAGGGAAGAATTCTCTTTCCATTACAAAATAGTTCATTTACGTCAATTAATAAACCTTCATCGATTTATTTTAAATTTTACATTCCAAATCCATAGATTTCTTTCCATAATTTTAAAAGTAAAATGATATTTATTTTTAAAACAAAGTTCCCTTCCCTTTACAAAATTTCATTGCGAATTTAAATTTTTAAATATCCAGTGATATACGATTTTCAAATCGTTTTTCAAACATTCACTTTTAAACACCAAATCAAATTTCAAATTGATTTCTAATTTTATTTTCCAATACCAAATCAGATTTTCCAAATTGATTTCCCAAAGATTTATTTTAAAACACCAAATCAATTTCAAATCGATTTTCCAATTTATGTCCAGAACACCAAATCAAATTTCCAAATCAATTCCTCAAATTTATTTTAACTCCAAATTAAATCCCAAATCGATTTCTAAAATTCATTTTAACTCCAAATTGAATCCCAAATTTAATTTCTAAATTTATTTCCTTTTGAAATAAATTCCTTTATCTCTTTCAAATATTTAAAATCCTTATTTTAAATAAATTATTTAGCTATTAAATAATATTACTCGAAATCCATTTATTAAATTTTCCCATAATTTGGAATTTATCAATAAGTTTTTCAAAATGAAACTTTATCTATTTAAATTTTTTCTTTTAAATTCACTCGATTCTTCTAAATGAATTTATTATAAATTTTCTACTTAAATTTTCAAAAATCCTATTTTATTTATTTCTGGTATCCTACGATACCAAAAATATATTTGGCTAAATAATAGCCTTCAACGGTTTCCATCACAAGTATAGTCACGCAGATTGCAAATAATCAACACAATATATGAAACAAATTCAATATTCGAGGAATCCAGTTGGATCCCTCCAACCTATTTTTTTCTGCAACCACAGATGTTAACACAACAATTAAATACTAATTCCACTTCGAGGTGGAATATCACTGTATATGGGATTTATATAATATCATCCACCATTATGCGGCGCATAGGGTCTCATCCGCTATATAATGCGGGAAATCAATCACTCCAAATAAATATATAATAACAATTCCACTTCGAGATGGAATATCGCGGTATATAGGTTTAATATAATATCATCCGCTATTATGTGGCTCATAGGGTCTAAACTAATATAACTAATAATAAATTATTCATCCAAGCACACAATCGACAATTTTAAATTTAACTATTTAAAATTAAATCAGAAAAACTTGAGTGAGTGAGAAGATCTCGCCTTTAATTTGCAATCCATTCCAACCTATTTCCATTCTGGTTTGTTTCTCCAATTTAAACCATGTATAAACATTTATACAATTCATTAATATTCGAAATAATCAAATGATCAATTTTCGATTTGGTAGTTCAACTAACTAATAGTTTTATTTAAAAACTAATACTTTTAATTTTAAATAAATTCTTTTTAATAAATTTATGTAACTAAAAATTTAAATTTAAAACTAAATTCCCTTTGATAAATTTTCTTTAGTAACCAAAAGAATTAAATAAGTTAATTAAACACCTTAATTATTTACTCTTAACCCATTTTTTTCCAATAATAAATTTAATTAACTAACGATTTTGGTTTTGAACTAATATTTTAAATTTTAAACAAATTCCTTTTAAATAAATTTATTTAGCTAAAAATTAAAGTAAAAAAACCAAATTTACTTTAATTAATTATTTTTAGTAACTAGATCGATTAAATAAGTTAATAAAACAAATCAATCTCCTAAATATACTATTTTAAATCAAACTAGTAGATGAAAACAGTTATATATGTATTATCATTATTATTATTTATTTTTCCTCTGCATGTACATGAATTTTTGAAAAACTGCACACACACAGATATATATATATATATATATATATATATATATTCACTGAATAGATTCTTCTATTTTGAAAATTAAATAAAATTTCAATCTGAATTTTAAACTAAATTTAAATTGAAAGATGAGAGACAGATACCTTCACTGCCAGACTCGGCCTCGCCGCACGCTCCTCCACTTGAACGACTGACATCCCCACGCTCGCCCCTAAATTGTCGAGCACCATCGTGACATTGCCTACTTCGCGCCGTACCTTGTCATCATGACTTTCAATCCCAACTGAACGAAGCCTAGCCCTACCGAGCTAGTAGTTGCCGATGCCACTGACCTCAATCGTGAAGCCCTAGCCTACGTCGCCTGACCTCAAATCGCGAATGAACACCCAACGCCTCATCGGCATCCCCTACTACTCGAATTCCTCACACGACGTAGCATCTTCCCAATGCAACCACCACTCCTCCATTGAAACACAACATCATCAGCCACCCAGAACGAGCGATTCGAGGCCACGCCCTCCCTTACACCCGATTTGGTAGCTCTCTCTCCTTGACTTCGAGGATTAAAAGCTAGAAGGGAAGGGATTTACGATTGGGTTTTCGGATTAATTTCCTCCACTCGAATTTCGATTTCGAATACTAGAGAAGGAAAATAAGCGAGGTTAAGGACTGAAAGGAAAGCGGCTTCGTTCTCTTGGATATGAATTAAATTCACGGCCATTACTCTTTTAAACGAGATTATTTTATTTGAACGAAGTGATTTCGTTTTCGGTTTTTTTTTGAATGAGAATTTTTTTTTCAACGCGTGTAAAAATTAAACACAGGTGTTAAAAAGGGAATGCCAAATGTTAAAAGAGAAGAGAATGTGTATAATTTGTCTTTAAAAATCAATATTTAGTAGCAAAACATATATATAATATTTTAAATTTAAATTCAAATTCAAATCGTATCAATTTCGCAATTCAAAATCTCGATCTCCAATCAAGACGTGCCGCCAGGCGTTTATAATGCTAAACCCCTATTCCGAATGCAACAGAAAAGGTTCCAAGTCAAAATTCGATCGTTTGGAGAAGATAGCTTTTTGAAGTGGTTAAAACATTAAATCTTCAACTTAAATTTCAGCGTGTTTGCTTATCGTACGGCCAAACGATCACTCTAAACTTTACGAAAATTGAAAACCCGACACTAATACAATATTACGGATCCAATGGAACTGGTTTCGTCGAATTCTGAGACCGTGACTCGAAAGACTATTTTTAAATATCAATTTAAACTATATAATTTCAAAACTGAACAAAATAGTTTCAAATTCAACTGTGAAGCTTCTATTATCTTTAGTATTGTAAATATAAATTTTCTAAGCCTTAAAACATTTTTAATCAGCTTAAAAATCTAGATTCAAATTTTACCCAAATCTTCTATAATTAAATTGCTAAATTCATAGTTAAAATTGAAATTCAAGCTTAAATTAACGATTCTGATATTTGAAATCAATTAAATATTTCAATTTCAAACGTTCAAAATTCTGGATCATCCCATCCTTCCCCCCTTAAAAGAATTTCGTCTCGAAATTATTAGTTAAGAAAAATGATCCTTAACCCATTCGCTATTTTTCCAAAACCATATAGTTTTATCAACTTACCAACAAATATTTTCATTAACAACCCATTATCGCTTCAACTAACTTTCCAAAATCAATCATAAGTTTCAAACGGTATTGTTTCCTTTAACAATTCAAATTTTAAATTTTCAAAATTTTCTCAAATTTTTTTTCTAACTCCCTAAATTTTCGAAAAATTTCGCCATCGTCTCCTTTGCGTGGCTAGCTCGATACGACTACAAAATGCCACCATGGCCCCCAGAATTCAAAAGAAAATGAAAAGCTAAGCGGCTGGAAAAGAAAATCATCAAATTTCATACAGAAATTCAATTACATACCTTTTTGTCGAGCGGTTAAATTATCTTCGAAATCAAATCCCAATTTATCTTTTTCCTGTAACACACCTGTATATCCCACTAGCCATAATATCCAATTACAACTTCAAATATCATTTTGCACTTTTCTTTATAAAAGTTTAAATACTTACTTTTTATACCATTTTTACTTCACTATCGAAGTTATATATCCATTTTCACTTAATCTTACATTTTCAATTTCATTTGAATTCAATTTGCAATTTCAATTCTATTTAGATTCAATTTACCTTCTGAATATTGAATTTTATCAACTATCGTTCATTCACAATTGATTCCTCTCACTATTTTAAATTAGTTTCATTTACTAATTTATTTCAAATTCCAATTCATTTTATCTCAAACCATTTTTTTTCATTTCCACCATTATTATCTTTAGTTCACTTCGAACTAATTTTTACAACTTCATTTTATTCCACACAATTCAAACTAGTTTTCAATATTCAGTTACAATTCCAATTTTTTTTTTTAAAATTCACCATTTTGGTTTATAACCACTTGTATTTATACTGGATTTCAAATTCCATATGAATTTAATTTTCCTTTTATTTATTGAATCCTATTCATTTCAAACCATATTTAATTTGTAATTTCAATTCGCTCCACTAAGTAATTTTATTTCAATACTTTGCTTCATTGGGTTCAACTTGACAATTTTTCTACCAGACTTCTCAAATTTTCTTTATTCAAATTAATCCAAGTTAAATTCAGTTTCAATTTGAATCTTTCTAAGTTTCCAAACTTATTTATTATTCCATAACCATTTTTAATAAGATTCCAGAGTTTTTCCATCTTTTCAAAAACCATTTTTGAAATCAATTCAACTTATCCTTTGAATTTTCCAAAACCAAACCCAGTTTTCCAAACAATTTTCATTTAAAATAATTTGGCAGCAATTCCTCTCCTAGAAACTCAAAAATGAACATCGATGATGCTTTAGTCATCATCGAAATTATTTTCTAGCGACCGAAAAGAGCTTAGTGCTTTTATCCCTTCAAAACATTTTTCCAAGACCTTTGAAAAATCATTTTCAAACTCAACAGAATTTAATTTCCAAAATTTCCAAATTTCTAATCCTTTCCAAAATATTTTCATAGCAAATTTGCAACGATCCGATTTTACGACTCTCAAAAGTCGACATAAATACTTTCACTGTATCGAATGCAGCACAATCGAATGCCGAAAAACCAAACCGTTAGGCTTAAAGAAGAAGAAGATACAGAAATAATAACAAAATCTCACATTTCGTAGCGGAACAAATATAATAGATAAATAATAATCTTTAAAACAAAAGCACAATATCAGTTTATACACCACACTATCAGAGTTTACAATGACACCATACAAACGCTGGCAGTATTTTAACTTTCTTACATAGATTTTGATTTGCACCAACCCATACGAAACAGACACTGCATAGTATAAGTGTAACGACCCGTTAAATTAATAATATTAAATGAATTGAATTAATATAATTTCTAATCTAATTGAGAATAAATGTAGAAATTTGGTATAGTAGTTGTAATTTAGTGTAACAATAAAATTTTATGACAATAGATTTGGATAATGTAGATTGTCACAATTTGATTTAAAGTTAAATATAAGAAACTGATATAAGGGTTGAATTAGTGAATATCAATAAAAAGATTAAGTAGAATGGAATTCATTTAATATAAAATAAATAGTGGAAGACTTACATTGGATTGTAAAATGGATAGTAACTAAATAAAAGGTGACCGCTGAATAAATCAATGCAATAAGTGTTGATAAGGAGATTTAATGAATGTTGTCAATAATAAATGGACTTAAGATAGTAATAAAATTTGTTTTGCCTATGTAAATTTTATGTATTGATAAGCTATAATTAAATTTGAAATTTGGTACTAAATAGGGGATAAGTTGACTAAGGCAATTAGTAATTTAATAAATGAATGCATAGTAAGTAAGTGGAAATGTATGCATAAAAATATTTTCATATATGGGATAATTACAAAAGTTTACCCATTTATGTAATGTATATAATTGAATCTAAATTTAGGGCAACATTTTGTTATTGATGGTATAAGTGAATTTGAATAAAAGGGTAAAAATTATGTAGATTTAACATGTATTGAGTATATAGCTAAGAAGGGCATTCGATGTAAATGAATCTAAAGTAATGTGTCTAATCAATAAAGGAGAACTTTAAGGGAATAAATATAAATGAATGTATTTGGGGAATGGAGTCCTTTTATATGTTGAATAGTATAACGTTGTTATTAAGAATGAACGTTACTTTAGTAATTATTAATATGGTAACGGAAGAGTGTATAAATTTTATAGTAACGTAAAACGTATTGTAAGTTAATAATTATGTGTAGACTTATAAAAAAGATTTATGACAATAATTATTGTACATATTTACTCTATTTGTTTGTTAAGTTTATTTTAATCAATTTCAATTTATGCACTAAATTATTTCAGTTAGTGTGGAATTTTTGTAAGTGGATAAATAAGATGTAACCAAGGGAAAATTTCATTTTTATAATATAATAATTAGTGTAATCTTAAGAATGAAACCGAAGTGGAATGAATTAATTGAGGTTTTAAGTTTTATTCAAGTGTTAAGTTAACAAAATTTCCAATAAGATTGAAATACAGTAATTTATGCAAATAAAAGATGGAAATTGGGTAAATATTAATGTATTGGAATATAAAAGAAACGTTAACTATGTAGGGAGTAATAATTGATTTATTTGTGAGTTGTAATCAAATAGAGTCAAATTTATTAGAATTTATTGCAATTAATGGGATTAATTGCAGTAACCTTTGAAGATTTATTCACTAAAATAATTGACGATGGAAATTATATGTAAATTTGCTTTTAGTTAATATTAAATATCCAGAGGGCTAGAAATGACATAAATCTACTAGTTTAGAAATTTACAATAAAAAGTGGTAAGTAATTTTTTTAAATATTTAGATAGTAGGAAGATGTAGATTTAGATGGAATTTATTATTTAACTATTTCATAAGTTGAGATCTAAGTTTAGAATTGAGATTTTTAATGTATAGACATTGAGCCAATGTTAGTTTCATTAAATTGACATCAATAACTTTGAATAATAGAAAGAAAGTGAATTTAATAAATTTAATCAAACGTATAATGTTGAATTTATTAAAAATTGGAATTTAACCTTTAAGTAAGGATTAACATCTAAATCGATGAATAGAACAACTATGTATTGACACTTGAATTGTTTAGAATTGGAGTAAATAATTAAGAAAATTTAAAGGGAGAAATTTGGTCAATTTTTGAACTTAGATGTAAAAATTGGATTTTTATAATTTATTTAATTTATTTCATGAATATTGAAAATAGCCATTTTGGTCACAGACTCGGATTTCGATGAAACCAGTTTCATCGGATCCGTATCGGTGAATTATTATAGGGTTTCAAGTTTCGTATCGATCGGACCTGTCGTTTGATCGTACGGACGCGAAACGCCTTGAAAATCAATTTTATTAAAATCAATTTGAAATCAATTTGGAAATCTTGTTTTCAGCATAACTTCTTCATACCATCAAATTTGGACGTGAAACTTTTTCCATCGCGTTCATAATATTTTAAAATACCTATCTGGATATATGGGTTTGACAAATTTCGTTCCGGAGTCAGAACGGGCTTTTTGGGCCTTAGTTTGTTTCGTACGTTCATCTATCTAGTCTATCTACTCTAACCCAACCCTACCTATAAATATACAGTTATAAACCCTAGCTCCATTCTATTTTCTATTTGCTGTACGTTCATCTTCTTCAAGCTTCTCTTCTTCTTCAATGGGGCTAACCCTAGATCCAGTCAGTTCAAAAAAAAAATTTCAAATTTAAAAATATATATATTCGGATCTGCAGCAGCTTCTGGTCGCACTTCGGGTTTCAGGGGAGAAAACCCTAGAGCAACTTCGGGTCAGGAAGAAAATGACTCTAGTCGATCCGGGTCGTTTTGACGAAAACTCCAAGCAAGCACCGGGAATTAAGGCGGCGCACCAAGTCGAACCCGAAGTCGACCCAGGACCAGAATTTTCCATTTTTCAAATTTTCATAACTTTTGCATACGAGCTCGGATTCACGCGCGGTTTGTTTTGCTGGGATCGTATCGGAATTTCTGACGTTTTGGCATGAGTTTGGATGAATTTGGAGACTGTCAAATTTTTGGGTTTAAATTGAATTTGAATTCAATTTAAATTCAAAAGGTGAGTGTTTTAACTCACTCACAACTATTAGAAGCTTTTATGTTTGTTAAATTAATTTTAGAAATGAATAGAAATTTATTTATGAGTATTTGGCATGTTTATTTCACTCATATTTGTTGAAATGCATTTATTAAATTTAACTGTTAATTTAATTCATTTATTGCGTATAAATTTACAGTTAAAATTTATTTGTTTGTATATGAACTGCTAGTTAACAGTTATCTAATTTATTTCTGAATATAGACTGTAGATTAATAGCTGTTAAATTTAATTTGAATAAAATTGCCAGTATTACCTGTTATGTAGTACCAGAAATAATATTGTTATTGATTGATATTGATTGATGATTGCGATTTGGATGATGGATGATGTTGATGAATGGATGTTTATTGGATATCATTAAATTGCAAATTATCATGCATATTTCATTTCATTCGGGATTGTGGTTGATATATAACCGCAAATTTTTATATCTTTTAAATTGCGGATTGAAATGATAAATATCCGTATCACTTGACCATAGGATAGAAAATTTTATACAGGCACCGCGGTCTATATATAACTATTTTTATGTGATTTCTATGGTTTGGATGGAATACGGTTTATAATAATCTTAAATTTTATATTGTATAAATAATTTTCTTCCATATATATATACATATGAAGTTGAAAATTTTGAAATAAAAAGGTGTATAAAAATCTTTATTAAAAATGGAAGAAAATTAAGAAAATGGAGTTTAATAATTTATATCATATGTTTAAATGTTAAGTTTGGAAATTTTAAGATATGATATTTATAATTGGATTTTTCCCAAAATAAATTGAAATGAATATTCTAGTATAATTTGAATTGGGAAAAATATATATATTTTATTACTAGAAATTGAAGTCTTATTATTTATGGATTTTATATGAATATTCAAGACTAATTAATAGAACAATTGATTTGTTGAAAGCATAAAATCCGACTTTAGTTTGAAATATTGATACTCAAAATGGATACGTATAAATAAATAAATTGAAGTGGTTTTGGAACTTGAGAGAGATAATATAAATTTTGGTTTCGACTTTAATAAAGAAATGTATTTGTAAAGCCATGAGAACTATTTTCTTTACAAAGTAACATTTAAGTTAAACCATTTAATTCATACACCGTTGAATGTCCAAACCATTCAAGTTTTTAGAAGTTATGGTTTTAAATTATGATTTTCAAAATATTATGCTTTGAAATATTTGATTTTCAGACGTTATGAAGTTAAAGCATTATGATTTTGGAAAAGAATTATATTTGGGATAAGTGATAAAATATGGTTTTGGGTTTTGAAATGATATCGTATTCATGGTTATGAAATGGAATGTTTATTCTGATTTTTAAAGTATAACCTATTTTTAAATGACCGCGGTGTTATAATAACGATGGGTTGGCAAAGAGACCGGGATCGGATATGGACATACTCTCTGTCGATACCGAAAACCACTTTGACTAACCGTGTACGCGGTGGAGATTCCAGAATGAAGTAGGTGGTGGCGACGTTTCATGTAAGGTAAATACGTGGACCCGACTCTCGTGAGTTGGCATAAGGTGGCTAAAACCGGAGCGATTCTCAGGCCAATGAGGTCATTCCTCTGATCGGACCCTCCTCTTCGATATTATACTTTGATTTTGGATTGATTCAGTGGCCACTTCTATATTTTGATTTTGGGGAGTTAGTCCGAGGTGGGCGGTAACTGCGGCTACGCGTTTCCACCAGCCTGGATAGCAATTGGTATATCTACCCTGGCATTGCCTAGTTGTGCCGTGTCACCTACCATACCGAGCCTTTACTACGAGTTTCTATTTGTGTCGTACCTATGGAGTATCCTCTGGTAGCTTCCCGATCAGGAGGTATTACGGTACTGTATAGACTATTGGCATTATTTGTGTTAAGGGCTATATGGGTAACCCCTTAACGCTATTAAAAAGTAAGTTTATTTTATAAATAGACACTATTATAATAGTTCAATATACTATATAGTAAATAGTTTAACGGATCCTTAGGAGATGTAAATCCCGAACATCTCTTGAGTTACTGTACTCATATTTATTTCTGTTAATTTAACTCACATAAGATCTTTTAGTCTGACTCGAGTGTTTTTGTCTTTTCAAATTCGCTCGGGTCAGTCCGAGCATTTCAGGATTGGAGATTTTAGCTTTGGAGGACGAAGACGAAGAATCCGTATTGTATTATTTATAGTATTGCACCACACTCTAAATTTCCGCTGCATTGATTGTATTGGTATGTGTAACTCTGATATTCATTGTATAAGTAAAATAAATATTTTGTAAACAGTTATCATGAACTGTATATTGATTATTATATTTTATCCTTCCGCTGTGAGATTCTATTTTGTTTTATTTCTTCTCTGTATTTTTCTTATTTACCCCATAACAATCCACCCTTGCGTATGCTTTGAATTGGCACGTGTGTCGGTTTAAAGTGTGCGAAAAGGCGGGATGTTACAATAAGTAATACGTCTCGCCATCCAGCTTCACTCCTGATCTCCACAGCAACTTCTTGACTTCGTTCCCAAATAACTGATAACCTGACTCTAGGCTGCCCGTGTGAAAAATTATGGGCACCCAGAGTTTAGAAACGGAACAATAAAATCCAGATCAGTCATGGGACTGGTGTGAGATCTTAAAAACAGTTATTCTTTTACCAAAGAAATCAAAAGAATTTAAAATAAATCCGCAATGCTTTTTGGAAAATGAAACTACCATAAGGCCTTTTGGCACACACACAATGCAATTGCACACTTGGGGGAGAATTCTCCTTATGATAGTCAAACGTGCTTGATACGAAAAATTGTTTTTAATATTATCATTAGTGCATAGTGGAAAACATTTGCAAGTGTAATATTAATCTTAGCCAGCATACGTACCATTATAGTATGCCTACTATAGCTACCATATTAGATGGAAGGTTCTACAACTAAAACCGTACAAGGCACGTATTGGTGATTGAATTCCCAACAAATAGTCAGGCTAAGGAACTTCCTGGGCGACATGGGTCGCCTCTGGAGGGACGCCCCGAGAACCTAACCGGATCTCTGCCAACATAAGGCCGGGTTACCTCTTTAATTAGGTAACTACTACATGAGTATGCCATCCCCCAGTCGTTTGCGACCTTTATCCGAGGTTCCTCAACCACAAACCAGCAAACACAAAGTATAATAAATTTGCAGCATCGACATAGGTAAAATATCTGGGTTCCATACCATGATACTACCCTTTTTCATAAGGAAATGACATACCCTCAGGGGGTGCTACCTCCAAATAACCTTGCTACATCCTTCCTATTTTGACCATTCCTGGTTGTGGGGTCCAACGAAGTCTCATCCACAAAGCTGCGCTTTTCACAAAAGCCTTGCTTCGATCAACAAATGATCAGCAGCACTTCGTATTCCACATTACCAAATTGGGAGTATATCACTAATAACCATCAATTACAAAACCTCTGAGCTCGTACGTCTCAGAGAAGGGTGTTAAGCTAAGGGAATAAATTCTTCGCTACCAATAGAAATGTATTTGATAGAAATCAGCTTTATATCTCAAAGTGTAATGTCAGACATACATCCATACAAGTCTGTTCCGGGATCGAACGGAACCGAAGGCACTTCCAACGAAGCCTTAGCAAATTCGCATATTCACTAACCACGTCCGGAATCCCCATCACAAAGGGTGATAAAATCCCTATACCGAAGCAATCCGGTGCAGACATTCGAAAGGTAATCCTTTCGCTTTTGAAAATACCCGGTCTTCAACACCATCTTCAAATGCAATCCCATTTCGTCGTATCATTATTCGGAATGGGTTTTATGACACAAGGTCCTCTCCCGGCTAATCTGAATAATGATCGCTTATTTTTAAAAATTAGTGTTTCAATCAGATTTCAAACAAATCACAATAAATTTCCACTTTGGATCTTTTAAATAAAAGATCCATCACAATCACAAAGGTTCGATGTGGTTTTCAAATATCCATTTGGAATCCGACCCCTGGTTGCATTGAAATTCAAATGCCATGAAAACGGCCAATATAGATAGTCGGTTATTTAACTATCGATCATCAATTTTCAAATAATTTTCCCCAATTATTTATGTTCAACATATCTTTGCAAGATATATTTTCATATCTTAACCTTTTAAAAACAAATTTTAAATCAATTTCTACGTTTTAATCCTTTTAAAGCAAATTTCAATTCATTTTCCTTACACGGAAAATATTTCCAAACATTTATTCATTTTCACTGAAAATCTACCGAGTTCAAACATCTTAAAATAATTTAAATTACTTATCCCAAAATAATATATTTGGAAACATAAAAACTATTTTGGAACACTCTATTTAAAATTTTATATCAATATCTTTTATAAAAACTTCAAGTCCAAACTAGCTTTTAAAATAAATTTAGTAGATAGAGTATAAATATTTAAATAACTATTTCTAAAACCAATATCAATTTAATCTTTAAAATAATCCTTTCTATAATTAATTAAATAAATCTTTACTTTAAAGATTTAAAACAATTTTCAAATCTAATTTCTCCAACAATATTCTTTCAAATCAATTTCTAGAAACGTTAATTTATACTACAAAAGCTACTTTAAAAATATACTCGCTTTCCAGGGTAGAATTCTCTTTCCATTACGAAATGGATCATTTACGTCAATTAATAAACCTTCCTCAATTTATTTTAAATTTTACATTCCAAATCTGCAGATTTCTTTCCACACTTTTAAAAATAAACCAATATTTATTTTTAAAACAAAGTCCCCTTCCCTTTACAAAATTTCATTGTGAATTTAAATTTTTAAATATCCACCGATATACAATTTTCAAATCGTTTTCCAAACATTCACTTTCAAACACCAAATCAAATTTCAAATTGATTTCTAATTTTATTTTCCAATACCGAATCAGATTTTCCAAATCGATTTCCCAAAGATTTATTTTAAAACACCAAATAATTTCTAATCGATTTCCCAATTTATGTCCCAAAACCAAATCAAATTTCCAAATCGATTCCTAAAATTTATTTTAACTCCAAATAAAATCCCAAATCGATTTCTAAAATTCATTTTAACTCCAAATTAAATCCCAAATTTAATTTCTAAATTTATTTCCTTTTGAAATAAATTCCTTTATCTCTTTCAAATATTTAAAATCTGTATTTTAAATAAATTCTTCAACTATTAAATAACATTACTCGAAATCCATTTATTAAAATTTTCCCATAATTTGGATTTATTCAATAAGTTTTTCAAAATAAAGCTTTGTCTATTTAAATTTTTTCTTTTAAATTCACTCAATTCTTTTAAATGAATTTATTATAAATTTTCTACTTAAGTTTTCAAAAATTTGATTTTATTTATTTCTAGTATCCTACGATGCCAAAAAAATATTTGGCTAAATTATAGCCTTCAACGGTTTCCATCACAAATATAATCACACATATTGTAAATAATCAACATAATATATGAAACAAATTCAATATTCGAGAAATCCAGTTGGATCCCTCCAACCTATTTTTTTCCTGCAACCACAGACGTTAGCACAACAATTAAATACCAATTCCACTTCGAGGTGGAATATCACGGTCTATGAGATTTATATAATATCATCCGCTATTATGCGGCGCATAGGGTCTCATCTGCTATATAATGTGGGAAATCAATCACTCCAAACACATATATATAATATCAATACCACTTCGAGGTGGAATATCGTGGTATATAGGTTAAATATAATATCATCCGCTATTATGCGGCGCATAGGGTCTAAACTAATATAACTAATAATAAATTAATCATCCAAGCACACAATCAACAATTTTAAATGTAACTATTTAAAATTAAATCAGAAAAACTTGAGTGAGTGAGAAGATCTCACCTTTAATTTTCAATCCATTCCAACCTATTTCCATTCCAGCTTGTTTCTCTATTCTAAACCTTATATAAACATTTATACAATTCATTAATATTCGAAATAATATAATAACCAATTTTTGATTTGGTAGTTTAACTAACTAATAGTTTTATTTAAAACTAATACTTTTAATTTTAAATAAATTCTTTTTAATAAATTTATGTAACTAAAAATATAAATTTAAAAGTAAATTCCCTTTGATAAGTTTTCTTTAGTAACCAAAAGAATTAAATAAGTTAATTAAATACCTTAATGATTTACTCTTAACCCATTTCTTTCCAATAATAAATTTAATTAACCAACGATTTTGGTTTTGAACTAATATTTTTAAATTTTAAACAAATTCCTTTTAAATAAATTGATTTAGCTAAAAATTAAATTAAAAAACCAAATTTACATTAATAAATTATTTTTAGCAACTAGATAGATTAAATAAGTTAATAAAACAAATCAATCTCCTATATATATTATCTTAAATCAAACTAGTAGATGAAAATAGTTATATATGTATTATTATTATTATTACTATTATTATTTATTTTTCCTCTGCATGCACATGAATTTTTGAAAAACCGCACACACAAATATATATATATATATATATATATATATATATATATATTCACTATATAGATTCTTCTATTTTAAAACTTAAATAAAATTTCAATCTGAATTTTAAACTAAATTTAAATCGAAGAAGAGAGACAGATACCTTCACTGCCTGACTCAGCCCCGACGCATGCTCCTCCACTTGAACGACTCGACATTCCCACGCTCGCCCCCAAATTACCGAGCACCATCGCGACATTGCCTACTTTGTGCCGTACCTCGCAATCGCGATTTTCAGTCCCATCTGAACGAAGCCTAACCCCACCAAGCTAGTAGTTGCCGACGCCACTGACCTCCATCGTGAAGCCTAAGCCTACGTCGTGTGACCTCAAATCGCGAACGAACAACCGACGCCTCATCGGCATCCCCTACCACTCGACTTCCTCATGCGACACAGCGTCATCTCAATGCAACCACCACTCCACCCTTGAAACGCGACAGCATCAGCCACCCACGATGAGCGATTCGAGGCCACGCCCCCCCTTACACACAATTTGGTAGCTCTCTCTCCTTGACTTCGAGGATTAAAAGCTAGAAGGGAAGTGATTTATGTGATTGGGTTTGGGATTAATTTCCTCTACTCGAATTTCGATTTCAAATACTGAAGAGGGAAAAGGTAAGCGAGATTATGGATTGAGGGGAAAGCGGCTTCGTTCTCTTGGATCTGAAGTTAAAATCACGGCCATTATTCTTTTGAACGATATTATTTTGTTTGAACGAAGTGATTTCGTTTTCACTTTTTTGAATGAGAAAAAAAAATTCAACGCGTGTAAAAATTAAAGACAAGTGGTAAAAAGGGAATGCCAAATGTTAAAAGAGAGGAGAATGTGTACAATTGGTCTTTAAAAATCATTATTTAATTGAAAAACATGTATATAATATTTTAAATTTAAATTCAAATTCAAATCGTATCAATTTCGCAACTCAAAATCTCGATCTCCAATCGAGACGTGCCGCTAGGCGTTTATAATGCTAAACCCTTATTCCGAATGCAACGGAAAAGGTTCCGAGTCCAAATTCGATCAAATGGAGAAGATAGCTTTTTGAAGCGGTTAAAACATTGAATCTTCAATTTAAATTTCAGTGCGTTTGCTTATCGTACGACCAAACGACCACTCCAAACTTTACGAAAATTGAAATCCGATAATAATACAATATTACGGATCCAATGGAACTGGTTTCTTCGAATTCTGAGATTCTGACTTGGAAGGCTATTTTTAAATATCAATTTAAACTATACAATTTCAAAACGAAACAAAATAGTTTCAAATTCAACTCTAAAGCTTCTATTATCTTCAGTATTGTAAATATAAATTTTCTAAGCCAAGAAAACATTTTTAATCAACTTAAAAATCAAGATTCAAATTTTGCCCAAATCTTCTATAATTAAATTTGATAATTAAATTGCTAAATTGATAGTTAAAATTGAAATTCAAGCTTAAATTAACGATTCAGATATTTGAAATCAATTAAATATTTCAATTTCAAACGTTCAAAATTCTGGGTCGTCACGAATATGCAAAGAATTTTGTTTAGAAATAGGTTTAAGAAGTTTAAAATAGTTATCCTGCCACCCTATAAGTAAAAACCCAGAAGCACTAATAGACGGTAAACATGCCCATTGTTTGAAATGATAACCACCTAGTCTTCTATAAAAACGATTATTGGGACAATCAATTGTAGATTCCAAATAAGCGCAATGTCAATAGAATAATCCTTAAAAAATGCTCTAACCTTATCACATTTATTAAAATCATTTAAACCTCTAATGTTCCAGCTAATGATCTAATAGATCTAACCCTCTCAATCTCTCTATCCCTAATAAAAGCGGTATCTAACACTACATCAATAAAATAAAAACTGTATTTCAAGATAATTGACATAACTCGATGGAAGACAAACAAACTAAAGCATAATCGGAATAAGAATTACCTAAAACAGACGACATACTTGAGCCTGAGTTCGCAGTACCACTCGTGGTAATCGAATCAGGTAACTCACTGTGATAACCCGAATTTTTGTACTATCTGTTAATTGATAATTGACTGGGATAATTAATAGAAATACTGATTTGTAAATTTGACAAATAAATCTGATAATAAATATTTATATCTGGATAAATATTTATTTGATAATTCCATAATATAATTTTTTAGAATGGGCAAAATTTATTATTTTCAAATAAAATTAAATATGTGTTTGTTTAAAAATATATTTATATATGAGTTGATTTTAAAATTTAATTTAAATTTGGGTTTGAAATTCGAATAAATATATTGAAAATGTTACTTTGTAATAAATAGATATATATTTAAAGAACATCATGAAATGAAATATATATATATAGGTAAATATATAAATAAACATTTTAAAAACTTAATACATAGTTTATAAATTATAAAACATATGTTAATTTAACAAGTATGGTTTATAACATTGAAAAGAGTATAAATACATGAAAAATAAAATTAGTTATAAGTATAAAAAATTAGATACAAAACATATATAAATAAATATAAAAACATTTTTACTTTGTTAATATAAAAGGAAAATGCATTAATTAATATAGGAAAGTATAACATATATATCTATACCTAATTATTGAAATTATAATATAAGGATTTTATAAAACATATTAGAAACATTTAAGTATATGTGGCATCATTTCAAAAATGGAATTTAACAAGTGTAAAATTATTAGATCACACAATAACATTTGTAAGCAAATTAACTTTCAAACAAAACAAGTGTCACCCATTTGTTTTTATTTTCATTTTAATAAAATCCTAATTAAATCTATATTAAACATATATATCTCCTCTCTAAATTCTTTCCCATTTTTCATTTTCTAAACAAAGAAATAATAGCTTGGAAACAAATATACCAACCGAAATCAAAAACCTGTAAAACACTTTACAAGCCATAATCAAAGTTCTGTAATAAATTCTCAAGTAACCTGTAACTTTCTCAAACAAGATCGATCAAGGTTACATTTTCAAATGCAACTTGATTCAAAGACATCTCAGTTTCAAAGCTTTCCAGTGTTTAAATCAAAAGCAATAACAAGCTTTTCAAGTTTCAAAAAGGGATCAGTACTCCAGTTTTTCAAGGTTCTAGCAAATCAAGGCTCTGTTCATTTTTTTGAGGTGAGTAAAACATATCTGATTTAAAAAGCTTTTGATCTGTTAAATCCCTATTGCATGCAGAAACTTAAGCTTAAATATGCAAAAATGGTTTGCATGTAGTAATAAATGATTATGTATATTTGTTGTGGTTATCTCTGTGTGCATTCAAGTGTGATGCTCTGTTCTTTAACTGATAGGATATAAACAACATTCAAAAATTAAGAGTTTTGTTTCAAATCAGTTTTATGTTGAAGCGTTTAAACAAAATTTGTTTAAAACAATAAGGATTAAATTTTATAAATTGATATGGTAAGAATTGAAGGTTGTGTCAACCTGGAAGCTTATTATTCAGTAAAAGAAAACTTGATTTATTAAAAAAAATTCAACCATGAATAATTAGTTGATTCAAATTCATAATCTGATACATCTATGAGAAATAGGATTTTTGAAACAAAAATCAGTATTTTTAGTTTAGTATTTTTGGAGCAGTTTGAAGTTGTTTGGGAAACGAATTTCGACCATTTCCCGGCGATCGATTAACTTTTTGATGATCAAATTTTGGTCGAAGCAAGTTTGTGGGTCATGTATTTTGGGGAAAATGGAGATTCATTTTTGTAATGTCGGTGGTGGCCGATTAAGATGAAGTTAGGGTTTTTGAAGGGTTTGGGAACGGGATCAGATACTCGAGAATTTCGGCTTCGAGGAGATTGGTTAAGCCTGCGATATGGGGGAATAGGATAACGAGTCGTTGGCGACGGCGTTGGCAAATTTTTATGGGTTTCGGTGGCCAGAGCGTGAAGAACGAGGTGGGAATATGAAGGCCTTTCCCTATGGGGGAGTTTTAAAGGTTCGAATTTCGATGTGGGTGTGATCGAGCGATGTTGTGGTGATCTGGTGGTTTAGCAGGTCAGAGGTGGTTTGTGGATAGGGACGATGACGTACTCCAGTGAGGCGGAGTTGTGTGTAGGTGCACGTGG
This sequence comes from Allium cepa, assembly GCA_030765085.1. NCBI lineage: Eukaryota > Viridiplantae > Streptophyta > Magnoliopsida > Asparagales > Amaryllidaceae > Allium > Allium cepa. Next base: position 97,990,178 of record CM060942.1, on the reverse strand, counting down.
TTGTGTTCGTGTATGTCAGAGCATCATTTAGGAGAAGAAGAAAGATGAAGATTGAATTCTGAAATCTGAGAAGAAGGGGGGTTACTCGGTGTTATACTCGAGTCAGTAGAGAGTTCCTTCAATAGTTCACCAGTATTTTATTAGGTTTAATTTAAAACAAGTTTAATAAAATGATGGATTTTTTTGGGTCTGGGTCGAGTGCTTTTGAATTGATTTCGAGGAAAATTTATACAGTTTTAAAATCCAAGTAAAATCAAGTTTTTATCAGGTTTTAAATGATCTTAAATAAATTACTTTTATATGTAATCAATGTTTTTGTTGAACTATTGAATTTAGAAGTAGAATAAATATGTTATTAATTTAGTTGATTCTTAGGTTTATTTAAACTTAATTTAAAATATGTTAATAATAAGTGATTTAAGATTTATTAATAAGATCTTAATAATGATTTAAAAAGTAATAAGGATTGAAGAGTTTGTCTTATAATAACTGAAAGTTTTGGATAATTATAGATTTAATAAATTAATAAGTGATTAAGAGTAATTAATTAATGATTAAAGAATAGTTAATTAATTTAATTATTATGAGTTAATAAATTAAAGATTAATTAATCCCTAAATAAGGATGAATTTATTAAGTAATTAGAGATTAATTACTTAAAAGATAATCATTTAATGTTAAGAAGATGATTTGAATAAGTACTCAATGAAGTAATTAAAGGAAATTAATTCCTCAGTGTAATTAATTAAGTTAATATGGTTAATTTTAATTAATTAATTAAGTTTAATTAACTAAAGATAATCATTTGATGTTGGGTTAAGAATAATTACTTGGTGGAAGAAATTAAGTGATAATTGTTCAGTGTAATTAAAGGATTGATTAATATAATTAATCAAGGAGTTGATTAGTAATTAAGGAAAGTTAATTTCTGGTTGTGATTAATCAAGGTTGATTAATGAATGTAAATAAGTTTATGGTTAATTATTTAATGAAATTTGAGAATAATTAACTAATGAAAGTAATTAGAGGATCATTAACTAATGTAATTAATGGAAGTGATCATTCTTGCTTATGAATGATTGAATGAGGATAAGTGCTTTGGATTGGTTAATATCTCTGATATTAATTGCTTTGTGATATGATATGTTGGATGGATTGTGACAATGTGATTATCTATTAATTATGAATTGTTGTGTAAAACTGTTATCTGATAATTAAAGCTGAATTTTTCTTAATGGAATAACTTGGGTTTAGATGACATTGGATACGAAGAGACCGGAGTCGGGTATTAGTAAATACCCGAAACCACTTCAATTCCTTATAGATTGATTTGTGAAATCAATAAGCTGGCATGGAATGGTTTAAGTAAATTGGACCATTCAATCTAAGTTTGGTGCTTAGAAATTGATGTGTGATGTAAGTGATGTCTATAACGACTTGTGAGGTTGTAAATTGATACAAGTTACCCCGGGTTTATATAAGTTGTATGCTTTTGTGTTCCATATTAGATGGGTTTACTCACGCTGGTTTCCAGCCTGACCTAGGTGTTACTTTGATGTAATGCTCGGGTCAGACCGAGTATTATAGATTTTCAGGTAAGGACGTTCTGGAGCTCACGAGGCGAGCTGGATGGTAGGAACGTATGGAGTGTTTCCCGCTGTGATATATAACTAGGACATGTTGTTTTAAACGGTCCAGTGATTGGTAATGTTGTAACTCTGATGTATAAAAATGTAAGTGTACTAAATACAATTCTTCTTTTGTAAATTGTTATTTATGTGATATTATATTTTGATCCGCTGCGAATGTGAGGTTTCTGTGACTTGTTCCTATTTCTTCTTCTTTCTCTTTTCTTCTTTTCCAAACTATCCAAAATTTTCTAGATCGAAAATTTCGGGTCGTTACATTTGGTATCAGAGCGAAGGTTAAGCGAGAACCTTGGCTCTGGTGGGGAATACTCATTAAGGATACGGTCAATGGTACCCTAGAATGAGTTGAGTGTGTGTGTGTGTGTGTGTGTGTGTGTGTATATGAGAGCGTACTTGTTATTTTCTTATATAAAGATTTTAAATGATTTTTTATAAGAATATATTTTGATATATAAAGCGATATTTCTTTCTAAAAAATATAAGGGTAATTGGTTGTTAAAATATTGGAATTAAATTAAGTAGTAATAGAAACACAACCAACTAAAAATTAAATAAAGATAAGTTTGAAATGGATTCAAACTAAATTTAAATCTTGAATTTAGGGAAGAGTTTCAGAATAAGATAATAATGAACTGGTTTCCAGATATGACAAATTTTGGAAATTATCATAAATGGTTATTGTGTTTAATAATGAAATATTTGTTAATGAGTAAACAAAGTGAAGTAAACTTTTAAGATGAGTATAACTATAAATTGAAGTAGGTTTTAAATTGTGAAGTTTTAAAACCTAAGTCTAGAAACATTTGAATTGTCTCAAAATGCTAAAAGAAATAATAAATATATTTGAATGAAAGGTTCCTATTTCAAACAAGGTTTGTTTGAAATTTTAAAGAAAATTTGTTTTGAATTAAAACCAAAGGTGGTTTGAATTTTAAATTTTTGGCTTGGTGGGTCAAGAAGTAAATACGTATATATGTGTGGATATACATAATATCAAAGATAGTTTGAAATAAATTCTAAATGTTGAGTTTTAATTTGGAATGAGTGCGATACCCAAAGTGATAAGTTTTTGAAATTTAAAAGTGGAAAGATTAATAATGTGAAATTTAGAATTTGAAATGGAATTCAAATGGTAAGGTTGGCTGGGTTAAGTAAATAGAATTTAACTTTGGGAAAGTTAAATAATTTAACAAGCAACCAAAATTGGAAATTTCAAGATGAAATTGAAATTTAACTTGGGAAGTTAAATGGTTAATCTGAACTGGGAGTTTGTGTGATCTCAAAATGGGTTTGAGATCTAAAATTTGGAAATGGATGGATGATTTAAAATAATTTGAATAATACCATCCTATTGTTATTAATAAACTTTAAGCTGTGAATTGTATTTGTTTAATGAAATGGATGTGGTAATATATCCATTATTAAGGTAAAATGGAATCATTTTGGACTTAAGATTTGAATGTTTAAGATAAAACTTCAAAAGATTGGTTTCAAAATTGAAATTTAATGATAAATTGAATTCGAAAGATTTAGTGGTTTAAAAAGGAATTGAATCATTATTAGAACTTTGAAATAAGTTAAAAATTGAATTTGGATTCAGAATTAAATGGTTTAAAGTTGAAATTTAAATTGAATTAGTTCAAATTGAATTGATTTGAATTAACTGGAATTGTGATTAAAAATGGACAAGTTTAAATTCAAATGGAAAATTTGAATTGGATTGATTTGAAATGAAAATAAAGTTGAATAGTTTTAAATTCAAATGGAATTTGAATTGAATTTGGGAGGAAATCAAGAATAATTCAACTTGATTTGGAAATGGAGTTTGGAATTGGGATTAATTCAAACTGGAGTTGAAATGAATTGAAATTGGAACTAGTTCAACTTGAAATTTATTTGGATTAGTATAATTTGAGATCAAAGTTGAATAAAGTCAAATTTGGAAAGGAATTGAGTCAATTTAAATGGAAGTGGAAATTTAAATTGAATTGATGGAATGGAGGTCGGGAATTGAACAGTTTGGCTCAAGACTATTTTCAGAATAATTGTTTTAGTATAAACTTATTTTCCAAGCTATTTACTATCTAAAACCTATCTTTTTAAAGCCAAACTATTTTATACTTGTTTTATAATTATTTTTGAAACTATCTAACAATTTTTCAACTGTTTTATAAATTAAATACTGTTTTTCAACTACTTTATAACTAATTACTATTTTACAACTATTTTGCCATTATTTAAAATTTCTATAATTATTTGACTATTTTTTTCAACTATTTTACAATTATTTAACTATTTTGCAGCTATTTTATAAACTAATAATTAATTTTCAATTACTTATTTATTTTCAACTTTTCAAGCTATTTTCTAAATTTAAATTGGACAGAGTTTAAACTATTTATGATTGAATACCCAATTGAGATAAGAATAGAGGTGATAATCCAAATGAGATTGAAGCAATTGTGAATAAGTAAATGAAAACTAAAATGAACGTGAATAGAAAAGAAATTGATTCGGCTAATGATCAATGAGATAAATATGTAGGATGTACGTATATTTTTCTATTAGCCTAGTGATTTGATCCAGATTCGTGCATAGAATTCTGAGATAATTATATCGATCCGAGTTGGGATTTTTCACTCGATTTTCGATGGCGAACCTGGATATGAATTGTTGATTGGTTCTAGATATTCTCTATCATAGTTATGGCTATGCAAGGAGAATGACAGTTTCTGATCAAGAAACCAGATCTGAGTCCGCACTAGAAAGTCGGGTGGACGATACTAGTTTGGTAGGGAAATTGTGTGATCAAGTGAGCGATCAGATTGGTATAGCGTACGGATGATATGTGTACATTGTACGGTTTGAATGAAATTAATACTGGGAATTTTTGGATAAGAATTGTAAAATGGTTTTTGAAATCAAAATATATTTTGTGAAATATATGATGAAATAAATAGAAATTGGGTATTTCTATGGTAGAAATTTACTTTATGAAGTAAGTAATATGGTTAATGACTTTATAGAGTAATTAAATTTGAATATTTGATTTGGGATAAACAAAGTTATATATCTTTGTTATATAAGATAAATCTCCCCTTGTTGAATCTATTGCCGGAAGGAAACGGTTTTGAAAGATATTTGAAGTATAAAAGGAGTTTTATACAAGTTCGAAATGATCCAAAGATTTTGCAAGGTTATATATATATATCTATATATATATATAAAGGATCTTCTGAGAATAATTTTGAAAAAGGTTTTGGGAACCTTTGAATTTGAAAAAGGCTTTCTGATTTATGGGTAAAATCAATTTTGGAATGTGGAAAGCCTAGTTTGAGAATTATCGATTTTGGGATAATCGATTTTGAGAAAGGAACTTTATATGAGATTCATATTTGGTGTATGATTTGGAAGATAATATGTGTATAGTATAAAGTGTTTTGAAAATGGCTCTGGAGAAAAAGGCGTTTCCTTGGAATGAACTTCTTAGGAGTGCCACCGGGTGGTGCTGCCTTGAAACCTAAGAGGGGGGGTTCTAAAGTTGATCCTGTGAGGAGTCCGGACAAACTAATTCCTGAGGATTATTGGGTAGCGAAAGTCGAGGGCGTTGATGCCTACAGAAGCATTTGGCTTATGCTGTGACGACAGTGTAGCTCGATGTCGCTGCGATCTACTGTGTGGACCATAGCGGAAATCGTGAGGAGGTGAGTGTCAACGGTCTATGCTTGATTTTGCCGGGAAGGCAACATAACATCAGTAGACTGCGATCTATGGTCAAGGGGAGTGGAGAAGTTTCATTCTTTTGGCAGCGATATTCGAGGGCGCTGAGGCCTACAGTTATATGGGTTTTGCTGTGATAGCAACGTAACCCCAGTTGTCGCTGCGATCTGTAGCGGGTTCCATGGTGTAATCGAGGGGCGCGAAGGCCTACAGTTATCTGTGGATTTTGTCGGGATGACAACGTAACCATCGGGTTAACTGCGACCATGGATAGGGGTGATGATTTCCAAAGTATTCTCACCAAGAATATTTCCTCTATTTACAAAAGTATTTTATATATTTTCAATAAAATTATTTTTCAAGTATTTTCACTGGATGTTGAAAAATGAATCTGCTAAGTACTTATAGATTTTCAGTCCTACGCCTGATCAACGTATGACCGAATTTCTATAAGAACAAGGATGGACCTGTTGAGACATCGAGTTATAAAAATATTTTTATAAAAAGTATTTTAGTAATATTATATAGATTTTAAAAAGTGTTTTAAAAATGATCAAAGAATAAATTTATCTAATTTCAAGTATTAAATAAATTCTAGTTTTGTTCCTTTTCGGGGACGAAAAGATTTAGAGGGGGAGGAATGTGATAACCCGAATTTTTGTACTATCTGTTAATTGATAATTGACTGGGATAATTAATAGAAATAATGATTTATAAATTTGACAAATAAATCTGATAATAAATATTTATATCTGGATAAATATTTATTTGATAATTCCATAATATAATTTTTTAGAATGGGCAAAATTTATTATTTTCAAATAAAATTAAATATGTGTTTGTTTAAAAATATATTTATATATGAGTTGATTTTAAAATTTAATTTAAATTTGGGTTTGAAATTCAAATAAATATATTGAAAATGTTACTTTGTAATAAATAGATATATATTTAAAGAACATCATGAAATGAAAAATATATATATAGGTAAATATATAAATAAACATTTTAAAAACTTAATAAATAGTTTATAAATTATAAAACATATGTTAATTTAAGAAGTATGGTTTATAACGTTGAAAAGAGTATAAATACATGAAAAATAAAATTAGTTATAAGTATAAAAAATTAAATACAAAACATATATAAATAAATATAAAAACATTTTTACTTATGTTAATATAAAAGGAAAATGCATTAATTAATATAGGAAAGTATAACATATATATCTATACCTAATTAATTGAAATTATAATATAAGGATTTTATAAAACATATTAGAAACATTTAAGTATATGTGGCATCATTTTAAAAATGGAATTAATAAGTGTAAAATTATTAGATCACACATTAACATTTGTAAGCAAATTAACTTTCAAACAAAACAAGTGTCACCCATTTGTTTTTATTTTCATTTTATTTTAATAAAATCCTAATTAAATTTATATTAAACATATCTATCTCCTCTCTAAATTCTTTCCTATTTTTCATTTTCTAAACAAAGAAACAATAGCTTGGAAACAAATATACCAACCGAAATCAAAAACCTATAAAACTCTTTACAAGCCATAATTGAAGTTCTGTAATAAATTCTCAAGTAACCTGTAACTTTCTCAAACAAGATCAATCAAGGTTACATTTTCAAATGCAACTTGATTCAAAGACATCTCAGTTTCAAAGCTTTCCAGTGTTTAAATCAAAAGCAGTAACAAGCTTTTCAAGTTTCAAAAAGGGATCAGTAATCCAGTTTTTCAAGGTTCCTGCAAATCAAGGCTCTGTTCATTTTTTTAAGGTGAGTAAAACATATCTGATTTAAAAAGCTTTTGATCTGTTAAATCCCTGTTGCATGCAGAAACTTAAGCTTAAATATGCAAAATTGGTTTGCATGTAGTAATAAATGATTTTATGTATATTTGTTGTGGTTATCACTGTGTGCATTCAAGTATGATGCTCTGTTCTTTAACTGATTGGATATAAACAACATTCAAAAATTAAGAGTTTTGCTTCAAATCAGTTTTATGTTGATGTGTTTAAACAAAATTTGTTTAAAACAATGAGGATTAAATTTTATAAATTGATATGGTAAGAATTGAAGGTTGTGTCAACCTGGAAGCTTATTATTCAGTAAAAGAAAACTTGATTTATTAAAAAAAAAATTCAACATGAATAATCAGCTGATTCAAATTCATAATATGATACATCTATGAGAAATAGGATTTTTGAAACAAAAATCAGTATTTTTAGTTTAGTATTTTTGGATCAGTTTGAAGTTGTTTGGGAAACGAATTTCGACCATTTCTCGACGATCGATGAACTTTTTGATGATCAGATTTTGGTCAAAGCAAGTTTGGGGGTCATGTATTTTGGGAAAAATGGAGATTCATTTTTGTAATGTCGATGGTGGCCAATTAAGATGAAGTTAGGGTTTTTGAAGGGTTTGGGAACGGGAGCAGATACTCGAGAATTTCGGCGTCGAGGAGATTGGTTAAGCCTACGGTATAGGGGGAATAGTATAACGAGTCATTGGCGACGGCGTTGGAAAATTTTTGGGCGTTTCGGTGGCCAGAGCGTGAAGAACGAGGTGGGAATATGGAGGCCTTTTCCTATGGGGGAGTTTTAAAGTTTCAAATTTCGATATGGGTGTGATCGAGCGATGTTGTGGTGATCTGGTGGTTCAGCAGGTCAGAGGTGGTTTGTGGATAGGGACGACGACGTACTCCAGTGAGGCGGAGTTGTGTGCTGGTGCACGCGGTTTTGTTCGTGTATGTCAGAGTAGCATTTAGGAGTAGAAGGAGGATGAAGATTGAATTCTAGAATCTGAGAAGAAGGGGGGTTACTCGGTGTTCTACTCGAGTCAGTAGAGAGTTGCCTTCGATAGTTCACTAGTATTTTTTCAGGTTTAATTTAAAACAAGTTTAATAAAATGATGGATTTATTTTGGGTCTGGGTCGAGTGCTTTTGAATTGATTTCAAAGAAGATTTATACAGTTTTAAAATCCAAGTAAAATCAAGTTTTTATCAGGTCTAAAATGATCTTAAATAAATTACTTTTATATATAATCAATGTTTTTGTTGAACTATTGAATTTAGAAGTAGAATAAATATGTTATTAGTTTAGTTGATTCTTAGGTTTATTTAAACTTAATTTAAAATATGTTAATAATAAGTGATTTAAGATTTATTAATAAGATCTTAGTAATGATTTAAAAAGTAATAAGGATTGAAGAGTTTATCTTATAATAACTGAAAGTTTTGGATAATTATAGATTTAATAAATTAATAAGCGATTAAGAGTAATTAATTAATGATTAAAGAATAGTTAATTAATTTAATTATTATGAGTTAATTAATTAGATATTAATTAATCCCTAAATAAGGATGAATTTATCAAGTAATTAGAGATTAATTACTTAAAAGAAAATCATTTAATGTTAAGAAGATGATTTGAATAAGTACTCAATGAAGTAATTAAAGGAAATTAATTTCTCAGTGTAATTAATTAAGTTAATATGGCTAATTTTAATTAATTAATTAAGTTTAGTTAATCAAAGATAATCATTTGATGTTGGGTTAAGAATAATTACTTGGTGGAAGAAATTAAGTGATAGTTGTTCAGTGTAATTAAAGGATTGATTAATATAATTAATCAAGGAGTTGATTTAGTAATTAAGGAAAGTTAATTTCTGGTTGTAATTAATCAAGGTTGATTAATGAATGTAATTAAGTTTAAAGTTGATTATTTAATGAAATTTGAGAATAATTAACTAATGAAAGTAAATAGAGGATCATTAACTAATGTAATTAATGGAAGTGATCAATCTTGCTTATGAATGATTGAATGAGGATAAGTGCTTTGGATTGGTTAATATCTCTGATATTAATTGCTTTGTGATATGATATGTTGGATGGATTGTGACAATGTGATTATCTATTAATTATGAATTGTTGTGTAAAACTGTTATCTGATAATTAAAACTGAATTTTTCTTAATGGAATAACTTGGGTTTAGATGACATTGGATATGAAGAGACCGGAGTCGGGTATTAGTAAATACCCGAAACCACTTCAATTCCGTATATATTGATTTGTGAAATCAATAAGCTGGCATGGAATGGTTTAAGTAAATTGGACCATTTAGTCTAAGTTTGGTGCTTAGAAATTGATGTGTGATGTAAGTGATGTCTATAACGACTTGTGAGGTTGTAAATTGATACAAGTTACCCCGGGTTTATATAAGTTGTATGCTTTTGTGTTCCATATTAGATGGGTTTACTCACGCTGGTTTCCAACCTGACCCGGGTGTTACTTTGATGTAATGCTCGGGTCAGATCGAGTATTATAGATTTTCAGGTAAGGACGTTCTGGAGCTCAGGAGGCAAGTTGGATGGCACGAACGTATGGAGTGTTTCCCGCTGTGATATATAACTAGGACTTGTTGTTTTAAACGGTCCAGTGATTGGTAATGTTGTAACTCTGATGTATAAAAATGTAAGTGTACTAAATACAATTCTTCTTTTGTAAACTGTTATTTATGTGATATTATATTTTGATCCGAATGTGAGGTTTCTGTGACTTGTTCCTGTTTCTTCTTCTTTCTCATTTCTTCTTTTCCTAACTATCCGAAATTTTCTGGATCGCAAATTTCGGGTCGTTACACTCACCTAAAAACGTAGAGTTACTACTACGTAACATGGCGCTTCGACGAATAAACCCACTTGCTGCTACAAATTTCCTGTGCTTTCCCTCCTCGACGAAGAAGAAAAGGATGCAGATTCGTTGACAGTAACAATACAATCATCCGAAGTTATGCATGGTGCACAAACTAATTGAGTTTCACCCAAAACAGACTTAATATCATTACACTGATGAAGTTGGTTTCCATCAAAATTGTGCATGCCAAAAAAAACTGCAGTTGACAAAAATCTACCATTCAAAACATTACTGGCCCTATCACCTGAGAATCATTAGCAAAAGTATCATAGTTCATCGACAGATCAACCCATTCAAGTAAATTTTCAGAATTATCAGCCTCTTCAATGTACTCCCCGACCACATCCCCTATCTGATCACCAAAGTCTACCAACCAGTTCAAATTTTCAGAATTATTACAGTGAATCTCAATATCAGGAGAAGCATAAACCTAAAATGCATACTTATTTCACCATTTTTACAATCTTCTACAGAATAATCGCGATTATCAGCAACTGGAATTGATCACATTCCATCTTTAACATGAACTTTTACCATATCCACTATAGTTATGCTTTAACTTACAAACCCTATCAACCAGAACATTAGAAATTGACAATGAAGGAACATCCATTACTGAATTATCCACCGAAATGTCACTTGACATATCTCCATAAACCACTAAGCATTTCGATAAACTATCACTTTCTCTGCACAATTCACCATCTAAAACAACAGTAGTTGAATAATCAATATGAGCAGCAGTCATACTTTTCTCTTATGCAGTGTCAACATGCACACTGACATCACGAGATAGCATGGTATCAGCAACAGTAGAAGCAGTCATATGAGAATCACAAAAAACTTCGGCAATGCCATTATTTACACCTCCAACTTGAACATAACATAAATCATTGATCTCAAGACAATCTCTGTTCTCGATCGCCAGATCAATATTTTTCTTCCCTAAGATATCTAATAGCATAACATGAGTGATAATGAGAGTCATCACTTTACCACTTTCGTCCAAGACAGAATCATTTCAAGATCGAAGATGAAGGGATCGAAATTGTTGTAATCTTCCTTCATATCAGAAATAGCAATACTAGATTCTACATCAACTTCTTTAAAATTGCACGTCATATAGCTTTCCACATTAGAAAATTATTAATGTCAGCAGCCTCTCCATTTCGTTACCAAAAACATCAGATCTACCAAAGTGTTCTTCTGGATCACCTATCTCCGTAACCCTTACCAATATTGCCAGAATTAATCGCTTCAAAACGAACAAACGATTACTCTAAAAATCCAACTCCCCCATTCCTCTGCAACCATAAGCAATCAAGAAATATCCTCTTGAGTTTCATACATTTAAGCACAAAAAGAAACCCACGATTCGATACTGAAGGCTTGGCATTCCGATCTTAGACATAAGAGAACTTCCTTAAACACTCGACTTTCTTTCGACCGAATTTTTTGCATCTAAAGCATCTAACTGGATCTCTACAGTTCTTTGCCAAATGGTTTCGATCTCTACAGCGGTAACCTAAAAACCCATCTCTTCGATAATCAATCCAGTTTTTGGTAATTGGTTTTTGAATAAATGATTGCGTTTGAGAAAACTTTGGGTCTTTGACCACATGAGCATAAGAAAGACTGACATTAGCCTCTCGATTTGGATAAAAGAATGGATTGGAAGAATTTAGCAAGAAAGAATTAGGAGGATAAATGGAGAAGAGAAGAATCTGCATAACCAGGGATGAGATGGAAACTGTGATGAATGGATTGCAGAAAAGAATGATGGCATGTTAGGAATAGACGATGGAGAATTTCTTCAAAAGTAGGGACAGATGGAAATAGCTGAAGTTGCAACAGGTCAGAATCAGAGACTGAAACTTGGAGCATGGGCAGTTGGAGTAGGGGTAGAATGGCACGGGACAAACCAAGAGCAGAGTGTATGACTCGGTACCAACCCCCAAGCATGGGTCGGTACCGACCCCCAAGGATTTGGAGGCAAGGGTTATCCTGCCCCGGAAAGGAATGATAAATATTTTAGAGTTGAAGCAGAGCATTGAACGTGGATCAAAATGCAGAAGTGTAGTGAGAGGAGTGCATACCGGAATTCCCTTACAGAGTCGGAGGCAGGCTAAAATGCTAACCTTAAAATTCCATTGAACGATGATGAAAGATTTGCTGAGATAATGAGGAGAGTTATGAGGGGTGGATTGTCTAATCAGAGCAATGAAGATGTGAATAGGAGTCCATTCATTATAAAATTCGAGACGCTAGGAATCCGGATGATTTCAAGTTACAAACGTTGGAAACATATAACGGGAAGATGGATCCAACAGTCACTACACCAAAACAGGCAAATTCTAACATTTATAAGTGTTAAAATAATTTCAGTAACACTTTTTAAGTGTTTTAATGGACTGTGAGGAATGGAGCGGTCAAATTTGTAACACTTGTAAGTGTTACAAACGTACGTATTACTAACAGTTATAGTGTTGGTACCTAAATATACGGTAACACTTATATGTGTTGGTAACGAAATATACGGTAACGCTTATAAGTGTTGGTACAGAAATATACAGTAACACTTATAAGTGTTGGTATAGAAATACACGGTAACGCTTATAAGTGTTGGGAAAAGATTATTTAGTAACACATATATAGATATATACCAAAACTTAAACGCAAAGTTTAAATATAAACACACTGCAAATAATGGTTTCCATATCATAAATAATTCACCATACATATTCAATGCAAAGTTCAAACGCTCTACAAATGTAGTATAATATATCATAAACAATTATTTACATATCTAAAATATCACAATGTCATATATTCGGATATTATTACAACATAAGCTTCAAAAAATGTCCTATGCACCATCTCACCGTCCTTCACCTCTACCATAAGCTTCTTCGACTCCACTCCTCCAAACGATCCAACCACTACTACAAAACAAAACAGCCTCTGCCACCATTCATTCATGCCTCTGCCACCATATTCAAAACAACCATTAACAATCATCAAACATCACCATCCCTTGCAGCTGTTCCAAACACAAGTGCAACATCACACACCCCCTTCCTTCATTCTCTCACCATTATCAATTCCTTAACAGCAATAAGCACTGCAACCTGCAAACTAATAAACAAGTTGACTACACACTAAATAAACAACCATCATCGGTCCTCCATCCCAATCGCGAGTGAAACTCCTTGACCCATCTTTGACCGTTGTGCCACTGTTCTAACAGCCTCCAAAACCTCCCCACTGTCATACATACACCTAAACTTCCATCCTCTGGGCAATTCTCATCCCATAATTCTCTCGGAAATTCAAAACTTCCATTCAGAATCCCCTTAGCAACTCTACATTGCAACCTGCCACATCCCATAATTCATCAAATTATCATCACAAACCAAAGCAGACAGCAACAAAGCCATATCCACCGTCCAGCACCTATACTCCATCTCCTTGCTCCACTGTCCAACTCCTGTACTCCGTCTCGTTGCTTCCTTCACAACTAGAGCTACCATTCTGCCATAACCCATTCAAAACATCCAACCCAAACCAAGACCAACTGACATACCCAAACTGGTCATTACCCACCCACTTCTCGCCATATCACATTCACCATCTAACAACTTCTTCCATCACCATATACCCCTGTCATCTCAGTGCTTCTTGCATCTCCATACTCCTGTAACCTATAATTGCTCAACATCGTACTTACCACTCCTCTCATCGTCATAACATATCACAACTTCTCCACCTTCTAACAAACTGCTCAAATCGCTATAGCCACTATTTCCTGTTAAATAGATTGCACCATCATCTTGCAAACTGAGCGGTCAACCACTGCAGTTACAAATTTCATGTTATTAAAATTCAGAATAAACGCCAATTGGACTTGCTGCATAAAATAAAAGTGCTATATTATTGTGCAGTAGCATAAGAAATATATGATACCAAATTATCAATACAAGGCATTACCAAAGAACATTTACAGAGAAAATACGAATACTATGATTCGATATTTTGATGACATAAACGCATGCTAGGGAACCTTGATGACAGAAGAGAATATCATAGCAACATCAGTAAACAGTGGAGAAAACTCATCACAAATTCCTACGCAACAAACGTCGGTTTAAACTGTACATCATCTTTTAATAATCATTTATCGATTGAAAAAGAATAGAAACACAGAAATGTTAATGACGAGTGCCTACCCAGGCTAAAAAGGACAAAGCCAAACAATATGTTGTCATCATCGATCCTTGATAATTTAAAATACTCGCGTTGCATTTATAAGTGGCACTATCTATAAAAGGTACTATCCCTGATAATTTAAAATACTTGTAATTGTTTTGAATGAGAGAGATGAGTTACCTGATCGGAATGATTTTTCAGTAGAGGATGACCAAATGGAAGTTGTTTGTACATGTTCAGAAATCTTTGCCTTGCGGTCTGAACATATATAGCCTAAATTTTCAAATGTGGGTTCAATATCATAACCTTCCAGACTGAGCTCTCAACCACGCAAAGCACAGATTGGCTTAGGTGCAGTATTGGCAGGCGTTTAGTACATTTAAAGACATTCTGTATTTCAAGCTACAATGCAATAGAAATTAGTTTCCATAAATCCACGGTTATTATAACCGCACTCTCGAAAATAATTAGTTCCAAATTTTAACCATTAAGCATAAAGAATAACAAAGCCTCCTCGTGAGCTAGTAAGAAAGGTATATGAAAACAAGATGTTTTGTCCCTTTTAAACTAATAAATCTACATAACATCTTGCAAACCGAGCTAGTATTTCCTGTCAAATAACAATTGGACAGCTAAGAACAATAAATCTACATAATTTAAAACAATAATAATTAAAACATCTTTTGACCAAATATCGAAACAATGCCAAAAAAATAAAATAAAAGTAAAATAAAATACAGGGAAAATTGAAAATGTCCAAAGAAAAAAAATGTCATGAGTAGGATACAAACTCCTATCACCAAAATTTCTGATTATAAACAGAAGGCAATTTGAAAAGTTTGCATTGACATAAAGAATGTAGTACCAAAAAATTGGAACAGCTAAGGTATTACGATTACATGTTGAAGAAATAGATGATAGTTTTATACAATTTAAAATTAAATTAGCCGCCTTTACCTTAAATGAAGCTGGCAGTGGGACAATCTATTCTTTTGTACTTGCAAATTCTTCAGAGTTCGCATTTTCAACTTCAATTTCCTCTGTTATATTATTATATTATGATTAAATAATCTAGTAAAAGGTCGGACATAAAACTTTTGCATATCTGCATAATAATATTGCATTGAAAATTTAACAAAAATTTAATATAAACACTCGATAAAAACTTATCCTTCAAAATCAAAAGGTTAAAGACCGAGTTACAACTCAGGTTCTAATTTTTTTTGTATTTATGAATTCGCAAACTTAGTATGCAAAATATATGTTAATAAAACTCAATTAGCATTTGCGAATTGAGTTTACAAACCCAACTTTGGCAAACTTTAAAACGTATCTATAATAAATCAAACGTATCTACACTAGATGCCTGCACAGGATTATTTTACCACCAAACTTTAAAACGTATCTATAATAATAAATCAAACGTAATGTCTGATAGTCTGAGTCAGTCATTTAACTGGAGTTGGTTAATAAGCAGTAGGGTGGAAGTAAAACATAGCAGAACTCAACCACACCGCAAAATGCCCACGTAGTGATCCACAAGTAGACTAAGCATTGCCTGAACCATAGCTTTTCATATATAGAAGAAAATGTTGGGCTGTCACCGAAAAATGCAAGCGCTCTGCCGTAAGGTGTACGGACTTCCATCCCTTCGCATGTATCCTTAATCCAGTTAGGAGATCTTCTATCACTGATCCACGGATCCATCCAATTTGTACCATGAAGTTAAAATAATGGGCATACGTATAAATATAAGTACGGAAGTTGATAGCTTGTTATAGCAAGTATTTGAAGAGGGAATGAATATTAACGATATTGCTTACACTCTTCCCCCATCCTGTATTGAGCTCGTACGTACAACTGGCGATCTCTACAGCTGTTGGGATTATGCTAGAAAGATTGATGTTTGCCTCAATTTTTGTTGGTTTTCTTGTAGTTGTTCTTGTTATAGACTCTGTTAGTTCTTTTGAACTTCCGTATGTCTTTTGAAGTTGCTTACCAGTTAGCTCTATAAATAGAAATTGGTAGAAAAATAACTTAGTGACGGACTGAAGGAAATTTGAATGAGATCAAATAAAGATCTATACAAATAACAACTTTATTGAGATGAAGATTATATCAACCTGTAGATCGTTGAATGTCTTAAGACAACCTATATCTAGATGTCTGAAATGCAAAAAAAAATTCCCCTCCTTAAGCTAGTAATGTTACCGACCTAATGTTAAGTTTGGTGTACTAAGGCATAATATAGTCTAGTTTACCTTGTTGATTAAGGTATGCATTAGGCGATGCACCATATATGATTTTTCTACGATGGAAACATCCTGTTCCAGCATACATTGGACCTTGAAGTCCACCAATGCCTCTTCCTATTTTCTAGGCAACAATAAAAATTGAATAAAATTAGTCAAAGGGATGCAATGGAGTTTTAGTTTTAGTAAGTTTATATTAAAAAATGCATTCAATTTTCTGAGGAGAACATACCTTATGCACAACCTCCAATTGGTTTCCGAAAGGATCGTCTTTTAAATCACCGTAAAATTGCTGATAGACTTGAACAAATCCACTTGATGTCTCATCATCAAATCCAAGCAGAAGGCACATACTATGTAAAATTACTTGAGGATTATTTGCAAACATCTCCCACTAAAATTATTCATGCTCTTTCCCTTTTACTTTAACTTAATGGATTTTATAGCTGCCAAACAAAATTTAAACAAATTGAAACATAAATTACATTTTAGTGCATTGTTGTCATGTTACAAAAGTACATAAACTAAAATGTATGGACTGGTATCAAGCTGAAAAGGGGCTTATAATCTTGAAAATGAAATATAATGCATCTAAAGAATGAACAGCAACAAGAATACAAGTAATTATGTAGATCAATGGAACTTTATCAATCATATAGTAAGACTAAGAAAGGATACTCACAGATAAATATACGCTTAGATGAATGGAGAACAATGTTAACTGAATCTACTGACTTGATCAACTACTATCATTTTCCTTATCTACTCTTCTAAATAGCTTAAAAGCACCCACTTTATCATGAAGAAAATAATGAGAAATAGATGTGAACAATCATCGGTAAGTGAAGCATTACAATTATTAATAAGCGACTTTACTAAAGCACCAATGTATTATACTTTACCACGTTTCTTTACAATTTCTAATTAAGCTTTTGATTTAAAATACTAGCATGCACTACAAAAAGAGCATTAAAGGGGAACAAAGTACCATCTTACATATGCATAAAGCATCACAAAAAAGTAGAAGATGGAACGTAAGCATTATATTACCTTATAATTCTCTTCTTATGGATTTTAAATTGGAGCAAAAGATTGTGTGTAATTTTAAGGAAACAGCGGACGAGATGGGCATCCTTACTCGGAAGGCGGACGTCATGCTGTTTGGGATTGTTGATCACTTTGCTGTAGCGCGATATTTTTGTGATGAAGTTGCGTGGGTTGCTGAGGTCGGACGAGATGGGCATCCTCACTCGGAAGGCAAGTACAAGCATAACCACAGCGAATACAACGGAAGCAAGAGTGCAGATGCCGCAGAAGGCAAGGATGAAGTACCACGTGGCGGAAGATTCTTGGATGGGGGTCGTGGATGGAGGCGATAAGGTTTGGGAGCGGCTGAAATAATTTCTGGGTCTGGATTTAATTCAGTGCGATTGAGGGAGAAGAAGGGCATTGGTTTTTTTGTGAGGAAGAGCAAACCCTAAATTAAATTTTAGGCGGCCAAAATCTGGGCAAGCGTGGGAAAAGGGATCCTATTTACAAATTATAAAAGACTCCTTTTGTTATTAAATTATTTACATTTTTAACGATGTTGTAACATTTATATGCGTTGGCAAAATTAATGCAGAAGACTATTTATTTTTACTAGCACTTTTTAGGTATTCTAACACTTTTTTACTGTTAGCGGTCTATGGCATTTATAAGTGTTAGCAATTGACAGATATAAAATATTGCAAAATCACTTATTTGGTGTAGTGAGTTCATTTAATGAGGTACATCTAGCACATGGAAGTGTTAGGTATGATTGAAGAGGTAATGGGATGGTGTTTCCCATTATATTTAATATGTTTGGGAGTATAATGGTTTAGATAGCTGGAGTGTGATTCATAAGCACGTGGGCCGGGTTAGTGAATAAATTTGTGAACTAGTTCTGGGTCCATATTTCATGACACAAGAATGTGATGACACTTGCAAGTATGAAGCAGAGGGCCAAAAGGACCCTCTAAGGTTTTCTAACAAGATTCAACGCGACAGCTACCGTGATCAATAAGCCAGACCCTTCACGGTTTCGATGGCGGTAGTTTAGGGTGTACTGAAACAAGATCCTCTCAGGGATCTTGTAAATTTTTATCATGAGGCTGAAAGGTTTCTACACTACGAGGACGTTGAGATAGATGAGGAAGAGGTTAATGCTCTAAAGGGCGTAGGATTGCTCAAAGCGGGATCTAGCAAGGCTAAAGTGGAAGACAGATAGTAGCTTTGAAGAATCAAAGCAGCAAAGAAGAGAACCGAGATTCTCATCTTAGATGGATTTAAATGAAATGTTGAAATGAATTTATTTGGATACCAGGGAAGATTCCCTATCAAAAACCAGCAAGAAGGGAGCCCACATAGCTTGAAAAGGAATACATGAAATACTGTCTATTCTATGAGTTGGATGGACATAATACAAATGACTATAGGCACCTATGGGAGCTGATTGAGGAACTGGTCAAATATAATCGATTATACAGTACATGAGAAATTAGGCTGCGATGGAGAAATAGGAGCAACCATCAACTACAGTGAATGGAAATGATCGTGGAACAATGTTAAGGATAGTCACCACTTGATCGGGATGACAAGGAATCAAGTCCGGTAATCACACTCTATTTTCCCTTTTCCACAAACAATGCAAGAAGATAGTCTAGTCACTTACTTATATATGTGATCCCGAACGGTTCCTAGGTACGCTCTGAGCTGGATGTTTGATGTAATGCCCAGCGATGAAGTTATCCTAATGTAATACTTTATGTGGTTTTGAATGTTTGAATTTGATTATGAAAACACACTTGAATATGATCACTAATATTGATCGCTTTATGTCCCGTCCAAAAAGATGGGATTGAAGTACAAGGAGTAAGTCCCCTCATTGGAGAGTGAGCGGATGGGTTTGCTTGTCGTCGGGTTCCCTCATTGGAGATCGAGTGGATTAGGCTCGACAAGGGCCCCGAATAACCACGGATTTGATTGTTGGCCCCGAACAGCAATTGACCTCATATGGCCATGGATTTGATTAACGGCCCTGAACAGTCATCGTTCCCGACCGACCATGGATTTTGATTATTGGTCCCGAATAACCACGTATTTTGATCATCGATCTCGCACGACCATGGATTTTATTATCAGTCTCGAATGGCCATGGTTTTAATTAACAGTCCGAAGAGACCATGGATTTGATCATCGGCCCCGAACGACTAAAGACGCATTTGCCATCTTAAACGACCACGACTTCAATTAACGATTCGAAGAGATCACCCTTTTAACTTGAAAAGTAAAGAATCCGAAGAGATCACACACTAAATTAACTATAAAACAATCTGAAGAGATCGTACATTGAAAACTGGATATTAAACGATTTAGAGGAATCGCATATTCAATTGAACCTGAAACAACCTGGAGAGATTGAACCATAAAACATATATTGATTTAATAAAAGGGTTTGAACAGCCTAAAATTAAATTGAAATAAATAAATCGTGGATGAACACAGGACGATTTTGATATGCAAAAACTCTAAATGAAATCTAAATGATAGTGATATAAATCCTGGATGAACACTAGATGGTTTTGATATGTGATGTAAAAACTCTAAATGAAATCAGAATGATGGTGATGTAAAACCCCGATGAACATGGGATGGTTTTGATACGTAGTGTAATAATGACAAATGAAATTGGAATTATGATGATATAGAGATTACACTTAAACAAAATCTAGAATTTTAGGCTATAACGGGTTTGGAGCGATCCATGATTGACAAGAGAATCCAAAGGAACTGGACGATACACCAAGATTAAAATAGCCAGAGAGCTCAACTATCGAAGATAAACATTACATTTGTTCTTAAGCAAAGCACCTTCCATCCATATGGCATGCTTTGGAGGGGTAAGTGTTATTTCGCCTTTTGACCACGTAGTATATGGATGAGCCCGACGAGTTAAACTTCGAAGTTATCAAGGAAATATGCTCGGAGGGATGACCACGAAGCCAAGAACCAAAGTACAACCAAGATCACAACACAATACCAAAAAATCATGAAAGTTTAAAACCTCAAAACTCCCAAAGCATGTGGGGTCGATACCGACCCATCCATAGGGGTTGGTATCGACCCATAAAGACTCCGCCATTGGAGTCCATCTTCTCCCCATGCCATCTACTAGACACGAAACCTTATTTCCAATGTTTTTTTGTTGATCCAATGCAATTCTCTATCAATCTCCACGAATTTCTAAATTAGCAATTTTGTTCATCTACAATTCCGTCATTTGGACTCCAAAATGAGCCATTATTAATGCAAACAGCTATGGAAACATGAAGTTAACCGTAGGACGAGCCAAAATAGAGAGTTCGAGGTAGCCAATTTGGCCAACTTAGGGGTTGGTACCGACCCCTACCTATGGAGTCATATCGATCCATAACATTTGATGATGTGGCACCATTATTGTTATGGAGAATTGGTATATAACAAGGAAAACATCATGGATATCTTTTGCATGATATTTTAGGCTCCTTACCTCTATAAATATAGGAATAGCGCACATTTTTAAGGACCTTTGGACTATAGCTCCAATCTACCCTATATTCTTGTAATTAGGAAAATCTAATTGCTAGAGTTGTACCAACCATAGAAACTTCTTCTCCCAAGTTAGAAGTTAAGCAATAAAATCATTAAGTGGACGTATGCTGGAATTTGCCAAACCTCCATAAAACTCTATGTGTAATTTCTTACTCATTTTAATTTGTTTTCATCACTTTTTATTCTCTTTTATTCTCTATGGGGTACTTATGCCATTTTTGGTTCGAACAATATATGTATATATATGAATTACTTGAAATCCAAGTAATTATGTAATTGAAATATTATAACTAAGGGAAACTACAAAATACAATAAGCAGGTAATAATTTGTTAAATCTCCTACAATATTCTTTAAACAAGAGTAGAATGTTAACACATACCTTGGGATTCCCAAGAAGTTTCTCTTGATTGTCCAAAGTTTCTTAGTGAACTTGAAGAAAAATCATAGGCAGAACCAAATTCACTCATTTGATAAACAATTAGAAGAGTTAAATATTATTTGAGTTAAAATTACTTATGATTAATCAAATATCTCACTGAAAATGAGTGAAATTACCCAACTCGGAGCATTTAAAGAGGAATCATGCGTGTAACATGTTTCACATCTGTTGGATAACCAATCTCCATCTCATGTTCTTTGTAAACTGATCACAAATGAAAATAAAGAAGTTATTATAGTCTCTTAATATAAAAGTAGTTCTCTAGTATCATACTATTCATACTCTTAAGATAGAAGTAGTTCTTGATGCAACCTTGAACAATAATGGTGCTGAGTGATGGTATGCCATATAATGCTTGCAATGAGATATTGTAACTATGTTCCTTATATGTCCTCACATCCTCCTTCCTCCATCTATTTCATCAGAAATATCTCGATCACTGTCATCATCTTTTAGATTCATTATACCTTCCATAATATGTACTTGTTAATTCTTTCATTTATGACCAGGGTGCCATTTGTCATTGCAGTCATAACATAAGTTCTTGTTCCTCGTAGCAATTAATTCATTAGGGGTTGACCCTTTCATTTTAGCCAATCTTTCTATGGAAGTAGGGTTAAAACTTCTTGCTGGGGTGTTAAATGTAGAGTTAGGCAGGTTACCTTTACTACTTGTTATTGGTAAAGCCCCTTGTTTTGAAGTTGCAACTGGAAGGTGTTCTTGTCACCTTTCTTTAGTGCTATCCATTTTTCCATCAAAATTTGTCTAGAGAAATAGCTTCTCTAAAATTTACTGGTTTAGAAGCTAATGCATAATATTTGATCTCTTTTTTTAACCCGCCAATGAATTTTTCAAAAAGCAACCTAGGTGACAATGTGTCAATTACCCTTCCAATTGCTCAAATTTATTTAAGTATGCAAGAATAGAAGTTGTGGCTTTAAATTAGCCAATGTTCATAGGGTCTTTTTATTTTAGTCAGTTTGAATTTGACTAGAATATTTTCTTTGAAGGTATGCCATTGATCATAGTTTCTGATAATTTTAGTATACCACTGATACTCTTGACGAAGACGAAAGGAGCATGTTCGAAACCACTCAAATTCTGGTGCATTTGTGATATGTGAAAGTTTGTTCAACTTGCTAAGCCCTCCACTACACCTTCATTGAATTTCGGCGACACTATATGGAATTAAAGAGTTTTAAAATAGCTTGATAACGGTGGAAAAGATGGGTGAATCGAATCTTGTATGCTCTAGTTATCATGATTTGAAGCTAGTGCACAAGCTGAAAGTTGTGTTGGATGTCTGGCGAAATCCATAGACGTATGATAGCAGGATTACTGTACCTACGAGTTCTATCGAACGTTTGAGGAAACCTGTCAGACGTTTGACGGTAGGAAATCTATAGACCGAAAGTTGCGACAAACGTCTAAGGGGTTTTGACGGACATCTGACATGCCACAATTTTGTTTTCCCGGTCTAGGATGTATATATTTACTTGTAGGGATTCAAGGGTAAATTGGGTATTTTTCAAGGAAGGATGGTTCTTTATATACGCTATTTTCAGGATTTAAAGCAAAGAAAACTCTAAGGGTTTTGATCAAGGTTTATCCACCATTAAATAGGAATTATTAAAACCTAGTTTTCTTCAATTCCGTTCTCTACAAATCTATTCTATTTGAATATTGATCATTGTAACTCTTATACTCTTCTAATTGGTATTAATAAATGCTCTCTCTCAAAGTGGATGTACATTAATAAAAAGTTGGTGGACTCGCTATAAATCGATATGTGATTTATTTTATCATTATTGCTTTGTTTATCTGTTGCTTGTTTGGCGATTATGATTACTTTTGGATTGGACTGAGACTAACATTGAGATATTGATTGGTTGTTTTTGCACTTCTTACCGTGATCTCGTTTGCCACTGTGCTTAAGTTGATTTGAGTCATCTCGAGTTAGAATTCCCGTAACATTTAATATCAGAGCTTTGGTGTTGGTAGGTGGTTGTAGAAATGCCGAAATTAGATAATACCGTAGGCAGTCCATCAATGGTTAGTCTAAGTGGTGTAGCACCGTATGTATGTGGATCCTACGCAACTTTGAGATCACAATTAGTTATAGACAAGTGAAATGACGATAATGATTTCGAGAAGTGTCAATGGAAGATGAAAGCTGTTCTTAAGCGAAATCGAGTGCATCAGTAGTGTTTAATACACATTTGTTACTGATGGACGTCTCAGATGTTGAGAGAGAGGAAATGGAAGAGTGGGCATTCACTATACTTCAACTTGTTATGGGAAAGACGTGATCTCTAAAATCAGTGGTGAGACTACCACTAAGGGTATATGGGACAAGTTGGAGAAGTTGTATATGAAGAAGTCACTAACTAACATTTGATCTTATTGCAAAAGCTCTTCACCTATAAGATGAAGGATGGTACTTAGCTAAAGGCGCATTTGAATGTCTTTGACGATTTTCTAATAAAGATGAAGGTAGTAGATTTGAAGATTAAGAAAGAGGAAAAGACAATGATATTGTTATGTTCGTTGTTGGACAGTTATACGGGTTTCTCAAACAGTTTGATCTGTAGTCGGAATACTGACTCTTGATGATGTCAAAATGGGTCTTCTTAGTGAATAGTTGTGGAACTAAATAAAGGAGTTGGGTGATGGAAGTAGTGGTATTAGTAGTCATCACTGTTTATTTGTGGAGAAGGAGAGATATGAGAAGTAAGGAAGAGGAAAGTCAAAGGAAAGAAATGACAAGTGCTTTATTTGCAAGAAGCCGGGCATTGGAAAATAAGTGTTCGAGCAAAGAGAAGGTAAAGAAGGAAGTAGCATCTTCATCCGTGGTGGTGGAGAGTGGAGTTGGTGAGGGAGACATAGATGTTTTAATAGGTGTAGCATCAGATGTTTCGGGTAGCAAATGGATGCTCGGTTCAGGGGCGTCTTGTCATATGATGTCGAATAATAATTATTTTTATTCTTATGTTGACAAAGAGAGAAATTCAATTGTTATGGGTAATGGTGCTATTTGTAAGCCAAAGGGCATTGGTTCCATGCAAATTTGGATGTTTGACGGGGTGATATGTACTCTCACTAATGTACGTTATGTTCCAGGACTTCAGAAGTCTGTTATGTCTTTGAGAAAGTTGGATTCTTTAGGTTTTAAGATCATTATAGAGAGTGACAATTTACGGGTTTCGAAGGGTGCGCTTGTGGTGATGAAGAGTGCTAGGACTCATGGAGTTTATTTGCTTCAAGGTGTGACTATTGAAGGCGAAACTTATGTAGGTGTTGATAGTTCTCATGGCTTGGATGCAATTAGGTTGTGGAATTTGAGGTTAGGTCATGTCTCGGAGAGGAGTTCAGATATTCTTCGGAAAAGAGAGATGATTGATAGAGAGAATATCAAAGAACTAAAGTTTTGCTAGAAATGTGTCATGAGCAAGTAGATAAAAGTTTCATTTGGTGAAGGAAAACATGATTCGAGAGAGGTTCTTGAGTATGTTCACAGGGTGTTTAGAGACCGACACCAGTAGACCCTTTAGGAGAAGTAGGGTATTATATTTCTTTCACTGATGAATCTTCTCGGAAGTATGGGTGTATATAATGAAGGCCAAGTCGAAGGCATTTGCAAAGTTTGAAAGGCTCTTATTGAGAATGAGTGTGGCAAGTCTTTGAAGATTTTATGATCTGACAATAGCAGAGAGTATGTTTTCGGAGGGTTCTTGGAGTTTTGTAAGCATCATTGTATTCGAAGACATTTTACAACACCGAGAGAACCACAGTCGAATGGTGTTGTGGAGAGGATGAACCGTAGTCTACTTGAGAAAGCTCGATGCTTGAGATTGACATCGGGTTTGTCTAAGTGATTTTGAGCTGAAGCATTGTCAACTACGGTGCATATTGTTAATTGAATTCCATGTTCGGCTATTGGTAACAAAATTCTAGAGGAAGTATAGAAGTGAAAGAGAATTGACTGCATGATCAGGAATAATAAACTAGATCCTGGAGCTTTCAAGGGAATCTTGCTTGGCTTTATGGATGGAGTAAAAGCATATTGGATGTGGAACCTGGAAACAAAGAAGGTTGTTCATTCTCGTCATGTTACCTTTGATGAGTTGGCTTTGTTTAAGGAGAGTGAGAGCTCATCGGATGTTTTGGATTTTATTTTTGGTGAATCAAAGGAGAAAGAATTTGTTTCCATATATCGTCCAAAGAGTAGAGTAGTTGGAGATGCTTATAAGAAGGAAGTGTTTAATGTTACATCACATATTCCGCAGGGTTTCTCTAGTAGTGTTGGCGATGTACACGCTTCTAAGGAGGATTCGGTTCAAGGTGGAGCCAAAAGGAGTTTGGGTGATGGTATTGCTCTCAGGTGGGTCCTTGTGCTATAAGGCTACTTAATAGATATGTTGATTGGAACTATCTTGGCTTTTATGATAATTGGACTATGCTCTTCATGTCGTCCAAAATGAGCCGATGGACCTTGATGACGTCATGGAATCGAGTGATAGCTCAAAGTTGATTTGTGCCATGGAGGAAGAGATGCAATCGTTGATGTAGAATCAAACTTGAGGTTTGGTTCCACTTCTTAAAGGAAATCATGCTACTGAGTGCAAATGGATATACGAGGTGAAGGACGATGGGAAACATAAAATTAGATTAGTGGCTAAGGGGTTTGCACAAAGAAAGGGAAAGGAGTATGATATGATTTTCACACTGGTTGTACTGATTTTCACACTAGTTGTACGCTATACTTTAATCCGGATATTACTTGCTATAGTTGTTATTCACAACTTGGAGTTCGATCAACTTGATGTGAAAACCGCCTTCTTGTATGGTGACTTGGATGAATACATCTACATGGAGCAACAAGAAGTTTTGTTGTAGAATAAGTCAAATTTAGTTTGCAATTTAAAGAAATCATTATATAGTTTAAAGCAATCACCTAGACAATGGTACATGAGATTTGATTATTTTATGCTTGAAAATGGTTTTAATAGAAGCATCAAGAATGCTTGTGTATATTTCAGGAGGTTGGAAAATGATTGTTGTTTGTATTACTCCTGTATGTAGACGACATGCTCATTGCTTCAAAGGATAAGAATGAAATCAACAAGTTAAAATTAGGTTTAAAATCAGAATTCGAAAAGAAGGATCTTGGAGAAGCAGAAATGATATTAGGCATGGAAATAGAAAGGGATCGAAAGCATTTTGAGTAAAAATTGACTCAAATGGAGTATTTTAGAATGCTTTACCGATTTAGCATGGAGAATGTAAATGCATCAAATATACCTTTACCTTGCATGTGAAACTTTCAATTAAGTGACCTCCTATCTTGATGAAAGACAAGGCTTATATGGAAGATGTGTCATATGCTAGCGGGGTTGGAAATTTGATCTATGTCATGGTGTGTACAAGGCCCGATATTGCAAATGCTATCTGGATGGTCATTCAGTACATGACTTATCTAGGAAAACCGCATTGGGAAGTTGTGAAGCTTATATTGAGATATCTTAGAGGTACATCATCTCATGGTGTTGTTTTAAGTGGTAGCGAGGGGATGAATTGCAAGTTAGATGGTTACTGTGATTCGGACTACGTCAGTGATAGGGATTGGAGAAAGTCAACTTTCGGATATGTCTTCACACTTGATGGTACGACCATAAATTGGAGATTGAGATTGCAAACCGTAGTTGTTTTATCCACTACAGAGTTGGAGTTGATAGCTACGGCGGAGGTGGATAATGAGGCACTTTATGTTAGGCGATTCTTGTGTGACTTTGGGTTTGAACACGGTAGTATCGATATTTAATGTGATAGCCAGAGTGCTATTCACTTAGTGGATAATTTGGCGTTTACCTCACGCACTAAACATATTGAAGTGAGAGAGTCATTTTTAGTAGCCCTAGATGAAGATAAGTAAGTATATCTTCGGAACATGCACATAAAGGATAGCGCGACAGATATGTTCACTAAAGCATTGTCATTGGGAAGTTCGAGAATTGCTCGCTTACTGAAGTGCTAGGTGTCGTGGGGTGGCACAGTTAAGAAAGAAGCTTAGATGATGAAGAGTATCAGTGAGAAATTGTAGCTCTATCTTCTTGGTGAGTACCAGTTTACACTCCTTGTTACTTTTGTCTTTTGGTGAGATGGTTTTGGATTTGGATACTTTCAACACTAAGTTGGTGGACGGTGTTGGTTGAAGCTCGTTGATGGAGTGTAATGGGCCGTGAGTTTGCTGGAGCTCGTTGTGAAAGTATTCAAGCCTGTTTGGTAGAAGGTAGAATTGGAGATAGTTTGGCACTATCGTTGGTGATGGAGATGGATATAGTGTTGAGTTGGAGTGTTGAATTTTGATGACACTATATAGTGAATTGAAGAGGTCAAGAATAGCTTGATAACGGTGAAAATGGCGCATGAATTGGAGCTCGGATGCTCACGTTATCACGATTTGAAGCTGGGTGATGCACATGCTGAAAGTTGTGTTAGATGTCTGGCAGAAATCTACAGACGTCTGACAGTAGGTTCACTGTAACCAGCGAGTTCTGTCAGACGTTGACTGAGAGAACCTGTCAGACATCTATCAACAGGAAATCCACAACTTGAAAGTTGAAACATACATCTGAAGGTTTTTGACAGACATCTGATGACTGTAGTTTTGTTTTTCTAACCCAGAATTTGTGTATTTACTTGTAGGGCTTCGAGGGGAAAATCAGGTATTTGTCAATGAAGGACGGTTCACTAGATAAGCTATTTTCAGGATTTAAAGCAAAGAGAACTCTAAGGGTTTTGATCAAAATTTATCCACCATTAAATAGGTTTATCAAAACCCAGTTTTCTTCAATTCTTTTCTCCACAAATTTATTCTATTTGAATATTAATCATTGTAATCAATCTCTTATACTCTTCTCATTTGTATTAATAAAGGCTCTCTTCCAAAGTGGATGTACACAAATAAGACGTTAGTGAAATCACTATAAATCAATGTGTGATTTATTCTATCGTTATTGCTTTGTTTCTCTACTGCTTGTTTGGCGATTGTGATTAGTTTTCGATTGGATTGAGAATTAGATTGGATTGAGATTGGGATTGAGATATTGATTGGTTTTTTTATACATCTTCCCACGAACTCGTTTTCCATTGTGCTTTGGTTGATTTAAGTGGTCTCGAGTTAGAATTCCATTAGCACCCTTTCCCAGAAAAGATTGGAAATTCTAACTTTATGGCAGTGCTTTAAAATAATCTGGATGTTGGAAATAAGCCTTGACTATTTCTTGTTATATCGTAAGGATATGTTTGAGTGTTAGTTTACTCCCACTTCTGTAGGGTTATGTAATTCTTGATGGTTTCTTGAATTTTATCTTTGGCCTGGTGGCACATAAACTCTTGCAGAATTATAGTGAATATTATATGTAAGGTTTAAAGTGGTGAACTGCAGTGAAATTTGTTTTAATTTGAGCGGAAGCGAATTGTTTGCTCAGGATCTAGTATTGTCAATTCAAATATCAATGAAACTTAAAAAATCAGTTATGAAATACACAGACACAATAGCAGAAATAAGAGACATGGAAGATTTAACGTGGTTCGGATATGAATATCCTACGTCCACGGAGACTTGACAACTTCTTTTATTCCATTGAAAAAAAGAGTACAAAAGAGAGAAGAATAATGGTGGATGCTCTCATACAGTCACATACATATGAAGATGAAATTCCTTCATTTAAATAGATTTGATAATAATGGGTTGCTTGGAGATTAAGAAAATCAATTTCTTGATTACTCAAATATCTTTTCAAATTGCATGATTTGATTTTAGTACAAACAGATGGCATAATCTTGGTTTCCATATTTTTACTTTGATTAATTGATTCTCCATGCCTAATCACTTATTTCATCATGTAACAAATGCATTGACTAATTGATTGATTGGTTAATTAATTAGTTTCCTTTTAAAATATCCTATCATATACTTACATATGCAAGCCAAATTAATTGATGGATGAACCAATTAATCAATTTCTTTCCTCCTTAAAAAATATTTGAATCATCCAAATTTAACACTCTACCTTGATTCAAATATAACAATCTCTCTTCATCACCTCATCGTCAAGCAATTGTCACAGAAGTTGTTGGGTCTAGTTCCACATGGCGCTCAAGTAACACGAATCAAACTGATCAAGTTTGAGCAATGCTCAATCTTGTCCTTTGGAAGTGCCTTTGTCATCATATCTAAAGGATCATTCAAAGTACTCACCTTCAACAATTTGATCTTGTTTCGTTCTTCCTCAAGCATAAGAAAGAAACCTCTAATGTCAATGTGCTTCGTCCGTGAACTATAAGCTTGATTCTCTACAAGACTCTGACTATCTGAAAATATCTCTATTGTCTATTGCATCATTGAAAGATCATCTAACAACTGAAGTAAATATAATCATTCCTTTGTTGCTTCCACAATTTACATCAACTCTTCTTTGGTGGTCAACAAAGCTACGATAGATTGCAGCTTTGATCGTCATGAAATCGAGCCAATGCCAAGTGTAAAATCATAATCTAACACTAACTTCCTAGCATCTCTATCCCCAGCATAATCAGAATCACAGTATCCTCTAAGGGAGATGTCACCATCCACTCCACCATATAACAAGCCCAACGAAGAAGTGCCTCGAAGATATCTAAGAATCAACTTCACTGCTTGTCAATGCTCTTTGCGTGGTTTAGACATATACCGACTCACAACACCCGCTGCATGTGCCAAATCTGGTCTTGTGCACACCATCACTTACATAAGACTACCAATAACACTAGAATAAGGTATATAAACCATATACCTTTTGTCTTCTTCCGATGAGGGAGATAAGTCTTTTGACAACTTAAATGAGAGCCTGATGGAATGCCAACCGGTTTGGCTTTCTCCATTCCAAATCGAGTGAGGACATTCTCGATGTACTACACCTAAGTGAGCTTTAACTCTCTTCGCTTCCTATCCGTGCTTACCTCTATACCCAATATTCTTTGTGCCTTTCCCAAATCCTTCATGTCATATTCTCTACTGAGCTCTGCTTTCAACTCTTTAATTCTGACCATACTCCGAGATGTAATTAGAATATTATCAATATATAATAATAAATAAATTATATCACCATCACATCTTCTGAAATAAACACACTGGTCTTTGAAACTTATGGAGTATCTCTGTGAAAGCATAAACTTATCAGACCTCTTATACCATAGTCTAAGAGACTGCTTCAGTCTATATAGAGATTTGTTGAGTTTGCAAATATAATCGGGTCTGCTACTATCCATGAACCCTTCTAGCTACTTTAAATATATCTCCTCATCTCGATCATTATGCAAGAATGCAGGTTTGACATCTAGTTGCTCTAATTCCATATCATAATGAGCAACTAATGCCAAGAGAATACAAATAGAAGTATGTCTAACCACTGGAGCAAAGATATCATGTTACTATACCCTTTTCTTCTGAACATACCCCTTTGTGAGTAATCTTGGCTTGTATATGATAATACCATTTTCACCGTCTTTCACTCTATAGATCTACTTGCATCCAATAGCTCCCTTATCGGTGGGAGGAGGAACCGAATCTCAAGTATTATTTCTTTGCAATGGTTCAATCTCCTCCTCCATAGCAACTAACCAACTGGAACTGTTAACTGATGCGACAGCTTCTTTATAATCACAGGGCTCATCATGGACAACATTCAAAGCATATATTTCCATGTCAACAAAGTTAATTTCTTCGATGCTCAATCTAACAAACTCATCAAGCCACTTAGGCTTTCTTCTTTGTCTGATAGGCCTAGATTCTAAATGAGCTCCACCTTGAGTCTGATCCTCTGTACCAACATCGGTATTACCCTTATCAAACAAGGTGTCATCGAAAACACCACCCGAACGTCTATAGAAAGAATCAAAAGATGGCTTGCTTTGTGTCTGGTATTCTTCACATATCCTCTCATTGTCATCCGATAAGGATGGCTCCACGTTCAACACAACATTCTCATCAAAAGGCGCATGCCTACTCATAACGATCTTCTTGCTTGTAAGACACCATGGCCTATATCCCTTCACTCCTTTCCAATAACTTAGAAAGACACACTTGCGAGCTTTAGGTTCCAACTTCCCTTTACTCTCATGCACATAAGCCGGGCAATCAAAAAATCTGAGAAATGAATAGCTAACAAGCTCTCCTTGCCATATTTCTTCAGGGATCTTCATATCTATGGCAGTAGAAGGTGTGCGGTTAATGAGGAAAGCCGTTATAGATAAAGCTTCAGCCTAAAATCGCTTCTTCAATTTAGCAGTCAGTCCAAGGCATTTAGTATCTCCAATAATGTCTGATTCATCCGTTCTACAACTCCATTAGACCGAGGGTCGCCTGGCGTAGTGTAATGCCTCTTAATGCCTTCAGATTCACAATAATTGATGAATTCTTGTGATACAAATTCACCGTCATTATCTAAAAAGAGAACTTTCAATTTCTTCCTGGACTTCTTCTCAACCATAGATTTCCACTTTTGAAATCTGGCAAAGGTATCACTCTTGGACTGAAGAAAGTATACCCATAATCTATGAGAGAAATCATCTATAAATGAAAGGAAATACCTAACTCCACCTAAAGACTGACAAGGAGAGGGACCCCATACATCTGTATGAACATACACCAGGACAACTTTTGCTGTATGCTCTCATATACCAAAAGAAATCTTTGACTTCTTTCCAAGAACACACTCTTCACAAAAATCAAGTTTTGAATGATGATCTCCTTCAATCAATCCTCGTTTTCTCAACTAATCCATGCTACGCTCACTGATGTAACCCATCTGTAAGTGTCATAATCTGGAAGAATCCGAATCAACAGATGTAACAGAAGCTGATTCACCAACTACAATAGTGTCCTTTAATAGATAAAGATTTCCTGCCCTCACACCTCTCATAACAATCATGAAATCCTTTGATATCTTTATTTTCTCCCCTTCCACTACAATCTTCAAGTCAAGTCTACTTAGTGCCCCAATAGAAATCAAGATCCTCCTCAAATCAGGTACATGTCTAACATCAGTGATCGTACGAATAACACCATCAAACATCCTAATCGTCATGCTATCAGCACCAACCATACGGCAAGACGCATCATTACTCATTAGAATTTCTCCTACATCAATTTCATGGTAAGTGGAAAAGCTGTTCCAATAAGGTGTCATATGATAGGATACGACAGAATCAATCAACCATAAGTTGCTCTTTTCAAAAGAGCCAGAAGCTGTAAATACATCGATGTCACTTTCTGTATCTGATTTCTCTGCTGTAGAACCCGAGGTTTTCTTTAGATCATTTCTTCTACCTTTAAGCTTGGAACATTGTGCTATGAAGTGCCCTGATTTCTTACAATAATGATAAGTCGACTTCTTAGGCCCCTAGACTGAGACCGTGAAGAATTCCGTCCTCCACCTTTCTTCGACCTGCTTTGGCCTCTACCTCTTTGAACAGATAAATCTTCAGTATCACTATCCAAGCTAGTGCTCGTCAATCTACCACTTAATACATCATTATGAAGACCAGCTTTTACATCAGACAGGCTAATTTTACTATGGCCATAAATCATGGAATTAACAAAAACAGTATACTCCTTAGGCAAGGAACATAAGAGGATCACAACTTGAGCCTCATCGGTAATATCAACTTCCGCTGCCTCCAAGTTCATAATCAAAGCAGTCAAAATCTACATGCTCAATGAGATTAGTTCCAAGCTTTATCTTGAACAATAGAGTTGTTGCTAAATAATAATTTAATTAGTGAGAGACTTGTCTTGATATGCATTTGATAATGCATCCCATAGTTCTTTCGTCGTCTTCTTCTGAGAGAATTTACTAAGAAATTCATCTGAAAGACTCAACTGAATTGTTGTGAAAGCTTCATCTTCCATCTCTTCCAAATTAGCTGCATCAATATCTTTCAATTTCTCAAGACAGAAATAACCTTATAAGCCTTCTCCTTTTTTAATACAGTATCCATCTTCATCTTCCAAGTACCAAAATCTCACTTTTCGTTAAAACGTGTTACTCCATAATTGATACCAGAACTACCAACAGACTTACTAGAAATAGTCATTAATATCCAACCAAGAACAATAACACTAGCTCAGATACCAAACTATAATGAAATTTGTTTTAATTTGAGCAGAAACGAATTGTTTGATCAAGATTTAGTATTATTTTTAGATATCAATGGAACTTTAAAAAATCAGTTATGCAATCTCACGACACAATAGCAGAAATAAGAGATACAGAAGATTTAACATGGTTCGGATATGAACATCCCACATCCACAGAGATCCAACAACTTCTATTATTCCACTGAAGAAAAAGAGTACAAAAGAGAGAAAAAAATAATGCTAGATGCTGTCACACACTCACATACATATGAAGATGAAATTCCTTTATTTGAATAGACTTGACAATGATGGGTTACTTGGAGATTAAGAAAATCAATTTTCTGATTACCCAAATATCTTTTTAAATTGCATCATTTGATTTTAGTACAAATAAATGGCGTAATATTGGTTTTTATATCTTTCCTTTTGATTGATTGATTCTCCATGCCTAATCATTTATTTTTTATATAACAAATGCATTGACTAATTAATTAATTGGCTAATTAATTAGTTTCCTTCCAAAATATCATCTCGCATCTTTTCATATGCAAACCAAATTAATTGATTGATTGAACCAATTAATCGATTTCTTTCCTACTCAACAAATATTTGAATCATCCAAATTTAACCGTGGGATCTGCATTGTGGCCAGGAGAGAAGAAGTAGCCTGATCCGATCCTTGCTTTGTGCCCTGTAACTTGAGTTCCTTAAGCTCATTCGCAACTGTTTGTAATGTAGTGGCCATGTAATCCATTTTTGTATTTAATTCTTGAGTGGTATTGTGAAGATTCTGAGTAGTTTCATCCAAGTTTCTTATAGAAACAGTGGTTCTTGCATTAATAGCATCCTGCCTTTGTCACATTTCTGAATCTTCTTGAAGTTTTGATGCTTCCAATGAACTGTTATTTTCATCATCAGAAGCTTCATGATGGAAGTGTGGTTCTTGATCCTGCTCTGATACCAAAATGTTAGGTTTCTTTTTCTTTTGTTGCCTAGTAGTCATTTTGTTGTCAGGAACTAATGGGTTCTGGCAGTGGTACGGTCAGGAAAAGATGGTAGCAGCAGTTTCAGGTGGGGTTGAGGAAGGAGGGGGATTGTGTAGGTTGGTTAATGCAAAGGAGTGAGTTGCAAGAGAGAAGAGTATTAAACAGAAAGAAGGAAAACAAGGAGATGAACAAGAGAAGAACAGCGGATTTTGTAAATTTCAAAAAGAAAATTCTCTTTAATGCATTCATGCATATTTTTACAAATTCTTCACACGGCTATATATAGGCTATCATAAACCAGCATTACAGCTTAACAACTCATCAAAATAACAAGCTAAATAGCCCTAAAACCCAGATCAAAAGTTGCCAGCCCATTATCACTTTTGCACAGCGCATGCACGTGCACAATGTGTGCTTGCACATGCAATCCCATCATCTTCTCAGGCTTCAGGTCATTGAACCTTCTTTCTGACGTCTTCCTCGCCACGTATCTGCCGAACTTCAACTGCCATGGCGCTGAGGTTGATCAGAATGGTTGATCTTTGTTCTGAAGTTGACTTGGCAGCTGTTTGCTGAAATGCTTGTATGAATTTCTGAAAATTGTACCGAGGCACTAACAAAATAAATTTAATAATAAAGGCAAATTGAATGAGTATGATTTAGTGGGTAGATGGAGAAAATACAAAATGAGGAGAGCAATAGATGTGCTCTTCACATGCATAGGGTGCTAACATGGAATTTTATTTTAGCAGTGTATTGTCTTATGATTGCTTCAAATGATGCTAATGACATTTTGTCAAAATAAGAAACAAAAACATATTTAACAGATAAACCTTTTAAAATCCAAATATGAGTTAACTACTGAGTTCCTGGTATAACTCAAAGCTCCATGTATTAAGATGGTAAAATCAAACATGAAAGAGGGAAAAAAAATGAAATAATGAATTGAAATGACACAAATCTAGGCATGCATGTCTATGATTTCTTTTTGGTCTCGTTTTACGAATGCTTCAAACAACAATAACACATATATGCTTTCAAACCCTTAAAACTCAACTATGAACATGTGAGTACATAAATAAGCCACTTAATAATCTGTCATATATTCATCTGGTTCATCCATTGCAGTTACATAAGAAGCTTCCGACTTCATAGACCTTGATGACGAAGACTGCATTGAAGTTTTTGTCTTTGATCTCTTATTCTTTGCCTTTGTAGACTTTGGAGCTTTTTGTAAATCTAGTCGTGGGTAATCTTCAGATATTGCAGAAGATGGTTTGCAGTTTCCTCTTGGTTGGTCGAAATCTGTCAAGTTAGAATGTAGTGATCAGTTAAAGTATTTTTTAAGTTTAAACTTTAAAGTTACCTCATTTCTCAGTTTGTACAAAATGTGGTGGAACTATCATTATCATGAAAATACAATATTGCAGATGTAAAATTCTTGAAATTAGCAGTACTCAATGTGCAACAAAATTCCTAGCTCAATGAAAGGAGAATCAGTAGCAGTATGACAACAATACCATAAAGCAATCACTTGCTCATATGTTGCTCAAAATAGTACTTGTTATTTGATATTTTTTATACATTGTTATTTTGTGTATTCTGTACATTGGAATAATTATTTATTCAAAAGAAAAAAATAAAGGCTAAATTATAAGTAAAAAAAATTAGCTTTATTACAAGGGAAAAAAAAACTGATCCACATTTATAGTTGAGATGATCAGATGAAAGATTATACCACCTTAATCATCCAAACTGTTAATGTCAACGGTAATATCTTTTCTTATTGACCTTTAATTAACTACAGTAGAAAGTTTCAAGATGGTCCTATAGTTATAATTTGAGTCCACAAGTAGAAAGACCAATGACTGATCAATTAAACCAAGATATAATTCAAAGAATAATATAGAGTAGAATGTTAACACATACCTTGGGATGCCCAAGAAGTTTCTCTTGACTGTCCAAAGTTGCTAAGTGAACTTGAAGAGAAATCAGAGGCAGAACCAAATTCACTCATCTGAAAATCAATTGGAAGAGTTAGATATTATCTGAGTTAAAGAAATTTGTGCTTAATCAAAATATCTTACTGAAAATAAGTTAAATTACCCAACTCGGAGCATTTAAAGAGGAACTGTCCCACCCAATATGTGTAACATGTTTCACATCTGTTGGATAACCAATCTCCATCTCATGTTCCTTGTAAACTGATCGCAAACAAAAGAGAGAAAAAAGGTTATTATAGTCTCTTAATACAAAAGTAGTTCTCTAGTCTCACACTCTTCGTACTCTTTCTATGAGTACCAAAAGAGGAGTATATTTATCACTTGTAAAAGTGATTTATTCCTCACACTAGTTTGAGTTTATTATTTCATATTAACTTTATAAATGTGGGTAAATCAAATAAGGCACTAATCTCACTACAAGACACACAGTGTATTCCAACGGAGCCTTCCAACGGCCTCCAACGTCATTGACCAACGTCTTTCAACGTCTTCCAACGTCCAGTGTTTTCTCGTATGTTTGATTAGTTAAAAACTGTAGAACGTTGGTAGACGTTGGAATCTGGACGTTGGCGGCTGTTGAATGATGTTGGAAGTCCACGAGCAAAACAAAAACCCACCTTCTTCTTCCCCATTCGGCTGAAACCTGTTCCTCCCGCCCCAATTCCCAACTTTGCTCCGATTTCGACCCCCCTGCTGCTCCGACGATCAACGGCTCTTCCGACGACTCCAAGCCTCCCTCTTGTCCTCTCTAACTCCCTAATCTCTCAAGAAAAGGTATAAACCTTAATCCCTATATTTAATTAAATTTGTTAAATTAATGTATTAAATGTTTGTATTGCCTTATTGTATGTATAATCTAGTTTATTGAGGCATAATTTGTGTTATTAACTTATGTATTGCAAGATTATATATATATTTAAGTTTGTGTTAACAATAGAATAATGTGCATACAATTAGTTTTAGGTTTATTTGGAAACGTTAGTTGTTAGTGAGCATACAATTAGTTTATGTATTTTAGAAAATTTCAAAAAAACGATATTTTTTATTCATGAAACCCTTAGAGTGCCTTTCGGCCCCGTCTGATAAGTATTGTATATGATCGTTATGTGGATATTTGTTTTTTAACAGAATGGACATCTATATTTATCGTATACAATATTTGTTGGATATGTCCCTGCATTGGACAAGTTACAACACAATAACATAATTAAATCTCGTAAAACATTTCATTTTAAATGGTTCATAGAATTTCGACAGCGCTTCCTTTATGTTCCCCGTGTACACGCAAATGTGTGCTGTTCAGGGAACTAAAGCGAAGTGCTGCTGAAATTTTGTTGAATCGTTTAAATTGAAATGATTTACGCGATTTAATTATGTTATTGTATTTGTAATGGGAGGTAGGATGACCCATCGACAAAGTGTCAATGATCTATTAATATAAAATTCACCAATAATATTGTTTTAATAAAATGTCAATTTTTTAAATTTATATCGTATTTTTTAATTATATACGTAGGTAAATTGACAATTATTTTACTGATCGAAGCTGGATGTACAAAAAAAGAAGGGTCGAAAATGGAGGCTCAATAAGTGAACAGTTTAATAACGGTGTTCGCATATTTATTGATTTCGCTTTAAGTAATAACAGAAACGACGATGAAATCCGTTGTCCATGTACTAAATGCAAAATGTTAAAGCATTTGATAGCAGAAATGGTTAGAGTTCATTTGCGTCAATACGGTTTCGTGCCGAACTATTTGGTTTGAGATCGTCATGGAGAACCGTTAGCATCTAATCATGTACAAACTGAGGAGGTAGAGTGTACTGAAATGGATACGACGAATCTCGTAGAACATATAGTTGAAGATGCTGCACGATCAATGTTTCATGTACCTCAATTAATTGATGACGATGGTAATGCTGAAGAAGAACCAAATATTGGGGCAAAAAATATATATGATTTATTAGATGGCGCAAAGAAACCCCTTTGGGAAGGCTGCACAAGCGAAACCCAATTATCAGTAACTGTTGAATACATTGCGATGAAATCTAAATACAACTTTACAGAAGCTGGATTTACAGCTGTTGTACAAGCTGCGAAACGGCATATGTCTCCCAATAATTTAATGTGCAAAAATAATTATGAAGTAAAAAAATGATGTCACCTTTTGGTTTACCGTATCATAAAATAGATACATGTCTAAACGGTTGCATGCTGTTTTGGAAAGAAGATATCAACCTTAGAAATTGTAAAATATGAAATCAGGAAAGGTACAAATCAAGAAAGAAAAAAGGAAAGGAAGTCTCGTATAAACGTATGCATTATTTACTAATTACTCCTAAACTTCAAAGGTTATATGCATCTTCTGTAACCGCGCAACATATGAGATGACATAGTGTTAGAACACGGGAAGAAGGTAAGTTAACACACCCAGCTGATGGGTAAGCATGAAAGCATTTTGACCACAAATATCCTGACTTTGCATCCGAGAGTCGTAATGTTCGACTTGGTTTATGTACGGATGGATTTTCACCATTTTCTCAATTTGGTTCTAAATATTCGTCATGGCCTATAATTGTCACACCTTATAATTTACCCCCATGGATGTGTATGAAAACTCTATATATGTTTCTCAGAGTTGTCGTCCCTGATCCTAATGATCCGATACAAGAAATCGATGTTTATTTACAACCTTTGATTGAAGAATTAAAAACACTGTGGTACGAAAGAAGAGAAATATACGATATTTCCAAAAAAAAACTTTCGCATGTATGCTTCTTTGATGTGGACAATCAGCGATTTTCCTGCTTATGCAATGCTTTCAGGTTGAAGTACTGCTGGTCGTCTAGCTTGTCCGTACTGCATGGAAGATACACAAGCATTTTCTTTACCTCATGGAAAGAAAATTTCATGGTTTGACTGTCATCGATGTTTTCTTCATATTAATCATCCTTTTAGAAGAGATAAGAAAAACTTTACAGCTAATAGACATGA
Source organism: Allium cepa (assembly GCA_030765085.1). NCBI lineage: Eukaryota > Viridiplantae > Streptophyta > Magnoliopsida > Asparagales > Amaryllidaceae > Allium > Allium cepa. The sequence continues at coordinate 97,950,421 of CM060942.1, read as the reverse complement.
AACTTTGAGACCACCTACGGTTTGGTCAAGCGAAGATATTTATGAACTTGTAAAGGATTATCCAAAGATACATGAAACCGGAGAACAAATTGAAATTCAAGGTAAATCATCGATTCATAACTGGTGCAAACAAAACATATTTTGGGTGTTGCCTTATTGGAAAAATCTCCTGATTCGTCATAATATTGACGTGATGCATAATGAGAAAAATGTGTTTGATAATGCTTTTAATACAATTTTGAATGTCAAGGGGAAGACGAAAGATGATTTGAAATCAAGAAGTGGTATCGAAGTAATATGTAATCGTTCTGAACTTCATATAAAGCCAAATGACACAAAAAAGCCAAAAGCTTGCTATGAGCTAGACAATAATCAAGTTAAAGTACTTTTAAAATGGGTGGAAGGACTAAGATTCCCGGATGGTATATCTTTTAATATTCGTAGATGTATCGATTATAAGAACAATAAGCTTAGCGGGATGAAAAGTCATGATTGTCATGTTATGATGGAAAATTTATTACCCGTCGCTTTTAAAGAACTGTTGCCCGTAAAAGTTTGGACTGTTATAACAGAACTTAGTCTTTTTTATAAAGAGATCTGTTCTACTACATTAAAAGTTGATCGTCTACGTAAACTTGAGGAAGAAATCCCGACATTGCTATGCAAAATGGAAAAAGTATTTCCTCCAGGTTTTTTCAATGTTATGGAACATTTACCTATTCATCTTCCATTAGAAGCACGTCTTCGAGAGCCTGTGCAATATGGATGGATGTATCCATTTGAAAGGTATTTAAATCATCTAAAAAAAAGTGAGACAGAAAGCTCGTGTTGAAGGTTCGATTTGTAAATCATACATCGAAGAAGAAGCTTCGTTTTTTTCTCTCATTATTTTAGTGACCATGTGAACATATCATTTGAAAGTGCTACGCGTAATGATGAAGATATTGATCAAGATGATTGTCAAACGACCTTATCAATTTTTAAAAGACAAGGTCGGCCTGCTGGTGCTTGTGTGGAAGTATGCTTGGATGATAGAGATTATCATGTTGCACACACACATGTTCTTCTCAACTGTGCCGAAGTTGCACTGTTTGTTAGGTAATTTACTTATATATATATATATATATATATATATATATATATCATCAACACGTGTGTATGCACAAATATATGCACACACGTGTATCTTAATCATAATGCAACATTTGTTATATAATTGCAGTGTTTATAAATCACAACATCCTAACGGCGATATCGGCAAAGAATTCGCTTCTTGGTTTTCTAAGTACGTTTTTCATACAACAAATTGTGTTGTAGACGAAGGATTGAAACATTTAGCTATGGGACCAAAAAGGAAAGTGAAGACCTATCCAATATTCTTTGTCAATGGATATTAATTTAATACCAAAGAATACGGTGATGAAAAATTAACTAACAATACTGGTGTATTTGTTAAAGGTAGTGATGATCCAAATGATCGTGTACATGTTTTTTATGGCGTGCTAACCCATGTTTTGTAATTGGCGTATTTCACACGACCCGCGGATGAAGTATTTTTGTTTAAATGCAACTGGTTCAGCAACGTTCCAGGTTCTAGAATCAACGTGCACCCAAAATATAATCTTATAGAAATAAAACATACTTCGCGTTATTATAAATTGATCCTTTTATACTTGCTAAACAAACTCTTCAAGTTTATTATGCTTCTTACCCATCTCTAAGAAGAGATAAAATAGATTGGTCGGCTGTTTTTAAAACAAAGGCAATGTTTACATTTGATGGACGGAATATTCCCGAAGAACAAGCTTACCAAGCAGATATCGAGGAAAATAGAGGAATAATAATAACCGACGATCAAACAGATTTTGGACCTCTAAACGATGAATCAAATGCATTAATTGAAGCATTTGAGAGTACAGAGGAACAAAATATAGAGTGCGAAACAGAGTCTGAATCCGAAAATGACGAGGACTGATCAACTATCTACATTTTGAGAAGGTAAATTTATATTTTTTTTTAAACATTATCATGTTTTCATTAAAAATGAAATGGTATGTTAATATATGATATGTATCACATCTCGTTTTTATGTTACGTATACTGTATGTTTTACATATAGTCATTTTATTTTCTGTTATAATGTTTGTTTGTAATATGTATTATATAGGTATGTCGTCACGTAAACATTCTGGGTCTCCCTCTTCCTCACAGAGAGGGCATGCTCGTCCGGACGGTGGTGATGATGGTGGTCCATCATCTTCTCAAGCTTCAGGTCATTGAACCTTCTTTCTGACGTCTTCCTCGCCACGTATCTGCCGAACTTCAACTACCATGGCGCTGAGGTTGATCAGAATGGTTGATCTTTGTTCTGAAGTCGACTTGGCAGCTGTTTGCTGAAATGCTTGTATGAATTTCTGAAAATTGTACTGAGGCACTAACAAAATAAATTTAGTAATAAAGGCAAATTGAATGAGTATGATTTAGTGGGTAGATGGAGAAAATACAAAATGAGGAGAGCAATAGATGTGCTCTTCACATGCATAGGGTGCTAACATGGAATTTTATTTTAGCAGTGTATTGTCTTATGATTGCTTCAAATGATGCTAATGACATTTTGTCAAAATAAGAAACAAAAACATATTTAACAGATTAACCTTTTAAAATCCAAATATGAGTTAACTACTGAATTCCTGGTATAACTCAAAGCTCCACGTATTAAGATGGTAAAATCAAATATGAAAGAGGGGAAAAAAAATGAAATAATGAATTGAAATGACACAAATCTAGGCATGCATGTCTATGATTTCTCTTTGGTCTCGTTTTACGAATGCTTCAAACAACAATAACACATATATGCTTTCAAACCCTTAAAACTCAACTATGAACATGTGAGTACATAAATAAGCCACTTAATAATCTGTCATATATTCATCTGGTTCATCCATTGCAGTTACATAAGAAGCTTCCGACTTCATAGACCTTGATGACGAAGACTGCATTGAAGTTTTTGTCTTTGATCTCTTATTCTTTGCCTTTGTAGACTTTGGAGCTTTTTGTAAATCTAGTCGTGGGTAATCTTCAGATATTGCAGAAGATGGTTTGCAGTTTCCTCTTGGTTGGTCGAAATCTGTCAAGTTAGAATGTAGTGATCAGTTAAAGTATTTTTTAAGTTTAAACTTTAAAGTTACCTCATTTCTCAGTTTGTACAAAATGTGGTGGAACTATCATTATCATGAAAATACAATATTGCAGATGTAAAATTCTTTTTTTTTTTTTTTTGGAAAAAGGTACTTTATAAATGAAACAGAGAGCATATATGTCTTTGATATGCCTCATTAAAACCTTACAACCCCCCTAACCTATATGGGTACCTTGTAAGGAAAAAGAGTACATATCAATTCCATATATTAACAATACAACAGACCCATAACTGGACCAGTCTGTCAAACAGATGGAGGAGAAACAAAATAGACAGACTCACTCTCAAAACCATCCGTACGAGCAGCTGGACCCAGAAACAAACAAAGCAAGAACAGTTCTATGAAATTCTTGAAATTAGCAGTACTCAATGTGCAACAAAATTCCTAGCTCAATGAAAGGAGAATCAGTAGCAGTATGACAACAATACCATAAAGCAATCACTTGCTCATATGTTGCTCAAAATAGTACTTGTTATTTGATATTTTTTATACATTGTTATTTTGTGTATTCTGTACATTGGAATAATTATTTATTCAAAAGAAAAAAATAAAGGCTAAATTATAAGTAAAAAAAATTAGCTTTATTACAAGGGAAAAAAAAACTGATCCACATTTATAGTTGAGATGATCAGATGAAAGATTATACCACCTTAATCATCCAAACTGTTAATGTCAACGGTAATATCTTTTCTTATTGACCTTTAATTAACTACAGTAGAAAGTTTCAAGATGGTCCTATAGTTATAATTTGAGTCCACAAGTAGAAAGACCAATGACTGATCAATTAAACCAAGATATAATTCAAAGAATAATATAGAGTAGAATGTTAACACATACCTTGGGATGCCCAAGAAGTTTCTCTTGACTGTCCAAAGTTGCTAAGTGAACTTGAAGAGAAATCAGAGGCAGAACCAAATTCACTCATCTGAAAATCAATTAGAAGAGTTAGATATTATCTGAGTTAAAGAAATTTATGCTTAATCAAAATATCTTACTGAAAATAAGTTAAATTACCCAACTCGGAGCATTTAAAGAGGAACTGTCCCACCCAATATGTGTAACATGTTTCACATCTGTTGGATAACCAATCTCCATCTCATGTTCTTTGTAAACTGATCGCAAACAAAAGAGAAAAAAAAGGTTATTATAGTCTCTTAATACAAAAGTAGTTCTCTAGTCTCACACTCTTCATACTCTTTCTATGAGTACCAAAAGAGGAGTTTATTTATCACTTGTAAAAGTGATTTATTCCTCACACTAGTTTGAGTTTATTATTTCATATTAACTTTATAAATGTGGGTAAATCAAGTAAGGCACTAATCTTTGCCTGTAAAATCTTGTCACAAAAATCTTACATAGCCGTCAAGCAAAAGTAGATTTCATATTCAAAACTAAATTGTGAAATAGTTCTGATCGTGGTAAACATTAGATCAAACGCTGATGTAAGGTCTTATGCCAAACTTTTGAGCCATATCATGATAAGAAGTAGAAAGGCATTACCGAAAATTTGAGATATGAACTTAAAGCTCTTTAACAATCCTTTCATCTTCGTCGTCATGAGTAAATGCTAATAAAAACGAGAACAAAATAATAAAGTTAGAACTAATTTAATGCTTACACCTATAGTAATGGTGTTAAGCATAATCATCCCTTGCAATTTTCTATATTCATAACAAATATGGTTGTGCAACTAGTTAACTTTGAACTGTGTATTATCCTATTAGCAATCATAAACCAACTTCAGATGGATATTGGTGGAGATAAAAAAGGACAATAAGTGCCACTGTATGACAAATGTAGATTATTGATTTGTATATATACAGCAACAATGGATGATGAAATATATATTAAACATGTACCTCAGTTAAGTGGCTCTCCTTTTGTTTTGTTGCTTCAAGAAACTTCTAAGCTGGTCAGTTGATGTTATGAGGAACCTGCAAAAAAAAGTAAAAAATAAAATAAAAAATTCAGTGAAAGGTAATAAATGAATTTAATGGTTTATTTCACTCTAAAGAGTTTGGGGCCTTGTCTCTTAAGAAAAATTATTGAACATAAACAGGGACCATTGACATACAAAAAGACAGAATTCAATTCCTAGACTCATCAAATAACAATTGTATCACTTTTGCATTTAAGTGACCAAAAAAAATTAAAGAAGTATACCTCTAGAAATATATTGATCTTGAAGTACAATATGCAATGTAATTCAAATATCAAAGGGAGCCTTTCACCTTCTCCTTCAGCTCCATTTTTTGTCTGTATTTTTTCTCTTAAATTTGTAGCTAAATGAGTTTAGAAAAAAGAGAGAGGAGAAGCCAACAACTGGAAGACATATATACATATATATTTAATATATAGAAGGGATATGGGCAGTTGAAGAAGAGTTTTTTAATGTGAGCATTGATTAGAGTGATTACTGTCTGCAATCTAAAGATGCGCGTATTAAAACATGTAATCAATACCATGGTCAAATATGACTTGATTTGGATATCCAACTTAATTCACAATTATTAAATTTCAACAACATATAAGCTGTACTAGGAGCATTTTTAACAGTACTTCAATGTGGATAACAAGCCATTGAACAATTAACTGTCAAATTATTTGCCGTTTTAATGTTAAAATAGACAAATAAATTACCATTTTAATGCAAATGAATAGAGAAATTAAATTGTTTGTCGTTTTATTTGAATAGAATCCATTGGAAAAACTGAATGATGATTGTGTTGTGTGTTTCTGGATGTAGAGATGCTTGTTCACTTTAAAGTGGTGAATATGAGGAAATGAATGGAATACATTTCCAGTTCTAAGTACCCAATGGACATTGTTGCAAGGCTATAGATAAAGCAGTCATACACCATATATTTAAAAATTTAAAATTTTAAAATTTAAAACCAAATGTTAAACTTGTTTGAAATGATCTGAGAATTCAAATGCAGTTGAGTTGGAATTCATTGAAATGATTTTTGGTAGAATAAAAATAGATTGTTCCTTTCAAAAGATTCTACACCTTCTATGATGTGCTCAATAATGTGGGGCATGGAATCAGTTTTAAAATATCTATTTGAAATTGTTGGTGCCACGATTTGCTTTCTTTTTTTTATATACATTAATCATGTGTACACAATTGTGAGCTGCATTCTTGCCTAAAACAGCTAAATGCATCCTTTATTCTTCTTTTAGAAATGAATCGGTAGTTTTAGTGAATAAATGCTGAAGGCAAAAAAGTTTAATTACGTTGAGTTCTTTAAAAAGAAACTGTGGGCACATGTCAACTCACCAAGGGAGCTCATAAGACTGCACCAGCAAAACTATACAAGTTTTATTACAGCAGTACGGCTTCCTTCTTTGTTTGTCATATTTAGAAAATGTCAAACGAATACATTTAACAAAAAAAACATCTATAGTAGGTTTCGTGATGTAGTACACACACCAAATATTTATGTAGCATTTTGCGTTAGATGCAAAATTACATCATTGTTCACTGTTCAGTCATTTGGAAACAAAACAGTCTAAACATATGGAAGAAATGAGACGACAAACGTGGTTTGAGGTCCTCATTTCTTGTGTGTGTCCTGCCATCCACCATTTCAACTATCTGTTTATTAGTCAAATAAAACACAATCCATCGTTTTTCCATTGATAGTTGTAACAAACCAACAACCTTTGTTTCGGCTATAAAATTTTGTTCTTACTACACTCATATAAGGAATACGAGGTCACAAATTCAAATCCCGCTCATTGTGAAAATAATATACACTGTTTTTAAGTTTGAAATATTTTGTATATATATTTTCTTCCTAGTTACATTTTTTCTAATTCCTTTTCTCTTCTAAGCAGAACACATTTTATTTCGAATGTTGTATCATTTCAGCATACTTTATGAAATTATTTTAAAATATCTAAAATTTAAAAACTATTTCACCTAATCATAAATAAATTTTTTTCTTTAGATAATATTTTGCACGACGTTCATTTTTTTTAACATAATAAAAGATTTTTGAAAAATGTAATAATAATAGAAAATTTAGGCTCTGCGTGTAAATGTATGCATATGTATATATACGTGTATTTGTACTTCTACATTATTTTAATCTAAAATTCTTAAAATCATATCTAACTACATATTTTTCTATAAAAAAATTATTAAACTAAAAATAACTACAACTACATGTAAATGTTTGATTATTTCAATTAAATATGAATTTTATTTGAAAGTAAAAACACCCACGCTTGATGCATGTGTTAAATTACTCACAAATTAAAGTCACATAAAATATTAACGTTCTTTCTAATCTCATTTGTAAACAATTTCCAATCAAAATTGTTTTTTGATTTTACAGTCAGTCAACAATGATAAAATATAAAATCTAAGTCTAATAAACCTAAAAATAATTGTTAAGCAAAACAATCCGATTAGCAGTGTAAAATTCATCAAAATACTCTTTAAAAAGGTTGTTAAACTCTCCATGTATAATCTCACCAATGCTGACATTAATGTGCAGATCGGAAAAAAAGAACAATTATCGCAACGATATTTAATATATGTTAAACCACCATACCATGTTTATGTTAAACTTCTCTACAAGTTTTAAATGTATCGAGCTGATGTTATGGTACCAAAAACTGACTTTTAATCTTATAAATTTTAACTTGTAACATTTTTAAGAGCGTGAACCTACTGTGCCATTTATTATTGTTTTTCACGTGTACAACATGAACCTATTATGCCATTTATTATTGTCTTCCACATGAATATGATTTGCATGATTATTTTGTATTTTATATGAGAATCGTTTACCATTTGTACTAATTATTTTATCTTGGACGCATGAGATGCATGTTATTTGATCTGGTTATTAATATTTGGAATAGAGCAATAATTTTTTGGTTTCATCATAAACTTTCACAAAAGCTCATGATTTATAAACCTAAAATTAGAAATATTAAGTCTAAAGAACAAACAGTACATAACATTTAGTAAAGTGTGCAATGAAATATTCAAAAATATTTAAATCTAAAGCTAATGAAAATAAGTCAAAAAAAACCCAATCAATATGACAAGTAAATAAGATTTTCCAAATTTTTTTATTTAGTTTGTTAGAAATTCAAGTATTAAATTGCTATTAGATACATTTAATCAGTTATATAGAATTAGTAAAACAACTAACCAGGAATTAGTAAAATATAGGTAAGGAATATTTAACATATCTTCATCTTAAATCAAAAATATTAAGTCATTAGAAGAAAATAATGATTGAGAAATACTAATCTAACCAAGAAGTATTCAAAAATAGAAAAATAGTTTCAAGGATAAACTTTATAAACTTTTTGACTACCAAGGACATAAAGTTTTGATTTTAGGCCAAGGACAGACTTTTCCTAAAATTCACCGCACAACCAATTCTTTTCTACTTACTTCTGTTTGCATATGAAACTAAGGGCAATGACGGAGGAAATTTATGCGGTACCGAGTGTAGGCCATGGTGGTAGGAGATTGGACTGAAGATGGCGGCGACTATGACAACAACGAAAATGGTGGGTGTCTTGGTGATTTAGGGATTTCATTTTCTAGCAGAATGATGGATTTTTGAGGAGATGCGACCGAGATGGCTATAGACAATGCAGTTGCGAAGTCTAATAAGGTCAGAGTATTAATGGTGGTAAATGGAATGGTGGTTGGTGATGGTAATTTATTTTGGATGTTACTATCTACGCACACTCGAATTAGTTCTAACGCCATTTAAATAGGTAGTAAAATTAATTGGGAAAAAATACTATAAAAAACTACTTTGATCTGTTATGCGCAACTGAGTGAAAAAAATAAATATGTGGTTTTGCATAACCAAGCGATGCAAATATATAAAAAAACAAAACCCTAATTATAAAACACAGTATTCCTATCAGCAATTAATGATAGAGCATATTGAAATTAATAATGTAAATAAGATCTATTTGATTGTTTTTGAACAAACCATTTGTATGAATTGATAGTTTTTTCTGCTATTATTCAAATTATACAAGTTGTTTATGTATGTTATAATCCCAGTAAATGAAATTTTGAATTTACTGTATTTTGTATTGATGTTTTCATGATAGTATGTAAGAAAAATTTATTGTTTCTAAATTCAAGGGGAAGAGAGGTGAATTAATTTATACAATTTATTTCTGTTGGAAAGAGCAAGCTGGGAAGAAGAAACATAAGCTAAATTGGTGTATGTCGGTGGATGTGAAGAATAATTTAATGGCTGTTAAGAAAAATGGATGAAAGATATATATTTGGTGCGTGTAGATAGTAATACCCTTTATTTTTCCTTATTTTTCTGAAGTGTAAGCGGTAAATGCTAAATATAATAATCATTATCTTAATCGCCAAAACGAATATAACACTATATAATCATATAACGATATTTAGTTTAGGATTTTTCTGTAAAAATGAATAAAGCTTTATGTCCATCTAATGTTAGTTTTATTTTGCATTTTTGAAACTGTAAAAATGTATCTAAAATTATATTTATCTAATGCAGGTTTAATCTATCATTATTTTTTTCTGCTATTGATTTATTTTTCTTCCACATAATGCGTTTTAATGGTAGTTGTAACTTTCATTTTTAACAAAAATAATAATCTAACGTATAGAAGGAACCAGACAGGGTCAATAATGCGTTAAATGGGTGCATTTCAAAATTTTCCATTTTGAATCTTTATTGTTGGACCAATGAAGTCTAGTTGATTTTAGATCCAATCTAATTTTTTTAAATAAAATTTGATTTTATTTAAATATTTTAGTTTGTTTAAAAAGGAGTTTTATTTACTTTGAGTGTATCAAATACACTCATATGTGCATAGTGCATATACAACATGTAAATGGTGTACATGGTTAATGTGTAATTGTGATGTAGACCGCAACAGATGCATTCGCCCTTTATATATTTCTTTTATTGTCAATATATTTGTTACCTAGTTGCTTGGCCCGGCTACGACAGACAGACTGTTAAGTGTCGCTTGGCCTAAGTATCGCTCTACCTAAGTGTCGCTCGACCTACATATGGTTCGGCCTGACAGTATCGCTCGGCCTAATCATCGCTCGGCATTATTAGTCAGAACTGCATCGCTCGACATTGTTACTCAGAACTGCATTGCTCGGCTTTGTTAGTCAGAACTGCACCGCTCGGCATTGTTAGTCAGAACTGCATTGCTCGGCACAGGAGGGTTCGCCATCTATCGTTCGGCATGACTTCAACAGGGCGAGCAAAGGGGGACGCTCGACATGACCTAGCTTCGAGTCAACTACCCAAAGTCTACCGTTCGGGCAATTACCGCTCGGTGTAAAATTGTTCCAACCTTATGAGCGCAACAATCTCAGTCGTCGCCGTCCGACATCCATCGTTTGGCCAATGCCGTTCGGCAACCCTCTTTGGCAACATCGTCCGGCAAAGTCACTCAATAAGGTCGCTCGGCAACAGCTGTTCGGCATCTATGGCTCGGTGCATACGAGAGGAGTTAACAAGTTGTCAAGCCTACAACCAAGTAAGGGCGTTTGGCGTAACTTTGCTTCGAGTCATTTGATGATCGCTGCAGACAGTTCTCGACCGGCATCCCTCGCTCGGCAACTACCGTTCGGCATCACTGGCTTGATGTGCGGAAGCCACTTACTACGGGCTGAAGTACCTTGTTCCTGGGCCCACGAAGGAAGTCTAGCCTATCTTCTCCTGTAAATAGAGGGGCAGGGGCACAGTGAAATGGACCTTTTTTCCAGAACTTTAGGGAGACTCTACCACTTTCAAGACTCATCCTTTTTCAGTAAGCATATGCATTCGAGTAGTTGGTGAATGAATCTGTATTCAATTGTTTAGAAAAGCAATAAAGATTAAACTAAAAGTGGATGTAGGCAGTTACGTCTAACCACTATAAATCCGATGTTCTAGTTTTTGCCATTAATTCTGCATATATTCCTCTATTTTAATTTTCTATCTTCATTAATCTCTCTACACAAATCTTTCTTTGGGTGTTAGTGACCAATCCTGGTGCTAACATTTTGGTGCTTTCACTGAGAATCGCATTCTCAGGTTATTAGGATCCACTTTGTAGCTACTGGATTGAACAAATCCCCTGAAGGAGATCCAAGTCATTCACAAGAAGTCTGTTGATTCTACTCAGAGTTCTTATTAATAACTCTATAATGAGAAGACCCCATACCGATTAGCTCGCAAAATGCAGACGTCAACGAGACTGCTAGCGTCCAACAAATAGGACCCAGTAATCAACAAGTCAATTCGGGGGCAGGGACTATCGTCGCCAAAACCAGATGGAAGTCATCACTAGAACGGAGCTCAACGACCTGATGAGAGAACTCATGGAAAGTACGAGACAACTTAGCGAACAGATTCAAGCTAACGCCAACCTTATGACTCAGCTTACTCAACAACAGCATCAGAATGTTGGAGGTAGCCTCGCTCCTTACTCTTCATCTGACAGCTCAACTTCGTCATATGAACCTTCCAAGCGTAGACGCCGTAGAACTGAAACAACACAAGTAGGCGTTGTTGATCGATCAACTAGAGATCACTTACACCTCGGAAACCGCACCCAAGCTGGAACTGGAAACTTAGGATCTGGAGCGCGAGTGGAAGCTAGACGGTGGCCCAACAACGTCCTAATAAAGCTGGTCCCTAGGATACACGTTTGGAAGACCACCAGCAGAAGTGACACCAACTAGAACGATCTTATGGGACTGATTCCAACCTTCCATCTTCCATACAAACCACGGACCTATCGGCTATGGTTAGACAGCTGACGAGAGAAAATCAAGGCTTGACCAATGATGATTGGAGGATATCAAGGAGTCATACTCCATTCACGGATACTATTCTACAGGCCAAGTACCCCAGGAAGTTTAACATGCTAACTATTCTGGCATACGAAGGAAAGACAGACCCCCGACATCATGTGATGAGATATGAGTGGATGATGAATTCAGCTAGGGCTAATGATGCAACTAAATGTAGATGCTTCCCAATAACTTTATCTGGAATCGCTACTATGTGGTTCACCCGACTTCCTCCACAGTCTATCTTCCACTTTGATGAATTAGCGACGAAATTTGTGGAGCAGTTCAGGATTCATGCCACTCGTCCCAAGGACTTGATGTCCTTGTCCAGTGTGATTCAGGCTTGAGGGGAGTCATTGAAGGAATATTTACAGAGATTTCATGTTGTGGCTATTGAAGTTAGCAACCCAAATGACCATGCCATTCTGATGGCTGTCATGAGAGGGGTAGATCCAGATTCGGAGTTTGGCGATTGGCTGGCAGGAAAACCTCTGACTATGCTAGAGCGTTTTTATTCAAAGGCTCATAAGTTCATAAGAAGTGAGGAAGCCAGGTGAACAAGGCGAGATAATGCACCAGGGCTTGGAAAGGAGACTGTGAAGAGCAACATTGTTGTAAAACAATCCGGTGATAACTCGGGGAAGGTCCAAGTCAATGTCCAGAACAAGCCAGGACAATCTAAAGGGTCTGGAGGAGGAAATCCCGGAAAGAAAAGGAAAGTAGGAATATGGAAACCAAGGATTCCATCTTACAACGAATACACTCCCCTGAATGAATCTCTAGAAAATATGTATCTATCAACTTGCAATACTTTTCAATACCGAAAGCCACGCCCGAAAGAGTCCACAGGGGAACAAAAGCGGACTAGGAAGTACTGCCGCTTCCATGAGACTTAGGGGCACAATACCGAGGAGTGTAGACACCTCCACGATGCCATAGAAAAGATGATTCGATAGAAAAAGCTGTAGGAGTTTGTCAAGAACCCACAGGAAGGTAGACAAGGAACTTTAGACCCCGGTCGTGGGCAGGCTCTATGCCATCCAGAGGAACCTGCTTGAACTGTAGGTAGACTAGTCATAAATACGATAGTCGGTGGACCTTATCCGGTAGACAAGAATTGGCAAGAGATGGAGCGTTATGCCAGTTCCTTAAAGCACATAGATTTTGAATGTTGTTCGAATATAGAAGATGGGTCTCTGGCTAAGCAGCAGCCAACGATGGCGAAATCGCGAATGACATAGTATTTAGGAGTAGAGATGCTGATCAGGTGGAGGCTTCTACTGTCGACCCGGTGGTCATCTCCGTGACAATCGGGCTAGCATTTGTGAAAAGAATTTTGATTGATTGTGGAAGTTCTGTTAACATCATCTTCAAGAAAGCATATCACCAAATGAAGATGGAGACAGAGGATTTAAAACCATCTAAAGCCCGTATCCATGGCTTTAATGGTGCAGCTACCGATCCAGTAGGTTATGTTGAATTGCCAGTTGAACTGAGACAAGATGAACGTAGGAGGATGCGAATCCTGCCTTTCATTGTTTTGGATGTCAATTCTCCATACAATGTGTTTCTGGGACGACCGACCCTGGTAGAGTTTAGGGCAGCTTTGGCCCCTTGGTGTTTGACTTTGAAATTTTCGACATATAAAGGAGTTGGTGTTGTGCATGGCGATCAGGAGACCGGTCGTGCATGTTATGTGCCTGAGCTGAGAGAGACCCAGCGAAGAGAGAAAGGAAAGGCTGCAGACAACTCCGACCACACCGAAGTCACTGAAAGTTGACAAGTAGTGCCCGAGCCCTCGCTCGGGCAACACGTTCGATGAGTAGTCGAGGGATTAAGGTTAGCTTTGATGAATTTGGAGGAGATTTGGAGCAGGATGCTTCAGTGTATAGTTATTATTATGGTTCTGCTGTGCTAGTGTTGCATATGTATCTCTGTGATGTACTTGAGTTGTATGATAGACAGGTGTTTATAACTGTCTAGTATGAGTTGTATAGGTTGTGTAACTCTGATGTATATGATACTATGTAATATTTTATGTGATATATTATATTTCATTCGTTCCGCTGTGAGAATCTATTGTTGTTGAGTTTCTTCTTTTCTATCTTTTCTTCTTCTTTCCCTTTCTTTCTTAATTCATGATGTGTCTTTCTAGGCTAAGGAAGACGGGTCGTGATAGTTGCTATAGAGACATAGATACAAGAGATGACTATGAGGAACCCAGGGAAGCAAAAGCAGCACCGGCTGGACTGACGATTGACATTCCTGTCAGCCGAGATGACCCAATGTGAGTACTTAAGATTGGATCGCAACTCAACCCCTCGATGATCGAGGATCTCACCGATTTCCTATGAGTAAATCTGGATGTTTTCGCTTGGACACATTCTGATATGTGCGGGATTTCTTGCGCCAATGCGAGTCATATGTTGAACATAGACCCGAGATACGTACCAGTAAAGCAGAAAAGGAGAGGCATGGTACCGGAGAGGTCCGCTGCTCTTAGAGAGGAGGTGGACAAACTCAAAGCCAGTGGGTTTATCCGCGACTCCCTCTACCTTGAATGGGTGTCTTACCCCGTTCTAGTGAGAAAAACAAATGGGAAATGAAGAACCTGCGTAGATTACTTTGATCTGAACAAAGCATGCCCCAAGGATAGTTTCCCTTTACCCAGAATTGACTAGCTGGTCGACTCAACGGCAGGACATGAGTTATTGTCATTTATGGATGCGTACTCGGGATATAATCAGATCTCGATGCACATCCCAGACCAAGAACATACTAGTTTTGTCACAGATGTTGGGCTATATTGCTATGTGTGATGCCTTTCAGACTGAAAAATGCGGAAGCAACTTATCAACGCCTAGTGAATGGAATGTTTACAGACAGATCGGTAGAACAATGGAAGCCTATGTGGATGACATGCTCGTGTAGTCACGACAGTCAAACGACCATATTCGAGACTTGGCAGAAATGTTTGACATACTCAGATATTATGGAATGAAAATCAATCCTCTGAAGTGTTCCTTTTTTGCATTGCGTCGGGGAAGTTTTTGGGTTTCATTATTAATGCATGGGGAATTGAAGCTAATCCAGAAAAGATTCAGGCTATTCGAGACATACAAGTGCCCAGAACTATAAAGCAAGTACAAATCTTGAACGGAAAAGTGGCCGTGCTAAGTCAATTCATATCTAGAGCTACAGATAAGTGTATTCCCTTCTTCGATGTAATAAAGAAAGGAAAGAGAAATTTCGAATGGACGCCCAATTGCGAGGACGCATTCCGAGCTCTGGTAAGGCATTTGTAAAGCCCCCCAGTGCTGTCGAATCTCGTAGACCATGAAGTGTTGTATTTATACTTGGCTGCATCCCAACATGCCATCAGTACGGCTTTGGTTCATGAGGAGGACCGAGTTCAAAAGCCGGTATACTATGTCAGTAAACGTTTAACAGGAGCAGAAAAAATTATCCTAAAATTGAGAAACTGCCATATTGCTTGGTGATTGCATCACGCAAGCTTAGCCTATATTTTTAGGCACACTTGATCAGTGTTTATACCGATCAACCCTTGCAACAGGTACTCTAATGACCAGAAACCTCTGGAAGGATGTTAAAATGGAATATCGAGTTGAGTCAGTTCGATGTTACCTACCTGCCACGAAGGGACATACAAGGGCAAGCGCTAGCAAACTTCATCGCTGAGTTCACCATGTCAGACGAACCAAACAACCATGATGTCATTCCTCCCATTCGATGGAAATTGTACACCGATGGGGCATCCAACGACCGTTGGTCTGGGGCTGGTATAGTTTTTGTGACTCTTGAAAATTGATCAAATTGTTATGCTTTGAAATTGAATTTCCCAACTAAAATAACGAAGCCGAATATGAAGCATTGATTGCTGGCTTGAAACTTATCAGGGAACTTAGAGTATAATCGGTTGTGTACCAGGTGCGGGGGGACTATCAAGCAAAGGGACAGATACTTGGCCCATACCTTGCTTGGGTTCAAGAGCTGTTAGTAGATCTAGAATATTATGATATTTCTCATGTCCTGTGTGAACAAAACAGAGAAGCTGATTCATTGGCAAAATTTGCAAGTACCGGCAATGCACGGCATATGGGATTGGTTCCCGTCGAAACCTTACATGCTCCGAGCATAAATGTGGTGAAGTAGATTTTATGTTAGAAACAGAAATCAAGAAGGAGTCATGGATAACCCCATTCAAGCAATACTTGCTTCACGGGGTCTTGCCCGAAAGGAAGAGCGAAAGACGGTAAATCATTCGCAAAGCTTCAAGATATGTAATGTAGGATGGAATAATGTATCAAAAGGGGTTCTCGGTCCCCTTACTCTGATGCATTTCCCATGATGAGATAAAACGTGTCCTAAAGGAAGTTCATGAAGGAGAATGTGGTGACCATACTGGGGGCAGACATTAGAAAAGAAGATCCTCCGCTATGGATACGATTGGCCAACTGTAAATCGAGATGCTGTAGACTACGTGAGGAGATGTGACAAATGTCAGAAGTATGCAAAAATCCCGAGAGCTCCATCGACGGAACTTACACAAATGGTTAGTCCCTGTCCGTTTGCAATGTGGGCGATCGATATAATCGATTCTTTTCCTGTATCCAAAGGTGGTGCAAACATGCAATGGTTGCGATCGATTACTTTACCAAGTGAACAGAAGCAGAGCCCTTAGCTACAATCACTACCAAGAAGGTCATTAACTTCGTTGTCCGAAACATTATATGTCATTTTAGCCTCACGCGAACTACCATTGCAGACAACGGAACTCAGTTCGAAAGTAGGGAGTTCAAATAATTTTATAAAAAGTATGGCATTGAAAAAAGGTTTACAGCAGTTGCTTATCTAAAAGCCAATGGACAAGTAGAAGCTGTAAACAAAATATACAAGTCCATCTTGAAAAAACATTTGGAAAAGGCTAGAGGCAAGTGGTGGATGAACTTCCAACGGCACTTTGGGCTTACAGAACCTCCCATAAGTCTGCGACTGGCCACACTCCATTCTCATTGGAATATGGCACGGAAGCTGTTATACCTGTGGAACTTGAAATTCCTTCACATCTGGTAAACTCATTATGATCCTGAGACGAATCAGGATCTTTTACTGGAATCATTGGACTTCGTTGATGAAAAACGTGAAGAAGCTGATTTAAGGGCGGGTGCATATAGGCATCGAGTCGCTCGATATTATAATGAAAAAGTTCGACCGAGAATCTTTGATGTGGGCAATCTCGTTTTGAAACGAGTTTTCCTGGTCCCATCGCATATGAATCCTACATGGGAAGGTCCATACGTCATTGAACAAAGGCTTGGAGGTGGAACTTTCAAGCTAGCGACCGTTGATGGCGCGACACTCCCTCGAGCATGGAATAGCGAACATTTATGACGTTGTTTATTTAGCCTTTTTCTTTCACATTTTAGTTGCAATTATTTCCAATGTATTTTTTTATTTCGTTGGTTCTTAGTTTTCAGCATGTAATAAGACAATCCGGTTTGTTTTCAGTAATAAAGGCTTGAAGCCATCTTTTCCATGGATTATTGATGTTTCCGTGTGTGAAAATTCTAGGACAAAAATTTCAGTTACATTATTCTATCTGGCATATGAGCGCACATAAAGACTTAAAATATCCAAGTCCCCAGAGTGCGGACTGGAGTACTCTGGGTCCCCAGAGTGCGGACCAGAGTATAAATGACTTAAAATCTCCAAGTTCTTAGAGTGCGGACTGGAGTACTCTGAGTCTCCAGAGTACGGACTAGAGTATAAACGACTTAAAATCTCTATGTCCCCAGAGTGCGGACTGGAGTACTTTGAATCCTCAGAGTGCGGACTAGAGTATAAACGACTTAAAATCTTCAAGTCCCCAAAGTGTGGACTGGAGTACTCTGAGTCCCCAGAGTGCGGACTAGATTATAAACGACTTAAAATCTCCAAGTCCCTAGAGTGCAGACCGCAGCCCTCTAAGTCCCCAGAGTATGGACTAGAGTATAAATGACTTAAAATCTCCAAGTCCTCAGAGTGCGGACAAGATTATAAACGACTTAAAATCTCTAAGTCGCTAGAGTGCAGACTGGAGTACACTGAGTCCCCAGAGTGCAGATTGGAGTATAAACGACTTAAAATCTCCAAGTCTCCAGAGTGCGGACTAGAGTACTCCGAGTCCCCAGAGTGTGGACTAGAGTATAAAAGACTTAAAATCTCCAAGTCCCCAGAGTGCAGAGTTCCAAGAGTGCGGAATAGAGTATAAACAACTCAAAATCTCCAAGTTCCCAGAGTGTGGACTGGAGTACTCAGAATCCCCAGAGTGCGGACTAGATATAAATGACTTAAAATCTCCAAGTCTCCGGAGTGCAGACTAGAGTAATCTGATTTCCCAGAGTGCGGATTGGAGAATAAACGACCTGAAAAATCTCCACGTTCCCGGAATGCGGACTGGCGTACTCTGCGTCCCCGGAGTGCGGACTAAATATATTCTAAGTACCTAAAGCGTGAAATAAAGGATCTGCAATTCCAGGAAATCTTCGAGTCATTTGGAAGTGAACTGGGGTTTATGTAACCCACAAGATTTTGGATCTTGACCACAATTATACAACAAGATGAACAATAAAAGTCATTCGAAAGACAAAGAAACTAAGTTTTATATATTAATCCAAAATGAGGTTCTGCTTCAATCCCTCCTAAACTCGGAGTCAAAAGTCTACTTACATTGACTATGAGAATAAATAGAAACAATAATTACATATCTAGGCTAACTCTCGTTGAACAAGAATGTCAACTACTTCTTTGGTTTCTTCTCCTTCCTCGGTTTCTCAGATAACTCCTCCCCCACGCGTTTTCGCTTGGATGCTTTTCTTGCTAAGGAAGTGACATCTTAGGAAGGAGGAGGAACTTCTAGTGACTTGGACCCACGGGGAAGAATGACTTTCAAAGGTCTGTTTAAAGGATCATCTAGTTCCACTACTTGGGGCTCGACCTTGATTTCAACTTTCTTCTTCTTCTCTTCGGTAAGTTGCTCCTTCATGCTCAGCCTTGAAGTTGGTTCGGAGGCGCCTGTAATCTCAACTTCGTAACTCCTTCGACGAGTGACAGATTTTCAAACTTGTCCTCGTTAAGCGCCTCAATCACTTGAGCGTCAAGACCGGGAATCTCTCCCGTTTGAATTGCCTCATCCATCTTCTCCTCTTTCTCACTGGCGTCATTGCTCCTTGGAGTTGGCTCAGGATTAGAACGGCTTATAGGAAATCGTAAGGGACAAATGTAAGAATACATTAACTACTCACCAAAAACTACGGCCCTTTGAACTTTGAGAAGAAAAGTTATATACCGATTTCCGGCTGACTCTCAACCGTCCGGGGAGTTTCACCCTCTGGGAGATAAATATGAATATCAAGGACAGGATCTTTTGGGTCGTATCCAATATGCTGCTCGAAGGGTCAAGTGATGGACGATTAGTCGGTTGAGTAGGGTGCTGGAGATTCGGTTCCGGATGGGCCGATATTTTTATTCTTTCCTTTCGACGAGGAGGAATCTCTACCATAAAGAGCTTTCGCTACAGGCAAGTCCGAAGTCTCATTCCCTCGAAGAAATTCCTTCACTAAAGCTTCTTCGTCAACCTCTTCAGTTCCCGACTCAACCTTTTTTATCTTTATCAAAGTCTCCTATGATTCGGCCAGAGATTCGAGGTAACCCTCGTCGAGAAATATTAAGTCACGATGCATGAGAACTCAAGCATTATACTCGGCTATAAGCGGATCCAACATGCACTTGATTTCCTCCCTTCCAGCCTCCGTAGCCACCTCAAGGCAAGAATCAATTTCCATAAGCATTATCCTTTTGCCCTCTTCATGGGCCTCATCCTTTAGCAACTCAGCCTTGGAGAGTTCTTCATCGAGCTTTGTCTTCAGGAGTCGTATAGCAACGATCTCGTCGCAATATCGTTACGATTCCTCCTGAGCAGCAGTCTTTTCCTCCTTCTCTTTGAGAAGTAGCTCTTCCAACTCTTTGGCTCGCTGAGCGAACACATTTCTCTCCTTCTGAATGGAGTCTTTCTCTAAAGCCAAGGCATCGTAGTGTTGAACTGCTTCATCGAGCTCTTTCTTATGTGTGGCCTCCAGACGACTAACTGCCTCAGCCGTGTCTTTAGCATTTTTCTAAGAAATTTCAAGCCGAGACTTGTATAAGAAAAGCTCTTCATCCTAGGCTATAATGATGTCTTTGTCATGGAGGGCTTCGAGCTTCAAACGATCAATTTCATGTTGGCGTTCGATATAGAATTCTGAAACTTTTTCTGCCAAATGAACAAATGCGTCTTGTTGAACATAGACATCATTGTTACAAGCAATGGAACTTTGTTTGATGTGCCCAGGAATCTGATGAATTATTGGAAGAAACTTCAGACCGTCGAAGCATATTTTTGGGAAAGTGGCCTTGAGCTTGGTTAGCATTTCCGCTATCGACGGATCATGTGTGGGAGTAGAAGAAGCTTGTCTAGAGACTATGGGTTTTTTATGAAGTTCCCGGGATTGCTTGGTGCTAGATGAACCCAAGTGTTGGTCGCGGGGAGTATCGGACTGGGACCCCTTATGACCAGATTTCTCCCTGCCTTGCTCGGGCGAGAGGGAGGATCGTGATGGTATGAAGGCTGATGGTAAGTTTTCCTTTGAGATGATGAGTCCCATGGGCAATACTCCCTATCAATGTCGTCATCTTTATCCCGGCATTTGTCGAAGCCCGAATCCTGGCCAGAATGATGGAAAATGGAGGACCCACGAAGGCGGTCGAATCGATGAGAATATCCCATGTCACCTGCATAGAAAATAAGTGAACACGAGTTAGCCAGAATCGCCTGATGGCTGAAGTTTAAGTGCAAGGTTAAGTGTAAGTGTTATTAAGTGTGTCCTAGTGTTTCCCCCTGACGGACCAGTTTCTTTGGCTTAACTTATCGGAGTTTTTTCTCCTTAATTATGGGCTTGACCGTCTTCATCGCATCTCGTGGGCGAATGGAGTTTTAGGGCTTTGGATCGTTGAAGCCATAATTGAGCAAGTCACTGAGAATAGTGAGGTCAGATAAGCCTTTTAGTGAACCCTCTAAGTGTGGTGGAGACGGATCTTTCTCCACTGGAGTGATCATGATCTTTGAGGTTCCGCCTACTGTCTTCTTGCTCAATTTGTAAGCCAATTTCTTTTTGCCCTTCGAAGAGGGAGGCATTGCATCAGTGCCATGTGCCTCAACCACTGGTTCGAAAGCAGGATTTACGTTCTCACACGGTGCTTCTGACCCCTCAGTTTCTCTAATCACGCCTTCCTCGGGTGCGTCGGGGGCACCACATGTTGAAGGACCGGCTTGCCTTTTGCCTTTGTCCAAGGCAGACTCAGTTGTAGTAGCATCGTGATGAATACTTGTACGGCGACCTTCCACCAATAGCCTAAACCTTGAGAGCGATTCATTGGTAATGATGGATCTAATATCCCGGTTTTCACCGGGAACGGCTCGAATGGCTTCACCGGCCTCAGAGTACCCGGAGCCTTCGGGGCATGGGATGATACATGTAAAAGAAGAGAGAGCATTTAGAAAGGATGCACTTTTCGTCGCGTATAAGTATTGATCCAAAAACAAACTTACTCCATTCTAGCCATCTCCTCGCAAAGCCCATGGGACAACGCACATAAAACCATTCTTGCTTATATTGGGCGAATTTGCTCCACGCCCCTATCAGGATTTGGCACTTGTTACGTCGCTCCAGGAATATGAAAGATGGACTATCGGATTGTCTCTTGAAACGATAAATATAGCGGATGTCACTGGGAGTAGGGAGCCTAAATAGAATGCTTATGAAAAGAATGCACGTGCCATATATGAACGCATGACTGTTGGGATGTAACTGTGATGGGGCAATCTCAATATACTGCAACAGATCACGGAGGAAGGAGTTAAATGGTGGCACGCTACCAACCCAACACATGAATTTGTTGCAGGCAGTATATCTGGGTGGGGGCAAGTGAGGACGATCTTGTCCCGATGGTACCAGTACATTGTCAAAAGGAACTCCGTGGATGAGCATAGTCGGTGAAGAGCGCTCTCGGTGATTCTCGAAGCTTGAGAATCAGCCGGATTGTCTAGAATGATTGCTACATCTATGGCCTCAAGAGCCAAGTCAACTGATTCAGTTGTTAGACTCTGGATATTCTGTGTAGGGGTTGTCAATAGATTCGAAGATCCCCCCGCTTCTTGTTGAGAACTTGGCTCAGGTTTATCTAAGACTGTAGCAGAACTCGACTTTCGAGACATCTTCAATTAGCGTCGAATTTGGATAAACACCTGTTTGAACTATATTTGAAAGTCAATTAATATTTGATAAAACGATAAAGATTTTCACCCCATGTGGTGTGTGAACTAGTGTGACGGTTCATGCAAAGATTACAAATAAGCTAGTGTCCTGAAGAGTAAAGTGTAGCACGACGAGCTTAAAGTTGCCTTTTTTATAAAGTTTTCAGTTCACGTTTATTATGGCTTCAATTTTGGAGTTATTAGTCTTGATCAGTTCCATGTGCTTATGGACTTAGATTTGTGTCGTGGATTTATTGGTACATGGATAAGTGTGGGAATAAGCGGCAATGTTTTGTTCTGCGAGTTGAGGTAAGGAAAGTGTGTCGATGCCGATCCCCATAATTAGGATCGGCCGCCTATTCAAGTGCATGTATACCGAACCATATTGCACCGCTCGGTGCCGGCCCTCAAAGCCTATCTCTCTTCTCTCTCCTTCGCTACTCACCAAATACCTAGACGAAAACCATTGAGCCACACACTCTCCTCTCCAACAATATATTTCTTCACCAGGTGGTCCACGAAGGCTATATCGAGCAACGCTTGCTCGGTATGCTGAGCCACCCTCGTGGTCCCTAACTGGGCCATAATACAACACTCAAGCGAATAAACCACACTATCTCCCTCGACATCGAACGGCACTAGGTCACTATCAGTGACTCTAGAAACCAATCATTCCTACCGACCCACAAACTTCCTATCTCTCCATAACGACAAGACAACCCACCTGACCAAGAAACCGACTTACTCCTCGAAGCTCTAACCGAGCTACACTCGCTCTCAAATTTCCAAACCCCTCTTCTCCTTGTCCTTCTTCACCAGGGAACAACTGCTGACCTCCTCCTAAGGCCCTAACCTAGAGTCTGCTTCTTATTCCTAATCCGTCTCCCTTCTTCCTCTAGATCTATTCTCTACCTATTCCTGCAACAACTGAAGAGGGAAGACAGAGGTTTTGTCCACACAGGCACCGGAGTTTGATATAACATCAGGTTTGGAAATAGATTCATACCTAGGAAAAAAAGCTTGAAGTATACGGTAGGTTTGGAGTGTCGGGCTGGAGGTTCGTTCGTATTATTAATTAATTAAAGAGGCCAAGTAGACAATTCGAGGTTGATGGAAGGCTAGGTAGCAAGTAGGGCTCGACGAGAAGTGAACTAATGTTCTTAGGAAATTAAAGTAGAAGTAAGAAAAAGAAGAAAGAGAAAAGGCCGAAGCTTATATAAGGGAAGGAGGAAGGTGAACAGTCTATGTCCTGTACAACCGGTCGGTATGTGTTGGGAAGTCGGTTCTTGGACATGTGTACCCCAGCATAAGTAAACTAAGTGCATGGCTCGGTATCGGTATGCCGAACCATATCGTGTCTCTAAAGAGGAGGAAATGAAATCAAGAACGTGCAAAACATGAGGAAATTCCACCATGTTTCAGCATTCAAGTTATATACGTTCGGCTTTCGAAAGTGCAAACCGGACGCTAATTCAAAGTGTGTCGTGTCGTTCCACACAACACACTTTGGGGGCAAATGTTACCCGGTTGCTTGGCCCGGCTACGATAGACAGACTGTTAAGTGTCGCTCGGCCTAAGTATCACACTACCTAAGTGCCGCTAGGCCTGCATATGGTTCGGCCTGACAGCATCGCTCGGCCTAAGCATCGCTCGACATTGCTAGTCAGAACTGCGTCACTCGGCAATGTTACTCACAACTGCGTCACTTGGAATTGTTAGTCAAAACTGCATCGCTCGACATTGTTAGTCAAAACTGCATCGCACGGCAAAGAAGGGTTCAGCATCTATCGTTCGACATGACTTCAACAGGGCGAGCGAAGGTGGACGCTCGGCATTACCTAGCTTCAAGTCAACTACCCAAATTCCACCATCCAGGCAATTAACGCTTGATGTAAAATTGTTCTAACCTTTTGAGCGCAACCATCCCAGTCATCGCCACCCGGCATCCATCGTTTGGCCAATGTCGTTCGACCACCCTCTTTGGCAACATCGTCTGGCATAGTCACTCAGCAAGGTCGCTCGGCAACTGCCGTTCCGTACCCATGATTTGCTGCATACGAGAGGAGTTAACAAGTTGTCAAGCCCACAACCAAGTAAGGGCGTTCGGTGTAACTTTGCTTCGAGTCACTTGATGATAGCTGCAGACAGTTCTCGACCGGCATCCTTCGCTCGGCAACTGCCGTTCGGCATCCCTGGCTCAGTGTGCGGAAGCCACTTACTACGAGCCAAAGTACATTGTTCCTGGGCCTGCGAAGGAAGTCCGGCCTTTCTTCGTCTATAAGGGGAAGGGGCACAATGAAATGGACCTTTTTACAGAACATTGGAAGACTCTGCCACTTTCAAGACTTATTCTTTTTCAGTTAGCATTTGCATTCGAGTAGTTGGTGTACGGATTGTATCTGTATTCAATTGTTTAGAAATACAATAAAGATTAAACTAAAAGTGGACATAGGAAGTTATGCCGAACCACTATAAATCTGGTGTTCTAGTTTTTGCCATTAATTCTGTATATATTCCTATATTCTAATTTTCTATCTTCATTAATCTCTCTACATAAATCTTTCTTTGGGTGTTAGTGACCAATTCTGGTGCTAACAATATTTTATTTAAAATTATATGTATAACTATAAATAATTTTAAAAAAAATAGTGATTATATTTATATTAATTATAATTAATTTTGACTAATTAAATATAATTTTTATTTAAAATATATATCTTAAAATCTATGTTAACTTATAAAAAGAAAAATCAAACCAATAATTTCTTTACAATATATCTATTTACAGATTTTAAACAAATTGTATATAATGCTTACATATTCTTGAAAATTTTATTTTATATTCAAAGTTATATATATGTACTTATATTTCATTTCATAAAATTCGATTTATTAATAAATTTGATAATATAATTATTATAAATAAACACACACATATTAAGATATTTTAAATATTTATATTTAGCAATAGGTTTTAAAAAAATGGTAAGTCCGTATAAAAATTTCCTTTTTTGAAGAAAATACATATATGTTTTTGTATATGTATATGTTGAAAAATGATTTTAAAATTACTTATTAATTATTTATTTATGGAAATATGTTATAAGTTTTTTTAAACTGAAAGTATGACTGTTATCAAAATAATTTTACACAAATTAATATACGTAGTTTACTTTTTATTCTTTGTTTTAATTTTATTTTTATATTTAATATTTTATAAGAATTAGTTTCTGTATTTGATCCTTACGTAATCCTATATTTGATAGAAATAAATTCCAAAGCGGTTGCGTTTTTTCTTATCCTCCGTAAACCTATTTCAAATTTGTATTTCCTACCCTCACCAATCCTCATGTTTTCCCGTTCTCTCCCTGAAGTTTCCCTACCCTCGACCGCGAGCTTTCCTTGTTTCATGTCCAACTGCACTTTCCCTACACTACCACAACCTGCTCCGAGCCCTCCACATGTTTTCTCAGAGTCTCTCGTGTTTTCCTCCAAGCCCTCCCTTTTTTTACCGAATTTGGCCAATTTATCCAGATCTTCTATCCTTGCTTCTAGATTTGACTTTGTGGCTTTCC
Source organism: Allium cepa (assembly GCA_030765085.1). NCBI lineage: Eukaryota > Viridiplantae > Streptophyta > Magnoliopsida > Asparagales > Amaryllidaceae > Allium > Allium cepa. The sequence continues at coordinate 97,924,465 of CM060942.1, read as the reverse complement.
ATCTATTCTAAATCTGAATTTCTCTTTCATCCCATACCTCTTCATGGCCTATCCACCCCTTCCTAGGCCCTTAAACCAGGGTAGAGTGTAAAATAAGAGTTCTTCCTCCACAGTTGCTGGTAATTCAAACATTCCTTTCATTCCTAAGTCTACAACCATCTACAAAGGTAAGTTTTTCATTGAATTTTTTGATGATGAGATCGAGAAATTTGTTCAACCCTTAAAATTTGCACTCATTGGAAAATTCATCAATAAACACCCATCAATGGTTGCTATTAGGAAAGCTTTTGATGGATTTTTTTTCTGATTTCTTGTATTGAAATTGGTTTGATAATCAACACACATATTTTATTGCGACTAAATCCTGAAGAGGATTTCATGAGATTGTGACTATGTGAGAACCAGACAATATTCAAATTCCCAATGAAAGTTTTCAAGTAGACATATGACTTTGATCCCTAAATATATTGTACCATCATTTAGGTTTGGATCTCTCTTCCAAATCTACCCATCCAATTTCATCGTAGGGATGTAATGTGTCACATAACCCATATTTTCGGTAAACCTTTTAAGATGGATAAGGCTACAACAAAACTCAACCATTCTAGTTTAGCTCGACTTTGCGTTGAGGTCGACATGTCCAAGACATTACTTTTCGAATTAAATATAAGGAGAAAATAAAGTGGATATCGGTCACCTATGAAAATCAACTAAACTTAACCCTGCATTGCAACAAAGAGGGAGTCAAAACAATAAGTGTCCGGTGAATAAAAATCTTGAGACTTACCTTTTCAATACTTGGGCAGTATATTTCAAAATAAGAATATGTCTACGAACATAAAATCATTTAAATCATTTAATACTTCTTTATAAGGTAAGGAGGCGGGTCCAACCACTAATACCTTCCATTCTAGAAGTAAATCCCATATCACAATCATACATCAGAAATAGCTAATAATGTAAGATACGGTAACTAAGCCATTTAATAGTTCCTAATGGAAAATAGGTAGACCCCATCATTTAAGGCCTAATTCTAGAAACATGCTCTTGAATGGTATTATCTAGCTGACATCATATGGGACCTTATACACCACTAAATAGTTCCAAGTGGAAAATAGACAGACCCTATCATTTAATGCCCAATTCCAGAGGTGAACCCCTGTAGAGATACCACCTAACATAACATCTTGACTATTTAATACTTCATCTGGGAAAAAGGTAGGTCCAACCACTTAATATCTCAAACCCTGAAACAGACCTTTTGTCATATGACCCATATCCATTATGACGTCTCACATTTGTCCTCTACTCATACGAACTGTTAGCCAGATTAGCTGGGAAGATTTCTCCTATAGAATATGGAACTAACTTGCGTCATTATAAATATTTATCATAAGGATATCTCACATCAATAAAGGTTCACACAAATGCTAGTAGCATAAAAGTGAAGGGCAGACTTCTGTCATGTAAATCTATTGACCTCGCATCTCTATGACTTAGCCACAAATCAATTACTCTCTACACACACACACACATCTCTCGCCGTTTCATAAATAAGGCCTTATAAGAAATCTTCCTTATTACGCCTTAAATTAATAATTAGACTACATATAAGAGTTTCCTCTTATTTTCATCTCAAAATCAATTACCTTCCTAATATAGCAAAATAAATGTAAATAAATGCCTAATTAACAATGCCATATATGTAATAATTATACGTTAATTATGTAAATAGGAACAAATAAATATTCGCGCTTAATATGTTCTAAAAGCTCGGATTTTATGCCCTAAGCTAGCATTTAATGTCAATTCCCTAGTCAATTATTATTATTACAGGCCTTTTTTCTTCAATTTTCCAAGATTTCATGGAATTCAAATGTCCATTACAAGAAATAAATATTCATAACCAAAACTACAATGACAGACTTGTAAATAAAATAGAAACTCGATTTATTACACCAATTAAATTTAGTATCTTAAATAACAATAATTGCAATCTAAATCTCATATTCTATTCAATTCCTCTTTTTACAAAGAAACATATATGAATAAGTGGTGTAAACTACGAATAAAATTTTCAATCTGACCCATTGTTATATTGAAGGATCACAATTTAAACCAAAGAAGAAAGAGAAGTGGAATAGACTATGAAATTATCAAAGATTACATAAACGAAACAAATTCCATCAAATTTATATAAATAATTGGGAATCTCAGTATAGAATTGACATATCGAATTAAAAAAGAATTTTGGGGGATTTTAGCAATCATATTTTCAAAATCCCAAAATCTCTAAGGCATATTCAAATCCAAAAGAAATATAATAAACAATTGCTGAAAAGAAATACTAAGATGTCCACTCGCTGATAACCTTAGCTTCACCTTCCTTAGATTTGCATGCCTTATAGTCTCTTCCAAAATCTCTCTCTTTTGATATACATGCGCACACACACACACACATTATAGGGATGAGGTATATATATTCAATAGATTCGGAATAATTGGAGAAGAATATGATAAGAATAGATTGGAGGAAGAAGAAACAAATAGGAAATAAGTTGAATCCTTATCGGAATTCTCTATGGAGTTTCTGAATCCTATTAGAGAGATAGCAGTGGCATAGTTTCATCGTACTCCCTCAAATAATATGAATAAAAGTGGAAAGGATAGGGTTCTATTTATAAGAGTTGGAACGCATTAGAAACGTAGGATGGAAGTAGGTAGGAAACATGTAACTTTGGAGCGTAAAACCAAATAAAACATAACGTAAAACCCTAGCCACCATTGGAAACTAACTTTGCCAAGCAATCGACTGCCATTGGGCAAATGGTCGACCTCTACGGTCGATCGGTTGACCTATTTAGGTCGACTGCTCTTTTATTCAGTAGCATTTATTTTGTTTCCGCCGTCATATTATTTTATTCCCTAATAAACTTATTAACGTTAAACATTAATTAAAAGTTTACTTAGCCTCCAAGCTAATTTTTTAAATTTAAACCATAAATTTGATTTCTCGTTTGAATTTGAATTCAAACTAAATTGATTTAATTTTGAAAACTTCAAATGCTCATAACTTCTTCGTTTGAACTCCACTTTTAGCATATCATATATGGAAACAGGTCAGAATTTCGCCACGAATACAATGGAATAACTTTCATGGTCAAATTATAACTTTTGTAAAATTTCATTTTCAACCCTTATCATATTTAATTCAATTTATTTTATTTATTTATGGTTTATTTTACAGGATGTTGCATTCTTCCACCCTTAAAAAGGATTTCATCCCGAAATCTTCCAAGGAGCGAACAACATAACGTGCAATAACATCCATTTTATACAATCAAGTTATCTACACAACCATCTACTCAACCAATAATGCAATGTGATTATGCACTACAGACATACTGAATGAGCTCAGTCCTAGTCAATCCTAGCGTGAGTGTGAAATCGTGCCATGAAAGTATATATGAAAATAACCCAAACATGTATAAATTTCTATATGGGTATAAAGTGATTATGAAAAAGCGTAGCAACCATCTTTTTCCATCCGATCTAGCAGCCACAATGCAACTAAAATCTTAGTTTTGGAAAAAAAAATTTCCTAAGAAAGGTTTTGGATGAAGAGTCCTCTTTCCTCCCATCAGATTTCTTTACCATTGTACTCGAACCAATCGAATTCTTTGCTGCAGAGCCTTTGAGTTCCTTGCTCTATAATGTATGGGATGCTATTGGCTCCATCTTAAAATCCCCCAATTAATTAGGCTGTATAACAATTGTTATGCTGTGAAAGTATTTCCTCAAATGAAAAAACTTTATGGACTCCATCCAACATAAAATATTCATGCTTTTCCCATATTGGGAAAAGGCCCAATAAATCTGTGCTTGTTTTTCAACTATTAAAGCAAGCTGTAATGCCCCACCACGAGACCCACATTAATAAAGAGAATTACAGGGTAATTCTGTCTGTTAATGCAGAGAATAGGGCTGGTTAGGAGCGACCATCTATGGTCTTGCCTTAAACATCTACTGCATACGTCGATAAATGCTCTATATTTTTTTTTCTATTTCAAGTGGGTCGACATATCCAGTAAATGCTTAATACAAAACTATAGGTGGCTAATGGATCTATCAGAACAAAATATAATAACATAATGCATATCACATCACAGAACAGTAATCATCATACATATAAATACATATACGCAGATACATCCCAATATGATACAAACTGATACACAAAAGTGGTACAGAGACCATACTATATACATCTATCAAATAGATATTAGAGTCAAGCGGAAAGAAATATAAATTACACAACAGTGCTAGGCTTATATCCAAGCAGATGCATCAAAGCTAAGTCCCATAATTGATAGCTAACCTGAAACAACTCAGTCTGACCCGAGTACAATATACACGGGTCAGTCTAGCTAAAACGATCAGTTAATGAGGATATGACGATAATATAAAGCATAAGACACAAGGTGATAATTCCTTTCGAATGAGAAAAGGCAACAGAAAGAATACAACCCATGACTTAAGTGAACTAAGGTCAATTAAGTGTACAAAGACCTCAAAAGAGGTAAATTCAATAATAATACTCAAATAATATAAACATTCGCCTCATATCATCAGCGACATCCCAAAATGTCTACATGGTTTCCATGAACCATATCTCCTCAAAAGGAGAAACATCAATACAAACTCTCGCCAAAATGGCAAATATAAAACATTCTCAAATAGGATGATCCAAAACTCAAATGTAGAGGAATCTCCAAATTCAATTATACCCCATCTCATTTGTATAAATGTATAAAAATCTCAATCTCAACTCGCCAAAATGGAAAAAACCCAGAATATCCTATAAAATCATGAAATCATCCAAACTCATGGCTCAAGGAACTCAATAATAGTTCAAAACATCATAAATCAAATCACCACATATATATAACATCTTATATAGCACTAGGCTATTGATATAATAAAACATTTTAAAATGGTGAAATAACAATAAAACAGAAAACCAAAAAAAACCCGGATTGGCCAAATCCCCGACTGCAATGCCGAAGCAATGCTGCACGTGCTAAACTCAGACGGCCGAAGCCTATGACAAGGTCGCTAACACCTCTCAAAACAGTTCATCCTCATGATAAGGTCGCTGACACCTCTCCAAGCTATTTTGTCAGCCCTAACAAGGTCGCTAACACATCCCAAAGCAGTTTGTCCTCATGACTAGGTCGCTAACACCTCTTCAAGCTATTTAGTCAGCCCTAACAAGGTCGCTAACACCTCCCAAAGCAGTTCATCCTCATGACCAGGTCGCTAACACCTCTCAAAGTAGTTCTGTTAGGTAAACATTGTGAATGTGTCACAAACTCATGGATAGGAAGCCAAAAAGTGTTAACGTGTGTCCCATACCACACGTTCGCACTTAGCGGTTTACTAGCCGCTAGTCGATGCCACACTAGGAACATCATAAAACTCATAAAATCATATCTCATCTCGTCTCATTGGCGAGTGATAAAGACACACCATACTCATCTCGTCTCATCAACAAGTATTAAATGGTATCGTAACTTGTCTCATCTCATCGACAAGTGAAAACATCATGATGGTTTCTCATAAACCATAAATCTCAAAGTAGAAATCTCAAACCATAAAACTCGCCAAATATTTGCCTTCGTATATAATTTTTAAAGATAGGAATTATATTCTCAAAATTCTGCCATAGACTGGCTAAATAACTCAGAAATCAATATCGCAGATAGTTTCGATCGTACAAGTCCGGAATTAACCGAAATAGTAAACGCACATGTCCCATACCACGTGTTTTACTAAATCGTTTAATTTCCTTTCTCATACATTCGAAAAGTGCAAAAGTGTGTGTTTTATATTTAAAATAGTTTAGTAGAGAAAACAAGTTTTAAAACATTTTTCCGAAAAGATTAATAAAACCAACATTTAAAATTTCTTTATTATAGGAAATAAATATATTTTATATTAGAAAAATAATTTTAAAATACTATGTAATAATAATTTCAAATGTCCATTTTTTTCAAAAATCACTTCAAAATGGTTTAGTGAAAATCGTGCTCGAAAATAATGAAAAACAAGAAAGATTACTCAAGACCGATAACTTGAATTCAATACGAATTCAATTCAAATTTAACCCAAAGTCAATTCAAATTCTATTTAAATTTGGGTTTCAAATTCCTTAAACATAGCTACCCTACTGTTAGACATCATAGCTCTCAAAATATCTCAAAAACAACATCAAAATCGAACAAGAATGAGAGCAAAAACAAGCCAATACAATTCTCAGTTCAATGATTGCTATTGCTGTCATTTTGCTCTCGAGATAGCAACAAACGAATATAGTTTTGACTAATCTAACTTCGAAATTTCAAAAAAACTTAAAACATGAAACTTCTAGCGCAAAGTCTAAGCTTTTCGGAACATCTTAAATTATTAAATTTGGATGAGAAACATGAAAGATATGGCCAAAACAAATTTCAGATATGAAGTTCACTACAGTGTCGTTTTAGTTTCGGGATAGCGATACACCATGTAAACATCAAAATTTGACAAAACTCAAAACATAACAATTGTAGCATATAATGTAATATTTCAGAAGCATTGAGAATCATCAAATTCAGACGTCAAACGAAAAGGATATGCTCAAATTACTAACAGCATTTAGTACAGAAAGTCACAATTTTACAGTGATAGAGCAGCGAGTTTGTATTGGGTTTTTCGACCCTCTATGCTCAGAACTTTCGAAAGTGTTCAAAACGAAAGTTGTGACATTCTTTTCAGGCTTTCCATAACTTCAAAGAAAATTGAATTCCGATGTAGAACGAAGGAGATATACAAAATTTACTGACAACGATTTACGATTGAACATGCAACAACAACAAAAATTTGAGATTTCTTACCTTAAAATCTCAATTAAAGCTAGAATATGTGAGTTTTGATACTCACCTTGTAATTCACGTAGATTAACATAAATAAATTTTGCCAAACTAAAGCAAGATGAAGGCTTTTGGCAATAGAAAGCTTCGGCTACTTGTAGAAACTTAGAAATAGAATATGCAAAGAAGAAGAACAAGTAATTAACAGACAACCCAAAAACAAAATTGAAATTTGATGAATTCTCTCTGATTTGAAGTAGATTACCTGTTTGAAATTGGCTTTTAATCGATTGAAACATCAAATCCATGAAGAAATTAAGGGATTGAAGGCCATAGATTGAATAGGGTTTCTATCTTTTACTTATGGCTAGAGGAAGAAGATGAGAATAGTTTTCTATACGTACAGGAAATATTTTCTCATTTCTTTGTCTTCTGGTTGTAAGCTAATGGGCTTTTGGACTCAAATAGAGAATAAATTAATTAGCCTAAGGTTTTAATTCACACTTAAATCAATATGCATATTTTTACACTATGTTATAATAAAACAATGCATTTTCTTTCAAGTTTCTACAAAAAAAAAAATTGCATACTTATATACATAAGTAAAATAAAATATTTTACATCATATGAAAGTTTAATTTTAAGAACATTTTTATTATTAAAACCCTTATTTTACATAAATACACAATTTTACACTAATAAATGCATAACTCCATATTTTAATTCCAAAAATTCTACTATAATATTTTTCTTGTTTAGAAAAATACGACAAAGCATTTTAAACTTAATTTCATAACTAAAATTCATTTTAAAATCAAATTCCATCTTTTTGTTTGAATAAACAATCTTTAAAAATCAAATACTTCCTTTAAAAATTATTAAAAGAAGTAATTAGCAATAATTAATAAATTTATTGCATTTTCTCTAAATAAAAACCATTTTCCAATCATTATTAACTCAAACAAAATAAAATAAAGTTCCAAACTTTATTTTCTCATTTTATTTTCAAAAATTCATTGCTTATTCTAACTGAACAGTTTAAAATTTAAATTTTTATTTTAGTTCATAATATTAAATCGTAACTACCGTTATAATTTAATATGTATAGGTAATCTCCAAAACTTGGGTTGTTACAGACTCCCTCCTTAGCAAAATTGCGTCCTCGCAATTTCTAGAGAAGTGTTTATATTCAAATCATCTATTTCATCAATCAAAAGAAGGGTAGACCAGCACGAGATTAAAATTTCTCACCTCAACTCAAGATGATAGAAGACCAAGATAAAATTGATCAGTAAATTCTATGATTTACCAAGTATAATTACTGGGATTAGTGGACCATTGGCTTTTTTCGAGCAATACATTATGATTTCGAAATCGTCTTACCTTCGAAACAAGAACAAAAATTTGAATGCTACACAAAACATCGATCGAGTGAGATTAATTTCTCAGAAGCTTCTCGAATAGAGTCCGGATTTTAGTATCATTTTATCTCAGACTCCAATCAACAAGATCATTATTGACATGACTTTCTGTGTATCACTATGGAAAGAGCCACATTGATTTTAGATTGATGACAATAGAGATAAAAAAAATTGACGAGAGGTGGCTCTCCAAATGCCACCAAAATTGTAACGTCCCGGAAATTTTCGACTTTCGAAAATTCAACATCGATACTCACTTTATCGACTGCCGAGAAATCGAAGGCCGGAAACCCGAAATGTTATGGTTTAAGAAAGGGAAAGAGAGAGAGAAGAAGAGGGAAAAGGTAGAAAATAGAGAGAGGAGAGAAAAGAGAATATATAACGGAACAGAAAGAAAACAACAGAACAACATCAGAATCTCACAATTCGCAACGGAACAACATATAATAATAAATGAATAATCTTCAAACAAAGAACTATATCAGTTATTACATTTTATACATTACATCATATCATCAGAGTGTACAACATCATACAACAAACAAACAGCGGAAAAGAAATACTATATACTTAGTAATACGCCATGCCATCCAGCTTGCCTCCAGCAATTCCAGAATATCCTGATAAACCTTAACTCTCGACTGCCCGTGTGGAAATTGGTGGGCACCCAGAGTTTAGGAAGGAAAATAATAAACTCTGAGTCAGTCATGTGACTGGTGTGGGAACTCAAAATAGTTTATTTATCTTTAAAATCAAAAATAGAGGAATATTTTTAAAGTCAATTCGCAATGCTTTTAAAAATGAGACTACCATAAGACCTCCTGCCACACACACAATGCAAACGCAGACTTGGGGAGATTTCTCCTTATGATAGTCGAAGATGTTTGATACGCATTTAAAAAGAACATTTCATATTATTATTAGTGCATAGTGTAGGAAAACATTTCGAAAGTAGAATATAAATCTTAGCCAGCATAGGTACCATTATAGTATGCTTACTATAGCTACCATATTAGATGGCAGGTTCTACAACTAAAACCGTACAAGTCTCGTATTGTTTCTTTGGATTTCCAACGAATGATCAGGCCAAGGAACTTCCCATTGCCACATGAGAATGCCTCTGGATGGACATCCCCGAGAACCAAACCAGATCTCTACCAACACAAGGCCGGGTTACCCCTAACTGAGTAACAACTGACCGAATATGCCATCCCCCGGTCCCTTGGGACCTTTCACCGAGCGCTCGCAATCAATTCACACAATCATAAAGTGTTTTCAACATGAGTAAGTATCTGGGCTCCATACCATGATACCACCCTTTTCCAGAAGGAAATGCACATATCCTAAAGGGCGCTACCCCTCATAACCTTGCTGCATCTTTCCTGTTTTGACCATTCCGGGGTGTGAGGCTCGACGAAGTCACGTCCACAAAAACATACTTTATACAAAAGCCATGCTTTGGGTCAACAAATGATCATAGAAATGATCACCAGGATAGACGATCAAATAAATGATCCTATCACAAATAATCAACACAATGATCATTTACAGCAACACTCAGCATGTCACATTACCAAATTGGGAATATATCGCTGATAACCTTCAACTACATAACCTCTGAGCTCGTACGTCTTAGAGAAGGGTGTTAAGCTAAAAGAATAAATTCTCCGCCACCAACAGAAATATATTTGAAAGAAATCTGCTTTATATCTCAGTTTGTAATGTCAGACATACAATCCATACAAGTCTGTTCCGGGCTCGAACAAAACCGAAGGCACTTACAAAGAAGTCCTTGCAATCCGGATATCCACAATCCTGATCAGATTTCCCATCACTTAGGAAGAACTCTATACCGGAGCAACTCGGTGCAGAGTCAATCGACATGTCATCCTATCGCTCTCGCAAATACCGGGTCTTCAACACCGATCTTCAAATGCAATTCATAACGACGTATCACATATTCGGAATGGGTTATACGACCCCATGGTCCTTTCCCGGTTAACCCGAATAGTGAGTGCTTATTCAAAAATAAGTGTGGCATTCAAATTCAAACAAATCACATCAAATACCCATTCAAAGGAAAATATTGATAGTCGGTTATTGAACTATCAATTGATATGCACACATCACCAGATTCCAAATAATTTTCCAAATTATTTATTTCCCAAAGATATCTTTACAAGATAAATAATTTTCATACTTCAAAAATAAATCAATATTTATTTTTAAACAAATTTCCCTTTCTTTTATAAGTTCCATAGTGAATTTATATTTCACAATATCTATGAATATACGACTTCAATTATTCATTTCAATTTATCTTCAAAAAGATATATTCTCTAAATGTTTTATTTCACATTGGAAAAAAACATTTCCATACTTATTTATTCATAAGTAATTCACAATCTTTTTATTTATTTTCAAAACTTAGAAAATATTCAATATACTTAAATCGAGATTAAGTATATATTTCATTCTTTAAGGTAAACATGCTCTTAAACATATTTATTTGGGCCAAAACGAATGTTGCGTAAAACATCGTTACAACGTCCCAAAATCACTTGTATAGGGATTCGAATTTAAGATAGATATATAAATCCCAATACTAAACAAAACATTTCCTTTCGGAAATCATTTACTATAACAACAGTGTTATAGTCCACTATTTCCTTCTATTTCTCGAAAACATCTATTTCAACAATGAATGTTGAAATCTATGGCTTCGAATCTCAACACATTTTAAAGCATCGTTAGATCGTTTTAATTCAATTTAAAACATCAAATCTAAACATTTCTTTAACATATTATTCACTATTCAAAAACGTGAATATACTACGTTAACCAATTTCATCATTTCTATTCATTTTGTTTCAAAGGATTATTCACAGTCAAAAACGTGAATATAGCTTCATAAATAAGTTATAACAATTTACTTATCAAAATAAGTCGTTTGCGAATTTTATAAAACAACGGTTATAAATTCCAATTCTATTTGTTTTATAACTACTTCCTTTTTATACATCTCCTTTATTAACCTATTCGGTTTATAACTCAATTATAAACTAAAGGTTCACATTATAAGTTAAATGCTTATAAAACGATTATTTTACAAAATCGTTCCTTTAAACTTCACAATTATAAATCTTATAACTTATAAGATTCATTTATTCAGCCAAATCTATTCTTTTAATATCCTTACAAATTTTATAAACCTACTGTTTATAAAATTCCATTTATAACTTCACCGTTTATAATTCTATAAATTTCATTCATTTATGGAATTCATTTTCACTTCATTCAAACACTTATAAAAACTCGTTTTATAATTCAAATATTTTAATTTACAAATATCCATTTTATAAATCTTTTATATAAATCAATTTATACTATTATTTTAAAACGTCTTTAATCTCCTTTATAATTTCACCATTTTTATTTATAAAATAATTAAATTTTATAAATCCTACTTTTTCAACTTTGTATAATAAATTCAAAAATCCCAATTTAAACTATTTTATAAAATTATTAACCCATATTTTCAAAAATCAACTTTTAACTATATTTCTTAAAAATATAATTTTTTATAACATTAAAAATTATATCGTTTATTTATTTAAAATGAATCAATTTCCAAACATATAGTATATTTTCAAAAATCACTTTAAAAATCATTTTAAAGTTCCAAATTTGGTCCAATGATGCTACATACCAAATAGCCAATCATGACAACAACGATATCATATATCGATATGATAATCCATCAAATATCAAAATATTCATAATCAAATAAATACTGTTGAGGAATCCAGTTGGATCCCTCCAACCTGTTTTCCTGCATCCACAAACATTAGCACAATACCAATTCCGCTCAAGTACGGAATTATCGCGGTATATGGGATTTAAAATATTATCCGCTTAATAGACGGCGCAATAGGGTCTCATCCGCTATACAATGCGGGAAATCAATAACTCCAATATATACATATGCCAATATATATATATTGCTATTATATATAATACCAATTTCACTGTTTATGAAATATTCGCGGTGTATGTTTTTAATAAATAACATCCGCTTACTAACGGCGCATAATGTCTATTTTAACAATCAATAGATAACAATCATCATTCAAACATGCATTCAAATATTTTAAATCTAACTATTTAAAATAAAAATCGAAACTGATTCGATTGAGTGAGAAGTTCTCACCTTGATTTCAATTTCGTTTTAGCGATTTATTTCGGATAAAATTAAACGGACGTTTAATTTTACCCAAAATTCTCACTAACTCCAAACGACTCCAATCCAATTCCATCGCGTAGTGCTCGTCCATACGATTCCAACGCAACTGGTTTCGCGCGTTTTCGACCTCGTATGAAAAAGTTATGAATTTTCGAAGTTTATACGAATTTTTATAACTAAATTACAACAAATTATTTTATATTTTTATACCTAACCCATCACAGCCCTTGGATCCTGCATCCCCCCATCTGGACCGTGCTTCCCCTCATCTCTCCCACGTTCTCCATCTACAGACAAAGGCCGAACCCATTTTAGGAATTAGGGTTAGATTTTTCGACCACCTTGCTTGCTTCCACCCCGATCCAAGACCTCCATTCAACTCGCCTCCATCCCCTCAATGCTCGGTCACCACCTTGTGGAGCTCGGCCACCTCTCTGGCCACGAAATTCGTGCGCAACATCAGGAGGACGCGGCCCCAATGCTCTGCCTCGAGTCGACCAAACTACATCTCAACCGTACGGATCTAAAGCTCTCGACGAGCTCTACGTGTTTGTAGTTGATCACATCTTCTAATTGTCGATGGATTTGGAGAGATTAAGGAATGAATTTGGGTGATTTCTAGCCTTAGGTTCAGGGGTGGCGGCTAGGGTTAGGTTTAGTTTATTATTATTATTTTTTTAATTTATGAAGGGGTAAGGGTCTATTTATAGGAAATCGTTGAACACTATTCATCCGAGAATTTCGAACTCCGATTCACGCGCCGTAACCAGCGTTTCTAGGGTTTACCCCGTGTTCCGGACACAATGGAACAGGTTTCGAAAGCTAATTCGGACATCTGTGCGAGTTATGGCAATAAACGTTCAATTTAAATTAAACCGATTTAAACGATTTTCTAGGCGTTTTAATTTGTACCGGTCAAACGGTAAATCCAATTGACACGAAATTTGAAACCTTACAATAATATCACATTACAGATCCGATGAAACTGGTTTCGTCGAAATCCGAGACTCTTTGAAAAATGGCTATTTTAACTCGCCAAATTAATATTAAAAATAATTCGATGCGTTTCGAGCTGCTACGATCAAACGATAGCTCCGATTGACACGAAATTTGAAATCCGGTAATAACAAACTATTACGGATCCAATGGAACTAGTCTCGTCCAATTCTGAGACTGTTCAAAAATTGACTATTTTCACTAGTCGATTTAATATTAAAATATTCAATTTTCACAAATTAACTTTTAATTCGATTTTAAAAGTTCTAAAATATCATTCTAACTTCAATATGATAAAATAAAATTTTACAAATCATTTTCAATCATATTTAACTCAATTTTCAATTATTTCCATAATTTAACATATTAAATTATCGATTTAATTATCCAATTAAATCCAATAATTCGAAATAAAATTTATTCGACTTATAAATTCACTTATTAATATTTAAAATTAATTAAATATTCAAATTTAAATTAATAAAAATTCTAAGTCGTTACAATCTTCCCCCCTTAAAAGAATTTCGTCCTCGAAATTATCAAGTAAGAAAAGTTATAGAATTTATTAACTTTCCAAAATCCATAGTTAAACTTCTTATAACAACTTTACTAAGTTTTCAAATCATACTTAGTTATCCTTTCAAAAACAACTACTATTGTTTAACTTTCAACTCCAAATCAAAGTTATAGTTTTCAAAATTTTCCAATTATCTCAAACTTTTTCTAACGCCTTAAATTTTCGGAAAAATTCGCCATAGTCTCCTTTGCGCGGCTCGATCTGAAAAAAAAATGACAGTATATATATCACAAATATACATCTCATCAAGTAATGAGGCATCCCGCAGGGAAAAAAGTATAAAAGTACGGTATGTAATCCGAGATATGTACCTTATATTTTATTAGCAAGCATATACGGCTAATATAGCACGAAAGCGAGCTCCAAATGCGAAGCAAACGTGATCCGCACCTACTAAACACTCAACAAACAACATGAGAATCATGCATATAGACAATAGTATCAATATATAACATATAGCAACATAATAACTATATATGCCAACATAGCAATTGAAACAAAAGCAATATATTCAACCATCAACCAACTAGCATTCAACTAATTCATAACCAATAAATATTCATTCATATTCTCATAATATTCAATGAATTGGTTTTCAATTTAATCATATTTGATTTATTTACAGTGGATGTTTTTACTAACATTCATTTTCAATTAGTTTATATTTACTAATTCATATTAAAGTTGGTTCACTTCCAAATCAAATTCAATTCTATTCAAGATTCACTTAACTTCCAATTGGATTTCAATTACTTTAGCTTCCAATTTCATTAATTCAATTTCATTAACACTTATTGAATTATATACAATCAACTAACAACCATAGTATATTAATTACAACCAAATTCCTTTGCTTATCAATTGGTTTAATTAAATGATTTTTTATTCAACTATTCAACTTCTAATAACGTTACATTTTAATGAATTTACACTTATATCCTTTATTCCATATCAACTTAATTCACATTCAATTGATTTACATTCAATCCATTCATTCAATTCAATTAGAAAAGTTGAATTTCATTTAAATAACTTAAGTTCATATCCATCACTTAACTTTATTAATTTACTTTGATACCAATATCAATTTCATTCAATATCACTTAAGTTATATTCCATTTAACTTTAAATTCATTTTCATTTACAACTCATATTCATAAATATATTCATATAGTTTCACTTCTCATATATATAAGTTTATTTCACAATTGTAAATTAATTTAATTATAATTCAATTCTTATAATTCTTTTTCTTAGATTATTCAAACAACTAAACAATCAACTTATATACATTTTAATAATTCTGAAAAATTATTCTTTTATATATAAAAATATAATCAAGGTAAAATTATTTCATTTACCCAATTTAAAACAATATTGTGTCGAATTGTTCTGTACAAGTGTTTAGAGATCCCTATCAACAACGTTAATTACTCGTATTAACCAGAATCCATATACCACTCAACAAACCAATCATCACAATATAAAACAATTTTATATTCACTAACAAATACGCTCTCATAGCTATTATTACACTCAACTCATTCTAGAGCACTACTGACTCTATCTCTAATGAGTAATACCCAACAGAACCATGGTTGTCGCTTAACCATATGCTCTGATACCAAATGTAACGTCTCGGAAATTTTCGACTTTCGAAAATTCAACATCGATACTCACTTTATCGACTGCCGAGAAATCGAAGGTCGGAAACCCGAAATGTTATGGTTTAAGAAAGGGAAAGAGAGAGAGAAGAAGAGGGAAAAGGTAGAAAATAGAGAGAGGAGAGAAAAGAGAATATATAACGGAACAGAAAGAAAACAATAGAACAACATCAGAATCTCACAATTCGCAACGGAACAATATATAATAATAAATGAATAATCTTCAAACAAAGAACTATATCAGTTATTACATTTTATACATTACATCATATCATCAGAGTGTACAACATCATACAACAAACAAACAGCGGAAAAGAAATACTATATACTTAGTAATACGCCATGCCATCCAGCTTGCCTCCAGCAATTCCAGAATATCCTGATAAACCTTAACTCTCGACTGCCCGTGTGGAAATTGGTGGGCACCCAGAGTTTAGGAAGGAAAACAATAAACTCCGAGTCAGTCATGTGACTGGTGTGGGAACTCAAAACAGTTTATTTATCTTTAAAATAAAAAATAGAGGAATATTTTTAAAGTCAATTCGCAATGCTTTTAAAAATGAGACTACCATAAGACCTCCTGCCACACACACAATGCAAACGCAGACTTGGAGGAGATTTCTCCTTATGATAGTCGAAGATGCTTGATACGCATTTAAAAAGAATATTTCATATTATTATTAGTGCATAGTGTAGGAAAACATTTTGAAAGTAGAATATAAATCTTAGCCAGCATAGGTACCATTATAGTATGCTTACTATAGCTACCATATTAGATGGCAGGTTCTACAACTAAAACCGTACAAGTCTCGTATTGTTTCTTTGGATTTCCAACGAATGATCAGGCCAAGGAACTTCCCATTGCCACATGAGAATGCCTCTGGATGGACATCCCCGAGAACCAAACCAGATCTCTACCAACACAAGGCCGGTTACCCCTAACTGAGTAACAACTGACCGAATATGCCATCCCCCGGTCCTTTGGGACCTTTCACCGAGCGCTCGCAATCAATTCACACAATCATAAAGTGTTTTCAACATGAGTAAGTATCTAGGCTCCATACCATGATACCACCCTTTTCCAGAAGGAAATGCACATATCCTAAAGGGCGCTACCCCTCATAACCTTGCTGCATCTTTCCTGTTTTGACCATTCCGTGGTGTGAGGCTCGACGAAGTCACGTCCACAAAAACATACTTTATACAAAAGCCATGCTTTGGGTCAACAAATGATCATAGAAATGATCACCAGGATAGACGATCAAATAAATGATCCTATCACAAATAATCAACACAATGATCATTTACAGCAACACTCAGCATGTCACATTACCAAATTGGGAATATATCGCTGATAACCTTCAACTACATAACCTCTGAGCTCGTACGTCTCAGAGAAGGGTGTTAAGCTAAAAGAATAAATTCTCCGCCACCAACAGAAATATATTTGAAAGAAATCTGCTTTATATCTCAGTTTGTAGTGTCAGACATACAATCCATACAAGTCTGTTCCGGGCTCGAACAAAACCGAAGGCACTTACAAAGAAGTCCTTGCAATCCGGATATCCACAATCCTGATCGGATTTCCCATCACTTAGGAAGAATCTATACCGGAGCAACTCGGTGCAGAGTCAATCGAAAGGTCATCCTATCGCTCTCGCAAATACCGGGACTTCAACACCGATCTTCAAATGCAATTCATAACGACGTATCACATATTCGGAATGGGTTATACGACCCCATGGTCCTTTCCCGGTTAACCCGAATAGTGAGCGCTTATTCAAAAATAAGTGTGGCATTCAAATTCAAACAAATCACATCAAATACCCATTCAAAGGGAAATATTGATAGTCGGTTATTGAACTATCAATTGATATGCACACATCACCAGATTCCAAATAATTTTCCAAATTATTTATTTCCCAAAGATATCTTTACAAGATAAATAATTTTCATACTTCAAAAATAAATCAATATTTATTTTTAAACAAATTCCCCTTTCTTTTATAAATTCCATAGTGAATTTATATTTCACAATATCTATGAATATACGACTTCAATTATTCGTTTCAATTTATCTTCAAAAAGATATATTCTCTAAACGTTTCATTTCACATTGGAAAAAAACATTTCCATACTTATTCATTCATAAGTAATTCACAATCTTTTTATTTATTTTCAAAACTTAGAAAATATTCAATATACTTAAATCGAGATTAAGTATATATTTCATTCTTTAAGGTAAACATGCTCTTAAACATATTTATTTGGGCCAAAACGAATGTTGCGTAAAACATCGTTACAACGTCCCAAAATCACTAGTATAGAGATTCGAATTTAAGATAGATATATAAATCCCAATACTAAACAAAACATTTCCTTTCGGAAAACATTTACTATAACAACAGTGTTATAGTCCACTATTTCCTTCTATTTCTCGAAAACATCTATTTCAACAATGAATGTTGAAATCTATGGTTTCGAATCTCAACACATTTTAAAACATCGTTAGATCGTTTTAATTCAATTTAAAACATCAAATCTAAACATTTCTTTAACATATTATTCACTATTCAAAAACGTGAATATACTACGTTAACCAATTTCATCATTTCTATTCATTTTGTTTCAAAGGATTATTCACAGTCAAAAACGTGAATATAGCTTCATAAATAAGTTATAACAATTTACTTATCAAAATAAGTCGTTTGCGAATTTTATAAAACAACGGTTATAAATTCTAATTCTATTTGTTTTATAACTACTTCCTTTTTATACATCTCCTTTATTGACGTATTCGATTTATAACTCAATTATAAACTAAAGGTTCACATTATAAGTTAAATGCTTATAAAACGGTTATTTTACAAAATCGTTCCTTTAAACTTCACAATTATAAATATTATAACTTATAAGATTCATTTATTCACCCAAATCTATTATTTTAATATCCTTACAAATTTTATAAACCTACTGTTTATAAAATTCCATTTATAACTTCACCGTTATAATTCTATAAATTTCATTCATTTATGGAATTCATTTTCACTTCATTCAAACACTTATAAAAACTCGTTTTATAATTCAAATATTTTAATTTACAAATATCCATTTTATAAATCTTTTATATAAATCAATTTATACTATTATTTTAAAACGTCTTTAATCTCCTTTATAATTTCACCATTTTTATTTATAAAATAATTAAATTTTATAAATCCTATTTTTTCAACTTTGTATAATAAATTCAAAAATCCCAATTTAAACTATTTTATAAAATTATTAACCCATATTTTCAAAAATCAACTTTTAACTATATTTCTGAAAAATATAATTTTTTATAAAATTAAAAATTATATCGTTTATTTATTTAAAATGAATCAATTTCTAAACATATAGTATATTTTCAAAAATCACTTTAAAAATCATTTTAAAGTTCCAAATTTGGTCCAATGATGCTACATACCAAATAGCCAATCACGACAACAACGATATCATATATCGATATGATAATCCATCAAATATCAAAATATTCATAATCAAATAAATACTGTTGAGGAATCCAGTTGGATCCCTCCAACCTGTTTTCCTGCATCCACAAACATTAGCACAATACCAATTCCGCTCCAGTACGGAATTATCGCGGTATATGGGATTTAAAATATTATCCGCTTAATAGACGGCGCAATAGGGTCTCATCCGCTATACAATGCGGGAAATCAATAACTCCAATATATACATATGCCAATATATATATATTGCTATTATATATAATACCAATTTCACTGTTTATGAAATATTCGCGGTATATGTTTTTAATAAATAACATCCGCTTACTAACGGCGCATAATGTCTATTTTAACAATCAATAGATAACAATCATCATTCAAACATGCATTCAAATATTTTAAATCTAACTATTTAAAATAAAAATCGAAACTGATTCGATTGAGTGAGAAGTTCTCACCTTGATTTCAATTTCGTTTTAGCGATTTATTTCGGATAAAATTAAACGGACGTTTAATTTTACCCAAAATTCTCACTAACTCCAGACGACTCCAATCCTATTCCATCGCGTAGTGCTCGTCCATACGATTCCAACGCAACTGGTTTCGCGCGTTTTCGACCTCGTATGAAAAAGTTATGAATTTTCGAAGTTTATACGAATTTTTATAACTAAATTACAACAAATTATTTTATATTTTTATACCTAACCCATCACAGCCCTTGGATCCTGCATCCCCCCATCTGGACCGTGCTTCCCCTCATCTCTCCCACGTTCTCCATCTACAGACAAAGGCTGAACCCATTTTAGGAATTAGGGTTAGATTTTTCGACCACCTTGCTTGCTTCCACCCCGATCCAAGACCTCCATTCAACTCGCCTCCATCCCCTCAATGCTCGGTCACCACCTTGTGGAGCTCGGCCACCTCTCTGGCCATGAAATTCATGCGCAACATCAGGAGGACGCGGCCCCAATGCTCTGCCTCGAGTCGACCAAACTACATCTCAACCGTACGGATCTAAAGCTCTCGACGAGCTCTACGTGTTTGTAGTTGATCACATCTTCTAATTGTCGATGGATTTGGAGAGATTAAGGAATGAATTTGGGTGATTTCTGGCCTTAGGTTCGGGGGTGGCGGCTAGGGTTAGGTTTAGTTTATTATTATTTTTTTTAATTTATGAAGGGGTAAGGGTCTATTTATAGGAAATCGTTGAACACTATTCATCCGGGAATTCCGAACTCCGATTCACGCGCCGTAACCCGCGTTTCTAGGGTTTACCCCGCGTTCCGGACACAATGGAACAGGTTTCGAAAGCTAATTCGGACATCTGTGCGAGTTATGGAAATAAACGTTCAATTTAAATTAAACCGATTTAAACGATTTTCTAGGCGTTTTAATTTGTACCGGTCAAACGGTAAATCCAATTGACACGAAATTTGAAACCTTACAATAATATCACATTACGGATCCGATGAAACTAGTTTCGTCGAAATCCGAGACTCTTTGAAAAATGGCTATTTTAACTCGCCAAATTAATATTAAAAATAATTCGATGCGTTTCGAGCTGCTACGATCAAACGATAGCTCCGATTGACACGAAATTTGAAATCCGGTAATAACAAACTATTATGGATCTAATGGAACTAGTCTCGTCCAATTCTGAGACTGTTCAAAAATTGACTATTTTCACTAGTCGATTTAATATTAAAATATTCAATTTTCACAAATTAACTTTTAATTCGATTTTAAAAGTTCTAAAATATCATTCTAACTTCAATATGATAAAATAAAATTTTACAAATCATTTTCAATCATATTTAACTCAATTTTCAATTATTTCCATAATTTAACATATTAAATTATCGATTTAATTATCCAATTAAATCCAATAATTCGAAATAAAATTTATTCGGCTCATAAAATCACTTATTAATATTTAAATTTAATTAAATATTCAAATTTAAATTAATAAAAATTCTGGGTCGTTACAAAAATTGGACGACCGCATAACTGCGCGTCGTTAGACCAATGGACTAAGGCATGATAAACACAAGGAACCAATATATATATTTATTTATATTAATTTACAATAAAAATTTCTTAGAGTTTCAAAACTGGCTATCTTTATAATCACAATTTTCAATACTTGAAAATTTACAAAATCTTATTTAAATTTAAATTTAAACTCATTACTCTTTATTTAGAGTAAATAAAATTTAAGTTGTTTATTCTCCAACTCTTCTGTAAATATATTTTAATTTGTGACATATGTTTTTCCACACTAATAATCAATTTCAAAATAATTTCAAATTAGACTTGAAAAGTACTTATAATCACACCCTTCATCGATGGCTATTTACACATAGCTGTCTCCCTAGCCCATTTATTACTATTATGGACTTTGAGTCTTACACAACTCATTTAGGTGATAAAAAAACTACAAAAAAACACACAGAATTTTTTTTTCCAAATTTATTTCTCAAAATTTTCTAAGTGTTAAATTTTTTTGGAAAATTTGACGGAGTCTCCTTTGTATGGAGGGCCATTTACAATATTGCAAAAATGATTTATATAATATACATCGACCGTTAGGTCGGAAACACAATATATATATCAACATTTAACACTTAAAAAATTTAATCCGAAAACATACCTTTCTTTTTAGCATTTTAAAGCCATTTTGCATACTCTTATATATAATCTTTTAGGCTCAAAATACAGTCCAACCATCATTTTTCACCTGTACTTAACTCAAATAGATGATATTAGTTCATGCTCATAAATAAGAAGTGCTACACTTAACTATTAAGGGAAAATAAATCAATTTTCTTCCAGACCTGCTATAAAGAAGACCTGTTTTGACCCAGCAAAACAAAAAATCTGAAGAAGTTTATAAAATATAAGTTGTTCTACTCAGTCTAAGATTTCCAACAATATAAGATCATGAAAATCTGATTTACGGTTTGATAGTTATGTTAAATTTACTTTCAGCTTAATCTTAAGGAATTTTGTAATAGGACAAAATTTCCTATCCCCATTCAAACCCATTTTAGCCTTAGTAAATAGCAAAATATTTAAAAGTGGTAAGAATAAATTTTATAGCTTACTGAAAGCAATTTCACTAGAAAAAAATATTGAGCTCATTTGGATTTATAAATCTCTAGTTATCGCTGGTTTAGTACAGCATTTTTCTAAATGAAATTTCAGCTTTCAAACAAATTTGAAATTTGAAATTTTTCCCCAAATCATTTAATTTTAAACTACATTTTCAAACAAGATTTTTGCTAAATAATTTAATAAATGATCTTATTTTTCCCAAAAAGCTAAGACATGCAAAATTATGATCAACTCTGCATAATCATCTTTTAAAAGAAACAATTCACTAGCTGGAAACACTTTTATCTCTTTACACAAACAAGTTTTTTTTTCTCTCTCAAACAACTAACTTCGAAGAGTCATTTTGAAAGAGATAACTAATCTCTTTCATTATCAATAGATAATTATCTATCCAAAATAAATTATGAATTTACTTATTAATTTTTAAATTATTCTCACAATTTAAAATGATTGCATCTCATGACTTTTTCATTTATTAAACCTTGCATCTCTTAATATATCATTTTAAAATAAATGAACCATTCAAATTCATATTTCCTTATGATAAAAAAAATTTAAATTTTGCTGCTCTTTATTTTCAAATATCCAAATTCTCAAAACAAACTCCATCTTCAACATGTATAACTTATTTTAAAATATTCAACAACAAAAATTACTTTCCAAACAAAGTATTATCTCATCTCAAGTACATTTAATTTGAGTTTTAAATTACTTACTAAGTAATATAGTAAACAGTTTGAAAATTTTCAAATGTTGAAAATTAAGATTTAAAATATAAAAGATGTTGAGGAAAAAATTCTAAATATCTTGGATTGAAAAGTAATTTGAGCTTATATCCTTGTTTCTTGAGTATATTCTATCCCTGAGCTAATATCAACGACATGCATATTTCGTAGTTGTTCGAATTTGGTGGCCTTGTGAGAAGCCATCTTGTGATTTATCTATCTTGTCTGTTGTGTCTATCTTTGTTGTGAGGATGTTACTTCTGTATTATCGTGTGGAAAATCTTGTTGTTGATCTTCTTTATTGCTTAGAGATCGGGTTTGAGTGAGTTTAGTCCCAACTCTATTCATAGAATTTTGAGTAAACAATCATCTTCGATTGATTATTTGTTGAGCATTTTATTGAGTTTTAATTTGAGATGGGAGATCTTCGAAATTCTTTCGAGTTGCTTGGAAAATTCGAAGGTTTTCTAATCACTATATTAGCATTTGATGGGCCATTGGATTAACCAACTGAGTTTTTCATTGTTTCTCTCTACCATTCTATGTTGAGAGTATGAAAGGTTTGAGTTTCAAGCTTGTCTTTTATCCTTTTCGATTGAATTTTTGTGTTTTTTACTGCCTTTTCCTCTAGAAATTACGAGGACGCAATTTTGTTAAGGAGGGGAGTCTGTAACACCCTTGGTTTTGGAGATTACCTGTATATGTTAAATTATAACGGAAGTTATAATTTAATATGGTGAATTAAAATAAATTAGAGATATAAATTGTTTATTTGGAAAAAAACAATGAATTTTGAAAATAAAATGTGAAAATAAAGATTGAAAAGTTTATTTTGTTTGATTGAGTTAATAATGAATGAAATGTGATTTTATTTGGAGAAAATACAATAATTTTATTAATTATTTCCAATTACTTCTTTTAATAATTTTTGTAAAGGAAGTATTTGATGTTTAAAAGGTATTTCTATAAATAAAAAGATGGAATTTGGTTTAAAAGTGTGTTTTGATTATAAAATTAAGTTTGAAATGAGTTATTATATTTTATTACACAAGAGAATAGTTCTTGTGAAATTTTTAGAGTTAAAAATGAAGTATTACGTATTGTATGTGAAAAATTGTGTTATTTAAATAAAAGTAAGGTTTTACTGATAAAAATAACAAAATTTTATGTTGTAGAGAAAATAATTTTATTTGCATGGAATTGCTTTTATATATTTTTTTGCTTGGCTTTAACTTGAGAAAATAAGTGCATATATTGATAGTGAAAAAAATACATTACTTAGAATTTCACTAAGTATAATTGTCTTTGGGCTTATTGGGTAAGGTTTTAGATCCAAAACCCTAAATCTAGAAGTATCTAGTGAGAAAGAATTGCCTATACATTTCTATTCATTCCTTTTTCTCAAAAAGAAAAATACAACTTACAGTAAAAATTAAAACAATGGCCTCCACTTAGCTCTTCATAGAGTAGCATCAAAATAGTGAAATCAAAGGGGATAATAGCAAATCAAAATTAAATACAGGTAATCAATATCAAAATCTCAAATTTATGTTATCAATTCTCTGATTAAGGATAGATATTATTGTAACTTTCTATTCTCTATTTGCATGTTTGTTCCCCCTTCTTCTATAGTTTTTAGCTCCAAATCAAGACTAAAGCTTCCGAGTTGCTCTTTAATTTGCTGTATATTTGTTGCAAACAAACCCTAAGGTGAGTAATCTCACTCACGCTAGCTGCGAACCATCTTGTTTATTCATATTTAGTGTAAAATTGGATGTTTGGAGCTATAAAGATCAAGTTTTGGTCATATATTGTGCTCAATCCAAAAACTAAATTCTGTCCATCTTTAAAGCTGAAACAAATTTAGGCATAACTTCCTCGTTTTTTATCCGATTTTGATAATTTTAGATGTTTCGTAAAGAATAAATCATGTACTACAACTTTCATGTATTGAGTTTTCTGTAATTTTGAGGTTTGCTATATCAAAATCGAATTTTTTTACTGTAATCCCGAGGGCAAAATCAATATTTGCTCTGTGCTTAAGGCTGAAAGTAAATTAGCCATAACTTTCTCTTTTTTGATTCGATTTTGATAATTTTAGATGTTCTGGAAAGCTTAGAAACTAAGATACAACTTTTGTTCTATTCATTTTGCCTGATTTCGAAGTTATCTATGCTAAAATTGCAATTGTTGGTCATTATCCTGCAAATGTATAAGTTCAGGCTAAGTTTGATGTTTTTGAGTAAAATGATCATAAGTTTTGAACCAATGATTGGGATTCGACGATCTTGGTCATTCTAGAAAGCATAGAAACCAAGCTATAACTTTCATTTTATTTATTTTGCCTGATTTTGAAGTTATCTACGCTATTATTGCAATTGTTTGTCACTGTCTTGTTAATGCATAAGTTCAGGCTAAGTTTGATGTTTTTAGTAAAATGGTCGTAGCTTTTGAACCATTGAACTGAATTCGATGATCTTGGTCATTCTGGAAAGCTCGAATTATATGCAACAACTTTCGTTCAGATTGTTTTAAAAAATTTCAATGTTTGCTAGCTCAAAATAGCGGATTTTATCCGTTGTCCTGTGTTTTGTTCCATGTTGTTAGTGCACTTATTGTTTTCAAACCACTTGAAATTTTTTTTGCATCCATGAACATGTATATGCATGTTTTGACTTGGTAATTATGATGTTAAATATTTTATTTTAAATATTTTTAAGAGTATATCTAAATAATAAAAGTAGATATACTATATTTATTTTATATAAAAAGTACAATTTTAATAAAAGGATTTCTTTGGGTTTCGAAAAATTTATTTTAAAACCCGGTTACCTTAGTAAATTATTGCACAAAGATCATAAACTTTTTTTTCCTTTCGGATGTATAAAAATGAGAATTAAACGATTTAGTAAGGATATATGGTATGGGACATGTGTTCTTGCTTTATCGCTTAATATCGGACTTCTACGACCGAAACTAATTTGAATTATTATTTTGAGATGATTTAAAAGTTGCCAAATTTTAACGAACATTATTGGTTGGAGAATTACTCTTTTTGAGTATGTTTGATGACGAACCAATCTAGGTGTTTTGCCAATCGCTGATGAGATGAGGCGACCAAGACGAAAATTTTCCATTTGGAGAATTATGATTAGAAATAACCGTCATGATGTTGTTTTACATACGGATGAGACGAGGTAAGTCTATTTATGAAGTATTCATGTAGTTAAGATGTTTATGATGATTTATGAAGTTAAGATGGTTATGATGATTTTTACTTGTCGATGATATGAGACAAGTCACGATGGAACCATTACTCGTCGATGAGAAGAGATGAGTATGGTATTATATTAACTCGTCGATGAGATGAGGCAGAGTGAGTTTTATGATGGTTCTGATGTTTTATGATGTTTTCTAATGTGGAATCAACTAACGATTAGTAAAACATTAGGGGAGAACGTATAGTATGGGATATACG
Source organism: Allium cepa (assembly GCA_030765085.1). NCBI lineage: Eukaryota > Viridiplantae > Streptophyta > Magnoliopsida > Asparagales > Amaryllidaceae > Allium > Allium cepa. Next base: position 97,897,830 of record CM060942.1, on the reverse strand, counting down.
TTCTCGCCTTTTGGGTTCCTATTCGAATAGTTGAGACACATTCAAGATGTTGCTAGTACTAGACCGAGTACGATTGGAGACACCACGATGTTCACGATGTTATTACCCAACTCCATCCACCACGATGTTTTTACTCGGATTTGTGACTGGGTGTCATCAAGATGTTTCGACTAGTCAATCACGATGTTATGATGTTATGTGACCCAAGTCATCACGATGTATGGTACCAAATTACTAGTACTAGTCAAGATGTAAAGCACGTGCTGTTTTCCATGAAGTTTAGATGTTTCGTTTCCACTATATTGATGATGATGCTTTATTATAGCCTTTTGTAAGAAAAGGGCTTATTTATATACATGGTTTTATGGTGATTTCGAATATGATGTTTTGAACTCTTTCCGGGTTCTATTAAGATGGATTTGAGGCATTTAATATTTATATCAATGAGATGAGGTATAAATTATGGAAATTCTTTTATAAGGAGTTTTAATAGTGGATTTGAGATGTATTTATATTTATACCGATGAGATGAGGTATAATGATTATGAGATTTTTTTTAATAATAAGTTTTAGTGATGGATTTGAGAAGTATCTATATTTATACCAATGAGATTAGGTATGAATAAGTATGATGCTTCTTTTATAATTGGGTTTTATGTTTCCATGAATGATCCTTGGGATGTGCCAATGAGATGAGGTACATCCATATGCGTTTTATTCTATGTATGAAGGATATGTATCTTTGATGTATTGTTATTTTGACAACCACTTCTAAGAAGATAGTTGATTCATTTGAAGTCATTATCCATATTCTTTTATACCACCATTGATACGAGGAGAAAGCGATGTTTATTGAATCTCATCTTTAAAATTTTGCTCGCCGATGTTCCATTTGCTTAAGTGTCTGTTATGCCACTTAAGTATGACTTTATCATCATTATCTCTCCTACTTGCCAAGAAGAGATGTTGTCCTTTCATATGATGTTGAAAACCTGTTTAGGGCATGGCATCCTTTATGAAAAAGGATACCATAGATTTCACCTAATTATCCTTATTGATTATTCTGTTTAACTGATGATTTTAGCTAGCCTGACCCGTGTGTTTTCACTCGGGTCAGACCGAGTTGTTTCAGGTATCATCTATTGGACTTAGCTTGAAGTTGATGTTGGATATCCGCTCTTCTTTCTCTTGAGTAGTTTTTGTTCTTTCACGTACTCTGATGTAGTTATATTTGATTCGATATTTATGGTGTGGTCGAGTACCACCTTTATTGTATTCATGTTGTATTGTACTAAACATGTATCAGTGTATATGTATATCTATGATGTTGGTTACTGTTCTGTGATGGGATTTACATTCAGTTATTGTATTTTGTTCTGATAGATCGTTAGCCACCTATAGTTTTGGATTAAGTATTTACTGGGTATGTCGATCCACTTGAGTTGAAAGAAAAAATTATATTGCATTTACCGACGTATTCAATAGATGTTTAAGACAAAATTATATATGGTTGCCCTTATCCAGCCCTATTCTCCGCTTTAGTAGACAGAATTGCTTGTTAATTCTCTTTGCTAAGGTAGGTCTCGGGGTGGATTTCGACAATTTCATATGCATTCGTCTGCAATTTTTTTTATGAAATTTGATGTTAATATTTGATCATTTTGTCCAGCAATAGACTAATCAAGTTAGGATGAGATTTGAATTTAAATTAATTTGAATTCGATTTAAATTTGAATATCGGTTTAAGCCGATTAAATTGCAAATTGATGTTTCCTTGAGTTTTAAAAATCCGAATAAATTCGAGAAAATCTTCTAACATCATGGTTGGAGTAATAAATGTTTTTATACATTTTTTGAGGTCTTTAAACAATTATTCTTTATTTTTAAGGCTTTTAAAATTATCAAATCCTTTTTAATGATGTGTTTTCTCTTAAAATCTTTTAGATAAATTTCTAAAATTTGTTTTACAACCCTGCTTTCTCATGTAAAATCTTTTATAATTAATTTTATTTAATTTAGTTACTTTTATACCATTCGAACGTATGAGAAAGAGAATTAAACGATTTAGTAAAACATGTGGTATGGGACATGTGCGTTTACTATTTCGGTTAATTTCGGACTTGTACGATCGAAGCTATTTGAGAATATTGATTCTGAGATGTTTTACCATTTTATGGCGTATTTTGAGTTTTATAATTTTTATTTATTGGAATTATCTAAGATGACCAATATTCGGCAAATATTTTGGTTTGAGATCTCTTATATAGGAGTATGGTCGATGAGATCCATCACGATGTTTTATTTACTTGCCAATGATATACGACAAGTCTTGAGTTTATGATTTCATATTTTGAGATTTATGGTTTATGAGGAACCATCATGATGTTTTCACTTGTCGACGAGATGAGACAAGTCACGATGCCATTTAATACTTGTCGATGAGATGAGACAAGTATGGTGTCTCTTTATCACTCGTCAATGAGACTAGGCGAGATATAATTTTATGAGTTTTATGATGTTTCTAGTGTGGCATCGACTAACGGGTAGTAAACCGCTAAGTGCGAATGTGTGGTATGGGACACACGTTAACACTTTTCGGGTTCCTATCCGTGAGTTTGTAACACATTCACGATGTTTACATAACAGAACTGCTTTGAGAGGTGTTAGCGACCTAGTCATGAGGACGAACTTCTTGGAAGGTGTTAGCGACCTTGTTAGGGCTGAGAAAACGGCTTGGTGAGGTGTCAGCGACCTTATCATAAGGATGAACTGCTTTGGTAGGTGTTAGCGACCTTGTCTGAGGCTTCGGCCATTTGAGTTTAGCACGTGCAGCATTGCTTCGGCATTGCAATCAGGGATTTGGCCAATCTAGGTTCTATGTTTTCTGTTTTACTGTGATTTCACCATTTTAAGATGTTTGATTACATCGATAGCCTGGTGCTGTATGAGATGTTATATGTATGGTGATTTAATTTATGATGTTTTTAACTCTTATCGAGTTCCTTGAGTTATGAGTTTGGATGATTTCATGATTTTATAGGATATTTTAGGCCTTTCCATTCTGGCGAGTTGAGATTGATATTTATATACATTTGTACCGATGAGACGGGGTATAATTGAGTTTGGAGATTCTTTTATATTTGAGTTTTGGATCATCCTACTTGAGAATGTCTTATGTTTACCTTTTTGGCGAGATTTTGTATTAATGTTTCACCTTTTGAGGAGATATGGTTCATGGAAACCATGTAGACATTTTGGGATATCGCCGATGATATGAGGCGAATGTTTATATTATTTGAGTATTATTATTGAACTTACCTCTTTTGAGGTCTTTGTATACTTAAGTGACATTATTTAACTTAAATCATGAGTTGTATTCTTTCTGTTGCCTCTTCTCATTTGAAAAGAATTATCATCTTGTATCTTATGCTTTATATTATCGTCTATCCTCATTAACTGATTATTTTAGCTAGACTAACCCGTGTACTTTGTACTCGGGTCAGACCGAGTTGTTTCAGGTGAGCTATCAGTTACGGGACTTTGCTTTGATGCATCTGCTTGGATATCATTCTAGCAATTTTGTAGTTTATATTTCTTTCCGCTTGACTCTGATGTATTTATATTTGATTCGATGTATATAGTGTGGTCGAATACCACCTTTATTGTATTCATATTGTATTGTACTAAACATGTATCAGTGTATATGTATATATATGATGTTTGCATATGACCTTCACACGTTGCATAATCAATTCCAACTTTCCAAAGTCTCGCAATGCAAGTCTGGTCCGGGTAGAATATGTCGATGGTTCCTATCCATAATTTCGCAGTTTGCATGGCCTTCCTAAAAAATGCTTTAAGGGTGCCATAATAATCGTCCATTGACGACTACAATCCGACTAAATTCTACTAAGGGTAACCATGGATCCTAAGTGAAAATAAGCTATACTATGTGATCGAGTAATATGGATAAACTACTTGAGTGAAATTAGTAAATAAACAGTAAATGCAGTAAAGTAAATGACACCAGAGGTTTTTATACTGCTTCGGAGCACCATCCTACATCCAGTACTAGAATCCTTCCGGAATTTCACTAACACAACCCTCACTTAACCCAGAGAAATATGTTTACACAGCCTGAGCAATTGGACAGGACTTCACCCGCCTAAGCAACCGAACAGGACTTCAACTGCCTGAGAAACCGAATAGGACTTCTTTACAAATAACAAATGTATCTGACTGTTGCGTGTTCTTAAATAACACTGATAAGTCAATTAAGTACAATCTTCCTATAATCTTCTCCTTTATGATATATAGTGTGACGTGCTTTGAGAATTATGGAAGACAAAGTAATCAATGATCAAAGTATGTAAGCAATTTGAGTGCAATTTGAAAGCTTAAGAGTAGATGAGAATTCAAGAATGCTAAAAGTAAATTCAGTGAATTGTTGAATTCTGTAATCTATATATAGTGTATAAAGAGTTGCAACTATAAATGAAAAGTTACATTGAAAAGAACAGGTGCAACCATTGATTTTGAAAGCGTTTCTCTACGGGGAAGAGAAGTGACTTTTCAAGAAAATTCAGACTTCTGAATTAGATTGAAACGTAAACAGCAAGCTTTTAGGCAAATTTTGACTAAATTCAGACTTCTGAAAAATTTCATTCAGACGTTTGAATATTGTGAAATAATATTCAGGTTTCAGCATTCAGACGTTTGAATGAATAAGTTCAGACGTCTGAATTCAGACCTTTGTGCATGTGTGTGCATATATTTATATATATCGTTTTAGGAGAGATTTTAACAAATTTCTAAATAAAGTACAGAATCTAGACACACCATACTTCAGCTTTAAAGCGTCTGAAAAGGCATCTGCAACAAATCTCCTACAAAGATGATTAGTATACACAGAATATTTTATATAGCTTGTCGTAATCGAAATCGAGATTCCTATACTAAGGTCCTCCAAAGTCAAAGTTGAAAACTTTTAACAAATCCTCCAAGTTCCCATCCATTCCTATAATTTGTCCATCGTTCTTCAGTCGGTAAATGATGCTCTGATTTAACAATGTTCCTAAAGCTTCTAGCAACCCCTTCAAATTTTCTAGTAAACTAAGAGTCCCTATTACTAACGATGCAAAGCGCAACTCCAAAAAGCTGTGTTGGAGTGTTGTCGGATGGTCCGGAGGTTGATTCTCTGGTACGTTTTGATCTTGGTTCCATTAGAGAGTTAGAGGAAAGGTGAAAGCTTTAAAAGAGTTGAAAATGAGGGTTAGGGTTCTGAAAATAATTGGGAATGAAGTGAAAAAGGTAATATATAGTGGGTTAAAAGGCAGGGATATAAGTGGAAAGAAAATAAAAGAAGCGAGATGAAAAAATTGGCTCAGAAAAATTCAGCCATCTGAATTATTTGATTCAGACATCTGAATTGGACTAAGTTGCAACCCGCAAAGAAATAGATCAAAGTCGACCTGACTCAGACGTCTGTTTTGTTTGATTCAGACATCTAAACGTGGGGTAAAAATTTTCTACCATGAATATTCAGACGTTTGTTTTGAATAAAACAGCCGTCTGAATTTTGCTCAGAAGCATACATTAGCTTTATTGAATATAGAAAGCAATATATATTATCAAATAATTTTAAATAATACAAGTTTAGAACAAGCAGAATGAAATAACAAATGAACAATAGTTTATAAAAACAACAAAAATTAAAAAGATTTTGAAGAAAAACTTAGAGTATGATATGACTCTTCTTTAATTTTAGTGTTCTCTACAAGTGGTCGAAGTGGAGACCATCTGTTGCCACATTCTCAAGAATTTGGTGATGTCGGTGGACATTGTGGTGATAGTCCCCAAGGATTGTGATGATTTGGAGAATGAACGGTAGACGGTTGATGAACTGTGTCTTTTGATGAAGAACCACAGAATTTTAACGCGACTGGTTCCAAAAAGCTCAGTCGTTTGGCATTAACTTTTTGTTCATAGTATAGCTCGCGCTGTAATTCTAATGTCTCTCTTTGATAGTGATGAATATCAACTATTTTCTCCTTTGTGGACGGTGATCCAAAAATGAGAAACCGTCTTGTTCTTTTAGTTGGTGGAGTATATCTAACGTGAGTTGAGGGTGGAACAATCGGAACCGGTTCATAAATTGGTGTAGGAGTTGGTAGATTTACCGATCCCGAGGAAGGAGAAGTACAAGAAAGCTCAGATGATTCGAAGTTGTATTGAGATGACATTTTGAAACAGTATTTTGAAATTTAAAAATTCTTGAATGAATTTTGGTGCAATAAAAAAGAATTTTAGAGAATATATATAGTTAGAGGCTTAATAAAAATATAAAAAGTTTGTATGGTTAGGAGAATAATAACCATAGGAAAAAGAGGATAAAATGAAAGGTAAATAAAAATCCAAAAACAAACCAAAGTTTCAAAAAAAGATAAAGAGTGAAGTGGTAGAGCAGAAGACTATCGAGTTTGTGATCCTGAGTTCGAGTGCTGGAAAACTCTTTCTTTCTTTTTTTCTTTTTTAAAATATTTTTTCATTTTATCTTTTTATTGATATGATTCCTAGTAAGCTATGAATTATGTAAAATATAAAAACCATATATTTTAAAAATATGTAAACTTATAAATCTTTAAAAGAGGCGATTCCAAGTTCTCATCTTAAATTGATGAAAGTATTTTCATTTACCGGTTTTGTAAAGATATCTGCCAATTGTTTGTCAGAGGACACAAATTCTAGATTTATTACATCTTTTCAATATTATCACGAAGAAAATGACGACGAATGTCAATATGTTTTGTTCATGAGTGATTAACAGGATTTTTAGACAAATTTATAGCACTAGAATTATCACAATAAATAGTTGATTTAAATAAATTAAAACCAAAATCTTGTAGTGTTTGTTGCATATAGATAACTTGAGCACATGCCAAAGCTGCAGAAATATATTCTCCTTCACATGTCGATAATGAAACATAGTTTTGTTTCTTACTAAACCAAGATACAAGAGACCGTCCAATGAAGTGACAAGTCCCACTTATACTTTTCTACTTGTCCGGCTTCCTCCAAAATCAACGTCACTATAGGACACTAATTCAAAATGACATTCCTTTTGATAGAATGGTCCAAAGTCCTTGATTTTATTAAGACACCGTAATATGCGTTTCACTGCTTGCAAATGTGATTCTTTAGGATCTGCTTGAAATCGTGCACACAAGCAAACACTCATCATTATGTCAATTCTACTAGCTGTTAAATATAGTAATGATCCAATCATACTTCGATATAATTTTTGGTCAATACTTTTGCCACTTTCAACTTTATCAAGGTGTATAGTTGTACTCATGGGAGTTGGTCTGGTAGAAGTATTTTCCATACCAAAGCATTTAATTAGATTGTTACAATATTTTCTTTGATTTATAAAAATACCATTTTCTAATTGTTTTATTTGTAAACCAAGAAAATAATTTAGTTCACCCATATGTGACATTTCAAATTCTTTATTCATTATTTTAGAAAATTCTTGACACAATTTTTCATTTGTAGATCCAAAAATAACATCATCAACATAAATTTGAACAATTGAAATATCTTGCTTATTTCTTTTAATAAAAAGAGTTTGATCATCCTTCCCAATTTCGAAACCAGAATCTATTAAATATCTTTTAAGACGAACGTACCAAGCACGAGGTTCTTGTTTCAAACCGTATAAAGCCTTTTTAAGTTTATAGACATGGTCAGGAAATTGTTCATGTATGAATAAAGGAGGTTATTCAACATAAACTTTTTATTTTGTAAAACCATTTAAAACAGCACTTTTAACATCCATTTGATATAATTTTAAGTTATGGAAACATGCATAGGCTAGTAAGATTCATAGTGCTTCTAGTCTAGCGACTGGAGCAAACGTTTCTTCATAGTCAATCCCTTCTTCTTGATTATATCCCTATGTAACTAATCTAGCTTTATTTCTAGTAATATTTCCTTGTTTATCTGCTTTATTTTTGAAGACCCACTTTGTACAAATAACTGATTGATCACCAGGCCTTGGAACTGAATCCCAAACGTCATTTCTTTCGAATTGGTTTAGCTCTTCTTGCATAGCGATTAACCAATTTTCATCGGTGGATGCTTCCTTAATATTTTAGGTTCAATATGAGAAAGGAAAGCTACATGACCCATTTGATTTAATTGACTTCTTGTTCTAACAAATGAATTGAGTACTCCAATGACATTAACAGAAGGATGATCCCTTAATAATCAAGGTGGCGATCTTAATTCATTGTTATTGTTAACCATGTTTTCATTATTTTCAAAATTTGAAATTTCTGTATTTGTGATATTATCAGGGAATTCTTCATCATCTCTTATACTTGGCGTTTGATTAAAATTTTCATCGAAGGATACATGAAGTGTTTCTTCGACGATATTGGTTCTTTTATTATAAACTCGATAAGCTTTGCTTCGATCTGAATATCCTACAAAGATTCCTTCATGGGATTTTGGATCGAATTTGCCAAGCTGATCTTTTGTGTTTAAAATGTAACATTTTGAACCAAAAAATTTAAAATAAGAAATATTTGGTTTTCGACCAGTAAGAAGTTCATAAGAAGTATTCTTAGTTATTGGTCGAATAGAAACATGATTCAAAACATAATAAGCTGTTGCAACTGCTTCAGCCCAGAAATGTTTTGGTAACGTACTTCCATTTAACAAAGTCCTTGCACATTCTTGTAAGGTTCTATTTTTAAGTTCTACAACTCCATTTTATTGTGGAGTTCAAGGAAACAAAAATTATGGAATATTCCCTTCTTCTTACAAAAATGTTCAAAATCTTCGTTTTCAAATTCACTTCCATGATCACTCCTTATGTTTTTGATTTTCAATCCTTTCAACTTTTGAATTCTTTTGACAAAAATTTTGAATTTATCAAAAGTATCACTTTTATTTTTCATAAAAATAGTCCAAGTATATCTGGAAGAATCATCAACAATTACAAACACATATCTACTATGATTAATGGATTGTACTTGTATTGATCCAAATAAATCCATATGTAGTAATTCAAGTGGTTGTAAAGTTGAAATAACCTTTTTAGATTCAAAAGATGACTTAATTAATTTTCCTAACTGACATGCATCACAAATATGATCAATTTTAAAATTCATTTTTGGTAGACCTTTTACTAAATCACTTTTCGAAAGCTTATTTGTAGCTTTGGAGTTAATGCGACAGAATCGTTTGTGCCATAACCAAGGATCATTTTCTTTGGCTATTAAACACATATCTGAATTATGATTTATTTTCATATTCAGTAATAGATATTTTTGTCTCTATTTCCTTCAAAGATAAAGTTTTGATTATGATCAAAAATACTACATTTGTTTTCAAAAAAAACTGATTTTGAATCCTTTGTCACATAATTGGCTGATACTAAGTAAATTATGTTTAAATTTTTGACTAGTAAAACATTTGAAATAAGAGGTAAATTTGAAATACCGTTGCTGCTCATATCGCCTTTGCCGATGACATAGCCTTTGGAGTTGTCTCCAAAGGTGACGAAGCCTCCATCTGAGTAAGTAATGTTTGATATCATATCTTTGTCTCTTGTCATATGTTTTGAGCAACCATTGTCGAGTATCCATTTTCCTCTTTTCTTGAGTGGGACCTACAAAAAATATGAGATAACATTGGTACCCACCTTTTTAATAGGGTCCTAAGAGTTAAGTTTTAGGAAACCAAACCCAAGAGGGTTCAGTATCCCATTTGAATATGTAATCTTTATTTTTATGAATAGTTTCAAAAAAGGTGTTAATATATTTCTTCCTAATCAAACTGTTGTTTGTTTTAAGAACCCAAACTTTTATGTTTTTTGGGTAAGTATTCCTTTTTGATTGTTTTGCAGTAGGATTAATATTTCTCCTAATTTTCTTTCTAGATGTATCTTTTGTTTTCTTAACATATCATAATCCTTTCCTACTTGAAACAGATTGAGAGCTATCAATAATTTTTGATAAAGTTTCTCTTCCTTTATTAAAATTTGAAACATTTTTGGTGATGCTTTCTAACTTAGTTTTGAGACTTGTATTATCTAAATTTTACAATTTTACTTTTTCTTTTAATTTGTGATTTTCAGAAACAAGAGCGTCATTCTTTTCTTTTTGAGTTTCAATTTATTGACTCAATAGTGTGAGCTGAGAATTAATATTAGAGAATGATTCTTATAATTTTTCAAGTTCTTCCTCTAGTATTTTCTTCTCATCTTTAAGCAAATCTCTTTCGAATTCTGCTTTGTTCTGATGTTCACGAGTCTCCTTATATTTTCTTTTGAGTTTTTTGAGAGTGACAACTAGTTCAGAATTTATCTCTATCATAGCATCAAAGGTGAAATTACTAACCTTATTTTCAGTAGCCATGAAGCAAACATTAGCTTGCCTGTTTTCACTGTCACCGCTGATATCTGATGAAGTGGTATCTGCATCATCCTATGTAACAGAGAATGCTTTCTTTTTCTTATCTTTTCTGCCCTTGTTAAAGTATTTTTTCATTAGTTCTGGACATTCTTTCTGGATATGACCTTTCTTATGGCAATTAAAACATTCTAGTACTGAAAATGATGGTTTGCTTGGAAAGTTCCTTTTTCCATTGTTTCTGTTGTTTTTCCGGAATTTCAAGAACTTTTTGGCAATAAATGATAGATCTTCTTCATCTGAATCTTCATCCTTTTCTTCTTCAACATGGAAAGCTATGTTCTTTTTGTCTTGTGCTTGTAATCATTTTGCCTGCAAATTCACTTCATAGGACATTAGATTTCCTATTAACTCTTCTCGTTTTATGGTAGAGAGATCATTAGCTTCTTCAATAGCTAGGACTTTTCTTTTTCAAAAGAGTTTAGGATTTTTGATACTATATCAAAATCAGTGAACTTTTCTCCTAATCCTAATAGTGAATGATAGATATCTTGAAGTCTGGAGTACATATCATTGATGGATTCATCTTGCTTCATTTTAAAATTTTGAAACTGATTTTTGAGTATGGAGATTTTTATTTTTTGACTTTGTTAGTTCCTTCATGAGTCATTTTAAGCATTCTTCATATTTCATAAGCAGTTTGACGCATGCTAATACGATTATATTCATTTCTATCTAGTGTACAAAATAACATGTTCATAGCTTTAGCATTGAGCATTGGCGGAAGCATCTAATTTTTGTGTGTTTGTCAATTTAGAGTATTCTCCTATGGAAAGAATATATTCATTTTGTGTAATATTCCATGATTCAAAACTATTTGATTGCATATAGATTCTCATATGAGTAGCCCAATAATTATAGTTCAAACCATTGAAAAATGGAGGTCATGCAGTGGATTGGCCTTCTATAAAACTGTGTTAGTGCTTATAGTACTAGTGCTTATAGTGCTAGTGCTAGTGTTACTATCCATATTAGCAAAGAATCAAATAACTATGTTACGGTTAGATGAAACCTTGCTCTGATACAAATGAAAATAAGCTATGCTATAGGCTCGAGTAATATGGATAAACTACTTGAGCGGAATAAGTAAATAAACAGTAAATGCAGTAAAGTAAATGACACTAGAGGCTTTTATACTAGTTCGGAGGAATAGGTTTACACCGCCTGAGCAACTGAATTGGACTTCACCCGCCTAAGCAACCGAATAGGACTTCAACTGCCTGAGCAACCGAATATGACTTATTTGCAAATAACAAATGTATTTGACTGTAGTGTGTTCTTAAATAACACTGATAAGTCAGTTAAGTACAATCTTCCTATAATCTTCTCCTTTATAATATATAGTGTGATGTGCTTTGAGAATTGTGGAAGATAAAGTGATCAGTAATCAAAATATGTAAGCAATTTGACTGCAATTTGAAAGCTTGAGAATAGATGAGAATTCAAGAATGCTAAAAGTAAATTCGGTGAATCATTTGTTGTATTCTGTAATCTACATATAGTGTATAAAGAGTTGCAACTATAGATGAAAAGTTACATTGGAAAGAACTGGTGCAACCATTGATTTTAAAAGCGTTTCTCTTTGGTGAAGAGAAGTGACTTTTCAAGAAAATAGCAGTTGGAAATATTCAGACGTCTGAATTAAAAAATTTAGACTTCTGAACTAGATTGAAATGCAAACAGTAAGCTTTTAGTAAAATTTTGACTAAATTCAGACGTTTGAAAATTTTCATTCAGACATTTGAATATTGTGAAACAATATTCAGGTTTCAGCATTCAAACATCTAAATGAATAAGTTCAGATTTTTGAATTCAGACCTTTGTGCATGTGTGTGCATATGTGTGCATATATTTATATATATCATTTCAGGAGAGATTTTAACAAATTTCTAAATAAAGTACAGACTCTAGACACACCATACTTCAGCTTTAAAACGTCTGAAAATGCATCTGCAAAAAATCTCCTGCGAAGATGATTAGTATACACAGAATATTTTATATAGCTTGTCATAATCAAAATCGAGATTCCAACAAACCCACCTTTTTGATGACGACAACTATGTAATCAATAATAAATATTTATAATTTTGTTACTCCCCCTATCAATGTGCACAATTTTTAGATTTCTCCCCCTTCGTCATCGATAAAAAGAAAGAGCATAGATATTAATAGATAGATCATCTCACTAAAGCAAGTAGTGTATTTAATACATGAAGAAATAATAGGAATAATAGATAAGAAATTTCTCATACAACTTGACAAGAAAAATTAAAACATAATCAATTCAAACATAATTTAAAAATAGACATAGATAATTAAAATTGACTTGAAATAGATGGATCTTTATGATTAGAACTCGAGCTTGAGGAAGACCACTGAAATGGGGATGGGTTGTAAGCTTGAATGGATGAAGAACCGGAACAAGAAATTCGATCCCATATTTTATTGAGAAAGCCTTTGATAGAGTTGAATTTTCTTTCCGATTTCTTCTCAAGTGCCTTAATGTCCCGATGAATCTTTGGTTGATTTTGGGAGAGAGTGATGAAGGCATGTCTTGAAGAAGTTTCCGGGCCAATTACTTGAATGGTGTCATCGTCCTTGTGACGACCCGGAATTTTTAAGCAATTTAAATTGGAATATTTAATTGATTTGGAATATTAAAAAGTTTAATTTTTAACTTGAATTTCAAATATCAATATTTGTTGGATAATTAATTGTTGAATTTAATTATTGGAAATTGGGTAAAATGTGAAATCTGGAATTTTAAGCCTGTTAAAAATAATTTGAAGGCTTCTAAAATTTATATTGATAATACTGAAGATAATAGAAGTTGTAAAATTGAAATTAACAGTGGTTTGTTCAGTTTAAATTTTTTTTGTTTAAATTGAATTTAAAAATAGCCTTCCGGGGCACAGTCTCGGAATTCGACGAAACCAGTTCCATGGGGTCCATAATATTAAATTATTATCGGATTTCAAATTTCGTATTGATCGGAGTTGTCGTGTGATCGTACGAGATAAATACTCATAGACAATAATTTATCGTTTTAATTTAAATATAATATAATGTCACCAATCAAATCACAGTCGCCCTATGTTTCTTTAGCCGACCTAATCTCTGCTTAATCAAGCTACCTATCCCTTCGTTCACATCAAGCAGTTCCTTCTCGTTTCTTTTATAATGCCTGTTCCTCTCTCTCGTTATTCAACTCGAGAAAAACGGCCGAAGAAAATCACGTTTGTTCTTCCCTCTTTTCAAATTAATCAAACGAGGAAAAAAAAGAAAAAAAGCAACGAGACCGAAGTCTCGTATACACTGATTTAAGGATTCAAGTCTCGTATACACTGAATAGTACCTTCGGTTCCGTTCGGACCCGGGACGGACTTGTAGGAATGAATGCTTGTGAAACATCGTTAGGTGGACGATGGGCATTCTAAGGGATATGTTCTATAAAAGGTAACGTTTAGCCTCAAGCCTCATCAAATGGGAATGACTAAAAATCAGGGGTTATGCAGCAATGCTAGGTGGGTAGCACCCAAGCAGGGTGAGGTCATTCCTGTCTAGATGTCCCTTTTTTTTCTTAGTGGGCGGTTGCCGATCCCAACCGCGGGGTGATCTCACTCGGGATTATCCAGTAAGGGGTAGTCCCGGTCTTGTGTTGCAGGGAGCGGGTGTACTCCTTGGTACGGTGATCTAGGCCCCGTACTGTGACAGGTGGTACCCCAGTGCCTAGTCATTAGTTGGTAATCCATTCTCTCTACGAGCCATGTACGAGTTTTGTTTGTATTACCCACTCTGTGGCTAGTAGCTGGAATTTAATAGATGTAACAATTTCGGCTATTTTATAAGTATTTATATATAGACCCTATTATAATATCAGAGGATTTCTATAAAAATTGTTTTAGCTATCGTAAGGTAAAAACCCGACATGTTTATTTGTGGCGTGGTCTTACGAGATGCCTTTGTTTTCAAAGGATTTTTGAAACTTTAATAATCAATTGAGTGTGATTTTCTCACGCTGGTATTCCAGAATGACTCGGGTGTTATTTAACTGTAATGCTCGGGTCAGACCGAGTATTATAGGATACAGGATATGATGCTGAGGGGCTCAGGAGACGAGCAGGATGACGATACGTACTCCCGTTTTTGTTTATGTATATATTCCGCTGTGTTGAGTAGTTGTGTATCCAGTTGTATGATATTGTTGAGTTGTGGTTGATGTACTCTGATGATGTAATATGTAAACAGATGTATTTACTTTTCGAGTAGAGTTTATTTATTATCTATTATATTTTATTCCGCTGCGATGGTTAGATTCTGATGTTGTTTTCTATTCTCTTCTTCTACCTCTTCTTCTTTAACCCAAATGGTTCGTATTTCTGTGCAACTTGAGTTGATTGTTGTAGAATAGTGTTACTCAAGGGGTACGGATTTGCGGGTCGTTACACTTGGTATCGGAGCATAGGTTGGTGATAACCTTGGCTCTGGTGGGAATTACTCATTGAAATAGAGTCAATAGTACTCTAGAATGAGTTTGAGTGTATTAATAATTATGAGCGCGTATTTGTTAGTGAATATAAAATGATTTTATATCGTGTTGATTGGTTTATTGAGTAGTTTATGGATTCTGGTCAATACGAGTAATTAACGTTATTGATAGGGATCTCTAAACACTTGAATAGAACAATTCGACACAGTATTATTTTAAAGTAGGGTAAATGAAATAATTTTGTCCAAATTATTTTTGTATATAAAAATAATAATATAATTTTTGTAAAGTATTATAGAATTTGGATGCTTGATTGTTAAGGAATGATAATATTATATTATTAACACTATTGTATAGAAATTGAATAAGAAATTGAAAATTTATAACCAAAGTTGAAGAATAAATCTATATAACGAAATGGAATTTGAAATATAGATTATAAATGTAATTTATAAATTGAAATAAACTTCATATACAAATGAGATTTGTTAATGTAAACTGTAAAGGTGATTATAATTTTGGAATAGAATTCCAGTGTAACGACCCAGAATTTTAATTTATTAAAATTTGAATATTTAATTAATTTTAAATATTAATAAGTGAATTTATAAGTCGAATAAATTTTTATTTGAATTTTTGGATTTAATTGAATAATTAAATCAATGATTTAATATGTTAAATTATGGAAATAATTAAAAATTGAGTTAAATATGATTGAAAATGATTTGGGAAATTTATTTTATCATATTGAAGTTAGAATGATATTTTAGAACTTTTAAAATCGAATTAAAAGTTTAATTGTGAAAATTGAATATTTTAATATTAAAATCGACTAGTGAAAATAGTCAATTTTTGAACAGTCTCAGAATTGAACGAAACCAGTTCCATTGGATCCGTAATAGTTAGTTATTACTAGATTTCAATTTTCGTGTCAATCGGAGTTACCGTTTGATCGTGGCAGCTCGAAACGCATCGATTTATTTTTAATATTAATTTGGCGAGTTAAAATAGCCATTTTTCAAAAAGTCTCGGATTTCGACGAAACCAGTTTCATCGGATCCGTAATGTGATATTATTGTAAGGTTTCAAATTTCAAGTCGATTGGATTTACCGTTTGTCCGGTACGAATTAAAACGCCTAGAAAATCGTTTAAATCGGTTTAAATTAAATTGAGCGTTTATTACCATAACTCGCACAGATGTCCGAATTAGCTTTCGAAACCTGTTCCATTGTGTCCGAAACGCGGGATAAACCTTAGAAACGCTGGTTACGGCGCGTAAATCGGAGTTCGGAATTTCCGGGATGAATAGTGTCGTTCGAAATTCTATAAATAGGCACCCTCACTCTAAAAAAAAAAAAAAAAACAAACCTAAACCTAATTTCTTTCAGCCGCCACCCTCCCCCATGAACGGCCGAAATGTTCTCTTCTTCTCCTCCTCTTATCTCTTCATCCACTCAACGATTCGACAAACCTTCAACTAGAAAGTTGTAGAGGGCACTACAATCTACATTCTCAACGGTCAAGATCGAAGATGGTGGAGCGAATCAACGGGAAATGGAGCTGGAAGCGCGCGCGTTCATTCTCAAACTGCGTGCACAGATGAAGGCCGAGCTCCACCCTAGTGTGGCCGAAGGCAGGTGGTTGAATGGGCTACGATATGGAGCTCCCTGATCAAGTTTTAATCAAGCATGGAAGTTGCAATATTAAACCCTAAATCATGCTAATGGGTTCTTTGCTCACGTTGAAACCTGGAAGTTGCGTTGGGAGAGAAAGCAACACGCGGCTCTGATTGGTTTTGCATGGATCTCACGGCTATGGGATAAGTTAGGTTTAAATTTAATTAAAAATGTTGTAATTTGTTATAAATTAAATCGTGTAAACTTCAAAAATCAATATCTTTTTCATACGAGGTCGAAAACGCGCGAAACCAGTTGCGTTGGAATCGTATGGATGAGCACTACGCGATAGAGTTGGATTGGAGTCGTTTGGAGTTAGTGAGAATTTTGGGTAAAATTAAACGCGCGTTTAATTTTATTCGAAATAAATCGCTAAAACGGAATTTAAAATCAAGGTGAGAACTTCTCACTCAATCGAATCAGTTTCGATTTTATTTTAAATAGTTATCTATTGATTGTTAAAATAGACATTATACGCCGTTAGTAAGCGGATGTTATTTATTAAAAACATATACCGCGAATATTTCATAAACAGTGAAATTGGTATTATATATAATAGCAATATATATATATATATATTGGCATATGTATATATTGGAGTTATTGATTTCCCGCATTTGTTTAGCGGATGAGACCCTATTGCGCAGTC
The DNA here is from genome assembly GCA_030765085.1 of Allium cepa. Taxonomy (NCBI): domain Eukaryota; kingdom Viridiplantae; phylum Streptophyta; class Magnoliopsida; order Asparagales; family Amaryllidaceae; genus Allium; species Allium cepa. The sequence goes on along the minus strand of CM060942.1, from coordinate 97,880,537 downwards.
TATTAAGCGGATAATATTTTAAATCCCATATACCGCGATAATTTCGTACTGGAGCGAAATTGGTATTGTGCTAATGTTTGTGGATGCAGGAAAACAGGTTGGAGGGATCCAACTGGATTCCTCAACAGTTTTTAATTGATTTCAGATATTTTAATATTTGATGGATTTTCATATTGATATATGATATCGTTGTAGTCGTGATTGACTATTTGGTGTGTAGCATCATTGGACCCGGATTTTGGGATTTTAAAATGATTTTTAAAGTGATTTTTGAAAATATACTTTATTTTTGGAATTGATCCATTATAAATAAATAAACGTTATAATTTTTAAAGTTATAAAAATTATGATTTTGAGAAATATAGTTAAAAACTGATTTTTGAAATTATGGAGTTAATAATTTTATAAAATAGTTTAAATTGGGAAATTTGAATTTATTGTGAAAAGTTTAAATATAGGGTTTATAAAATTTAATTATTTTATAAATCAGGAGAATGATGAAATTATAAAGGAAATTAAAGGTGTTTTAAAGAATAATATAAATTGATTTATATTAAGAGATTTATAAATGGATATTTATAAATTGAAATATAGACATTATAAAACGAGTTTTTATAAGTGTTTGAATGAAATGAAATTGAATTTCATAAATGAATGAAATTTATAGAATTATAAATGGTAAAGTTATAAATGAAATTTATAAATAGTAAGATTTATAAATTTATAAAGTTATTAAAAGAATGGTTTTGGATAAATAATTTAAATCTTATAAGTTATAAGATTTATAATTATGAGGTTTAAAAGAACGATTTTGTAAATAATCGTTTTTATAAGCATTTAACTTATAATGTGAACTTTTGGTTTATAATCGAGTTATAAATCGAATAGGTTAATAAAGAAGATGTATAAAAAGGGAGTTTTTATAGAATAAATAGAAATGGAATTTATGAACGTTGTTTTATAAATTCACAAACAACTTATTTTGATAAGTGAATTGTGGTAACTTATAAATGGAGTTATATTCATGTTTTAGACAGTGAATAATCCTTTAAGTTAAAATAAATTGAATAAAAGGATGAAATTGTTAACGAAGTTTATTCACATTTTTGAATAGTGAATAACACGTTAAAGAAAATGTTTTGGATTTGGTGTTTTAAATAGAACTAAAACGATCTAACAATGTTTTAAAATGTGTTGAGATTCGAAATCATAGATTTCAACATTCATTGTTGAAATAGACGTTTTCGAGAAATAAAAGGAAATGGTAGACTATAACACTGTTGTTATAGTAAATGATTTCCGAAAGGAAATGTTTTGTATAGTATTGGGATTTATATATCTATTTAATTTCAAATCCCTATACTAGTGATTTTGGGACGTTGTAACGATGTTTTACGTAACATTCGTTTTGGCCCAAGTAAATATGTTTAAGAGAATGATTTCCTTAAAGAATGAAATATATACTTAATCTCGATTTAAGTATATTGAATATTTTCCAAGTGTTGAAAATAAATAGGTTTGTGAATTACTTATTTTTAATAAGTATGGAATTGTTTTCCGATATAAAGTGAATATTTTGAGAATTTATCTTTTTGAAGATAAATTGAAAATGAATATTAGAAATCGAATTGAAACGTATATTCACAGATATTTTGGGAATTATAAATTCACTAAGGAATTTATAAAAGAAAGTGGGATTGGTTTAGAAAAATATATTGATTTAATTTTGAAGTTGAAAATTATATATCTAGTAAAGATATTTTGGAAAATAAATAATTTGGAAAATTATTTGGAAACTGGTGATGTGTGCATATCAATTGATAGTTCAATAACCGACTATCAATATTTCCCTTTGAATGGGTAATTGATGTGAATTGTTTGAATGTGAATGCCACACTTATTTTTGAATAAGCGCTCACTATTCGGGTTAACCGGGAAAGGACCATGGGGTCGTATAACCCATTCCGAATATGTGATACGTCGTTGTGAATTGCATTTGAAGACCGGTGTTGAAGACCGGATATTTGCGAGAGCGATAGGATGACCTGTCGATTGACTCTGCACCGAGTTTCTCCGGTATAGAGTTCTCCATATGTGATGGGGAATCCGATCAGGATTGTGAATATCCGGATTACAAGGACTTCTTTGTAAGTGCCTTCGGTTTTGTTCGAGCCCGGAACAGACTTGTATGGATTGTATGTCTGACATTACAAGTTGAGATATAAAGCCGATTTCATTCAAATATATTTCTGTTGGTGGCGGAGAATTTATTCTTTTAGCTTAACACCCTTCTCTGAGACGTACGAGCTCAGAGGTTATGTAGTTGAATGTTATCAGTGATATATTCCCAATTTGGTAATGTGATATGCTGAGTGATGCTGAAATGATCATTATGTTGATTATTTGTGATAGGATCATTTATTTGATCGTCTATCTTTGTGATCATTTCTATGATCATTTGTTGACCCAAAGCATGGCTTTTGTATAAAGTATGTTTTTGTGGACGTGACTTCGTCGAGCCTCACACCCCGCGAATGGTCAAAACAGGAAAGAAGCAGCAAGGTTATGAGGGGTAGCGCCCTTTAGGATGTGTGCATTTCCTTCTGGAAAAGGGTGGTATCATGGTATGGAGCCCAGATACTTACTCATGTTGAAAACACTTTGTTATGATTGTGTGAATTGATTACGAGCGCTTGGTGAAAAGGTCCCAAAGGACCGGGGGATGGCATATTCGGTCAGTTGTAACTCAGTTAGAGGTAACCCGGCCTTGTGTTGGTAGAGATCCGGTTTGGTTCTCGGGGATGTCCATCCAGAGGCATTCTCATGTGGCAATGGGAAGTTCCTTGGCCTGATCATTCGTTGGAAATCCAAAGAAACAATACGTGACTTGTACGGTTTTAGTTGTAGAACCTGCCATCTAATATGGTAGCTATTAGTAGGCATAATATAATGGTACCTATGCTGGCTAAGATTTATTCTACTTTCGAAACGAATTTTTTTTCCTACACTATGCACTAGTAATAATATCAAGTGTTCTTTTTAATACGTATCAAGCATCTTTGACTATCATAAGAAGAAATCTTCTCCAAGTGTGCGTTTGCATTGTGTGTGTGGCAGGAGGTCTTATGGTAGTCTCATTTTTAAAAGCATTGCGAATTGACTTTAAAAATGTTCCTCTATTTTTGATTTTAAAGATAAATAAACTGTTTTTGAGTTCTCACACCAGTCACATGACTGACTCGGAGTTTATTGTTTTCCTTCCTAAACTCTGGGTGCCCACCAATTTTCACACGGGCAGTTAAGAGTTAGGTTTATCGGGATATTCTGGATATTCTGGAGTTGCTGGAGGCAAGCTGGATGGCATGGCGTATTACTTATATAGTATTTCTTTTCCGCTGCACTGTTTGTTGTTGATGTTGTATACTCTGATGATATGATGTAATGAAATGAAATGTATGAAATGTAATAATTGATATAGTTCTTTGGTTAAAGATTATTCATTTATTATTATATGTTGTTCCGCTGCGAATTGTGAGATTCTGTTGTTGTTCTGTTGTTTTCTGTTCCGTTCTATTCTCTTTTCTTTCTATTTAAAAATTTTCTATCTTTTTCTCTTCTCTTTTCTCTTTTCTTTTCTTAAATTCTTTTTTTAAAAAACCATAACATTTCGGGTTTTTGGCCTTCGATTTCTCGGCAGTCGATAAAGTGAGTATCGATGTTGAATTTTCGAAAGTCGAAAATTTCCGGGGCGTTACATCCAGAGAAACATTTGAAATTAAAATGAGATAAATTTCAGGGTATGTTTGAATATAGACTTAAAGGAACTGCAATTTGGAATTTTTAGGAAAATTTAAATTCCTTTGAATTTGAAAGTGGTTTTCAAAGGTTTGGGAAAATAATAATGGTGTTATTTCAGGAATATTTTTGAATTGAAATTGAATATGGAGAAATTTGGAATTTAAAATATTTGAAAGGGATTTTAAAGAGATAAAAGCATTTAATTCTCTTTCGATCGCTGGAAAATAATTTCGGTGATGACTGCAGCATCATCGATGTTCGAGTTCTAGAAGAGAAATTGCTACCAAGTTGTTTAAATTGGAATTGTTTACGAACTGGGTTTGGATTTGAAATTCAAAGGGATAATTGAATTTGCCAAAGAATTTTGGATATAGTTGAATTCTAAGGTGATATTGAAATTTGAAAAATTGTTTAAACTCTGGAATCTTGTTTAAAATGTTATGGAATAATAAAAATATATTAGCTAAATAAAAGGTATAATTCCGAGTTAAAAAGTAAAATGTGAATGAGATTGATTGTAAATAGATGAAATATGAATATAAATAAGTTGTGACTTATAAAGTTTGGAAGTAAAATGAATAGGCCAAATAAAATTGTTTGTAATGATAATGAATATAATCCAAAATTTAAAATATAAGATAGATCGAACTTAAGTAAAACGGTTAGAGTGATTTTTGAGATGAAAATCAAATATTGGGTATAAAATTTAAATAAACTAATTGGTAATAAATTAGTAAATGGAATATGGAAATGGAACTCGAATTGGTTAATTAAAATTTGAGTTGTGAATAAATGATAAAATTTGAAATTGAAGCTTGAGTTATTAATAGAAATTCAACTTGAAATTGTAAGTGAATTAAATTTGAATTGAAGTTGAATGGAATTGAATTTACATAAAAATGATTTGTATTGCAAATAAAAATCCAAGTAGAGATAAATTGGAAATGGCCTCGTTATGAAGTGAAAGGAATTCAGAAATAAATTATTGAATGTGAATTAGAATTCATATTAATTCAATGAAATATACTAATTTAATTTAAACGAATGGAGCTGGAAAGGAACTCAAGTTAAAAAAAATAGATTTGAAATAGTGATGGTTTGAGTGGTAAATAAAATTCAGGTGAATTAAAAAAAAAATTTGAAATGATTGCAAATGAATTAGAATGGGAGAAATTGACTATTAATTGAGTTGAAATCAAATTAAAGTGGTTACAAGCTTACGTAGTTATTTATTTAATTGCATATGGTCAAATTTCGTAGAAGTAAATTGTCATTTGACGGAAACAAGATTAAATAAATTCTATGAATTGATAGAAGTGAAATAAAACTGATTTTGAAATCAATTGAATTGAATATAAGCTTGTTTGGATTAAAAATAAACTGAATGTAAGAAATTGAATTGTAAATCATTGGGATTGAATGAAATGGCATCAAAATTGATTGGTAATTGAAATCAATTAAGGATTTAAATTGGAAAGTGCTTATAAAATATATATATAACTTGAGTTTTAAAGTTGAAATAACTTGACGAAAAATAAATGACTTAAGTAATATTTGAATAAAAGCTTGACTTAAATAATTTGAGATATGATGGTGTCGAGTTTTATGAAATGATTTGAAATAAAACTTGTTTGGTAAATGAAATTAGTAATTGAGTTAATTAACATAAGTTATATGAATGAGAACTTGACTTCGAATAAAATGGGAGTTAGATTGCTTTTGGAAATCAATTCAATTTAAATAAGTTTGCTTGGACTTAAAATGAATATAAGTTAAGTAAGAGAGTTGTGAAATCATTTGAATTGAATAGGATGGTTTGAATATTGTTTGGAAGCATTATAAATAAGTGTCGAAATATTTCATATGTGCTTATGGGAATATATAATATGCACTGTTTATAGAATCCATGTTTTAGTTATTTATAATAAGTGAAATGTTAATAAACTTTGTATATTTGACACGACATGTTTAAATTGAGAAGGTACAGGTTTTTGGAAGCCTTTGACTGGTTTTGCCCGCGCTAACAGCTTAAATAAATAACCGCTTTGCTTAAAATGCTAAATAAGGTACGCCTACGCAATACAAATAGGAAATATGAACTGTTTTTCTATTTTCCGACCGTGTAGGTCGATGTTTATATATTTATATCTCTTGTCAAACTGCAAAAGCTCCTCCGTACAAAGGAGACTCTGCCAAAAAATTTCGAAAATTTTGGGAGTTAGAAATTTTTTGAATCTTTTGAAAATTTCCACTAACGACGAATGGTTTAAACTTGTTAAGCAAATAGAATTATAATTGAATGTTGAAACCTAATTTAAATTGTATAAGTAAAGTGTGATGAACTGACGAATTGTTCAAAGAAACTAAAAGAAGAAAAAGTTTGCAAAAAGAAAAAAAAAACCTTTTATTTAAGATTTTAAATAAGTTAGTAAGTAAACTAATAAAAGGTAATTAGATTTGGAATTTATTAGTAAATTAAAGCAAATTGAAACTTATATAGAATTGAAATTCAACTTGAATATAAACTTCAGTAGTGAAGTAAAATATTAATGTAAGAAGTGTATAAAATAATTATATTAAACTTAATAAATGAAGGTGAAATTCTTAAGTAAGTCGGCATAGAAAATTGTGCATAAGTGTATAACAATCAAAATAAATGTGAATAAAAGGGAATTGATATAATTGGTAATCAATTGGGGCAAATACGTAGGATGTACGTATATTATTTTATTCGCATAGCTATATTAATTCAGAATTCGGGCACAGAATTTCGAGATAGCTATATCGATCTGAGTTAGGATTTTTCACTCGATTTTCAACGGCGAACCTGGATATGGAGTTTTGATTGATTCTGAAAATTCTCTATCATAGTTTACAGTTATGCAAGGAGAATGACGGTTTCTAATCAGCAAACCAGATCTGAGTCCGCATTAGGAAGTCGGGTGGACGATACTAGTTCGGAAGTGAAATTGTGTGATCGAGTGAGCAATTGGATTTGGTATTGCGTACGGATGATGTACGGGCTTAAATGGAATGAACAATGAAATTTTGGAAAGAAGTCAAATAAAATGTTTTTGAATGTTGTGATTGTATATTATTGTTAAACAGGATATGCAGGTATGAAAAAGGGAAAGAAAAATTGGTTTTGATTTCAGATAATAAATTAGAATTTGCTCAACAAAAAGGTATGTGTTTAAATTTCTGGATGAATTTGATTGGGTTTTTGGATCTAGCCACTTGGCGTTTTGTTTTCTTTTTGGATTTGGGAGGCCGTAGAGCCATTTTGTAGTTGTACCGAGCTAGCCGCGCAAAGGAGACGCTGGCGAAATTTTTCGAAAATTTAGGGAGTTAGAAAAATTTTGAGAAAATTTGGATTTAAATTAAATTTGAACAGCTGAGTATGTAGAATTATTTGGGAACTAAGGAAAAATTTGGGAAGTTAGTAAGAAAGATAGTAGGTCTTTTATATAAAAAGATAGTTGGGAAGATGTTGAATTGTTAGAAACCGTTTGGTTTCAGGAAAAAGTAAACGGGTATTGGATCATTCTTCCTAATTAGTAATTTCGGGGACGAAATTTTTTTTAAGGGAGGAGGAATGTGACGACCCGGAATTTTTAAGCAATTTAAATTGGAATATTTAATTGATTTGGAATATTAAAAAGTTTAATTTTTAACTTGAATTTCAAATATCAATATTTATTGGATAATTAATTGTTGAATTTAATTATTGGAAATTGCGTAAAATGTGAAATCTGGAATTTTAAGCCTGTTAAAAATAATTTGAAGGCTTGTAAAATTTACATTGATAATATTGAAGATAATAGAAGTTGTAAAATTGAAATTAACAGTGGTTTGTTCAGTTTTAAAATTTTATTGTTTAAATTGAATTTAAAACTAGCCTTCCGGGGCACAGTCTCGGAATTCGACGAAACCAGTTGCATGGGGTCCGTAATATTAAATTATGGTCGGATTTCAAATTACGTACTGATCGGAGTTGTCGTGTGATCGTACGAGATAAATACACATAGACAATAATTTACCGTTTTAATTTAAATATAATATAGTGTCACCAATGAAATCACAGTCGCCCTATGTTTCTTTAGCCGACCTAATCTCTGCTTAATCACGCTACCTATCCCTTCGTTCACATCAAGCAGTTCCTTCTCGTTTCTTTTATAATGCCTGTTCCTCTCTCTCGTTATTTAATTCGAGAAAAACGGCCGAAGAAAATCACGTTAGTTCTTCCCTCTTTTCAAATTAATCAAACGAGGAAAAAAAAGAAAAAAAGCAACGAGACTGAAGTCTCGTATACACTGATTTAAGGATTCAAGTCTCCCTCTCCTCATCTTTCAGTCGAAATTGATCCTAAAAAAAAAAAATTAAATCGCGAAAACATCACGATGGCTCTGTTCGAGCTCGAAGGCGGCTATTTAGGAGACGAGCCTCGTGATTGAGCCTCGGTTTGGTGTGGCAGTGGCATAGCCATCGTCGTTGATGGTGACTCAGGGCAATGGCTGGCAGCAACGGCCATAGGTTGGCACGTGGTAGCGTGAGGAGACATGTGCGAGCGAGGCGCGGCTGTAGATTTTCATGTCGATGGTGAGGTCGGCAAGTTCGACACCAGAGCTCGGGTTTAATGAACCCTAGGACGTTAGATTTCAGGCTCGCGTTAGCAATTGGGACTTCGGTCGTGAAGCAGCTAGGGGTTGCGCGAGTTCGTCAGTGGGTCGGCTGTGAGGCAGAGTATAATCGAGCTCGTGATTTGATTACCGCATCGAGTTTAAGGTAAATTTTTTCTTCTAACCATTTTAAAATTTAAAAGTAAAAGTGTTGGTTAATACAGGATTTAAGTGAGTTAATACTGTCCGTAAGTATTTTAATTATAGAAGTTCTGAAAATTTAACTAAGTTGAAATATTGATTTTGAAAATTTGTTACGGCCAGGGTTCAAGTGAGTTTAACCATTAAATCTAATATGTTGGATATTATTTCAATTATCAGAAGGCCGTTTCAAAATAAAAAAATAAAATAAAATATAAATATACACAGTAAACCTACTGTTAAATTTTAAGGAGGTATATTAAGGTGACTAACTTATTTAATTTATTTAATAGCTAGAAATAATTTGTAAAAAGGGAATTTTATTTAAAATCAAATTTTTTAGTTTAAACCCAAATTTCATAGTTAATTAAATTAATAAATGGAAATTTAATTGGTCGATTTTATTTCGAATATTACTAAATCATACGAATTGTTTATTCAAGATCTAAAGTCTCAAAGAAATGGTCAAAAATGAAGTGGATTGCAAACAAAGGTTAAATGTGAGTTAATCTCACTCAGTTAAATTTAAATTTAAATAATTGTTCGAATGGTTGAAATTGATTGATGTGTTATAGTATGGTATATTCTGGAATTGGCATATTATTGTGCTAACATCCGCGGATGCAGGGAAAATAGATTGGAGGGATCCAACTGGACCCCTCAATATTTATTATTTAATATTCTCTGTTGTGATTACTTGATATTCTATGATGAATATATTGGAATATTGATTGTTATGATTTGATTGGATATATTTGGGTATAATGAATTACCAGAAATATATAAATTGGATTCTGGAAAGAGAATAAAGGAAGTAAATTTGTAAACGTAATAATCTTAGAAATTTAATAAATTAAGAAGGAATTGAAAAAAATGGAAGTATGTTAAATACTAATAAATAACTTCAAGTATGAAAAGAAAAGGGTTTGAATAAACAGTAATTAATGAATTGTAAAATTATGTGATATTAGATTAAATGAATAAAGAATTACTTTAAAACTTAAAGCTTTAAATTTATCTAAAGGAATCAGAAGTAAATTGAGAAATCTAAATTGGTATTTCCATTAAAAGTATTTTAAATCATAATTAAGGAATAAAATCTGCAACTAAAGGATTTTTGAATTAATGAAGTGAATTGGAAATTAATTTGGAAGTTGATTTTAAGTGTTTGAAATTGGATATTTGGAAGAATAAATTCAGGGTGGGAATTTATTAAAGGAATGAGAAAAATTGTTTAAAAATAAGTAGTGATTTATTTTTAAAGGTTGTGGAGAGAAGTATATTTCTCTGGATAGCCAAGTACGTTTTCAAAGTAAATTCTTAAATATAAGATAAAAGTTTAATGTTGTTTTAAAAAAAGCAAGTTTTAGAAAATTTATTATTTCTGAATGTTTAAAATTCTAAAGTAAATATTTTTCAAATCTATTATTGTAATAATTATTTAAAGGTGACTTAGTATTTGGTTTTAAAAAAGTGAAAACCTAGTTTTATATTTATAAAGTAACATTATTTTCAAATATTCATATAGCATGTATTTTTAACAAATTATTGAAGTAGTTTTAACTTAAATATTTTAAAGTATATTTCAAAGTAAGCGTTTAAATTATTTTAAAAAAAACTTAAGTTTTGTGCTTGGTGATTTCAGAAGAAATAGAAAATATTTGGGAAAATATATCTTATAAAAATATTTTTGAGGTTAATAAATAATTTGGAAATTATTTATTGGTTGATGGTTGTTTGTGAATATTAATTGATAGTTAAATCACCAACTATCAATATTGGCCAAATGCGTTGATCGTTTCGAAGAGACGGGGATCGAGATTTATTTCTCGATAACCACTTCGATCTGGTTTGTACGTTTCGTGAAAAACGATTTTGGATTCGAAGATGGAGCAGTGAAGTGCAAGGGCTATTCGCTACTAATCCTGAGGATATTTCCAAAATGGATGTAGTAGGAATAGTGCCTTCGGTTCCGTTCGGACCCGGGACGGACTTGTATGGATGAATGCTTGCGAAACATCGTCAGGTGGACGATGGACATTCTAAGGGATATGTTCTATAAAAGGTAATGCTTAGCCTCAAGCCTCATCAAATGGGAATGACTGAAAATCAAGGGTTATGCAGCAAGGCTAGGTGGGTAGCACCCAAGCAGGGTGAGGTCATTCCTGTCTAGATGTCCCTTTTTTTGGCTTAGTGGGCGGTTGCTGATCCCAACCGCGGGGTGATCTCACTCGGGATTATCCAGTAAGGGGTAGTCCCGGTCTTGTGTTGCAGGGGAGCGGGCGTACTCCTCAGTACGGTGATCTAGGCCCCGTACTGTGACAGGTGGTAACCCAGTGCCTAGTCATTAGTTGGAAATCCATTCTCCCTACGAGCCTTGTACGTGTTTTGTTTGTATTACCCACTCTGTGGCTAGTAGCTGGAATTTAATAGATGTAACAATTTCGGCTATTTTATAAGTATTTGTATATAGACCCTATTATAATATCAGAGGATTTCTATAAAAATTATTTTAACTATCGTAAGGTAAAAACCCGACATGTTTATTTGTGGCGTGGTCTTACGAGATGCCTTTGTTTTCAAAGGATTTTTGAAACTTTAATAATCAATTGAGTATGATTTTCTCACGCTGGTATTCCAAACTGACTCGGGTGTTATTTAACTGTAATGTTCGGGTCAGACCCAGTATTATAGGATAGAGGATATGATGCTTAGGGGCTCAAGAGACGAGCAGGATGACGATACGTACTCTCGTATTTGTTTATGTATATATTCCGCTGTGTTGAGTAGTTGTGTATCCAGTTATATGATATTGTTGAGCCGTGGTTGATGTACTCTGATGATGTAATATGTAAACAGATGTATTTACTTTTTGAGTAGAGTTTATTTATTATCTATTATATTTTATTCCGCTGCGATGGTTAGATTCTGATGTTGTTTTCTATTCTCTTCTTCTACCTCATCTTCTTTAACCCAAATGGTTCGTATTTCTGTGCAACTTGAGTTGATTGTTGTAGAATAGTGTTGACTCAAGGGGTACGGATTTGCGGGTCGTTACAGTCCTCCTCTTCTTTTTCATGTTGAGTATGAGAAGAAGCAATACTAGTGCCTCAAGGTTGAGGAGCACCTTGTTGAACATTTTGAGACCATTGATGGAAGGAGATGATTTGTTAAGGAGGAGGCTGAGGTGGAAGACCCATCAATCCTAAATTTTTAGCGCCTAACTCACTAATAGTTGTAAAGTCGAAGTCCAGCATTGGTACACCGACATTCAGGAGGATGCACATAATATAAGCACCATAATGAGTGGTTCTATATTTTCTCCGGATTGTGGTGTCTTGAAATTCATCCAACATAATTTTTCCCCAATTCACTTGTTGATTGGAGTAGATAGAATAAAGAGCTTGAAAATTTTCTTTATAAACTTTTCCATAACTCCTCGTCCTTGGTTGTAAGGAGCGAATAAGTGCACTCTGAATGAGTCTAGCTTGTGGCCTTAAGAATGTAGATTTTAAATTGCCCAAATTTATAAGTTGATCGAATAAGAAACGATGTGAAACTTCGTCTCGATGATCCATATCAACGTCAATCTCATTAATATCAAATCCCTTGATAAGGACAATTAAAAATACGACCTAGTCTTTGTAATGGTAAGAAGATTCTTACGCCATAAACTATTGACCACCCACAATCTTCACGGTTTTGGGGATTATGATGTTCCAAATTTAAATTTGCAAGAAAAAGTTTAATCATAAAATGATTAATCTTAACATTGTTGGGAGTATACCCAATTAAGCTATCGAAGTGAAATTATTCCGCCAACTCTCTAACATGATAAGCTGCAAAATCTAGGAATTTCATGAATGCTCCTTCGAAGATGTTGGAATTCCCCATAGAATTATACTGGGAAACAACAACATCGTTCCATAGCCATTGCCGAATTTGATCTTCAGATGGTCCGGAGGTTGATTCTCTCATACGTTTTGATCTTGGTGCCATTAGAGAGTTAGAGGAAAAGTGAAAGCTTTGAAAGAGTTGAAAATGGGGGCTAGGGTTCTGAAAATAATTGGGAATGAAGTGAAAAAGGTACTATATAGTGGGTTAAAAGGAAGGCGTATAAGTGGAAAGAAAATAAAAGAAGCAAGGTGAAAAAATTAGCTCAGAATAATTCAGCTGTCTGAATTATTTGATTCAGACATCTGAATTGGACTAAATTGCAACCTGCAAAGAAATAGTTCAAAGTCGACCTGATTCAGAGTCTGTTTTGTTTGTTTCAGACGTCTGAATCTGGGGTAAAATTTTTCTACCTTGAATATTCAGACGTCTATTTTGAATAAAACAGCCGTCTGAATTTTTCTCAAAAGCATATATTAGCTTTATTGAATATAGAAAGCAATATATATTATCAAATAATTTTAAATAATACAAGTTTAGAACAAGCAGAATGAAATAACAAATGAACAATAGTTTATAAACAACAACAAAAATTAAAGAGATTATGAAGAAGAACTTGGAGTATGATATGGTTCTTCTTTAATTTTAGTGTTCTCTACAAATGGTCGAAGTGAAGACCATCTGTTGCCATGTTCCTAAGAATTTGGTGATGTCGGCGGACGTTGTGGTGATGGTCCCCAAGGATTGTGACGATTTGGAGAACGAACGGTAGACAGTTGATGAACTGTGTCTTTTGATGAAGAACCAGAACTTTAACGCGACTTATTCCAAAAAGCTCAGCCGTTTGGCATTAACTTTTTGTTCATAGTATGGCTCACGCTGTAATTCTAATGTTTCTCTTTGATAGTGATGAATATCATCTATTTTCTCTTTTATGGACGGTGTCCAAAAAAGAGAGACCGTCTTGTTCTTTTAGTTGGTGGAGTATATCTAGTGTGAGTTGAGGGTGGAACTATCGTAACTGGTTCATAAATAGGTGTAGGAGTTGGTAGATTTACCAATCCCGAGGAAGGAGAAGTATAAGAAAGCTCAGATCATTCGGAGTTGTATTGAGATGACATTTTGAAACAGTATTTTGAAATTTAAAAATTCTTGAATGAATTCTAATGCGATAAAAAAGAATTTCAGAGAATATATATAGTTAGTGGCTTAATAAAAATAGAAAAAGTTTGTATGGTTAGGAGAACAATAAACATAGGAAAAAGAGGATAAAATGAAAGGTAAATAAGAATACAAAAACAAACCAAAGTTTCAGAAAAAGATAAAGAGTGAAGTGGTAGAGCAGAAGACTACCGAGTACGTGATCCTGAGTTCGAGTGCTGGAAAAATCTTTCTTTCTTTTTTTTCTTTTTTTAATTTTTTTATATTTTATCTTTTATTGATATGGTTCCTTGTAAGCTATGAAATATGTAAAATATAAAAACCAAATATTTTAAAAATATGTAACCTTAAAATCTTTAAAAGAGACGATTCAAAGTTCTCGTCTTAAATTAATGAAAGTATTTTCATTTAAGGGTTTTGTAAAGATATCTGCTAATTGTTTGTCAAATGACACAAATTCTAGATTTATTACATCTTTTTCAATACTATCACGAAGAAAATGATGATGAATGTCAATATGTTTTGTTCATGAGTGATTAACAGGATTTTTAGATAAATTTATAGCACTAGAATTATCACAATAAATAGTTGATTTAAATAAATCAAAACCAAAATCTTATAGTGTTTGTTGCATATAGATAACTTGAGTGCATGCCAAAGCTGTAGAAATATATTCTGCTTCACATGTCGATAATAAAACACAGTTTTATTTCTTACTAAACCAAGATACAAGAGACCATCTAATGAAGTGACAAGTTCCACTTGTACTTTTTCTATCTGTCCAGCTTCCTCCAAAATCAGCATCACTATATGACACTAATTCAAAAGGACATTCCTTTGGATAGAATAGTCCAAAGTCCTCGGTTTTATTAAGATACCGTAGTATGTGTTTCACTGCTTGCAAATGTGATTCTTTGGGATCTGCTTGAAATCGTGTACACAAGCAAACACTCACATTATGTCAGGTCTACTAGTTATTAAATATAGTAATGATCCAATCATACTTCGATATAATTTTTGGTTAATATTTTTGCCACTTTTAACTTCATCAAGATGTATAGTTGTGCTCATAGGAGTAGGTTTGGTAGAAGTATTTTCCGTACCAAAGCATTTAATTAGATTGTTACAATATTTTTCTTGATTTATAAAACTACCATTTTCTAATTGTTTTATTTGTAAACCAAGAAAATAATTTAATTCACCCATATGTGACATTTCAAATTCTTTAGTCATTATTTTAGAAAATTCTTGACATAAATTTTCATTTGTAGATCCAAAAATAATATCATCAACATAAATTTGAACAATTAAAATATCGTACATGTTTCTTTTAATAAAAAGAGTTTGATCAACCTTCCCAATTTCGAAACCAGAATCTATTAAATATCTTTTAAGACGATCGTACCAAGCACGAAGTGCTTGTTTCAATCCGTATAGGGCCTTTTTAAGTTTATAGACATGGTCAAGAAATTCTTTGTGTATGAATAAAGGAGGTTGTTCAACATAAACTTTTTCTTTTATAAAACCGTTTAAAAAAGCACTTATAACATCCATTTGATATAATTTAAAGTTATGAAAACATGCATAGGCTAGTAAGATTCGTATTTCTTCTAGTCTAGCGACTGGAGCAAACGTTTCTTTATAGTCAATTCCTTCTTCTTGATTATATCCATGTGCAACTAATCTAGCTTTATTTATAGTAATATTTCCTTGTTCATCTGCTTTACTTTTGAAGACCCACTTT
Organism: Allium cepa; assembly: GCA_030765085.1. Taxonomy (NCBI): domain Eukaryota; kingdom Viridiplantae; phylum Streptophyta; class Magnoliopsida; order Asparagales; family Amaryllidaceae; genus Allium; species Allium cepa. The sequence continues at coordinate 97,865,120 of CM060942.1, read as the reverse complement.
GTACCAATAACTAATTGATCACTAGGCCTTGGAACTAAATCCAAAACGTCATTTCTTTCAAATTGGTTTAGCTCCTCTTGCATAGCGATTAATCAATTTTCATCGGTGGATGCTTCTTTAATATTTTTAGGTTCAATATGAGAAAGGAAAGCTACATGACCCATTTGATTTAATTCACTTCTTGTTCTAACAGATGAATTGAGTTCTCCAATGACATTAACAGAAGGATGATCCCTTAATAATCTAGGTGAAGATCTTAATTCATTGTTATCGTTAACCATGTTTTCATTATTTTCAAAATTTGAAATTTCTATATTTGTGATATTATCAGGGAATTCTTCATCATCTCTTATACTTGGCATTTGATTAAAATTTTCATCGAAGGATACATGAAGTGTTTCTTCGACGATATTGGTTCGTTTATCATAAACTCAATAAGCTTTGCTTCGATCTGAATATCCTACAAAGATTCCTTCATCGGATTTTGGATCGAATTTGCCAAGCTGATCTTTTGTGTTTAAAATGAAACATTTTGAACCAAAAACTTTAAAATAAGAAATATTTGGTTTTCGACCATTAAGAAGTTCATATGGAGTATTCTTAGTTAGTGGTCGAATAGAAACATGATTCAAAACATAACAAGCTGTTGCAACTGCTTCAGCCCAGAAATGTTCTGGTAACGTACTTCCATTTAACAAAGTCCTTGCACATTCTTGTAAGGTTCTGTTTTTACGATCTATAACTCTATTTTGTTGTGGAGTTCTAGGAAACGAAAAATTACGGAATATTCCCTTCTTCTTGCAAAAATGTTCAAAAGCTTCGTTTTCGAATTCACCTCCATGACCACTCCTTATGTTCTTGTTTTTCAATCCTTTCAAATTTTGAATTCTTTTGACAAAAGTTTTGAATTTATCAAAAGTATCACTTTTATTTTTCATAAAAATAGTCTAAGTATATCTAGAAAAATCATCATCGATTACAAACACATATCTATTATGATTAATGGATCGTACTTTTGTTGGTCCAAATAAATCCATATGTAGTAATTCAAGTGGTTGTAAAGTTGAAATAACCTTTTTATATTTAAAAGATGACTTAGTTAATTTTCCTAACTGACATGCATCACAAATATGATCAATTTTAAAATTCATTTTTGGTAGACCTTTTACTAAATCATTTTTAGAAAGCTTATTTATAGCTTTGAAGTTAATGTGACATAATCATTTGTGCCATAACCAAGGATCATTTTCTTTGGCTATTAAACACATATCTGAATTATGATTTATTTTTATATTCAGAACATAGATATTTCTGTCTCTATTTCCTTCAAAGATAAGGTTTTGATTATGATCAAAAATACTACATTTGTTTTTAGAAAAAGTGATTTTGAATCCTTTGTCATATAATTGGCTCATACTAAGTAAATTATGTCTTAAATTTTTGACTAGTAAACATTTGAAATAAGAGGTAAATTTGAAATACCGTTGTTGCTCACATCGCCTTTGCCGATGACATAGCCTTTGCCGATGACATAGCCTTTGGAGTTGTCTCCAAATGTGACAGAGCCTCCATCTGAGTAAGTAATGTTTGATAGCATATCTTTGTCTCCTGTCATATGTTTTGAGCAACCACTTTCGAGTATCCATTTTCCTCTTTTCTTGAGTGGGACCTACAAAAAATATGAGATAACATTGGTACCCACCTTTTTAATAGGGTCCTAAGAGTTAAGTCTTAGGAAACCAAACCTGAGAGGGTTCAGTATCCCATTTGAATATGTAATCTTTATTTTTATGAATAGTTTCAAAAAAGGTGTTAATATATTTCTTCCTAATCAAACTGCTATTTGTTTTAGGAACTCAAACTTTTATGTTTTTCGGGTAAGTATTCCTTTTTGACATTTTGCAGTAGGATTAATATTTCACCTAATTTTCTTTCTAGATGGAGCTTTTATTTTCTTAACATATCATAATCCTTTCCTACTTGAAACAGATTGAGAGCTATCAATAATTTTTGATAAATTTTCTCTTCCTTTATTAAAATTTGAAATATTTTTGGTGATGCTTTCTAACTTAGTTTTGAGACTCGTATTATCTAAATCTATCAATTTTGCTTTTGTTTTTAGTTTGTGATTTTTAGAAACAAGAGCGTCATTCTTTTCTTTTTGAGTTTCAATTTCTTGAGTCAAAAGTGTGAGTTGAGAATTAATATTAGAGAATGATTCTTGTAATTTTTCAAGTTCTTCCTCAAGTATTTTCTTCTCATCTTTAAGAAAATCTCTTTCGAATTCTGCTTTGTTCTGATGTTCACGAGTCTCCTTATATTTTCTTTTGAGTTTTTTGAGAGTGACAAATAGTTTAGAATTTATCTCTATCATATCATCAAAGGTGAAATTACTAACCTCGTTTTCAGTAGCCATGAATCAAACATTAGCTTGCCCGTTTTCACTGTCACTGCTGCTATCTGATGAAGAGGTATCTGAATCATCCCATGTAATAGAGAACGCTTTCTTTTACTTATCTTTTCTGCCCTTGTTTAAGTATTTTTTCTTTATTTCTAGATGTTATTTCTAGATATGACCTTTCTAATGGCAATTAAAACATTCTAGTACTGAAGATGATGGTTTGCTTGGAAAGTTCCTTTTTCCATTGTTTTTGTTGTTTTTCCGGAATTTCAAGAACTTTTTGAAACTTTTTGGCAATAAATGCTAGATATTCTTTATCTGAATCTTCATCCTTTTCTTCTTCAACATGGGAAGCTTTGTTCTTTTTGTCTTGTGCTTTTACTCGTTTTGCCTGCAAATTCACCTATTAACTCTTCTAATTTTATGGTAGAGAGATCATTAGCTTCTTCAATAGCCAAGATTTTTCTTTTCCATTCATCCGTTAAAGAGTTTAGGATTTTTGTTACAATACTCAGTGAACTTTTCTCCTAATCCTAATATTGAATGATAGATATCTTGAAATCTGGAGTACATATCATTGATGGATTCATCTTACTTCATTCTAAAATTTCAAAACTGATTTTTAATCATGGAGATTTTGCTTTGTTTGACTTTGTTAGTTCCTTCATGAGTGATTTTAAGCGTTCTCCATATTTCATAAGCAGTTTGACACATGCTAATACGATTAAATTCATTTCTACCAAGTGCACAAAATAACATGTTCATAGCTTTAGCATTGGCAGAAGCATCTAATTTTTGTGTGTTTGTCCATGTAGAGTATTCTCCTGTAGGAAGAATATATTCATTTTGTGTAATATTCCATGATTCAAAACTATTTGATTGCAAATAGATTCTCATATGAGTAACCCAATAATTATAGTTTAAACCACTGAAAAATGGAGGTTGTGCAGTGGATTGGCCTTCTATAAAACTAGTGTTAGTGCTTATACTACTAGTGCTTATAGTGCTAATGCTAGTGTTACTATCCATATTAACAAAGAATTAAATAACTATGTTACGGTTAGATGAAACCTTGCTCTGATACCAAATGAAAATAAGCTATGTTATAGGATCGAGTAATATAGATAAACTACTTGAGCGGAATAAGTAAATAAACAGTAAATGCGGTAAAATAAATGACACCGGAGGTTTTTATACTGGTTCGGAGCACCATCCTACGTCCAGTCCCAGACTCCTTTTGGTATTTCACTAACACAACCCTCACTTAACCCGAAGGAATAGGTTTACACCACTTAAGCAACCGAACAAGACTTCACCCGCCTAAGCAACCGAATAGGACTTCAACTGCCTGAGCGACCGAATAGGACTTCTTTACAAATAACAAATGTATCTGACTGTAACGTGTTCTTAAATAACACTGATGAGTCAATTAAGTACAATCTTTCTGTAATCTTCTCCTTTATGATATATAGTGTGATGTTCTTTGAGAATTGTGGAAGATAAAGTGATCAATGATCAAAGTATGTAAGCAATTTGAGTGCAATTTGAAAGCTTGAGAATAGATGAGAATTCAAGAATGCTAAAAGTAAATTTAGTGAATTGTTTGTTGAATTCTGTAATGGGGCTTTGCACCGAAGGTCTCTATTTTCGATGTTGTTGTAAGAAAAGTTCCTATGATAATAAGTATGTAAATTAAGTCCCTATTTTTTGTAAATCAGAAAGCGCAAACTATCTTGCGCTTCTCTTATAAAAGTGCAAGTTAACTTGCGTTTTTCAAAAAATTAATCTTTTTTGAAAATTTCAAAATTTAAAAAAAAAATCAAAATAAAAAAGCGCAAACTAGCTTGCGCTTTTTTGATAAAAGTTGCAAGTTAGATTGCATTTTATGTCAAAAAAGTGCAAAGCTCCTTGCGTTTTCTATTTTTCAAAAAATAGGGACTAAATTTACATACTTATATATACGGGGACTTTTCTTATAACAACATCAAAAATATGGACCTGTAACTCGTTTCTTGTTCTGTAATCTATATATAGTGTATAAAGAGTTGCAACTATAGATGAAAAGTTACATTGAAGAGAACAGGTGCAACCATTGATTTTGAAAGCGTTTCTCTTCGGTGAAGAGAAGTGACTTTTCAAGAAAATTGCGGTTGGAAATATTCAGTCGTCTGAATTAAAAAATTCAGACTTCTGAATTAGATTGAAACGCAAACAACAAGCTTTTAGGCAAATTTTGACTAAATTCAGACGTCTGAAATTTTTTCGTTCAGACGTCTGAATATTGTGAAATAGTATTCAGGTTTCAGTATACAGACGTCTGAATGAATAAGTTCAGACTTCTGAATTCAGACCTTTGTGCATGTGTGTGCATATACTTATATATATATCGTTTCAGGGGAGATTTTCAAAAATTTCTAAATAAAGTACAGACTCTAAACACACCATACTTCAGCTTTAAAACGTCTGAAAAGGCATCTGCAACAAATCTCCTGCAAAGATGATTAGTATACACAGAATATTTTATATAGCTTGTCCTAATCAAAATTGAGATTCCAACACTAAGGTCCTCCAAAGTCAAAGTTTCAAACTTTTAACAAATCCTCCAAGTTCCCGTCCATTCCTATAGTTGGTCCATCATTCTTCGATCAATAAATGTTGCTCTGATTTAATGATGTTCCTAAAGCTTCTAGCAACCCCTCTAAATTTTCTAATAAACTAAGGGTCCATATTACTAACGATGCAAAGCGCAACTCCATAAAGCTGTGTTGGAGTGTTGCGGTTCCACTCCTTCTAACAAAAATTTCTGCGACCTTCTTAATCCTTGATCAATAGAAAATTCCATTACCAGTTCTATACATTTTCCTTTTTCCTTGCATGGTGGCATTTTATGGGCTAAATCCCTTATGTTTCCCAAAATCTAAAGTTTTGAGACTGAAACATTTACTCACTTTAGGCTGCTAGCCTAGTTTCCTCATTAACTTCCAGTTTTACGTATGGTCTATCGCTAGTTAAGTGTTCCCATAAAATTTCCTTATTTTGCTTACTTTTCAATATATATCAAGTGGTTTGAAATCCACTCATAAAGTCTACACAAAAATAAAATGGGAATATATCTTATACCACATCATCCACTTTTCCAATAACTAAGGAAGACAACTAGTAACTATTATCCAAGAACTCCAAAAGAAAATTTTACTGGTAGTTTCCATTTATTATTAGTTAATATAAATGGTGTTGAGGTCCTAGCACTCCTTTCAAAATTAAAATGGGCTATCTTTAATATTTCATTCCATTGCTACCCATTTTCTTAATTTCACTTTTTCTTCAATCTTTAATAAATGTAGTCTATTCATTGCTTCAATTAATATCCATAGTGGTTGATCATTACTGTTAAAACTGGACCATCTTTAATCGTTTTAACCTTTTCAGACTTCCAAAATCCATTCATTACTCAATTCTTTTTTCCATAAATGCATATCAAATTTCCTTAATCAATCCCTCTTTAGATTACTTTTCATCTCATTAATTACAAATTTATTTCCCATTAAATTTGTAATTAACTTCCATAAATCATGATCCATCAATTTGTAATTAAAATGGGCTATCTTTAATATATTCTAGTCGTTTAGCGTAGCTGTATGATATCTATATCTAACTACTAATTCTACAACCAGAATACTCATTTCCATATTTTAATTCATCGAAGCTATCTTTCCAAAAGATTACTATCATTAGTTAACCATAATTAAGATACTTACTTTGTTTGAAATTACAAGGAATAATTTCTTTTCTTGTTATTGAAATAGATGGTGTAAACTATGGAAAGAAATATCCGTCTCCTACACATCTCTTTCCTTTTTAGTGTATTCCATGTTACTTCAAAAATTACACTTTTACATGTATTTTGGAATTATATAATTTACGGAAATTACTTGGAAATTGCTCCAAAATTAATACATAGAAATTCATATTCTATGTACAACTTAATTCACAATCTAATTACAGATCTGGAATATCTTTACAGTTTACCAACTTCTTCAAATAGAGGTTTTGGGACTGACTTCAACTTTCCACATCAGGTTGTGCATTATGTTCCGATTTTACTCATATTTTTAAAGAAAACCTTAACATATCCCACTTAGATCATAATCCATATCTACTCCATAACAGTTTATAAAATCATAATTTTCGCAGGCAAAATAAAATATCTTCACATAAATAAATTTATTTAAAAATAAGCATTTATTTCTTCATTTCTTGCAATATTTAAAATATAAAGGATCAAATTCAATATCTCAATCTTTGAAATTTTAAACTTTAATAAAAATCTTTATCAAATATTCAAAATTCCTATGTTCCCAAATAGGAATAAAAATAATCTCCCTTTTTAAAACATTCTTTATCATTTTTTTTAAAAATTAGACTTTCTAATTTACGGCATTCAAAATTCTATTGGTTTTTCAAAAAGGAACTTATGAAAAACTTTCCTTTTCAATAGCTTACTTAAATAAGGATTTACTCCTTTTCGAAAATAGGAATTTTAACACAGAAGATTCAAGACTTAATTATCTTTCAAAAATAATATGCCAAACCATTTTCGTTTTAAAGATTTTTCTAGCTACAAGAATCATCGTTTACGAAATAGTTAATCATCATTTCAAAATAATAGTTATTTCATTCTAAAACATACAATAATATTTATTACCTTATTACTCAAAATATACTACTATTTGATGAAATATATCTCGTAACTTTGCTAAAAAACTCTTAAAATCTCCTGCAACACTTTTCTTTATCAAATCTAATATCATATTATTCAAATAATTTTGTACTCAAATTAGGAAATGCACATAAAATTCTCTTCTTTGCATAACTTATTTATTAATCATCATTTAAATCCAATCAATGGTTAAAGATACTTTTTATAATTTTATACGATAGAACAATAAACGGAGAATGATACCTTCTATCTCACTCAATTACTCCTTTCAATATCTTATCTACCAGAATTCACAATTCTATTATTACCTAAATTCCAACCATCATTATTTTCATCACCTTATATAGGAATGCTTTCCTTCCAATACTATTGGGCATTCCTTTCTTTCTATTTTATATTTTTCTATGCCCAAAATAGGCGTTATTTCTGTCTACAAACCCCTAAAAAGAGTTCTAAAGAAAGAACTTTTAGGTTTATAAACAAGGAAAAATAGAAGGAAAAAATTGAAATCTTTTTAATCAGATTAAAATGATTAACAAATGAAAACTTTTCAAGGCATTAATTTACAATTAAAATCATCCACCATTTTGTCTTATTGAAATTCATCGCTTTTAAAAATTGCATTGCCTTACCAAAACAAACGATGGTATATTTTCAAACTTATACGGCCTTTAAGAAGTTATAGAGAAAAGAACTTTCAAATTTATTGTATAAGAAATATAACATAGAAAAATGGAAGAATACAAAAATAAGGAATTTAAATCCAGTCATGTTTTAATTCAAGAATTTAATAAATGGAAACTTTTTTTTCAACTTCTCAAGTCACCAAATTATTAAATTAAAATCACGTACCAAATTTTTTTCACCATTCTTTTCAAATTTACAACCTATTTTCAAACCTTTTATAAAAAATGGTGGAATAATTTAAAAGTCATCTAAAATCAAATTTTATCAAAACTTCCTAACTTATAAGATTTTCATTTCAAAATCTTTTGAAAGGCACTTTCAAAATTTTCAAGGGGTTTTCAAAGATACCTTTATATCTAACTATGTCACAAAAGGTAGGATTAAAATTTGTTCTTTCTTTTAAACTAATTTCCTCCTTGTGGTGATAAATACATTCCTTCTAATGGAAGTTTGCTCCTTCCCTTCCTTCCATATTTTATTAATACATAATACCTTCATTTGTTTCATTCATAAATGTTAATTTGTCCATATTAATTGCCAGCCTAACAGACGTTTCCTTAAGGTCGTTTATTTCCTATCAACCTTTTCATCTACTATCACCATTATTATTAAATATGACTATAGGGTCCACAATGATAGGGAAGACTAGGTCTTATCAAGGAGTCAATTACTATCCAGCTTCTAGGCTGCTTCCATAAGTTGAGGTCATGCTCTCCCTAGTTTGCACCTAAAGATATGATCTTCACTTCATGGGTTATCATAGTAAGCGTAGAAATTATCTCTATTTATTCTTGCAAATCATAGTTGTCTCATACATCCTTTTGAAATATGGTTGCAACTATTTTTATAGTTGAACTTTATAGAGTTAAGCGTAAATTCAAAATAAGTATATATATTATGAGTTTTAGAAAACTCTTTTGAAAAACTTTTTCAAAAATAACAAATACGCCACTCATACATATAATATACTTTCCTTGTTGATTGGGTAACTAAGGCTTTGATACCAAATGTAACAACGCACCCCAGAACAAACCTAAATTTTGATCCAGAAAAAGCTTATCGAAACGTAGATCCATTCTAAGTTAAGCTGTTGGTAGAACTAAGTAAATAATAGTATATAGACATAACTAAACTTTCAGAACTCATGCGAATGGAAAAAAATATATAATAGCAAAGTGTACTTATTTATTTCAAAACCATAAAAATGTCATAATACAAAATTCCACAAAAATCGTAACATAATATATGTTATAACAATTTTCTAAATACAAGGGTACACATAAAAGCAATTAATAATAACAAATACTGCCACAAGCCAAGCTTCTCCATCTTTAAGCATCATCACCACCACCACTCTGTCCTTAACCTGTGTTGTAATGAGGCGGAGTTAGAACAACAATTGTCTAGTGAATAAAAACCTCGAGTTACCTTTTCGGTACTTGGGTAGTATATTTCAAATTGAGAATATGTCTATGAACATAAAACCATTTAATACTTCTTTATAAGGAAAGGAGGCAAGTCCAAACATTTATTACCTTCCATTCCAGAACTAAATCCCATATCCTAATCATACGTCATAAATAGCTAATAATGTAAGAGACCGTACCAAGCCACTTAATACTTCCCATTAGAAAATAGGCAGACCCCATCATTTAAGGCCTAATTCCAAAAGTATGCTCCTCAATGGTACTATCTAGCTGACATCATATGGAATCTCATAAGCTACTTAATACTTCTAAGTGGAAAATAGTCAGATCCCGTCATTTAAGGCCTAATTCCAGAAGAGACCCCTGTAGAGATACCACCTAATGTAACCCCGTATCCCAGATGAACAGGTCCAACCATTTAATACCTCAAACCTCGAAGTAAGCCCTTCGTCTTATGGGTCATGCTCATAATGACGTCTCACATTAGTCCTCTATTCGTAGGAACTGATAGGCAGATTAGCTTGAGGATTTCCTCTATAGAATTTTGAACTAACCTCGCGTCATTACTAATATTTCTCATAAGGATATCTCACATCAATAAAAGTGTACACAACTGCTAATAACCTCAAAGTGAAGGGTAGACTTCTATCATGTAACTCTACCGACCTTGCATCCCTATTGCTTAGGCACAAATCAATTACTCTGCACACACACTCTCATCTCACCGTTTCATTCAAAAGACCTTATAAGGAATCTTCCTTATTATGCCTTAAATTAATAATTAGGCTATATATGAGAGTTTCCTCTAATTTTCGCCTCAAAACCAATTACCTTCCTAATGGGGGAAAATAAATAAGTAAATGCCTAATTAACTAAGCCGTATATGCAATAATTATACGTTAATTACGTAAATAGAAATAAATAAATATTCGCGCTTACTAAGTTCTAAGCGCACAGATTTTGCGCCCTAAGCTAGCGTTTAATGTCAATTCTCTAATCAATTTTTATTACAAGTCCTTATTCTTCAATTTTCCAATATTTCATGGAATTCAAATGTCCAAAATAGGGAATACGTATTCATAATCAAAATTGTAATAAAAGACTTGTAAATAAAATAGAAACTCAATTTATCACGCCAATTAAATGGAATATCTTAAACAATAAGAATTGCAATCTAAATGTCATGTTTATTCAACTTCTCTTTTTTCAAAGAAATAGATATGAATAAGTGGTGTAAACTACGAATAGAGTTCACAATCTAAACCCATTATTTTATTGAAGGATCGCAATTTAAACCAAAGAAGAAGGTGAAGTGGAATAGACTAACCAAAGATTGTGTAAACGAAACAAATTCCATCAAATTAATGTAATAATTAGGAATCTCGGCATAAAATTGACATATTAAATCAAAAAGGAATTTTGGTACCTATCATATTTTCGGATTCCCAAAATCCCTAAGGTATATTCACATACAAAAGAAATACACTAAACAATTGCTGAAAAGGAATACTAAGGTTTCCACTCATTGAACAGCCTTAACTTCGCCTTCCTTGGATTTGTATGCCTTACAGTCTCTTCTAGAATCTTTCCCTTTGGATATGTGTACATATAATATGGAAGAGGTATATAATATATATATATATATATATATATATATATATTCATTTATTTAAGAAAAAATAGAGAAGAATAGGATAAGAATAAACTGGAGGAAGAAGAAACGAATAGGAAATAACTTGAATCCTCACCTGGATTCTCTACGAAGTTTCTAAATCTTATTAGAGAGATAGCAATGGCAGAGTTTCTTCATATTCGCCAAAACAATATTAATAAAAGTGGAGAGGATATGGTTCTGTTTAAAGGAGTTGAAACGCACCAGAACCATAGGATGGAAGTCGGTAAAAATGGGTAAATCTGGAGCGTCCAATCGAATAAAACATAATGTAAAACCCTAGCCGTCACTGACAATTGACGTTGCCAAGCGGTCGACTACTACCGTCGACCGAATAACCTATTCAGGTTGACCGGTTAATCTATTCGGGTCGGTCGCTCTTTTATTCAGGGACGTTTATTTTGTTTCCGTTGCCGTATTATTTTATTCCCTAATTCACTTTTTAACGTTAAACATTAATTAAATGTTTACTTAGTCCCCAAGCTAATTTTTGAAATTCAAACCCTAATTTTGATTTCTCATTTGAATTTGGATTCAAACTAAATTGATTTAATTCTAAAAACTTAAAACGTTCATAATTTCTTCGTTTGAGCTCCTTTTTAAGCGTATTATATATGGAAATGGTTAGAATTTCACCATAAAGCAATCGAATAAATTTCATAGTCAAATTCTAAATCTTATAAAATTTTCATATCTAACCCTTACCATATTTAATTCAATTTACTTTATTTATTTACGGTTCATTTTACGGGAAGTTACAAGGCGTGTAATTTTTTCTCCCAAAAATCAAACCGAAATAGAGTTCCTACACATGATCAATATAAGGCTCATTCAACTTCCATTGTTCCCATTTGTCCTGCATTCACTAGAATTATAATGGCAAGTCTTCCAAGCAATTAAAAAAATGCTCAAGGGAGGAAAGTGTCTCAAGCTAGAACAGGCTTCACATCAAGTAGCTTCACGACTTCAAACTCAATAGGGGAAAAGGAGAAGCTCATTACTAACCTATCCCATAACTCCTCTAGTACTGAAACTTGGTGGAAAAAAACGAATGCTCGAAGAAGGACCAAAGAAATTAATTTATACATAAATAAATGGAAGAATAAAGGCACGACTGATGATAATTCGAGTAAATTTGTAGCAGAAGTGGAAGGTTTTGAATATTACAACATTTTTTATTCTACATCGGAGGTGAAGATGTGGTTGAAAAGAAGGTTTCTATATCAAACTCGATGGGCAATCTAACAAAGCTGGAAAGTAGTGGGGACATCACATTGAGGGTTCGTAGTTACTATGAACTCTCCATAATTATTAGTATTAATCTTAATTCTCCTTTTGTATTAAGCATTCAAAAAATCCCCTATTTGGAAAAGAATCAAGTTATCCTATGTTATCACTATATAAAACTCTTGTCACAAGAAAATGATGTTAAAAACTTTGATGACAATAAATAGTAACGTTTCAAATGTTCCTAACTATTCTTCATCATGTACATATCACTCTACTCTCATGTAACGACCCAAAAAATTAGAGTAATAATTAATTAACAAATTAATCAAATAATAAAATAATGTTATGAAAATTTTGGAATCGAGCCACGAATGTTGCATCATTGGGTCAACAATAATTTTCTGATCAATTTTCGTATATAACTTGTCGAAATCCGAGCTAGTATGAAGAAGTTCCAAGAGAAATAAGAAATTGGAATTAGATAAATAAGAATGAAAAAAAAAGAATTTGATCCAAAGGAGCCGACCTTTGTATTGGTCAGTTCGACCGATAGGTCGACCCCCAATATACATAGGTCGACCTGCCACTTTGTCTGGACGCTATTTCATCCAGGTATAAGCCGAAGACCCTATAATCTGATTTTCGTGAAATCCTGTGCATTCATGCTTGCATCTGCGGTTCCTAGTGCGCCTATGACGTGATTGCACCAGATTTAATCTTCAAATCCGACGGCCTGAGATCCCTAAGCCACACTATCAATAGAACCCTAGGCCTAGCTATTTTTTTATTCAGATTTTCTTCCAATTGGTTCATTGCCTGAGGCCAAACCCTAATAGAAAATTTTTCTAGGGAGGAAATCTTTTTAATGAAATATTCTACACCCTAGAAGCGGATCCATGAAGGCCAAAACTAGAGCTAAGGACCACAGGTGAGTGTTTTGTAATTATTTTAGATTTGTAAGCAATTTAAAATAATAGGGTTCTCAATAGCTGTAGTTTTTCTAAAATTTTGAGACATTTTTTATGTAACTTTATTTACAGTCGGTTTTTAAGTAAAGTTCAGAAGTTCTTTTCAGTCTATTTTTATTTAGCTATTTTATTCAGTTATTTGCAGTTGGTTACAGTTATTTTGGTGAATTGCAGCCATTTACAGTTATTTACATATGTTTTAAGTTGGAATTTAGCTTGTAAATGTTAGTTTCTTTTTTTTTAGAGATTTAATCCTTTTTGACGTGAATAAAATATTAAAAAGAGAAGAATCCGCAAATATGGATTAAAACAGAATAATACTAAATTTACATAAATCAAATGTAAACTGAGAAAAACTAAAATAAAAATAGAGATAGACTGAAATAAGCAAATTTAAGATATTTGTAAGCATAATTATAATAGGTGGTTATAACTAAAAAGAGAAAATAGAAGAGTAATAGTTGCAAGAACAATTATAACACGTAGGTTATAATTATAAAGAAGAGATAAAAGAAGAGGCTTATTTTAAAACTTAGATCTTGGATTAAGTTAATAAAAAAATATAGAAGTAGGACCCGTATGGGCAACATTCCCTTTCAGCTCTAGGACTGATGGTTTCACACGTAGGTGAGGCAGGGACACGCCTATGCTGATTAGGGTAAATAAGTGGCCAATAGATAGAGCCTTAAATATGGGGATTTGGGCAAGAAGCACAAAGCTAGAAGATTTGTTTGTTAGGATCAATACTGACGGCATTCCCATTCAGGTCGAGGACTGATGGTCTCACACGTAGGTGAGCCTAGGCACGCTTATGCTATTAGGGTAAATAAAGGGTCAAATATGGGGCGACAGTTAGTATGTACCGGCGATGACCGAGCATGCAGCATCGATTAGAGTAAATAATTCGCTACTGCGTCCTAAATGCTAAAGATGTGTCTTTTGCTGTGACCAACAAGATTGATTCACAGTGGCACAACAGAGATAGGAAAGGTTGATCAATGAGTAGGATTAGGATTTCAGCCTAATCAAGTCAGCGGTTGAGATAGGATTAGGATTTTAGCCTAATCACAGTAGTGCAAACAATCAAACATCAAAGCAAACTGTAAAAACGAATCAAAAACAGTATTTTATCCGAGTTTTATCTTTTCTGTATTTTTCTTTCAAGTTAGAACTATTACTTAGTCTATTATCTTTATGTTGCTTAGAAATGCTAGTAATTACTTTCACTCATCAGACTTATTGTCTGACCCACTCTCTATCTTTCCTTTTCCCCCAATAGGCCAGCCGAGTTAAGTATAGTTGATTCAGGTTGCTTGGAGATTCATTTCGGGAGTTTTCTCATTTCAGATGTATTCTTCTACTTTTAATCCTTTTCATTTGGCTTATGATGGATTGGCACTTATGAGAGGGACTATGATTATTATTGTTATCTTTATACTCTGAATTTACGAGACTATGATGTATTTTCATGAGACATGAGACATTTTGAGTTTTTGAGATATGTTATGTTTTTATGACTTATTTGAGATGAAGTATAATTTTGAATGATGAGTTATTATTTAAATGTTTCATGTTTTTACTTATTTATATTGTGAATTTTAGTCTCTGTGATGATTTAGCTATACCTATAACGCACCACATCTTTTGGTGTGCTCTTTTTGAGAATACTAAGGGGTGTGGGGTGTTTCATCTCCCACCCTCATCAGTTATGCACTTCCTATCAGTTTATTTACCGATGCTAGGACTTATCATGCTTCCCCCTCCACTAGCAAAGTCCAGTTGTTTTTTCCTCTGAAGTCTCTTGGATTTCATTTCATCCCCTTCACTAATGGTCATTGTTGACCCAAAACTTAATAACCACCTAATAGTGGATTTCCAAGAAGGGACTACCTCTCCTTCTTTATATATATATATATATATATATATATATATATATTTGTAAATTGGTAAGACTTTATTAAGGCATTTCAGCCCAAATTACAGCCTAATACGAGCTATACAAACATATCCGATAAGGAATTCTTACAACTCAAAAATAAAAACAGTTTTCATCATCTTCTTTATCTTCATGGCGGCCGCAGGTAGCTTGTACTTGGGTTTCCTCCCGATGTTCGATTTTGATCCTCTCCTACAATTCGAACTCCACTTAATTCCAGCGAGGTATTTTCAAACTCTTTGATTCTTCTTCGTACTAGTTGCATGTCATTTCTCACCAATTTGCTAATCTCTATGTGATTTCTGTGTTTTTTCTGGAATACGCGATGATTCCTTTCCTTCCTTCTTTATATATATATATATATATATATATATATATATATATATATCCTTTGTTGTATTTGCTACTTGCTCCTCCTCATCAAGGACTATTTTATCGGAGGCTATTCCCCTTGTAACGACCCTGAATTTGAACAATTTAAATTGAAAATATTTAATTAATTTTAAATATTTGAATGATGGTTTGACTTGAATTTCAAATTATCAGAATGAATTTGGCGATTTAATTTTAGAATTTAATCTATTGAAAATTGAATAAAATTTAGAATCTTCAATTTTAAGCTGATTAAAAATAATTTAAAAGCTTAGAAAATTCACTTTGATAATACTGAAGATAATAGAAGCTTAAAAATTGAATTTGAAAATGATTTGTTCAGTTTTGAAATTTTATCGTTTAAATTGAATTTAAAAATAGCCTTCCGAGGCACAGTCTCGAAATTCGACGAAACTAGTTCCATTGGGTCCGGAATATTGAATTATTGCCGGATTTCAAATTTCGTATTTATCGGTGTTGTTATGTGAGCATACGACACCTAAACGCGTTGAAATTTTTGTCGAAAACAAATTGAATTTAAAATAAAAAAAAGGAAAAATATAATAAAATAATATGATAATCTTTTAATCAGCTACAAACACGCCATAACTCAAGCCTGGAATCACGCTTTTTCCCCTTCCTCATAAAATACCCGATACCCCCACCCCTTTCATTTGCATTCGTTCAAAAAACCCTAGCATAAGAAAAAAAAATTAAAAATGGCGGCTCGTTCGTTCAACAAAATTTAGGGCTTGATTAAATTCGAAGGCGCTGGCTTCAAATCGTTCGATCGATCGACACTTTCTTCGCCTCGCTCGTGACCGCTTCAAGCTAAGGTGAGTGATTTATTGTCACTCACATCTAATTCAAGATTCTAGCAATTCTTAAACTTGTACTTTCGTGTTTTTTTTTCTCGACTCTGAATTGAAGTTAAACTTTGTTCACCTTGATTTTTGTGAAAGTATTTTGGCTTCGGCCTCCTTTTGCTTTGCGAACTCAAGATGAGATTTGTTGGTGGTTGCCGCTGTTATCAAAAAATCAAATTTCGCATAATGATTGTTGATCGACTTGTGGGTTTTGACTTTGTCTATGTGAGTTTTCTGTTGGCTTCGGCCTTGATTTGAAACTTCATTTTTGCTGGCACGTTGTCGACTTTTGTCACTTGAAAACTGCGGTTGAACTTCTGGTTTTGACTTGGTTTTCCATTGGCCTGTAAGTTTGATCGCTGTTCATCATTGAAATTTAGTAGTTGCATTGGTTTCCACTTGCGTACAGTGCTTGATTATGTTGACTTATTCAATTTGAAATTTCAGATATGTTTTGACGATTTTGTAACTGAAGCTTGCACTGGTTAATATATATGAGCAGTTTCACATTGTCGATGATACTCTGACTGTTGAGGCAGTGAAATTGTAATTTGAGTCTTCATTTGACAGTGTTGTGCACCTGATTTTTATCACTTGACTTCGAGTTGGCAACTCTGTTGATTCTGTCTACAATGAACCTTTACTGACTTGTTTGGTTTACTTGGGTATCTCGGTTTTGAACATTTGTTGGCTTCGGCTCATATATACTTGGTTTGTATATGACACTCCAATGTGTGTCAATTTTGTTTATATGAGTCATGGTGTATTGTTTTGGTTGCTGCCTGGTCGACCATAGCAATTCACGGGTCTTGGACTTGGTTGTTGTGTATTTGGTATTTGCTGTGTCTTCATTTGTACATATATGTGTCTTTCCATTATCATGTATATATATATATATATGCATTCATGTATGTATATATATGATTGCTATTGCTTCTGGTCATTTTCTTGCACCATTTGAATGTTGGTTTCACCGTGTTCGAGTTTTATATGGTATTTTTTAATCTGCAGCAGTACTCCTTATTTCTATTTTTCTAGTCCACTTGTATTCTTTGTCATGTGTAGTGCCACTGTGGCCTCAGATTCATCATATATTATCACTCCCCTTGTAGTGGTAGTTGTATATTTGCTTTGCCCTTGAATTCATGTGGTGGCTACATTTTTGTTGCAGTTCTGCCCTTGAATATTTATGGTGATTGCAGTTTTCTTATGTTGCAGTTGTGTTGAGTCAAGTGGCTTGACCTTCTTACATTTATGTAGTAGCTGCTGTCCATTTTGATTTGGCTAGCTATATTTTTATATTCGAACTTGAATCATTATTGCCGCGTCAATCTGTTTTAAACGGTGGCCTTAATTTTTCACCTGTTTGTTCAAGTCTGCATATGTAGGCATACATATATTTGTATGTGTGTATGCATATATTATTGGATTTGTACTGTCTTGAGTCTCGTTTATCCGATGGCATTTAATTCAGAGTACTTAACATTGCTCTGAGAAATTTTGTGTTTCATGTGCATGTCGAATTGATATTGCTCTTTGTAGTTGTTTTCGATTCATGTATGGTCTGCGACATTTTGTCCCACTGGTGTCTGCACTTTGCTAACCTATCTTGTGCAGTTGCATTTTGGTCTTGCTTGCATTATTCATTCCTTTGTTGTAAATCTGTTGACTTCAAGTTTGAAATATTTAAAGCTCTGTAGCTTGTACACTTCACGTGGGGGCTGCAGTCTTGTTTGCAGTTGCCCTTGTATTCAAGTGAAGGCTGCAGTTTTATTTTGGTATGAAGTTTTGCCTTAGTTGATTTTTGGTCATTATTGCACTTGGTCTGGTTGTGATAAACTACACTTGATTTATTTGTTGCAGACTTGGGTTGCATTGAGTTGCACTGGTTCATGATTTAACTTGAACTTGTTACACTGCTTCCATGTTGTACCAGTGTTGTTTGCATTCATTGCTGGTTTCATTTGCAAGTTGCTTGAAGGCTTGGAGTCTTCGTTCGACCATATTGATAGTATTTGGTCTGGACAGTGTTGTATTATAGCTTGTACATTGATTTGTACATTGAGTTGAATCCGGCCTAATCGCTCGGATTTGACCTTGTGCTGATTTCTATTTCTTCACTGTTGTGGCGAGGCAGTGCACGCGTTCGTGTACTGCAGCCACACAGATTTAACGTTTTAAATGTGGCAAGGCCGTACACGCGTGCGTGTACTGCAGCCCTACTAGAATCGGAGTTTAAAGTGATATTTCAATTTCTAGATTTTTTTTATGTTGCCAATTCAATATATTTTGAATCGCATTTCGATTTGGTTTAATTTGATGATTTATTGTTTAACACTGTTAAGTGTTATATTTAACGTTATCCGATTTCTTTGTTAAAAGGGTCGGATAGACGAAAATTTATTGTGACTGTCGTCTAATTGTTATTTGATTATTATTGCCTCTATGCACTAATAACTGAGTTTGAATTAGACTGACCCGTGTATTATTTTCTTTTGAATGTAATACTCGGGTCAGACCGAGTATTTTACAGCTTGAAGATTTTCGGGCAGCGAAGTTAGAGAGAGGGGGGAACACTCACTTTATCTTTCTAGGGATTTTTGTACTTAGAGAAATATTCCGCTGTATAAATTAAATTCATTGTATAAACTCTGATATATGTACCAAAATTCATTTATGTGAAATATAATTATTCTGTGTTTCTGTGGCTGATTCTGTTTAAACTCTATAAACTAAATAATAATCCGTCATTTTGAACGTTTCAAGTTGGTTTAATTACCGACTAAGGGTGGTCAGAAGGGCGGGTCGTTACACCCCTACTAAACTAAAAAGGAAAGCAAATACAATTAAATTGAGTTCTAGAGTGAGTCAATCAAATAGAAACTTTCAAAACCACTTGTAAAAAGTTTCAAAAAAGAAATCTAACCCCCAATGATTAATATTCTATTTTGAAATTATTTAGGTTTGGGAATTCTCAAACCTCCATAAGACATAAAAAATTAAAGAATAAATTTAATATTCAATCGTTGAAATCCAAGAACTACTCATTGGCTCTTCCCAAATGAGTAATTATATACGATATTTAGGCTATGTGGATGGGGTTTCTATCTCTAGTAGTAAAATCTAGGTTTTAGGGAATCACAATAGGTTGTTCCAATGGGTTTGTGATTCTGAGCAAATGATCACCTTATAAATCCAATCTGATTTTGATAACCGCACTCACCTTTTTGCTTGTGTCTATGTGAAATGTACATACTTGGATCGCAGACCTTTATGGGGTGATATTTTTCACATTTCCAATTTTGGTTATGACTCTTGGTTAAATGGAGATGATTTTACTATAATAACTAAGCAATACGAACATAAGGTAGGAAATTTTATTAATAGAAATGCAATAAGTGATTTTTACTCAACGATTCTTCACGATGGCTTGTAGAAAATCCCTTTCGACTATAACAAAAACCAGAGATTTTATAGAGATAAAATCCTTCTTCAAGGATATACTATCAATAAAACCTAAGACCTTATTGCTCCGGTTTTTGTTCTAGTCTCTATAACAAAAACCGGATCAATAAGGTCTTAGGTTTTTGTTATAGTCCCTCTGGAATGAACCCTACTTGGTGTAATGCTCATTCCAAGAATAGTATAATTTCTCCTAGATTAGATAGAGTTTTTGGTACTGTGACGACCCGGAATTTTGAGCAATATCAATTTAATAATCTTTGATAAAAATTAAATTGATTTGATCATTTTATATTATAAATTGACTATTTAAATTTATTTTAAAGGTTAATAATAATAATTTGTTAATAT
This sequence comes from Allium cepa, assembly GCA_030765085.1. Taxonomy (NCBI): domain Eukaryota; kingdom Viridiplantae; phylum Streptophyta; class Magnoliopsida; order Asparagales; family Amaryllidaceae; genus Allium; species Allium cepa. Next base: position 97,845,028 of record CM060942.1, on the reverse strand, counting down.
CTATCAATATTTTTCTTTACAAATATGAATAGGCAAGATAAATTCTTTTGAAAGTTTATAATAATCTGATTTGGAAAATACTTATTTTGATAAATAAGAAGTTTTTAATGTAATAAAACTTTGTATTCAAATTATAATATATATGAATGTATATATATTGTGATTTGGTATTTGTTTTAAAATTTAATTTGGAAATTAATAAATTTAATATTATAATGTTTCTATTTGAAATGTGTATATATATATATTTGTATATATATATTTGAAATAGAAGAATTTTTAATTTAAATTCAACAAGAGATTTTCAAACTTTAATATGTATATAATTTGAGATTTGAAATGATAATTTGATTTAATGTCTTTGAAATGATATTTAAAGATTTAAATTTTAAATAATAAAGTTAATTTCTTATTTTATAAACATATATTTTAACTTTTGTTTTTAATAAGATAAAAGTTGTTTTAAAAATTTATATAAAGAGATAAACTAAGTTTTTCAATTTATAAACAAATGATAAACATTAAATTGATTTAAAATATAAGTTATTCCATTATGAGTTTACTTTTAAGGTATTTACTAAAGTCTAAAGTTTATTTGTACATGATAAAAACATTTTTATAATATTTCATAAATACATTGTACATAACCTAAATAGATTATTAAAAAGAAGATTTTATTTTAAACATTTATAAACATAAGAAATAACATTTGTAAATATGGATTAAACACAAAAATATTTATAAAACATTTAATAAACATTGAAAATAACACTTGTCAACATATAGGCTTAGGTGTAAGATTCTTATAACATTAAGGTGACAAATGTCCTTTTCTTTAATAACATAATTTAAAATTTTAATTGTAATTAAAAGATGGATTTTATTCTTCAGCTGAATATTTTCTCATTTCAACAAAAATGCAAATCAAAACAAAGTTGAAAGAAGTAAACTGTAAAGAAATCTGAAACTTGTTAAATCTGGAAATAAGAAGATGGAGGCATGTTCAAATCAGAGAATATGTAGAAAAATTTTCAATAGCAACTGTAGAATATATAAACAACATCAATGCAATCTGAAATCAAGCAATTCAGAAGATTTATCAACATGCAAAACCAAAATACAGTAGCTAGTTCTAATTCATGAGCATGCAGTGGAATTCAATAAGCCTGGAAAGAAGAAATGCAGTTCCCTGTCCTCTGCATTAATCAGGTGAGTAAAACGAATTTTTAAAAACAGTTTTAAATTTTTAATTTCCTTTTGTTCTTGTGTATGGAATCTTGATGGATTGATTTGATTCTTGGATTTAATTGTTGCATGATGAAGTATGAAAGATTTATGATATTTAGATGTCTGTAACCATAAATATGCTCTGTAAACTATAGCAGGTTTCAAATAAATTCAATAACTTGGATTTGAATGCAAATCTGCTTGAGTTTTGTTTACTAATGTTGATTGAAATCACATAAGTCATCATCTAAAAATAATTTCAAGATTTTACATTGAATAGTTTATTTAAAATAATTGGATTTACAGTGAATGTCAAATTTAGTCAAAATTTCATGAATTCAATTTTAAATTTTGGATTCATAATTGGATTGAGAATGGAAAGTAATGATTTTTAGTGTTTGAATCACAATTTTTAAAGGAGTAATTTGTGAGCAATTTGGGATTTAATGATTTGGGAACTTTTGCCAAATCACGGCAAACTACGGCGAGGTTGACGTCGTAGTTGAACTCGGAGATGGAGTAGACTTCTATGAACACACGAAAAATGGTCCATGAATTTTCTGTTGAGCGTGATGGCCGTGATTCGATCAAATAGGGTTTTGCTTCCAGTTCATTCTATCTCTGTTCATTTTTTTAAATCGCGACTTCGTGGGCAATCGTGAGGCTATCGCGAGGGGTTAGGGAGATGAGGGGAAGTGAGAGGAAGCTGCGGTGATGGTGGCGTGGTCTACGGTGAAGGGGATGGTCGGCGTTGATAGTTTTTTTTTGGCTGCTGTGTTTTGAATTTGATGGGTTCGAGCGTGATATTTTCGTGTGTGATTCGAATTTGATTTCTGGGTTGAGCATTGGGATGGAGGGGTTGAACGTGACTTGTCGCGGTCGGAATGATGGTCGTTGGCGATGGGGAACTCGGTGCACGTTGCACGGTGGTGAAGTATCAGTTGCTGTTGGGTTGAATGGGAGAAGATGGTGAAGAACTCGAAGCAGGCATCGTGTTTTGTATGATGGAACCCGAAGCAAGGGGTAGACAGGGAAGACTCGGGTTGTTTTGCTTGTTTACTCGGGTGTGGCACGGGTTGTTGCTAGTTACTCGAGTATTCAGAGGGTCAGGTTTTAGAACTTTATGTTTAAGTTGTTAATTCAAAGAATATTTGTTTTTAGAAATAAAGTTTTTTAAAAACAAAGGTTGAATAAGTTTTCAGATTGAAATTGTTTTCTAAGTTATGTTTTAAACAAGTTTATATATTTTAAAATATGGAGTTTTAAAATAAAATGAGTGGATCTTAAAATAAAGTTTGTATTTAAACTTTAATAAATAATTTGGGAAAGGTTTTAAAGATTTCAAAGTTCAATTTAAAATATGTTTAAATTTAATTGATTTCTAAATCATTATATTTATTTAAATTAAGTTTAATAATTTAGAATTTGATAATCAATTGTAATAAAGATTATCTTTAGTAAGTTTGAATTTAATTTAATTAAAGATAATTAAATTTGTAAAGATAATTGAGATAATTAAATTATTTTTAATTATCAAGTTTTAATTATGAATAAATGATTTAATTAAGATAAGGTTTCTTAATTAAGAATCTTTTAATATAATAAGTTGAGAATCATTTAATTAATTTTAAATGATTTAGTTAAATAGTTAATTAAATAATTAACTTATGATTAATTAAGATAATCACTTTGGATTAATCTAATTACTTAGGGAAGTAATTAAAGTAAATAAGAAATTAATTCAGAAGGTAATTAAGTAAGAGTTAATTACTTTATGAAAAGTAATTAAGTAAATGTGATTAAGAGTTAATCACTTGAGTTATTAATTAAAGACTAAATTAATAATTAGTTAAAGGTTTAAATTATTTGATTAATGATTAATTAATTAAAGAATTAAGAGTAATTAATTAGGTGGTTAATTACTTGTTAAAGTAATTAATTAAGAAAGAAATTTAATTAATGAGTAATCATTAATTAATGAAAATAATTAATTAATTGTTAATTAATAATTTAAGAATAATTAATTTATAATTAAGTTTTAAATTACTAAATGTAATTAAAGTAATTAATCAAAGGTGATTAATTAAAAGTAATTAACTAAGTATGATTAATTAAAAGTAATTAATCAATGTGATTAATTAATAATTATTAATCAAGTGTAATTAATTAAAGATAATTAAGGAATAATTATCAGAATAATTAGAGAATAATTAATCAAGGTTGATTAATTTAGAAGTAATTAAGAGGTAATTACTTAGAATAATTTTGGGAGTAATTAATCAGGATGATTAATTAATTTGGTAATTAAGCAATAATTACTTATAGTAATTAAGTGATAATTAATCAGGGAAGATTAATTGAGTTGGGTAATTAAGTGATGTTAGTTAATTAATTTGTAATTAATTAATGAATAGTATTGGATTGAAGATAATCCAAGTGTTTAATGAAGAATTAATTTAATTTAAGGATTAATTAAATTAATCGAGTTTGAATCAAACTTGTTTATGAATGGTTAATGATTGGATGATATATCATTGGATGAGTGATGATATTGGTTGTTGTTGGATGATATTGATTGATATGTGATGATGTGATTATGCTATATCTGATTTTGATATATATGCTGCTATGTGATGAATAGATGCATGTGATATTAGATGCTTATCAATCTGTGTTATGAATACATCCATTTATGTTAAGTGATATTTTATGAAATATCTATTGTTTAAAATCCCTTAAGTACAACTTGGACATTAAAATGGCGTTTGGTTTCGATGAGACCGGGATCGGGTTTCCATATTTGGAATCCGAAAACCACATCGATTCCAATTAAACGATAGGTCGTTAATCCAAGTGGAGCAAGTGAAGACTCGAGGTGTAAGGGCTATACGTCAGTATAACTCTGTGGGTGATTCCGTAATGAGTTTGACGGAATAGTGCTTATAGATTCGAGATGGCGAATCAGAGTGCAAGGGCTATGGTCGTTGACTCTGAGGGTGATTCCAAAACGAGTGCAACGAGATAGTGCCTTCGGTTTCGTTCGAACCCGGAACGAACTTGTATGGATTGAATGCTTTCAGCACATCGTCAGGCGGACGATGAGCATTCTAAGATAATTGGTCCTATAAAGGTAATCGCAGCCTCAAGCCTCATCAACCGGGAATGGCTAAAACAGGGGAGGTGCAGCAAGGCTTCGTGGGTCGCGCCCACTGGAGGGCAAGATTCATCCCTGTCTAGAGGTCCCTTTATATTTCGGCTTTGTGGGCGGTTGGAACTGCAGCCAACTGCGGGGTGGTCTTGTTCGGGACTGTTCAGTAAGGAACGGTGCCGGTCTTGTGTTGCAGGGGATGAAGGGAGTAATCCTCGGTACGGTGATCTAGGCCACGTACTGTGACGGGCGGTACCCCAGTAGCCCTGCCATTGTTGGAAACCCATTTTCCCTACGAGACCCTACGGTTTTGTTTGTATTACCCACTTTTGTGGCTAGTAGCTGGAATTTAATGAATGTAACAATTTCGGCTATTTCTTATTTACTTGAAAACCCTAGACACTATTATAATATCACTGGATTTCCTATCAAATGTTTTGGTTAGCGTAAGGTAAAAACTTTTCCATGTTTATGTGTGGGAAGTCTTACGTGATACCTTTTGTTTTCAAAGGTTTTTCTAAAGTTAAGCAATCTTAAACCGTTTACTCACACCAGACCCCTGTCTGACCCGAGTGTTTATTTTCTGTTTTATTAAACTCTTGGGTACTCATATTATATATGAGTAGTCAAGTGATTCAGGTTATCTCTTGACGAATTCTGGAGGAGCTTTGGAGCAGGAGGCTTCAGCGTGTAGATATGATTAGAGTTTCCGCTGTGTTGTTGTCTGTATGATGTCTTGTATTGTATTAGACAGAAATGTTATAACTGCCTATATTGAGATGTTCAGTTGTGTACTCTGATGTATATGAACTATGTATATGTTCTATATTATATTTAAATCGTTCCGCTGTGAGATTCTGATGTGTTGTTTTCTCTTTCTTCTCTTTCTTTTCTTCTTCTATCCCTTTCTTTCTTAATTAGTGATGCGATTTTCCGGTAGTGGAATTTCGGGTCGCTACAGCTGGTATCAGAGCATTAGGCTGAGTGAATACCTAGGCTCTGAAGTATGTCTTTCTTGGGGAGCGTTAGGTTGAGTGAATACCTAGGCTATGAAGTGGTGTCTATCTTGAGAGAGCGTACTTGTAATTTTTATATAAATATATATTTATATAACTACCTAATCTGTTGGGTTATCTGTTCGGATTTTCCAACATAGGCTATAAAGGTAGATAGGTAGGAGTGTGTGGAACACGACTACCACTATTGGTTGAGGCTTATATGTTGTAGTTGGAGATGTGTTTATCGAGATTGTAGACCTAATACTATCTCGAATAAGTTTTGTGGATTGGTGAAAGAATTTCTTTGAGTCCAGAGGAAGTCTTTTTCAAGAATTGGAATATGTTCTTGAAGTGTGAGGTTGATTTGCTCTCGAGTGAGCGGGATTTCCTTGAGTTGAGTTGTCCGCTGAGCCGAAGCTAGTGATGGTGTCTTGATAGCTTCAAGAAGGAATAGCTGTGTGATGAGATGCAGTATCCATAGATGGTTCTGATGATGTTTCTTTTGGAGCCAGATTAAGATGGTGTTGGTAGAGCATTGATGTCTACTGCAATGAGGGTTCGGATGTTTAGAGATTTTCTGGATCTTAAGTAAGGGTATCTTATTTTTATTGAAGTAGGAGACTAAGGTCGATGAGTTACCTCATTTCGGACATGGTCTCAATTGTTTTCTTAAGAAGATAAGTAGCTGGTGTTTGGTTTGGAGCCGAGTTTCTTGAGAAGATGTCTACTCGTCTCAAGGATGTTTTAGAGAATTGGATGTTAGTTTGGTGTTTCAAGAAGCTTCTGGTTAAGGATGATCTTTTGGTTTAGCTGTATCATTGAGTGAAGTTTGGAAGTAGCAGCATGGGTCTATTTCTTCGATAATTCAGTAATCTTTGGGATTCTACTATCAGCAGACCCGGCAGATAGTGAAAGCTTATTTTTCTTTGGGAGGCTCAGCAGAGCGGGATATTTGTTGGAAGTGATCTATCAGTTTCTGATAGGTGAGCTATTCTTGAAGATTGGTCTTGGATAGGAAAAGCTGTTCTAGTTGGTGAAGACAGTTCTTTGGAATCTGAACTGAGAGAGATCGCAAAAGTGACTTGCGATTAGTTTGGGAATCTTTGAGTATTCTTGGTTTGAGTCTGAGGTCTACCTGAATCGAAGATTGAGATTTCTTTTCGACTTGGATTTCCAAGAGCAGTTTTGATGGTTCAACCTTGTAGTGGGATGACTCTTAGAGCGAGAAGAGTTTGGTAAGGCAGCTCAGGATTCTTTGGATTGATCATCTTATTCCGAGTTAAGATTCTGCTAAGATGTTTTGACCAAGTGGAATGGTCAATAAGATTTTTATGAGTCGGATGAACCGTGTATAGTGAAAGATTGTGCTTGTGTTCTTCGATAGCGTTCTTTTCTGCTCTAGATCAGAGTTGTGCAGCGGAAGCAAGTTGGCAGTTATTCTTGTATGGAGCAACCGGGAGTTGCAGTAAGGGATTTCTACAGGAAATTCAAGTATGAAGGATTTTTCTGGATTTGGAAGGTTTGGTTGTCAAGTACAACTGTTTGGTTATGCCAGATATGAGATGTAGGTTTGAAGTCCATTGATGTTTATGGTATAGAGCTGTGGATTGGATTTCAGCAGATTATTTTTGGAAAAGCCATTTTGTTGAGTAGAACCTGGAGATTTGGTTTGAGTTGGTGCTGTTGTTTCATGGAGTAATCAGCAAGGGTTAGGCTGATCAGGTATATTGAAGGTGACTCAGAGCATCTGAAGAGTTGTGCAGATAGAATTGAGGAGATTTTGGAATGTGCAGTTAGATTTTGAATATTGATTGGGTTTTATCCAATCAAAGGAGATACAAGGTTTGGTAAAACTGGAGAGTTGGCTCCGGAGGTATTTGGAGTTTATCTGTGATCTCTAGGGATTTGATTTTGATCTACAGGATTGAATTGCCAGTTTGGATAGCTGGAATTCATGGTATTTCACATATCTTTGAGGCATATGTGTATGATTCTTTGAGTGATAGAATCAGCAGTTCAGAAGGGATTTGGTAGTTGAGCTGGTTTTGAGTTTAGTCTGATATCTTGTTCAGATTTGAAGAATCAGATGAGGAAGTTCTTGGTTTTAGTAGTGTAGTTAGTTAAGATTTGTAGAGCAAGTATTCCAGTATAGGTATTTGGAAACTCTAGATAATATTAGGAAGTTCTATTCAGAATTTTTTCTGGATAGATAAATTATTTGTTTGTTTGTTTGAATTGGTTGCTATGATTGATAATGTATGATTGTTTGTGTGATTGTTGATAGGAATTTAAATTCTTTAGCTGGGTTATTAAATTATCTTTTCTTTTAAATTTCGGGGACGAAATTCTTTTAAGGGGGGAGGAATGTGACGACCCGGAATTTTGAGCAATATCAATTTAATAATCTTTGATAAAAATTAAATTGATTTGATCATTTTATATTATAAATTGACTATTTAAATTTATTTTAAAGGTTAATAATAATAATTTGTTAATATCTATCAATATTTTTCTTTACAAATATGAATAGGCAAGATAAATTCTTTTGAAAGTTTATAATAATCTGATTTGGAAAATACTTATTTTGATAAATAAGAAGTTTTTAATGTAATAAAACTTTGTATTCAAATTATAATATATATGAATGTATATATATTGTGATTTGGTATTTGTTTTAAAATTTAATTTGGAAATTAATAAATTTAATATTATAATGTTTCTATTTGAAATGTGTATATATATATATTTGTATATATATATTTGAAATAGAAGAATTTTTAATTTAAATTCAACAAGAGATTTTCAAACTTTAATATGTATATAATTTGAGATTTGAAATGATAATTTGATTTAATGTCTTTGAAATGATATTTAAAGATTTAAATTTTAAATAATAAAGTTAATTTCTTATTTTATAAACATATATTTTAACTTTTGTTTTTAATAAGATAAAAGTTGTTTTAAAAATTTATATAAAGAGATAAACTAAGTTTTTCAATTTATAAACAAATGATAAACATTAAATTGATTTAAAATATAAGTTATTCCATTATGAGTTTACTTTTAAGGTATTTACTAAAGTCTAAAGTTTATTTGTACATGATAAAAACATTTTTATAATATTTCATAAATACATTGTACATAACCTAAATAGATTATTAAAAAGAAGATTTTATTTTAAACATTTATAAACATAAGAAATAACATTTGTAAATATGGATTAAACACAAAAATATTTATAAAACATTTAATAAACATTGAAAATAACACTTGTCAACATATAGGCTTAGGTGTAAGATTCTTATAACATTAAGGTGACAAATGTCCTTTTCTTTAATAACATAATTTAAAATTTTAATTGTAATTAAAAGATGGATTTTATTCTTCAGCTGAATATTTTCTCATTTCAACAAAAATGCAAATCAAAACAAAGTTGAAAGAAGTAAACTGTAAAGAAATCTGAAACTTGTTAAATCTGGAAATAAGAAGATGGAGGCATGTTCAAATCAGAGAATATGTAGAAAAATTTTCAATAGCAACTGTAGAATATATAAACAACATCAATGCAATCTGAAATCAAGCAATTCAGAAGATTTATCAACATGCAAAACCAAAATACAGTAGCTAGTTCTAATTCATGAGCATGCAGTGGAATTCAATAAGCCTGGAAAGAAGAAATGCAGTTCCCTGTCCTCTGCATTAATCAGGTGAGTAAAACGAATTTTTAAAAACAGTTTTAAATTTTTAATTTCCTTTTGTTCTTGTGTATGGAATCTTGATGGATTGATTTGATTCTTGGATTTAATTGTTGCATGATGAAGTATGAAAGATTTATGATATTTAGATGTCTGTAACCATAAATATGCTCTGTAAACTATAGCAGGTTTCAAATAAATTCAATAACTTGGATTTGAATGCAAATCTGCTTGAGTTTTGTTTACTAATGTTGATTGAAATCACATAAGTCATCATCTAAAAATAATTTCAAGATTTTACATTGAATAGTTTATTTAAAATAATTGGATTTACAGTGAATGTCAAATTTAGTCAAAATTTCATGAATTCAATTTTAAATTTTGGATTCATAATTGGATTGAGAATGGAAAGTAATGATTTTTAGTGTTTGAATCACAATTTTTAAAGGAGTAATTTGTGAGCAATTTGGGATTTAATGATTTGGGAACTTTTGCCAAATCACGGCAAACTACGGCGAGGTTGACGTCGTAGTTGAACTCGGAGATGGAGTAGACTTCTATGAACACACGAAAAATGGTCCATGAATTTTCTGTTGAGCGTGATGGCCGTGATTCGATCAAATAGGGTTTTGCTTCCAGTTCATTCTATCTCTGTTCATTTTTTTAAATCGCGACTTCGTGGGCAATCGTGAGGCTATCGCGAGGGGTTAGGGAGATGAGGGGAAGTGAGAGGAAGCTGCGGTGATGGTGGCGTGGTCTACGGTGAAGGGGATGGTCGGCGTTGATAGTTTTTTTTTGGCTGCTGTGTTTTGAATTTGATGGGTTCGAGCGTGATATTTTCGTGTGTGATTCGAATTTGATTTCTGGGTTGAGCATTGGGATGGAGGGGTTGAACGTGACTTGTCGCGGTCGGAATGATGGTCGTTGGCGATGGGGAACTCGGTGCACGTTGCACGGTGGTGAAGTATCAGTTGCTGTTGGGTTGAATGGGAGAAGATGGTGAAGAACTCGAAGCAGGCATCGTGTTTTGTATGATGGAACCCGAAGCAAGGGGTAGACAGGGAAGACTCGGGTTGTTTTGCTTGTTTACTCGGGTGTGGCACAGGTTGTTGCTAGTTACTCGAGTATTCAGAGGGTCAGGTTTTAGAACTTTATGTTTAAGTTGTTAATTCAAAGAATATTTGTTTTTAGAAATAAAGTTTTTTAAAAACAAAGGTTGAATAAGTTTTCAGATTGAAATTGTTTTCTAAGTTATGTTTTAAACAAGTTTATATATTTTAAAATATGGAGTTTTAAAATAAAATGAGTGGATCTTAAAATAAAGTTTGTATTTAAACTTTAATAAATAATTTGGGAAAGGTTTTAAAGATTTCAAAGTTCAATTTAAAATATGTTTAAATTTAATTGATTTCTAAATCATTATATTTATTTAAATTAAGTTTAATAATTTAGAATTTGATAATCAATTGTAATAAAGATTATCTTTAGTAAGTTTGAATTTAATTTAATTAAAGATAATTAAATTTGTAAAGATAATTGAGATAATTAAATTATTTTTAATTATCAAGTTTTAATTATGAATAAATGATTTAATTAAGATAAGGTTTCTTAATTAAGAATCTTTTAATATAATAAGTTGAGAATCATTTAATTAATTTTAAATGATTTAGTTAAATAGTTAATTAAATAATTAACTTATGATTAATTAAGATAATCACTTTGGATTAATCTAATTACTTAGGGAAGTAATTAAAGTAAATAAGAAATTAATTCAGAAGGTAATTAAGTAAGAGTTAATTACTTTATGAAAAGTAATTAAGTAAATGTGATTAAGAGTTAATCACTTGAGTTATTAATTAAAGACTAAATTAATAATTAGTTAAAGGTTTAAATTATTTGATTAATGATTAATTAATTAAAGAATTAAGAGTAATTAATTAGGTGGTTAATTACTTGTTAAAGTAATTAATTAAGAAAGAAATTTAATTAATGAGTAATCATTAATTAATGAAAATAATTAATTAATTGTTAATTAATAATTTAAGAATAATTAATTTATAATTAAGTTTTAAATTACTAAATGTAATTAAAGTAATTAATCAAAGGTGATTAATTAAAAGTAATTAACTAAGTATGATTAATTAAAAGTAATTAATCAATGTGATTAATTAATAATTATTAATCAAGTGTAATTAATTAAAGATAATTAAGGAATAATTATCAGAATAATTAGAGAATAATTAATCAAGGTTGATTAATTTAGAAGTAATTAAGAGGTAATTACTTAGAATAATTTTGGGAGTAATTAATCAGGATGATTAATTAATTTGGTAATTAAGCAATAATTACTTATAGTAATTAAGTGATAATTAATCAGGGAAGATTAATTGAGTTGGGTAATTAAGTGATGTTAGTTAATTAATTTGTAATTAATTAATGAATAGTATTGGATTGAAGATAATCCAAGTGTTTAATGAAGAATTAATTTAATTTAAGGATTAATTAAATTAATCGAGTTTGAATCAAACTTGTTTATGAATGGTTAATGATTGGATGATATATCATTGGATGAGTGATGATATTGGTTGTTGTTGGATGATATTGATTGATATGTGATGATGTGATTATGCTATATCTGATTTTGATATATATGCTGCTATGTGATGAATAGATGCATGTGATATTAGATGCTTATCAATCTGTGTTATGAATACATCCATTTATGTTAAGTGATATTTTATGAAATATCTATTGTTTAAAATCCCTTAAGTACAACTTGGACATTAAAATGGCGTTTGGTTTCGATGAGACCGGGATCGGGTTTCCATATTTGGAATCCGAAAACCACATCGATTCCAATTAAACGATAGGTCGTTAATCCAAGTGGAGCAAGTGAAGACTCGAGGTGTAAGGGCTATACGTCAGTATAACTCTGTGGGTGATTCCGTAATGAGTTTGACGGAATAGTGCTTATAGATTCGAGATGGCGAATCAGAGTGCAAGGGCTATGGTCGTTGACTCTGAGGGTGATTCCAAAACGAGTGCAACGAGATAGTGCCTTCGGTTTCGTTCGAACCCGGAACGAACTTGTATGGATTGAATGCTTTCAGCACATCGTCAGGCGGACGATGAGCATTCTAAGATAATTGGTCCTATAAAGGTAATCGCAGCCTCAAGCCTCATCAACCGGGAATGGCTAAAACAGGGGAGGTGCAGCAAGGCTTCGTGGGTCGCGCCCACTGGAGGGCAAGATTCATCCCTGTCTAGAGGTCCCTTTATATTTCGGCTTTGTGGGCGGTTGGAACTGCAGCCAACTGCGGGGTGGTCTTGTTCGGGACTGTTCAGTAAGGAACGGTGCCGGTCTTGTGTTGCAGGGGATGAAGGGAGTAATCCTCGGTACGGTGATCTAGGCCACGTACTGTGACGGGCGGTACCCCAGTAGCCCTGCCATTGTTGGAAACCCATTTTCCCTACGAGACCCTACGGTTTTGTTTGTATTACCCACTTTTGTGGCTAGTAGCTGGAATTTAATGAATGTAACAATTTCGGCTATTTCTTATTTACTTGAAAACCCTAGACACTATTATAATATCACTGGATTTCCTATCAAATGTTTTGGTTAGCGTAAGGTAAAAACTTTTCCATGTTTATGTGTGGGAAGTCTTACGTGATACCTTTTGTTTTCAAAGGTTTTTCTAAAGTTAAGCAATCTTAAACCGTTTACTCACACCAGACCCCTGTCTGACCCGAGTGTTTATTTTCTGTTTTATTAAACTCTTGGGTACTCATATTATATATGAGTAGTCAAGTGATTCAGGTTATCTCTTGACGAATTCTGGAGGAGCTTTGGAGCAGGAGGCTTCAGCGTGTAGATATGATTAGAGTTTCCGCTGTGTTGTTGTCTGTATGATGTCTTGTATTGTATTAGACAGAAATGTTATAACTGCCTATATTGAGATGTTCAGTTGTGTACTCTGATGTATATGAACTATGTATATGTTCTATATTATATTTAAATCGTTCCGCTGTGAGATTCTGATGTGTTGTTTTCTCTTTCTTCTCTTTCTTTTCTTCTTCTATCCCTTTCTTTCTTAATTAGTGATGCGATTTTCCGGTAGTGGAATTTCGGGTCGCTACAGGTACTTAGTTTGCCAAGCCTTTCTACTCCTATGTGAACCATCTCCATCGTACCAACTCAGATCATACACAATGCTTCTTAAGTTGCTGCTTCTATCTAATTCTTTTCCCAAACCTTTCCACTTCCAAAATATTGGACTCATCATGAAAGTTTCAAAAACATAGTTGATCAGCATAAGTCACTCCCTTTCATGGAGACCTATGGTAAAATTTTATAATAAAATTAAACATCTTAAGAAAAATATAAAAGAATGGAATAATAATTGCTTTAAAAACATCATCAATCGTGTTAGAAAAGCAGTAGACTTAGTAAATCTTAAAAAACAAAGCTTTGATAATGACCCTTCTATCACTAATTGGGCACAATGTCTTAAAACCCACGATAATTTTAATAAGGAATCGTAACTTAAAGAAATATATCAGAGAAAAAAAGATGGGATTAAATGGGTCATTGATGGGGTTTCTAATACTAATTTTTTCCATGCCATATTTAAGAAAAATAAAACTAAATTGCGAGACTGCAAAACAAAAAACTCTTCACGATCATGGGTAGATTTCCCTGAGGAAATTGAAAATACTATCTTGGAGTATTTTTAATATGTAGTGGAGAATCGACCTACTATTTATTTGGACACTTATATCCTTTTCTTTATTCTACCTAATTTAAATGGAGAGGATGATGAATCCCTTAAGCAAGTTCATGAGCATGATGAAATTGAATAAATTGTTTTTGACTTGTCTAAAGATAGTGCAGTAGACCTTGATGATTTTAATAACCACTTTTTCCAAACATGTTTGGAAATTATCTCTATGGATTTTGTTCTTACTATACAATCCTTCTCCATTGGGAAGTAAATTCCCAAGAGTCGATCTTCCACTAACTTTATTCTTATACCCAAGAATTCTAATCCTAAAACTTGCTATGATTCTATGCCCATAAGTCTTTATAATTTCTCCAGTAATGTCATTTCTAAAACATTATTTACCAGACTAAATAATTTACTAGAGAAAATTATATCACCGTCACAGGTTAGCTTTGTTAAGAATAGGAAAATCACATATAATATCCTTATTGTCCTAGAAATTAACTTCTCAAATCAACAAAAATCCTTTGGTTCTAACTCTATTATCAAATTAGACATGGAAAAAGAAAACGCTAGAATTTTTGGTTCTTTATCATTTGCGTCATTAGATCTTTTGGCTTGTTAGAAATATTCATTGACATGATTTAAGGAATCTTTTCAAACTAATGGTACTCTATTATTATATATGGAAAACCACACTGGCTATTTTAAAGCTAAGTGCAATGTAAGGCAAGGGATCCTCTTGCACCTGCCATTTTCGTAATTTCTTCTGAAGGACTTGTCTATGGATTACATTCTCGCATGTCATATAAACAAATAGGTCGCTTCTATAGTCCTTTCGGTGATCATCTTATTTTCTCGCTCCCATTTGCCAGTGATATACTCATTTTTTATAATGGATCATCTTGAAAGAGACTGCTATGTTATAGGATCGAAATGGCTAATGGTTGTAAACAATGTAAATGTAGTGGTAGTGCGATATAATATAAGTTATCCATAGATGCAGAATATGAGTATAAAAATGAATAGCAAAGTAAACAACTGTAAAATAATAGCAGCAAAATGACACCTGAGATTTGTATACTAGTTCGAACTCCCGTTCTACGTCCAGTCCTAGACTCCTTCTAGAATTTTAGCGAGCAACCCTCACTTAACCTGGAGGAACATATATTACACCGCCTAAGAAACCGAACCAGATATTGAGCGCCTGGGAAAAAGAATAGGACTTGACCGCCTGAGCAACCGAATAAGACTTTCTTATAAACTATATTAACTTGACTTTATGTGTTCTGGATAATATAGATTTGTCATTTGTAGTACAGCCTTCCTATAATCTTATCCTCAAGTATGATGTGTATTATTGTGTGAAAGATATGAATTGCAATTGTAAGCACTAAATATATGAACGCAAGAAAGCAATAGATTTAGAGAATATAATTCAAGTTAGAACAAGAGAGAAAAGTAATTGAAGTGATTTGATCATTAAAACACAAGCAAATATATAGTAGATACGGAGTTGCAACTGTTGGTGAAGACTTCTCAACGCATAGCAATGGCTGCAACTCTTCACGAGGAAGAAGGCTATTCAAAAAGGAAGTGTCTTTTTAGAAAAATGACAGTTACATACAGTTCAATCGACTGATATAGAATCTTCAGTCGACTTAATTAAAAAACGTGCATGTGCACTCAAAAATGCACAGATTCAGTCGACTTATTGAATGTATTCAGTCGACTGAATTCTATTGTTAAACAAAAAACTATCATAGCTCATTCACTTGCCTCCTAAACTAGTGACCCGGGTTCGAGCCCCACTCCATGCATTTTTTGAAAAATTAATTTTGATTAAAATATGAATGCAAGTTTATTTGAATGTGAATGATGATTCTTGAGGAAAGATTTTAACAAAGCACTAAACTAAACTTTATATACACATTTTCTAACTCTTGTTCAAATATATAACTACATGAACCATATTTTGAGTCGTTGAGGCTGGATATTGTCGTAGTTGTAGATTCGTGAATAAAACATTAAACAACACATCTAGCTCTATTAATAACCTCAAGAAATTTCTTAATCGATATGTAGATGCTTTAGGAAAAAAAATTAACAAATGTGAAAAGTTGTTTTATTATCTCCTAAATTAGTAGTACTATGCAAAAACATGGTATAAAAAGAAAAATGGGCTTATCCTTAAAACATTTGCTATTTCTTATCTAGGAGTTAAACTTTTAAAGGAAGAAAAAAGAATGATCTTTTCCGCTCCCTTATGACTAAGGCAACTGAATGGGTTAGAAATGGAACTCATATTTTATTTCTCAAGCTGGTTGAATAGTTTTAATTAAGTCAATTCTAAGTGAGATTAGTTCTCATACCTTCTCTACATCATCTCCTGCTACCTCCTTTATCAAAGAATTAGAAAAAAAATTATGCTGGCTTCATTTTGGGTTCTTAAGATAACCATAGAAAACGTCAATCGGTTTTATAGAATATGGTTTGTAGACCTATGGTAGAGAGAGGAATTGGCATCAAATCTCTTATAGATGTTAGTCTCACTTATTCTTTCAAATTTTGGGTTAGAAATCTACGTAATAATTCATCGTAGGCAAATTTCCTCTCTTTTAAATATAGATACCTAGCTTCACAAGGTTACAATGGCCTTCCCTCATACTTTAGTGGGACATAGAAATGCTACAAAAATCCTAAGGTTATTTTGACAATGTTCTAAATACTTCTACTTGAAAATAATGAATTAAAGGACACTTTAGTTTTCAAGATGCTTAGAATTTAATTCAGTGCAAACATAATTAGCAAGTTCATTACTCCTTGATTTAGGATAAAAGATCATCTCCTAAATTTCCTATTTTTATGTGCAAATGCCTTCATAATGCTTTACCTATGGATAATAATGTTGAAAAAATAAATATTTCATTGGCATCTAAATGTAATTATTGTTCCATACCTAGCAATGATAACAAAAATCGCTTAATCAAGCATAGTGACATAGCCAATCAGGTTTATGATTATTTTGAGGACTAAATGGAAATCAAATGGCATGGTGGTTCATTAAATGTGTAGGATCGATTTCACCCTAGAGGGGGGGGGGGGTGAATAGGGTGATAGTGTAAATTATAAAAACTTAATTGCAGAAGCTAATTAATATTAACACGGATCACAGAATAGCAGCACAGATATAGCAGAATATAAATAACAGAACAGAACAACACAGAATTTACCCAGCTTCGGCAAAACCCTGCCTACGTGCTGCCCCCAAGGTTTCTACTAGAAATTAGATAGTCCCTCGCTTACACACGTAAACTCGCTATACCCGCTATTGACTAATCTAACTCTACGCTCAAAACCCTGACCACAACTCAACTACCGAGTTGCGAATTCCCAAACTACACACCGTAGTTTGTACCCTAGTCACACGACTAGAAAATTACAACGGTTTAAAAGAGAATTTTAAAAATTAAAAGAAACACAAAACATAAAAAGCAAATAACCCTATTAAAAACAAAGCCTAAACGGCCCACTAATATGTCTCCCTTTTATTTTATCGGCCCGGTTCTTTTTCTTTGCTCGAGTATAATGGCGACCGTTCGTTTGCAAAATTGGGGCTTTCGTTCTTGATGCCGTGCTCTTAAATTAGGGTTTTAAGTTGCTGCCTTTGTTGGTTGTTTGCAATTACTGTTTCTGATTTGCTTCAATTTGTTTGCGGCTTCTCCTCCTTGCTTGATCGAGTTCGATTGCTTCGATTGCTTCGGTATGTATTTTCTTCTTTTTGCTTTGCTGGTTGATTCTTGAACTCGATAATTTGATTGCCGATGATGATTAGGGTTTTATATGCGTTCGAGTTCCTGGATTTTCGTTCGTCCAAATATTTTTGATTTCGTCAAAAATTCTTCTCGGCCACTTGATTTAAATTGAACGTTTGATGATTGATTCTGACTAGTTCATAATCGTATATTTCATTGCTTGATGGTTACGATTTTGATTTATTTCATGATCATCACGTTGTTGACTACGGCTTCTTGATTGCTACAGCTTCGGCCTTGACTTGTTCATAATTGAATATATTTGTTGCTTGGTTGAGGTCTCTGACTTTGACTTCGACAACCACGGCTTTGACTTGTTGACACCCTGACCATTTCATACCTGTACATTCTCGGCTTCAGTATGCTTTGATTTTCTGGCTTGATGTTTATATCCACTTGCTGTGTATTGCTTCACTGCATAGCATATTTGTGCATTTTAAAACTCTGACCTTATTGCCTTTGTTCATTTGCTGGTTAGCTTGCATCTGCTTGTAGTTGATGCATATGCTCTCTGATTTGAGTTTGTTGGTTGGGTCTGCACATTTCTATGCTCTGGTCTCCATAACCTTTACCTGAACTTCACTTGAACATCTGGTATTCATGTATGCAGATCCACTGATACATGTTGTGCTTGTTCTTGTAATTGAATTTGTGTACTTGATGTCCACTATTTTCACTGGTTCCTCTGGTCTGCACTTGAATTTGAAGTCGTTGTTCACCTGTACTTACACTGTCTCTGGCTTCATCTGTAGTCTTCAAACATTTGTATAATTCTCGACCATTATCACTGCTGACTTCATTTGGTCTTTGTTCTCTTGTAATGTTGTACTGTCTTGGTTACATGCATTTGGTATTGGCACACATGTAAACTTGTGTATCTCTGACCTTTTGGTTGCAGTCTTGTGTTGGTAACCATCTTCAAGCATGTTGCAGTTTGTAGCTTTCATGCATTTTCTTTGACATGATTTACTTCACCTGTACTTGGTCATTTGTGTAGTCTTCGAGCATGTTGCCACTGTGTCGTTGTTTTGCATTGTTCATGTCATGTTGTTCATGTGCATATATGTTTACTGAGTTTGCATTTGTTAGTTTAGTCATGCACTTGGTCTCTTCACTGTGTTTTCTTCATGCCTGACTTGATGATTCCCTTCCTGTAGCTCCATATTCTTCACTGTTGCATTTCAGACTTGCTGTTGCATATGTATTCATTTTGCAGCTGGTCTTTGTATCTTTGCATGTGCATTGTTCTAGTGCACTTCTGTTTGCATTGCATTGTAGTCTTCGCCATGTTGTAACCTGGTGTGCACTGAGCACTTGAACTTGTATCTGTGCACATTGTTCTATGCACTGTTCTTGTATTACTTGGGTTACTTGTATGCACTGCATATTTGGATTGCACCTTTGCTGGTTGGTCTGGCCATTGTAAATTGATTTTTGAGTTTGCACCTGTGTTGAATCCAGTTTCACAACTCGGGTTTGACCTTGTGCTGAGAATTGTGACATTTATATTATTGCACGTGAGTTGAACCCGGTTTTTTATTTGGGTTTGACCTGTGCTCACCTGTCCCTGTAAATCAATCAAGTGTATATATCGGTGTGCACGGCCTTGTGGCATATACAGTAATATACTGTGTATGTCACAAGTTGTTCGTGTATGATGAATTCAAATTTAAATTATGACGAACAACCCAAATAACTGAGGCAAATAATATTTTCAAAATCATCTTTTATTTTTGAATTGAAAAAATATTTCTTTTTCAATTTTACTGCGTTAGTGTATATTTTTGCAGATTGCTCAGATGCTGGATTCAAACTTGAATGCAGTTGAAGATAAATACGAGTGTGAGTGATATGTAGTGAGGTGCTGATGTAAAATAGTAATGTAATTGAAATTGTATCAAAGTTGTATAGTGAATAGTGAGAGCTTGAATTTGTATACTATTCAAAATTGTAATAAATATTTATTTGAATAAAATATTCGTTTGAATTCAAATTCTGTATTATTTATTTTATTCAGCAAATATTTATTTAATCTGTGAAAATAAATAGTATATTATCAAATACATTTAAACGAATGTATATATGTTTATTATCATCAAACAAAAAATCATATAAGCGCATATTCAACAATCTCCCCCTTTTGATGATAACAAACATATATTTAAGATTTTGAATATGTTAAATGTATTTGATCATTGATATGCTCTAATTGCTCCCCCTATTTAATTGCTTCCTCTCTACACAAAACTCCCCCTACATATATGTATACAAATAAAATATGCAAAAGAGTCTAGATGCAAAATGGAAAATTATTTGACCTTTGCTAGATTTTATTTGACAAAATCTTAACTTTTCTCTCCCCCTTTTGTTATCAGCAAAAGAATAATAGTGTTAGAGAAAATAGAGATAAAGTGATCGATATTAATCCAACATTAAAACCCAATTGAATATAAATATTAAATTTCAATAAAAAATCAAACAAAAATCATAAATACCCATGTCAGACGCATATTCCACTTTCAGAAATGATGGGGATAAATTCATAAAAATCATACAGTTCTGTCTATTTGTGGTATATTTATTTCGGGAAATTTGAATATCTACTAACCATGCATAACCGTTAGGACTTTTAAATGAGATTAGTAGTATTCCAATTTAATTTTTAAAAATGAAATCAAGTATCTTCTAACCACGCATGACCGTGAGGACTTTTAAATGGGATTAGAATCAACTTGTCTATTTAACCAATTAATTTTGATATGCGTTCCATACATGCATAACCGTGAGGACTTTTAAATGAGCATGGAAGCACATAATCAAAAATCCAAGTAATTCACCCATGCATAACCGTGAGGACTTTTAAATGAGAGTGAATACTTTGGATATTTATTTTTATTGAAGAATATAATAAATTGAAGCACAGATAATTTCCTTTGTAAACTACCACAAATTTATATACTATATATGATTTTGATGGGTGATGGTCGATAGAAAGATGATAGAAATAGAAATGATCATGGAATTTTTGCCCAACAAAAAGTTTTTATAACTTTTGTTATGAAATTCTAAAGAAATTTTTCTAAATATATTGTCTTGAGTAATGTATGACAAATATCGACACTCATCACTTTTTCAATCACTATTGATCTTTTCGATAATCATTAGGGAGTTAGATTAGTCAAAATAGTCATTTAAAATCAAATCCAAAAATTATAAAATTAATTTTTCAAAAATGACTAATCTGTAAATATGGTCAAACATGATTTTCTCGAGGGGGTTTTATAAGAAAATTTTCTGCTATTTGAAAATTATTTCAAGTGAAAAATATGCAGATATTTTCTTTGAAAAACGATGCAGCAAATGAATGTTTCAAAAATTAATCACGTTACACTAATAATTTTTCTATCAACTATATTACCAGTGTAATCTGCATCTGAATTTAAATTTCACTCAATATTCACTCGTTGAATGTCAAAGACTAGATTGTGAAATTTCAACAAATTATCTCATAATTGTTTTCAACAATTTTTAAATGAAATTTGAAATGAAGCCATGTTATCACTCAAACAAATATCATAGTGTTAATTTCAGAAACCTTAGGATAAACAGTCATATTCATGAGTAATCAACAGTCAATCAACATCATTATTCTTTAAACAAATTCTTGAAGTTTCAACAATTTCTCAAAAAAAAACTTTTTAACATCTTTCACATGAAATTTGAAATCGTGCAAATTTATAAGCAGTGACAAAAATGTCAAAACCAATATATCTACGTGTAGCATGAGTAATCAAATACCATCATTTGACCGAACAAATTTATATGGATTAGTTCAATGTTGAAAATCTGATTGGTCATCATTTAAGCACAAATCAATGTCATAAACAAATCAAAAATTTCTTAAAATCCTTTTTACAATTTTTTAAATAGAATTCATTAGGATTTTAAGTTGAAGCCATGTAAATAGAAGAAACCGTGAATATAGATTTAGCCAAAAATATTATCGTCAATCAATAAAAGCACCATCAGCAATCCAAATTAATCGATATAAAGTATTTCAAGGATTGTAGTGTTTTTGGCATAAAAGCATAATTGGCCAACAATTTTGAAAAAATCAGAATCAAAATCATCATCTTTTATTCATCTCAATATTGGCTGAATTAATTCAAAATACGGTGCAGATTATCACAATTAATATATCGTTTAAAACATACCATACCTGTTTTACCTTTACGATATTTTTCGTTGTTGTCCGTTGTGATTCTATCACCTTTATACAAGGCTAAGGAACTTAGCTTTGTCGCCCGTTGTGTTTCTGGAACAGCCAAAATCCAGAGAACACTATTGTTGTTCCTTAGCCTGCCACCACACCTACAAGGAAAAGGATTTATGTGACCTATTTGTTTTTATAGGTCCATGGTTGTTAGTGGCAGAAAATTTTGAAAAATAATTTTGTGTAGACCCAAAACTATTTATAATTGTTCCCTTTGGCACCCAAATTTGTTTAACTTTGAGAGATTTTATATTTGTGCCTTTTGGAACCCAAATCGGTATAGTTTTCACATGTTTGGGTCTATACCAACAATTATTGTGACCGTGTCCAAATTTTCTACAAATTGTGCACATAGAATTAACTTGATTAATCTTGTTTTCAACAATTTTCGAATTATTATATCCAAGTCCTTGTCTAACCGTATTAACAGTTTGCTTTCCTAATAGCATATTCAACGATTTTTCACTTTTTGAAAATTTATCTAAAGTCGTTGACAATTGTTGGACTTGTGATTTGAGAGATTCATTTTCGTTTAACAACCGTGTGCACTTTTTAATAGAATTCTCTCTCCTAGTATTTTCATTCTCCTTTAAAATCAGAATTACATTTTCAACCGATTTTATTTTAATTTCTGATTTTTTAATTTCTTCATCAAATGTTGGACACTTATCACACTTAGGGATCCTACTTTGATAGGTTTTAACTAATTGATCAAGTTGTTTATTACATTCTATCAAAGTATCTTTTTGAGATTCAAGTTTGGCGTATTTTTCCCTAAGTCGTTCAAAACAACCGTTTACTTCATGAAAATATATAAGCAACTCAGAATGGGTAAGTTTTGATACCTCACTTGGCTCGTCATCGTCACTGTCAGTTGTATCACCTCGAAGACACAATTCTGCCTTTTCGCTTTCACTGCCAGTGCTTTGATCATTCTCGTCTATTTCATCCCAAGTGGCTGCAAAACTTTTCTTTTTCTGTTTCTTTCCGTGGCTGGATTTAATTTGTGGACAATCGGGCTTGATATGGCCGGGTTTGTTGCAATTATAACAAATAAACTTTTGTTCTTCCGAGTAGTCTAGTGCTTTGGCTATTCTGCTTTTTGCTTTTTGAATTCGAGCTGAATTTCCATGTTTTTGATTCCATTTTTTGAATTTCCTTATTAACATCTCCAATTCTGCTGCTCCATCATCTTCATCGTTATCATCATCACTTTCGGTTGTTCCTTTGAGAGCTATTGATTTCTTTTGAGTGTCACCTCCTTCACGCTCTTCTTTGAATTTCATTTCTAGCTCATAAGTGGTGAGATTTCCGATGAGTTCTTCAACTTTAAGTTGTTTTAAATCTTTCGATTCTTGTATGGCAGTAACTTTTGCTTCAAAGCTTCGTGGAAGGACTCTGAGGATTTTCCGGACTATTTCTAATTCGGTGTATGTTTTTCCGAGAGCTTTTGATTTGTATACGATATTGGAGAGTCGTCCGTACATCTCTTTGACATTTTCTTCCTTCGCCATTTTGAAGTTCTCGTATTTGCTGCTTAGCATTGCAAGGCGAGATTCTTTGACTTGAGATGTTCCTTCGTGAGTCACTTCTAGTATGTGCCATATTTCCTGCACAGTTAGACAATGTGAGACACGATTAAATTCAAATTGATCCAATGAACATATAATAGAATTCATAGCTTTTGCATTAGTATTCTGTAATTTATTTTCTAGTTCTGTCCATTGTTCCTTTGGTTTCTCTATTTCCTGATTATCTACAGTTATAGTTGGTATACTATAACCTGTCTCAACAATATTCCAAGCGTCAATGGTTTTCAGAAAAATTTGCATTCTATTTTTCCAGTAAACATATTCACTATTGAACATTGGTGGTCTAACTATGGATTGTCCTTCTGCAAAAGCATTATTAAAAGAAGCCATTTTAAAAAAAATCAAATTTTTAAAACAAAAACCGATTTTTGAAACACGAACTTTTAAAACAAAAATTGATTTTTGAAACACGAATTTTTAAATTAAAAATTGGTTTTAGTAAAATCAAAATTTTAAAACAAAAATGGCTTTTGTTCCTAGCTCTGATACCACTTGTAGGATCGATTTCACCCTAGAGGGGGGGGGGTGAATAGGGTGATAGTGTAAATTATAAAAACTTAATTGCAGAAGCTAATTAATATTAACACGGATCACAGAATAGCAGCACAGATATAGCAGAATATAAATAACAGAACAGAACAACACAGAATTTACCCAGCTTCGGCAAAACCCTGCCTACGTGCTGCCCCCAAGGTTTCTACTAGAAATTAGATAGTCCCTCGCTTACACACGTAAACTCGCTATACCCGCTATTGACTAATCTAACTCTACGCTCAAAACCCTGACCACAACTCAACTACCGAGTTGCGAATTCCAAAACTACACACCGTAGTTTGTACCCTAGTCACACGACTAGAAAATTACAACGGTTTAAAAGAGAATTTTAAAAATTAAAAGAAACACAAAACATAAAAAGCAAATAACCCTATTAAAAACAAAGCCTAAACGGCCCACTAATATGTCTCCTTTTTATTTTATCGGCCCGGTTCTTTTTCTTTGCTCGAGTATAATGGCGACCGTTCCTTTGCAAAATTGGGGCTTTCGTTCTTGATGCCGTGCTCTTAAATTAGGGTTTTAAGTTGCTGCCTTTGTTGGTTGTTTGCAATTACTGTTTCTGATTTGCTTCAATTTGTTTGCGGCTTCTCCTCCTTGCTTGATCGAGTTCGATTGCTTCGATTGCTTCGGTATGTATTTTCTTCTTTTTGCTTTGCTGGTTGATTCTTGAACTCGATAATTTGATTGCCGATGATGATTAGGGTTTTATATGCGTTCGAGTTCCTGGATTTTCGTTCGTCCAAATATTTTTGATTTCGTCAAAAATTCTTCTCGGCCACTTGATTTAAATTGAACGTTTGATGATTGATTCTGACTAGTTCATAATCGTATATTTCATTGCTTGATGGTTACGATTTTGATTTATTTCGTGATCATCACGTTGTTGACTACGGCTTATTGATTGCTACAGCTTCGGCCTTGACTTGTTCATAATTGAATATATTTGTTGCTTGGTTGAGGTCTCTGACTTTGACTTCGACAACCACGGCTTTGACTTGTTGACACCCTGACCATTTCATACCTGTACATTCTCGGCTTCAGTATGCTTTGATTTTCTGGCTTGATGTTTATATCCACTTGCTGTGTATTGCTTCACTGCATAGAATATTTGTGCATTTTAAAACTCTGACCTTGTTTCCTTTGTTCATTTGCTGGTTAGCTTGCATCTGCTTGTAGTTGATGCATATGCTCTCTGATTTGAGTTTGTTGGTTGGGTCTGCACATTTCTATGCTCTGGTCTCCATAACCTTTACCTGAACTTCACTTGAACATCTGGTATTCATGTATGCAGATCCACTGATACATGTTGTGCTTGTTCTTGTAATTGAATTTGTGTACTTGATGTCCACTATTTTCACTGGTTCCTCTGGTCTGCACTTGAATTTGAAGTCGTTGTTCACCTGTACTTACACTGTCTCTGGCTTCATCTGTAGTCTTCAAACATTTGTATAATTCTCGACCATTATCACTGCTGACTTCATTTGGTCTTTGTTCTCTTGTAATGTTGTACTGTCTTGGTTACATGCATTTGGTATTGGCACACATGTAAACTTGTGTATCTCTGACCTTTTGGTTGCAGTCTTGTGTTGGTAACCATCTTCAAGCATGTTGCAGTTTGTAGCTTTCATGCATTTTCTTTGACATGATTTACTTCACCTGTACTTGGTCATTTGTGTAGTCTTCGAGCATGTTGCCACTGTGTCGTTGTTTTGCATTGTTCATGTCATGTTGTTCATGTGCATATATGTTTACTGAGTTTGCATTTGTTAGTTTAGTCATGCACTTGGTCTCTTCACTGTGTTTTCTTCATGCCTGACTTGATGATTCCCTTCCTGTAGCTCCATATTCTTCACTGTTGCATTTCAGACTTGCTGTTGCATATGTATTCATTTTGCAGCTGGTCTTTGTATCTTTGCATGTGCATTGTTCTAGTGCACTTCTGTTTGCATTGCATTGTAGTCTTCGCCATGTTGTAACCTGGTGTGCACTGAGCACTTGAACTTGTATCTGTGCACATTGTTCTATGCACTGTTCTTGTATTACTTGGGTTACTTGTATGCACTGCATATTTGGATTGCACCTTTGCTGGTTGGTCTGGCCATTGTAAATTGATTTTTGAGTTTGCACCTGTGTTGAATCCAGTTTCACAACTCGGGTTTGACCTTGTGCTGAGAATTGTGACATTTATATTATTGCACGTGAGTTGAACCCGGTTTTTTATTTGGGTTTGACCTGTGCTCACCTTTCCCTGTAAATCAATCAAGTGTATATATCGGTGTGCACGGCCTTGTGGCATATACAGTAATATACTGTGTATGTCACAAGTTGTTCGTGTATGATGAATTCAAATTTAAATTATGACGAACAACCCAAATAACTGAGGCAAATAATATTTTCAAAATCATCTTTTATTTTTGAATTGCAAAAATATTTCTTTTTCAATTTTACTGCGTTAGTGTATATTTTTGCAGATTGCTCAGATGCTGGATTCAAACTTGAATGCAGTTGAAGATAAATACGAGTGTGAGTGATATGTAGTGAGGTGCTGATGTAAAATAGTGATGTAATTGAAATTGTACCAAAGTTGTATAGTGAATAGTGAGAGCTTGAATTTGTATACTATTCAAAATTGTAATAAATATTTATTTGAATAAAATATTCGTTTGAATTCAAATTCTGTGTTATTTATTTTATTCAGCAAATATTTATTTAATCTGTGAAAATAAATAGTATATTATCAAATACATTTAAACGAATGTATATATGTTTATTATCATCAAACAAAAAATCATATAAGCGCATATTCAACAATCTCCCCCTTTTGATGATAACAAACATATATTTAAGATTTTGAATATGTTAAATGTATTTGATCATTGATATGCTCTAATTGCTCCCCCTATTTAATTGCTTCCTCTCTACACAAAACTCCCCCTACATATATGTATACAAATAAAATATGCAAAAGAGTCTAGATGCAAAATGGAAAATTATTTGACCTTTGCTAGATTTTATTTGACAAAATCTTAACTTTTCTCTCCCCCTTTTGTTATCAGCAAAAGAATAATAGTGTTAGAGAAAATAGAGATAAAGTGATCGATATTAATCCAACATTAAAACCCAATTGAATATAAATATTAAATTTCAATAAAAAATCAAACAAAAATCATAAATACCCATGTCAGACGCATATTCCACTTTCAGAAATGATGGGGATAAATTCATAAAAATCATACAGTTCTGTCTATTTGTGGTATATTTATTTCGGGAAATTTGAATATCTACTAACCATGCATAACCGTTAGGACTTTTAAATGAGATTAGTAGTATTCCAATTTAATTTTTAAAAATGAAATCAAGTATCTTCTAACCACGCATGACCGTGAGGACTTTTAAATGGGATTAGAATCAACTTGTCTATTTAACCAATTAATTTTGATATGCGTTCCATACATGCATAACCGTGAGGACTTTTAAATGAGCATGGAAGCACATAATCAAAAATCCAAGTAATTCACCCATGCATAACCGTGAGGACTTTTAAATGAGAGTGAATACTTTGGATATTTATTTTTATTGAAGAATATAATAAATTGAAGCACAGATAATTTCCTTTGTAAACTACCACAAATTTATATACTATATATGATTTTGATGGGTGATGGTCGATAGAAAGATGATAGAAATAGAAATGATCATGGAATTTTTGCCCAACAAAAAGTTTTTATAACTTTTGTTATGAAATTCTAAAGAAATTTTTCTAAATATATTGTCTTGAGTAATGTATGACAAATATCGACACTCATCACTTTTTCAATCACTATTGATCTTTTCGATAATCATTAGGGAGTTAGATTAGTCAAAATAGTCATTTAAAATCAAATCCAAAAATTATAAAATTAATTTTTCAAAAATGACTAATCTGTAAATATGGTCAAACATGATTTTCTCGAGGGGGTTTTATAAGAAAATTTTCTGCTATTTGAAAATTATTTCAAGTGAAAAATATGCAGATATTTTCTTTGAAAAACGATGCAGCAAATGAATGTTTCAAAAATTAATCACGTTACACTAATAATTTTTCTATCAACTATATTACCAGTGTAATCTGCATCTGAATTTAAATTTCACTCAATATTCACTCGTTGAATGTCAAAGACTAGATTGTGAAATTTCAACAAATTATCTCATAATTGTTTTCAACAATTTTTAAATGAAATTTGAAATGAAGCCATGTTATCACTCAAACAAATATCATAGTGTTAATTTCAGAAACCTTAGGATAAACAGTCATATTCATGAGTAATCAACAGTCAATCAACATCATTATTCTTTAAACAAATTCTTGAAGTTTCAACAATTTCTCAAAAAAAAACTTTTTAACATCTTTCACATGAAATTTGAAATCGTGCAAATTTATAAGCAGTGACAAAAATGTCAAAACCAATATATCTACGTGTAGCATGAGTAATCAAATACCATCATTTGACCGAACAAATTTATATGGATTAGTTCAATGTTGAAAATCTGATTGGTCATCATTTAAGCACAAATCAATGTCATAAACAAATCAAAAATTTCTTAAAATCCTTTTTACAATTTTTTAAATAGAATTCATTAGGATTTTAAGTTGAAGCCATGTAAATAGAAGAAACCGTGAATATAGATTTAGCCAAAAATATTATCGTCAATCAATAAAAGCACCATCAGCAATCCAAATTAATCGATATAAAGTATTTCAAGGATTGTAGTGTTTTTGGCATAAAAGCATAATTGGCCAACAATTTTGAAAAAATCAGAATCAAAATCATCATCTTTTATTCATCTCAATATTGGCTGAATTAATTCAAAATACGGTGCAGATTATCACAATTAATATATCGTTTAAAACATACCATACCTGTTTTACCTTTACGATATTTTTCGTTGTTGTCCGTTGTGATTCTATCACCTTTATACAAGGCTAAGGAACTTAGCTTTGTCGCCCGTTGTGTTTCTGGAACAGCCAAAATCCAGAGAACACTATTGTTGTTCCTTAGCCTGCCACCACACCTACAAGGAAAAGGATTTATGTGACCTATTTGTTTTTATAGGTCCATGGTTGTTAGTGGCAGAAAATTTTGAAAAATAATTTTGTGTAGACCCAAAACTATTTATAATTGTTCCCTTTGGCACCCAAATTTGTTTAACTTTGAGAGATTTTATATTTGTGCCTTTTGGAACCCAAATCGGTATAGTTTTCATATGTTTGGGTCTATACCAACAATTATTGTGACCGTGTCCAAATTTTCTACAAATTGTGCACATAGAATTAACTTGATTAATCTTGTTTTCAACAATTTTCGAATTATTATATCCAAGTCCTTGTCTAACCGTATTAACAGTTTGCTTTCCTAATAGCATATTCAACGATTTTTCACTTTTTGAAAATTTATCTAAAGTCGTTGAAAATTGTTGGACTTGTGATTTGAGAGATTCATTTTCGTTTAACAACTGTGTGCACTTTTTAATAGAATTCTCTCTCCTAGTATTTTCATTCTCCTTTAAAATCAGAATTACATTTTCAACCGATTTTATTTTAATTTCTGATTTTTTAATTTCTTCATCAAATGTTGGACACTTATCACACTTAGGGATCCTACTTTGATAGGTTTTAACTAATTGATCAAGTTGTTTATTACATTCTATCAAAGTATCTTTTTGAGATTCAAGTTTGGCGTATTTTTCCCTAAGTCGTTCAAAACAACCGTTTACTTCATGAAAATATATAAGCAACTCAGAATGGGTAAGTTTTGATACCTCACTTGGCTCGTCATCGTCACTGTCAGTTGTATCACCTCGAAGACACAATTCTGCCTTTTCGCTTTCACTGCCAGTGCTTTGATCATTCTCGTCTATTTCATCCCAAGTGGCTGCAAAACTTTTCTTTTTCTGTTTCTTTCCGTGGCTGGATTTAATTTGTGGACAATCGGGCTTGATATGGCCGGGTTTGTTGCAATTATAACAAATAAACTTTTGTTCTTCCGAGTAGTCTAGTGCTTTGGCTATTCTGCTTTTTGCTTTTTGAATTCGAGCTGAATTTCCATGTTTTTGATTCCATTTTTTGAATTTCCTTATTAACATCTCCAATTCTGCTGCTCCATCATCTTCATCGTTATCATCATCACTTTCGGTTGTTCCTTTGAGAGCTATTGATTTCTTTTGAGTGTCACCTCCTTCACGCTCTTCTTTGAATTTCATTTCTAGCTCATAAGTGGTGAGATTTCCGATGAGTTCTTCAACTTTAAGTTGTTTTAAATCTTTCGATTCTTGTATGGCAGTAACTTTTGCTTCAAAGCTTCGTGGAAGGACTCTGAGGATTTTCCGGACTATTTCTAATTCGGTGTATGTTTTTCCGAGAGCTTTTGATTTGTATACGATATTGGAGAGTCGTCCGTACATCTCTTTGACATTTTCTTCCTTCGCCATTTTGAAGTTCTCGTATTTGCTGCTTAGCATTGCAAGGCGAGATTCTTTGACTTGAGATGTTCCTTCGTGAGTCACTTCTAGTATGTGCCATATTTCCTGCACAGTTAGACAATGTGAGACACGATTAAATTCAAATTGATCCAATGAACATATAATAGAATTCATAGCTTTTGCATTAGTATTCTGTAATTTATTTTCTAGTTCTGTCCATTGTTCCTTTGGTTTCTCTATTTCCTGATTATCTACAGTTATAGTTGGTATACTATAACCTGTCTCAACAATATTCCAAGCGTTAATGGTTTTCAGAAAAATTTGCATTCTATTTTTCCAGTAAACATATTCACTATTGAACATTGGTGGTCTAACTATGGATTGTCCTTCTGCAAAAGCATTATTAAAAGAAGCCATTTTAAAAAAAATCAAATTTTTAAAACAAAAACCGATTTTTGAAACACGAACTTTTAAAACAAAAATTGATTTTTGAAACACGAATTTTTAAATTAAAAATTGGTTTTAGTAAAATCAAAATTTTAAAACAAAAATGGCTTTTGTTCCTAGCTCTGATACCACTTGTAGGATCGATTTCACCCTAGAGGGGGGGGTGAATAGGGTGATAGTGTAAATTATAAAAACTTAATTGCAGAAGCTAATTAATATTAACACGGATCACAGAATAGCAGCACAGATATAGCAGAATATAAATAACAGAACAGAACAACACAGAATTTACCCAGCTTCGGCAAAACCCTGCCTACGTGCTGCCCCCAAGGTTTCTACTAGAAATTAGATAGTCCCTCGCTTACACACGTAAACTCGCTATACCCGCTATTGACTAATCTAACTCTACGCTCAAAACCCTGACCACAACTCAACTACCGAGTTGCGAATTCCCAAACTACACACCGTAGTTTGTACCCTAGTCACACGACTAGAAAATTACAACGGTTTAAAAGAGAATTTTAAAAATTAAAAGAAACACAAAACATAAAAAGCAAATAACCCTATTAAAAACAAAGCCTAAACGGCCCACTAATATGTCTCCTTTTTATTTTATCGGCCCGGTTCTTTTTCTTTGCTCGAGTATAATGGCGACCGTTCCTTTGCAAAATTGGGGCTTTCGTTCTTGATGCCATGCTCTTAAATTAGGGTTTTAAGTTGCTGCCTTTGTTGGTTGTTTGCAATTACTGTTTCTGATTTGCTTCAATTTGTTTGCGGCTTCTCCTCCTTGCTTGATCGAGTTCGATTGCTTCGATTGCTTCGGTATGTATTTTCTTCTTTTTGCTTTGCTGGTTGATTCTTGAACTCGATAATTTGATTGCCGATGATGATTAGGGTTTTATATGCGTTCGAGTTCCTGGATTTTCGTTCGTCCAAATATTTTTGATTTCGTCAAAAATTCTTCTCGGCCACTTGATTTAAATTGAACGTTTGATGATTGATTCTGACTAGTTCATAATCGTATATTTCATTGCTTGATGGTTACGATTTTGATTTATTTCGTGATCATCACGTTGTTGACTACGGCTTCTTGATTGCTACAGCTTCGGCCTTGACTTGTTCATAATTGAATATATTTGTTGCTTGGTTGAGGTCTCTGACTTTGACTTCGACAACCACGGCTTTGACTTGTTGACACCCTGACCATTTCATACCTGTACATTCTCGGCTTCAGTATGCTTTGATTTTCTGGCTTGATGTTTATATCCACTTGCTGTGTATTGCTTCACTGCATAGCATATTTGTGCATTTTAAAACTCTGACCTTGTTGCCTTTGTTCATTTGCTGGTTAGCTTGCATCTGCTTGTAGTTGATGCATATGCTCTCTGATTTGAGTTTGTTGGTTGGGTCTGCACATTTCTATGCTCTGGTCTCCATAACCTTTACCTGAACTTCACTTGAACATCTGGTATTCATGTATGCAGATCCACTGATACATGTTGTGCTTGTTCTTGTAATTGAATTTGTGTACTTGATGTCCACTATTTTCACGGGTTCCTCTGGTCTGCACTTGAATTTGAAGTCGTTGTTCACCTGTACTTACACTGTCTCTGGCTTCATCTGTAGTCTTCAAACATTTGTATAATTCTCGACCATTATCACTGCTGACTTCATTTGGTCTTTGTTCTCTTGTAATGTTGTACTGTCTTGGTTACATGCATTTGGTATTGGCACACATGTAAACTTGTGTATCTCTGACCTTTTGGTTGCAGTCTTGTGTTGGTAACCATCTTCAAGCATGTTGCAGTTTGTAGCTTTCATGCATTTTCTTTGACATGATTTACTTCACCTGTACTTGGTCATTTGTGTAGTCTTCGAGCATGTTGCCACTGTGTCGTTGTTTTGCATTGTTCATGTCATGTTGTTCATGTGCATATATGTTTACTGAGTTTGCATTTGTTAGTTTAGTCATGCACTTGGTCTCTTCACTGTGTTTTCTTCATGCCTGACTTGATGATTCCCTTCCTGTAGCTCCATATTCTTCACTGTTGCATTTCAGACTTGCTGTTGCATATGTATTCATTTTGCAGCTGGTCTTTGTATCTTTGCATGTGCATTGTTCTAGTGCACTTCTGTTTACATTGCATTGTAGTCTTCGCCATGTTGTAACCTGGTGTGCACTGAGCACTTGAACTTGTATCTGTGCACATTGTTCTATGCACTGTTCTTGTATTACTTGGGTTACTTGTATGCACTGCATATTTGGATTGCACCTTTGCTGGTTGGTCTGGCCATTGTAAATTGATTTTTGAGTTTGCACCTGTGTTGAATCCAGTTTCACAACTCGGGTTTGACCTTGTGCTGAGAATTGTGACATTTATATTATTGCACGTGAGTTGAACCCGGTTTTTTATTTGGGTTTGACCTGTGCTCACCTGTCCCTGTAAATCAATCAAGTGTATATATCGGTGTGCACGGCCTTGTGGCATATACAGTAATATACTGTGTATGTCACAAGTTGTTCGTGTATGATGAATTCAAATTTAAATTATGACGAACAACCCAAATAACTGAGGCAAATAATATTTTCAAAATCATCTTTTATTTTTGAATTGCAAAAATATTTCTTTTTCAATTTTACTGCGTTAGTGTATATTTTTGCAGATTACTCAGATGCTGGATTCAAACTTGAATGCAGTTGAAGATAAATACGAGTGTGAGTGATATGTAGTGAGGTGCTGATGTAAAATAGTGATGTAATTGAAATTGTATCAAAGTTGTATAGTGAATAGTGAGAGCTTGAATTTGTATACTATTCAAAATTGTAATAAATATTTATTTGAATAAAATATTCGTTTGAATTCAAATTCTGTGTTATTTATTTTATTCAGCAAATATTTATTTAATCTGTGAAAATAAATAGTATATTATCAAATACATTTAAACGAATGTATATATGTTTATTATCATCAAACAAAAAATCATATAAGCGCATATTCAACAAAATGTACATCTCCTTTTTTTTAGTGGTCACGCATGTGGAGAAAAACACTAATTCATTTTCTATTTAAATAGGTTTTTGTTTGATATATTGGCATATTTGGCATGCTAGAAATATGATATATTTCGACAACATATTGATGTTCGCTCAAGACATTATAACACAAATTTGTAATGATATCATCCTTATTGCCAAGGAATTTCCATACAAAGGCACTAATAATGCTTATATCACCTCCTTTATTGGGGACTTTCGTATTGAATCTTCTTAAATGTTCCATGTGAATATTGTTCTTGTTGTTTATCCTTTTAGGTCAGTGGCAGATATAGAGAGAGGACTTCTTCCTGCAAAATAAGAATCTTTTAAAGGATTACATCAACACATGAATTGAAATCTATAAACCATGACTTCTCTTTTGGATAGAGTTCTGATTAGTGAACACAAGCTGAAAATTCGAATATTCTCATATAATTTGGTTGCTTTCATTTTATATCCATAGCTTATAGTCAATGCATGTTGTCGCTTACCGTGCCGCCTACATCATCCAGCAAATCACATCAAATCACTCATCTCTTCTTGCTCACCAACCATCAATTATTGCAGAAATAATAGGTGGAAAAAGTAATACTATGCAATATAATTATCTGAGAAAATGATATAAAAGTAGAAATTACAAAACAGTACCGAGTCTACCGTATAACCAAAATGGTATCAGAAGGTAAGATCAACAATTACACGATAAAATTAGAATAAATGCTTTAACTTTTTAATTCAATAAATACAAAACTAATAGTATATAGTAATATTATAAAATAATTTATGAAATAGTAGCATAAGAGATATTCAAAAAAATAATAAATAAAAATGATACCACCTTTACAAATCAATGGAGTAACATTACAAGTTATTCTATAAAAAATAATATTACAAACTTCCAAAAATAAAATAAAATTGATACCATATTTACATAAATTATAAAATGATATTAGAAGATGGAATTTAAAAATCATAATTTAGAAATGACACTACAATTCATATTACAAAGCTTGGGGTAACATTACAAGTTATTCTATAAAAAATAATATTACAAACTTCCAAAAATAAAATAAAAATGATATCGTCTTTACATAAATTGTAATGACCCGCAAATCCGTACCCCTTGAATCAACACTATTCTACCTAAATCAACTCAAGTTGTACAGAAATATGAACCATTTGGGTTAAAGAAGAAGAGGTAGAAGGAGAGAAATCAGAAAAACAACAACATAATCTAACCATCACAACGGAATAAAATATAATAGATATTAACATATCTTTACACCTAAAAAAAATATCATGTATATAAAATATTTTTATATACATGTGCTCGAGAGCACATGTATATAAAAATATTTTATATACATGTGCTCATAGATTACATCATCAGAGTACATCAATCACAACTCAACATCAATAACATACAACTGGATACACAACTAAACAGCACAGCGGAATATATATAAACAGGTACGGGAGTACGTATCGTCATCCAGCTCGTCTCCAAAGCTCCACGACATCATATTCTGTATCCTATATACTCGGTCTGACCCGAGCGTTACAGTTAAATAACACCCGAGTCAGTCTGGAATACCAGCGTGAGAAAATCACACTCAATTTATTATTAAAGTTTAAAAATCCTTTGAAAACAAAATCATCTCGTAAGACCACGCCACAAATAAACATGTCGGGTTTTTACCTTACGATAGCTAAAAAATTTTTTTTTATAGAAATCCTCTGATATTATAATAGGGTCTATATACAAATACTTATAAAATAGCTAAAATTGTTACATTCATTAAATTCCAGCTACTAGCCACTGAGTGGGTAATACAAACAAAACTCGTACAAGGCTCGTAGGGAAAATGGATTTCCAACTAATGACTAGGCACTGGGCTACCACTTGTCACAGTACTCGGCCTAGATCACAGTACCGAGGAGTACGCTTGCTCCCCTGCAACACAAGACCGAGACTACCCTTACTGGATTATCCCGAGTGAGATCGCCCCGCGGTTGGGATCAGCAACCGCCTACTAAGCCGAAATAAAAAGGGACATCTAGACAGGGATGACCTCACCCTGCTTGGGTGCTACCCACCTAGCCTTACTGCATAACCCCTTATTTTCAGTCACTCCCGGTTGATGAGGCTTAAGGCTAAGCGTTACCTTTTTAGAACATATCACTTAGAGTGCCCATCATCCACCTGACGATGTTTACGAATGCATTCATCCATACAAGTCCCTCCCGGGTTCAAACGGAACCGAAGGCACTATTCGTACTACATCCATTTTGGAAATATCCTCAGGATTAGTAGCGACTAGCCCTTGCACTTCACTGCTCCATCTTCGACTCCGAACTCGTTTTCACGAAACGTACAAACTGGATCGAAGTGGTTTTCGAGGAATAAATCACGATCCCGGTCTCGTCGAAACGATCAGTGCATTTGGCCAAATATTGATAGTCGGTTATTTGACTATGAATTAACATTCACAACATCCATCAAATGATAAATAATTTCCCAAAATTATGTATTTATCTCAAAAATATCTTCATAAGATGTATTTTCACCTTTCAAACCCCTTCGAAAAACAGTTTTCAAACTATCTTCCTTTCCCAGAATAAATTCCAAGTATTTTCTATTTCCACTGGAATCATCAAGCACAAAATTTTAGATTTTTAAAATAATTTAAAAATGCTTTACTTTGATACATACTTTAAAACATTTAAGTTAAAATTACTTCAATAATTGGTTAAAAATACATACTATATAAATATTTGAAAATATTGTCACTTAAAAATAAAAAAACTAGGTTTTCACTTTTTAAAACAAAATACTAGGTCACCTTTCAAATAATTACTACGATAATAGATTTGAGAAATATTTTCTTAAGAATTTAAACATTTAGAAATAATAAATTCCTAAAATATGCTTGTTAAAACGAAATTAAAACTTTTTATCTTATAGTTAAAAATTTACTTTAAACGTACTTAGCCATCAAGAGAAATATACTTCTCTTCACATTCTTCTTTAAATTACCAATTTCAAACACTTGAATCAATTTTCAAATTGATTTCCAATTTACTCCCCTTTATTCCAAAATATATTGATTTCAGATTTTATTCCTTAATTATGATTTAAAATATTTTTAACTGAGAATACAATTTTTGATTTCTCAAATTTCTTCTTAATCCTTTTAAATAAATTTAATCTTTAAATTTTAAAATAATTCTTTATCCCTTTAAAATAATATCACTTGATTTTACAATTCATTAATTTCTGTTTATTCAAAATCTTTTCATACCCGAAGTTATTTATTAGTATTATGATATCACTTCCATTTCATTCTATTCATTCTTAATTTATTCAAATTTTATATAATTATTTCTTTTACAAATTCACTTCTTTTATTTCCTTTCCAAAATCCAATTTATATATTTTTGGTAACCCATTATACCAAAATATAGTCAATCAAACCATAGCATTCAATATCCCAATATAATTCGTCATAGAATATCAAATAATCACAACAGAGAATATTAAATAATAAATGTTGAGGGATCCAGTTGGATCCCTCCAACCTGTTCCCTGCATCCACAGACATTAGCACAATATAAATCAAACATTCCAAGAAGTAGTATATACTATACTATAGCACATCAACCAATTCAACCATTCAACCAATTTATTTAAATTTAATAATTTAAATTTAAATTTAACTGAGTGAGATTTACTCACCTTTGGTTTATATTGCAGTCCATTTTCATTCCAGCTTGTTTCTCCATGATTTAGACTTTGTAACAAACATATAAGGTTTAATAATATTCGAATTGATCGAACGATTTATTACCATATTTTAATTTAATTAACTAAGGATTTATAAACTAGTAATTAAATTCTGAACTAATTTCCTTTTAAAAAAATATTTTTATCAATTAATAATTTAGTTTAAACCAATTTCCCTTTAAAATACCTTTTAGTGACTAAATAATTTAAATAAGTTTATTAACCGCATTAGTCATCTTAATAAAATTATATTTTAATCGAAACTAATAAATTTAAAATGTATATATGCATATTTATAATTCTTTTTGAAACACATATACTAAAATAATCTATGTAGATCTAAAAATCGAATTCTTATATAAACTCTAAAATATTTCGAATTATACATTTCCAAAATATATATACATACTTCGTCTGATCATCCCTATATATATTTTGTTTTTAAATTGTAAACATAAGCTGTTTTTAGGTAACTGACTGTTTATTATTATATTTTTTTCTTTTTTTTCTAGTAATTGACTTGATAGTGATCTACATACTGGAAAAATATTTTTGATAGGAAGAACAAACAAATTCCATTAACAGCTTTAACTTAAATAACTTTTTAAACTTGAAATTTAAAATAAGGTTACCTATTCAAACGCGAGACAACAACATCGAGCAGCCGTCACCAGCACGTCGCACTCGCCTCACGACTTCCAAGAATCGACGAAATCCCAAGCTCCAAGCCTCTTACTGACATACGCGAACCCAAAATGTGACGCTCCACCTCTATACCCACGCTAGCCAAGCACACTACGGATGTAATGCCGTCAACTAGCACGGAGAGTAAGGCTGTTGAGGAGCGACCATCCATGTAATTGCTTTGTGCGAGCACCGATATGTCAGATAGTACAACATGCATAGGGAAATCTGACATATCGATACAAATGCAAAGCTACTACACAGTGGCTGTATATATTCTTTGGAAACAGACATAGAAGTAAACATAACACAAATCAGTCACAGACATTCATGTCACAAAGGCGGAAATAGATATGAATGAATAACACATGAAAGTGTACATCAGAGTAGTGGTCAAACAAGATCCACAATGTAACAAAAGAATAGCTACAAGTGCAAGACATAAGAATATGGATACATCAATGAGTCTATATCTCAAATGTATACAACAAAAACTACTAATCTAAGTAGTTAGCCAAAAGTCAGGGTGATAATCCCAGATGTGAAGTCAAGCAGAAGCACCTGTAACATCTCGGTCTGACCCGAGTATTATTTAATAAGAAAATAATAAACGGATCAGTCTAGCCATAAATATCAGATAAAATGATATAGAATAAGAGATATGCCATAGATATATGGTAACCATAAAGCCATACTGTAATAAGTTTGTGATTAAAAATCAACAAGAGATTAATCAATATCACGAGAATCTTCTCAAAGATCAAAAGGAATGTCATACTCTATATTTTCAACTTATTTTAGAGGATTATTATGTGCCTCCGCAAATTTCAAGGTACTAAAGTGTAGCTGTCAGGGCTCGAACCCTCTCCCTCAGTTGGGGAGCTGAGAACCCCTGCCAACTCCATTAGATCTATTGACTATACATATATGTATATATATTTAAAAATGATTTTAAAATTACTTGTTCATTAATTATTTATGGAAATAAGTTATAAAACAATTTTTATTAACTAAAAGTATGTGTGTTAATAAAATAAATTAATAAATGTGGTTTACACATGTTTATTTATTTAATATTTTATAAAACCATTTTTGCTAACCAAAAATAGTTTAATTTTTTCAAATTATGTGTATTAAATTAAAATAATGACTAAAATAATTTACATTATAGTGTTGTTTTGGTTTTTTTAAACCATCGGTTGCTAGAAACAATTAACGTTCAATGAATTGGACAAAACATGCATATATAAATTCTAATATAATATAAGGGATCTAAACTATAGTATCATGATTTAATATTTTGGGATTAGGTAATTACTTGAAGTGGTATAAGGTTCACACCTTGAATGAGTGGGTGATTCCAAGACTGGATTGAATCAGTCTACGGATTTTGCTATGATCTAAAGAACAACACTACCTTTCATTTCATTGATTTTATTGGGATTTTTTACTTTGGTATTTTCAACTATTGCACTCAAGAACCCAGGGCCAGAAATTTTAAAAGGATGAGCAAAAATTATGAAGATAGTGAGTGGTTTAAGTGGCATGGAGAAGAGGCAAAAGTGGAGTAAAAATCTCTTTTGTTTACTCATTCTTTATTTACCGTTTCAAAATAACTTTTGAACTCTCAAACCCACTCCCCTCCACACTATGTCTAGCGATGTCTTAGCCTTAGATGGGCCTTAAAAAAATCCCAAGTCCATTTAGTAAATAATCAATTTAAATCAAATTTAAATACTCATTTATATCGTATATCGATACGTACATATATAACTTTTGTATACATACTTAATTATATACTAATAGCATCAAAAAATAAAATAAAGTTTAATAATTAATATGAAATATTAATTAAGTTAAATACTTTGCAACAATTATAAATTAATTAAATCATGTGGTACTTTAGAGTATTATTCATTGCGGTTGTGCGATTCATGGATGTAAATTCAATCAGCGGTTAATATCGAACAATTAAAATATTACTGTTCATATGTCACTTTAGCATTTGTATGATGGTTTGGCTAAATTTATCTCTTGCATACCTTTTTGCTAAGATCCAACTTTACTATTTTATGCAGCTACCCGGTAGCAACGATCTAACTATAATCAAAGTGGAACGTCTACATTGAAGTCAACTATATTCTCAACTCGAGAGAATAATGTAACATCATCACTTTGAGATTCTTTGGTAGGCCTTAGTTATATTAACCAAAAGATAATTCCTAAGTGAGCCATCCCATAGTTATCCAACAACTATTAGTACGTAATCCTTTGGTAACCTCAGTAGTCATAAGTAATACACTGCCCAACATTCGGAGAGGTTACATACTATAGTCTCAATAGATGAATTGATATTCTTTCTCAAAACATCTTGAATATAATATTTAAAATAATATGTTATTTAATGTGATAAATTTCTCATGATTACAACACATTGCAATTACTATAACATATCATTTAAAGATTTTCTATTTAATATACATATATCACAATAAGACAAGTATATAATAGAAAAAAAAAGCACATTTTATTTCAAATGAGATTTTATTATAGAGTTAATAACTTACAATAAATTGCAAATTCATTTTCTCTTAGGGCCAATTATGGAGTCTCAATACCACCTCTTCAATCAGTTAGCTCGGATGTGGTCGACTTAGTCGCTTCATGAATGGATCTACTATGTTGTCCTTAGTGTCTATTTCAATCATAATCTCTTCATTTGTGACGAACTCCCTTATGAGGTGGAACTTATGATGAATGTGTCTTGACTTATTATGAGAACTAGGTTCTTTTGCGATTTGCATCACTACATTGTTCATGTAACAATATCATGGGTTTCTCAACATTTGGAAACATTCCTGAGACTTGACTCAGCTATAAACTTATGCATCCAATATACTTCTTTTATTACTTCGTTGTAGGCAATATATTTAGCCTTCATTATTGAATAAGTTACCACTTTCTTGGAACTTTTCCAACTGTCCACTCCATCGTATAATGCAAATACATAATAGATACCGACTTACAACCATTGATATCACTTTGAAAGCTCGAATCATATACACTTTCTTAAAGATATTTCCATTCCTATATATAAGGAATATTACTTTAGTATTTCAATAATACTTAAGAATACATTTCACCATTGTATAATGTTATTCTCTAGGATTAGACCGATATCAGCTTACATATCCTAATGCATATGCTACATCTAGTTTACTACATAGCATAACGTATATGATGGTACCAACTATGGATGCATACTATATCCTTTTCATAGGCACTCTTCCCTTATTAGTATGAGGAGTGTTCTTTTTAGACAAGATGATTCTAGATTGTGTAAGAACAATTCTACATTTGGAATTCTTCATTCTGAATATTTTCAGTATGACATCCATGCATAAGGATTAAAACAATCCCTACAACCTCTTGGATCCTATCTTTATATATCTTAATACTAAGTATCTAGGCTATTTCTCTCGAATCCTTCATGGAGAAGTTCTTGGATAACCGTGCTTTCATTGATTGCAATAATGGATGTCATTGCCAATTCGGATAGGTCGTTGATATATAAGACTATGAACACCATGGCACTTCCACATTCTTTCTTATATGCACATGCTTCCTCTATGTTACGATAAAAACCAAAATGTTTGATTACTTTATCAAAACACTTATTATAACTCCTTGAAACTTGCTTATGATCGTAGATCGTTCTTAACAATTTACAAGCTTTTTCCTCACTCCCACTGACCTTTGAACCCTTAGGCATCGATATATAAAACATTTCTTCTAAATCCCCATTTAAAATACTATTTTCATGTCCATTTACCATATTTCATAGTCGTAGAACGATGAAAGAAAGCACTATGTGAGTGGACTAAAGAAGGCAATGGACAAAAATGTTTTATCATAATCAATACTATGACAAAACCCTTTCGCAACTAGCCTTGCTTTGTAGGCCTCTACCTATCCATCTACATTTAGCTTTTTCTTAAAAATCCATTTATAGTTGATGGGATTAACCCTTTTGGGTATATCAACATAAGCCTAAACTTTGTTGTCATACATGGAATCCATCTTGGATTTCATAGCTTCAAGCCAAAGTACAAAGTCTTTACTCCGCGATGCTTGTTAAAATGAGAGAGGGATGTCATCTTCTAAGACACGGTCCTCCATTTCACCATTCTTGCTCAAATTTCTTGCAAGTGTAGAAAGCTAGTTCGACATAGCATGGCCATTTCATGTCAGGCCAAACTCAGTCTCACCTCAAGCCAGCACCTCTACTCAGCAACACTCAAGGTCTATCGTTGTCATCTCGACACAAGATGGTTTCTACATTCAACTCATCAGAAAAGGCCTGACTTAAACATCACCTATTTCTAGCTCGACTTCATCACAACCCACCATCGACAAGTCCTAGGCAGCCCATCTCATCAACCCACAAGCAGCCTGGTACATCCTTTGCGACTTGGTCTCTAACAACATTCTACTTTCCTCAGAAAGATTCAGTAGAAAGCGACTGACCAGCATAGCCAAGAAGAAGCTACTCATATGTCTTGGTACATAGACATGCAAAAGTAATGAAAAGTCTTATAACGAGCGATACTTGATACTGTAGCAGATCTGCTAAAAGAATTCCTGCTCTAGTAGCTTGCCGCCAACATTAAATGTGCATTAAATGCAAAATATGCATCTGAAGGGACAATTGGCGTGCTTTCTAGCCACACATTCCACCCTACCTTTAAGACTATCCTCCATTTGCCCACGCAACCAAATCGATGGCCAGGCACATCTTCTTCCTGCTTTACTACACAATCTCAGCCATCCATTATCGATCTTAGCTATTGTAAATACCTCATGTCATACAACATCAAAAGGGTTGAACATTGATTTTTATGCTCAAAATACACATTTTCAACAAGAAAATCCTCTCAAAGCCTTTATGATTAGCAACCTTTTTAGTCTTAAGTGTATAATTTCTTATTATTCTCTTGTAATTCCTTGTAATTGTAAGACAGAAACATGTTAAGAGATCTTCATAGTGGACGAGGGGAAGCTTAGCTGAACCACTTTACATCTTTGTGTCGTTTACTTTAATTTGCATTTTTCTCCTCATTTTTAAGCCTAGTGTTAGTAAGTTCCCTTTGCTTTCACAAACACAATAGTTTAACTTTGAGTTTGGCTAATTTATTAGTTAACATTTTGGCAGCTAGAAGGAGGAAGGACTTCCATAAAATTTCTTATATTTTTTCACCTTTTCTTCTCTACGAACTTTTTTTCACATTTCACCACATCAAATCCTAATGGTGAGAACTCCTTAACTCTAATGATGATAAAACTAATGGTTACATGATCATTAATGTTGTTAGCCCCTATCCCTAAGCACAACAATGACATGTGGTGAAGTGTGCACAAAAGCTTGAACAATATGGGAACTCTAGCCCACGAGGTAAACGAACTGAGAATGAGGTTGGACACCTAGACAACTGTGAACTTTGTTCAGCCAACCCTTTAATGGTTAAATTAACTTTTTTCTAACCTATTCTCTTCAATGCTTATGACCTTATGCGTGACGACCCGACTTTTCACTCCCGGAA
The DNA here is from genome assembly GCA_030765085.1 of Allium cepa. Classification (NCBI taxonomy): domain Eukaryota; kingdom Viridiplantae; phylum Streptophyta; class Magnoliopsida; order Asparagales; family Amaryllidaceae; genus Allium; species Allium cepa. Next base: position 97,800,993 of record CM060942.1, on the reverse strand, counting down.
AATCGCATCATCTTTAAGAAATAAAGGGATAGAAAAGAGAATAGAAAGAAGAGAAGAAAGAAACAACACATCAGAATCTAAACAGCGGAACGAATAAATTATATTAATCACATATTACTTTACATAGTTTACAACAAAATCAGAGTTACACAGCCATACATCACATACTAGACAGTTATAAACACCTGTCTAATTATACAACTCCATACAACATCACATAGAAACACACAGCGGAATACTCTATAGCTATACGCAGAAGCCTCCTGCTCCATTGCTCCTTCAGAATTCGTCAAGCCAACTTAATTCCTAACCTGAATTCCCTTGACTACTCATAAAAATTTGAGTACCCAAGAGTTTATGAAAACAAAAATAAACTCTGGGTCAGACATGGGTCTGGTGTGAGTAAACGGTTAAAGTTGCTTAACTTTAAAAAAACTTTTGAAAAGAAAAGTATCACGTAAGACTTCCCACACATAAACATGGAAAAGTTTTTACCTTACGCTAACCAAAACATTTGATAGGAAATCCGATGATATTATAATAATGTCTAAGGTTTTCAAATAAATAAGAAATAGCCGAAATTGTTACATAATTAAATTCCAGCTACTAGCCACAAAAGTGGGTAATACAATCAAAACCGTTGGCACTTATTGGATTTTGGATTCCATACAATGGCAGGGCTACTGTGGTACCGCCCGTCACAGTAAGTGGCCTAGATCACCGTACCGAGGAGCCACCCTAACTCCCCTACAACACAAAGCCGGACCCATTCCTTACTGAATAGTTCCGAATAAGACAACCCCGACGGTTGTAGCTATTCAACCGTCCACACAGCCGAAATGAAAGGGACCTCTAGACAGGGGTAAATCTTACTCTCCAGTGAGTGCGACCCATAAAGCTTTGCTGCACCTCCCCTGTTTTAGCCATTCCCGGTTGATGAGGCTTGAGGTTACGATTACCTTTATAGGACATATCACTTAGAATGCTCATCGTCCACCTGACGATGTGCTGAAAGCATTCAATCCATACAAGTTCGTTCCGGGTTCGAACGAAACCGAAGGCATTATCTCGTTACACTCATTTTGGAATCACCCTCAGACTTAACGACAATAACCCTTGCACTCTAAATCACCATCTCGAATCTATAAGGTCTATTCCGTCAAACTCATTACGGAATCACCCACAGAGTTATACTGACGTATAGCCCTTACACCTCGAGTCTTCACAAAGCTCCACTTAGACTCGCGACCTAACGTTATTTGGAATCGATGTGGTTTTCGGATATCCAATTATAGAAACCCGATTCTGGTCTCATCGAAATCCAAAGCGTGTCTTTTAAGTCCAAGTTGTTTTAAAGGTTTTAAAACAATTAAATTCAACTATCTATATATACACAGAATAGATAATTCACAGGCCACAATTGATAATCAACATTTTCAAATAACAGGTAATCCCTATAATCCATATCATAATAGATAATCCATATATCAACATTCCAAATTGATAATCACAATTCAACCAAGCATCCATATCACACAACCATACTTATCTCATTTCTGAGATCACACAACATTCAAGATAATCAATGTCATCCAATCATTCATAAGCAATGATTAACTCAAACCACAATATAATTAATTTAAACTGAATTAAATTAACTATCTCTAATTAATTTAAAATGAATTAAATTAATTACCTAATCACTTAATTAATTTAAAATTAATTAAATTAATTACCTTTATCAAATAAATCTTGCTTAAATAAACATTAGTTAAATCAATTAATTAATCCTAATCAACCTTGATTAATTAACTCTTAATAAAGTAATTAATCCTTAATTATTTTCATTAATCATAATTAATTAATGAATCTTAATTAATTAATCATGCTTAGATTAATTGCTTTTAATTAATCAACTTAAATACAGTAATTAACTATTCTTAATTATTTTATAAATCCTTTGATTTATTACCAAGTAATAAACCTTTAATTACTTTAACAAGTAATTATCCATTTAAAATTTACCTTCCAATCAGTAATTTACCTAACTCAATTATCTCTGTAATTAATCAATTACTTATCTTAAGTAATTAACTTTATCAAAACTTTATTAAGTAATAATACTTAATCTTTGATGAAGTGACCATATTTAATTAATTAACAAATTAATTAACTTACTTGATTACACTCATCTCATAAAACCACATTGAGTAATCCATCCATAATTACTCATTAACCCAAATTAATCTTAAATTATCAGATTAATTATCTCCAACTATTAATTAATAAACCTTAATTATTAATCAATCCTTTAATACAAAGTAATTAATCACTAATTTATTTTTATAATTAATTAATTAAACTTAATTAACTAATTAATTAACTCTTAATCATTAATTAATAAACTTAATTATTAATTATCAATCTTAATTACCAATTAATTAATCCATAAATATAATTAATTAATCCTTAATTAAAATTAATTAACCTTTAATACTATTAGTAATTAATTCTTAATTAACTTGCATTATAGATTAGTAACCTCTTAATTATTAATTAAGAAACCAAATTAAAACTTAATTATTCAATAAAGCCTTTATTAAGTATTAATTAATTACTATTTTAATTAACCCTTAATTACTTAGTTAGTAAGTATCTAAAATTTAATGAATCATTTGTCGTTAATTAAATTATCAACTTAATTAATAGTTAATTAAATAATTAATTATACTTAATTAATTACTTAATTAAACCCTTTTTAATTAATAATTAAAATAAATTATTTAACTTAAAATTCCTTAATTATCTAACTAATTACCAATTTTTAACACTTAATTATTATTTAAGATAAATCATTATCTTAAATACATCTTGAAATCTTTATTTAACTTAATTAATTAAATTAAATTATAAGAAATCATTAATTACTTTCTTTAATTATTAATTAACAATTTTAAATTCCAAGTTAATAAATTAACTTACCTTAACTGTTAATTAATAAAATCATTTCCACTAATTTATTTAGATAAAACATTTACTTAAAATTCTCTTTTATATTTCAAAATAAGTTTTGAAATAATATTAAGGTTTTAAATTAAGACATTTCAAATCCATTTAAAAAAAATTCATTTCAAAACAATAATTTAACTTAGCTTAAATTATTTAGAGTTTAAAACTTTATTTATTTTAAATTAAAACCTGGTTGAACATTAAATTGGTTTCAACCCATGTATACTTGGATTCAAGTATAAATACCTATATTTTTTTTAAAACAACCTGCACCTTTAAAATTTTAAAACTGTTTTAATTTAAAACTTAAACTGTTAAACAACAGTTTAACACTGCAGCCCAAACCCAGAGATCAAGCAAGTATTACCCCGAGCCAACAACCAAAATACACGAGTTTTCTTCCCTACTACCCGAGTCCTACTTCGAGAAACAAACGAATCCAAACAAACCCAACTACAGTCACCATCTCATCTCCGTGCAACCTGCACCAGTGTCGGCTCCCCTCCGACCAACGTCGAACCCACCAACAAGTCTCTCTACAACCCTACAAACATCTACGATCAACCAAACTTCGATTCATGTCTCGATTCAAAATCGAGAACTTCAGGTGAACTAAGCCCAAAACCCATCACCAGCAATCCCCAAAAATCATCGCCTCCGGTCAACTACAAATTCCACAACTCCGGCCATAGGTCACTGACCCACCACGCATCCTTCACCCAAGATTTCATACGTCTCGATGCAAAGAGGAAGATGCAGTAGACCCATTAACAGCAGACCCCAAAAACTAGGTTTAAAACAAATTTTGAGAAAATTCAAATTTCACAGTGTTTTATAAATTCTTCAACTATTTTTGCTAAACTCTCTGATGTCTCACCTAACTCCATCATCCATCTCGAGTCACTCGAATGCACAGATTCAACAGAATTCACCAAAAACCCATTCCAGATAAAACCCCAATTTCACATTCAATACCCCATTGAAGATTTTGATTTTTGTTTTAAAAATCATAATTTTTAAAGATGATTCAAAATGTATATCCCAATCAACATAAATTAACATTTGATTTCAATATTTGGTATAAATTTTTCTACTGCCTTATTTGTTTCCAAATGAAACTTTAATCCAGAACATAGCTTTATTTCTTGTTCTTAGTTTATATTAATCTAACTTATTTTGCTTGAAAAAAATCCTAACCGTTGTTTAAATATAAGTAACTTGAAGTTCTGATTTCATCTTAAACTCTACAGTAAGTAAAATAGAGAAGTTCAATGCAATCAAGTATGCACAGTTTCAAAGCATACAAAACATATTAACATTTATATCTACACAGAGGCAAACTTATATAAATATAAAATAAACATCATCACAAACTCATAGCAACAAATAATTAACTTCTTAAATTTTAGTAAAAATGTTTACTCACCTCAATTTAAAAGAAGACAGTGCAGAGATTTGATGATAAACTGGAAACTGCAAAAGACTTTGAACTTGATGCTTTTAAAATCAGGAGTACTTGAAAGAAAATGCTTGGAACCCTTTTTATTTCAGATTGCCTCTTAAAAACTCGCATGCATTTGAAGATTGATGCAGACATGATTGTTAACAGAACTTGATTTGTTTACAGGGCTTGATGTATATTTGTTTGAGGATTGTTTCAGGTATTTCAACTTGAGTTTGAGGAATTAATGCAAATTTTGTTTTGAGAACAACTGCAGGCATGCAGTTTTTGATTTGAGAAATGATCTTTGTTTTGAAAATAAACTGCAGATATGCAGTTTGATTTGCACTTCAATGTTTCAGGTTTTTGATTAACATGGTTTGAATTGAGGAGTGTTTCAAGTTTTCTTTTGAGCATTTGTTGAAGAATAAATTCAGGCTTGCAATATGGTTTGAAAAGTGAATTTCAGGCTTTGCATAAAGATAGTTTCAGGGAAAATAAATTTACAGATTTTGTTTGAGGATTGATCAGATTTGCATTTCAGGTTTTCTGGTTTTGGGTGTTTAATTTGAGCATGGATTGAATTGAGGAATGTTTTTTCTGATTTTAGAATGAGTGAAGTTGCAAGGACATTCTAATTTCTCTTAGGAATGAATCAAAATGTTTAAAGAAAAAGAAAGTGAGGAGAATATAGTGTTTATATAAACAAATTTTCAGATTTATAAATTAAAAAGAAAATAAAAAAAAACACATGTACACTTGTCTCAATCTCATGCATTTGTCAACACTTGTTAACAAAGTGTTTTAAGATACAACACATGTCCTAGTTTATTTAATTCTATTCTAAAGAAATTTAAAACCCTTTTAAAATTAATTTCCTAATTACTAATATGTTTTCTAAATTTAAAAATACTTTTCTAACAAATACACTTACACATTTATAAATGTTTGCTAAATTTATATATAAAAATACTATCTTTAAAAAGAAAGAAACTCAATAAGATTTAAATAAAATTTACATACAATATTTCAACTCATCTTAAAAATGCTATTTTAAAAACCTTGTATTTATTCTTATTAAATAAATACCATTCTAAATTTCTAAGATAAATTTTTATAAAACAAAATCTTATTTTTAATTAAAAACATTATCTATATACTTTAAACTCAAACTATATTAGTAATATGTATGTATTTCTTTGAATTCAAATTTATATTCATTTTCAAAGTCAATTTTTAAAAATCAAATCTAAAATAAATTTTAAATGAATATAAACATCCATTTTAAAACCAATTTATAACCATAATTAAAACATTATATTATTATTACTTGGTTAATTATCTTTGAAAATAACAATTTATCAATTCAAATAATTTTAAATAAAGAGATTACCAGCATTTTAAACTCCTGGAAATTCCGGGATATTACATTATGAATACTACCAAGGCCCAGGGTAGAGTAGAGACTAAGACCTCAGTCGTGGATGTTCGTGCCCATCCAAGAAGGCATGCTACACATATGACAAGTCTAGTTATCGAAATCGACCAAAAGATGACCATGCATAGGGAATCAAAACATTGCCTCTCTCCTTCGGCAACATGGTAGTCAGCTTTTGAATGATTCTTAGCGGCAAACAAGAGCTCGAGAGTGAGATTTGAGCGTCTTAGCGGTGGCGCCCATGACATCGATAAAGAGCCAAGGGCCTTATCGATGCGCCCAAGAACCATAGGTTCAAAGAAAAGTTCCTACTCTTCCCCTCCATTATAAAAGGACCCATGTTATGATGGATAGCGAGCTAAGTAATAATAGACAAAGGTCGACCAAGATTTTTTTATTGTTTGAACTAAACGTGGCATAAACACCCAATAGATTTTAGAAGAGAGGTAAATTGAAGAAAAGTAAATGAAAATGAGTAAAAACGATACATACAAGGTTTATATCGGTTAGGCTTATCGATGCTTACATCCACTTAATCTTTCTTTTGATTATACTATTGCTTTAAGTACAGTTCTTATGGATCGATATCACTCCATAGGTGATTACAAAGAAATATGTAATAATTGCAAGGAAGCTAAAAGGTCCTTCAAATGAGCCTCTACCGCTCTATTTATAGCTGTAGACCACCGAGATATACTATTTCATGACCTCCATCACTTCTACTACATTCTAGCACCAACTCCCTACTAACAAACATGGACAAATCATCACTTGTTATGGATCAGTATTGATCCATAGGCATGGATTAGTATCAATCCATAAAATTGTATTATGAATAGTTTTGAACTCTTTATGATGAAGTGGCTTGTTGTTTGGTTCATGTTTCTCATCTTATTTGTAGTGTTTAGAGCTTGTTTCTTGGTTAAAGTGACAGGTCGATGGTGAAATGAAGTTGCTAGTTTCAAGTATCAAGGAGATCGATAGCAAATTGCATTAGTTCAATGGTCCAAAGCTTGAATAGGGCTATTGGCAACATGGTTGATGATCATGGAAATTTTGAGGAGAATTGGGCACTAGTTATAGATCGGTACCGATCCATAGTGATGGATCAATACTAATCCATCACATAGTGATTTTTGACTTTGGAATTTCTGAGGTAGCTTTTTCTCCACCTTTTTATTCTGGTTGGCTTGGTTATTAGGCCGTAGTTATCTCTTTCGATTTCCTACCTTCATAACTTTCGAGTTTGGTCCATCAAGTCCATTTAGGTACTACTTGGTCAAAAGGATGGATAACACTGATCATATGTGAACTGCTTCAACAAAGAATCCACTCCGACTAGAGTGCAGACAAGTATTTGGTCGTGACCCTCTATTTGGGTGCCGGTTATAAATCAAAAATGTGGAAGGAACATCAAAAGAAGCCAGCTACGTCCCTAAATAATTTTATCAATGGGTGAGCGAAATTATAAGGACAAAGGATGTAGATCTTTTATACAATGATAATGAAACCCAACATACCACTCCTGAAACTGTTGCCATCAGAACCACTGATGGGTCCGTTCTATCTATCATGACAACCGCCACATTAAATCTTGTCAAAAAATTCCTGAGGGACTCACTGACTCTCTTCTTTACACTTGTAATGTCATAGCTTTCTTGGGTCATGAAGTATAGACCCAAAACTACTTCATGAATCAGTTCACCAACTCAGTCCATGTGCTAATGGAACAGTTCTCTAGCTGCCTAAACATAATGCTGCCAAATTTGTCAAATATAAAAGGAAACACCATCCCTGACCTCTTCTGATGCACCTAGCACCTCCATGTGCCGGATGTACCTCATCAAATGAACCCTTGGTCCATCTTTCCATCATATTTCTCCAACATAGGTAACTTGAAATCTGGTTGATTCCAAGCATACCAAATATTCTTAGTGAATGGACTCCTATTCACATCCTTCATGCTCTGATTGGGCAATCCACCCCTCATAGCTCGTCTCACCATTTCAACAAGTTTATCATCGTCATTCAAAGGAATTATCAAGTTAGCATTTTCAGCTTGCCCCCATTCCATGAGGGAATTCTGCCACATACTCCTCTACTCATGCTTTGACATTCTGACTTGCATGAAAACATTCAGCATTATCTCTAAGATGTGCGTCAGCTACAACTAAACCAAGATTACTCATACTCCTAAGTTCTTGTGTTTCGATATCGATCCATGCAACGGGATCTATACTGATCTATATGGTTAGTGTAGGGTTAGCTCTAGCTTATTCCACTCTACTTTTGGATGTCCGTGCTCTGGCTTCAGGTCTTCAATTTTGGTTTGTAGCTAATCTGGTTATTCTCATTCGTCCCATTATCCTAAAGAAATTCTCCATCATCTCTTTGTAGCGAACATCATCCTTTCTTGCATCTCATTCATCATGTCCCCATCTCATCCCTAGTTACTAAATGGATGTGGGTTGGATCCTAAGGACACCTCCAAGCTACGCGTTGTTGATTTCCTCCAGTAATATTTTATCAGCGGATTGTCTTGTCATTTTGAATCTTTTCAAATCTCAAATTAGCGAGTTCAAGTAATTTATCAGTAAAAGCACCAAAATGTTTGAGCCAAAGTGGCACAAACACACAACAGATTTTAGAAGAGTTGAAAATTGAAGAAATGTAAATGAAAACAAGTAAAAAAACAATACACAGAATGTTTATAGTGGTTCAACTGATCGATGCCTACGTTAACTTAATGTTTCTTTTGATTATAAAACTATTTTACAAGTACAGTCTTATGGATAGGTACCACTCTAGAGATAATTAAACAGAAATATGAAATAATTGGAAAAAAGCCAAAAGATCCTCCAAAATGAGCCTCTACCACTCTATTTATTGCTATAGACCACCGAGATATGCTCTTCCACGACCTCCGTTACTTCTCCCATGTTCTAGCAGCAACTCCCCACTAATAAATGTAGCCAGATCATCACTTTTTATGGATCTATATCGATCCGTAAAAATGTCTTTTGGATTGTTTTAAATTTTTTGTAATGAAGCAACTTGTTGTTTTCTTCATGTTTCTCATCTTGTTTATAGTGCTAAGAGCATGTTACTTAGTCAGAGTGATGGATCAATGATAGAATGAAATTTCTAGTTTCAGGTATCGAGGAGATCGGTAGAAAATTGTATGAGATCGATGGTCTGAAGCTTGAAGAGGGTTATTGGCATCATGTTTTATGAGCATATAATGTTTGAGGCGAATTGGGCTCCGAGTTATGGATCGGTGCCAATCCATAAGGATGGATTGGTATCGATCCATCACTTACTGATTTTGATTTTTGAATTTCTGAGGTAAATTTTTCTCCATCTTGTTATCCTAGCTGTGCTTGGATTTTAGGCTTTGTAGTTATCTCTCTGAGCTTCCTGCCTTGATAACTTTTAGGCTTGGTCCATCAAGTCCGTCTGGGTATTACCCAGTCAAAATGCTAGATAACAGTTGCCCTTCAAAGAACGCCTTGTGAATGGAAGATAGGCCCTATATTGGAACAAGTATCAAAGTTGATGGAATAATAGTTGTTGAATTTTTTAGTTATCAACTAATCGAGCTGTCGTACGCCATTCAGTTCCCATGGATTCACTTGTAAATCAGCAGTCTTTCTAGACTGTGATAGCCAAGGACTCAAGTTCTTACTTGAGTATCATTCATAAATAATCATTCCATGTTCTTTTGAAAGTCATCAGTCATAAATTGAAATCAATGACTTGATTTGATAATCTCTATGGAATAATTTGGAGCTCTAGTGGAATTCAAAACCATAGGCTACACTTGATGTCTTCGGGTCATACATTCGATGACCAGCTAAGTTCCTGATTGCACCGAAACATTAGTTGAAAGCTCGATCTCTCCAGATCGTTAGTGAAAATCTCGATCTCCTTGGACCATTTGTGGGAATCTTGATATCTCCAGACTGTTAGTGGAATATGTGGCTATTTTGAGCCAATAATTAAGTCCATGTTCTCTCCATATCATTAATCAAATCCATGAACGTTCGGGGCTGATAATCTAATCCATAGTCTCTTTGGCCCAATATTCAAATCTATGGTCATTCAGGGCCATTAATCAAATCTCTCTGGACTATTAATCGAATCCATGACCATTTGGGATCGATAATGAAATCAATGGTCTCTCTAGACGGTCAATCAAATCATGGTCATTCAGGTCGATAGTCAAATCCATGGCCTGCCCAGACTATTAACCGAATCCAAGGCCATTATGGGCCGATAATCAAATCCATGGTCTCTTCGATCCCTTGCCGAAATCGATACACTTACTCTTCGATGAGGGGACTTAGCGACAAGCAAGCCCATCACTCACTCTCTGGTTAAGGGGACTTACTTCCTGCACTTTTGTCCTGACTCTCCTGTCGGGACTTAACGCCATCAATAGCGTACAAGTCCATCCATTTGCTCTCCAGCAAGGGAATTTGCACCTTGCACTCCGGTCCCGCCAGTCGGGACTAAATGTGATCAATATCTTATAAGTCCTTCCACTTTCTCTTTGGCAATGGAATTTGCACGTGCACTCCAATCCAGACTCATCGGTCGAGACTTAATGCGACAAATATCATATAAGTCCATTCACTTGCTCTCCGGCAAGGAAACTTGCACCTTGTGGTTTTCTCCCCGTCTATTCAATCGGGACTACCGCGATTAATCTTTGTCATCACTTTCAAGTGGATTTCAATAAGCAAGGATCCATCTACTGGATCTGAATTCAATTATTAACAAATACAATGTCAAACATCATAATAATCGCCTCTGCGGATGTTACAGCCTAGCATCCAACTCAGTGTGCTTAGGGACCGATCAAGATCCCATACACGAGCAAGTTACTCGACTATAGAATTGAAATATTTATTGAAAAGGAATATAGTGTGAGAACTTAACCTAATTCCGTACCATCTCAATCAAGAGATAACTATCCTCGTCCTCGATTCAAGGCCGTTTTCATTTGCTACGGATGATGGCTGCTCTTGTTCCACCATCGTAGCTTGCCTTTTCACATACTGCTATGTTTGGTTGTTTCAGATCTGTTCCTTGATCAGATCACATAGGCGTCTACAGTCTTTCATCTTATGCTTATCCAGCTTAAGGAACATGCAATATTTTTTCGACATCCTTTCATGGTCTATGGGACTTCTCCTTGCTAGTTTTCAACAAAAGATTCATCCTTTGGTTCCAAGTTAAATTTGCTCCGTGGTTTCACTTAAATCTGCATAAAAAGATAATTTTAGTTCCCTTATCTGTCGCTTCGATCCTTCATAGACATCATCCATCTTTTGTTTGCATTTATCCTTGTTAAATCCTGCTTCGAATAGTCCTCCACCATCCACAATATTAATTCCTTTCTGGTCAGCTTCAGTGACCTCCTGACGCAATTACCTTTCGGCTTCATGATAAAATTCTATGAGATCCCTCAGTGGATCCCATTCCAAAGCTACCTCAAAATCTATTTTACTAGCCACTCCCGAAACTGCTGCCATTAGAACCACTGATGAGTCTGGTCTATCTACCGTAGCAACCGTCACATTAAATCTTATCAAAAAACTACCGAGGAACTCACCTTTCCTCTTCTTCATACTTGATAATGTCATAACATTCTTGGGTCGTCAAGTATAGACCCGGAACTACTTCATGAATCTGTTAACTAACTTGACCCATGTAGGAACAATTCTCCAGCCGCCTAAAACATAATACCACCAAACCTATCAAATGTAAAAGGAACACCGTCCCATGACCTCTTTAGATGCACCTAGCACCTCCATGTGCCGGATTTACCTCATAAAATGAACCGTTGGATCCATCTTCATCTTTATTATAAGTAACATGAAATCAGGCATATTCCTAACATACCGAATATCCAAAGTGAATGGACTCCTTTTCACATCCTTTAGGCTGTGATTAGAAAATCCATCTCTTATAGCTCATCTCACCATATAAGCAAGTCTATCATCGTCATTCAAAGGAATTCTCAAGTTAGTAGTCTCAGCTTTCCCCTATTTCCATAAGGGAATTCTAGCACATATTTCTTCGGTCATGCTTCGATATTCTGATTCGCATTCAAATGCTCGGCATTATCTTTGGGATATGAATCATTTCCAGTTAAACCAAGATTACCCATTCCCTTGAGTTCTTGTGGTTCGGTACCGATCTATGCATGAGGATCGGTATTGATCCGTATGGTTGGTGTGAGGTTCACTCCAACTTGTTCCACTCTACTTCTATGTGCCTGACATTAGGCTTTAGGTCTACTTTTTTGGTTTGTAGCTACTCTAGTTTTTCCTATCTATCTCATTCTCCAAAAGAAATTCTCCATCATCTCTTCCTGGCGGGCAATCATCCTTTCTTACATCTCATTTATCATTGTCTCCATCTCATCCCTGGTTATGTAAATGGATGGGGGTTGGATCCTGAGGTTACCTCCTGGCTGCCTTCTTGTCGATTTCCTCCAGCAATATTTTATCAGCAGATTGTCTTATTATTTTGAATCTTTCCAAATCTCAAATCAGCGAGTTCAAATAATTTCACAGTGAAAGCACCAGTTTGAACCAAAGTGGCACAAATACATAATAGATTTTAGAAGAGAGGAAAATTAAAGAAAAGTAAGTGAAAATGGGTAAAAACAATACGCATAAAATTCATAGTGGTTTGGTCAGTTGATCCCTACGTCTACTTAATTATCTTTTGATTATACTGTTGTTTTATAAGTACATCTCTTATGGATTGGTGTCACTCCATAGGTGATTACAAAGAAATATGTAATAATTACAAGGAAGCCAAAAGATCCTCCAAAATGAGTCTTTGCCCCCTCTATTTATAGCTATAGACCACCAGGATATGCTCTTCCACGACCTCCATCACTTCTCCATGTTCCAGTAGCAACTCCCCACTAATAAACATGGCCACATCATCACTTTTATAGATCGATACTGATTCATAGCCATGGATCGACATCGATCCATAAAGTTATCTTATGGACTATTTTGAACTCTTTGTGATGAAGTGATCTGATGTTTGCTTCATGTTCCTTTCTTGTTTATAGTGCTTGGAACTTGTTTCTTGGTTAAAATGATGGATCGGTGGTGGAATGAAGTTGCTAGTTTCAAGTATTGAGGAAATTGGTAGCAAATTGCATGAGATCAATGGTCTGAAGCTTAAAGAGGGTTTGGGCATCATGGTTGATATCATGGAAAGTTTAAGGCAAATTGGGCAGCAGTTTATGGATCGGTACCGATTTAAATAGGGATGGATCGGTGTCAATCCATCACTTGATGATTTTTGACTTTGTGGAATTTATGAGGTAGCTTTTTTCTCCACCTTGTTACTCCGGTTATGCTTATGCTTAGTTTTTAGGCTCTGTAGTTATCTCTCCAGGCTTTCCGCCTTTATGACTGTCGAGCTTGGTCTATCAAATCCATCTGAGTACTAACTGGTCAAAAGTTTGGATAACACTGATCATATGTGAATCTAGAGGGCATATCCAATCTTTCTTGACCCGTTAGTTCCTAGTTCTTTAGCGTGGAGTAGAGCAGTTTGGGCTTGAACAAAGAATTCACCCGGGCTAAAGGAGCTGACAAGTATAGTTTTGTTGTGGCCCTTTGTTCAAAGGCTAGGTATAAATCGAGAATGTGGAAGGAACATCAAAAGCAACCGGCTACCTTCCCAATAGATTTTATAAACGGGTGAACGACGTTATAAGGACAGAGATTGTAGATCTTTTTTACATTAATAATGAAACGCGGCATTACCACTCAAGCCGGTCCTCGTGATAATACTAATCGTCGACCTAATAGTTGTTGGAACAACACCAAGAAGCCTAAAGAGATCGACATCCAGTATGGGTCTAAGTATGCTAACTATGCTACTTTGAACAGAGATATGGAGAAAGTATATCTTGTAACCCTGGGACCGGGTGCAATTTAAAAGAACAAATACCACCAAAGGTGGAAGAAGGGAGGAACCTTGTGGCAACGACAAGTAATTCCAGTTCCACCAAATCAATGACCACTCCATCAATGAGTGTCGGATGCTCAAAGACAAAACTAAGAGACTTATCTAGGGAAGGGAAGCTTTTAGAGTATGTTCGACATCAAGTGGAATAAAGAACTACTCAAAACAACAGCCAGCACAACCCAGCAAACCAGCAACAACATCGCAGCCATAACGGACTTCTTAACTACAGCCGTAGGCTTGCATGTAGCTGGAAGCAACTAGGAAGCATTGTCCCAATATCAGAGAGAAGTGGGTTCAGCCGGCCAAATCTACTCTTTAGAGCATTGAGCATCCAAAACTCTTAGAATGGAAAGAGATCAGCCCATCAAGTTCTGTATCGATGACAGGGATCGTCTCATACCTTCATCATGACCCTATAATCGTAAATCTTGCAATGGCTAACTCAAAAATGCATCGATCCTTCATGAAAGGAGGCAGATCAGTCAGCGTCATGTTAAAACGTGTAATCGAGGCCCTCAAGCTTCCTTCCTCTAGCCTCAACCCTATCCTTTGCCAATTTACGACTTTGAAGGTATAGGCATTATCCTATAGGTGCCGCCTCACTCATAATAACATCCTACTAGGAACCCTTTACTGCAAAAATTCAAGTAAACTTTTTAGTAGTTGATCGCCCATCTTCTTATAATCTTTTGAGAGGACAACCGACGTTTACTGAGCTGGATAAGATCATCTCCTGTAAATGGCATGTCATGAAGTTCTCTGTCAGGGTAGGATCGACAAGATTCGAGGAAATCAGAAGAAGGCTAGGGAGTGTTATAGGAACTCTTTCAACTAAGAAAGAAGGGTGTTCTCATGCTTCAGCAAGAACTTGCAACACTCAGCAGTAAATCACTCGAGTAGACTATCGAGCTGATCAACGCTCTAGTTCAAGAAAAGACCACCCATAACTCTAAAGTGTCAACATCAACAGCGCCTCCCACTAGAAATTAATACCCTATCTCTATGCTCATGCTACCAGGGATAATTACTAAGTAATCATGTCTAGTAATACAAAGAATAAGAATTGTTAGGAGAAACTACACGTGAGTATTCCCTTTTGCTAACATGGGTACATATCTCACCTAACAATATATCAACAATATACATACCCGGTATCAGTACAAAGTAGTAAACACGTGGGCTTACTAGCACAAAATAGTAGACAAATATACAAATAAACAAAGAGTCACAGATCGCATTAGAAAAATATAATACATAACAATATGATACCAATTATAACGGTGTCTGACTAAGACAATATATACCAAGTCAAGTTTATAATGCACAACTCTTGGCCATCGTCAAAATAAATATAAGGAGATACCCAAATAGAACATAAACATAGCTATAACATCCCGTATCTGGAGAATAAAAGCTAAGCACTACAGATGCTGCAGTCATCTATATTATTAAATTCTAGTAACAAAATACGGTGATGCTAATGATATCCACAATCTTAGAAGCACATGAATATGAATAAATCATAGATTTCAAAACAACATTTTGCTGATTACATTTCAAAACAATAATTCATATCCATGTTATATAATCCCATAACCATTTCCCAAGTAATGACCAAATATAATTTACAATAATACACCAAGAGAGACATTTGCGATGCCCCCTTGGTTGATCAGAGAAATATAGTCATATCTGACTTAATACACACAGTAGAAAATAAATAAAATAATATGTAGATCCTAATTAGCTATCTGTCAGCGACCTGCTCGTCTCCTGAAGTTTTATTTGCTAAACAATAAAAACTAGAAAACATCAACCCTCGGCCTACTCAATCAATTTTGAGCAGCCGAGAGTTTTAGGGGAAACAAAAACATTGAGTCAGACATAAAGAGTGGTGTGAATAATTTTGTTACATCTCGATTTACTGATATTAAGTGAGACCACGCCGCTTAGCGAAACAGGTTTTCCCTTACTAATATCCTTTTTCAAAATATATATTTTGCAAATCCTTTCCCGCAATCAACCGGTTAATCAAACTGATTATAATAATAATAGCAATATCCATTATGCTAAAAACAGGTAATAAATAAACAATATGTCCGTAATCTAGGTTGACTGCCCGCAAACTGGACTAAATATCCTCAAACTAGGCTAATTGCCCCTTTGGCTGACTCGGGCCTACCAGATACAATATCAAATGGTCTAAACATCTGTTAGGCAAAACTTCTGGATGGTCTGCCCTTAACTTACTTCTCCAAGGGTTAACTAACCCAAATGGTTTTGTGGCTTACCAATAACCTTTATTTGTATATTAATATTCCGTTCTGTGTGTAACCAACATTTTAGTCTTACCTGTGACTAAGCCCTCCACACTGGAATTCTGGACTAAATTAGCTAGGGGATAATATCTAATTAGCCTTGGGCGTGACCTTGCACACGTCCAATACGATCTTCTAATCTGAGTCATTTTCTTAGGGTTAACTACCTTTTAAATTTTCCTTGAAAAACCATTTCAAAATGATTTAACCCTTTAAATCATACATATAAAAGGAAATACATATTTAGTTTTACTTTAAGCTATTTTTCCATGTTATATATACTTTACACAAAATAATATTGATAAGATTTAATGAGGATTAACTACCCTCCCATAATAAGTTAAATTACTTTTTTTAACTTAAAACACTTAGGCTATTCTTCCTATTTAATATATTCGAAACCTTTCTTTAAAACCATTAAACAACCCATTTGAAACCCTTGAAAGTAAGACTTTCGAAACCAGTGAAAGTAACCCTTTTAAAACAATTGAAAGTACTCCTTTCAAAACTAAGTAAAACCCTTTATTATCTTAGGCCAAAAGGCTAAATCCTTTCTTTCGAAACCATTTGAATTCTTTCTTTCGAAAGCATAAAAACGTTCCCTTTGAAAGCTTGAAAATCCCGGACATCCTTCTTTTAAAACTTTTAAAAATTGCCTTTTGAAAACATAGGAGAAACCTTTCCTTTCAACATTTCGAAACCCATGGGAACCATCCCTTCGAAACCGTTCATTAAAATATTTCAAAAGCATCAAAACTCAACCCTTTCAAAAGCATTTGGGTTCAATTTGAATCATGTGGAAACACCTTTTGAAACCATTAAAACTATCTCTTTCGAAACCATTTGGGTTATATTTCATTTCAAAGAATAAGGGTCATTAATTCATTTAGGTCAAAAGCATCTGTTTTGAAACCTTTTCCGAAGTATAGAAGTGAAAGTGTCGAAACCATCCCTTTGAAAGAGTTGGAGAAGTGGCCAAGTTTTAAAATAAAATAACTCTTTCGAAATTAATCTGGGTCGAAAGGTAAAAAGCGACAGCTAAAGGTTTCGACATAGTCGAAAGCAGTCATTTAAAACAAAAGCGCAACCCAATCGAAACCATTTCTTTAAATTCATTTGACATAGTCAAAAACTAACTAAGTCGAAAGCTACTTAGTCAAAAGCAAGCAGGCGCATTTTCATTTAAAAGCAAAGTAATGCCTTAACCCCTTCAGAACCCATTGTTTCGACTCTATACTTCCGCCTATATCCAGTTCACTACGTACCAGTTAACTGATACCATATGCATTAGTTTCGATAGAGATGGAGGCGAAGGTATGAAGGCAGAACCTGGTGCCGTAAGCATCATAACGGTGAAAAACATGTTTATTTGTTCTTTTAAATTATTTCTTCTTATCTAACCCGCCTTGTTTGTCTAAATCTGATTGGTTATCATTGTACTTTTTCAAAAGTGCTACCAATTTCTAAAATTAAAAAATTTGAATATATTAATAAAGAGCCCATTCTCCACTTATAAATGTATAAAGCATTTAAGTCCCATATCTTAAATAATTTTATATATCCACTAAAACACTTAGGAAAATTCTACAAAAATTTCATAAAATCTATTTTAACATGTTTTCGAACATATAAAAATTTCAGACCTAGACCTTTTATTATTAACCAAATAATTTATAACTCAAATTAACATTTCCTTTACTAGAAAATTCATATAAAATCCACAAAAATTATGAATATTGAAACTTATCTCTAAAAAATTATTTCTAGTCTATATAAAAATTTGCAAGGCATTTTGATGTCATTTAGTAGGATTTTCATATCAAAACATATCATAAAATCTATATGAACAACCATAAATCATCAACAAGTATATATAATCATTCCATCATTCAAAAATAAGGAAAATCAATGTAAAATACTTCGAATTTTATCTTAAATCTGAAAACAAGAAATATGATATGTAAACATTATTCACCTTAGCTTTGGAGATGAAAGAGATTGAGATGTGAATGGATTTGATTTGGCTAAGCTTCTTCCTAGCTTTCTTTATCTTTTTTCCCCTTTTCTCTTATTAATGGTAGCCGGCTTTAGCTTTCAAAATTTTGAAAATGAAATGAACGTGTACTGAGATAGGCCAAGTTTTATAGATATAGGAATGGCATCTTCTCTACTTTACCCCTCCTCCTATTTCACTTTAACTCTTATTTGAATTCGTTGGTAAATGCCACTGTTACTCCTTTATTAAAATCAAATCTCAATCCCCTAATCAAAACATTGTTTTATTTAATATAGCTAATTAAATATTCAAAAATAATGTTACCAAAAATTTAGGGTGTTAAAAACTCCCTCCTTGAAGAATTTCGTCCTCGAAATTAGGGGTGGGTGCGGTCGATTAACCGTAAAAATTGGTTAATTTTTGCAGTTAACCTAAACTAATATGCGGTTCGGTTAACCGATATTCGAATCGGTGTTGGTAGTATCGACCGAACTGCAATATTTAAACCGCGGTTAACCGGTCACCTAGAACAGTTAACCGACTATTATTCGCGGTTAAACGGTTAATCGGTTAATCGGTAAAGTTAGAACGGTTAACCGATTGATTGTTTACAATTTTGAAATGTTTGCATAGAAAATAAATTATCCAGATATGTGCACCTTAATGTGCTAAATTAATAGTATATCAGGTAAATGAAACTAAATAAAATAGTAATAAACATGAACAATACAAGTCACACACCATACAATTACACTTAAACCTCAGCAGTCAACCATCATACACTTAGCTCGGCAAAACAATGCTGCAAATAACAATAATGATCTAGAAAATAAACTTAGTCAGCCATCATACACTCAGTTCATTGCAAGTACAAATTATACAATAATGATCTAGAAAATAATGCAACAAATAACAATGTTGCATGCAGCTAAAATAAAGTCACCATAGTACCATACACTTAAACCTCAGTTCATTCATTGTAAATACAATAATGCTGCATGCAGCTAAAAATTATACATAACGCTGTGTAAATACAATATCGGTTTGTAGATACTAGATAATGCTGCATGGCGATAAAAAATCACAAGAACTTTCTTCTCCATCCTTATATTCTTCGACATTTTCTGAAAATAAAATAATGAGAATTTATCAGTTTGTAGAAAAATAAAATAAAGTGCATAGCACTAGACAATATCAGCACTTTTGTTCCTCTTTAGTGCAAAACTGCAAATCACTATACGACCATTCACAGAGAATAATAAATAATATTATTTATGAAATGCTTTGCCAGGATCCTTCAAATCAGCAGCTTCAAAAGGATTATAAAAGGCTGATTCTATTCATCCCCCTATTATTGCCTTAACCACCCACTAATCCTAAAATAAAAGTAACACCCTAGTAACTAATTTTGAACCCCCATATTTTAACATTTTGCCCTTGTTTATCTTATCATTGTCGTTCTTTTCTTTGGTGAAAAGCTTTATTTTATCTGTATCTCCCAAACCTTAAAATCACTCTCAACCACAATTTTTTTTTAATATCAGATATATATATCAGATTTGCAGTGCAAAAATATTTACTTATGTTCTTTTCTAGAAAAAGAAATTAGTAGCTATGAGTGTTTCAAATTTTATATTTTAAAGTTAATGAAATTGAAAGGCAAACCAGAATTACTTATGAAACTAGCATCGATTGTTCTTAACTGTTAGGTTGAAATTTGCTTGAATTTATGTGGTAATTTAGGTTAGATTATTATCTTCAAATGACAAGCATGAGCTAGCTGTCATTGACATTCAAGATTCTGGTAAATTTATGGTAACGATTGTCACAATGCAAAATATGTGCATTAGAGGAAATATGTGCATTCAAGATTCCAACGTAAATAATCAGAGTCTAATTCATTTTAAATACTTTTGATGAGGATCGTTTGTATGAAAACCTACATATATTTGACTAGTGTTTAAGGAAAACATGAATGTGAGTATATGTTTACACTATAGTACGCATGCATATGTTTGAATAGTTAGACTGAAATTGAAATAAACTGAATAAATTGAAGTGAATATAAACATTGTGATTAAGGAGATATTAACCATGGTGAAAACATTGATGATGGAGATGGACTATCCACGTTGAAACTTGAAGATAATGGCAATTCACATTGATGACCATGCACAAATTCTACATGAAAAACAAATTAGTTAGAGTATTGTATGTAAAATCAAACAAATATCAAACTAGATTATTTTATGAACGCTAATATCACCTGAGAAAGCATCATCGTAATAGTAAACATCATCGTTTGGAACCTCAATCCGATGGTCGACAAAAATTGGTTTGGACCTTAACCAATTTTGAGTACAAATTAATGCCTCAACCATTCGTGGACTCAAAGTACTACAAAAAGGATCTATAACCCTTCCTCCGGTGCTAAAAGCGGATTCGGAAGCAACCGTGAACACCGGAATAGCAAGAAGATCTCGAGCAACTAGAGATAAAACATGATATTTGGAGCTATTTACCTTCCACCATAGTAAAACATCAAATCATTCGGTGCATCCTCAGTCGGTGCATTTAAATACTTTTCTAGTTCATTGCATTCACTGTCTCGTTGTCGAACTTGTCGTAAAAAAGTATTTCTTTTTCTAGAAAGAACATCACTAACATTCACAACACTTTCACTATCAATGGAAGTACTAGATCGTAGTTCATCACATGTTTGTGTTCCAAATGTAGAATCACTCACGTAGAAGTCAAACAATCTTATCAAAATATCTTTCACACTTTTTAATATGTCATCTGCAACTACTTCATCATACATGTCTTCAACACATAACTTCAAAAATTGAAATTTATACCTTGGATCAAGCACACACGTAACAAGTAAAATTTTGTTCATGTTACTTACACTTCCCCAATATTTGTCAAACTTTGCTTTCATATTAAATCTCATTCTTCCAATATAAGGATTCGTTTCCGCAATCAATGCTCGTAGTTCTTCTTGAATTCCACTTAGCTCGGCAAAACAATCATTTGAGGTAGTAGATAAAGTTTTGCTAAATTTTAAAGTAATATCATAAAAATTATTTAAGATTTTAACAAAAAGTTCAGCATTTTTCCAATCTACAGTACTCGGAGGACGAACTTCTTCATCAAAGTAAGCAACAAAAATACCATTGTAACATCCCGCCTTTTCACACGCTTTAAATCGACACACGTGCCAATTCTAACCATACGGAAGGGCGGATTGATATGGGGTAAATAAGAAAACAGAGAAGAGAAAAAAAACTAAACAGAATCTCACAGCGGAAGGATAAAATATAATAATAAATATACAGTTCATAAAACTGTTTACAAAACATTTGATTCTTCTTCATACAATAAATATCAGAGTTCACATACCAATAAATACCAATGCTGCGGAATTAAACAGTGTAGTGGAATAATATAGTAGATAGTAATACTAAAAATCTACGTCATCATCCTCCATAATAAAATCTTCAAATCCTGAAACGCTCGGACTGACCCGATCAAATTGAAAAGACAAAACACTCGAGTCAGAACTAAAAGATCTTATGTAAGTTAAATCAACAGGGATAAATATGAGTGCAGTAACTTAAAAGATGCTCAGGATTCACATCTCTTAAGGATCCGTTAAACTATTTACTATGTAGTATATTTCGCTATTATAATAGTGTCTAATTGTAAAATAAACATACTTTTAAATAGCGTTAAGGAGTTACCCAATCTCCCCCTTAGTACAATAATAGTCCTTGTAGTCCATCCAATATCATAGTCCCTCCTGATCGGGAAGCCACCAGAGGATACCACACGGGCTACGGGAGAAATCTAAACTCGTACAAGGCGCGATAGGGTATGTGACACAGCACAACTAAGCAATGCCAGGGTAGATATACCAATTACGCTTCCGGGTCGGTGGTAACGCGTAGCGCGCAGCAACCGCCCACCTCGAACAAACTCCCCCAAATCAAAGAAATCAAAAGTGAAGGTGGCCACTGAATCAATCCAAAGTCAGAGTATAGTATCGAAGGGAAGTGTCCGATCAAAGGCGCTACCTTATTAACCCGTCAACCACTCCTGTTTTAGCCACCTTATGCCAACTCACGGGAGTTGGGTCCACGTATTTACCTTACAGGAAACGCCGCCACCAACATACTTCATTCTGGAATCTCCACCGCGTACACGGTTGTTAAAATGGTTTTCGAAGTTGGCAGAGAGTATGACAACTTCCGATCCCGGTCTCTTCAACAACCAAACGTTATTATAACACCGCGGTCATTTAAAAATAATTTTACTTTCAAAACCAGAATAAAATATCTATTTCAAAACCGTATAAAAACGATATCCTTTCCATTGCAAAACAAACTCATTTGATATTATTTTTATAAACTCCAAATTAATATAATATCATTTTATTTCAAATATATTTCTTTCCAAAATCATATTACTTTAAAATTTATAATAATTGAAAACCAAATATTTGAATTATAACTTTTAAATATAAAACTACGAAATTTGTAGCTTTAAAACCATAACTTTCAAAACTTGGATGGTTTGGATATTCAAACGGTATATAGAATAAAATAGTTTGCAATTAAAATTTCTTTGTAAAATAAAATAATTTCCGCGACTTACAATTTATTTCATTTAAAATTAAGTCAAAATCCATAAATTTCAAAATCGCTTTTAGTTTCAATAACCACATCAGTTTCAATATATTTCAAACTTTGAATATTAAACAATTGGAACTAAGGTTGGAAATTTCTATTCAACAATTTAAAGTCCTATTATTTAGTTTGAAATATTTGCTAATAAACCCGTAATCAATTAAGTAAAACTCAAATTACTTTTATCTAAAAAATTCCTTCAATTTATTTATACTAGAAATATCCATTTAATTCATCTCGAAATAAAATTCAGTTATAAATTTTATACCCTTTTTTTTTAAATCTCAAGTTAATAAATTCTACATCAACTTAAGAAGTTAAATTCTTAATCAAGCTCGATTCCAAATAAAATTTTCAATTTAACTCCCAATATTAATTGGTTTAAATCATTTAAAACTCCATATATTCTCAATATCTTAACATGTACTTAACCATATAATATAAAATAATCAAACTCCAATATTCATCTTATTTTTTTTATTTAACAAATTTATACACAGCTTAAATTCAATACTTTAACTATAGATGTATATAAAATAACATTTTATATAAGATCAAAAATTAATATTTATTAAACCGTATCCTATCCAAAACCATAAATCCTTTCAAAAATAATTTTATATATATACCGCGGTGCCTGTATATAATTTTCTATCCTATGGTCAAGTGATACGGATATTTATCATTTCAATCTGCAATTTAATAATAAAATGCGGTTGTATATCATTTCAAACCGCAATCTCGAATGAAATGAAACGCATAACAACTTGCAGTTAATATAAATAAACATCCATTCATCCAAATATCAATCATCAACCATTTATTACAAACCATCATCCAATTTAAACAAACATCAATATAGAGCATATAAAATATAACAGGTACTAAATAACAGGTATTAACTAACAGTTTATATTCAATAATAAATTTAATAACTATTTAACTAGCAATGTATATGCAAATAAATAAATTTTAACTTTCAAATTTATATGCAATAATAAAATTAATTAACAGTTAAATTAAAAAAAGCGATGTAACTGAGATGATGAATAAAATATGTCAAACAGTCATAAATAAATTTCTACTCCTATCTTAAATCAATTTAACAAATATAAGAAATCTTAGAAGTTGTGAGTGGGTTAAAACACCCACCTTTGATTTTAACCCATAAAAATCCAAACATAAGCGCAAAACTCAACAATCTCCAAATTCAAGTAAATCAATTTCATGTTGTCCGGAATATAAATTTGAATCCAACAGAAGAAATCGCGCATGAATCAAAGTTTATATGCAAAAGGTATTCATGTTACAAGAAGTGTTATTAAAATAAAAATTAGTACGCATTAAAAAAAATATAAATAAACAAATTTTAATACTTACGTTTTCTCAAGATGAGGCTTCAGGAAAAGATTGAAGAACAACTAAGATGAGGACAGGAAGTGTATGAAAAATGAAAAAGAATTATTTTTGTAAAAGAATGCTTTTGGATTTGCAAGAATAAGAGCTTTTGAATATGAGGTGTTAGGAGAAACAAAATGTAAAAGAAGAAATAAGATGTAGATTATTTATAATTAGGAAATGAATGTGGAGGGAAAAAAAATAAATGTCACGTTTTATTTTTAAAGCTTTAGGCATTAATAGTGCATAAGGAAATGTACGTAGGAATGGAAAAGTTTGCAAACGAAAGTAAAATTTTGTATATGTGAAAATGAGGTGGCAAGAAATAAATACAATCTAAGAGTCTAGGCTCAGGTATTAAACAGAAGGAGAAAAGAAAAAAAAGGATCAACTGTAAATAATAAGGTAACTATTTTAAAACGTTCATGCAACAATTAATAAAAAAATGAAGGGACCATGTACCTCGCACAACCTTTTGAAATTTAATTTTTTTTGTAACGTAACCAAATTAACTTCATTAACTCAAATAATATTCAAATTTGTATGCGTTTAGGTTTTTATCTACGCATAATAAAATATTTATACTTACCTTAAAAATGAAAACGTTCAATTTTGTTTTCTCAAAATGATCTTTTATTTCCATTAAAACATCCTTTTTGTTTAACACAAGACGTGCGTTTCTTTTATTAAATCTATTAATTGAAATCAACATTTCCTTTCCTTTTAATTGATATATTTGAATTACATTAATTGCAGTTACTTACAAAGTTAAATTTTAAAACAGACAGCTAGAATGGATAAAAAAGTAGAACAACTGTTTATTTAAGCACGTTTATAAATTTATTGTTTATACACAAGAGTAATAAATAGATTATTTTCCTATTCTTGAAATCAGTCTGTAAGCTAAAACACTGTTCAAATAAACATATATTTCTTTCTTTAAAATCAATCTTTCTATTCTTTATTTTAATGAAATTAAACCTACATTTACAAATGAAACATTCATTTTATTTGGTATAAATTTTCTTTTTATTAAATCAAACTTTCCCTATATTTTCATAAAACATATGCTGCTTTTATTTACACCAATTAGTTTATAATTAGTATTCTCTCTCCTATTAATTGGAAATTTTCAATTACATTAATTTCAGTTGATTAAGTTTCAAAATGGACTAAATGAATGTAATGAGAAGTATACCAATAATTTCCTATCTAATAGTAATTTAAGCATATTAGTACACTATTGGATACAAACAATAATTATATATTTCTTACTATAATAATAGTTTCTCATCTTGATTTACTTATAAATTTATAATTCTTTAAACCCAATTCCATCTCAATTTAAAGTAGCTTAATTCATCCATTATAGAATTTATTTCAGTTTCTTAAAATAACACCTTTATTATAAATTGAATCCAATTTATTTTAATAAGTTTCCAGTTAAACGGATCAGAATTAATTCCAACCCTTAAATTGAGTCTATTATAACTCTATACCACAATTAACACTTGTCTCACATTTCATTCCATTGATATACTCAATTTCATCTTCCATGCAAATTTTATTTCATTACCTAAATATACACCTATTTACATTTTAAATTTGAAGGAATATTATGTTTTTTAAATGTGTATTTCTATATATTGAACACATAAATTACGGTCTTCAAATACTTTACATTCTATAACTTACTATACATTCTATAACTTACTTTACATACTTTTTCGTATTAATTTCTTAACTATCAAAATTTCAACTTATTCCCTAAATCCACAAATTATTACTTAACATAAATCTACGCTTTTATTACTTTACGTTCACACTTCCGTTACTCTATAATTAATCACCAAGTAACGTTATCATCAAACCAACATTAATTAGTATATTAAATGCTTACATTTATTTCTCTATATCCAATTTGTTTCAACTTTATTTACATTGATACTATTCCCTTATTTTGGTTATTACTTATCAACTTGTTCTAACCTTATTTCCTAAATTTCCGTTATTGTAAACCTATATATATTTAAATTAAATTTAAAATTCCAATTCAATCAACCCTTTCAACATGCAACTTGTAATAACTACTTACAGGTATGAATGGAATTATCATTTATTTCACATTAACTGCCATAATTTAGTGAATTAATTGAAATTGATTACAAATTAACTTGACAACCTAATAAAATAAGTAACGTACAATAAATATTGTCATTAACTCTTAATTACACTTTTAGAGGTTCATTATTTACACCTCGAATATTGTAATTACTTACATAACACTGGTTTTACTCAAATAACATTTATTACAAACTATTCCAAAATTTATTCAATATTTATTAGTTCTCTTGTGTTATATTTATAACCAAGTGTAACTTTTAACTTGAGTTGGTTGGATTTCCTTTCAAGTTATTAATAATTAACTTATACTAACATATACCTTAATTTATTCCAATTACCGTTACAATGTTTTTTTATTACAAAATCAATTAAATACTTTCCTTTCTCGTATTAAATTATACACCTGTATAATCCTTTCCACTATTCATTTATTAGAATTCTATTTAAAATTTCAATCTCTGGTAATAACTCATTTATTATACTTTTGCATCTCAATAAACAAGGTTCCAAATAAATAGGATTTATTAAATTCAATTTTTATAATCAAGTCTATTACAACCAATGAAATATTTCATTGGTTAATTCTTAACATTTTCTTCTTTACCAATTATAACAATTATATTTCTTTATAATTTAATTCCAAAATCTTACAAATATGACAAATCTAATTAACGAAATTTACGGGTCATTACAACCATCATTTTCTTTCATATCATCAAAAACCCTTCTGTATTTCAAAGATGCTTCCAACATCAAATACGTTGAATTCCACCTAGTGGGTACATCTAAAACAAGCATAGATTTATTCTCAATTCCCAAACTTGAACACATCTCTCTAAATTTAGAAAACCGTGCCGGAGATGATCTCAAAATCTAACTACAGCACGAATTCCAATTATAGTATTACTAATTTCTTTTAGCCCATCATGAACAATTAAATTGATTATATGGGCACAACAACGTATATGAATGAATTCACCATTCAAAACACAACCAACATTATAATATTTTAATTTGTTTTTCACATAATTGATTGCCACTTCATTTGCACTACCATTATCAACCGTGATCGACACTATTCTTTTGAGTTCCTATTTTTTGATACATTGGACAATAAGTTTTCCAATATTTTCTCCTTTGTGACTAGTAATTACACAAAAATTTATAATCCTTTTATGTAAATTCCAATTTCCATCAATAAAGTGTGCAGTTAAAACCATATAATTCATGTTTTGAATAGAAGTCCATGTATCGGTAGTTAAACAAACACCATGTAATGATTCGGAGAACAATTTTTTAAGAGAATCTAACGAGTCCCAATATAATTGAAGCACGTCTCTACAAATTGTTCTACGTGAAGGAACTTCAAAACTAGGACACAATTGCCGACAAAATTCAAGAAAACCTTCACCCTCCACAAAACTAAAAGGGAGTTCGTCAATGATTATCATTCGAGCTAATGATTTTCTACATTCCTCTTTGTTAAATGACCATGTGGTAAGAGTGCAACTATCTTCACTATCGCTATTTTTTCCAAAAACTAAACCTTTTTGTCTCTTATCACTGTCACGTGGAATTGACCTACATGATTTTGCTACATGATAATTCAAATGTGTAGTGTCATTAAATCTAGAATCACATGCAAATTGTTCACCACAGTAGTTGCAAGCACATTTGTTAACTTTAGGATTAATATCTTTAGTAAAATGTTTCCATACCAGAGAAGGCTTTCTAGAAGAAGGTTTGCGATTCTGGTATGAAGGTGGTTTTCCAATATTGATGTTGTCATCCTCGGTTTCCTCATCATCCGCTTCTTCCGCGTACTTATCATTAAGATCCATTGTTTCTCTAGAAGATCCACCTATTTCCACCTGTTTTACAATTGATAAAGACATAAAATTAGCGGAAACAGAAGCTATATGTAGGGGTAATAAATGAGTAAGGGATATGACTACTGTTAATGATGGTTGCTGGTTAGCTATATGTTAATGATGTTAATGATGGTTGCTATTTAAAGGTGTGCATATTAGCTATATGTTAATGATGGTTGCTGGTTTAAAAAACATGGTTGCGGGTTCAAGACATGACTACTGTTTAGAGCTGAGACATACATAAGAATTTAAGTTATTTAACAGTGTAGAACTTTATCTTCAATCCGCATCTATAATTAAGGAAGAATAACAATTCGCTACTTAAATCTGATTTTCTAATATGCAATTCTAAAAATATTTGTCAATATGAGTTGGTAAAATTGCGTACATCCTAAAAACTTTCCAGGTCCTATCATGCAGCCATTGTACCTAAACTACTAATATCTACTTCCTCAATTATTCTTTTGAAACTATAATATTGTAACCATGTAAGATATATGCTCGGGCTTCATAAGCATATTATGCCTAATGTAACTCAAGAAGCTTATAGCTGTTAAAATTGAAGACAAATTGAAGTAAGAAATTATGTTGGATGATCCTTCTATGAATGTGAACAATGTAACCAAAATAGCTAAACTGAGCCCACTAATTTTATTACCAATTTCTTCGTACACTTGATTTCTTGATTTCCCATGCAATTGGACCATCAAAGATACAATTTAGCATTAGATGAGATCATGAAAAGGAAAGTTCCAAAATTAGAATTGAAGATCAAAATCATATTTGTACTTTTTTTCTCAAAAACTTATGTATTATTGCAGGTCACTTATGCAGTGAATGCTTTTAAGTACCGTTGTTATTTCTTTTGATTTAAACCACTTATGCAGTGAATGCTTTTAAGTACCGTTGTTATTTCTTTTCCATATTTCTGAACGCATGCCGAAAATTAATCTGTTCCATTAATATTTTACTCATTCATAAGACCATAGTGACTGCAAAATTTAAAATTCATGAATTTTTGGAAATTGGTAAAATCAAATGTGGGGGAAATTTTTTTGAAGCATAACTTGAAATTGCATCATAAGAACATTATTTACTGTACTAGTAATAACAGACGTTTCATGCACATAATTTGAATTTCATCATCTCATCTAATGCTTTCTTCAACACTACGATTTTTCTCATCTTTTTTTCACTCATCTTTTTTTCATAGTATTTACCACTACAACCCAATGATATTCTCCAAACAACAATGATTACTAACGTTAACATTTCTAATATAAGTCTCTAGGCTTCGTTTAACCAAAAAATAAAAAATAAATACAAACAGATCAATAAATAATCTCAGAAATGAAAAGATGAAAGTGTAAATCTATGTAAAAGAAGCAACCAAATCACGATTGGAAGTGGAACGATGCAAAATAAAAATCGAACTCACGTTTTTTCTCTTCCTGCTAGTATTAACCATTGCTGTCGCTGAAATGGGCGATCTACGGATCTAGGGAGCAAAGATTTGTAGGTGAATTATTTGAATTTGGGGCGAATTGTTGTGAGTGAATGAAATTGAATACGGAGTAGTGAGTCGTGACTACTGAATAGAATAGCGGCGGAGGAAGGAAACTAGGGTTATACTATACAAGCATGCAGTCCAGTCGCACGAAAGCAATGGGTCGGGTAGCAATTGTTGGGTAGGCCCGATAATTTGAAATATATATTCGGTTAACGGCTAACCGATAAATAACCGCGGTTAACCTTTAACCGAACCGATTTTGGTCGGTTAACATCGGTCGGTTAACCTAAAGTTCGGTTAACCAATTTTTTCGTTTAAAGCGGCTCGATTAAGATCGGTTCGGTTGGTTAAGTTGGTTCGGTCGGTTAAATGCCCACCCCTACTCGAAATTAGGATAAGATACACAACAACCAAACAAGAAGGCAAAACATACCATCAAATAAGTCAGGATAAGTATCTCTAATCCTTCCCTTAACCTCCCAAGTACAGTCTCTGCCATCGTAGCCCCACTGGACTTTGACCAATCTGACCATCTTGGTTTTATGCCTCTTCTCATCTCTCTGCGGACGGGCTCCCTCACAATAGATAAATCTGGTTCTGCCACTAAGTCATCTTGCACAATCGGTGCAATAGCAGTCTCCAAGCCTCTAGCACACTTTCTGAGATGAGAAACATGGAAAACATCGTGGACTCCTGCCAAACTGCTCAGTAACTCAACTCTATACACGAGTTTTTCGATTCTCTCAACAATAGGAAATGGTCCAATGAACATCGGTGCCAATTTTCTTGATCTTCCAAATCTAATCGCGCCCTTCATTAGTGACACCTTGACGAAAACTTGATCTTCAACTGAGAAATCCAAGTCTTTCCATCTCTTATCTGCATAACTCTTCTACCTAGACCGAGCCTCCTTCATTCTAGCCTAAATGACCTTAATCTTTTCTGCAGCTTCTCTAACTAAAGCTAGACCAACTTCCAACCAATCCCTAGTCTCTAACTAACATGCGGGAGATTTGCATAGCCTTTCATACAAAATTTCAAATTGTGTCATCCCAATACTAGTCCGATAACTTTTGTCATACAAAAACTCGACTAAATGCAGATGGTCTTCCCATGATCCCCCAAAATCTAGAACACAAGCTCTTAATAAGTCTTCCATGACTTTGTTAACTCTCTCAGTTTGTCCATCTGTCTGCGAATGGTAAGCGGTACACATCTTGAGCTTGATTCCCAAAACTTCCTGTAGACTCTTCCAAAATCCGCTAGTAATTAAGTGTTGAATACGCTAGTATATGATTTTTGTTTGATGATAATAAACATATATATGTATATTCATTTAAATGTATTTGTTATTATACTATTTTATTTTCATATAATTAAATAAATGTTTGTTGAATAAAATAAATAACAAAAAATTTAAATTCAAACAAATATTTTATTCAAGTAAATATTTTATTATAATTTTGATCGGTACAAATTTGTGCTCTCACTATATATACACACACACACACACACAAATATGATTACATCTCAAATCTCACTTTACATTGTTCACCTCACTACATATCACTCATTGACTCGTATTTTTATCTTCGACTCTACTCCAATTTGTATCCAGCATCCGAGTTTCTGCAAAATAAACACCGATGCAGTAAAATTGAAAATGAAATATTTTGCAGTGTAAAATAAAATGTGTTTTTGAAAATATTATATGCCTCAGTTATTTGGGTTGTTCGCCATCATATTTATTCCGAATTCATCATACATGAACAACTTATGACATGCACAGTGTATCAATGTACATGCCATATGGCCGTGCACACCAATATACACTTGATAAAATTGCAGGGATAGGCAAGCATAAGGTCAAACCCGAGCCAAAGCAAGGTCCAATTCAAGTGCAATACAAATAAAGTCATGATATGAGCATAAGGTCAAACCCAAGCCAAAGCTAGGTTCAACTCAGTGGTAAAGAACACTTAAAGGAGGCAAACAACATGAATGGTCAAAGCAGTGTGAACATATCATAACCCATGAAGACCAACAGATCAGACTACATAATGAACACAAGTGACTCAAAGAAAATGATGCAATACAAATGAATACAAGTGAGGTGGCTATAGTAATAAGCACACATGCCTAGGCTCAAATACATAAACACAACATGATCTGCCTCAAAGCAATAACAGTTACAATATGAACTCATGTGGAACAATGAAGGCATGAAGTGGCTACCAAGGTCAGAAGCATTTTTACTGAACTGCAAACCAACCAAGTGAAAACAAAACAGTGAAACAACACTGTATATACATATGCATATGTAAC
The DNA here is from genome assembly GCA_030765085.1 of Allium cepa. Classification (NCBI taxonomy): domain Eukaryota; kingdom Viridiplantae; phylum Streptophyta; class Magnoliopsida; order Asparagales; family Amaryllidaceae; genus Allium; species Allium cepa. The sequence goes on along the minus strand of CM060942.1, from coordinate 97,768,868 downwards.
TAGCAGAGCCCGTCAAGCAACAACAAAGTGTACAGGTAAACCAAAGAATTCAACCAAGTGATGACTCCAAGAGAAACACAATAAAGCATGGTCAGATCTCAAAAAGACTCAGTACAACAAGCATACATACATACATATGCAAATATACATAGTACATAAATACATACATATATACATATAGGCAGTGCATATATAAACAGAACCAGATCTAGCAACGATGAACCCAGACCAAACTAATGATCAAACAGTGATGAACCAATAGACCATGTAACATAAAATGGAGGCAGTGGATGTATACATATGCATATGGAACAAAAACTGAGGTGATCATGAGGCCAAACTTCAACATGTACAAAGAGTGATGCCAGGAAATGGACATTGCAACCAAGCAAATGCAAACTAGTTTGAAGCAACAACTCAGTGCAAACACAAAGACACACTTGAATATCAATATACATATCTACATGAACAACAAGTAACATATATATGCTACAGAGACCATAGAACCAAGCACATAAGCACTGGCGATAAGACCACATTCATATGAAACCATGGACAAGACATTATACAATTGTCCGGACTCAATGCATATGGGCATGTACTCGATGAAATATCAAATGCTCAGGACATACACATATATACATATATTTATATATGTATAAACATGATGAACATCACATGAAACAAGCTACTGGACATAGGACTTCAAACAAGCAGCGATAGTATTCAAGCAACAGAGCTACAAAATTCATATAAACAGTTTGACAAATCAAGTCATGAGTCAAAGATTTTCTAAAAGAGAATGTAACAGCAAAATTTAAAATTTCCTAGCAAATAAATGGAAAAGAAAAACCATGGGTCAAAACATGTAGCAGGTGACACAAAATTGAACAAGTCAAAGTCAAGGTGATAATATGAGAACAAGTCAGAGGTTCAACAACATATTATCTCAAAAACATTTCAAATGGCCGAAGTCAACAGCATAAAGAACGGAATCAAAATCCAAAGTCCTGATTATCACAATATGAAAGTTAGAGCGGTGGCGACCAAGCAAGTATAACTTAAAAATATATTGTAAAGGTCAGGATGAATCACAAGCAATCAACTGTGGCCAAAGCATAGCAAGTGAAGAATTTAAACAAAATAAATTCGAACGATAATTAAGGGAATCGATCCCTATTTAAACCGTTAACATCATCGGTATATGAATCGTTCGAGTTCAAGCAAAATGGAGAGCAATAAATCATTAAACTCGAATTAAAATCGAGTATTATCAAATATTGAAAAATGGAAAAATTGCATACCATTTTAATAATTGAACTCGAATTAATTGAAGCAGTCGTATGCAAAATCAAAGAGATGATCAGTTGACAAAGCAAGGAATGCGATACTCAAAGATCAACGAAGGCGACGTCTTCAAATTTCCAAAAGCCCTAATTTTCTCAAGAAGAACGCAGCCATTTTTTCAAAGCAAGTACAAAGCCGAAGAAATAAAAGGATAAAGAGGAACAATTGTTTTTACTTTAACATTGTTGGGCCGACTTTTTTATTTGCTTTGGTTTTTTATAAGTGTCATGACCTGTTTTTCCATACCCTTTGAATCAACAATAGACCATACATGTCCAACTCAAATTGCACAAAAAGACAGAACATGAAGGGTTATAAAGAAAAATGGACAGAATAGAATCTCACTCAAATGGATTAATATATAATATTAAACGAAATTCTTCACAGTGGAAAACTTTTAAATACATATATCAGAGTATAACCTATATTCAGCCTAGACGGTTATAAACATCAGTCCTTACAATTGCTGATAAACATCAAACTAAAACAAACTAAGTGTAGCGGATAATGGAATATGTCCATACGTAGACGCGTATCCCAGCTCTCCTTTGGAAACTCCAACCTTCTTCAACAAAGCTTGATACTACTCGGATTTGACCCGAGTATTGAAAATACCTGGATCAGGCTTGATAAACCAGCTTGAGAAAACTCAATAATAAATGACAGTGTCATATATTAGCCTTTCAATAAAATCCTTTGAAAAGAAAGAGTATCTCATAAGACCACGCCCACACATAAACATGGACGGGTTTTTACCTTATGATAACTAAAATACTTTTATATCAAAACATTTGGTATTATTTTTAATGACATCTCTTTGAAAACATTTGAAAATAAACTTATTAATCTTAGCCGAAATTGTTACCATCATTGAATTCCAACATACTAGGCTCTACAAACAAAACTGTAGGTTCTTATTGGAGGGTGGATTTCCATACAAATGACCATGTGAAGGGACTACCTTTCGATGGGTACACCTTTAGATAGATGTCCCGAGGCATAGAACATCTGCCTTCTACCAACACATGACCGGCCTACCTCTTTAACTAGATATTACCAAATATGTCATCCCCCGGTCGTTACCAACCTTTAACCGAGCACGCTCTAGCATACAAACCACATTAATTTACATCCCGAACGTTATAGTAGGAAGAAATATATCTAGAAGTGGATGATCATACCCGAATTGGGAATGACCCACTTATCCTTGCCGCATCTAACCATATTTCAATCATTTCCGGTTGATGAGGCTCGAGTCAACGTTACCGTTTCACATAGCACATCTTCTTTCACTTTGAATGCCACATTGCCATTCCACATTCACACGACTTATTTCTACAAACGTATTACTTCCTGAGCTAGTATATCTCGGGAAAGGGTGTTAAGCTAAGAGAAGATGTCTTCTCCGCCACCGACTGGTATACTTTTATAGAGATCACTCATTGTGATTTGGAATGCAAGGTCGGACATTCATCCATACAAGTACGTTTTGGGATCGAACGAAACCGAAGGTACTTTCCTCGACCATTACTAGACGAGAAGTCCTTGTGGTTTTAAGTTTTTTCATAACAAAGAGGTCACTGCTACAATATAGTGAATCGAGAGTTTATCCCCAATTAATCAACAAGTAGTTCCTCGTTATTATTCGTTCAATATCTCCGTTTTCAAATATCTTCATTATTCGAACACATAAACTGGTTCGAAGGGGTTTTCGGATAGGAATCGCCCAAATCCGACCCCAGTCACATGTGGATATCAATCATCATTTACTTCATCTTTTATCAAATATCTTTCTTAGATATATTGTCTTCAATTTATTCCATTTTCTTTCCAAGAGTATATGGAATCATTAAGCCTCATTTATCAAATCATTTGGTTTTTTTTAAACCTTTCTTAAATCCTAGAATAATTCTAAATCATTTTCTCTTTTACTTAGGAGAACCTTACCAAATCATTCATTAAATCTTAATTATAGATTTCTTTCTTAACTTCATATCATATTTTTGCAAATTGAAGACTTTCATAACAGAGTACTACCGCCACTTTAAATATGGTAAATTTCACCTTCAAGGACTAATGACAAGTAATCCTACATCATGAATATCTTTGTCTTCAATGATCTTTCTCTTCAATATGTTTTATTTCGAAAATTAGTTTGAAAGGGTTTTTGGATGATTTAGAAATCTCTTTATTTTGTCTTAGAGTAATTCTAAGAAATTCATTCTTTTTTCTTGGATAATAATTTCCCTTACTTAACTCTCGATCCAAATTCCTTAACTTTTAGGTGGGTCAAAAACAATGTTACTTAAGACATCGTTTACGATAAACCCTAAAATTAATCTTAGCAAAACATTTTTGAGTAAATAGGATCACAGAAATCATACTAATTTTACTCAACATCAATTACTGAATTCAACAAGTGCTATAGGCGGAATAACGGTGAAATCACCTTTAAATTCCACGTATAGGACGAGTTCCCTCTTTGGATTTTAATACCAAGTATAAGAAGATTATCTCTATGCAATCCAAGTCGTATTTATTGATTTTGGAGATTGGTTAAATTTTGATGATACTAATCTTCTTTTATTTTGAAACCTAATACAATCCTTTTATTTTCAAGCATCTGGGTTTTCCTTTCGATCTGTTTCATACCTCGCCTAAGAAAAGAAAAACATAGGCCAGGTAAGTTCAGGGCATTGGTTGTTCCATCCCAAACCATAGTTAAACACCTTTTTTTTATCTTCCTAGATTCCACAAGCAGGACAAATGTACTAGTCATTTCCGCATTACTCAGTTTATTATTATATTCAATCTTCTTTACTTTTTGTTTAAGTGGTATAAACAATTCATCTTAACCATTTATTCAAACTCTCATTAAAACTTCCAAATCATCTTTAAACTACTTAATTATTCTTCTAAAATCATTTACAAGATATATAGGAAATAATTATTAAGTTTAAAACTACGTTTCAAAAGTTATTAAAAACTGATGCGAAAAGCATTGCGAAAAGTGTTGCAAATAGTGTTTTAAAAGCTATATTCTTCAAAACAACTTTTATATCATTTAGATATTCATATTTAAAAAATTAAAATATATTTGTAATTTACTTCATATTTTTAAAACATTTCTAATACCAATTTTAAACTTTGGTCACTTTACTGCAAAACGTGATTTTTCTAGAAAATTGATTTGGACATATTTTAAAATATACAATATGAAACCTTTATTTTTATTTCTTTATTTCTCTAAACCTATTTCAGATGTTTATAAAAGATTTCTAAATCATTTTAAAACTATTTCCAAATGGTTTAAGCAATCCATATAACCATTTCATTTTCAAAAGGAAAGTGTTTTCCTTTGTGCTTATCGACGTGTATCAACGTGACTTGGTAAAACAATTTAACAAATATATCAAACAATCAATACTTAATGATCAAAGCATATATAAGAATCCATAGTAATCATAACACAACATCAAACATGTATATATATAAATAGAGATGCTAAATAGAGTTTCTCACCATAAACCAAAGCGATTAACTTCCTACCAACATTCTAATCAACCAACACTTCATTAATTAATTCCTACACCATTAAACACTAGAAAATAACACTTTCTTCCTTCCAATAGCTTGGCCGAGGCTTGAGATGGAGGTTGGCCGAAAATATAGAGGAGAAGCGGCAGAGCATTGAACTTGAATTCTCAAAATTAGACCCGAAAAACAGGTCATCTTCTCTCTTGCTTTTGACTCTCTTACTCTCAAAGTTTAAAAAACTTGTTAACTGAAAATTTTTTGAAAATTATTTTATCCTGAATACATAAAAAATATTTACTTGATTTTGATTAGTTTTGGGGAAGATATGATAGAATGAAGAAGTGGTCTTGTCAGATTGACAAAAATAAACCTCGAAAATGCGCTTCAAAAAATTGAGTTTCAGTATAGAAAACCTCAAAATTGGAAAAAAGTGATCAATATAAAAGTTGTGGCCACTGGAATTTCATACGATTGAAGAAAATATTTTCTTAATTAGGATCTGTTATGATCAAGTTAAGATTAAAATAAAATGGCCGATTCTCTGACTTAAAAACCGGGGCAGAAAATTCACTTGAAAGAAGTGTATTTTTAACATAGTTAAGTTTGGACTGAGACAAAGTGGTCGACATAAAAGTTTTAGCCACTGGAAAAATACATGATTTGAAAAAAACAATTTTATATTTTAGTTCTTTTTGAAGAAGTTATGGCGGAAAGAATAAAAGGTAAAATGTGAAGAAAAGAGGAGTTTGATTTGAAGAGGATGAACATTGATTTCTTTTGAATATTTTGTAAATATTTTGACATTATTTATTTCTAATTTTTTTCTATGTCTTGAAAGCCATTAAAGTGAAGAGAAATAATATGAAGAATCTTGAGAAAAGAAGAAGAAGAAAATGTGAATGAAAGTGAAGAAGGAGGTGAGTATTTATAGAAAAAGAAAGAAGTGGTAGTTTACCAAATTAACCTCTTACCAAATTACCAAACTAACCTTAATTCAACCTAAAGCACACTCTACTTTTTCAAAAATTAACATCATCCTTTCACTTCTTACTTTATGTATTAATCGCTTAAAGATTAAGTAAACAATATCCTAATTATGTTGGCTTTGATTTGATGTTTAATTTTTCTTACTTTTGTTAATTCTTACCTACTTTTACTAATGGCTTCTAGAAGTTTTATAATCTTATTTAGTAAAATTAAACATGTTTAGTTATTAAAATGTGTAATATATATTAAAACATGTTAACAAAGGTGCAATAACGTTGCGGCAACTTATTTTCAACAAAAAGTTGATTTCCAACAAAACGTTTTACGGTTACATTTTGATGGTTTTGTTAAACTATTTATTCATGTAAACCAAACTTAAAAATAAATTTCTTATTATCTTTCAATAATTAAAACAAGCATATTTGACTTATTAAATAATATAAATCAATAGCCAGGTCTATTTATAAAAATACGATATCAATTTATCTATGTGACGAAATTTGACAATTTTTATGAAACAAGTTTTATATATTTATCAAACCATTATAAACTAAATTAATATTACTACCATATGAGTTTGATATTGATTATATATATATTTAAAATGAATTGTTTATCCTTTAAACAAATTTCTCAAATATTTATCCTACTTTATTAGAATCTGACTTTTGTCGACTTTACAATGGAAATCCAAAATCTTTATTCAATATCAAAAATAAGTTTGCCCCTCTTATTTATCATATAAAACTTGATTGTTTAAGTTAGAAAATTCTACATTTGAATATTTAAATAAATTAAATATTCCATTTTAAAGTGATAAATTTACGGGTCATTACAATAAGGATTTTAGTTTATAAATTAGGGTTTTATTGTTTTAGTTATTTTTTACTTTGTATTTTACTTTAAAAAATTTATAAATTCTAGCCGTGTGACTAGAGGACGAACTACGGTGGTGAAGTTCGAGAATTCGCAACCCAGTGGCTGAGTTATGGCAGGGGTTTGAGCATAGAATTAGGTTAGTAGATAGCGGGTGTCATGAGTTTACATGTGCAAGTGTTCGACTACCTAATTTCTAGTTGAAACCTTGGAGGCAGCATGTAGGCCGGGTTTGCCCAAGCTGAGTAAATTTGTGTTATTCTATTTCTGTTTTTAATATTCTACTATTATCTATGCTGCTATTATTCTACTATTATATGAGTTGAAATTACTTCCGCATTAAATTTTTAATTATTAGTACCACCCTATTCACCTCCCTCTAGGGTGAAATCGATCATACAAGTGGTATCAGAGCTAGAAAAAAGTCAATTTTTGTTTAAAAATTTGATTTTTTAAAAACCAATTTTTGTTTTAAAAATTTAAAATTTTTAAATGGCTTCTTTTAATAATGCTTTTGCTAAGGGTCGGTCCAGTATTATTCCTCCTATTTTTGATGAAATAATTTTTTAAATTGGAAATCAAAAATGGAATTTTATTTAAAATCTCTTAGTTTTTAATGTTCGAATATTATTGAAAATGGGTGTGATATAATAGATGGGAAAAATACTTTGATTAATGCTCTTGCTATGCATGTACTATATTATCATATTAATCAAGATAATTTTAACTTTATCACTCATTGTGAAAATGCATAGGAAATGTAGAAAACATTTGATGTAATATATGGCGCAAAAGTCAACCACGATGAGAAATCCTCCACCAACGACTCAGTTAAAGAAACATGCTTAACAGGATTGACAAAATGCAGCAGTGATGAAGATTCAATAGCCGATGAGATAAGTGATTTTCAATTCGACGGTATAGTTCTCTTGTGCCAAAAATTAATTGAAAATAATAAAGTTGTTGAGTTGAAAAATAATAAGTGGGAAAGGGAACAAGCTAAACTTCATCAGAAAAGTAATGATTTGGAAAATTAGCTTAAAAATATTAAGAAAAATAAAAATTCTAGTTGAAAAAGGTGTTTGAACCATGAAAAAGAATTTGTCCATTTTCATGAAAACCTTCATACGTTAGATAATGAAATTTTAATTCGAGAGAAAAACAAACTAAGTTGATTTAAAAAATAATATTTTGCAAAAAGAGTTGGATACCTTTAAGAAGTCAGAAATTTCTAGATGTGCGATTTTCGAAAAGAAATTAAACAAGATCAACAAAAATTTCAAAACCCTTGAAAAAGAAAACGCGATTTTGAGAAAATCTAAAATTATTTTATTAAATCACGGTTTTGAAAAGGAGATTGAAAAAATCAAGGATTTTGAAAAAATTGAATTTAAGAAACTCCAACTTTTTAAAACTGAGATGCTAGAAATTGAGAATAAAATTAGAGAGCTTCAAAATAAAAATATGCGATTAAAAATGAATAGTTTTAAAAAGAGAGACAGTACCATTAGTTATTGTTTCGAAGCTAATAAATGAAAATAAACTTTTAAAATCCAAAGTCAACAAACATGAGTTGGTTACTCGGAAATTTTTCACTAGATGTAAATCATTTAATATACTCTTAGAAAATTAACTCTTCGAGAATAAAAGGAATGCATTTGGATTTGCAAAAGTGTCAAAATATGAACAAACAACTAATAACACTGTTAAAGGGAAAAGTATGATTTCCAACACGTGAAAACTATACCAATTTGTGTTCCAAAAGGCACAAATATAAAATCCCTTAATGTCAAACAAATCTTGGTGCCAAACAGAACAAATATAAATAGTCTTGGGTCTCCATAAACATATTTTTCAAAATTATTTGCCACTAACAACCATGGACGTATAAAAACAAATAGGTCACAAAAATCTTTTCTCATGTAGGTGTGGTGGCAGCCTAAGGAACAACAACGGTGTTACCTGGATTCTGGCTGTTTCAGGCACACGACGGTCAACGAATCAAAGTTCCTTAGCCTAGTGTAAAGGTGGCAGAATCACAATGGGCAACAACGAATTTTTTTTGTAAAGGTAAAATAGGTAATGGTATATTTATTTTGAACGATTTATTAAAAGTGAAAATCTACACCATAATCTAAATTAAATCAGCCAGTTATGTGATAAAGAAATGGATGTTGATTTTGATCCTGACTTATTCAAAATTGTTGGCCAATTATACTTTTGTGCCGAGAATACTATAATATTTCTAAAGACGTTGAATTAGTTCAAATAGATGTGTTTGGACTAATCATGGTGGTTTATTGATTGTCGATTACTCATGATACAAATGGATATATTTGTTTATCTTAACTGACACTATGTTCACTGTTTGTTTATTTGCACGGTTTTAATTCAAATTCAAAAGAATTTCATTTAAAAGGTGTAAAAAAATTTAAAGTATATGTTGCAACTTCACGGTTTGGTCTATAACATCCAATTAATGATAATCTTGAGTCAAAGGGAAATTCGGATGCAGATTACACTGGAAATCTAGTTGATATAAAAATTACTAGTAGAACGAGTTTTATGAAGAGACATTCATTAGTTACATCACGTTTTCAAAGAAAATATCTGCATATTTTTCATTTCAATTGATTTTAAATTAGCAGGCATTTTTCTTATAAAACCCCTTCCAAATAATAGTTTTTGTTGACCTTGTTTCATATTAGTCATTTCAAAAAATTTGAATTTATAATTATTTTTGGATTCGATCTTAAATGACTACATTAACTAATCTGACTCCCTACTGATTATCGAAAAGATAAATAGTGATTGAAAAAGGTGATTAGTGCTGATATTGATCATATAATATAACTTGAAAAAGTATATTTAGTAAATTTCCTTAATAATTTAAACAAGATTTATAATAACTCTTATTTGGTAAAAATTCCATGACCATGTCTATTTCCATCATATTTCTGACGACCATTACTCATCAAAATCCAACATAGTATGTCAATATGTGGTACTTTAAACGGAAAATCATATTTTTCAATTTATTATATTTTTAGCAATAAAAACATCCAAAGTATCACTCTCATTTAAAAGTCCTCACGATTGTGCATAGGTGAATTACTTGGAATTTTTGATTATGTGCTTTCATGCTCATTTAACAGTCCTCACGGTTATGCACGTATGGAACACATATCAAAATTGATTTATTAAATAGATAAGTTGATTCTAATCACATTTAAAATTCCTCACGGTTATGCGTCGTTAGAAGATACTTGAATTCATTTTTTTATAAAAATTTGGAATACTACTAATCTCATTTAAAAGTCCTAACGATTATGCATGGTTAGTAGATATTCAAATTTCTGATATAAATATACCACAAATTGAAACAGCTATATGGTCTTGCATCATCCCTATAATTCTAAACTGGAATATGCGCCTAATAGAGTATTTATGATTTTTTATTATTTTTTATTGAAATTTAATATTTATACTCAATTGGGTATTAATGTTGTATTAATGTTTATCACTTTATTGCTATTTTTCTAGCACTAGAACTCTTTTGCTGATAACAAAAGGGGGTGACAAAAGTTAAGATTTTGGAAAATAAAGGTCAAATATTTTATTTTATACTTTCTATTTGCAACTAGGTTCATTTGCATATTTTATTTATTTTCATGCATATATGAAGGGGGAGCTTTATTATAGAGAGGGAGCACTCGAATAGGGGAAGCAAATAGGATGATCAAATACATTTAATAAATTCAAAATGTTAAATATATGTTTATTATCATCAAAAGGGGGAGATTGTTGAATATGCTAGTATATGATTTTTGTTTGATGATAATAAATATATATATATATATATCTATCTATATATGTATATTCATTTAAATGTATTTGTTATTGTACTATTTTATTTTTATATTACTAAATAAATATTTGTTGAATAAAATAAATAACACAGAATTTAAATTCAAACAAATTTTGTATTCAAACAAATATTTTATTACAATTTTGCATAGTACAAATTTGTGCTCTCACTATATATATACAAATTTGATTACATCTCAAATCTCTCTTTACATTGTTCACCTCACTACATATCACTCATTCACTCATCTTTTATCTTCGACTCTGCTTCAATTTGGATCTAGCATCTGAGTTATCTGCAAAATAAACACTGACGCGGTAAAACTAAAAATGAAATATTTTTGCTGTATAAAACACTCTGTTTTTTTGAAAATATTATATGCCTCGGTTATTTGGGTTGTTCGCCATCTTATTTATTTTGAATTCATCATACACGAACAACTTGTGACATGAACAGTGTATCACTGTACTTGCCCTAAGGCCGTGCACACCGATATACACTTGATAAAATTGCAGGGACATGTGAGCACAAGATCAAACCCGAACCAAAGCTAGGTTCAACTCAAGTGCAATAAAAATAAAGTCACGATAAGAGCACAAGGTCAAACCCAAGCCAAAGTTAGGTTCAACTCAGTGTTAAACAACACATAAAGGAGGAAAACAAGATGAATGGTCAAAGCAGTGTGAATATATCATAACCCATGAAGACCAATGGATCAGACTACATAATGAACACAAGTGACTCAAAGCACATGATGCAATATAACTGAATGCAAGTGAGGTAGCTATAGTAATAAGCATATATGCCCTGGCTCCAACACATAAACGCAACATGATCTGCCTTAAAGCAATAACAATATGAACTCATGTGGAGCAAGTGAAGTCATGGAGTGGCCACCAAGGTCGGAAGCATTTTAATTAAAGTGCAGACCAACCAAGTGAAAAAAAAACAGTGAAACAAAACTGTATATACATATGCATATGTAACTACCAGAGGCCCATCAAATAACAACAAAGTGTACAGGTAAACCAAAGAATTCAACCAAGTGAAGACTCCAAGAGAAACACAATAAAGCATGGTCAGATCTCAAAAAGAATCCGTACAATAAGCATACATACATACATATGAAAATATACATACATACGTATGCAAATGTGTGTGTGTGTATATAGGCAGTGCACATATAAACAGAACCAGAACTCCAATCAGAACCAGACCTGGCAATGATGGAACTAGACCAAACTAATGATCAAACAGTGATGAACCAACATACCATGCAACATAAAGATGGAGGTAGTGGATGTATACATAATCATATGGAACAAAACTGAGGTGATCATGAGACCAGACTTCAACATGTACAAAGGGTGATGCCAGGAAATGGACAGTGCAACCAAGAAAATGCAAACTAGCTAGAAGCAACAACTCAGTGCAAACACAAAGACACACTTGAATATCAATATACATGTTGACATGAACAACTAGTAACATATATATGCTGCAGAGACTAGAGAACCAAGCATATATGCACTGGCAACACGACCACATTCATATGAAACCATGGGCAAGACATAATACAATTATTTGGATTCAATGCATATGAACATGTACTTGATGAAATATCAAATGCTCAGGACGTACACATTTATACATACATGTATATATGTATACACATGACGAACATCACATGAAACAAAGTACTGGACATAGAACTTTAAACAAGCAGTGATGGTATTCAAGCAAATAAGCTACAAAATTCATATCAATTGTTCAATAAATCAAGTCATGAGTCAAAGATTTTCAAAAAGAGAATGTAATAGCAAAATTCAAAATTTCCTACCAAATAAATGGAACAACAAAACTGTCGGTCAAAACATGTAGCAAGTGACACAAAATTGTACAAATCAAAATCAAGGTGATAAGATGATAACAAGTCGGAGGCTCAACAATATATTATCTCAAAAACATTTCAAATGGTCGAAGTCAACAGTAAAAAGAATAGAATCAAAATCCAAAGTCCTGATTATCACAATACGAAAGTCAGAGCCGTGGTGACCTAGCAAGTATGACTTAAAATATACGTATTAAAAAGGTCAAGATTAATCACAAGCAATCAATTGAAAATCAGTAGCCAAATCATAGCAAGTGAAGAATTTAAACAAAATAATTCGAACGATAATTAAGGGAATCGATCCTTCTTTAAACCATTAATATCATCGACATATGAATCATTTTAGTTCAAGCAAAACATAGAGCAATAAACCATTAAGCTCGAATCAAAGTCGAGTATTATGAAATATCGAAAAAGGGAAAAACGCATACCATTTTAACAATTGAACTTGACTTAATTGAAGCAGCCATGTGCAAAATCAAAAAGATAATCGATCGAAAAAGCAAGGAACGTGAAAACATCTACTCGATCGATCAATGAAGTCGGCGTCTTCAAATTTCCAAAAAGCCCTAAATTTATCAAGAAGAACGCAACCATTTTTTCAACGTAAATTCAAGGCCGAAGAAATAAAAGGATAAAGGGGAACAGTTGTTTTTACTTCAATATTGTTGGGCCGATTTTTTATTTGCTTTGGTTTTTTATATAGCGCTTTTAGTTTATAAATTAGGGTTTTATTATTTTATTTATTTATTATTTTGTATTTTACTTTTAAAATTTTGTAAATTCTAGTCATGTAACTAGGGACGAACTATGGTGGTGTAGTTTGAGAATTCGTAACTCAGTGGCTAAGTTGTGGCAGGGTTTTGAGCGTAGGATTAGGTTAGTCGATAGCAGGTGTCACAAATTTAAGTGTCCGACTACTTAATTTTTAGTAGAAATTTTTGAGGGAAACATGTAAGCAGGGTTTTGCCGAAGCTGTGTAAATCTGTGTTGTTCTATTTTTGTTTTTAATATTCTGCTATTATATGTGCTGCTGTTATTCTGCTATTTCCTGAGTTGAAATTACTTCCGCATTAAATTTTTATAATTATTATTATCACCCTATTCATCCCCCTCTAGAGTGAAATCGATCCTACAATAAGGAATCTCTATCACTTACTATACTACTAGGAATTCCATGCAGTCTAACTACATTCTTCATGAATGACTTCGCCAAAACAGGTGTCTTCCTAGTTGATTTAAATGGAATGAAATGGACATCTTGGTCTATCTATCCACTATGAGCCATATACATTCGTTTTCTCTATTCGACCTTGGCAATCCATCACTAAAATCCATAGAAATAGAATCCCACTTCCATATTGAAATATCTAATGGCTGAAGGAATCCACTTGGCTTTTGGCGTTTAGCCTTTGACTGTTGGCAATTCAAGCATTGCTTTACCCATATGCCAATATCCTACTTCATACCTTCCTAGAAGAAAATTCTCTTCATATCCTAATACATCTGAGTTCCTCCTGGATGAATAGAGAATTTCAAACGATGGCATTCCTCCAAGATTCTTTCCTTATGTTTCCTACACCTGGAACACTTAATCTTCCTTTCTTTCTCAACCTCCCATTCTGATCAAGACTGAAATCTTTCAAGTTGTCGCTCTTGGTTCCATCTCTTAACTTCCTGATTCGTTTAGCTAATACTGGATCCTCTTCCTGTTTAGAGGCAATCTTTTCGATCATCGCTGGTCGAACTTCCAAACAAGATAACACTATGGTTTCTCCGCTAGTCCCAGCCTCAGATCTCCACTGCACTTTGCAACCTGCCAATGCTTCCGAATCTTTTCACTCAGTAATCATCGCTAATACTGCATTTTGATGTTTCCTGTTAAGTGCATCTGCAACCTTGTTGCCTTCACCCTGTGTGTACTCAATCCCAAAATCATAAGCAGCTATAAACTTTACCTATCTCTGTTGTCTCATGTTCAGCTCCTTCTGAGAGAACAAATACTTCAACGACTTATGATGTGTATATAACTAAAACTTTCTCTCGAAAGGTAATGTCTTCACACCATCAAAGAAAAAACCACTGCAGCTAATTCTAAATCATGCATCGGATATCTTACCCATGCGGTCTAAGCTGTCTAGAAGCATAGGCAATCACTTTACCTCTCTGCATCAGCATAGCTCTTAATCCTGTTCCACACCATCTGTAGAAACCATCAAATCCTGATTCCCTTCTGGAACTACCAACACAAGTGCATGGGTCAATAGGTGTTTCAAACTCTGGAAAGCTTCCTCACACTTATCGTTCCACACAAACTTCACTTCCTTTCTTGTTAGTTTGGTCATTGGTGCTACTATCCGTGAAAAATCTTTAATAAACCTTTGGTAATAGCTGGCCAACCCAAGGAAACTCTTCATCTCAGTCACTGTCTTGTGTCTCTTCCAACTATTCACCACTTCAATCTTAGTCGGATCCACTGATAACCCTTTCTCTGAGATTACATGGACAAGAAACTTCACTTTCTTCTTCCAAAAATGACATTTTGAAAACTTTGCCTTTAGCTGATGATGCTTCGGCGCCTAAAGAACCACTTTAAGATGAATTTCATGCTCTCTTCATCCTTAGAGTATATTAAGATATCATCTATGAAAACTAATATGAACCTATCCAAGTGCTCTAAGAAACATGGTTCATCAAATCCACAAAGAAAGCTGGTGCATTAGTCAGTCCGAACGGCATAACTAACTATTCGTATAAGCCATATCTGGTCCAAAACGCCGTCAAAGGTATACTATCCTTTGTAACCCTAAGTTGATGGAAACCCATTGCCAAATCTAACTGGAAAAAAACCTTGCCTCCACTCAACTGGTCGAACAAATCGTCAATTCTAGGAAATGGATATCGATTCTTTATCGTCCTCTCATTCAACTTACTATAATCGATACATAGCCTCAACAATCCATCCGGCTTCTTAGCAAACACTGTCGCTGCACCCCAAGATGAACTACCAGCCAGATAAAACTCCTGCCTTCCAAATCCACCAACTGCACTTTCAACTCCCTCATCTTTGTAGGGGTCATCCTGCTTGACGGCCTACTCACTGGTTCTGCTCTCGGAACCAAATCAATCCAAAACTCAATGGCTCATTTCGGTGGCAATCTACTATTGGTTCAGAAATATCTGCGAGTTCTCTAACCATGAAAACTCAACTCGGCTCATCATCCAACTCCATAACACCCAACAAAGCATTCACCTCACCGCCATAACCTTGTGCGATAAAAATAATCTTGTCTCTACAATCAGGATGTCTATGTGATATTTTCCTATCCAGGAAAATATCTTAGCATCGTGCTCACTTAACCAATCCATACCAAGAATAATTTCGAACCGTGCAAAATCAAACACATGCAAACTGCAAACAAAAGTATGACCTAACAAGTCAAACTCTAACTAGTCACACCATAAACCTAGAGTTGCATACCCTCCTATTGGATTTGCAACCCGTAAGGAAGTGACTAAATTTGTGGGTTCTAGGTTAAGCTTATCTATTAAACATCTATATATAAAAGAGTGCGATGCACCAGTATCAAACAGAACGCTAACAGAGATACCATGAATTTGAAGTGTACCTCCTAAAACTGCATTTCCCTTCTCCTGAGCTGTTGGATTTGATGCAGCACACTCCAATGCATACACCTTTCCCTTTCCAACCTTAACAGCCTCCTTGCACTAGTTCTTATAATGGTCAATCTGGTCATAATTGAAGCACCTGAAATTCTTCTTCCCAGCCACTTCCTTTTTCTTTCTAGCACGACACTTATTAGCAAAATTCCCCTTCTTGTCGCACTTGATGCAAATAATCTCAAACTTTCCCCTTTTAGCCGCTCCACCCTTTTGGGCACCCTTCTTAGGAAAGAACTTCCTTTTTTGGCCTGGCCCAACCTGGACCTCCTAAGCCTTACTCTTCTCTAGAGAATTAAGAATATCCTCATGCCTAAGGCCATCTCTATAACATCAAAAGGATCTCTAATATGAGGTAGTATAGTCCTAGCCAACTCAGGCTTCAACCCCCTAATGAACTTCTCATTCCTCTTCATCACTGTATCCACTGAAGCATACCCATATCTGGCCCACTCCTCGAACCTTCTAGTATACTCTATAACAGACATCTCCCTATGCTCTAACTCATCAAACTTTCTGATCGGAGCTAATTATGCCAGAACAGACATGAACCTCTCTTGGAACCTCCTCTTGAAATCTTCCCAGGTCATAGTCTCCTCATCCACTGCCATAATCACACTATTCCACAAGAACAAAGCAGCTCCCTGAAGCTGTATAGATTCCAACCTCCTCTTCTTCTCGTCATTGATCCCCAAATTTGCAAAGATTCTCTCACAATGCAGCAACCAATTCTCCACCTCAATGGAATCCTCCGTTCCAATAAACGGCTTCCCTCCAACCTTAGTGTAATCTCCACTCAGCTTAGCACACCAGTTAACTGCCGAAACTTCTGGAACCCCTGCTCCTACAACATTTCCTCCTAACACTCCGGCTGCAACTCCTCCCTGCACTATATTCCAGAAAAACTAATACATAGCTTCCATTCTAACTGTGGGGACTCCAGCACCATTATTCTTTGCATATGCCTGACCTTGGGTTCTCCATGCATTATGTCTGACATTCCCATCGGTGCCTTCCCCACATGGGTTAACTCTTCCTCTTCTACTATCCATATCTGTATTCAAACCTCATACGATACAGAAAAATAACCCAAACAAATATAGGAGACTAGAGATAAAGCATATACTTATATATGCAAATACAAGTACATTACTATAGCGTTGTCCCAACCTCGATCTTGCTCAATTCTTTAGGATTATGCTATTAAAACCATTTTTAGTTAAAGTTTTCCATAAACCTATGCTTTGGTACCAAGTTGTAACATCTCATATCTGGAGGACAAAAGATAAGCGCTACAGATGCTACAATAGAATATTAACTTCTAGTGACGAAATATGGTAATGCAAATGGTATCCATAATATCAGAAGCACATAAATATGAAAAAAATCACAAATTCCAAAACAACATTTTGCTGATTACATTTCAAAAAAATAATTCATATCTATGTTACATAATCCCATAACTGTTTACTAGGTAATGGTCAAATATAATTAACAATAATACGCCAAGAGCGACATATGACGATGCCTCTTTGGTTTATCTAAGAAATATAGTCATATTTGACTTAATATATACAACAGAAAATAGTTAGAATAATATGTAAATCATAATTAGCTATCCATTAATCACCTACTCGTCTCTGGAAGCTTTATTCGCTAAAACAACAAAAACCCAAAAAGCCTCAACCTTCGACCTAATCAAATCAATTTTGAACACCCGAGAGTTTAAGGGGAAAAAACTTCGAGTCGGACGTAAAGCCTGCTGTGAATAATTCCCTTACATCTCAGTTTACTAATAATAAGTGAAGCCACTCAGCGAAACGAGTTTTTCCTCACTAATATCCTTTTCAAAACATATACTTTACAAATCCTTTCCTGCAACCAAACTGGTTAGTCAAACTGATTACAATAATAAAAATAGCAATCTACATTATGCTAAAAAACAGGTAATAAATGGACAATCAGTCCAAAATCTGGGCTAACTGCCCACAAACTCTACTAACTATCCCCAAACTTGCCTAACTACACCTTAGGCTGACTCAGGCCTACCAGATACAATATCAAATAGTCTAAACATTTGTTAGACAAAACTTCTGAATGGTCTGTCCATAACTTACTTCTTCAAGGGTTAACTTGTAATGTCTCCGAATTTTCGACTTCCGAAAATCGACATTAATACGTCCACTGTATCAACTACCGAGCAATCAAAGGCCGGAAAATCGAATTGTTAGGGTTAAAGAAGAAGAGGTAGAAGAAGAAAGAAAGAAGAAGCAAAAGAAACAATATCAGATTCTCACAATCGCAGCGGCACAACATATAATAGATAAATGAATTATCTTTAAATCAAAAGAACTGTACATTTTATACATTACATCATCAGAGTCAATATACAACACCACACAATAATGGACAGTTATATAAGCCTGTCCTCACAACTGAATACACAGCGGAAAAGATAATATCATATACAAGTGATACGCTTCGCCATCCAGCTTGCTCCTGATCTCCACAGCATCTCCTAAATTCCCGAATGACCTGATAACCTGACTCTAGGCTGCCCGTGTAGAAATTGGTGGGCACCCAGAGTTTAGGAAGGGAATAATAAACTCCAGGTCAGTCATGGGACTGGTGTGAGAACTTAAAACAATTATATCTTTAAAACAAACAAAGAAATATTTTAAAATAGATCCGCAATGCTTTTAGAAAATGTAACTACCATAAGGCTCCCGCTACACACACAATGCAAATGCAGAATTGGAGGAGATTTCTCCGTATGATAGTCAAACATGCTTGATACGCAAATTTCTTTGATATTATTACTATAATTGCAAAGTGTAGGAAAACATTTTGAATGTATAATATAAACCTTAGCCAGCATAGACATTCCGAACTATGCCTACTATAGCTACCATGTTCAATAGCAGGTTACCGCTGCATTCCATGGCAGGTTATACAACTAAAACCGTACAGGGCTCGTATTGTTTCTTTGGATTTCCAACAAATGGTCCGGCCAAGGAACTTCCCACTGCCACATGGGTACGCCTCTGGAACGACGCCCCGAGAACCTAACTGGATCTCTGCCAACACAAGGCTGGCTTACCTCTGAACTAGGTAACTACTGACGCGAGTATGCCATCCCCCGGTCGTAACCGACCTTTATCCCGGGATTCACCAACAACCACAAAGAAATAAATTTGCAGCAATCACATAGGTTAAGTATCTGGGCTCCATACCATAATACCACCTCTATCCAGAAGGAAATGTACATACCCTATGGGGGTGCTATCCCCAGATAATCTTGCTGGATTCTTCCTGTTTTTACCATTACCAGGTTGTGAGGTTCGACGAAGTCTCGTCCATAAAGCTACGCTTTTCACAAAAGTCATGCTTTGATCAACAAATGATCAGCAGCACTCTGCATGCCACATTACCAGATTGGGAATGTATCACTAGTAACCATCAACTACATAACCTCTGAGCTCGTATTTCTTAGAGAAGGGTGTTAAGCTAAGAGAATAAATTCTCTGCCACCAACAGAAATGTATTTGATAGAAACCAGCTTTACATCTCAAATTGTAACGTCAGACACACTTCCATACAAGTCTGTTCCGGGATCGAACAGAACCGAAGGCACTTCCAAAGAAGCCCTTGCAATCTGGATATTCACTAATCACATCCGGACTTCCCATCACAAAGGGTGATAAAATCTCTATACCGGAGCAACCCGGTGCAGAGACATTCGATAGGTTTCGCTTTCGAAAATACCCGGTCTTCAACACCATCTTCAAATGCAATCCCATTTCGTCGTATCGTTATTCGGAATGGGTTTTATGACACAAGGTCCTCTCCCAGCTAATCCGAATAATGAGCGCTTATTTTAAAATAAGTGTTACATTCAGATTCAAACAAATCACAACAATTCCACTTTGATCTTTTAAACAAAAGATCAATCACAATCACAAAGGTTCGATGTGGGTTTCAAATATCCAGTTGGAATTCAACTCCCGGTCGCATAAATTCAATTGCCGATTAAGGCCAATATTTATAGTCGGTTATTTAACTATCAATCATCATTCACAACAGTCACTGGATTTCAAATAATTTACCAAATTATTTATTTTTAAAAAATATCTTTACGAGATATATTTTTCCACAATTCAACCATTTGAAAGCAAATTTCAAATCACTTTTCACCTTTACAACTTTTGAAAACAAATTTCAAATCATTTTGGTTACGCGGAAACACTTCCAAATATTTATTCATTTTCATTGGAAATCTGCCGAGTTCAAATACTTTAAAATAATTTATAACACTTATCCAAAATATATCGGGAAAACACATTGAAATATAACTATTTTTCTTTAAACACTTTACTTAAAATATTAGTTATAAAATTATTATACCAATATTACATATAACTTAAGTCCCAAACTAATGTTCAAAATAAAATTAGCAGATAGAGTATAACTATTTAAATAACTATTTTCTGAAACAATTATTGATTAAATCTTAGAAATAATCATTTCTATATCAACTTAACAAATCTTTACTTAAAGGATTTAAAATAATTTAAGAAGTTAATTTCTCCAAAGTATCCTTTTCAAAACCAATTCTAGAATTATATATATATATATATATATATATTTCAAAGCTATTCAGAAATTTTATTCGGCCTTCCAAGGAGAATACACTTTCATTTCAAAATGGTTCATTTAAACCAATTAAATAAATCCTTACCGATTTACTTTAAATTTACGTTCCAAATCTGTAAATTTATTTCCACACTTCAAAAATAAATAAATGTTTATTTTTAAACAAATTTCCATTTCCTTTATAAATTCCATGGTGAATTTAAGTTTCCAAATATCCACTGATATACGATCTTCAAATTGATTTCAAATATTCACTTTCAACAACAATTAAATTTTCAATTGATTTCAAAAACAACCAAATCAAATTCCATATTGATTTCCCAAGAAATTAAACACCAAGTGAATTTCATTCAAATCTTAGATTGAAATCAATTTCTACTAAACCCTAAATCAATTTTCAAATTGATTCCAAATTCTTTTCAAAACACCAACTGGATTTCCAAATGGATTTTCAAAAGATTTATATTCAATCACTAAAAATCAATTCCCAAATGGATTTCAAATTTTATTTCCTTTTAAAAATAAATTCCTTTTAAAGAAAATAAATTCTTTTATTTTTCAAACTCTTTAAAATCTGTATTTTAAATATATTCTTCAACCTTTGAATAATATTACCCGAAATCCATTTATTAAAGTTTTTCCCAAATTTTGAAATTTTATTCAATAAGATTAAAAATAAAACTTTATTATTTTAAAATTCCTTCTTTTAAATTTACCCAATTCTCGAAAATGAATTTTCATATAAACTTTCAACCTGAATTTTCAAAAATCAAATTTTTATTTATTTCCGGTATCTAACGATACCAAAATTATATTCGGCTAAATTTTAGCCTTCAATGATTTCAATCACAAAGATAATCACACAGAGATTATAAATAATCAACACACAACATTGAAACAAATTCAATTATTTGAGGAATCCAGTTGGATCCCTCCAACCTGTTTCCCAGCACCCACAGATGTTAGCACAATACCAATCCCGTGTCAAGACGGGATATCGCGGTACATGGGTTTATATAAAATATCATCTGCTATTATGCGGTGCAATTGGGTCTCATCCGCTATATAATGCGGGAAATCAACTCCAAGTACGTATATAAAACCAATTCCACTTCAAGGTGGAATATCGCGGTATATGTATTTAATATAATAACATACGCTTAATATGCGGCGTATAGGGTCTATTTCAATACAACAAATAGCAATTTATCATTCAATCACACAATCAAGCAATTTTAGATCTAACTATTTAAAATTTAAATCGAAACAAATTCGATTGAGTGAGAAGTTCTCACCTTGCTTCCAATAACAGTTGCAGTGATTCATTCCGAATAAAATTAAACATGCATTTAATTTTATCCAAAATCCACACTAGTCCAATCTAGCTCCATCGCGTAGTATTCGACAATACGATTCCAACGCAAGTCGTTTCGTCAATTTTCGACCTCGTATGGACAAGTTATAGCCTTTTAAACATTATACGAATTTAAATAAATTAATTACTATTTTCTTTTTAATTTTAAAACCTTATATCCATCTGGGGCGTTCATTTTTGAATCTCCAGATCTAGGCCACTCCTTCCTTTTCTTCCATCGTTCAAGGCCGAACGTTTTAAACCCATAGCTCACGCAAAAAAATCGATGGTCGAGCCTCCCAATCGCGACCGGAAGTTGATCGAGCAACGCCATTGCGAGCGCCAACCTTAGCTCCTCCCACGGCCCAAACGACGTGAAGCTCGGTCGAGCATTTCATTTGAAATTCGTGCACGAACTTCGACCGTTCGTAGCTATTTTGCCGACGGTCCGCCGCATTGATTTCAATCATAGCCGTTGAGTAGAGAGATCTTGATGCTCTCTACAAGTTTTGTTTAGGATGTTTCTTGTAAAAGTCGTGGATGAGGAGATAAACGAGGAAGAAGATGGTGTATTGCCGGCCATTGAAGAATATGCTGGCGGCTAGGGTTAGAGGAAGATAAGGTTAGCAAATAGAAGATAATGGGTCCTTTTATAGAAAATTCCGAAACACTATTCACCCGAAATTTTTCCGAACTCGAAACGAAGCGTGTCGCCTGGCATTTATAATGTTTTACCCCTATTTCGAACGCAATGGAATATATATCGGGAGCCAATACGATCATATTTGAAAGATAGGTTTCCGAACCGAATTATTTAAATTTAAAATTCACTTAAACCGATTTCAGTGCGTTTTAGCTTGCCTCGGACAAACCGTAAATTCGATCGACACGAAATTTTAAATATTATAATGATTTAACATTACGGATCCAATGAAACTGGTTTCATCGAAATCCGAGACTATTTGCAAAATGACTATTTTTACACGTTAATTAAATATTAAAATATTCAATTTTCACAAATTAACTTTTAATTCAATTTTAAAATTTCTATAACTTCATTCTAACTCCAATATGATTTAATACAACTTTACAAATCAATTTTAATCACTTTAAAACCAATTTTCAATTATTTCTGTAATTTCAAATATTAAATTATCGATTTAATTATCCAATTAAATCTAGATATTCGAAATATAATTTATTCGACTTACAAATTTTAATTTTTAATATTTAAAATCAATTAAATATATGAATTTCAAACGACAGAAATTCTGGGTCGTTACATAACTGATCCTAATGGTTTTGTTGCTTGCCAATAATCTACCATTGTATATTAATATTCTATTCTATATGTAAAGAACATTTTAGTCCTACATGTGACTGAGCTCTACACACTAGAATTCTTGACTAAATTAGCTGGGGGCTAATAGCTAATGAGCATAGGGCACGACCCTACACAAGTCCTATCTGGTCTTCTAATCTGAGTCATTTTCTTACGGTTAACTACCCTTTAAATTTATCTTGAAAAACCTTTTCAAAATTATTTAAGCCTTTAAATCATACATATACAAGGAAAATACAAATTTAGCTTTACTCTAAGCTATTTTGCCATGTTATATATATTTTACTCAAAATAATGTTGATGAGAGTTAATGAGGATTAACTACCCTCCCAAAATAAGTTAAAGTCCTTTTTTAACTTAAAACACTTAGGCTATTATTTAAATCATTCGAATTCTTCCTTTAGAAGGAATAAAAATATTACTTCAAAAGTTTTAAAATCCTAGACATCCATATTTTAAAACCTTTAAAAATTGCCTTTTGGAAAACATAGGAAAAATCTTTCCTTTCAACCCTTTCGAAACCCCTAGGGAACTAACCCTTCGAAACCATTCATTAAAACCTTTCGAAGGCATCAAAACTCAACCCTTTTGAAAGCACTTGGGTTCAATTTAAAACATGTGGAAACACTTTTCGAAACCATTAAAGCTGTCTCTTTCGAAACTGTTTGGGTTATACATCAGTTTAAAGAAAAAGGGTCATTAAATCATTTAGTCAAAAGCATCTGTTTCGAAACCATTTTCTGAGTACAAAAGTGATGGTATCGAAACTATCCCTTCAAAAGCATTGGAGAACGACCAAGTTTTAAAAACAAAACAACCCTTCGAAACCAATCTGGGTCGAAAAGTAAAAATCGAAAGCTAAAGATTTCGACTTAGTCGAAAGCAGTCATTTAAAACAAAAGCGCAACCCGATCGAAACAATTTCTTTAAATTCATTTGACTTAGCCGAAAGCTAACTAAGTCGAAAGCTACTTAGTCGAAAGAAAATAGGTGCATTTTCATTAAAAAGAAAAGTAATGCCTCAACCCTTCGAAATCCATGGTTTCGACTCTATGCCAATTCACTACAAACCAGCTAACTGATACCATGTGCAATGGTTTCGATAGAGGCGAAGGCAAGAAGGCGGAACCAAGTGCCGAAAGCATCGAAATAGTGAAAAACATGTTTATTTGTTCTTTTGAACTATTTCTTTGTACTTAACCTGCCTTGTTTGTCTAAATCTGATTAGTTGCCATTGTACTTTTTCAAAAGTGTTGCCAAATTCCAGAATTAACAAATTTGAATATATTTACAAATAGCCCCTTCTCCTCTTATAAATTTTTAAAACATTTAAGTCTCGTACCTTAAATAATTTTATATATCTTTTAAAACACTTAGGAAAATTATACGAAAATTCCAGAAAATCTATGTTAATATGTTTTAGAACATATAAAAATTTTAGATCAAACCTTTTATTACTTAACCATAAATAATTTATAACCCAAATTTACATTTTTTTACTTGAAAATTCATATAAAATCCATGAAAATTCAAAAAATTTGAAAATTAAAACCCAGCTCTAAAATATTATTTTAGGTCTACAATTTTTTTTTCTAATAGGGTTTTCATATCAAAACATGTCATAAAATCTATATGAACAACTATAAATCATTAACAAGTATATATAATCATTCCATCATTCAAAAACATGGCAAATCAATGCAAAATACTTTGAATTTCATCTTAAAATCAAAAATAAAAGAAATATGAGATGTAAACATTATTCACCTTAGCTTTAGGGAATAAAGAGATTGAGATGTGAATGGATTAGATTTGCTTAAGCTTCTTCCTAGCTTTTCTCTATCTTTTTCCCTTTACTTTTATTAATGGTGCCCATTCTTAACTTTTAAATTTTTGAAAATGAAATGAACGTGTATTGAGATACATGGCCAAGTTTTCGAGATATAGGAAGGGTCTCATTCCTATTTTACCTCTCCTCCTATTTCATTTTAACTCTTGTTTTAATTCATTGGTTAAATGACACGGTTGCCCCTCTAATAAAATCAAATCTCAATCCCCTAATCAACACTTTATTTAATTTAATTTAGCTAATTAAATATCCTAAATAATGTTACCAAAAATATGGAGTGTTATAATAGCCATCTTCCTAAAATATGATATAAATATATAATGTCTTCATTAAGCCCAATCATCCAGAATGTCTAACGTCCCTATATCTAAAAAGTCTTGAACTGACCCGAGTATTATATAAATAATAAACAGGCCAGACTATATCTAAATCCAAGGTGAGCACATAAGAATAAGCATGGTAATAACGTTTAAAGTATGAATATGGTACAAAGTAACATCCTTCATAACATCATCATTGAATATTATGCCATACATCTCCAATATCACCCATGATATACATATAAGCAAGTGAGAATCATAAAATTCTATGATTGGGTAATTGCAATCAAACTAATCAAAATCCTAAAATATGATGGACAAGCACGCAGCATGTCCACAAATAACACAAATAAAGGAATGATTCTCAAATCAAACTAATACAAAAGCTCAAAACCAAAATATCAAACCTAGCTTAAAGTCCTAGTGGAAGTGAAGTCTTCCTAATATCAAGCTCGAAAAGATAGACCAAGAAACATAGAATCCCAAACAAACAATCAAAACATAAAATCTCGACTTACAGCCCTAATGGAAGTAACAACTTCCGACTGTTAAGCCGTAGAAGAAAAATTATAAATGTGGAATCCCAATAGAACAAAATCCATACAAAATACAAAAATCAACATCCAAGAATACTATCTCGGCTAATAGTCCTGATGGAAGAAACGACTTCTGACCATTAGTCCTTGGAGATAGCAAGAAATATGAATTCCAAATAAAATACAATTCATACTAATGTCAAAGGAAATATCAAATAATTATTTTGACCTACACCCTGATGAAAAAGGCAACTTCTGACTATTAATCCTTCGGAGATATCTAGAAAAACAAACTTAAATCAATGTCAAAGTCAATCAAATACCCAATGTTCAAAATCATATATCTCGATCCCCATCCTTAAAGAGGAAAACACTCGACCGTATGGTTCTATTTGAGACAGAAACAATGAACCCTAGAAAAGGGAGATCACTCAACCATAGGCTCTTATGAGAGAGTGATAGACAATCTCACTACAAGTCTCCAACGTCATAGATAGACAATATATAGATTTCTCGAATTAGGCTAACTCAAATGACGGACTAACACATAGTCAATCTCTAATGTCATATGATCATCATCTCCAGTAAGGTGGTAATATTAAATATCTCATATATAATGGATTTACTTAAGTGATCCCGGTGTGAGACTAATGTACCGATGTGCTCTAATCATGATTCCTACTCGGCCTTTTTAACGGACCGTTGGCCCTTAATTGATGTCGGGCAATGACTCTAGTGAGAGAAATAACTTAGCCTACAAACTCAATAAGGTGACATCATGGATCTAGGGTGCGAACCATAATCAAAACCGCTAGGATGGGTAATTAGGCTATCTATTGGGTCTAATTCACGCACTCTCCATAATGGCATGAACTCTATGACATAGATTCCCAACAAATATTATCGACTATATAAGTCGTAATGAGATTAATAACGAGTACTCTCGACTCTAAGAGTCATGATGAGAGTAACTACAACTACTCTTGACCGGATAAGTCCTATTGGGAGTGATAACTGATACTCTCGACTCGATGAGTCCTAATGAGAGTGATAACTGATACTCCCTACTCAATGAGTCCTAAAGAAAGCCACATCAAATACTCTTAAATCTTGGAGTCCTAATAAGAATGATCGCTCTCTACTACACAGGTCCGGATGAGAGCATCTCAATATAACAAATCCTCGACTACTGGCCCAAAGAGTGGATAATAGTACACGATTAGTTAGTGTTCGGAGGGTACAATGAAATACACTTGGCAAGAAGAGTCCTAATGAAAGTAGCAATAAGTACTCTCGACTCATTATGTCCTAATGAGAGCGTTTACAACATACCAATTCCTCGATTATTAGCCCTAAGAGAATATTATAATATCACTCGGCTAGTTAGTCTTAAGAGGATAAATATGTAAATCCCAGTATTTCTCCAACTCATAGCCCTTGGGGAGTAGTAGAACTCTCGACTACTATGCTCTAAGGAGTCACATCTAGGCGATATCACAATTTCCAGCCCATCTTCAAAATTTAAGTGACATCTACTCACTAATAGCAATCGAACAAATATTACTTGAGTATCCCATACCATTCAATATTACTCAAACATTTACTGGAAGCTAGTAAACTGCACTCTTCAAATCAACAATTATTTTATAATATGAGTCAATACAATAATCAAAAAAATATTACCAAGAATCTCATACCACCCGAAACTACTAATTTGTTTATTCGACATACTCATTATACAGAATTAAGTCACTAAATCATCAAATAACCTATTTTTGAACCAATAAATATATAGATAGGGAATGAATTACAAAACTCTTTAAATTATATTCAAAAATCCCCTTTTTAAATTTTCCTTTAATCATTTTTATTAAGTATTCAATTTATAAAGGAATTTCCCATTTGGAAATATTATTAAAAACCCTCATTTATACTTACAAAAATTCCTTACATTCCAATACAATTAAAAATTATCTATTTTTTATTTTTAAAAGAAATTTTATATCCAGTCAATGTTCTAATAAATCATTTTATTTTCCAACCAATTTTTATCCATTTATAAATATACTTCACTTGAATTTTAAACTCTAGGGATAATTTTCCAAAATCTTTCAAAAATATCAATAAAATCCCAAAAATACAAATCATGGAGCTAAATTCTCCAAACTCATCACCAATCATCAATGTAAATTTTATCGTCTATCCCAAATCGAATTCCACCCATTCATACAATACACACACATACAAGATAAACTGCACCTCAAAATGCAATCAGACAGCATCTTCTTTCCATTTTGGATAATTCGACATATACAAATCTCCACTATAAAACACAAATCACATCCATTATCGTAAAAATTAATCCAATTTTCCCAAACCACCATTTTAACCTTGCAATTCAATCAAGTAATGGGATAAATATAAAGAATGCGATGAATGGTAGATATGTATGTGGGTTTAGAGAATCATTAGAACGATGCTAATACGACCAAATCAGCAACTATATCAATGCCCTTCGCCTTCTTTGCCGCTACCCAGTTAATTCTCATGCATCAGCCTCCACCACTGTCGTCAGTTGCCTTGTATGCACATACACTAGAATGCGGTATTGCTCCAGCCGCCTAAAGCCACCTCCATCTAACGCACCTAAATCCAGGTCCTCTTCTGCCAACCTTGTCCACATGAACAAAGGCATTGTCATCAACAGGCTCACCTAAACCTGCTGCTTTGGCCTACGACCTCATCGTGTGCCATCAACCACTTAGCCCCCTTCCCATGCTGACAGCTATTGCTAAGCCTGAGCACCTTCGAGCTCGACTCCTTTTTTATCACGACTGACTTTTTTGGAAATATATGGAGAGGGGTTTTGGCAAATTAAGGTTTGGGTTTCAAAATTTTTCGACAAGGAAAGTAATTGGGTCAATAAATGAGAGAAGGTATGGGTATGGGCTTAGATTTGGGCCTTATTTTAATTCAATTTTAATTTTAACTGATTTACTACACATTTAAATTTTAAATACTAAATCTTGCATCTATTTATAAATAAATAAATACTGATCTAATTTAAATTTGTTCATACTTAATTCGACAAATTAAATTTCAATAATTAGACAATTTTATTTAATCAGATGCCTACCCTTTTATTTTTCATTATTTTAATCGCATAATAATTATTTATACTTTAAAACAATTTTATGTTCAATTAAAACAATTTATTTGATTTCAATAAATTATCTAAAAAGAAATTATTAATTAAGTTCAATTTATTAAAACAAAAATCTTTTATTAATGGACTTCAATTAAATAAATATTTCTTCAAAAATAAAATTTATTAAATATTGATTTCAAACAATTTTATTTTATATAAATTTATTTATTTTACGACATAGAAAGCAGTGTGGTTATAGACTTCCCTCCTTGAGAAAATTGTGTCCTCATAATTTATTATAGGAAACGTCATGCACAATCAAATCCTGAACTTTCTCGTATTTTCGATTTCTAAAAGCTTACACATTCCTCTATATGGCTCTTTCTCCATCTTATCTTATCTTATCTTATTATATACTACAATTTAAATAGACTTATTCAATAACTTTGTATTTTCGAAAGTGATAAATTTTTGTGAAAGTGTCGGATTTTTTAGAAAATTTCAGTAGCGTCACATTTGTATGGAGAGCGTTTCAAAAAATAAAAACACAATATATCACATAAATATACATCCCAATCAATGGGACATCTTCAAATAGGGAAACGATATAATATCACACTATCAATCAATATAGCATAAAAACGTACTTTCATATTAGCTTTATAAGCAATCTGCCATGCTATTAAATGTGCATAAGCAAGTTATTTCCACTTGTAAGTCCAATAGTTCCTAAATACCTATTCTTAACTCAATTTTGAATACTAGCTTTATATAAGGAAATGTATTAAATATCCATTTGTGTAAGGTAAAAGAAACATATCGTTCATATTTAACCTATTTTCCAACTAACTTTCAAAGGCCAAAACTGCCAAATCAAGCTATTGTTTCTAGAATGGGAAAAATCAAGCTAGGAGTAAATTGTTATATTAAGTGTTAACTTTTTAAAACAAATTTCAAATTGTAAAAATTTCGACCACAATCCAGGTTATGATGGTTTTTCTCTAAGTAGTAAATTATGTAATGAATACACATATGTAGGCCAACTTAATGATGAATCATTTTTAGGTAAGGAAACAACAAAATTTTGCAAAACTTTTAACATCAAAGTTGTTGATCATGTTCTTAGCTTTCCAAAATGAGAAAAATTATCAAAAATTGACAAATCTTTTGAAAGTTATGGTCGAATGAATTTCAGCAATATTACACGAAATTTCCAACTTTAAAACAACAATGTAAACTACTTGTAATTTATGTTTCAATCATTGTTATCTTCAAAATTTTGCACTGCATTTTAAACAAAAATTGTATTTTAATGACATAGCTTTCTAATAAATTTAAAATCATCGAAAATGGATTAGCAATTTGAAATTTATGGTAAAAAAACATGTCTCGGCTTAAAATACTTCATATACAAATAAGAGTATTTTTTCCTCTTGTTTACTAATTTCAACAGAGAAGAACTACATAATCATACAAATGCACATATTTATCAATTTTTAATATTCTTTTCTTAGTTTAAATTTTTGTTCGAAATCAAGTAAAAACTAATGGTTACAACCTTAGGTCAATCAGCATTACGTTCAAGTTTTCTATTTCCATTGTCAATTCCTAATTGAGGACTTAATTTTTTTTCTTTTCACATATGATTTCAGTTTCAAACCATTTCCAAAACCCAAATATGAAATTTCAAAATCAATACTTAAAATGACTTATTCTCTTCGAAATCTATAAAAACTCCATTATAATAATAATTTAATAATTTTGAAATTCCATCTCGTAATAAAAAAAATAGTAATGAGATTTATCAAGTTGGAAATTCTTCATAATACCAAACTTAAAACTCTATTCCTTTTTCAATTGAATTTCATTTCTTTTTAAATGATTTCAAAACTTATTTACATGAATGATTATCTAAATACCATGAGATATTTCCTTTTCAAAAATATAGCTCGATATATTCCTATAAAAATATTATTATATCTTCAAAACAATATTTTTAAAATCATTACTAATATTTATTTTCCAATATTTCTATTTCTTTCAAGTTAATATTCAACTTATTTTAAACAACTACTTGCTTTCAAAAATCTCAACATTACCGAAAATATAATTTTCAAAACAGTGTTTTCCTTTCCAAAACATATTACTTTTTCAAACCATTATGTTGAAATGTCTCATCCTCATGTTTATGTGTCCCAATCAAACACGTTGGTTAAATACATCGACCAGAATTCTTAAAGCACTCAATGGATAAATTAACGTGAAATAAAATACCAAAACATTTTTAATCACTCTATAAAATAAAATTCATATTTTATCAAATCATTTACTTGTTAGAATAAAAATATTTATTTTCAAAATTTGTATATACATCCAATTGATTAACCATCGACAATAACACAATTCATCACACATCATCCATCTATAAAAATCAAACAAGCATTATTCAACCATACACTTATTTCTAAATAAGCAAACAAACGCCTTTAGTAGAAGGCTGTCAATCAATCTCTATTGCCCAACTTTGGTCACTGCTAGAACCTCTACTTAAACTTGCCATATCACAATCTAGAATTGTGAAGTATTTATTGTAGTGACCCACAAATTTATCTTATTTTTAAAATATTAAAATATAAGCTTTTTAACATAGATTATGTTGTCTATGAGTAATAAATAATAAAGGCAATCTTATTTTGAATAGGTATTTACAAAAATATATACTTCGGAAAAATATCGATAAAATGGTCGAAAACCATTTTATTAATAAACGGCTCTATAATTATCAAAAGTTGCGCGCGGAGCTGGATACATACACTTATTTATCCATATCAATAAGAATATGAAATAAGATAATTTATAATATTTTTGGAAAACAAAATGTATGTATGTATGACATCATCAATAATGGCATTACATTTAATAATTGATTTATGAATCTAAATTAAGATTTAATGATTTAATATTATTATAATTATTCAAATAATTGTTTTTAGATGATAATAATTCATTTTAATTAGTTATAAAATGGTATTAAATCATTTATTATAGTTTTATAAAGATATATACTTGATTTGAAAATATAAGAAAATTCGTTAGCACTATTTGTAAACAATTATTTGTAATTCAAATGAGATCTTTTCAATTAATTAAAATGATGAAAAATATATTTTCAAGTTTTGATTACTAATATATATCGTTCAACTAAAAACGTTTCATGTAACCGGGAATTGGAATCGGAATTTGTAACAGTTAAACGAGCAGAAGTAGTAAGCAAATCAATACAATGTTATGATACATATACACACATGTACACATATATGATTCATGCACATATATATGCACATAGATATATGGTTATATGCATACATATACGCTTAAGGAAAATATCATGATATGTTGTAGTAAAACAAAACAAAAACTTCTCATCACTTTAGAGCACATGGAGTATCACATGGAGGGACCACATGGGGGAGGTTACGGCCATGTATGGTGATGGTAGCGGGTGATGTGAGCAAACACATGTAAGGTGAAAATATCATGATATTTTTTCTCCACTTTTTTCCTATAAATACCCACCATTTCTTCATAATTTAACACACAATTCTCTTCTTCCTCCTTCTTCTCAAAGCTCTAAGAGCTTTTCTTTAACGGCTTCCATAGCTTGAAAAAATGTAGCAATGCTATGGAAAAATATTCCAAAATAAAGTAAAATATATACCATGTCAATCCACTTCAAAACCAAGTGCGATTACCTCCTTTCCTCCTTCACAACACACGAACATCACCTTCATCACCAAGGCCGTGCACAATTCCATTTGCAAGCTTAAGTCGTGCCCTTCTAAAGGTCCAAGGCTCGAGATATAAATAGAATAATGTAAATGTTAAGTGATAAGGGGATTGAGATATGAATATAATTATTGGGCCATTCTCAATTTAATTAAATAGGCTTAATGTTAATTAATTTACATAAGGATATATTAGGAATTGGTCGCACATAACCCTACCCTTATATATATTCACGTGCCTTGCACTATTCACGACTATTTCTCATTTCACAAAGATGCAAAACACAAACGTAAATCAAGAGGAGTCGGCCATAGCTAGGAAGAGAAGAGAATTCAAATCAAGATAAAAAAATTAAAGCAAGGGGAATAAATCTTAATCTAAATCTAATTTCCTTATCTTAATCAAGGTGAATAATGATTTATACTATCTCTATTTTGTTTTATGAACATATGTTTTTCGGATTTAAGATTAAATTTGTTTCTATGATGATTTGGACGATGATATGCTTGAATTACAATTTGTTTGATTTAAACAAGAATGTTTAAGTAAGATTATATGCAGTTTTAGGGCAAAACTGATTGATATTGATGTTTAAATTATATTATGTAAAACATGATTTTGGAGTTGAGTTTTAATTTTGATAATTTCTCAAGCTATAGAAAGATTATTATGAATTTTCAAATAAAAATATGGTTAATTGGGTTTAGAAATTTTTTTTAGAAATTATATTGAGAATTTGGGTCTGAAATTTTGATATGTTAGATAACATGATGAAAGTGAATTTCTATAAGTTTTAGGGATTTTTCCTAAGTGATTTGCTATGCAAATTAAATTATTTAGAAGAAGGACTTATTTTCAGTACTGATTTTGCATAATGGAATGGCTTATTTGCTAAATTAACCTTGCTTTAGATCTGAACTTAAGTGGTAGAATTTTAATGAAGGATTCAAAAAGTTGTGGCAACCAATCATATGTTTACACATGGGCACGTTAGTTAGAAAGTGTTTGCATAAACCAGACCCAGAAAAGTGGGTTCCGCCTCTCTTAGAAGTTGCCTTTCGACTCTATGCTTCCGCCTCGGCCAAGTCGAAACCATCTTAGTCGAGACGAACCCATGCCAAACCAATACACTTGACATCAACGAGATTGGTGCATAGAGGATTGAAAAATGGGCAAAGGCATGGTGTTGAAGGCATTGCTTCTGATAGGGCCGATCCCTTCGTTTGTTTTTAAAAGTTACGTGTTTGCCTTTGTTTTACTAAAGCTTTGGGCCTGGTCGAAACGTATGTCTTTGAAAGGAGTTTTCTAAATAGCTTTCGAAAGGGGTTGCTAAACTATGTTTCAAAATATGAGCTTACGAATGTGTTCCTTTGTTTTAAATTAATGCTTTCGAAAGTAGTGGTTTCGACCTAGTCGAAACCATGCTGCCGTTTGTGTATCTTTCAAAGGTATTGAAGTCATCAATGCTTTCGAAGGGTGCCTTTGTTTTAAACTCATGCCAAGCCACTTCTTACTTGCTTTCGAAAGAGTCTAAGGGTTTCGAAGGCAATGGCTTCGAAAGGGGTTTTCAATGTTATCCTTCGGTATTTTGTTTAAATGATTTGAAGCTTTCGAAAGGGATGGTGCTGATGCCATCAAGTTTTTCCCAATACTTCTATTTGATAAAGGATGGTTTGGAAAGGGATACTTTCATTGAAATTAACTTTGACCCAAATGATACTTTTAAATATAAACCCAATGATTTCTAAAGGGGAACTTTTAACGATTTCGAAAGGGGAACTTTCAATTTGGAAGGGGAACTTTCAATGGTTTCGAAAGAGGGACTTTAAACGGTTTCGGAAAATATACTTCCAAAGATTTCGAAAGGAGTACTTTCAATGGTTTTGAAGCTATGCTTCTAAGAGTTAATAAGTAATACTTTATTACATTCGAAAGGTTTCGAAAGAGAGGTTTTAAAGTGTTTCGAAAGGCAGGGGCCTAATAATTTGAAAAGATATTTTTATGCTTTCGAAAGAGGTTATCCAGTGAGGACCAAAGCAAGGTTTTGAAGGTTTCGAAAGCCTTAGTTTTTCAAAAAAAAATAATCCAATCTCATTTTAAAAGAAAATCTTGGCATAAATGAATAAAATGTTTTGAAAAGGAGTTTTTAAGAATTTTTCTTTGATTAAGAGGTTAGACGGATTAACCAATTTATTGTGTTTGCTTCTTCATATATGTATATATTCACATTGTAATGGACCCATAACTGTATTTTGGTGAAGGGCAGAATAACCAGTTAGGTTGACCCAGTAGCGAATATAAATTATGTTAACTCATGAATAGTATAATTGCATCCAAGAGATTGGGAAGACCAGAATATAGGATGCTAAATATTAAAGAAAGATACTACAAGAGCCAATAGGTTCATAGTAAGCCCACGAGAATTGTGTATGAGCCAAGATATTACCAGGGGCCATTAGGTTAGAATTAAGCCCATGAAAACTATATATAAATAAAGATGTCAGAAAGATAGTAGCCTATGAAAACTATGATTTAATATTAGCAGGGGCCAATAGGTTTGTAGTTAGCCCATGAAAACTATATCCAGATTAAGATATTGATAGATCTCAATATTTTCTAGTCAACCCATGAAAACTAGGATAAAATAAAAGATATTGGAGTTACCAATAGGTTCGGGGAGAAACCATGAAAAAGTAAAGATATTGGCAGAGACCAATAGGCTAATAGTAATCCCATGAAAACTATATAACTGGACAGTGAGTCCTTAAACATTTTATTGGTTATTAGTCAGCCAACGAAAATTATTTGATTAATAGTAATCCTAGAAACTGTAATTAAGACACATAGTCAAAATGAATGGGGATGGGAAATCCAGAATTGATTCACTTATTTTGCATATCATCCTATCATATTATTTTTTGAGATGTTTAAACCATTGTGGATGCAGAAGCACAGTATATGGTTTTATAAAGGTTTTAGGATACTAGTGAGGGAAAACCCGTTCCCCTAAGCGGTGTGGTCTCACTTGATATCCAAATGATTTGAGATGAGAGATTATTATTCATACCAGGCTTTATGTCTGACTCGAAGTTTATGTTTTCCCTTAATCTCTTAGGTACTCAATTAATTTTGAGTTGTTTGAGAGTTAAGCTTTTCAGGTACCTCACTAGACGAATAAAGCTTCCGAAGACGTGGAGAAGTCATGACAGTTATCTTGAGTTCTCTTTTATTTTTATTCCGTTGTGTCGTTTGTAACGGAAAAGTTATTTGCCTATATATACTTTGATCATCCAAGGGATCATCTTTATATGTCGTTCTTGGCGTATGTTGTAATGAATATATTTTCTGTGAACATTGCCCACAATTGTGGGATTATGTAATGAATTGGAAATGTTTTTAAATGAAATGTGATCTTGTTTAATTTTTTAATTTTTTTTCATACTCATGTGTTTTTGTGTATCGATGTATATAACATCGCTGTATTTGGTTGTCGAGGATTAACAATTATGGATGACTGCAGCATCAGTAGCCATAGTTTTGGGCCGCCAAGTAGGGGGATATTACAAGTTGGTATCAGAGCATAGGTTTATGAAACATAAAAGAAATTTATAGCTAAAATATTTTTAAACATAATCCAATGAATCAGAAAATAAGATCAGGGTTTGGGATAACGCTACAGTGACGTACTTGTATTTGATATAAAGATATATATATATATATATATATATATATATATATATATATATATATATATATATATAAGTACGCATTCTCCTCTCTCTTAGACCATTTTTCTGTATCTTACTAAGGCTCGCATGTAGATTTATTAGAAAGAACATATGGAAGCAGGAAACAGAAGAGGAAATCTTGGTGCAGGAAGCATCATAACCAATGGATATGCTCGACCTAATACCAGAAGGAACCAAGGTCGACAGCCTAATGCTGACCAAAATGCCGATGCCGATGTGGGTGCTGGAAATCTGCCAGTAGATGCGGGAATGACGCATCATTTCTTCATTAATATGATGCAAGAAAGAGCTACTGCTGGAGTTTCTAAAATGTTGGAGAAGCTAATCTTGTGGCTCCAATTGGGAGTATTTATGCCAAGCTGAGCAGAGACTGCACCAGTCTTGATGAAAAGCCGTTTAAAGGGATGGAGGATGCCATAGAAGTTGAGAATTGGCTGTTGCATTGTGAGTTTATCTTTGTTGATTTAGATTTGGATGATGAGAAAAAGAGAAGTCTGGCCTTTAGATAGTTGTAAGGGTCAGCACTTTATTGGTGGAATAGTGTGACTGTCGGAGTTTCAAAGGAAGAGTTGACATGGACTGAGTTTAAAAGAAGATTTGAACAGAGGTTTTTATCTAAGGTTGCTAAGTCAGCATTGATGAGAAAGTCTATGGATTTAGTTCAAAAGGAGACACCTGTTATTGAGTATGCCACTAGTTTGATGGGCTGTCTCGATATGGGTATGCTACTATAGATACCGACATCGGGAGAAATGAGATGTTCATTCGACGAATGAGGCCTGAGCTTACTAGGGCGATTCTGACACATATCTGTGATCCTTGTAATGTGGTTATGGAGATGGAAATTTAACATGAAGAGATGCTTGCGGTTTGTGCTAGAGAAAAGCTAGTTAAATCCTAGGGTCCTCCAGGAAAGAAGACGAAGTTCTTTAAGAAGAAGGAAGCTTAGAAGGGGGAAGCTGCCAAGAAGGCAAAGGTTGATTTAGTTTGCTACAAGTGTGATAATAAGGATCATTATGCAATTGAGTGCCGGTCGGGAAGGGAAGAAGGCTATAGATAAGAAGAATGTGAAGTGCTTCAACAGTGACCAAAGTTGGGCATTATAAGAACTAGTGTCCAAAATTGGGTAAGGCAGACAAGGGAAAGATTTTTGCTGTTGGACCATCATCAGCTAAGCCAACTGCAGCTGAAAAAGGAAAGACAGTGATGGAAAGTACATTTTTGATTCAGAGTGTACCAGTTAGGATACTATTTGATACTGGTACATCACATTCATTTATATCTCGGTGTTTGATTGATAGGTTATGCTTAAAACCCACATACCTTGTTATCTCCTTAAGGGTTGCAAATCCAATATGAGGGTATGCAACTTTGGGGATGAGATGTGACTAGTTAGAACTTGATTTGTTAGGTCATAAATTTGCATGCAGTCTGTATGTTTTCGATTTCATAGATTTTGGAATCTTTTTTGGTATGGATTGGTTGAGCATGTATAAGGCTAGGATATTTTGCCAGTATGGGGAGATATCACTGAGACACCCAGATAATCATAATCGAATCATATTCTTTGACCTGAGTAGTTATGCTTTATTAAGTGCAATGGAAACGGGAGAAGAGCTAAGTCAGGTTTGAGTAGCAAAAGAGTTTGTTGATGTCTTTGAACCGTTCATTGGATTACCCCGAGATGAGTTCGGATAGAACTTATGCCAAGAGCTGCAGCTGTGAGTAGACCACCTAGCAGGATGACACCTACCGAGATAAAGGAATTGAAGGTATAGCTAGTGGATCTAGAAGGAAGTAATTTTATTAGACCAAGCAGTTCTCTTTAGGGAGCGACCACGGTATTTGTGAAAAAACTAGATGGGTCATTGAGGACATGTATCAACTATTGTAAGTTGAACAAGAGGACGATAAAGAATAAGTATCCTTTATCGGGAATTGATGATCTATTTTTTAGTTGTGTGGAGAAGAGCGTTTTTCCAGTTGGATTTAGCGACAGGTTTCCATCAGTTAAGAGTGGTAGAGGACAGTATTCCTTTAACAACATTTCGGACAAGGTATGGTTCGTATGAGTGACTAGTGATGCCATTCGGGTTAATAAATGCACATGCTTTCTTTGTGAATTTGATGAACTGAGTCTTCCAAGAGTATTTGAACAGATTCGTGTTGGTGTTTATAGATGACATTTTGGTATACTCTAAGGATGAAAGAGAGCATGAGGATCATCTCAGAGTTGTGCTTGAGAAGCCGAGGCAGCATCAGCTAAAGGCGAAGTCCTCCATGTGTCATTTCTGGAAGAAATAGGTTAAATTTCTTGGTCACGTGGCTTAGAAGAAGGGGTTGTCAGTCAATCCAGATAAGATCGAAGCTGCTAACAATTGAAAGAGACCAGAGACAGTGACTGAAATTAGAAGTTTCTTGGACTTACTGGCTATTACCGGAGATTCATCAAGGATTTCTTGCGGATAGAAGCACCTTTGACTTAGCTAACTAGGAAGGAT
Source organism: Allium cepa (assembly GCA_030765085.1). Classification (NCBI taxonomy): domain Eukaryota; kingdom Viridiplantae; phylum Streptophyta; class Magnoliopsida; order Asparagales; family Amaryllidaceae; genus Allium; species Allium cepa. The sequence continues at coordinate 97,729,443 of CM060942.1, read as the reverse complement.
GTAAAGTTCATTTGGTTTGACAAATATGAGTAAGCATTCCTTAGGTTAAATCATTTGTTGACCAATGCACCTATGTTAGTAGTTCCGGACAAAACCAAGATTGGTGGTGTATACTAATGCATGTGAGACTGGATTGGGAGCGTGTTCATGCGAAAGGGTAAAGTGATTTCCTATGCTTTGCAACAGCTTAGACCGCATGAATGAGATATCCGACTCAAGATTTGGAGTTGGCTGCGGTGATCTTCGGATTGAAGATTTGAACGCATTATATCTTAAGGGAGAGATTTGAGCTATATATAGATCAGAAGTCGTTAAGATACTTTTTCTATCAAAAGGAGATGAATATGAGACAGCAAAGGTGGCTGGAGTTTTTGGCTGCTTATGACTTTAGTATAGAATATACTCTTGGGAAAGGAAATAAGGTAGCGGATGCTCTTAGTAGAAAACATCAAAATGTGGTGTTAACCATGTTGGCATTGTGGAAGGACTTAGAAGCTTTGGTTATTTGTAGTGTGCGGTTAAGATAGATTGCTAGTTCTAGTCAGAGTATTGCCATGTTGTCCTATTTGGAAGTTCGACAAGTGTTGATCGAGAGAATTGCTTCAAACCAGAAGGGTAATCCACTATTAGCCGAAAGCATTAGAAGGCTTGAGGTTGGAACTGAGATCGATGGTCTAAAGGATTATAGTCTTGACCAGAGAGGATGGTTGTGTTCCAGATATTAAGAAATTAAGGAAAGAAAATCTTAGAGAATGTCATCGGTCCAAGTTTACGATTCATCCTAGAGGGACCAAGATGTATCAAGATATGAAGATGAGCTTCTATTGGGAAGGTATGAAGATGGATGCTGGCTTGTGGGTTATGCAGTGTGCAAACTGTCAACAAGTTAAAGCTGAACATCAGAAGCCGAATAGATTGCTTCAACCACTAGAGATTCCAGTTTGAAAATGGGATTCGATATCCATGGATTTTATTGACTGGTTGCCAAGGTCAAATAGAGGAAATGAAAGTATACGGGTCATGGTGGACAGATTGACCAAGAGTGCCCATTTCATTCTAGTAAAGTCAACAGGACGACACCTGTTTTGGCTAAGTTGTTCATGAAGAACATAGTTAGGAGTTCGTAGTAGCATAGTTAATGACAAAGATGCTTTATTTACTAGCGAATTCTGGAAGAGTCTACAGGAAGTGTTACAAACTAAGCTCAAGATGAGTATCGCATATCACCCTCAGACAGATGGACAGACAAAGAGAGTCAACAAGGTACTCGAGGATTTGTTGAGGGCTTGTGCACTGGACGTTGGTAGATCTTAGGAAGATCACCTATATTTAATTGAGTTTTCCTATAATAATATTTATCAGACTAATATAGGAATGGAGCCTTTTGAAGCTTTGTATGGAACGCTGTGCAAATCACCAGCACGTTGGTTGGAGGCTGGCGACAAATTGGACTTAGGTCCAAATTTGGTTAGGGAGGCATCAGAGAAGATTGAGTTGATCCAAGAAAGGATGAAGGAAGCTTAATCTAGACAGAAGAGTTATGCAGATAAGAGGTGTAAAGACCTAGATTTCTTAGTTGGAAACAGGGTTTTATTAAGGTATCACCTATGAAGGGTGTGGTACGGTTCGAGAAGTTAAGGAAGCTGGCACCGAGATATGTTGATCCATTCTGAATTACAGAGAGGATTGGAAAGCTTGCATACAGAGTAGAGCTGCCGAGCAGTATGGCAGGTATCCATAATGGATTTCATGTGTCTTATCTTCGCAAGTATGTGCATGATCTAGAGGCTACAATTCCTTCTATAAAGTTGGAAGATCTGATAGTGGAGCCTAATTGACTTTTGTTAGACAACCAATTCGACTTTAGCGAGAGATGAGAAAAAACTGAGGAACAAGACAGTCAAGTTGGTGAAAGTTTGATGGAGTGACAACGAGAAGGATTATACTTAAGAAGCAGATGGCACGATTCAAGATACTTGTCCTGATCTGCTTTGAGGGTATGTCTATATTAGATTTATACGGATAATCGCTAGTCAAGCAGACTAGTGTTACTGTTTGGAGTCGTTATAGATGATTGCTTTGTTTAGTATTTAGTCCTTAATGAATTTCAGAGATGAAATTCTTTAAGGAGGGGAGGCTGTAATACCCCTAATTTTTGATAACATCATTCAAGAGATTTAAATAGATAAATTAAATAGAATAATGTAAATGTTAAGTGATAAGGGGATTGAGATATGAATATAATTAAGGGGTCGTGCTCTATTTAATTAAATAGGCTTAAGGTTAATTAATTTTCTTAAGGGTATATTGAGATTTAGCCACACATAACCCCTACCCTTATATATATTCACGTCACTTACACTATTCATGGTTATTTCTCATTTAAAAAAAATGTAAGGCACAAATGTAAATCAAGAGGAGCCGGCCATAGCTTGGAAGAGAAGAGAATTCAAATCAAGCTAAAGAATTAAAGCAATTGGAAAAAAATCTCGATCTTAATACAATCTCCTTATCTTAATCAAGGTGAATAATAATTTATACCATCTCTATTTTGTTTTATGAACATATGTTTTTCAAATTTAAGATTAAATTTGTTTTTATGATGATTTGGATGATGATATGCTTGAATTACAATTTGTTTGATTTAAATAAGAATGTTTAAATAAGATTATATGCGGTTTTAGGGCAAAACCGATTGATATTGATGCTTAAATTCCATGGAAAAATTTTATGTTATGTAAAACATGATTTTGGAGTTGATTTTTAATTTTGATAATTTCCCAAGCTATGGGAAGAGTATTATGAATTTTCAAAAGAAAATATGATTAATTGGGTTTAGAAATTTATTTCAGAAATTATATTGAGAATTTGGGTCTGAAATTTTGATATGTTAGATAACATGATGAAAGTGAATTTCTATAAATTTTGGGAATTTTTCCATAGTGATTTTTTATGCAAATTAAATTGTTTTAGAAGAAGAACTTATTTGCAATATTGGTTTTCCTTATTGGAAGGGCTTATTTGCTAAATTAACCTTGGCTAAGATTTGAAATTAAGCGGCAGTATTTTGGTAAAGGATTTGAAAAGTTGAGGCAACTAATCACATGTTTACACGTGGGCAGATTAGTTAGAAAGTGTTTGCTTAAACCAGATTTACCTAGAAAAGTGGGTTTCGCCTCTCTTTGAAGTTGCCTTTCGACTCTATGCTTCCGCCTCGACCAAGTCAAAACCATCTCAGTCGAGATCAACCTACACCGAAACTAATACACAAGGCATTAGTGAGATTAGTGCGTAGTGGATTGAAAAAGGGATGGAAAGCATGGTGTCGAAAGCATTGCTTCCGATGGGTCGATACCTTTATTTGTTTTTAAAAGTTAAGTGTCTGCCTTTATCTTACTAAAGCTTTCGATGTGGTTGACCATATGTTTTTTGAAAGGAGTTTTCTAAATAGCTTTCGAAAGGGGTTGCTAGCCTATGTTTTAAAGTATGATCTTTCGAATGAATTCCTTTGTTTTAAACTAATGCTTTTGAAAGTAGTAGTTCCAACCTAGTCGAAACCATGCTGTCATTTGTGTATCTTTCGAAGGTATTGAAGTCATCAATGCTTTCGAAGGATGCCCTTTTTTTAACTAATGCCAAGCCACATCCTAAATGCTTTCGAAAGGGTTCAATGGTTTCGAAGGCATTGGCTTTGAAAGGGGGTTTCGATGCCATTCCTTCAGTATTTTGTTTAAATGATTTGAAGCTTTCGAAAGGGATGGTGCCGACGGCATCAAGTTTTCTCCAGTACTTTTATTTGATAAAGGATGGTTTCAAAAGGGATACTTTTGTGTAAATTCACTTTGACCCAAATGATATTTTTAAATATAAACCCAATAGTATTGAAAGGAGAACTTTCAATGGTTTCTAAAGGGGAACTTTCAATGGTTTTGAAAGGGAGACTTTCAATGGTTTCGAAAATGATACTTCTAAAGATTTCAAAAGGGATACTTCCAATAGTTTGAAAGCTATTCTTCTAAGAGCTAATAAGTAATACTTATAACATTCGAGCGGTTTCAAAAGGGAGCTTTTAAAATCTTTTGAAAGGCAGGGGCATAATGTTTTGAAAAGAGATTTTATGCTTTCGAAGGAGGTTATCCAATGAAGTCGAAAGCAAGGTTTTGAAGGTTTCGAAAGCCTTAGTTTTTCAAAACAAAATAACCCAATGTCATTTTAAAAGAAAGCCATGGCATAAATAAATAAAGTGTTTTGAAAAGGAGTTTTCGAATAAGTTTCTTTGATTAAGAGGTTAGAGGGATTAACCAAGTTTTTATGTTTGTTTCTTCATATATGTATGTATTCACATTGTAATGGACATAACTGAATTTTTGGGAAAGGCAGAATAACCAACGAGGTTGATCCAGTAGCAAATATAAATTAAGTTAACTCCTGAATGAGCAGATTTGCATCCTAGAGGTCAGGAGGGCTAGTGGCAAGGGCCAATAGGTTCACAGTAATCCCATGAAAATTATGTGTAAGCACAGATATTGGCAGGGCCAATAAGTTCATAGCAAGCTAATGAAAACTATGTATAAATGAAGATCTCAGAAAGAAAGGTTCTTAGTTAGCTCATGAAAACTATGATTTGATATTGGAAGGGGCCAATAGGTTTGTAGTTAGCCCATGAAAACTATATCTGGATTAAGATATTGACAGATGTCAATAGGTTCTTAGTCAATCCATGAAAACTAGGATAAAAGAAAAGATATTGGAGTTACCAATAGGTTCAGGGAGAACCCATGAAACAGTAAAAATATTGGCAGGATCCAATCGGTTAATAGTATGCCTATGGAAACTATTTAACTAGATAGGGAGTCCTTAAACATTTTACCGATTATTAGTCAGCTTTTGAAAGCTATTAGGTTAATAGTAATCCTAGAAACTATAACTAAGAAAGATAGTCAACATGAATGGGGATAGGTAATCCAAAATTGATTCGCTAGTTTTGCATACCATCCTATCATATTATTTTTTGAGATGCTTTAACCATTGTGGATGTAGGAGCACAGTATATGGTTTTATAAGGTTTTAGGATACTGGTAAGAGGAAAATCCATTCCGCTAAGCGGCATGGTCTCACTAGATATCTAAATGATTTGAGATGGCAAATTATTATTCATACCAGGCTCTATGTCTAACTCGAAGTCTATGTTTTCCCCTTAAACTCTCGGGTACTCAATTGATTTTGAGTAGTGTGAGAATTGAGGTTTTCAAGTACCTCATTAGATGGATAAAGCTTCCGGAGACATGCATGAGGAATGATGTTATCTAGAGTTCTCCTTTATTTTTATTCCACTGTGTTGTTTATAATGATAAAGTTGTTAAATTGCCAGTATATACTCTAATCATCCAAGGGGGAATCTTCATATGTCGCTCATGGCGTATGTCATAATAAATATATTTTCTCTAAACATGGCTAACGATCGTGGTATTATATAATGAATTGGAAATGTTTTGAAATGGAATGTGATCTTGTTTGATGTTTTAATTTTTTTTTCCATATTCTTGTGTTTCTATTTATCAATGTATCTAACATCGCCATTTTTGGTCGTCGAGGATTAATAACTATGGATGTTTGCGGCATCCGTAGCCATCAGTTTTGGGCCTCCAAGTACGGGGATGTTACAATAAAAAAGTTGAAGGCAGGGATCTTTATAACGCAAGGAATGCTTGTTGATGATTTCTGAGTAGCTCCCGAGATAAATAACTAGCAGTGGTCCCTTTGTTCTGGGATCTTCATGTGTAGTGACTGATCTCTACTAATCCAAAGGGATGTAGTAGGAGAGTGCCTTCGGTTTATTTTGTTTCTAAGCAACTTGTATGGATGAATGTCTGACATTGCATTTCTAAGATCATCATGCATTAATCTTTATAAACGTACATCTGTTTGGTGGTGTAGGAGATAACTCTCTTATACTTAATTTCCTTCTCTAAGAAGTACGAGCTCATAGGTTGTAATTTTGTTGAAATCAATAGTGTGTTGTTGGAAATGGCAATATGGAAGTTCTAAGAAAGGTAAACGTTACCTCACGCCTTACGCCTAGGGAATTGTGAAATAGGGGTTGCTTTAGGGCTAAGTGGTTCGCTACCATTAGGTATGATATCACCATTATAGATTTATTTTACACCTGCTACGACGTAGGGTAAAAAATATGTGTTGTATGGTATGAGAGCTCTTGGATAGGTCGGGAATGGATGGGGTGATATCATATTCGGTGATATCCGCCACCAAATGGGTCTGCGAGTAGGCCGGTCTTAATTTATAGAGGTTTCGAAGATGTCGATCCTTGGTGCATCCCTCTTGAGATATACCATACCGAAGGTAGTCCTTTGCCTTACTATTCACTTGGAAATCCAAATCTCCAATAAGTATCTTTGGTTTTAGTTGTAAACCTATTACGCTGGAATTTAATAATGCAACAATTTTAGCTATTTGAATATGTTTATTTGAAATGTTTTCAAAAGAATGTCATTAAAAAGAATGTCACTCGATTTCACGTTGAAATATTTTGGTTATCATAAGGTAAAAACCCATTCCGTGTTTATGAGTGGCATGGTCTTATGAGTACCTTTATTTTCCAAATATTCGTTTTTTGAGTTTATCACATCAGCCACATGATTGACCCTGAGTTTATTCTTTTTCCCTCAAACTCTCGGTGCTATATTTTTCTGACCGGCCTAGGAATCAGGTTTGGTTTGGGACATCTTTAAAGAGCTCGGAGCAGGGAGCTACAAGATTCTTTTAAAGATTGTTATCCATTTCCACCACACTTATGTACTATTGTGTTCCGCAATTGTAAGGACCGAGATTCGTAGCTTTACATGTTGATGTTTAGTTAAACTCTGATAAATGTATTCAAAAACTTTAACTGTAAACATTATATGTTGAAATAGTATGTGTTATTTCATTCATATGAGATTTTTCCTGCTCTGTTTCTATCTTTATTTTCTTTTTCCCCTAACTATCCATTTTTGTTCAAATTGGATCGGACATATGTGGTTTACCGTCAACTTAAAATGTATGAAATTGTGGGTCGTCGCATTTATAATGCGAGATTCACATTAAGGACTTCTACAGCTTCCCTAACCGAACTATTTCATTCAAATTCAAGACACGCAGTGGTTTATTCATTATCATCAATGCTGACACTACTCATAGAGATAACAACTCCTTATTTCACAACCGCCATCTATGACTACCATTTCACATAAGAATAATACACAGAGAAGAGGTAGAGTTATGGAATATATATATATGTGTGTGTGTGTGTGTGTGTGTGTGTGTGTGTGTATGTATGTATGTATGTATTTGTGTATGTATATGTATATATGTATGTATGGTAGGGAAAAAATAGTACATCAACAAATGATTACCTAAGTAATCATCATATACTCATATCATCCCTTTATTAATATAGGGTAAGTACTATGCACCCAGCGGAACATTGTCTCTAAGTCAGTCAAAGGCTTAGACTCAAGTCACATATATCCAATATGTTTTTGAACCTACTCTGATGCCAATCTATGATGCCCCACCTCTATACCCATACTACCAAATATAATTACTAGGTGATCATGTCTGGTAATACGGAGAATGAAGCTTATTAAGAGCGACTGCATGTGAATATTCCCTTGGACTAACACCGGTATACATCTCACCTTAAAATATATCTACAATAAGTGTACACATCATTGACATAAAGGAACAAACGCGTGGGCTTACCAGGACAGAACAATATAAAACATATACAAATGAATAAAGAATCACATATCATAATGGAAAAATATAACACATAACAAACTGATAACAACTGTAATGGCGTCTCACTAGGATAATATATATCAAGTCTAGGTTTATAATACACAATTCATGGCTATCTCATCAAAATAAATATAAGGAGACACCCAAATAGAAAATAAACAAAGGCATCTTCTCAAAATAAGATATAATAAATATAAGTTGTCTCCTTTAAATCCCAATCATCCAAATGGCTAATGTCCCTTTACCTAAAAAGTCTCAGACTGATCCGAGTATTATATAAATAATAAACGGGTCAGACTATATCTAAATCCAAGGTGAGTACATAAGAATAAGCATGATGATAAAAGTCAAAGTACGAATATGACACAACATAACATTCATCATAACATCATCATTAAATATTATGTCACAGATCTCAAATATCACCCATGAAATATCTAAAACCAAGTGAGAATCACGACAACGTATAAATCAGGTTGATACAATCAAACTCATCGAAATCCCGAAATACGAAGAACAAGCACATAGCATGTCCATAAAAGCCATAAATAAAGGAATGACTCTCGAATCAAACCAAATAAGAAAGTCCAAAACCCAAATATCAACCCTGACTTAGAGTCGTGATGGAAGTGAAGACTTTCGACTATCAATCCCTCAAGTATAGATCAAAACACAAAATCCTAAATAAATAATCAAAACATCAAATCTTGATTTACAGTCCTAAAGGAAGTAATAACTTCCAACTATTAAGCGATAGAAGACAAATTACGAAATATGGAACCCCAAATAGAACAAAATACAGAAATCAACACGCAGAAATACTATCTCGACTTACAATCCTAATGGAAGAAAAGACTTTCAACCGTTAGTCCTTGGAAATAGAAAGAAATACAAATCCTAAATAAAATACAATTCATACTAAATATCAAAGGAAATATCAACTAATTATCTCGACATACAATCCTAATAGAAGAGATAACTTCAAACTATAAGGCCCTTAGAGATATCTATAAACACAGACTCAAGTCAATATCAAAGTCAATCAAATACCCAATGAACTATATCATATATATCGAACCCTAATCCTTAGAGGGATGAAACTCTCGACTGAATGGTCTTACGAGATGGATATAATAAATCATACAAAAAGGAGATCTCTTGGCCATAGGCTCTTATGAGAGAATGACAAACAAGCTCACAACAAGTGTACAATGTCGTGAATAGAAAACGTGTAGTTTTCTCGGCTTAGGCTAACTCAAATAACAGATTAACACACCGACGATCTCTAATGTCATATGGTCATTGTCTCTAATGAGATGATAATATCAAATATCTTATATATAATGGATCTACCTAAGTCATCCAGATGGGAGACTGGCTTACCGCGGAACTACTCCAGGAAATGCTACAGGACTAGACTATGAATTGGCCATGACTCTTACTTGGCCTTGGTAATGGACTGTTGGTCTTTAAGTGACATATAGGCAATAGCTCTAACGAGGGAAATAAATATCAGCCCACAAACTCAATAAGGTAACATAACTGACCCGGGGTGCGACTCCACAATCAAGACCGCAAGGATAAATAACTAGCCCATCTGGTAGGTCCAATTCATGTGCTCTCTATAGTGGCTTAAACCCTATGACATAGATTCGCAATAAACACTCTCGACTATGTAAGTCCTAATGAGAGTAATAACTAGTACTCTCAACTCTAGGAGTCCTGATGAGAGTGACGACAAATGCTTTCAACTTCATAAGTCCTAGAGAGAGTGATAACTGATACTTTCGACTCAATGAGCCTAATGAGAGTGAAAACGATACTCTTGGCTCGATGAGTCCTAATGAGAGCCACGTCAAATACTCTCAACTAAAGGAGTCCTGATGAGCATGATTGCTGTTGACTGCACGATGAGAGCATCTCAATATAACAAATCCTTAACTACTAGCCCTGAGAGTGGATAATGATACTCTACTAGTTAGTCATTAGACGGTACAGTTAAATACTCTCGATGAGATGAGTCCCAATGAGAGTAATAATAAGTACTCTCGACTCCATACGTCCTAGTGAGACTATCTACAACATAACAGTTCCTCGACTACTAGCCCTAAGAGTAAATGATAATATCACTTAGCTAGTTAGTCCTATAAGGATAAATATATAAATCCCAACATATCTATAGACTGTATCGTCTAGATGTGATATCTACTCAGGTGTAACTAGAAGCTAGTAAACTACACTCATCAAATCAACAATTATTTTATAGTATGAGTCAATAAAATAACCAAGAAAATATTACCGAGCATCCCATACCACCCGGTACTATTATTCTGTTTATTCAACATCCTTATTAATATAATTAAATCACTAAATCAATAAATATACAAAAAAGGAATAAATTTGAAACACTTTGGTATAGATTTTTATAATTAAAAATCCTATTTTTTTAATTTTCCTTTTAATCCTCTTTATTAAATATTTACTTTACAAAGGAATTTCCCTTTTGAAATTTATTAAAAACCCTCATTTATACGTACAAAAATTTCTTATATTAAAACACTCTATTTATTGTTTTAGAAGAACTTTTATGTCAAATCAATTTCCAACAAATCATTTTATTTTCCAACGGAATTCTCCTCATCAACCCATCATCAATAACATTTTATTATTTAGTCTGAATCGAATTACATTCAATTCCAACCATCCGTACAATGTACACACACATATAAAATAAACTACATATCAAAATGTAATCAGACAGCATCTCCTTTGTATCTTGAACAATCCAACATAAACAAATCTTCACTATCGAACATAAACCACATCCAATATCAGAACAATCCAATTTTCCTAACAACCATTTTAGCCAAGCAATTCAATCAAATAGTAGGATAGATATATAAAATGTGATGAATGGTAGATATAGATGCGAGTTTAGAAACTTACCACAATGATGCTAATACGACCAAATCAGCAACCATATTGCTACCATTTTCCTACGTTCCTGCCAGCCTATCAACTCTCACACACCATCCTCCACCATTGTCGTAAGCAGCCTGTATGCACAAACACCTAAACACAATGTTGCTCCTTCGGCCTGAAGCCGCCTCCATCAATCACCGCATCGAAGTCAAGGTCTTACTCCATTCCCACATAAACAAATGCATCGCCATCGACAGGCACATGTGAACTTCCTGCTTCACCCACGCGACCTCATCATGGTTGCCAACCACATGGCCCCCTCCCCTTGTCGACGATGATTGTTAAGCCTAGGTGTCTTTGAGTACGACTCATTTTTTATCACGATTGATTTTTTAGGAATGATATGGGGAAGGGGTTAGGGTAAATCAAGGTTCGAGTTTTGAGATTTTTTTTAATAAGGAAAAGAAAATGGGTGAAGAAGGTGTGGGTTTGGTATTAGCTGGGCCTTATTTTAATTTAATTTTAGTTTTAGTTAATTTCCTACACATTTAAATTTTAAATACTAATCCTTGCCATCTATTTATAAATATATACCGATCTAATTTAAATTTGTTCATACTTCATCCATAAATTATATTTTCATAGTCACACAATTTTATCAAATTAAATATCCGCTTATTTATTTTTCATTATTTTATCACGTGACAATTGTTTAAAATTTAAGAATATTTTCTATTCACTTAAAATAATTTATTTTATTTCATTAAATATCCAAAAAAATTATTACTTTAACTTAGTTTACTAAAACAAAAATATTTTATTAGCCTTCTATTAAATAATTATTTACTTACAAAAATAATAATGATCAAAGATCGAATTCGAACGATTTTATTTTAATTAGATTCGTTTATTTTACAAAGTAGAAAGCCAAGTTTCTAGAAGAAATGTATTATCCGACCATGTCACGACAATCAGTGATATGTCACTAGATAGTACTCTTGGGCCTAGCAATGTAAGGTTGTGCCTGTACCGTTCTTACCCATGAAATACAAATGCCGATGATGTGTCACCTGAGAGGACCATAAAGCCTAGCAAAGCTCAAGGTCACACTTGGACCACCCTCAGCCATGAAGTTGCATTAACCAGCAATGTGTCACCCAAGAGTACCCTTCGGCACAACAGTTCTTAAGATTATCCCAAGACTGCCTACCAGAAATGAAGACAGAGGGCAGGGTTCCATCTCCTTGGCCACTCCCTAAGGAACAGAAGTGCTCATCGTAGCATGGATTAAGCAAGTCGCGCCTTATTGGCAAGCGGGAAAGTTTCTCATAGAAACCAATACCCAATCAATACCGACAGACTTATTTATGATAGTCGAGGGAAACTTAACACCCCCACTCAAGCACGGACATGTGTTTCGGTTGATGATGTCATAGAGCATACAGTTTATGCACTGGATAAATGCAACTTGAAAGAAAACCTAGATCTTAATGATGACCTGCTCGACTCTCGCATGGGGATTCAAACATTGAGGGCGGGCCGGCTACTTTATTGGAATCAATATTCATAGATTGTGTCGACCCCTACAAAGTCATTCAAATCGGGAAAGAACCTAGCCCAGAAATTAGAGATGAGCTAATCAAGTTCCTATAGCAAAGGAAAGATGTCTTCGCATGGGGGTACGCTGACATGACTGGCATTTATCCCAGGATCATTTGCTATGCACTCAACATTGATCTCAGCCACCTCCATCTATTAAAAGCATTGACAACTCAACCAAGAAAGGCATCCAACTCTTAAAGAAATGGTCCAAAGCTGCTATCCAAAAGCTTCTTCCGAGAGGCAGAGTATCCTGCCTAGTTAGCTAACCTAGTGCTAGTCAAAAGACCAAATGGGTACTAGAGAACTAGCATTGAATTCTCTAAACTTAACAAAGCCTTCCCTAAAGGTATCTTTCCATTGCCTAAAACTGATCAGCTAGTGGATGCAACCGGAGGACACGAATTCCTCGCTTTTATGGATTCTTATTCTGGGTATAACCAAACTGCCATTCAAGGCCTGGACCAAGTACACACCTCCTTCATCACAAATTTTGGCATGTACTGCTATCATGCCATGTCATTTGGGATACGAAATGAGGGCACTGCTTATCAGCACCTCGTCAACCACATGTTCTCTGAACAGTCTGACTGATCTATAGACGTATATGCATATGACATACTGCTAAAGTCTAAAAAGGCTAAACTTTCAGCATAATTCGTTAGTACAACATAAAGCTAAACTCGATGAAATATCCCTTCATCGTCTACTCCAGTAAATTCCTTGGTTGTTGTGTGCTTGTAGGGTATCGAAGCTAATTCTGACAAAATCCAAGCCATCCAAGAAATGCAAGTCTCTAGAATTGTAAAACAAGTGCAAAGCTTAAATGGGATGGTAGCGACATCAAGCAAGTTCGTCTCGAAGGAAATTGATTGGCGTCTCCCTTTCTTCGACCTCATTATGAAAGGAATGTTGTGTACTTGGAACGATGAATTCACGAAGGCATTTGAGGAGCCAAAGCAGCATTTGGTTACTCCATCGGTACTGTCCAAGCCTATCAATGGGAGGATTTGTACCTGCATCAGGCAAAGACTGATGCAATTGGCTCTACCTTGATTACAGGAGATAAAAAGATCCAACGATCGATCTACTATGTTAACAAGAGGTTGTCAGGCCTAGAAACAAGATAAACAAAATTGGAGACGCTTGCCTTCTTCCAACTCATGGTAGCCCAGACACCTGGGTTGTAATTTCAAGCTCATTCCATCAAAGTCCCAGTCAATGAAACTTTGAAGCAATTCCTTATCCAACCTAGGACAGCTAGCTGGCTATTGAAGTTGTCTTTTGAGCTTGGGTAGCATTACATGTCATTCCAGCCTTGCAGTTCTATTAAGGGCCAGGCTATTGTAGATTTCATTACCAAATGCTAAAGCCCAGATAGTAGCAAAGAAGAGACCGTCAATAGCCAGCAAGTTTGGCGCATGTATATGGATGGGGAATTAAATGAGACATGGATAGGGGCTGGAATAGTCCTTATCACTCCTGAATCAAAAGAACTATGTTTTGTGGTATGCCCCTCCTTCAAGGCGACCAATAATGAATCCCAATATAAAGCTTTCATGGCCAGCCTCAGGATGGAAAAAGTGTTACATATGGATTTCATCCATGTATTTAGCAACTCATTACTAATGGTCAATAAAAACGGCAAGCGCTTTTAAGTTAAGTGTATGTCACTGGCCTTGTATGCTACTAAGGCCAAAAAGATCATCATCACATTAACTGAGTTCAAGCTAGAGAAGATACCGAGGGAATAGAATGCTAAGCACGATTAGCTGGCCAAGCTGGTAAGTAAGCCAAATGAAGTCACTCTTGGGTCCTATAAGATATTCAAAACACCCCCTGCTACGAGCTAAGGTGACAGTGGTGGAAATCAATGCATCGTTCATGGACAACTAGATGCGCCCATTGTTAAATACTTAATAAGTGTGGAATTTCTTACTAACCAAAAATAAGCTGAGAAAATTTTCTGTCGAGCTCCCCACTACGCAGTTGTAGATGGAAAGTTCTAAAAATGGGGATACACCACACCACTTCAATAGTGTATGTTTAAAGATGAAGCCGACCGGGTCTTGGAAGAGTTGTATGAATGGTATTGTGAGGAACATGCCAGCAGATAATGCCTAATAAAAAAGGTCGCCCAATAAGGCTACTATTAGTCTACTATAATCAAGGATTCTATGGACTAAATCAATAAATGTGACTAACGTCAATGATTTACAAATATCTCTAGATCCTCTTCTACCCTCCTTATCCCTATGACTTTGCCATAGTCATTGAAAACATGACGAATTGACTTGATAGAAAAGCCACCTAAGCTAAAGAGGATACAATCATGACATAGTCACCATGGACTACTTCACCAAATGGGTCGGGGCCAAGCCCCTTACAGGGATCACCGCCCTCAAAATGCTTAACTTCATTGTCAAAAACATTATCTATTGGTTCGGCCTACCAAAGAAGATTATCGCCTACGACGGCACTCAATTCGAAAGCGGTCTCTTTCAAGACTTCAACACAAGGAAGGAAATTGAGAAATCCTTCTCTTTCGTTCCTCATCCTTAAATCAATAGACTAGTCAAGGCCATCAACAACAACACCTAAGAAATTCCTTGCAAAAGCTAAAGGTAACTGGGCTAAAGAACTACTGCTTGTTCTTTCGTCCTATCACTCCTTGGTCACACTTCAACCGGCTGTACTCCTTTCTCGGTTTCCTATGTGTATGAAGCCATACTACCCATCAAGTTAGACATCTCCTTACCTCAACCTCTTACCTACGAGCATGAGAAAAATGATGAGCTACTCAAGTTTTTAGTAAACATCATAAAAGATTAAAGAGCCGAAATCAAATTCCACACTATATCCTATAAGGAAAGATAGCCAAGCACTACAACTCAAGGATAAAGCTCCAGCAGTTCATTCTCAATGATCTAGTTCTATGTTAGGTGTGTGCAAATACAAAGAACCCAGTCGAAGGAGTGCACAGCTTGAACTAGGAGAGGCTTTATGTTATAAGTGACATCTTAAAAAATGGCGCTTACCGCCTCTTTCACCCAGATGGAATCCACATTTCCTGCACTTGGAACCTAATTCACCTTCGGGCCTATCATAAAATAATGGGCCATAATTATATGTGCAGTAATACATCTTTTATAAGAAATACATCCTAGACTTCAGAGCCAACTTTATTCAACACAGTCGCCAAGGATATCAAATAAGGATGAGTTATTATGTGCTCATTATCTTGTTTGGGGACTGCCAACTTTGGTTGCCACGGACCACACGAACCATCCAACGCTCCCCTCCTTGATGGAAGGCCATCCAACATGAGTGAATTACCATGCATTCACTTCCTCATTTAGGGGCTGCGAAGCCGATGGTTTGTCGCCTAATG
Source organism: Allium cepa (assembly GCA_030765085.1). Taxonomy (NCBI): domain Eukaryota; kingdom Viridiplantae; phylum Streptophyta; class Magnoliopsida; order Asparagales; family Amaryllidaceae; genus Allium; species Allium cepa. Next base: position 97,713,731 of record CM060942.1, on the reverse strand, counting down.
GAACCTTTGAACCCACACTCAGGTTCATGTCATGGCCCTTTGCCACCTCTATAGGCTATCCAATGAGGATGAGTTTTTATGTGCTCAACACCTCGTTTGGGGACTACTAACCTTTGCTACCAAGGAATGCATGAGCCTCAGCTCCCTTTCCTTTCGGCCAGCCATCCACGAGGGCAAATTACCATGCATTCATTTCCTTGTTTTGGGGACATCTAGGCTATCCAGCAAGATTGAACCATCATGCAATCATTTCCTTTGTTGGGAACTGCTCACTTACCTAGTGATTTTAGGTGAGACGTCTCTCTCCTTTATGTTAGGGTGCATCAATAAGCTAATATATGACCACAATGGTCTCGTATACCTTGCTCGTGATGACACACATCCCTCTTATAGGATGGGGCATTGTTGTCGAGACTAGCATTGTTACCCCGAGTGACACTAAAGTTCGGCATCCGTAGCACTCGCATAAATATAAGCTAGGTCAACATCAACTGGAAGCGTGTCATCCAAGAGAACCTTTGAGCCACTCAGCACTCAGGTACATGTCGGGATTACCTACTACTAAATATTTCCACTTCTCACCAAGGAGAACCTTCAAGCCACTCAACACTCAAGTGCGTGCAAGGACTAAACAACAAACAGGCTCAAAAACCCATTATCCACTTCAGCCCTCTCTCTCAACTAGACTTTCCATTATATGCTCATTTCCTAACCAAATATAAGCCTGACTCAACATACATACAAGTCACTCTCAAAGTAAGTGCATGGCTCCCATAAATAAGTCATTTTACCGACTATCACGGTACCATATTGTTATTTTATAAATCAAGGAAAATATACAAGCATAGAAAAATTATATCGGTTATTATAAATATGCAACCTGACAAGCTATGCACAGATGGGCAAGAACAAATAAAGTAGTAAGCACTTAGAAAAATTTCACAACAAAAATAACTTTATTAACCTGCAAAATGCGAGGCACGTACCCTGCCCCACTAGGTATACAAATGAAAAAAATCATTTATAAGGCCGGTTCACTAGCCAACCGAGTTAAGGAGTCAATCTACTCCCTGTCAAAATGTCCTATACAGCCACCCCAATCGCCCCAATCTCGGCTGCTACATCAACCCGAGCCACTGCGATGGCCCTGGCATCAAAAAGGTTCATATAGGGCATGTCATAATTTTCCTTGAATGGGGACTTAATCATGCTTGCCAACCGATTTTTCTATACAGTCTCCACCGCCACCCAAACAGCCTCCATGTTGGTGGATGCTGCCACTCGATTGTTTGCTAGGCCGAGTCATTCAACGGACTTCGGCGTCCTTCTTGGCTTTCTCTAACCTCCCTTTGAGGTCCTCAACCTCCTCTCTGCCCTGTCCCTTTCCTCGATCACATTTTTCATCGCCTTTTCTACCACCGCTGCCGCCACTTTAGCCTCCCTCTTGGCCTACCTACACTTCCAACCTCATCTTTAAACTCCCAAAAGTAACCCGGGTTACAAACAAAGCGGTGACGGCCTAAAAAATATATCAGTTAGAAGATTACATAAAGCAAACAAGAGAAGTCTAAGTTTGGAAATCTTATAAGAAGGACATCCCATGTGTGGTGTCATTCACATCCTCCTCGAAATGTCGGCTCCACCCAGATCGAGCCCAGTGGGTCGACGCTAGAATCTCAATAAACATCATTGAAAATGACCTCAACTGTATTTCTAAGTTGTCATGATCTGAAGCATGGTTAATCTCCAGGGATACATGCCCCACCAGCACCCTCTTTTCCCCTTAGGTCGATCACTCCTAATCAAAAATAGGCACCTGCCTAGAAAAAGGAGTAAGGACCCTAAAAAATGGCACATCCCTCGCCCTCTTCTTCCTTCTCCTAAAATCATCCTCTAGAGGCACATGCTTTAGACTCAAAGGTAACTCGATAACCTCCTTCTTTGCCCTGGTTCCCTTCGGCATGGGAGTCATGACGGTATGAGCACCGGAGTCAAGGTTGTAGAAGACGTCAAAGCTAAACATCTTGGCTATTACTACAAAAACAAAGGTCAAGACTTAGTGAATGCAAATTAAAAGAAAGATAAGTGAAAGAAAACTACCATTTGCACCGACCCAACCTTGCTTTTTGATAAAGGAGGGGCATGATGAGGCTAAGTTGACTACACTAGTTTGATCCATCCCAACATAAGGCCCACCCTAAGGCATGGCTTCGTATTTGGGATATGGAGAGTCATATATAGAAATTTTCTTGAAGGAGGGACTTGCATCCTTATTGATGTCTGACTCTCGTAACCCTCCCCAACACTACTTTTTAGGAAGCTCACCTCAACATCCCATCAATGGGCGATGTTTCACACCGAGAGAGAAGAACATCAACTAACTATTGTGAGCATATTCTTTAACTATGGAAACGAAAAAACATCGCCCAGCTTACCAAGTCGACATATTTCCACTCTTCAGGCTCCTTACCTATGATAAGATCATTATATCCTCTTTTTACTTAAGTGATCAACCCACTGATGTTGTTTCGAAATTTGATCTTGGAGTAGTCATGTTTTATCTTAGCCATTTTCTACTTCGGTTTCTTCATTAGGCCGTCACACTTGGGAACCATCATTTGTGCTTCCCTCATCAACCCAACCTGGTGGTGGTTTGCATTGGTCACCAAGTTTCACAAATCTTGGTAGTTGGTGAAGGCCATTTTCACAGGTTCAAGTTTTCATTCAGATTCCCAAAACCGACGCTAGTATAAAAAAGAGATGCCTTTACCAATGGTCAGGTCGAGTAATGGAAAGAATGTGAAAAGAGATGGAAAAAGAGAGTGGCAAGAATTTAGTAGAGGTTCAAAACTCAAGGTGTCATAGCCCGAGGTTCACACCATGGGGATAAAGAAATATTTCCCCATCCAGCACAGAGAAACTTTGCTTGGGAATGCTCGTGAAAATGATGGTCTTAGAGTGTGCTTGAAACTAGAAGTAAGCATCAGTTAGGTACTTGACTTTCTTTTGTAAAAGACCATTTATATGATATTAGCGTTCGGCTTGGAAAGGCTAAGATCCACGCAGATAACATAGACTCCACGCAAGAAATGATAGTTGCTGAAGGTAAGCTTTTTTTGCCATGGCTGGAGGGGCACCATGACTCTCACCTTGAAGTAGACTGAAGAGAAGGCAAAGAAGCTCGAGGGAGGGTGGTTAGGATGGTCGTTAGTTGTGGGACATGTAACCATCCTCATTTGCATCCATGGCTAGTCATACTCTTGGCTAAGTTAACTTTTCCATCTTCTAGCTCAGAAGCTATGAGGCTAGCAACGCCAATGGAAGAAGACCAGAAGCTGTCGTCTAAAACACAAATGGTTTGGTTAAGGAATAGTCCTACAACCAAGTCTAGCAAAGACCCGGTGGTAAGCCCACCTAGCAAAAGCTGGGGAAGCCACCCCCAAGGCATTTCCTAGAAGGGCACTTTATGATGACCAACTAATGACTTAAACAACTCTTGAAAACCTAAATTGCAAGCCTTAAGACCCATGCCTACAACTATATTTTTTTTACATAAAGCTCATAGCTATTGAATTAGGCCTAGTCCACGGCCCATTACTAATATCGCTACTCAAAGTCTTCATCCTACTATGGATTTTGCCAATGTTGATCGACCATAATTGATATGGCAGTGGTGGTCGATCAATTTTCAAAGTAGGCCAAAAAAGTGTGGATTCCTACCACAACATCATAGAAGAACAATAGAAAAATCAAGCATTGAAAAAGCGACTGTTCGCAAAAAAGGCAAAAGCAAAAAAACTACAAAAGTTCAAAACTTTCGATGGCCATGGCATTTACAATAGTAGAGAAGAAGATGGACGGGAAAGACTTACTTTTTCTTGAAGAAAGATTGAGAGGTCAAGGGCTATTTTATAGGTTTAAGAAATTATCAATGGTAGAAAAGTTTCAATTGCTTTGATAAAGAAAAGAAGGGGAGAAGGTGAAGGCTATTTATAATATCGACCCCTTCATCACAGCCATTAAATTCGAAGAGTCATCAAATATTGACCATTTAGGTATCATCAATGCCTTTATCACTTCATACACATTGGAAACATGAGCCCCTACCATGTTTGAAAAAATTGAATTGTCTCTACCAATGATGAAGCACCATGTGTGGCGCGCATCTAATGCATAGCAGAAGAACTGGTTGGTGGGATCTTTATGATTTGACAAGCCCTACCCTGCTCACAAATCTAGGCTTAGGGGCAAAATATTTCTCAAATTTCTTGCAAGTGTAATTAGCAAGTTGGTCTGACACAACCTAGCAAGTTCATGCCAGCCCAAACTTGGTTTAGCCTCAAACCAACCCTTTACTCAATAATACTCCAAGTCTATTATTGGCCGGATCAACTCAAGTTGGCTTCTAAAACTAACTCATCAGACAAGGCATGGCTCATGCATAACTCATCTCTGTCCCGGATTAATTACAGCCCACCTTCGATCGGTCCTAGGCAGTTGTCTCGTTATATGTAATGACCCAGAGTTTCAAATACTTTGTATTTAAATACCTGAATTATTTAAATATTTGAATCTTGGATTCAATGTGATTAAAGTGATTTAACAACCTTATCAACCCCTTTTAATGGTAAACTTGTTTGAAAAATGTTTATAAAAATATATACTTTGAAAAAGTATTGATAATATGATCGAAAATCATTTAATCAATAACCAATTTTTTACTTGTCAAAAGTCGTTCAAACTTTTTTTACACACAATTATTTGCTTAGGAAATAAATAACATAAAATAAAAATATTTTGCCACTCATGGAAATAAAATATTTGATGATGTCATGGATGATGCCATGGGGAGATATTTTGAAAATGACTTTTAAGGAAGTATTAAGTGTTAAATAAAAGAAAATGAGATGTAAAGTAAAATAAGCATACAAAGCACATGGGGAGGGGTCTTGGCCATGTAAAGTAGAGGATAGTATTATGGTAAAAACTTCATAATCTCAAAATCTTCAAAAGTAATAAAAAGAACAAAAATGGTAGAAGTGATTAGCACTAATCCACTTCTATCTTCACTGGTCTTTCTCAAATTAGCTCAAATCTTCTTCAAACTTCACCAAACTTTCACCATCACAAAAGAAAGCATGGATCTAAAGTCAAAATGTAAGAAAAGTGAAGAGGGTGGAAGACTCATCTTGGGCCGTGAGTAATAGATGATGGAGTGTGGTGATGCTTTGTGATTTTGGTGCTAAAGGTTGGATTTTTAGGCTTTTAGTGATGGTAGGATGTGGTTCTTTGATTCTTGTGAGTTTGAGCTTGTTGTAGGGCTGAATTTGGATGAGTTATCTCATTATCTTGCATGTTTATATTATTTATGTAAATATGTATGGGCAAATATAAAGTTACAGTGAGATTAACTAATTAAAGTTATAAACTTTGGACTCGTCTTGCTTTTGAAAGCAAATGACAATTTTATATTGTATAAAATCACCATTATTGCCTTCTACAACATGTGGAGTGGCCTAGAATTTGTTTTTACATGTTCTGTGGGTTTGTGTGTTGAATTGAAGTATATTTTAATAGTGTTTGGAGCAAGAATAGTCGCTATAAGTGCCTTTTGATATCCCTTAACTTTAACTTATATAAATGGAAGATTTATGACCTTAATTTGGGATAATTTGATTTGGATATTCTCTATACATATTTTAATGTATGAAATAGAAAAGAAATGATATGTAAATTTAAAAGAAATTGTGAAACGAAGTTGTGAAAGTTAGAAGTGAAAATATCGCTATGAATGCATTTTGAAAATGCCTTATGTTCGGCCATTTTCAAAGTTAACTTTGAGAAACACTGGGGACTTCTTTGAATTTTTGATATGTACTATAAGTTTACTTATTACTGTAAAATTATGGAAGCTTAAATCGTTTATTAACTTGCAAAATGTTATAGCAAGAAGAAGGTTGTTGTGTAAGTACATGGAAATACTTGTTTTTAGGAATTTTTATAAATAAATTAAAAGATATCTTTAGGATTTTCTTTCAATGAGTTTTAGTATGCTAAGAGTAGTACTTACTGTAAAATTTAAAGTCTTAAATCATTTATTAAAGTGGTTAAAACTAGGTCATAAAGATTGTGTTTTTTTATGTTATTCTTTATCAAGGACTTTTTAACAGCATTTATTAATGTTGTAGTAAGTTGCTTATGGATTTAAGTGTTTAAAAATGAAATTTAACATGGTATATTTCCTAATCTTTTTCGGGATGTATATAAAATATTTTGAAGTATTTTAAAATTGTTTTGAAGTTTAAATATATTTTTAATATTTATTTATGAATTTTGAAAGTAAATGATTTTTAAATTATAAAATATGTTTTTATTTATTTTCATCAAATTATAAATTAGTTATTTTCAAGCTATATTTAACATAGATATTTAAAACCTATTTATAGGTATTTTAAAAATATAAATATATTTATATGTATAACTTTTAAAAAAAGTAACTAATTATGCTTAATGCTAAAGGCAAACGAAGTAGACTTATATATGTGAGAGTTAAGATTGATGTTCGAGTATGGATTGAAGCAATTGATCTCTAACCTATAGCTTCACTCTAAAGTGAGGAACAGTTAAGTCAAAAATGTTGGAAATGTGTTAATCATGTTGTTTGTTTATTCATTTATGAAAGTCATTAATACTACACTTAACATTAAAAACCAATGAGGTAGATTTATCTATCTGTGAGAGTCAAGAATGTAGTGTTTAGGTAAGGTTTTGATATGAAACCAGTGCTCTAACTTACCTATGTTCACTCTTGAATGAGGGATAGTATAAGTTGGAATGTCAGAAAAGTGTTAAGTATACGAACCTTGATTTCTATAAGCGATTGTTTTTAACCGGAGAGTCGATTAGTTGACTACTGATCTTAACCAAATATTAACTTAGATCATTAAAAAAGAGGTTTTAAAGATAAATAATCATGGAATGATTTTGGATTTTTTCTGACAGTGTGGTAATAACATTCATCTTTAACCCTTATATATTATACTTGTGACTGCAAATAGATCTTTCAATGAATGTTTAAAGATTAGCATAAGTGAAATGGTTTTGGGTTTGTAGGGACATGTTTAAGTAACGTTAGTCCTAAACCTTTTGAATGGATTTGTGAAAGTAATCCTAATGGATATTTTGAAGGAAATTATAAGTATGGAATATTTTGGAAAAAGATAAAAAAGGTAAAGGTTTAAAGTAAGAAATCTTGTTAATGGTTTGTGGATATACTTATACCACTGAGATAAGTATACGAATACTTTTTCAAGTATTGATAGAGTACAAATGAATATTAGTTATTGATAAAAAAATTATTAGATAAAAGAAGTTTTACTAAAAAAAGATGTCTTATTTAATAAAACTATTAATTAAACAAAAAGGACATTAGAAGTCGCTTATATGACTTAATTGTGCATTGTGTGACTTGATCATGCTTTGTGTGTTTACTAGTTTATGGAAAATATTTAGTCGTGTACTTCGTACGAAGGTTGTAAAAATTTCTAGGCAAATGCTAGACGGTAAGCATGTACTAGTGATTAATCGCCAAGGTGGGGATTAATCAAGGATTAATCAAAGCCAGTTATTTTCGATAAACTCGTGCATTTTGGATAAAAGTTTAGTACTTTGTTTAGTATTAACTAATCTATAATAGGACATCATGGATTTTGATGGGTTTGAAAGCAACCATGTAGAAAAAATCATTTGAAACAAACATTTTGATGCCTATAAGCGGCATCGAGCCTAAATTGATACATAAATGGTGCATATAAACCTATTTACAGGCTTAGGTAATGCAGTAAGTCTCATATAGGTGGACTAGACAAATACCTATGGATAGGCTTGCACTTAGGCGGGGCCTAAGTGGGAGTCTAGAAGGATTTTTACAATAGATCTTAGCGCTAAAAGTTCAGAAAGATGATAAGTATACGAGACTTAGTTTTCATATGTGATCGTCTATTTTGAACTTGATAGTCGATTAGTCGATTATCGAGCCTGACTAGATTTCCATCGATTTTGTTTGGAAGCGATTGGGATTGGTAAGCATTTTACTTATAAAATACTACATTAAAACTAATATATAGTTCTATGTTTTGGAAGCGGTTAAGAAGTGGAATGTTATAAATTTGAACTATATATCCTAAGGTTAAGTCCAAAGGAGAGGTTGGTGTTAGCATTCGTCGGACGACTTATGTCAGGAACCTTTTGGAGATCTGTGGAATGTTCAAGATGCTGGGATCCTTGTGGAGATCCGTGTTCTATTCGAGTGATGGAGATTGGTGTGCTTGATGTCGAACGTTGCCTCAAAATCGAAATGACAAAAGATAGAGTAAGAGCATAAGCAACGGGTTTTGCTAACCCATAAGGTATCTCATCTCCAAATCTAGAGTATGCTTACGGATGTTACGTGCAGGAGTTGATGATATTCGAGATCACAAGTGTTTATGCATGGAATGGTATATTTCATCTAGAGATATACAACGCTTGGAGGTAGTTTTTGACTCTCGTCAGGAGGCTAGCCTCGGTTGTTATAGGGATGTCTTAATGGGAAATCAACATGTAAACGTACCTTAGAGGTTTTATTTGTACCCTCAATATTGTTGTAGTGTGATCAATGTAAGCATCATAGCTGTAACCACCCGAATTCCAGTGGGTCTGGATTTTTCGCAAAAGTGCTAAAACCCAAGCCCACTGAAGCCCGAGTTGGGTATCTGGTATCCTGTAAATAAGCATAGACAAATATATAATAGCTCAATTAAATATCTCACGGCGGAATTGACTAAAATATAATAATAAGTAAATACTCACCAATATAATAGCACTTTCTAAACAAGTGTTTTAAAGTTGGAAAGTCTCTACGAACTACCTAACATGTAGGATGTTATGAGGGGAGGGGGTTTAGAACTAAGGTTCAGGTGAATGGATAAATTATTCACTTCTAAGCTTAATTCTACACATACCACTTTATTTCCATTTACTGTTATATTAGGTTCATTAGGTTTATAATACTCTCGCATATGTGCATGAATCGTACCCATCTACTCCTTAGTAGATTAAAACCTAATAACTGACACATATGTTGCTATATGTCAAATGACCATATTGGTCCTAGGTACTACCCATAGTACCTTCCATATCCTCCTCGCAAAGGACTCCATCGTCTTGGTTCCATGACATTCTGTGACTACATCTGTAAAGGACCGCCCCATGAGGCCTACAATATAGATGTTTTGTCGTTTACTATGAAAACGTAAAACTATGTCCGCACTAGTCACTAATGCTCCGACATCCACAATGTACCACCCAGTGTGTACCTTGAGGACTATACATAATCATTTTGTCTACTCCCCAAATCCAGCCAACAAGGTCTACCTTGTACGGAATTCAGTCATGGATTTTCAATATCCGTAAAGGATAGCTTCGTTAGGCCTACAATACAGATATTCTACTTGGTCTATCTCTTTTCTCATCGTGGCTATGTCCCCACGCAGCCACCTCTTAACTAATCGAAAGACCTCTAAAGAGTTAAGTGGTCGTGCCCTACTGCAAACAATCTAACATCCAATTGGCGATGCCTTTCATCCAATGTCTCGATAGTGAAAGCATCATTGGACTGTTGGTTTAACTCTAGTCTTTTTCGAACTTGCTCTTGGTTTTGATACTGGCTGATACCCACATGCGACTACCCTTTTGGGTCCTTCCCACTAAACTTACTTGCAAGTGCTGGGACATACGAATATCCTATTTCAAATATCAACCCCTTCTGACTGCCTACAATGGTCCTGCCATGCAAAAAACAGTCAAGGCATACTCTTTTGATGGAACACCTACAGACCAGCCTTTGGAGGATCGCATCATTATGGCTACACCAGAGGGCCAACCTAGAGTATCCTCACGTCCTGTTGAAGTCTCGTACTTTCTTCTAGCCTAAAATAACTAAGTTGGACGTGCTTTTTTTGTGCTGTAATATATGATAAACTCCTTTATGAGGCACTTCATTCTTTGGGCTGCTCCAAGCGCATCTCACTCTTTTATTAGACCCTAAGTCTAATCTTTTATTTTGGGTTTAGTTTACTTTTCTTATTTTGTTGGCTACTTATTTACCCTAATTAGCATAATCTTGTCCCAACCTGACCTAACTGTCGTGAGAGCATTAGTTCCTGACTGAAAGGGAATGTTGTTGGTATGGACCACTTCTATTATCTTGCTTATTAACTCAATTTAAGTCTTAAGTTTATTAAAATAACCTTTTTTTATTATTTCTGCTCTATTTTCTTATTAGCTTAATTTAAGTCTTAAATAAGCCTTTCCGTTCTTTCTACTTAATTATAACCTATGTTATAATTTTATTTGTAATTGTCACTTTTATTTTCTTTTATAATCTGTATATAATTACAAATGTATCTTTTCTGTTCTAGTCTGTCTTCTTTTATTATGATATCGAATTCTCTTTAATTCTTTTATATTATATAATTTAATTATCATAATAACTATCTTATTTTATTGTGTACACGGTAAATGCAGATCTAGGTTCATTACCATTTACAACTTCTAATTTTATTCAATAATTAACTCAATTCCTTCAATTCTTTACTTTATTTTCTTCTATTCTATTTGGTTGGTTACGAAAACTATACAAAAAATATATTTCCATATTTTAATACTAAATTAAACAATAAGTCATAACTATGAGATATTTCTTTTATTATTTCTTTACTTTTTGGATAGTGTAAAATACAGTGATTTCTCTATTTTACACTAATTTCCTTCTTTCTTTTATTCTTGCAGTTACTTTTATCGTTATCTTTTTAAATATTAAACTATAGAAATGTATCCTCTTTTGTAAACCAACCAATTATCTATCACTTACTCCAAATCAATTTATTAGATTTTTCTGTAATTTATTACTCCCATTTTAGCATAATTTATTGTAGAATTCTTATTTTTCTTACTTTATTCTAGCTTTTCTTATTTTACATCCAATTTCCTAAAATCTATTATTTTCCCATTTTAATTCGTAAATGCGAATTCACTTTTTTGTAACAATATCATTAGCATAAAAAGGGAATAAAAAGAATCTAGCATTTAGGCTAAATTTTAACTTTAAAATATATGTAAATAACTGTACATTTTTTTATAGTTTCAGCATAACTAATTGACATAATTAATTACTAAAATACTGATTAAAATTGTTTAACATGAATCTAACAATAATATATCATATACATAAAAGATATATAATTAAATCCACTCACGTGTCGTCCTTAGCTTCAATCTCTATCCCTTTTAATTTTCTATCTTTTCCCCGCTTTTCCTTTTTTTCTTTCGATGTATATTCTTGATTTGTTTGTACAATTCTCTGTTTTTCTTGTATGTATTTCCTTGCTTAATTTATTTTATTTTATTTTACTTTTAGTTTAGGGAAAGATTTGATTGACAGACGAGAGAGGAAGAGGGAGAAGAGAAGAGGAGTTTGCTGTGAACGATAGCAGATGATTCAGGGAAAATAGTGTGGGCTAGAGTTAAGTTATGTCCAATTTATAGGTGTAGTGAACAATATGAACCATCTGATTAACCCTAAAAACAATCCTCGCCATCATTTATTAATTTTTTTACGTTAGCCTATAACGTATAATTCTCCAATATTATTCATTCATTCCTTTGTTACACGACCCTATTAATTCACGTTTCCTTCTGAATAAGATTCTCCAATTAATTATCTAATTATTTAGATCATACATATATATACACACACACATATGTATATGTATATCCTATATTAATTGGTTCTTATACGTTATAATTTTTACCTATTTGAATACATCAATTAATACCTCGATTAATTGAATGCATATAAAAGTTTTAATTTTTAATTTATTCTTATTAACTTACCTTACTCATATACCTAATTACTCCTTTTGATTTTTGTATGCATCCCAATCCTTTTTTTCTTTTTAACTTGGAAACAAATAATCCTATAACTGGCGTATTCTTCCAGCTAATGAATCTACATTATTAGCTATTATAACAATGGCATATTCTTTGATTAATTGACACTCTTTTTAACGCTCAACTAATTACCAATTAATTAATTGGCACGTTTTCCCATCTTGATTGATATTCAAATTAATTCCTACACGCAACTAAATCACACATTTATTAGTAGTACGTATTTAAACCGCCAATTCATTACTCAATTAATTAACATATAAGTTTCCTCATTTATTAGTTTATGCTTATTTAATGTCTTTAATTAATTTCTTAATTAATTGATTGCATCAATTATAAATTAATATATATATGTTATTATTTAATTTATTCCCCACATACATTTTTTCCTTTTATATCTAATTCTCATAATAATTTGCATTCATTACAAACATAATAAATTTGTCACTACTTTTATAAATATCATATGAATTAATTGCAAATGCTTATAATTTATAAAATTTCCATGTGACCAATTAATGTAAATTAATTTCCTCCAATAGCTTATTTGATTACATTACCTACTGATGTTTATTAATTAACTTTAATTACTAATATCCATTAATTTCCTTTATGATGGCAATGTTAATTAGTTACCTTTTTGGCACGTATCTATTTTAAAATTCAAATGTGCATTATTTATGGAATTTCATACGCATATGTATTTACTTATAAAAAATATATTTACGTACATTTACATGTATAATTATTTCTCAATATAAAATTTCGAACGTCAATAACTTTTTCATACAAACTCTGTTCGAGATATATTATATATGTGAATTGATCAGAAAATTGCCACGAAACAATGGTATAAGTTTCGAGGCCATATTCTGACAATTACAAAAAAAAATTCACTATTCATCGTTATTTGATTATTTAATTGTATAAAAATGCAAAGTATTACATTTGCCCACCCTTTAGGAAATTTCGTCCTTGAAATTCGATAAGGCTAAAATTATGTAATTCCTTGCATCGATCACATCCGTTTTATGTACATCCAATTTTTTGACCATTAGTTCTCTTGTCCAAAAGTGTTATTCAATACAAAATATATGCATGTACATGAATTTCTAAGTGGTACCTCCTATATGAATGCTTTTCTTCTTTAAAAATTTATCTTTAAAATATGGTGCACACATCTAAATATACTTGCAATTTATATATGAATACAATCTTTTGAAAACTTAAAACACTTCTCATCCAATTTTTCTTGCACTCCCATTTAATAGGAGCATAGTTCAACAAATTTTATGTCCAAACCTACCACATAATAGAAAATTCTAATTTCCAAATTCGATTTCTTATGTTATAAACAAGGTGGAAAACAGAAAAACTCACATTTTCCATTTTACTTTTGTGCATATTTTTCGCTGTACTTGGGACTTATGCCACTATTCTACAAAAATTCCTATTTTCTTTCTCAAGCGCGGTTTACATAAGAAATTTTCTTTTCAATTTTTTTCATTTACAATTTCGTTTCTTTTAGTTATCATTTTTGGTTGCTTTCTTTAAATTTCATGTTTTCCTTTTAGTTACACTCTCTTATTTTATTTTCTTATTTTATTGGTCACTTATTTGCAGCTCCAACATGCCCAAACAATATTCTTAGTCTCTATAGTGCTTTACACGCTCTACGGGAATTCCTATTACTCTCTAAAAGTAATCCTCGCTATCTTCTTCATAGCCTCAAGCATTTCCCGTCTTACCTAGGTACTTATCCTCGTCTACTCCAAATTTTAAAACTTGGTTTGGTTTTTTTCTTTTTTCTTCTTTTTACAATTCAAAGTTTCAGAAGTTTGCTTATCTATTTATTTACTTGAAATGTCAATTCGCAAGATTCTAACCTTCAAAAGGTGTTACTTAGAATTTTCCCAAAATGCCTGATGCCATAATCATTACTACATTCAAAAATTAATATTTTTTTACAGTGTTTTAACTTTAGGTAATCCCCTTAAATCTAGCGAGGAATATGCAATAATTCTAAGTTTAAAATCTAACCAACTCTTCCTTTTTAAAGCAGTTTTTTCAATAAATTCTTGGTATCCTTAATTTAAGTTTTTTTCCATTAAAACTTGTTTTTCACCAAACCATATTTAAACGTCACTTCGTTATTTGAAAAAAACTTTTCTTTCATAATTTCAAATCATAAAACTGGAGTAGATAAGAACAACTTATTCCTCTATTATCTTCATAACATCTCATACTCTTCGTTCAAGGTAGGCTTTCTAAAGACACGCAATTAACTGCACAAGACATTTATAAGCCAAGTGTTAGCAAATAACCTTTTCTTTCACAAACGCATTAGTCTAATTTCAAGGTAGGCTAATTTATTAGCCGACGACCATCCGTCAGAAAACCATAGTTCCCCTCTAGTAAGAGGGATTCCCTATAGACCTTCTAAAGATTACATGTTTCTATATAATGCTAAATTTGATTCTCCCACTGGTTCAGCCTTTATGTTTACTTCTCGAATCTGATCCAATTCTACAACATTGTTGTTACTTTCTTTCAATGCAAATCCTTTTCCAAAAAGATAACATGTGAGGAAACAATGACATTTTGTTCCTCAGTGTTATAGAAACACTATTGCAAAATAGGTCATTTGCTTCGGTTATGTACCCCCTGTTGTTGCAATTCAATAACCAAAGTAAATGAAGAGGAATTAATTATTGAACTACAGCAAATGACCCACATTTGCTTCAGTTGTCATGATACAACCGAAGCAAAAAAGATACTACAAATTTCAAAACAAACATCATACTTATATATATACTTCAAACCAAATTCTACAAAGTTCAGTCTATGACAACTTCAACATATATACATATATACTACAAATCCGATTATGCAGTGAAACAAGGTTGCATGTTGAATCTGTTATTAGTGCACAAGTACCCGTACATGATCACATCGTGCATCATTCTGAAGCTCATCCTAGGCATGCTCACCAATAGGGCCGTTAATGGATTGGGTCTGGTCGGTTCAAGTTTGGGTCGGGTCAAGTCAGGTCAACTCGTTTATTAAACAGGTTAGAAATAGCTCAATCCGACCCCGACTCAATTATAAATGGGTTGACCCGATCCAACCCGTGTAACCCGATTATAAACGGGTCAGGTCGAGTCGTAAATGGGTCAGGCCAACCCGCATAAGGTATAAATGGGTTATAAATAAGTTGTTAACACCACACCATAATCATCTATTAGAAACGGTTTATAACCGTTGCTTACACCATTACCAACGGTTAAAAACCGTTTCTAATAACGGAGTGGTAAACTTTAGCAACGGTAACTAACCGTTGTTTTTTGATCATAAGCAACGGTTTTAAACCGTTGCTTAATGTCCATAAAGCAATGGTTATTGCCCGTTGTTTATTTACAAATAGCAACGGTAATTAACCGTTTCTTTTAGATCATAAGCAACGGTTTTAAACCGTTTCTTAGTGTCTATAAAGCAACGGGTATTGCCCGTTGTGTTATCGTAAATAGCAACGGGTTTTAGCCGTCCCATTTGAGCCATAATTCCATGGCCTTTACTCATAACGAAACGGGCAGAAACCGTTGTTATGTACTATATTACAATGGTTCTTACCCGTTGTAATTCTGTCCGTTTGAAAAAAAAAATATAGGCATTAAAAGCATTAGTCATGACACAGTATTATCATACATTTACAAACAGCTACCAGACATACAATTACAAACAGCTACCCGACATACAAATACAGTGCTACCAGACATACAATTACAAACAGCTACATAAGTCATGACACAGTATTATCACAGTGTTATTACATAACATATAATAATAGCATCCATCGTCCTAAGTTTGAAGATAACAGTATTTTCACCATACATATGATAACAACACTTAACTTGAGCAGTCTAAGATAATTCACACAAGCATACGTTCTTAATACAGCGTTCATTTACATGCTCAAACAGCTTTCCTCGTAACCAGGCCTTCCATGCAGCTGCAAAATGAATAAACATGAGTTAGCATTAAACTAACCTATACATATAAATGTTAAAACCCAACGCATTCTGGTTACTGAATCATATATAACATGAAATACAAGAGAACATAAAATGGTATTAATAGTTTAAAGGTTATAAATTAAGAGATTTTACTAGACTGCACATAAGAAAACATGTTTCCTATGATGTCCAAGGATCAATCAGTTTCAGGTTATGATTAAATTAAGACTGATATGAAACAACAAAGTGCATACTAAAATTGAAACAACAAAGCCCCAAACTTCCAGTCCACTTTCAAATTAAGACTGAATTCTTAAAAGTCTGATACTCATGCTCCAAAAATATTTCAGTTTGTAATAACTGGCCATACATCAGCATGCTACATATCAGACAATGGTTTTAGGTGCTTCAAACACTTCAACTCATTGGTACAACTACAACAGAACATTGCTCGTGCAGTCTATCTAGTCTTAATAGTCCAACTCACCTGATCAACCCTATTGCCACAACTCCTGATTCTATCAATTTACTACTGACCAGTCATGTGTTTCAGCAACTATGATGTGTGCTTTCATCAGAAATCACTCCTACATGACGTTTGTTCATTGTTGTTTTAGCTACAATTTTCAGTATGGTATACTATTTAAAATCCTGTACACATGGAAATATGGAACCTAGATTGTACCAGTAAACAATTTAATCATAACGTTCTTGTTACATGGGTAATTTTAAGCCAAGTAATTCTAATTAAGATATCATTTGCTTTACATAAAACGAATATAAATAACTAATCTAAATATCTGTTACTACTTGCATTCGAGAAAGCAGACATAGAACAAAAATGACGCAACGAAGCCATTACGTGGTTTGAATCCAAATCAGGTTTACATATAAATTATTTCATGTTTACATATATGAAATGAACCAAGATTGGCTACATCCACAAATTTTGGTCAATGTACAGGCAATCGAAGTGAACCTAAATAGTTTAATCAACATAAGCATACTACTCATTTTGATCAAATTAGTCATAATTTCTGATTTAAAAGGTACAAAGTAGGCTAATTCAAATTGACTGAAATTCACAACAACTACTCTCAAATTATTTTGCAACCCAAATTTACTAATCAAATATAATTATGTATAGAACAGTCTTGTAAGAAAATGTACCAGTGCTCTTTCGTTTGGACACCTGAATGTAAGTACAATAGAAGCTGCCTGCACATAAATCAAAGAAATTCCATAAGCAATAGTGAAAACTCAACATACTTCGCCACAATAAAGATAAAACAAATATGATTGATATCGTATCAATAAAGATAAAACAAATACATATTACAAGATATATTAATCATGCTCAAGTAAGTAATACAAAAATAGTCTTAGATGAGTAAACATTCTGAGAAATTTTAGAAGTGAGATCTTGTTATAGAATATGTTTTCAATTGCCATCAGATTTAGAAGACTTCATCCAATAAGCTCTACGCGATGGTATAAGTCACGTCGTCTAATTTCAATATTTGTAAAATTATCATTTTGCCTTTAGTATTAAAATAACGATTAATACAGGGTATTATACCCACCCACCCAGACCTCCACCCCCGCCCAAATATTTTGAAAAAACTTCTAACAGGTGGTGCACCAGGCCCCTTGTATTCAGATGCAAACAATTCTCCATTATTTGTCTGAGCTTGTCTATGCAGCATTGCAGCATCTTATGATTCTTATCAGCTAATAAATCCAAAAAAAAAATTGTATCACATTCACATGTACAGATCGGTTACCCTATCTTAATCCATGTATGATTAATTTTAGTAATTGATGATTCCTCACGGCATCCCGTTCAGTAGCCAACGCACTGCATTAGCAGCCAATATCACGGGGTATAAACCACCTACTCCCTTTCATTCCAAAATTATTTTCAAATGCAACCATATAACATGGACGATGATATCAAAAACTCATTATTTACATCACAACCATGCTCAGAAAATGTGAAACAACTTGAGTAACAAAGAAATCGACTACTCACCCTTCACGTCCCTTCATTCAAATTCAGTTTGTGTTTACATACACAACATCCTAACCATCTATACAAGATTTCTTATTGAAAATATATAAATAATACTACCCATTTACCCAGAAAAAAAAGAAAAATTTAGTAAGAAAAATACATGTATAGTACTTCCAACCCAAAGCATCCTTGTATAACCATCCTCTCCTTTTTCAGCATTGATCAATTTGACCTCTGTAACGACGAGATAGCTCTCATCTAAAATAATGTATTCAAAATGATGTGCAACTCTACCTAACAAAATGGACTACTATTCTCAAACAAAAGATTTGCCTTTCAGTTACACAAAATGTGTGCACTTCATTTCAAAACAACAGAATATAACGTGAATGTTCATCTGCATAGTTATCACGAATTCACTATAAACCAAAGAGCGATCGCTAACATTGAAGATCCGATGCTAATGTATTGTTATAATAACGTAAAAATACAAATTACCATGGAAAGCAAGCTGTATATTGCTAAACAAATATAAAACAAAAGACATACCTCCGACTAAAGATATCGTATCAAACCCTTTTGATGGCACACATAACCTCCGACTCCAATGTCCCTAAAGGTCTCGGCCATATGCCGATTCATTTTGGCAGTTCGCTCATCCTCCAACAAAATTTTGTCTAACAAAACTTTTTCATATGCGAGTGGTACTGGTTTTCCATGACATACTGATTGTGTGGAATCTCGGCATATAGTACCTGTTATATCATTGGTATATGTATAATATGGATTTAATAATATCATACAGATTTAATAAGCATTCCAGGAGTAAATATATGTCGAATTATATACACTGATATATAAAATAGTACCTGTTGCAATTACTTCATCCTCGAAGTTCAGGATTTCACATCTTTGGTCGATTGACGGATTGGTCGGAATGAGATTCTGAGAAGTACCGGTGCTACTGCCTACTTGACCACCTTCGGCTAGCTTGAGAATACGCTCCAGTTTATCATCCATGCTATCCACCTTCAACAGTTTTTGCTCCACAGCTTGCAGCCGCTGCTCATATTCTCCTTTGGCCTCTTTGAGTCGTTTGCATGGAATGGCAGCACCCTTAACTTGACTAGGAGATATATTGGTCCCAATACATCGGCTCCTGCCCTTTACATCATTACCAAACACTTTTATAAAAACTTCTTCATCACCACCACTCGCCGTTTCCTTTTCTTTTCCAATTTTGTCCTGAAATGTAAATACATATATATATATATATATAATGAATAATGAAAAATTAATTTAAAGGCGTTATTATTTGTTTAACTTACAAAGAACGAAGATGACGCATCAGACACGCTGCCATCTTTTTTCTTATGTGTTTTCTCCCATACTTGAAGACGTGATACTTCTGCTCCCGAACTTGTATCGACCTGCATACAAGAAATCAAATGCAGATAAAAACAAATATATATATATATATAAGTATGGTATTTAAGCAGCTGTACTTTGCATGTGCTATGCAAACATGGGAAAAGAACATACAAATTTCAAATCTTAAAAACTACCAGCATTTTCATCCATTGTGCATTTTCAAAGTATGTATAGACTGGGTTATTCCCAAAGTTTATTTAGTCAAAAAGCATGGAATAGTGTAAAACGAGCGATGCGTTGCTATATAAATTCAACTTGCATACTTTGCTGTCATGTTATAAATCTAAACAAGGGAACATGCTGCCATTTGAGTTTAAGCAATAAAACATGTATAAGAAGTTTTTTTTTCTGCACACATTCACTGTCGTTTTTTGCTCCAAGATCAATTTCTTTGAAGTTTGAATGGGTTTGAAATAGAGTGAGCATACTCCCTTGTTTGAAGTTTTTTGCTCACTCTACAGTATAATATGCAACTACTATAACATGATTAAACTACAAAACTTAAATGCAAATTCTTCTTTTAATGCAAATTAACAAAGAAAATAAAATTCACTAAAACCTGATAATACATTGACAGTACAAAATCTCTGGTCAAGCAACGATATACCGGTTATGCATTTGTAGTGCCAAAAATCAGGCATAGTGTTCGTTTCTGCAAGTCTAAAACAGTAGCATACACATAGTACAGTCACGGGAATAGCAGTACATAAAACTTCTCCCTAAATTTGATGTTGATATTGCATGTGAATTCCTGTTATCTTTTAGATAAACCACTGTCACATTGTGCACTAATCCCAGTATTATACTTTAAATCCTAGACCTTGCAGCTAACAAAATACAAAGCACCAAATTTGAAAAAGCAATGGGAACTGGAGCACTTATATCCACGCTCTTACCACACTTATCCCCTGTACTACATCCACTACATGACAAGACATTCTTAAAAGAAAAACTACAGTATATTCACTGACCATGACAACCCTCAAAACAGCATGATCATACACACAAAGGTAGATCAGAAATACCCCAAGACATCTCAAAACATTCGAAAACAGTATCACAACTTGAATAATACTGCACCACTTCACCTGACACCAATCAAATAATATCCCTACTGGTTATTATTTTTCACAATCAATCTTATTTTTAACACTAGCACTAAACTAGTGAATGTGACAACTAGTGAATGATTCAACCGAACATATATATCAAAATAAAAGGACTGATAATTAAGGAATCCACATACTACAAATCAATCTTTTGCTTCTTCTGATATAAAACCAAATGAAGCCAAATAAAACCAAAATCGAATACTGTAAATAAATAAAACATGTAACACATAATCTAGCATGCATGTACAACATATAAATAAATAGTAATCATGCATGCATGTACAACATATAAATAAATTAGACAAATGATATAAAACTTTTATTTAAGGGAATTAAATGGTAAACTAAACTTTTATCTAAGAAACCACTAAAATAAACAAAAACAACAGAACCACGGGAAGAACAGAAACTGAGGGTGGAGAAACTAATGATGAAAACAGATTTTGTCATATTAAAATCTTTGACTTGGTGAATTCTTGAATGTATCATGTATGGGATTAAGTTCATGTTAGGTTTGCTTTTACATCATGATTCTGAAAACAGATTCTGGGTTACTAATTTGTACTTACAAATTAATTATGGCGATTATGAATTTCTTTTTTTTTGTACATCTGAATACTTGTAATCCTTTGGATTGACAGTGGCAATTAATCACCAAATGAGACGTATTCAGATACGAAAATTTATCACCAAATTGCATAATTAAGAATTTAGAAGCAGTTTACAATTGGTACCAATACGTATTCAATGTACGTGATCAATCCAGTTAGATGTACCTAATTAACTAATACCTGATACCAATACGTATTCAGATGTACCAAATTAACTAATAGAATTCACTTTGATAACTTTAGAAGCTGAAATCAATTTAAGTGCAATAGTTTAGAATGATATTAAGTACATCTGAATATGTGTAGACGTTTAATGCATCATCAAAATATAAAATACACATAATTTAGTAATTGATTTGAGTAGCAAACTTAATAAATAAAAAAGCAGAAAATCAAATTTGGGTACTAATTAATGATAATTAAATAATTCATGCATACAAATTCTGTAAGCAAATTAAAACTGCTAATAAAATCATTCAATCCTAACAATTTAAGTAACCTAAATTTTGACCTAGCCATTCAACTCGTCCTAATACTCAAGCCTTAATCAGTCCCACTGCAATTTCACAATTTCAGTAAGCGAAACGACTTACTCGCCGCGATTGGTGGCACGCTCCTTACTTGATTGGCACGCCGCGATTGATTGGCACGCTCCTTCCTTGATTGGCACGCTCGGCAGCAACCTGCTCCTCGAAGTGGTCTTAGCTCTGGCTCTTTCGGAAGAGGCGGAGGTGGTGGAGATATTTTGGGGCGAAATCGATTAATTTAGGTCGAATGGGGAAATAATTTGGGACGAGAAATGTTTCGTGGTTTGTTGTAAACATTATGGCGCAAAGGTACTAAATTATACCGCCAGAAATTAGCACAATATAAACGACGGTTAAATCCCGTCGCTAAAAGAAAAGAAACGGGCAAAACGTATGGCGCCAAAGGTGAAATTTCCCTCCAAGTTGCTAAATACATAACAACGGTTAAAACCCGTTGTATTTTAACAACGGGAAATTACCGTTGCTAATTAGGCGGAAGGCTTGTTGTAAAATTCAGCTTTTGGTGTAGTGTAACACGTTGTAAATAGGTCAAATTCAGGTTCATGGGTCGGGTTGGGTTATAACCGGGCTGGGTCAACCCATATAAGTATAAATGGGCCATAAACAGGTCAAAGTCGGGTTCATAGGTTACCAGAAACCCACCCGTTTATAAATGTATCAAATTCAAGTTGACCCGAAGATGACCTACCCATTTAAACAGGTCGGGTTAACCTGCTAATTTTGTGTAATCTTCGGGTCGTGTTTTGCTCGTGCTAGAAATTGACATCCCTACTCACTAAGCAAATTCAAATGCTCAAGCCCCAATCACATTTGCATTTAGAATCTATGCAACCAAATATTGTTCGGTCAAATGCTGCTTTTGTGTAACATCAAGATTTTCTGGCTGCTACACATGTTCTTCCACACCAACTTGTAAAGCATACTTCAATTCATGCTCAAAATTCAATGCCACATTCTCATGCTTCAAATGTTCAAGAAGCTACTTTTCTTGCAAGCTTCCCAATGGTGAATTCGATTTCTGCTTAGAGGTATATGCTTCGAACTTCATGTGTAATAAATACATAGTCTTATTGCTTCCTATCCAACAGGGTTGGAACTACATACTCATGTTGTTCATGCCCAACATCACAGTTATATGAAAATGGTTCTGAAGTAGCACTTTAGTATGGACTTCAAGTCCAGAATCTATAGCTTTCCTATTATTATTTCTTTCTTTATTTACATTCAACTCCCCAATGATTCCCATACAACAACCTAAACTGCATATTTACTGTACATTATTGCACCAAACAACTATTAAGAACATAAAGAAGAAACTATTGGTGGCCCTTTTCATTTAACCAACATAAGTATCTAGATGACAAAATTTCTAAAACTTCCATTGATAGACAAAAATTCTAGCAAACCATTTTAAAAGTATGTGCTGCTATATGCACAATTAAATACATGTATAGATTATAGATGGACACAACTCTAAAGATTTATGCACCCTGTACCATATTTATTGAATGGAAAAGGGTGCTCAAATTATATAAAGCTTAACATGGAAAAAAGGAACTTGCAATGTACACATAGCATCTTTGTGCATTGATGAAAGCATCAGTGTGATGTACAACAATATCGATGTCAAACTTATCCAACAAATGACTTCTCATCTTCCATGTAGAAGAATATGTAATAATTTGAGGCAATGTAGCATTTGTATTTTATATACAATCCATTTAGTTGTAAAACATAAAAGACACTTAGAACATGAAATTATGTGTAAATTTTGTCAAAACATGGAAGTATTGTTACAACATGGACTGGTGTGTGTGTGTGTGTATATATATATATATATGAAACTATAATGAAAGCAAGAAATGTTCCAGTGAATAATAAAAGTTGGTAGCACAAACATAAAATAGAAAACTTTGTTATCACATACCACATTTTGTACCAAAACAGAAGCAAAAAATTACAGAATATGACTATAGTAAAAGAAGACATATGCAAGATTGTAAAATATGGAAAAGAATAAATTGCCTCATTATGAATTTTAAACTCAATCATACATAGTATGCACGTAATATGTAGCACACACAAGCAAATTGAACAGAAAGATAAGTAACACATAGAGCTGGCCCCTTTTGCACAAATGACACAAGCCTTACACAACCAAATTGAATTGATAGATCCCTAACATCAAGCTTCACTATGTTTTAACATAAAGTTAATTAGATATATTTTATACAATGTACTGATAATACAAAAGATGAAACATGGGGAGAAACTAATGCTCACTTGACACCAATTTCATTCTATATTGCATTGAAGAATCTAATGTAAGCTTTTTCAAATGTCCCTCCAATTCTTGTTGCACTTTTCCTATCAAATATCACTTGTAATCCAAATGTCCTGAAAAACATTTCAAATTGACCATTAAACATCAAGCTATTTGCTAATATAACTCTTATAAAACTAGAAGAGTGTGCATCAAATACCAAGCAACCTATGTCATAGTGTTAAGAATGTATAATAGGGATAAGCCTTATACATCACCTAATATACTGGAATTCATCACTAAATTTTGGATACATAAGACAATCAAAATCAATCAGATAACTATTAGTTCCACTAGAATAGCAGAGCAGGAGATCAAGTTAAAAGTTAAAAAACATGTTTTAGTTGATGCTACAAAAGTCACTCTATACTCTAATAAATAAAAAGATGAAAAGTTATGTGTTCTTAATCAAACGAGATCATATATATATTTAGACGGACTTGATCCCACATCTAATTAAAATTTGCGTATAACACATTAGCATGCTACATCACGACATGGTGTTCACATAATAGGGCGAGTTATCATTATGAAATGCATTAAAAAAGTAATATAGAAAAGCATAAATGTCATGTTTAAATGGACTAACAAATTGATATTATAGAATTGAGATAATGCCTACCATACATTAGTAATGTTGATATGTGGCATAAGATGAATAATCCTAATTGTGGTTGTTGTTTCTTGTGGCAAAATGTTGATTGTGGTATCAAATAGCTACCACTATGGTTATTTGGTAAATTTGTGCTTTATTTACTAATGGAGCATTTTCACCTATTATTATGCATTATAATAAGAAAATTTTAATTAACAAATTAAAGTTTAAACAGCTCACAAGCTCATTTATGTCAACCTAACTAATAATTCAGTAGTGCTTTTATTTCGATAAAATAGTGCACTGCATATGGCTTTAAAGGCTAAATAATGACAGCTTTAGTTTAGAAAAATTCATTACTAAGTGATTTAGTATCAATATCTTATCGGATTGAGACTAAACACTAAAATTGATATCCCTCCTGTCTGGATAGTGAAGGAAGGTAGGGGGCCTAGAGTAAGCGGAGTACCCTTGTTGCTAAGGTGCTTTATAACTATGATTACATGTAATTATATAAATAAATGATTATTCTGGGGTTGGAAGTGAATGCTCAGATCAACAGAAACGAAATTTGCAGTTAAGAATAGAAGCTACCCTGGTTTCAACTAGGATCCGACTTCGGAAACACTAATATAAAAAATCCACAAACATGACTTTATTAATCTAATATTTAGATTCACAATGAATTTTTACCGGTAACTCTAATGGTTTTTCCTGGCTAGGCAAAACATCAAACGTCAACTTCACTAAAGTAAAAAATCCAGTGGAAGTTGATGACAATGACTTTCAGATTATGGATGAAAGCAGCCCGATCTTTTTTTAACAATGGCATTTGTGGAGTCAATCGTTTTGTTTTGACAGTGGCATAGGTGGATTTGAGGTTAGTTGGCATCAATGGATTCAAAGTTAGTAGACATTGATGGATTTAGGGTTATCTGGTGTCCATCGATTTAGGGTTACTAGGCGTAGTTTGATTTATGGCAATAGGCATCGATCAATATAAGGGCTGCAAGAGTCGATGTATTTAGTATGGTTGGACATTCTAGATGAACAAAGTTTTAAAGGAGCCATCGATTTTTTGTATGTTTTGTTTAAGGAAGAAGAGAATTGAAAATTAAAAGAAGTGCATTATGAAATGAGAAAAGGGTTGTACTTCGGTTTTCTTCAATGCGGTATATTGCTTCATTTCCTAACACAACAGAAGCAAATTAGGGTTCTATTGCTTTGGTTGTGTTAACAATTGAACCAAATGGGTGGTCTATTGCTTCGGTTGTTAATACAACCGAAGTAAATGAATGATTTATTAGTTTGCACTGATCTATTACTTCAGTTGTTAAGATAAGATCGAAGCAAATTAGGCGAGGTGACAGACATATTGTTAATTTGTGAAAATATAATCCCTAGAATTCTTATGATACCCTAAACTTACATAGGTTTGATATTGCCTCAATTTTGTTACGCTGACATTCTTGGCATAGGCAGGACAACCCAGATGTTCAAATAATTAAGTGAGGTTTATTCCTATGCCATAACTCATATTCCTCCTTTAGCACGGATTAAGTGGGTATTAAATTCAACATATGTTATGGGGTTTTTAGCGTATATCCCCAATATGAAGAAGCAACATGGTTTTACTCATTATGGAGCAAATAATATCTAATAGGTTTTGATTTCTCCTCTATGGATCATTATTGCGTTGTAAAATATAGCGGGGAGTGACCTGAGAGATAATCTCATTGTCTTTTCAGTATTATTAGAGCTCTCGTCCAACTTGCTTGCATCCTCGATCCGATTGAAGTACTTTCATCTTATGGTTTTTCTGATTTTTATCCTCATTCTTATACTCTATAACAACCCTATATTTTATGATTATTTTATTGTATATTTTATTTCTGTAAAATTGAAATTTCCTTATTAAAAATTTTGTTTTATTTATTAAATGAATAAATTTTGTTACTTAAATATAAATTTTGATTATTATGTGAATTATATTTCCAAACTTGAATAAAATTGAATATTTCTCTAGAAATTGAATTTTTGGTCAATATGGTCAAACTTTGACTTTTAAATTTTAAATTTAAGTATTTAGATTTTTGAATTTTATCTTTTATTATGAAAACAGATTAAATCTTAAGAATACTGCTTTTCGTTTCATTGAAATCGGAGTTATATTGTGAAAGTTATGTTTTTTCAATATTGGGTGTAAATTGTTTTATTTAACGATATTGTTTATTTTAAATTATATAAATAATATTTTATTCATCATATCTTATTCAAATTTTTAATATATGTTATGATACATATATTTTTGTCTTTTAAATATTTTCAAAATGATAATAAAAAATTTCCACAATTTATTGAAATTATTTTCAAATTTTAAAGCCTAGTTTCCTTTTTTCTGCTATTTTCTTCATTTAAATTATATTTAATTAAAATTTATTTATTTATTTTTATGAATGCATTTTTAGTTTGTGTTCTTATCTTTATTTATAAATATTTTTCAAGTACATAATAATTTTTCAAAGTTTGTTCCATTTATTTTCAAATTTTCAAGACTAGTTTTCTTTTTTCTATGCAATTTTCTTATTTTAATTATATATAATTAATATTTATTTATTTATTTTGTTTATTTACTAAATTTTTAAATTTTTATCTGAATTTATATACATTTTTCAGTTATATAAAATTTAAAAAGAAATAGGAGAAATTTGAAAGGTTGTGTGACTTTTTATTTCTTAGTCCTTTTGTATTCCACCTTTTCATTTTCTAATCAACACATACATTGAAGAGGCCGACTTTATCTTTTCTCTCAGCCGTATACCATTCATTTTTCACACATAACAAAAAGTTTCTCGTCACCTAAAAAGTGCGGCCTCCATTCTGAAATTTTGGTAATGGTTTTTAACCTTTTCTTTTTCATTTTCTACTTGTTGCTTGATATTTGCACTTGCTTTTCACCTCCTTTGGATCGGCCAGTCCTTCCTCCATTCCCTAAGCCGCCTCCACCACCACCTGAACCAGCCAACACCACCTCCAGCCCTCTGCCAAAGACCATGGACGTGCACCCATGTGACCAAATCCAACAACATTTGCACAAACTCCACTTGAATTGCCATAGCCAAGCTCCTATGCCTTCCACCACCTTCAACCACCCCTTGGCCGCCACCTACTCCACCTCCACCACCCATAGATGGCCTAAAACCCTCTTCCACATTATCCTCCAACCCACTACAGTGATGGTCGTGCCTGGTCTTGCTTGGGCCGAGCCCAATGTTGCATTGTATCCATGTAGTTTGCCTTTGTAGTTGTTATCCATGCACTTATTCCTTTGCATTACTTTTGCTCCATCGCCATGCTTGTTTGGCCGACCCAATTCAACCCAAAACCAAATCAAAACCCACTCCTTAGCTATGTTTTTCTGACTTATATCTGAAGCATAGGTGGTAGAAGGCAAGTGCAAGTGGTTTGGAGATGATTTATGCAGTCATTTATACCATTGTTTAATCGTATTTTGGTTGAAACTTATGTTTGTTATATTGTTTTGTTTGAATGTGTTCAAGGAAATAAATCTTTAGATCTCTCAAACTTGAATCATTGTCGTGCTATCGTGCTTTTGAAGATCTCTGTTGTGCATTCGTTTGTTGTCATCTCCAGCTTATACCAGTAAGTTATTCTCACCAGACAGTTTATACTCATATAACTAGTAAATCGATCACATTTGAATCTGTAAAATGCATCACCATATTATATTTGCTATGTTATGATCATATGATGTTCATCCATGCTTAAACACCTATTATATCATCTATTACTGTTATATTATGTTGTTCTGTTATTTATATCAGTTTATCACACTGCAAGTTCCCTTTAAATTAGAATCGCTATGGGTTGAAATGATGCATACCCGAACGGACTTTAGAATAGGGTAAAATCGTTGTGGGCTAAAATGATAAAACCCTGTTTTCTTTGTAAATTACGGTTTGAAATGATATATTACACGTATCACTTTACCTAGGCTAGAAAATTATACACAGACCTGTAGTTAAATATGTTTTTCTAAAAAATTTAAAATATTTTATAAATGTAAATATTATAATATTTTGATTTAAAACTTAATTAAAAATGATTTTTGTAAAGTATTATTGATTTTCTGAGAATTTATAAGTGAAATAAATTATGGTAAAGTTAGAAAATTTGAAATGTAAGTTATTTTGGAAATTTTAAAATTATGATAAATGGAATTTAAATTAAATATGAAAATATGATAAATTTATGATATTTTGAATTAAAATGAATTTAAAATGATTTTATAACATATTAATGATTTTTGAATAAAGTTAAAATGTTAAATGAATGAATATTGAGTCGACTTTTGAAATGTAACTTAAATTGGAATTTATGAATTTTGTTATAAAAGTGAATAAGTTAAGTAAATAAAATGAAAATAAGTTATATTTGAAAATTTAAACTTAAGTGTTAAGTTAAAATTTAATTTAATGAATTTAAATTTGGATGTTGGAATTTAATAAGTGAATTTTTATTAAATATTGATTTTGAATGGAAAATTAACCTTATAAAATCGTGAATTTAAGGAAAATTAAATGATCGCTTTAAAGGTGAAATTATATGATTTTATAAGTTTAAAATGGAAAAAAAAGATTAATTGTTTGTGAAAGTATATTGAATATTGGAAATGAAATTAACAGTATTTTGAAATGCTATTATTTCTAATGTAAATGATATTACAGCGCTTTGTAAGAGCTGTGGTTGATACAAATGAACTATGTATAAATTATAACTAAGTGGTGTTACAGCACTTGGTAAGTGCTGTGATAGCAGAAAGATAATTAAAACCTGAAACTAAATAAAGGGCTACAATAGCACTTGATAAGTGTTGCGGTAGGATGAAATGAATGTTTGAGGTTTTGATTTAATAAATGAACTCAGAATTTGTCTAAAATTTTGGGAACTGAATATTTGATTTTAAATATAATGACTTCACTTTTACATGGTTTAAATGAATTATTTTGATTTAAATGTAAACTATTTAAAATGGGTGATTTGAAATGATAATAAATGAATGATATCTTTGAATTAAAAAGGATAATAAATGAATGATATTTTTGAATTAAAAGGATATTTAAATGTGTATATTCGGATTTGAATTCAAATAATGATTTTAAATGAATTTTAAAAGATATGATATTTTGATATATTGAAATGGTTTGGAAATGATTAGATCTTTATTTTGATAAAGATTTGAATTTGAAATGTTAATTTATTTTGAAGTATAAACTATGATTTTTAAATTATAACTACGGGTTATAATAACGATTGGTTGTTTAAGACCGGGATCGGATATGGACATACTCTCTATCGATACCGAAAACCACTTTAACTACTGTGTACGCGGTGGAGATTCCAGAATGAAGTAGGATGGTGGCGACGTTCTTGAGGTATATTACATGGACCGGACTCCCATGAGTTGGCTTAAGGTGGCTAAAACAGGAGCTATCTCGGGCCAAAAGGGGTAGCTCCTCTGGTCGGACACATTCCTTCGATACTATTATCTTACTTGTGATTGATTAGATGGCCATCCTCTGATTTTGATATGGGAGTGTGTTCCGAGGTGGGCGTATGTGGCTGCTGCGTTACCACCAGCCCATGTGCGTAATTGGTATATCTACCCTGGCATTGCCTTGTGTGCCGTGTCACCTACCATACCGAGCCTTTACTACGAGTTTGTTTTTCTCCCGTAGCCCATGGAGTATTTAGGGCAGTCTCTCGATCTGGAGATATGCTGATACTGGATGGACTACTGGGACTATTACGTGTGAAGGGTGATATGGGTAGCCCGGAACGCTATTTAAAAGTAAGTTTATTTTACTGTAGACATTATTATAATAGCGAAATATTACCATATAGTAAATATTTTAACGGATCCTTAGAGGATGGGCGGTCCCTGGCATCCTTTAAGTTACTTGTACCTTATTACAGTTCACTTGAGTTGGTTTGCATTATATAAGTATATATTGTCCCGACTCGAGTGTTTTGTGTTCTGCTTTACGCTCGGGTCAGCCTGAGTATTCATGGCATTGGATTCTCTTTCTGGAGATGGTCTTTGCTGGAGATTCTGCCTATCTATTTATATATTTATTTCTGTTTCAGCTGTTCTAGTATTTGGGATTTCTATTATGTTGTTTTCAGACTGTTATTATGTATTTGTTTTGAGACTCTGTTATAGTAGCTTCATGAACTACTATGTTATTTTTATATATCCGCTGCGAGTTATTCTGATTGTTCTGTGTCTGTGATGCTATGTATTTGATTTCATTTGCTCCAAATTTATTTACAATCTGTTATTTTTCATCATTCAAGTTCGACATGTGTATATTATTGTCGATTTGAATGGTACGAAATGATGAGTTGTTACATTTGGTATCAGAGCTTTGGTTTTTGGCAAAACATTGCCTGAGGAGCAAAAACTCCTTAGAGATAGGGTAGAAATACCCTAGAATGAGTGAAATCAATCTCAGAATCACTTTCTTTGTGAGAGAACGTATTTTCAAAGTAGAAAATGATTTAAAAATGATTTTCAAAATGTTTTCAAAAGAATTTTCAAAGATTATTTTTCTTGTTTTAAAGGATTTTTTCAAATGTTTTCTAACTTCCTTCCATTCGTATCTACCTTGTTAGATTTTTCTTTCTTTAGGATATTCATCCAAGTGAATTCTCTTGTCTTATCTTAATTTATCTTTGGCTTGTCTTTATCTTGTTCTAAATTCATTCTTGATATTTTTCAGGATGAATCGAGGAAACGCCAGAGGTAGGGGTTGTGGTATTGCCCCAGCTCCTCAACCTGTTGCTCCTTTTAGATTCACTGTTCTTTGTAAGGAATTCTCTCAACTTGATGGAACCCCATTCACCGGTTCGGAGAGCATCATTGAGGCTCAGCAACGGTTGCGTAGTCTTGAGAGGATACTTATTGGTCTTGAGATTACTGATGCCCAGAAGCGTCAGTTAGCAGCTTGGCAGTTGCATGAGTCTGCTCTAGATTAGTGGGAGTCTGTCACGGCTAACACCGTCGAAGCTGATATTACTTGGGAACAGTTTAGGTATCTTCTCGTGTTTCTTTGAATTCTGTTATTCTATCTTTTTGTGCTTTTCTAAGTTTATCTATCATCTTTGCAGTGAGGCTTTTGTGGCAAAATGGATGCCCGAAGCCCGGAAATCTCAGCTTTATCGTGAATTTATGAATCTCAAGCAGGGTACCATGTCTTTTGCTGAGTATGAGAGGAAGTTCAACAAACTTTCTAAGTTCGGCCCTAGCCTGATTGACACTCCTCTCAAGAAGAACGAGAAGTTCATATATGGTGCTCGTCCCGAGTATTATGATCGTCTCATTTCTCATGTCCATGGCACTTTCAACCAGCTCATGGATATGGCTAACCGTTACGAGAACCCTACTTCTAAGGGTCCTGCTCCTGCTCCTTCTCCTAATGGTTCTCCTTCATCTTCCTCAGCCAATTCTAGGAAGAGAAAGCCTAATTTCCAGCAGCAGAAGCAGATTTGGTTCAAGAATTCGGGTTTGGGATCTTTTTCATCTCCTCCTTCTCATAGGCAACCTGTTGACCTTTCTTCCATCACTTACTTCAGATGTGATCATAAGGGACACTATACCAATAGCTATCCTACCTTAGCTGGTGCAGTTGTTCCTCCTCCTGCTGATATTAAGCCTTCTGGTATATTTGCTATCTCATCTGCATCTTCTCCAGTTCCTCCACCTTCTCCTACTCCTAGTGATGACCAAGGTACTCTTTAGTGCAACCTTTCTTTATTTCTATATCATATTCGTGTTTTATTTGATACTAGAGTTTTCCATAGTCTTATTTCGGTTGATTTGTGTGATAAGTTTGAGTATCTCCTTTCTCCTGAGTTTGCTTCTATTCTTTTATGAGTTTCAAATCCAATTGGGGCTCCGAAAGCCTTAATAGGATTTGTAAGCATATGCAACTTTTCTATTCTGATCATTGCGTTAGTGGTGATCTTCATTTGACTCCTAAGTCAGATTCTATCCCGATATATTGGTAAAGTCACTGCTTTACCTCCTAAGCGGGAAATTTCTTTTCATACAGATCTTATTCCTGGAGCTCTGGGAATGGGTTCTATAAATAGTTAGTCATGCCTTTTGGTTTGACTAATGCTCTGGTTTTCTTTGTTGATTTGATGAATCTTGTTTTCGGGCCATGTTAAATAAATTTTCTAAATGCCGTTGCTGGAAAGATGAAGTCCGATTCCTTGGACATATTGTTTCTAGTAATGGAATTTCTGTTGATCCAGTCATGATGGATGCGATTAATAGAAATCTTTCGTTCTTCTTCTTTTTCTTTTCCTTGTCAATCATGTAGGATTTAGATTAACCCTAGAGGGAGGGGGTGAATAGGGTCATAGCAAATTTTCTCGATTTAAACACAGAAATAAACTGCAGAAATAAATATGCTGAAAAGTAAATCACACACAAAATTTACCCAGCTTCGGCAACCCCTGCCTACTGCTGCATTCCCAGATTTCTATTAGAATTAAACAGTATCACGCTTACAAACACTCTACTAGACTCGCAGACCCTTTTGCTCCCGCTCACAAACACTCTACTAGACTCGCACACCCTGCTCCCGCCTATAGATTTTCGCTTACTCGCAAACACTGCTCCCACCTATAGAGTTTTGCAAACTCGCACACCCTACTCACTGAACTAATTCTAAATAGACAATCTGACACTACCTAAACCCTAGGTGGTGATTTACAAATTCTTTGACTCAAAAAGAAAAAACAACTTCAAAAATACATGGAGGAGCAAAAATTAAAATATAAACTAGAATCCCTAATTTTTGCTCAAATTAAAAACTAAAACCCTATTTAAAATTAGACTAAAGCCCTCTAAAAAATAAAACCCCTTTTATAATAAATCACGGCCAGCCCAATATTCTTCTTTCACCCAATCCACTTCTTGGCTTTGACCCGTTCCTTCTTTTGCTTGAAAAAATGTCGGCCTTGCTCCTGTTTCTTTGTTCGATGAATTAGGGCTTCGTTCCCTTGTGGCAATTAGGGCTCTTCAATTTAAGCCGCCGCTCTTGATTGCTGGTTGGTTGCCTTGTCGATCACTTGCTTGGAGTCGCGCTCAGCTGCTTCTCTTGATTTGTGAAATTAGGGTTCGGCTTCGGTTGCTTCGAGATAATTGAATTCGCCTTGGTATGTTATTTGTATCTTTTGCTTTCAGGTTTGACTGCTTGAATTCGATTGCTTTTTCATTCATGCCGATGATGATACTTGGGTACTCGTATTTATATGAATTCGAATACACTAATTAACTCGATACTTTCCTTAAATTCACTTTCGTGATGCACACGACTTTCCTGATGCGTTCGATACTTACTTGATTCATACGGCTTTGTTTTGAGAACGTTCGATCCTTCTTGAATAACAAGACAGAAACTTTCCTCTTTTTAATTGCTGACTATTTCAAAAAAAATAAAGATACGAATTTTTTCTTTTTCCTGTTTCATGCATTCTGTAACTTGCTTCTCTGCTACTATATACATTCATCAATGTTGGCATCTGCATTGCATTTCTCAGTGAACTCCATTTCACTTTGTTGCATTTGGTCTCGAGTTTCACTGTTGCATGCACTTGTTGTCGCAGTATTGCTGTTCATATGAACTTGCATTCATTCGAGTTATATTTACACCACCTCTTGAGCTTCAGTAGTTGTCTGTTTCGCTTCCATACTGAAATTCACTGTTCCACTTGAGTTTTTGCTTGCATTGTCACTTGGTCGACACTTGCATTACTCTGGTTATTCTTCACTGTTGTATAATTGCATTTGGTCTGCACTGTGTACTTTGGTTTCATGATACATTGTTTCTTGGCATTGACCACTATCTTCATTGCATGTCACTGGATGTTGCTGCAATTTTCACTTCTGGTTGGCCACTGTTGCATTACTGTATCTTGTGGCACGTTGATGCATTTGCATGTACTCTGTCATTGCTATATTGAGATCACTGTAATGGTATTCATGTATCTGCTATTGCACTTTGCATATGAACTTGATATTGCAGTCTTCATTAGCTTGTGTGCTTCCAGTGTTGCCACTGTGTTTCATTTGCATAGCTGAACTTGTGTTGTCTTTGATGTTCTTCTCATTGCATATGAACTTGGTCTACTTGATGCTGTAGCTTTCAAGTATTTTTACATGTGCATCACTTGACTTCATTTCACCGCGCATTTATTTGGTTTTTGTAATTGTAACTGGTTGTTCGAACTTGTTTATGTGATTCCATGTATCACTGCACTTTTATTCATGATTTGGTCCACTGTATCATGCTTGGCTTTGGTTCTGCACCATGTTGTATGCAGTGTTGCATTGACATGTTGTAGCTGTACTGTCTTGAGCTCGAGTATTTGCTGTTGCATACATGAGTTTGATACTGTTGGTCGACTATCTCCTTGAGTTGCTGTACTTCATGTTGTATTCATCCCTATTGCACTCTTTGATGACTCATTGGTGAATATGTTGCATTGAGCTCGACATTGTTGTTTACTTGCTTTGATGCATTTGCATGCTGCCATACTTGTTCATGCTGCTGGACTTGTTTTTGTACATTATTTGAATTTGTATTGGTGCATTGTCTTTGCATTCCATGTTGCATGCATGTTTTCCATGTGTTGAACCCAGTTTCAAAACTCGGGTTTGACCTTGTGCTCGTGTCGTGATTTTGAATATATTGCACGTGAGTTGAACCCGGCTTTTCATTTGGGTTTGACCTATGCTCACCTGTCCCTGTAATATCTATATGCACGACTTTGTGATGAAATCAAGTGTGAATGATGACGTACAACCCAAATAACTAAGGCAAATCATATTTTCAAAAATCGTATTTCATTTTATATTGCAAAAATATTTCTTTTTCAATTTTACTGCGTTAGTGAATATTTTTGCAGATTGCTCAGATGCTGGATTCAAACTGGAATGCGATTGAAGACAAAATACGAGTGTGAGTGATATGTAGTGAGGTTGTCAATGTAAAAATATTTGTGATGTAATCAAAAATGTATATGTATAGTGAGAGCTTGAAATTGTACTATTCAAGATTGTAATAAATATTTGTTTGAATAAAATTTCTGTTTGAATTCAAAAACTGTGTAACTTGTTCTGTTTGAATTCAAATTCAAATTCTGTGTAATTTATTTTATTCAACAAATATTTATTTAATCTATGAAAAACAAAATAGTACATTACCAAATACATTTAACTGAATATATATGTTTATTATCATCAAACAAAAACATATAAGCGCATATTCAACAATCTCCCCCTTTTGATGATAACAAACATATATTTAAGATTTTGACCGTGTTAAAATGTATTTGACCAATTATATACTCTAACCAATTATATACTCTAATTGCTCCCCCTATTTAAATGCTTCCTCTCTACATGATGCTCCCCCTACATATATGCATATAAATAGAAATATATACAAATGAGCCTAGATGCATATGGGAAAAATTATTTGACCTTTGCTTGATTTTATTTGACAAAATCTTAACTTTTCTCTCCCCCTTTTGTTATCAGCAAAAGAATAATAGTGTGAGAGAAAAATAGAGATAAAGTGATCGATATTAATCCAACATTAATCTCAAATTGAATATAAATATTAAACTTCAATAAGAATCAAACAAAAACCATAACTACCCTTGTTAGGCGCATATTCCACTTTTAGAAATGATGGATATGATGTTCATATAAAATCATACAGTTGAATCTTCTTGTTGTACATTTATATCAGGAATTTGAATATCTACTAATCATGCATAACCGTTAGGACTTTTAAATGAGATTAGTAGTATTCGAATTTAATTTTAAAAATGAAATCAAGTATCTTCTAACCACGCATGACCGTGAGGACTTTTAAATGGGATTAGAATCAACTTGTCTATTAAATCAATTAATTTTGATATGCGTTCTATACATGCATAACCGTAAGGACTTTTAAATGAGCATGGAAGCACATAATCAAAAATCCAAGTAATTCACCCATGCATAACCGTGAGGACTTTTAAATGAGAGTGAATACTCTAGATATTTATTTATTTAATTTTTTAAAAAAATGTGACATGAAAAACAAATGATTCCTGATTATAGTACCACATATCGACAAACTATATTGAATATTTGATACACCATGGTCGATAGAAATAATGATAGATATAGAAATGGTCATGGAATCTTTACCCAACAAAAAGTTTTATAATTCTTGTTTAAATTCCTAAAGAAATTTTCCAAATATACTCTCTTGAGTAATGTATGTTAAATATCAACACTCATCACTTTTTCAATCACTATTTATCTTTTGATAATTAGTAGGGAGTCGGACTAGTCAAAATTTGTCATTTAAAATCAAATAAAAATGACTAATCTGAAAATATGGTCAAACAATTATTTTCTCGAAGGGGTTATATGAGAAAAAAAATTCTGCTAAATGGAAAAATTATTTCAAGTGAAAAATATGCAGATATTTTCTTTGAAAAGCGATGCAGCAAATGAATGTTTCAAAAATTAATCACGTTCCACTAGTAATTTTTCTATCAACTATATTACCAGAGTAATCTGCATCTGAATTTAAATTTCACTCAATATTCACTCGTTGGATGTCAAAGACCAGATTTGTGAAATTTTCAACAAACTATTTCAGAATGAAGTTTGAAATGAAGCCATGTTCACACTCAAACAAATATCATGGTGTTAATTTTAGAAACCGTAGGATAAACAATTATGAGTAATCAACAGTCAAACAACATCATAATTATTTCAAAAACAATTTCCTGAAGTTTCAACAATTTCTTAAAATCCTTTTTAACAGCTTTCACATGAAATTTGAAATCGTGCAAATTTACAAGCAGTGACCAAAATGTCAAAATATATCTACGTGTAGCATGAGTAATCAAATATCAATAAAATACCATCATTTGACCGAACAAATTTATATGGATTAGTTCAAAGTTGAAAATCTGATTGGTCATCATTTAAGCACAAATCAAGGTCATAAATAAGAACAAGTCAAAAGAATAAATCATATCAATAAGTCAGAATTAAAGACATCAGATCATTATCGCAATTTTGGCTGATTTAATTCAGAATATGGTGCAGATTATCACATTTAATATATCTTCACCTGTTTTACCTTTACGATAATTTCTCGTGATTGCCCATTGTGATTCTGTCACCTTTATACTAGGCTAAGGAACTTTTCTATGTTGCCCGTTGTGTTTCTGGAACAGCCAAAATCCAGAGAACACCATTGTTGTTCCTTAGCCTGCCATCACACCTACACGATGAAAGATTTTTGTGACCTATTTCTAGGTCCATGATTGTTAGTGGCAGAAGCATTATGAATAAACAAACCCTTTGGAACCCAAACTTGTTTAGTCCTTTTATTCTTATTCCAATAGACATGAAATTTGGTTGTAGAATTCTTAGGAACCCAAACTTGTATAAATTTTGTGTTCTTGTTCCTATGACTACAATTTTCAACATGATGTCCAATTATTTCACATCTATCAAAGACACTCTTCCCTTTTGCATTATCCTCAACTTGTGTTTTCCCAAAACCTAGTCCTTTTCTGTTGTTAGCAAAAATTTTATTTCCCAATAGCATATTGAAAGATTTTTCGTCTCTTGAAAAGTTATTCAAAGATTTCTCAAGATTTTGGACTTTGGTTTTTAGTGTTGTGTTTTCAGTGACAAGTGAGGTGCATCGATTTATAAAATCCTTTTTCCTAGTGTCAATGATTTCCTTAAGACTCAAGTTTTCTTTTTCAAGATTCTCAGAGTTATTCTTAAGTCTTGTCAATTCTGAATCTAAAACTTTACATCTTTTACATTCTAGGTTTTGAATATTTTCAAGTTCAGTTTTTAACCTAAAATTTTCACGAGCAAGTTCTCTCCTATCAGTTTTCAGTTTTTCAATTTTAGATTCAAGAGCATCAACTACTTTAGTGAGATCAAGACACATAAAAACTAGATCTCTATAGGAATACTCACCTGCCTCACTAGATTCCTCGGAGCTTGCTTCTGATTCTGATTTCGCCATAAGACACAAGTTAACCTCCTCTGAGCTGCTATCCGAAACTTCCTCTCCTTCTTCATCATCCCAAGTCGTTGCAAATACCTTCTTCGTCTTTTTCTTTCCTTTGTTGTTTTTGAGAAGTGGGCATTTTTGTATGAAGTGTCCGGGCTTCTTGCAGTTAAAGCACGTCGGTTCATTATCGAAATTGTCAGAATCTTTTGGCTTATTACGACTTGTTTTCTTCTTGCGTGGCTTGAATCTCGACCATTTTCTAAGATTATTGACAGCCATTGCAAGCTCTTCAATTGGATCTTCTCCTTCTTCATCGCTTTCTTTTTGCTCTTTAAGGCAATCGTCTTCTTCTTTGGTTCGGAGTTGTTGCGTTCTTCCTTTGCTTTTAGCTCAAGCTCATATGTCATCAAGTTTCCAATCAACTCCTTCATGCTTAGCTTACTCAGATCTTTCGATTCTTGTATTGCTGTGACTTTTGCCTCAAAGTTCATCGGTAAGACTCGTAGTATCTTCCTCACAAGCTCTACCTCAGTGAATACCTTCCCAAGTGCTCTAGCGTTGTATACCAAAGTTGAAAAGCGTCCAAACATGTCCTTTATGCTCTCGCCTTTGTCCATCACAAAGTTTTCGTATTCATTGCTGAATAGGGCTAGACGAGACTCCTTGACTTGAGAAGTTCCTTCGTGTGTCACCTCCAAAGTGTGCCAAATTTCCTGTGCTGTTGTACAATGAGAAATTCTATTAAATTCATTTTTATCAAGAGCACATATCAAAGCATTCATGGCTTTAGCATTTGTCGTTTTCAATCTCTTATCGTTAGCATCCCACCTATCTTTAGGTTTAGGAATCCCAGTATCACCAACGATTGTAGTGGGAGGTTTATACCCAGTTTCAATAATATCCCAAACATCATAATCAACGGAACTAAGGTAAATACTCATCCTAACTTTCCAATAAGCATAATCATTCCCGTTAAACATGGGTGGCCTAACAATAGATTGCCCCTCAGAAAAAGCACTATTTGACGGATTCATGACTCTAGAGTTAAAGAAAAATACCTTGCTCTGATACCACTTGTAGGATCTAGATTAACCCTAGAGGGGGGGTGAATAAGGTTATAGCAAATTTTCTCGATTTAAACACAGAAATAAACTGCAGAAATAAATATGCTGAAAAGTAAATCACACACAAAATTTACCCAGCTTCGGCAACCCCTACCTACTGCTGCATTCCCAGATTTCTATTAAAATTAAACAGTATCACGCTTACAAACACTCTACTAGACTCGCAGACCCTTTTGCTCCCGCTCACAAACACTCTACTAGACTCGCACACCCTGCTCCCGCCTATAGAGTTTCGCTTATTCGCAAACACTGCTCCCGCCTATAGAGTTTTGCAAACTCGCACACCCTGCTCACTGAACTAATTCTAAATAGACAATCTGACACTACCTAAACCCTAGGTGGTGATTTACAAATTCTTTGACTCAAAAATAAAAAACAACTTCAAAAATACATGCAGGAGCAAAAATTAAAATATAAACTAGAATCCCTAATTTTTGCTCAAATTAAAAACTAAAACCCTATTTAAAATTAGACTAAAGCCCTCTAAAAAATAAAACCCCTTTTATAATAAATCACGGCCGGCCCAATATTCTTCTTTCACCCAATCCACTTCTTGGCTTTGACCCGTTCCTTCTTTTGCTTGTAAAAATGTCGGCCTTGCTCTTGTTTCTTTGTTCGATGAATTAGGGCTTCGTTCCCTTGTGGTAATTAGGGCTCTTCAATTTAAGCTGCCGCTCTTGATTGCTGGTTGGTTGCCTTGTCGATCACTTGCTTGGAGTCGCGCTCGGCTGCTTCTCTTGGTTTGTGAAATTAGGGTTCGGCTTCGGTTGCTTCGAGATAATTGAATTTGCCTTGGTATGTTATTTGTATCTTTTGCTTTCAGGTTTGATTGCTTGAATTCGACTGCTTTTTCATTCATGCCGATGATGATACTTGGGTACTCGTATTTATATGAATTCGAATAAACTAATTAACTCGATACTTTCCTTAAATTCACTTTCGTGATGCACACGACTTTCCTGATGCGTTCGATACTTACTTGATTCATATGGCTTTGTTTTGAGAACATTCGATCCTTCTTGAATAACAAGACAGAAACTTTCCTCTTTTTAATTGCTGACTATTTCAAAAAAAAATAAAGATACGAATTTTTTCTTTTTCCTGTTTCATGCATTCTGTAACTTGCTTCTCTGCTACTATATACATTCATCAATGTTGGCATCTGCATTGCATTTCTCAGTGAACTCCATTTCACTTTGTTGCATTTGGTCTCGAGTTTCACTGTTGCATGCACTTGTTGTCGCAGTATTGCTGTTCATATGAACTTGCATTCATTCGAGTTATATTTACACCACCTCTTGAGCTTCAATAATTGTCTGTTTCCCTTCCATACTGAAATTCACTGTTCCACTTGAGTTTTTGCTTGCATTGTCACTTGGTCGACACTTGCATTACTCTGGTTATTCTTCACTGTTGTATAATTGCATTTGGTCTGCACTGTGTACTTTGGTTTCATGATACATTGTTTCTTGGCATTGACCACTATCTTCATTGCATGTCGCCGGATGTTGCTGCAATCTTCACTTCTGGTTGGCCACTGTTGCATTACTGTATCTTGTGGCACGTTGATGCATTTGCATGTACTCTGTCATTGCTATATTGAGATCATTGTAATGGTACTCATGTATCTGCTATTGCACTTTGCATATGAACTTGATATTGCAGTCTTCATTAGCTTGTGTGCTTCCAGTGTTGCCACTGTGTTTCATTTGCATAGCTGAACTTGTGTTGTCTTTGATGTTCTTCTCATTGCATATGAACTTGGTCTACTTGATGTTGTAGCTTTCAAGTATTTTTACATGTGCATCACTTGACTTCATTTCACCGCGCATTTCTCTGGTTTCTGTAATTATAACTGGTTGTTCGAACTTGTTTATGTGATTCCATGTATCACTGCACTTTTATTCATGATTTGGTCCACTGTATCATGCTTGGCTTTGGTTCTGCACCATGTTGTATGCAGTGTTGCATTGACATGTTGTAGATGTACTGTCTTGAGCTCGAGTATTTGCTGTTGCATACATGAGTTTGATATTGTTGGTCGACTATCTCCTTGAGTTGCTGTACTTCATGTTGTATTCATCCCTGTTGCACTCTTTGATGATTCATTGGTGAATATGTTGCATTGAGCTCGACATTGTTGTTTACTTGCTTTGATGCATTTGCATGCTGCCATACTTGTTCATGCTGCTGGACTTGTTTTTGTACATTATTTGAATTTGTGTTGGTGCATTGTCTTTGCATTCCATGTTGCATGCATGTTTTCCATGTGTTGAACCCAGTTTCAAAACTCGGGTTTGACTTTGTGCTCGTGTCGTGATTTTGAATATATTGCACGTGAGTTGAACCCGGCTTTTCATTTGGGTTTGACCTATGCTCACCTGTCCCTGTAATATCTATATGCACGACTTTGTGATGAAATCAAGTGTGAATGATGACGTACAACCCAAATAACTGAGGCAAATCATATTTTCAAAAATCGTATTTCATTTTATATTGCAAAAATATTTCTTTTTCAATTCTACTGCGTTAGTGAATATTTTTGCAGATTGCTCAGATGCTGGATTCAAACTGGAATGCAGTTGAAGACAAAATACGAGTGTGAGTGATATGTAGTGAGGTTTTCAATGTAATAATATTTGTGATGTAATCAAAAATGTATATGTATAGTGAGAGCTTGAAATTGTACTATTCAAGATTGTAATTAATATTTGTTTGAATAAAATTTCTGTTTGAATTCAAAAACTGTGTAACTTGTTCTGTTTGAATTCAAATTCAAATTCTGTGCAATTTATTTTATTCAACAAATATTTATTTAATCTATGAAAAACAAAATAGTACATTACCAAATACATTTAACTGAATATATATGTTTATTATCATCAAACAAAAACATATAAGCGCATATTCCACAATTCAATTATTCTATTTTTCTATGTTCCCCGTACTACATTCCTTTTCGGGGACGAAAAGTTTTGAGTGGGGAGAGTGTAACAATCCTATATTTTGTGATTATTTTATTGTATATTTTATTTCTATTAAATTTAAATTTCCTGATTTAAAAACTTTATTTTATTTATTAAATGAATAAATTTTGTTATTTAAATATAAATTTTAATTATTATGTGAGTTATATTTCCAAACCTGAATAAAATTGAATATTTCTCTAGAAATTGAATTTTTGGTCAATATGGTCAAACTTTGACTTTTAAATTTTAAATTTAAATATTTAGATTTTTTAATTTTATCTTTTATTATGAAAATAGATTAAATTTTAAGAATACTGCTTTTTGTTTCGTTGAAATCAGAGTTATATTGTGAAAGTTATGTTTTTTCAATATTGGGTGTAAATTGTTTTATTTAACAATATTGTTTATTTTAAATTATATAAATAATATTTTATTGGTCATATTTTATTCAAATTTTTATTATATGTTATGTTACATATATTTTTGTCTTTTAAGTATTTTTAAAGTGATAATAAAAATTTTCCAAAATTTATTGAATTTATTTTCAAATTTTAAAGCCTGGTTTCCTTTTTTCTGCTATTTTCTTCATTTAAATTATATTTAATTAAAACTTATTTATTTATTTTTGTGAATGCATTTTTATTTTGTGTTCTTATATTTATTTATTAATATTTTTCAAGTACATAATAATTTTTCAAAGTTTGTTCCATTTATTTTCAAATTTTCAAGACTAGTTTTCTTTTTTTCTGTGCTATTTTCTTATTTTAATTATATATAATCAATATGTGTTTATTTATTTTTGTTTATTTACAAAATTTTCATATTTTTATCTGAATTTATATACATTTTTACAGTTATAATAAATTTAAAAAGAAATATGAGAAATTTGAAAGGTTGTGTGACTTTTTATTTCTTAGTCCTTTTGTATTCCACCTTTTCATTTTCTAATCAACACATACGTTGAAGAGGCCGACTTTATCTTTTCTCTCAGCCGTATACTATTCATTTTTCACGCATAACAAAAAGTTTCTCATCCCCTAAAAACTGAGGCCTCCATTCTGAAATCTTGGTAATGGGTTTTAACTTTTTCTTTTTCATTTTCTACTTGTTGCTTGATATTTGCACTTGCTTTTCACCTCCTTTGGATCGGCCAGTCCTTCCTCCATTCCCTAGGCCGCCTCCACCACCACCTGAACCAGCCAACACCGCCTCGAGCCCTCTGCCAAAGACCATGGCTGTGCACCCATGTGACCAAATCCAACAATATTTGCACAAACTCCACTTGAATTGCCATAGCCAAGCTCCTATGCCTTCCACCACCTTCAACCACCCCTTGGCCGCCACCTACTCCACCTCCACCACCCATAGATGACCTAAAATCCTCTGCCACATCATCCTCCATCCCACTACAGTGATGGTCGTGCCTGGTCTTGCTTGGGCCGAGCCAAGTTTTGCATTGTATCCATGTAGTTTGCCTTTGTAGTTGTTATCCATGCACGTATTCCTTTGCATTACTTTTGCTCCATCGCCATGCATGTTTGGCCGACCCAATTCAACCC
The DNA here is from genome assembly GCA_030765085.1 of Allium cepa. Lineage (NCBI taxonomy): Eukaryota > Viridiplantae > Streptophyta > Magnoliopsida > Asparagales > Amaryllidaceae > Allium > Allium cepa. Next base: position 97,669,300 of record CM060942.1, on the reverse strand, counting down.
AAAACCAAATCAAAACCCACTCCTTAGCCATGTGTTTCTGACCTATAGCTGAAGCATATGTGGTAGAAGGCAAGTGCAAGTGGTTTGGAGATGATTTATGCGGTCATTTCTACCATTGTTTAATCGTATTTTGGTTGAAACTTATGTTTTTATATTGTTTTGTTTGAATGTGTTCAAGGAAATAAATCTTTAGATCTCTCAAACTTGAATCATTGTCGTGCTATCGTGCTTTTGAAGATCTCTGTTGTGCATTCGTTTGTTGTCATCTCCAGCTTATACTAGTGAGTTATTCTCATCAGACAGTTTGTACTCATATATCTAGTAAATCGATCACATCTGAATCTGTAAAATGAATCATCATATTATATTTGCTATGTCATGATCATATGATGTTCACCCATGCTTAAACACCTGTTATATCATCTATTACTGTTATATTATGCTGTTCTATTATTTATATCAGTTTATCACACTGCAAGTTCCCTTTAGATTAGAATCACTATGGGTTGAAATGATACATACCCGAACGGACTTTAGAATAGAGAAAAATCATTATGGGCTGAAATGATAGGCCTGAATGATTTTCAATTATTTTCATTTACTTGGGACTGTGGGTTTGAAATGATAAAACCCGGTTTTCTTTGTAAATTACGGGTTGAAATGATATATTACCCGTATCACTTTACCAAGGCTAGAAAATTATATACAGACCCGTAGTTAAATATGTTTTTCTAGAAATTTTAAAATATTTTAGAAATGTAAATATTATAATATTTTGATTTAAAACTTAATTAAAAATTATTTTTGTAAAGTATTATTGATTTTCTGAGAATTTATAAGTGAAATAAATTATGGTAAAGTTAGAAAATTTGAAATGTAAGTTATTTTGGAAATTTTAAAATTGTGATAAATGGAATTTAAATTAAATATGAAAATATGATAAATTTATGACATTTTGAATTAAAATGAATTTAAAATGATTTATAACATATTAATGATTTTTGAATAAAGTTAAAATGTTAGATAAATGAATATTGAGTTGACTTTTGAAATGTAACTTAAATTGGAATTTATGAATTTTGTTTTAAAAGTAAATTTTAAAGTTAAGTAAATAAAATGAAAATAAGTTATATTTGAAAATTTTAAACTTAAGTGTTAAGTTAAAATTTAATTAATGAATTTAAATTTGAATGTTGGAATTTAATAAGTGAATTATTGTTAAATATTGATTTTGAATGGAAAATTAACCTTATAAAATCATGAATTTAAGGAAAATTAAATGATGGTTTTAAAGATGAAATTATATGATTTTATAAGTTTAAATGAAAAAAAAGATTAATTGTTTGTGAAAGTATGTTGAATATTGGAAATGTAATTAACAGTATTTTGAAATGTTATTATTTCTAATGTAAATGATATTACAGCGCTTTGTAAGAGTTGTGGTTGATACAAATGAACTATGTATAAATTATAACTAAGTGGTATTACAGCACTTGGTAAGTGCTGTGACATCAGAAAGATAATTAAATCTGAAACTAAATAAAGGGCTACAGTAGCACTTGATAAGTGTTACGGTAGGCTTAAATGAATGTTTGAGGTTTTGATTTAATAAATGAACTCAAAATTTGTCTAAAATTTTAGGAATTGAATATTTGACTTTAAATATAATGACTTCACTTTTAAATGGTTTAAATGAATTGTTTTGATTTATATATAAACTATTTAAAAAGGGTGATTTGAAATGATAATAAATGAATGATATCTTTGAATTAAAATGGATAATAAATGAATGATATCTTTGAATTAAAAAGGATATTTAAATGTGTATATTTGGATTTGAATTCAAATAATGATTTGAAATGAATTTTGAAAGATATGACATTTTGATATATTGAAATGGTTTGGAAATGATTAGATCTTTATTTTGATAAAGATTTGAATTTGAAATGTTAATTTATTTTGAAGTATAAACTATGATTTTTAAATTATAACTACGGGTTATAATAATGATTGGTTGTTAAAGAGACCGGGATCGGATATGGACATACTCTCTGTCGATACCGAAAACCACTTTAACAACTGTGTACGCGATGGAGATTACAGAATGAAGTAGGATAGTGGCAACGTTCTTGAGGTATATTACGTGGACCCGACTCCCGTGAGCTGGCTTAAGGTGGCTAAAATAGGAGCGATCTCAGGACAAAAGGGGTAGCTCCTCTGGTCGGACACATTCCTTCGATACTATTCTCTTACTTGTGATTGATTAGATGGTCATCCTTCGATTTTGATATGGGAGTGTGTTCCGAGGTGGGCGTATGTGGCTGCTGCATTACCACCAGCCCGTGTGCGTAATTGGTATATCTACCCTGGCATTGCCTTGGGTGCCATGTCACCTACCATACCGAGCCTTTACTACGAGTTTGTTTTTCTCCCGTAGCCCATGGAGTATTTAGGGTAGTCTCCAGATCTGGAGATATGCTAATACTGGATGGACTACTGGGACTATAACGTGTGAAGGGTGATATAGGTAGCCCGGAACGCTATTTAAAAGTAAGTTTATTTTACTGTAGACATTATTATAATGGTGAAATATTACTATATAGTAAATAGTTTAACGGGTCCTTAGAGGATGGACGGTCCCAGGCATCCTTTAAGTTACTTGTACCTTATTACAGTTCACTTGAGTTGGTTTACATTATATAAGTATATATTGTCCCGACTCGAGTGTTTTGTGTTCTGCTTTACGCTCGGGTCAGCCTGATTATTCACAGCTTTGGATTCTCTTTCTGGAGCTGGTCTTCGCTGGAGATTCTGCCTATCTATTTATATATCTGTTTCTGTTTCAACTGTTCTAGTTTATCTCATGTATTAGTGAACTTCTATGTATTTGGGATTTCTATTATATTGTTTTCAGACTATTTTTATGTATTTGTTTTGAGATTCTGTTGTAGTAGCTTCATGAACTACTATGTTATTTTTATATTCTGCTACGAGTTATTCTGATTGTTCTGTGTCTGTGATGCTGTGTATTTGATTTCATTTGCTCCAAATTTATTTACAATCTATTATTTTGCATCATTCAAGTCCGACATTTATGGATTATTGTCGATTTGAATGGTACGAAATGGTGGGTTGTTACATACTCTTTGAATTTCTCGTTGATAATAGATTTATTCTTCATTAGATGTACAAATCCTAGTCTCGAGAAATCATCAGCAAAAGTTACAAAGTAAGAAGAGCTATCTTTTTAATTATTGGCACTGGGCCACATATATCGATATGCACAAGACCCAAGAGTTCATCATATATATTGTTGCTCCTACCGAAAGGGGAACTCGATCACCATTCCTTTTAGACATGGCTCACAAGTATTAAATGATTTAGAATCAAATGATGGTAGAAAACCTTTTCTTTTCAATTTGTGTAGTCATTTTTCACATATATGGCCTAGCTTATGATGCCATAGATAATTATTATTTAAGTCAAATTTGAAACAATTATTAATATCATAAATTCGATTAAGATTTAATTAAGTACATAAATGCCATTATCTAAAACACCATCATGTATATTATTTTCATTAAACACAGAATTCATAATATAATTTTTACAATGGAAACCATAACCTATTTTAGACAGTCTTGAAACAAAATATAATGCCGCAAGTATAGTTTCTTATGTAATAGCAATTACTCAATACTAAACCATTACTATTAGGGAAAAGTATATGATAGTCTTCAGTTGCAGTTGCATCTACAGTAGTTCCATTAGCAACTTAAAGTCTCATTTCACCTTTTTCCACACGTCACTTGTTCCTAAGTCATTGTAATGAATTAGAAATATGGCTTCGGATCCAGTATCTAAAACCTAGGACAATATTGATAAATAATATTGAATCAAAAACATATTGGTGGAAGCGGTAGAACTCTTTATTTTCTTTTCTTTGACAAGTTTTAGGTAGTCCAGACAGATCTTTTTCCAATGCCCTTCTTATGATAATGGTGGCATTCACCTTTGTCCATAGGGGCATTCCTCTTACTATTCTTAGAACCTCACTTATGCTTCTATGAAGCTTTCAAAGATAACACCTTTCCTTAGGTTCATATTGAGTAGCTTGACGAGGTTTACATTCAATTGGTTCATTTTGTAATTCAATATGAATGGATAAATCTGCGAAGTCAACGAGCCAAGGATCAAATCCACTAGCATATTATTTCCTAACTTGATGTCCACCTTAGAAAGCCTATTAATATAGGTTTCGCTATCAAAAAAAGTCCATAATGTGACTATCCTTAGTCGTCTTTGTATCGAACAACTTATTAGTAATCTTGTACCTTTTGGAAGTAGATTTCTTCTCAAAGCTTTGTGGTTTTCGAAAAGTTTACGGGTAGACGTTTTCATGCTACCTTTGCAACAACTTGTCTAAAGTAGATAGCACCAAAACTTGAGCAACTTCACAATTGGCTACCAAAGTATTACAATATTAAACTACCTCGGAGGCAATGCCACCAGTGGGTTTCTCTCTGAAAGGTTCATTCATTGACAACCATAAATTTTTGTATGTAAGTTCCATTTTGATTACTCTTAACCGGTCAATGTAGTTAGGTTCGATGAGCATATCATTTTAAAGTCTTAAAATTTCCATTTTGCTGCAAATTCAGTTCAGGTAGATTATGACAATTTAAACATACTACATGTTATTATAATATTAGATATGTTAAACGGTTACATTTCATTTATCTAATAAGCTCCCACTAGGCTTTTTTATTTCTCAAAACTCAAAGAAAAACCATAGATATCTTCTGATTTCTTTAGTAGATGTTAGGACTCGCATGCGTTGGGATTCTGACCTTGAGGATAGCTCGCGAATCATTAGTTCACATGTGATGGATAACACCCTATCGTTTGCATCACATACAACTCCTATAAGGGGTCTTGGTGCTAATCCCATCTTGAACTTGAGGGAAATTCAACAAATCAGGTGAGATTATTCACTCTTACCTCCCATTTCACGATGGCCCAAGTATTATGCATATACCTTGAAGAAATGTAATGACCAATAATTTTACCACTTTGAAAATGAAATATTTAATTTATAGAATTTTCGATCTTAAATAATCATTTTTATGTGATAAATAAGAATGATAAGCTTATTTTAGAATTTGATTATAAAATCAAGAAGTTCGGATTTTCGTCGAAAAGTGACAAAAGTTGGTTTGCGATAAAATGGGATATACATTCAATGACTGTTTTAAAAAATAAATATCTCCTTTTAAAATTTTTATATAATGATAGTAATTGGTTGATAAAAAATTTATAGCTATATATATATATGCATTTTAATAATGATTGACAAATTTCGTCACACTTTGACAAATCAACGTCGTAGTTTTACAACTGGATCTTAATATTATTTAATATGGTTTCATAAATAATATTGTTTTAATTATTTAAAGATGATAAATAAATCAAGTTTCAAGTTTTTTACATAAATAAATAGTTTGATTAAAAACTGAAAATGTGATCGACGATCGTTTTCGAATTTTCAACTTTTCGTCAAATAAAAGTTGTTGCACACATCCATACATATATACACATTTAACAAATAGGAATTTATTTAACACTAATAAGATTAATTAAACTAAATATGTTATTAATTAAAGAAAGCAAGCAAGTAAGATATTTATACAAAAGTCAAAAAGCATATGTCAAATCAAATCACATCAAAACAAAACATACTTCACTTTGATCCACTTTTCCATCCAAATACCTCTCTTAAGTATTAATTAAAGATGACATAAAGTAATAATGTAATGTGATGATGGTAAATGTTGAAAAAGCATGTTGACTTAGAGGTTATGCAAGGGTATTTATGTCCTTTGACAAATCTTAAGGGTTAAGGGATTAAAGGCCATAAATAGTCATACATACCACTTCCATTCTCACATAAATCACTCTCTTCTCTTCTTCTTCTTCTTCTTCTTCTTGAAATTCATGGCTTCTTCTTACTCTTTCTTTACTAAATTTTTTAAAATCATATAAAACCAACTCCAAACTCTATCAAATTTTACCAAAGTTATCATATCATCATTGAAACTTGGTTTAACATCTAAGAAGTGAAGAAATGATGGAGGAGGGAATGGAACCTATGAAGGTTGAGCACTATGGGGATGAAGGTAGTGATGGAGGAAGGTGACCGTGAGAAAGGAAGGGGAAAGAGTTCACATTCATGTGGTTTAAGAAGAAGGATGGTTTTAGATGATTTTTGATGAAGTAGAGTTTGGGAGCTCGAAGTGAAAATAGTGGAAGGAAGTGCTGCCGGAATACCGTCGGATTTGATTCGGGAAAGTTAGATAGAGTTAGACAGAGTGGAAATAAAGGTAAAAAAATCAATAAAATACATACTACTTATAATTTAAAATTAATTATAAAATGGTTAGCATGAATATTAAAAGTATATGATGTTTGGTTAACTAATGATATTTGATGGTTGCTTAAGGAGTAAGAAGTAAAATATATAATTAGACATGTCAAATAAAAGTGAGCTCCTTTGATTTTAAAATTCTAATCTTTCTTGCGCTATGATATTCATGATTATACCCTATGGAAACATATTGATTTAACACCATTAAGTTATGATATGGATGCTAGAAATAGATTTGCTTGTATGGATGAATTTGGATGAATTTGTGATTTTTAATGTTTATTTTATCAACATCTTAATTAAAGTTAGTTATGACTACATTAATAGTCATAGTCAATTATGGTTGATTAGAGACCACACTTATTAGAAATCATATATGGTATACCTGGCATAGTTAAGTCTCTTTTCAAATTTAGTATAGAAAAAGAATTCATTTTGGAAAAGATAGAAATTTGATTTGAAAACGAAAAGTTAAAGATAAAGTTTTGAAATTGTTTTGAAAATGGAAGTTAGTGTTTTAAGATTTTAAAGTTAATGTATTCTAAAGTTCTAGAATGTGGAAAAAGATAAATAGCTTACGATTTAAGAAGTTTAAAAGATAGATAGTTTAATATTAAAATAACAAAATACGGAATATTTTGGAAATAAAGTGAAAATGATTTTTTAATGAATAAAATAGTAAAATATTAATTCAAAATGATTTAAAAATGTTTTTTAAATGATAAAAATCAATTTGAAGAAGTTTTGGTAAATATTGGAAAACAAGTCAAAATAAAGCGCGTCGTATAAGAGGCAGCTCACAATTTCGCACTGGAAACGTTAAATGAATGTACAAGATAAATTCTTCAAAATAAGAATTTTTTGGGATCCTTATGTCCATAATTTTCAAATAAAGGTAAGACAACCATCTTGTAGATTTTGAAATATGACCAAATTAAATTTTTAGGAAAATCGCGCTTTTGCAGTTAAGTAACCAAAGTGTAAAATTCTTTAAATGAGTATTTTTAAATGTTTAAAAATATGAAATAAATTTGATAAATAGGTTAAAATGTTTTAAAAGATATTTGAGTTATAAATGTGGGTTTTTTAATGATAGAAAAGTTGTTTTAATAAAATAAGCTTTTAAAATACTATTCGCAACACTTTTCTACTGCAGTTTTAATAAACTTCAGAAATATAGATTTAGACTTAACTATTCTTTTTCGAATATTTTATAAATATCTTTAAATAAGGAATTTAGTATTTTAAGGATGATTTGGAAGTTTTAATAATAGCTTAAATAAATGGTTAAGAGAAATTGTTTATAACACTTAAACAATAATTGGAATTTCTTCTTAAAAAGAATGAATGTGATAATAAACCGAGTATGTGAAAACGACTAGAACATGTGTCCCTCCTGTGTGAAATAAAAAGGAAAACGAGGTGTGTAACCAAAGCTAGGAATGATGCAACCAATGCCCTGAACTTACTTGGCCTCTGTGTTCTCTTTTTAGGCGAAGAGTGGAATGGATCGAAAGGAAAGCCAAGATATTATAAAAAAATCATATTTAAGTTTTTCAAAAATAAAAGGAGTTAGATAAAGTTTTGATAGTATAAAGGATACTCTGGTCAAACTCTATAGGTCAGAGGAAGGAACTTGTATTATCGATGTGAATTTAAATGGTGATTCCACCGTTATTCCACGATTAATGCAGGTTGAATAGGGAAACTAATCTTGGTATAATTAGTCTAATCTTTTACTACATACAAATTGATTTGGGTTTACAGTGAACGATGTCTTAAATAACATTGTTTTTGACCCAGTTAAGACATGTTTTGTTCATTAACGACGGGGAATATGAATTGATTGATTTGATGAGCACATCCTCGATCTCTGTTATGGTTTCTTTATCGAACGATCGACAAATCGAAGAGTTACTTATAACGGTTTTAGTTCACCCAAGCCCAGCTATTGGTAGGTTAAATAGGGAATCAAATTGACACTGGCATCCAAGTATAGTAAACACTTATTAATTGTCTTTTCTCTATCATGCACGAGATCATCAGACATCCAGGATCTTTGTATTTAACGGGGATTGATTGAGACAAAACTTCGTTAAGACCGATAGCTAGGAAAACTTTCTTGGGTACATGAGTGTGTCATTTTTAAGGACACAAGTCCATGAGAAACTTAATGTAAGTCGAGATTTGTTCAACGATATCAAGAAGAAGAATGTTTACTTTCACTTATTTAAAAATTTCCAACATTTTTCCATTTGATTAGAGAGTTTCTTGGGTCAAAAACGAAATGGAAATGGAACACGATACTCAGTAGGTCGGTCTACTTGAGTAGAAGAAGAATTTGGAACGGAATATGAGTCGATATTTGGCTCAATGTTTTGTTCATATTCACTTGTCATTTTTGAAGTGTCAATCCCGTAAATCATTTGGGTTAACAACTTGATTATCGATTTGTTACCAGTACGCAAATTTGTGATAGCAATCATTTGGTTTACATTGCCAGCTTGAACAACATAGGCTTGATTCGAATTTTTGTTTTGATTTTTAGGATTCGGAACTGGCTGACTTGGGAATGTGCCCCGTTCACGTTCACTTACAGAAGTGGATAATTGACTCATTTGCATTTCGAGTTTAACAATTGATTGACTCATATTTTGCATGTACAAGGTTAATAAATTTTGCAACTTGTTGTTTGATTGGATGCCTTGAGTGGTTGCTTAAGCCAAAGTTTCAAGACTTTTCATAAGTGGAGTCAATCGTTTATCATCTTGGGAGCAAAAGATCATTGTGGTTGATTTTTGGATGGAGGTACAAAATTTTGTTGAAAATGATTGAGTTGAAAGGGAGGATTGGATGTATTATATGGGAATGCTTAAAAGTTGAGATGGACCAAATTCATGTTGGAATTATTTTGGTTCCATGCAAAGTTAATATGATTTCTCTAACCAGATTATATTTTGGAGAAAATGGGTCATTTTTAGCCTTGTTGAAAGCATTGAGTTGTTCTATCGAATTAGGGCACTGATCGGCTATGTGATTTAGATCGTTGCATTTATAACACATTGGCTGGGAAGCTTGGTTCATTTGGTTGGATGAGAAAACATTATCGAATTTATTGATCATTGCATCGATTTTAGCTTCCAAAGCCAAAGATGATCCTATCGAGTGTGTGCTCGATCGTGAATAGATGGATTTTTGGTTAGAGTGTTCCCATTAGGATGACCTTTCGGCTATGTTTTCAAGGAATTGCCAAGCTCGTCATGATGTTGGGCGAGAAAATTGTCTTCGCATATCAATTCAAGCATGGTTCGTGAGCTATTTTCAAGTCCATCGCATAAGATTTGGAGAAGAGTCCATATTTTAAAATTATGGTGTGGATATTTTATCAAAAGCTCTTTAAATCTTTAAACATACTTTCCAAAAGGTTCACCTCCGAAATGATGAAAATTGACAATTTCATTTTGGAATTTAGTTGTTTTTTCCAAGGGGTAAAACTTTTTTAAGAAAACTTTAACAAATTCTTCCTAAGTTTTGATTGAATTCGAAGGTAAGCTGCACAACCATTTTTCAGCGTAATCGGTAAGGGCGAATGGAATTAAATGGAGTTTGATTCCGTCATCACATAATTGTTGGAGCTTAATGGTCGCACATACTTGTTTGAATTTTGTTAGGAAAATGTATTTGTTATCATGTCCAAAATGCCAAATTTTGGAAGCGTGGTAATATGATTTGAATGAATTTCGAAATGGTTACTCGTTGGGGTGGGTAATGTGATAGAAGAAGAAATAGAAACTCCATCAAGAAAAATTCTAATCATGAGAGTTCGGTGAGGATTTTTGTCCGCCATTGTTGGAGGGTTGTTTGTTTGAGTTAATCGATTTGTTGTTGTGTCACAGGTCCAAGTACTCATGCAGAAGAAAAAGTCAAAGAGAGAAAGAAGTGAAAATCAAGTTAAGAGAATAAAACAAGGTTTAGAAAATGAAATGAAGTGAAAATTTGGTTTTTTTGTTAAAGGAAAAATATTTACCAAAAAGAATTTATTTTTCAAAAGGAAAATTTGATTTTTGATTTTTTTTGGATTTTCAATTTTTTTAAAAATTATATGTTTTTGCTTCTTTTTTTAGTTTTTGTTTTTAAAAGATATTTTATTTTTGTTTTTCTAAAAAACTAAGTTAAGTAAAATGCTTGTTTTTGGATTTTGATTTTGTTTGATTTTTTTTTCTTTTTTTTTCAAAGGAAAAGATTTGAAAAGATTTTTTTGGATTTTTGTAAAGAAAAACTAAGTTAAGTAAAATGTAAATTTTTTAGATTTTTTTTTGTTTTTTTATATATGCATGAACTAATGCAACTAAATGAATGCATGGACTTAATTACAAATTTTCTGTCCTTAGTAGCTCCTGACCTAAAATTGTATAATCATACTTTGTATTAATCCAACAAAATAGTTCTTAGCTAAGTAGTGACAGAAGTTATCGGTGCACAACGAATCACCGTAGCAATGCAGCAGAAGGTTTAAGTACCTTTAGAGAAAAAAATCACCATAATATTTACGAATCACCAAAAAATTTTATACGATTATTGCTCTGTCGTGGTTCAGTCACCAAGAAATTAGATTGTCGAAAGCAGATAACTTGTCAGGATACAATTAAGCCATATGTGAGCTCGCGACGCCCTTAAGTCTAACATCTAACTGATATTATTAGTCAGATTCTATGATGATATGCAATTTATGGGCCAAGGAAGGAGTGATGAAATCCCCCATCTTATGTGAATTTGGGTGTTACCCTTAGAAAAGAAATGAATGCAAAATAAAAATTAAACGTGTATTAACAATGCAACTGAGAGTGAGATATTATTTTATTTTTGTTTTTAATTTTTTTTAAATGCAAGCAACCAATAATGCAAGGAAAATAAAACAAGAGATAAGAGCACAATATCAGAGCTTGCAGAATTATTGGCAAATTTATTTTTAAGTGGTAATTTTTTAAGCAAGTAAGCAGAGTAACGCTGTTAGTTAGCAAGCAGAGCAACCTGCAACCTGAAAAAGTGCTAAAAACATATATTCTTCTTTTTTATAAGGCTAATACCAAATGAAAATGAAAATGAAAAAAATAGAAAGAAAGAACTTGTTTTTTTCAAATAGAGAAAATTCTCAAACCTGCGAACCCACAAACCCACAAACCAAACTAAATTATCAACTCATCCTAATACAAAATAAGCAATCCTCAAATTATCAATCACTCTTTATAAATAGAGAAACATAAACAAAATTCCCAAATTATTAAACAAAATTCTCAACCTATCCTAATACTTATTCAAGTTCGAGTTCGTATTTGCATCGGATGAAGAAGCAATATTGGGTTATCTCGGGTTTGGAGGTCAGCGATTGGAAATAGAGTGAGTGTGGTTAGCTGGGTTTAAGATGGAACCTGTTCTGGGGATGGGTTATTTTGGGGATTGATTTTGGGTTATTGGATTTGGGGATTTGAGAGTTGAGTATATAGGACTTTGGTGACTCGAGCAGTGATTGTAAGCGGGTTATGATTGTAGATTATATGCAGTGGTGTTTTTCTAGTTGTAATGTGGTGGTTGTTTAGGTTGGTGATGGCAGTAGTGATGGTTTATTATGGTGAAGTGTGAATTTAGGAGGTATTTGGGTGATGGAGAATGGTGATTTGTTTTTGAATGGTGAAGGGTGGTTAATGGCTAATAGTTGAGAGTGGCCAGGCGGTAAGGAGAAGGATGCCTGTGGAGTTTCTGGTTTGTAGCAATTTGAATTGGTGGTGGTGGGATGTTGTTGATTATGAAGCAGAAATTGTTTGGTTATTGTGAATGCAGAAGGATGGTTGGACGAAGGGAATTACTGGTGGTTGCTCGGTGGCAGGGAGAAGTTACAATAGTTTTGTGGCTGATGGTTGCATGACGAGGTAGGTTATGGATGGCAATATTGCTATGGTTTGTATAAGAGTTGGAATTTTGATGTGCTTTGCCAGTGGGAGGGAAGAAGGTAATGTAAGTCTGTGTAACAATGGAGTGGTTGGTGCGGCAGGTGAACGGGAACAGGAGGATGTTGGTGAACTCAGGTGATTTCAGTTGCAAATTTTGGTTGTTCTACTGTAGCGATGAGGTGGTAGGCTGTTGATAAAGATAGGTACTCTGCAGCATATTTGAAGTGGGGTTTCGGAGATGGGGATGGTTTTAAAGGTGTGGGCAGCAGGTTATCGTGGTTTGCTAGGGTGATGCTTGATATTGGAGTAGGTTTTGTAGGTAGGGAGGAATCTGTTTACTTTCGAAGTGAGATGTGTTGGTCGGGGTGATTGAGGAAGAGGCTTAGGGGTTGATGGCAGAAGATGGTAATTGCTTCGTTTGCAAAAGGGATGATGAAGTTGATTCATAGATATGGCGGCGATTTGTTGCAACACCCAATATTTTTAGTGACATTATTTAGAAAATTTATTTAGTTAAATTAAATCAAATAATGTAAGTCGATTAATGGATTGAGATTTGTGATTAAAATTAAGGGCTAGTCGTGCCATGTAAATGAATAGAAAAATAAACTAGTATGGAGTTAAGTATTAAGAAATAAGGAAGGGCAAAATAGAAAAATGATTAAACTTGTACCTTAAAACCCTTAAGAAAACAAAACATATCTTCATTTCACATTTTCTCAAATAAAAACTCCTAATGTCAACCACCATTAGCAATCTCAAGAGAAGGTAAAGCTAGGGTTCAAGAGAAGAATCAAACCAACTTAATCAAGATCAAATCTCATATCCTAATTACAAAGCCAAGGTGAATAATTTCTACATCTCAAGTTTTCTAAATGATTTTGGAACTTAAAACCCAAATTTTATCTTGCATGTTTAGCCATGGTTTTGAAGAGCAAAATATTTATTTATATATGTAGATGATTTATACTTGTTCATATAGATTTTATGATATGTTTTGATGTGAAAACCCTATTTAATGACATACAGATGCCTTGCAATTTTAAATGTAGATTAGAAATGTTATTTTAGCAATGGTTTTCAATTTTCATAATTTTTTGAACTAATGTTGGTTTTATATTAATTTTCCAGTGAAGAAAATGATTTATTGGGTTAAAAATAATTTACAGGTAAATCATAATTGATTTAGGCCCGAAATTTTTATATGTTAGAAAACATACTAAAAAGGATTTTTTGGTATTTTTGTAGAATTTTCCAAAGAGTTTTGATGAATATATAAAATTATTTAAGGTATGGGACTTTAATGTCTTATATATTTAATTAAGGAGAAGGGGTATTTTGCAAATGATTTAAATTAAATAATTCTAAAATTATGGTAGTACTTTTAAAAAAGAAAAATTAGCAACCAATAAGAGTTTGACTAACAAGGCAGGTTAGTTAAAAGTTTAGTTAAAGAGGTTTAAAATTAGAAATTCACGTTAAAAGCATGTTTCGCCTATTTTGGTTTCGCCCAGGTAGATTTCGACTAAGACCCTCCACCTCCTTCCACAAACCAATGCACATAGTATCAACGTCTTGGTACACGGTGAATTGGACAAAGGTGGAAGGTAAGAGTCGAAATCAAGGGGTTCCGAAAGGGTCGAAGCACCTTCTTGTTTTAAATGAGAAAAGCACCTGCTTGCTTTCAACTAAATAGCTTTCGACTTATTTGGCTTCCAACTAGGTCAATTGATTCAAAGAAAAATTTTATGATTGCTCCTTTGTTCTAAGTAAGAGCTTTCGACATAGATGGCTTCCAACTAAGTCAATGGTTTTAAAGGTTGTTTCAAAATAGTTGCACCTTTGTGTTTAAATAATAGCTTTCGACTATGTCGAAGCATTTTCCTTCCACCCTCTACCTTTCGAAACAGAGCTTTTGAAGGGGTGGTTTTGACACCATCACCTTCCTGCTTAAATTATAGCTTTCGAAAGAGTAAGCTATTGACCCTGTTGCTTGTGGCCCTTAGTGATTTTTAAAGAATAACCCAATGGTTTCGAAAGAGAATGGTTTCAACCTAAATGGTTTTGAAAGGTGTTTTTTTTCATATGTTTTAAATTGAACCCAAATGCTTTCGAAAGGTTTAAGTTTCTAAAGGTTTGATGCTTTCGAAAGGTTTTAAAAATGGTTTCAAAGGGGTGGTTCCCCAAGGGTTTCGAAGGAGTCGAAAGGTAATGTTTTCTAATGGTTTCAAAAGGTCTAAAGGAAAGGTTTTTCCAATGGTTTTGAATATGTTTAAAGGAAAGGTTTTTCCTATGGTTTCTAAAGGCAATGTTTGTTGGTTTTAAAGAGGGATGTCTAAGGTTTTTTGTAAAAGCCCGAAATCCGTACTTCTTGAACAGACACAAATCTCCAGTGATTAACTCAAGATGAACGGAAATACGAACCCTTATGGTTGAAGAAGGAGAAAAAGGTAGAAGAAGAGAGAAAGAAAAAGAAAACAACAGAACAATATCAGAATCTCACAATCGTAGCGGAACAACATATAATAGCTAAATGAATAATCTTTAAACAAAAGAATTATATCAGTTATTACATTACATCATATTTCATTACATTACATCATCAGAGTGTACAACAACAACAAACAGCGGAAAAGAAATACTATATACTAGTGAATATGCCATGCCATTCAGCTTGCCTCCAGCAACTCTTGAATTCCAGAATATCCTGATAAACCTGACTCTTGACTGCCCGTGTGGAAATTGGTGGGCACCCAGAGTTTAGGAAGGAAAACAGTAAACTCCGAGTCAGTCATGTGACTGGTGTGAGAACTAAAAATAGTTTATCTTTAAAACAAAGAACAAGATAATTTTAAAATAGATTCACAATGCTTTTTAGAAAATGAGACTACCATAAGGCCTCCCGCACGCACACACAATGCAAACGCAGAATCGGAGGAGATTTCTCCTTATGATAGTCAAAGATGCTTGATACGCATTAAAAAGAAACATTTGATATTATTACTAGTGCATAGTGTAGGAAAAATCATTTCGAAAATAAAGATATAAATCTAAGCCAGCATAGGCATTTCGCACTTATGCCTACTATAGCTACCATGTTCAATAGCAGGTTATCGCCACATTCCATGGCAGGTTATACAACTAAAACCGTACAGGGTTCGTATTGTTTCTTTGGATTTCCAACAAATGGTCAGGCCAAGGAACTTCCCATTGCCACATGGGTACGCCTCTGGAAAGACGACCCGAGAACCAAACCGGATCTCTGCCAACACAAGGTCGGGTTACCCCTAACTGGGTAACTACTGACACGAATATGTCATTCCCCGATCGTAACCGATCTATATCCGAGGATCCTCGATTTCCAACAACCACAAAGCAATAAATTTGCAGCAACAACATAGGTTAAGTATCTGGGCTCCATACCATGATACCACCTCTATCCAGAAGGAATGACATACACTAAAGGGGCGCTACCCCATAATAACCTTGCCGCATCCTTCCTGTTTTGACCATTTCCGGGGTGTGAGGTCCGACGAAGTCTCGTCCACAAAGCCACGCTTTATATAAAAGTTGTGCTTAAATTCACAAATGCGCAACAGCACTTCGTATGCCACATTACCAATTTGGGAATGTATCACTAGTAACCATCAACTACATAACCTCGAAGGGTGTTAAGCTAAGAGAATAAATTCTCTGCCACCAACGGAAATATATTTGATAGAAACCAGCTTTACATCTCAAATTGTAACGTCAGACACACATCCATACAAGTCCGTTCCGGGATCGAACGGAACCGAATGCACTTACAAAGAAGTCCTTGCAATCCAGATATTCACTAATCACGACCGGACTTCCCATCACAAAGGGTAATAAATTTCTATATCGGAGATCAGTCGATGCAGAAATATTCGACGGTAATCCTTCCGTTTTCACAAATATCCGGTCTTCAACACCGGTCATCAAATGCAATCCATAACGACATATCATATATTCGGAATGGGTTATACGACCCCAAGGTCCTTTCCCGGCTAACCCGAATAGTGAGCGCTTATTCAAAAATAAGTGTGGCATTCAAATTCAAGCAATCACAACAAATACCTATATAAAGGTAAATATTGATAGTCAGATTATTTAACTATCAATAGGCGTGTTCAACATCACCAAATTCCAAATAATTTCCCAAATTATTTACTTTCCAAAATATCTTTACTAGATATAATTTCCACACTTCAACCATTTGAAAACAATTTTTCAAACCACTTTTCACCTTTATCTCCTTTGAAAACAAATTTCAATCATTTTCCTTACACGGAAATACTTTCATTTCAAAATGGTTCATTCAAACCAATTAAATAAATCCTTACCGATTTACTTTATATTTACGTTCCAAATCCGTAAATTTATTCCCACACTTCAAAAATAAATCAATGTTTATTTTTAAACAAATTTCCCTTTCTTTTATAAATTCCATAGTGAATTTACAATTCCAAAATATCTATGAATATACAATTTTCAAATCAATTTCTAATATTCATTTTCAATTTATCTTTAAAAGATAAAATCTCAAAATATTCACTTCATATTGGAAAACATTTCCATACTTATTAATTATAAGTAATTCACAAATCCACTTATTTTCAACACTCGGAAAATATTCAATATACTTAAATCGAAATTAAGTATATATTTCATTCTTTAAGGAAAACGTGTGCTTAAACACATTTATTTGAGTCAAAACGAATGTCGCGTAAAACATCGTTACGACGACCCAAAATCACTAATATAGGGATTCGAAATTAAGATAGATATATAAATCCCAATACTATATAAAACATTTCCTTTTGGAAATCATTTACTACAACAACAGTGTTATAGTCCACCATTTTCTTCTATTTCTCGAAAACGTCTATTTCAACAATGAATGTTGAAATCTATGGTTTTGAAAGTTAATACATTTTAAAATATCTTTTAAAACAATTAACTTCATTTTATAATATTCATTTCCCCAAGCATATTCATTTTCCCAAGCATATCCATTTTATTTAATAATATATCCATTGTCCAAAATCGTGAATATACTTCACTAACCCAATTCAATATTTTCTACACATTTTATTTTAAGGATAATTCTCTATCTGAAATCGTGAATATATCACCTTAAATAAACTCCTACGTTTAATTTATCAAATTCAATTGATTTCTGATTTATAAACAATGTTTATAAATTTCATTTCTATTTATAAAGGCTTTGATTTATAAATCTTTTATATAACTATAACTCAGTTGATTCCTCAACAATGTTTATTCACCAATTCTACCTATAACTCAATTTTATACCCAAAATCTCATTTATAAGTTAATTCTTATAAATCTTTTATTTTACAAAAATCTATTCATTTCATAACTTCACAATTTACAAATCTATAAATTTTATTCACTTGTAAAATCCATTTGTACTTCATTTTAACACTTGTAAAAACTCGTTTCACAATTCCTATATTTTTAATTTATAAATATTAATCTTAGAAATCTTTTATATAAACCGTTTATAATAATTCAAAATCTCAATTTAAATAAACCAATCCTTTTAATAATTTACAAAACGTTATTTAAAACTTATATAACTCCAAATTTATACTTAAGTGTTATTTTCCAAAAAATATAACTTTTATAACTATAAAATTATAATGTTTATTTATTTTAACAATTCAATTTAAATAAAACATATACTTTCAAAAATCACTTTAAAAATCCCTTAAACATCAAAATCATCATTTTTAAACTTCAAAAATGGATCCGATGATGCAACAACACCAAATAGTCAATCACGACAAACCAAACATCATATAACAATATGATAATCAACAAATATCACAATATCTGTAAATAAATCAATATAGTTGAGGAATCCAGTTGGATCCCTCCAACCTTTTTTCCTGCATCCAAAGATGTTAGCACAATTCCAATTCCGTTCCAGTACGGAATTATCGCGGTATATGGGATTTATAAAAATATTATCCGCTTAATAGACGGCGCAATAGGGTCTCATCCGCTATATAATGCGGGAAAATCAACTCCATGTACATATATAATACCAATTCCAATCAAGATGGAATTATCGCGGTATATGTTTTTAATAAATAACCTCCGCTTACTAACGGCGCATAATGTCTATTTCAATCATCAACAGATAATAATCAACCTTCAAACATACAATCAAGCAATTTTAAATCTAACTATTTAAAATATAAATCGAAACAATTCGATTGAGTGAGAAGTTCTTACCTTGATTTCAATTCGATTTCAGCTTTTATTTCGAATAAAATTAAACGGACGTTTAATTTTACCCAAAATTTTCACTAGCTCCAAACGACTCCAAACTAGCACCATTGCGTAGTGCTCGACAAAACGATTGCAACGCAGTTCGTTTCGTTCGATTTCGAACTCGTGCGAACAAGTTATGACATTTATAAGTTAATACAAATTTTATATAAATAAATTACAACTTTTATTTTTATTTCAAAATCCACATTTAACATCTGCCGTTCGTTTCTTGCTTGAGGAATCTGGGCCGCACTAGCCTTCTTCCATCTTCATGCATTGCTTCCAGGTTCTCACGCACGAAGATAACCCACGGCCGCCACTTGCTCACGAATTTTCGCACGACCTTCGACGACATCTACGATGATCAATGACCACCATTACGCGCGCCTCACCCAGAACTACCATCGGCGACAACATGGTTGAGCTCGGCTGCTTTATCATCACGGAAATCACGTTCGAACGTACCACGTTCTCGGCTCAAATTCGCCTCCAAACGGTGATGATTGCTCGAATCCACCGTTGGATGGATAGATCTTGATGTCCTCTACATTTTTCTAGTTGAAAACTTTGGGTAATAACTGATGGATTGAAAGAAATTTGAGGAAGAAAGAGATTAAATTTCGGCCTTTGAACGTGATAATGGCGGCTGGAGCATTTTGAAACCCTATGGTCGTTTATTTCTGCAAAAATGAATTGTTGAGGTGCTTATATAGAAAATTGGCGAATTACTATTCATCTCCAAATTTTCCAACTCCAAACAAAGCGTGCCAGCTGGCGTTTCTAGGGTTTACCCTACGTTCCGAACACAATGGAATGCGTTTCGAAGGCTAATTCCATCATATGTGCGAGTTACGGAAATAAACAATCGATTTTAAATTAAACCGATTAAAAGATTTTCTGTGCGTTTTAGCTTGCCCCGGACAAACGATAAATCCGATTGATACGAAATTTGAAACCATACAATAATATCACATTACGGATCCGATAAAACTGGTTTCGTAGAAATCTGAGACTGTTTGAAAAATGGTTATTTTAACTCGTCAATTAAATATTAAAATATTCAATTTTCACAAATCAACTTTAAATTCGATTTTAAAAGTTCTATAACCTTGTTATAACTCCAATATGATTAAATAAAAAAATTCAAATCATTTTCAATCATATTAAACTCAATTTTCAATTATTTCTGTAACTTCAACAATTAAATTATCGATTTAATTATCCAATTAAATCCAATATTCGAAAATAAATTATTCGACTTACAAAATTCACTTATTAATATTTAAATTCAATTAAATATTCGAATTTTAATTAATATAAATTCTGGGTCGTTACATTTTTAGCGTTCAAAGTAAAAAGAATTTCAATGGTCTTGAAAGGCTATATGAATGGTTTTGAAAGAAACATTTGGCCTTTGGCCTTAATGAAAGAAAAGATTTTACATGGTTTCAAAAGGGGTACTTTCAATAGGATCGAAAGGGGTACTTTCAAATTTTTAAAGGCTTTCATCAACAACGGTTTGAGTAAAGTATATATAGTATGGCAAGGCGATTTTGAGTATATAAATGTTTTCCTTGTTTAAGTTTGGTTTAAAATGTTTTAAATCAATTTCAGATTAAAAGTTTTTCAAGGAAAATTTTGGGTAGGTATCCCTAAGTAAAATGACTCAGAATTAGAATACCAGATGAGACTGGTATAGGGTCGCGCCTTATACATTAGCTATTGCTCCAGCTAATTTAGTCCAAAATTCCAGTGTGTAGGGCTTTGTCACATGTAAGACTATAAGTATGATTACACACAGAAGGGAATATATATTAGTATACAGATAAGTTATTGGTGAGCCCACAAAACCATTAGAATCAGGTGACCTTGAAAGATGTTAAGTTAGGGACAAACCGTCCATAAGGGAAGTATTTAACAGATAGCTAAGGACAGACTGTCCAAAAGAAGTGTCTAATAGATGTTAGATTATTTTGTTATATTGTCTGGTAAGCCCCAGTCAGCCAAAGATTAATAGTAAGCCAAACAAAAATATAATGTCCGGACAGATAGTCCATTTGTTACCTAATATGCATGATTATTTAATGATGCTTTACATTTTTTAATTAGTTTTGGTTGCAGGATAAAGATTGGCAAAATATATGTTTTAAAAGGATATTAGTGAGGGGAACCCATTCTGTTAAGCGATGTGGTCTCACTTAATATCAAATAACCAAGATGTATAGTATTATTCACACAAGGCTTTATGTCTGACTCGAAGTTTATGTTTTCGTCTTAAACTCTCAGGTGCTTAAAATTGATTAGTAGGCTGAGAGTTGAGGTTCTTTCAGATTTTAGTAGGATGACGAATAAAGCTATCAGAGGCAAGCATGAGGCTAACGGTTAGCCATTAGGAGTTGCAGATCTTTGTTTTTTATTTATTTCCGCTATGTATGTATTAAGTCAATTATGACTATATGACTCTGATCATCCAAGGGGGCATCTTTATATGTCACTCTTAGCGTATTTTGTAATAAGTATATTTTATCATTGCTTGGGAAACATTATAGGATTGTATAATTTGGATATGGAATATATGTTTTGAAATGTAAAGGAAAATTTTGTTTTGAAATCTGTGATTTATTTCGTACTCAAGTGCTTTCGATATTATAGATACCATTAACATAGCTGTAATGACCTAGGAATTTTAATGATTTAAATAACATAATTAATTGAAATTTTCATGAAAATAAATAATTAAAATTAAGCAATGTGAATTTGATATTTGGTATGCGTCTATTTAAATATAGCAAATGGCAGATTTTTATGGGTAAGTATAAAAGTTTGTTTCGTTGTGTAATTTAATTTAATTTTAAAATCAATTAATTGATGATAATAAATTTTTTTTCTTTCAAATATGAATATTTTTATATAAATAAAAATGTAAATCATTTTTTGAATGAAGCGTCATATTTCGTTTCATCAAATTTGGAATGCTATAGCTCTGTTTATTTTATTTTCGGCATTTTAGCAGCATTTTCAGCAGCGAATATCAAGTTTTGATAGGATAGTCATATCCTTATTATCTGTGTACCGTTCTGTTCGTTTCATCATGCTGATCTCTATAGTATATTCATTCCTATATTTCGGCATCCGTACTAGGAAAAATCGATGTGAGATTGGCCGTATCGGTTTCGTATTTGAGCTTTTTGTTTCCTTTGCAGTTTCAAATTTTCATCTGTATAAACTCAATAGTCATTGCTTTAATAAATTTTAGAAACCAATGTTTGACGCTTATATTCTTGATTTTGATATATATTTGCTCCCGTCTCTTCCTCTTTCATTTTCCTGTTCATTTTGGAAAGAAAACAAACAAAAGAGATAAGATCTGCATCTCTTCTTCTTTGTCCCGTGCTTCCCTTTCTTTTGTCCGTGTTTTCTTTCTTTAAGCCCGAAGAAAACTGCATCCTCATCCTATACTTTGCCATCTCCAAACCCGCCACTGGCCTTCCTTTCCTCAAACTCGAAGCACCACCCAGATCTGCCGTGTTTGCCCTTCCTTTGACCCGAAGCCGACCATAAGCACCAGCTCCATTCCCTGACCTAAAACGCCATGACCACCACCTTCTTCCTTTGTCGCAACCACCGTTGTCCACCACCCATGCTGCCGCCCACCCCACAACCGCGTTGCGTTGTCAGCTTTGCTACCGACGCTTCATCTTAAGTGCTTCGCTACCGAGGCGACCTCTTCTTTCTAGAGGTCCAGTATACTTCGACCGGAGGTAGCGTAGCTCCGGGAGGCGACAGCTCTCTGTTCCTGGTTCTCCTGTAGCTGGATTCTCCGGAACCACAAGAATCCTTAGAATGAATGGGATTCCAACTCAGCACCTTTTGAGATTTTGAGAAGAGTTGCTCTTTGGAGAGCACAGTACGATGAAAGTTGTAAGCTGTGTTCGGGGGGGTAGAAGCTACCTCTACCCTGGCCATCTCCACACATCTCCGACCAACCAGACCTCGACTCCCATGGCTGCAGCCAAGCCACGCAACTGCCACGCCTTTCCCAAGCACAAACCTGAAGCCATACCCATGCCTTTTCCCTTTTGAACCGAAACGGACCCAAGCCCACCATCACCACCGCTCCATTCACACCCTTCCTCACCCTGACTTCCTCACACCGAATCAAGAACGCCTCAAAACCAAAGTTGCTCACCCATTGACCCAAGCACAGACCATCCCCACCTGCTCCTTTGTTTTGCTCGAGCACTATGCATGCATATCATATTCTGGCCGAAACAATCCTTTGTTTGTTCATATGGGATATATATATATATATATATATATATGAATGTATGTATGTATGTATGTGTGTGTGTGTGTGTGTGTGTGTGTGTGTGTGTGTGTGTGTGTGTGTATATATATATATATATATATATATATATATATATATATATATCGGCTGTGTATACTTTGGATGAGAGTTATATATTGATGTACATAAGTGGCACAGTTCATACTATTGCTAGTTTATCTGTGTGTTGCGCATATATATTGCTCGTTTTGTACATATGCGAAGTATATGTTGCATATGTATATGTTATATATATTGATTGAAATATATATATATATGCGCAAAAATATATGAAGGCTCATATATGTTGTATATATATACATTGCATATATCTGTTGCATATATATCCTGTCAGAGAGTCGTGTGTGTATATATATATACGTTGTACATATGTCTTTGTTCCTTCTAATATCTATAAAACAAATGTATACATATCGCATATGTATATATATTTGTTTTCATCAAATTCTAAATCCAAATCTGCATTTGCTTGTCGTAGATATTCGACTTGTCATGTCCCATGTCGTGCCTATATCCGTATGCGTATCTGTATCAGTTGCTTCTCATTCCATGTTCTCTAGCCTCGAAAGATGAGCAACCACTCACGATTAACATTTTTATATTTAGTAAATTCACTTCACATGAAATGAAAATTGAAATATGTTATTAAATTTAAATTTTTAGTTATTTAATCGTTAAATATGATATGTTATTATTTGCATTTGTTCAACTATGCTAATTGACAGTATTGACACCAATAACCTGTTATAGATATATGTTATATTGTCAATTATGATATATGCCCGTTGTTGATTGTTATATTATTATCTCTCACTCTGCACTGACGGTTAGAAATTCCCGTTGGGTTGAAATGATACATACGTGAATGATATTATAGATTATAAAAAAATCTTTATAGGTTGAAATAATAAACACAAGCGATTTTATTGATTTTGAAATTTTGGGATTACAGGATGAAATGATATACCCGTAAATTAAATAATTGCAGATTGAAATGATAAATATCTGTATCACTTGACCTTAGGATAGAAAATTATATACGGACACCATTGGTCTATTTTAAATTATTTCCATAATGTTGAAAAGAAAATTTATGGGTTTTAATAAATACTGTTTTAAATATAATATAAAGATTTATTTTTATATGTGTGTAAAATTTTGATTTTTAAATCATATGTTTGGAAATTTTAAGTTTATAAGTTAGGTTTTGAAAAAACTATAATTTTTAGATTTTACTCATAATTTTATTATTTTTAAATGTACAAAATAAGATTTTATACAATATATTTAGTAAAATAAGATTTAATTTAATAATAGAATTTAATATAATTAATTTAATAAAAAATTAATTTAACTAATATATATATACATACATATATTATGTTTTAAACTATTTATTTTAAATTTTATATTAATATTTTTAAATAGATTTTGTAATAAATTTTATAACATAAAAGTTAGGAAGATAAATTAAATTAATTTGTAATTTAATTTGTTTGAGAATTGAATTTAAATAAGGATTGATTTAGAACTTAATGATTTTGAGATTTTGAAAGATATGACTTTATAATTTGATTTAAGGTGATGAAATGAGTTTTTTTCAAATTTAATTAATATTGAATAGATTTTATTTAAATTTGTAATTGGAGGTTTTATTTAAATGTTATTAAAAGTGATTAAGTGAAAAAATTTCATAGTAAATTGAAATTAAAATTTGAATTTTGAAATATAAATGAAATTTATCAAATTGAGTTGTTATAAAATGTTTGAATATTTAAATTTTAAAACCTATTGAATTGAAAATGGTTAAATTTGTAGTTCAAACTTGGATTTGAAACCGATATAAATTAAAAATGGTATTAATGAGAATTTGAATTGAACCTTCGACCTTTTCAATTGAAATTGTTGAACCGGATTTAATTTGAATTTGGAACTAAAGGTTGATTTGAATTGATTTGTAAAATTGGAAGAAACAATTCTAATTTGAAACTATTTTAATATATATATATATACACACACACACTATATTATAAACTATTTTAATATATATATATACTATTTTAATATAAACTATTTTAATCTATATCCTATTTTAATATATAAACTATTGTGTGATTACGATTATTGGATATGAAAATGATTTATAGTGAATAATTATTTTGAAAGTGATATGATTTTGAAAGTAATATGATTTCGAAAGTGATATGATTTTGAAAGTGAAAATGATTTCGGAAGTGATATGAATTTGAAATGAATATGATATTTTGATATGAAGTATGAACTGTTTTGAAATAAAAACGACCACGGTGTGAAATAAGCGTTTGGTTGTTAAAGAGACGGGTATCAGATATTGTCATACTCTCTGCCAATACCGAAAACCACTTCAACAACTGTGTACGTAGTGGAGATTCTAGAACGAAGTAGGATGGTTTGGTGACAATTTTGTATGAGGCATTAACGCAGTCTTAACTCCTGCGAGTCGGCTTGATTGGCTAAAACAGAAGCTATACCGGGGCCAAGTGAGGTCGCACCTCCAATCGGGCACATTTCTTCGACACCATTCTATTACTTTGTGATTTGATTGAGTGCACCTTTGATTTTGGAAGTGTGTCTTGAGGTGAGCGGTGGTAGCTGCTATGCGTTACCACCAGCTTGGTTTTGCAAAACGGTAGAACCTACCCAAGGTATTGCCTCGCATGCCTTGTCGCATACCTTATCGCGGCCATTACGAGTTTTGTTTGTACCGTACCTAGGGAGTGCCCTTTGATTTCTCTCCAGTTTACAGAGGAATTATAGTATTGTATAGACTACAGGAATATATAAAAATGTGTTAAGGGGGATATGGATAATGTGTTAATGTTATTTTAATAGTTTACTTTACTATAGATATTATCTATGTAGCTTATTGTACTATGTATGTAGATAGTTTAACGGATCCTTAGAGGATGGGAATCCCAAACATCCTTTAACTTATTTGTATTTCATTTGGACATTTCATTTGAGTTGATTTACATGTATAAGAATGTTAATCCTGACTCGAGTGTTTTGTGTTTTACTTTATGCTCGGGTCAGACTGAGTACCACAACATTTGACTCACCTTTGGAGTTTGGAGCTTGACTTGAAGATTTGTTTCTTATCTGTTCAGCTTTGTAGCTATCTCGGTTATTTCCAGTTGTTTATGTTCATAGTTGTTTGTTGCTTTGTATCGGAGATTTTCTATTGTATTTTTTCAGACTCTGATGTTTATATAGTAGCTTCATGAACTACTATTTATCTGTTATGCTGCTTGTTGTTGTATAACTCTATATCTGTGATTCTGTGATTGATATTATTTACTGTAGCTACGTTTTTTCAAATATAAATTAACAATATGTTGTTTTGAGCATTTCAAGTCTGACATGAATGGATAATTATCGATTTGAATGGCACGAAATAGCGGGTCGTTACATGTGGTATCAGAGCTCTGGTTTAGGTAAAACTTAGCATATGGAGTAAAAACTAATTAGAGATAGGTAATAATACCCTAGAATGAGTGGAATAAATTATAGTATCATATTCGTTCGAGCTTGAAATTCTTAGTCCTGAATTAGGGTTTCTTTTGAATTTTTGGAACTTTCCTTTTGTTATGAAATCCATTCTTGCCCTTCCAGTTCGTGTTCTTCATGATACAGGAGCATCCCATAGCTCTATTTTGATTGATCTCTGTAATAAATTTAAACATATCTTTCCACCTCAACTGGCAACTCCATCCTTTTATGAGGTTAATCCCATCGGCAGTCCCACCAACCTTAGTATGATTGTAAAAGGGTGAGACTTCTTTATAACAGACGTTGATTCATCAGATTTTTCTATGTCCTCAATTTTGATGTTGTTATTTCTTGCAAAGCCTGAACCGTTCTCTAGTAGACGATCTAAGAAACATCTCTTGTGATCGAATGTCGAATGCCTCAGGTTATGCAGGTAGTTCTATCTTTCTTTCGATACTCAGCCTAGTGATCTTGAATCCACCGCGATAGTCAACGATTATCATGATGTTTTGGTGAAGTCTCTTCTCTTCCTCCTAAGCGGGAAATTGAATTCCACATCGATCTTATTTCGAGAGCTCGACCTGTTGTCCATCCTCTTGAATGAATGGTTTCTATAAATGGTTAGTCATGCCCTTTGGATTAACGAATGCTCCTGCCTTCTTCGTTGATCTCATAAATCGCGTTTTCCGCGACATTCTCAACAAGTTTGTTTCCATTTTTGTTGATGATATTCTTGTCTTTTCTAAGTCTCGGTTAACCCGGTTAAGGTCGCTGTGATTTGTAAGTCTATCCATCTTTACTCTTCTGTAATTTAATTATCTTATCTTTCTTTCGAACCTATCTTCTCAGTTGGAACTCTCGTTGACCAGGGTCCATCTAAATTTCAATCTCTATCCATTCTTGAATCATACTGGAGCGTACTTGTAATTAATATAAAAATATTTTGTATTATGTTGCTTAAGTTGTTAAATTTGTATTTTGGATTTCGATCGATTCGTCTGGCCAACGCTATCGATAGGAATTCCAAAAACACTTGAATAGAGCAAACAGACACAATATTATTTTCTAAATCGGTAAAAGAAATAATTTTGTATATGATTATATTTTATATATATAAGTATAATTTTTTAAAATTTGGTAGTTAAATGAGTTGGTTGTTAGAAATGATAGTACTAGATTATCATTTATTGTTTTGTCAACATTCTTAAACCATTAACTATTGTTGTATGTTATAAGGAGTTGAAAATTTTATAAACATGGTTTATAAATTTGATTTGCAATTGAAATGAATTTTAAATTTGGATTTGATAATTAAATTTTCGATGCTTTTCAAAATTTGGTTTTTAGAGTTTGAAGAAAAAATATATTATTTGAAAGTATTTTCGAATGGAAATTGTTCCAAAGAATTTTAAAATAATAAGTCAATACACTCCTCTTTTGTTGCTGGAAAATAGTTTCGGTGATGACTTCAGCATCATCGACATTCATTTTCGAGTCACAAAATGGAGAGACCACTTAGTAGCCTTGCTACGCTTTGTTTTGGGAAAATGGGTGGTTTGGATTTCTTGAGTACGATTTGATGTATTATATATATATATATATATATATATATATATATATATATATATATTTAAAAATGGTTTGAGTGAAACCAAAAATTTAACTCTTAAATTTTATGATAAGTGATGGTTTTCAATTATTTAAATAAAGCAAAATTTTGAATAATTTGAGTGTCTAAAATGAGAAAAGGAATCGAAACAACTTGAAACAGTTGAACTAGGATAAAATTAATTGTATACTACTCAATTGTTTGCTAAAACATAGATATAACTTACTTGAAATATTCAAAGAGTTAAAATGTTTATGTGAATATAATTAAAGATTATATAAGAGAGAACTTATGTAATAAAATGTTCAAACTAAATTTTCTTAATTGAAATGTTGTAAATAAAAGGTAAATTTGTATGGTGCCCAATTACATTCTGAAACATTAATAAAACTTACATGGAAAAAGTTTAAATGTAATAAGAACATATAATTGAATAGTATATAATATAAAATGTAATAATAAGATGTCCAAAATGAAATTTCGTCAAGGGAATTTATAAATAAAATTTGAGTGGTTATAATAAACGTTTATACACTTAATATGTGTTGTCAGATATGTTAAGTGAAAAAACATGGAATGTTAACTTCAAACTTAAATAAATTCATTGAAGGGTTAACTAAGTAATATTGACATTAAGTGATAATACTATGTGAATAAAATCAAAGAAATGAAATTTATATGGTTCTAAATTAATTGTCGTATCTGCACTATGTATCTCGAATCTATCTTTTTTCTGTTACTTATATTCTCATATCTCGTTCCTTTTTTAGGATGAAAATTTTTGAGTAGGGGAGAGTGCAATGACCCAGGAATATTAACGATTCGGATAACGTAATTAATTGAAATTTTCATGAAAATAAATAATTATAATTTAGCAATGAGAATTTGATATTTGGTATGCGTCTATTTAAACATACTAAATGCCAAATTTTCATTGGTAAATATAAAAGTTTGTTTTGTTGTGTATTCGGCCAGGATGGTCCAGCAAGCATCGTTTGGTCAAGATGTACTAAGAGGGATCGCTTGGCAAGCGCCGCTCGATGAAGCATCGCTCGGCTGCCTTCGTTCGGTATGCCTGGTTCGGTACACAGGAGTTGTCTATTGTGGGTCGAGGTACCTTGTCCTTAGGCATGTGCAGGGAGTCCAACATATCTTCGTCTATAAATAGAGGGGTAGGGGCGTAGTACAGAGGGATCTTTTTCGAGAACACTAGATAGACTCTGTCATTTTTATACTCTCCGCTTTTTAATTCAAACTTATATTCAAGTGTTTTATTTACGGATTGTATATGTATTCAAGTGATTGAGAAAGTGATAAAGATTTTATTCAAAGTGGTAGTAGGCAATTACGCCGAACCACTATAAATTTGGTGTTCTCATTTTTTGTTGTTCTTTTTTCATTGAATTGCACAATTTTTCGGTTCTAATTTACTCTCTTCATTAGTCTCTCTACATAACTCTACTCAAGGGTGTTAGTGACCAATTTTAGTGCAAACATTTTGGTGCTTTCACTAAGAATTGAATTCTCAGTTTGATTGGATCTCATCGTTTGCTAGTGGATCTCCATATTCGCGAGATAGATCCAATTGTTTACTGGAAAATTTCCTATTCTACTTAGATTTGAAAGGAATATAAAAGAAGTTGATAGCCGTAGTTAAAGAAACTGAGTCTATTGCCCTTGTTTTTGGAAGTTATGATCATGCTAATTTTCTTGTTTAGAGTTAATCAAGTGTTAATGTTCATGTGAAAGGATTGGATTCGCTGATGTATGTAAGATCTGGGGATTGGACGTTGAAGTTTGCACTCAAGTTGAATGAAGGCCGACCCTCCTTTGAAGGCAATTCAGCCGATCCCCCTAGAAAAAGTCTATGCCGACCACTCTAGAAAAGGTGTATGCTGAGCCACTCTTGGCCGATCCATCTTGGCCGAACCGCCTTGGCCAAGCCATTCCAGGCCGAGCCACGATCCACCTTAGCCGAGCCACCTTGATTGATACATATTGGCTGATCCACCTTGGTCGAGCCACTCTTGGTCGATCCGCCTTGTTCGATCCACCTTGACCGAGCCACCTTGGCCGTTCCACCTTGGCTGAGCCACCTTGACTGATCCACCTTGGCCGGTCCACCTTGGCCGAGCCACTCTTGGTCGATCCTTCTTGGCCGATCCACCTTGGCCGGGCCACCTTGACCGATCCACCTTGGCTGATCCACCTTGGCCGAGCCACCTTGATCGATCCACCGTGGCCGATCCACCTTGGCCGAGCTACCTTAACCGATCCACCTTGGCCGATCCACCTTGGTCGAGCCACTCTTGGCCGATCCACCTTGGTCGAGCCACCTTGGCCGAGCCACCTTGGCCGATCCACCTTGGCCGATCCAACTTGGCGGATCGCCTTGATTGAACCATGCTTGGCCGATCCAACTTGGCCGAACCGCCTTGATCAAGCCATGCTTAAGTTTGACCGGTCTCTTATATGAACCCTATTTTTTTAAAAATTAGGTACGACCCCAAACCCTAGCCATAGCGCAGTGCCTCCGGATAGTGAATTAAAAACTCAACTTAATAAAGAAAATTCTATCCACTTCCCTTAGATCCTATGACTGACCAGGACATAGAGGATCAAGCGGCAGCTTCTGAATGGCAACAAGATAACGAACAAGCAACCGCTACTCAAACGACAATCCCAAAGGTTGGAGAACATAGATGAGATGACTCTAGGAAAACGCCAAGATGACTCTAAGAAACATTCTTCACTGACCCAACACTTCGAATTTCGTGACTCCATCAGACAAATGTTTAGCTGTAGCAACTTATTCTAAATACTAACAAGGATATCATACTGATCGCGTTTGAGGAGAGTCGACCTCCAGATATATTTTGGCAGCTAGCTAGCTGGAGAGACTCCTATGAACACAGATCGTTCCTACAACAAAATGAATCTGAACAAAAGTGGGGAGGAGTGGAGCGGACTAGGAATGCAGGCCCGTTGGCTAAGGACTACGATTCCAGTAGACAAAACAGGATCTCAAAATTCGACTCATATGCTCTTTGAAAGATTCAATCGACGGCCTCTACTTGAAAACCCACGACTCAGAGTGGTACTGAAAACCAACCTCAAGAGAGTCCACCGAAGTCCAAGAAAATCATGGGAATGTTGTATATTCCGAGATGCTCACTGATCCTAACACGAGCGATTACAAACACCTCCGAGATGTGATCGAAAAGCCAATCTGGAAAGGAAAGCTTCAACAGTATGTACAAGTCCTGCAGAATGGCAGGTAGCGAACATCTGATGCCTATCAATAAAGGGCTATGATTATCAATTGGACTTCTTACGGCCAACATCCCTTTGAAAGGAGCCAGGAGCAAAGTTGAATAGCGAGCACACGATGCTGCTTCACTTATCAATGAGATTTCTTCCAATATTCTTTGAATTATTTCCGTTTCTATATCTTTTTCAATATTTCTATGAACTACGACCAACTTAAAATAAACTACTTTCAAAATGATGCAGGTGACCAAGTACTCAGATTTGGCCGCCAACCTATCCACGAAGACCGTGATCGGACCTATGAAGTTACATCAAGACGAGCACAATTCGACCATTCACCATCAACCATATGCCTTCGATTTGGGGCTTTGGACTAGAGATTGAAAAGTGCGTCACGATCATAGCCTAATAAAAAGCGAACATGACCGACCATCCATTCGTCAACCACCACATTTGACTTAAAGACCTAAGCAAGGCTTGGAATGAATATGGCATGATCATCCACTCAAATCGAGTCATAAAATAAAGTTCGACAAAATACAAATGCCTCCTCGGAAGCTCAGTGACACTGGGATCTATCTAGAGTAGACGTGATTTGATCATCTACACATCAAATCGTACCTTGAACACAAGAGGTTGTTCGATAGCCCGACTTGGAGTAGCTGTGATGGACTACCTACTCGTCAACTATCATGCTTTATACATCGACACGATTGCTCCATGAAACATATGCAACTTACTTTGTCTACTCAATAATCCTTTATCCTTATTTTCTAGAAAGAGATACGAAGCAAATTGTGTGAGACTTGATTACCTAACCCAGCATGGATGTGATCCAACCATATGTCATATACCTGCTTCCTTGACTTGATTGGAAGAGCTATAATCACCAAGCAGACGAGAACCGACCGTCTATTTTTCAAGTTTCATCCTTCATGCTAGGGGCAGAGTCCCATTCCATGAGCAAATGTGGTTCGATCGTTCATTCGACAACATTAGCCTCAATACGTAAATGAAATACAAATTAAATGGGTGGAAATACGACTGCTCTCAACAAAAATCTCTAAGTCCCTGGAGCACGGACTAGATTAATCTATGTCCCCATAGTGCAGACAAGAGTATAAATGACTTAAAATCTCCAAGTCCTCAGAGTGCAGACTACAGTACTCTGAGTCCCCAGAGTGCGGACAAGAGTATAAACGACTTAAAAATCTCCAAGTTCCTACAGTGTGGACTAGAGTACTCTGAGTCTCCAGAGTGCGAACTAGAGTATAAACGACATAAAATCTCTATGTCCCTAGAGTGCAAACTAGAGTATAGATGACTTAAAAATCTCTAAGTCCCCAGAGTGCAGACTAGAGTACTCTGAGTCCCCAAAGTGCGGACTAGAGTATAAACGACTTAAAAATCTCTAAGTTCCCAAAGTGCAGACTAGAGTACTCTGATTCCCCAGAGTACGGACTAAAGTATAAACGAAATAAAAATCACCAAGTTTCCATAGTGCGGACTAGAGTACTTTGAGTCTCCAGAGTGCGGACTAGAGAGTAAACGACTTAAAAATATCTAAGCCTCCAGATTGTGGACTAGAGTACTCTGAGTCCCCAGAGTGCGGGTTAGAGTACTCTGAGTCCCCAGAGTGCGAATTAGAGTATAAACGAATTGAGGAAAATCTCTAAGTTCTTGAAGCAGACTAGAGTACTCTCGGTCTCCAGAGCAGGGACTGGAGTATAAATGACTTTACGAAAATCTCTACGTCCCTAACTCTGGACTAGAGCATAAACCGTTCGAAAAATCTCTAAGTTCCCGGAGCATGGACCGAAGCGTGAACACAAATTGGGAGTGAATCGACTGGGAGAAGAGTACCTCTAAGTCACCAAAATGCAAAGTGGCATATAAACATTGATAAGTAGATGAGTGGATTCCAACCGTTCTCTATTCCACAAACTTCGGCCTAAAATCAACAGGAGGAGCATTGACTCTCTAAGGATGGAGTTCGACCATTCGACTTGGGGTTTGGCCAAATCAATGTTGGAAGTAGGAGTAAAAATCAATAAAAGCTGAATAAGACAGCTTATTATAGCTCTAGCTTGGCGTTCTTTACAACTTAAGGTAACGACTGCAAGGAGGCCTTAATAAAGAACTAATCGAAATGGCATACAAAGCTACGGGCGACCGACTATATCATACCTCAGAACGAGGGTCAATACCGATCTGCACCAAGCACATACGAATGTGACTCTGATGTCCCTTGAAAAAATATGACCTCTAGAGCGTGGAAAGGAGAGTAAACCACAAAGACTTGGTCATAAATTCTCCAACACCCTCCTTCGATCCTTCAGGAGGAGTATGAAACTGGATGAGCATGACCAGATTGCATTTGAGCCAACTTTACCCCGAGACCTGATTACAGAACAAGAACCAAAGTGGACGTGGCTTACCATCCAGTGCCCCAATTACGCCCTGAAGATGACGAGGCATCGGAGTATTCATCTTGGAATGAAAAACCATAATACAATCCAGGATAGGCGAGACCCAGCCTATTATCGACTGACCTGATCCCACGATTCAGCGGGAAAGAGAGTAAAGCTAAAGTGGGCATGACTGGCCTTCCTACTTATCGATACATGCCCCAGATCTGGGGCCACGAGTGAGAAGTAGGATGAATGAGAACCGACTATTCATCGATCAACTTTATGTCTTTGGAGTTTAGGTGGGAATATAAACATAGCTAGGACGAGAATCAACCATCCATGCAGTACATTTATCAACCCGGGACTGGGAGCAGACGCATGGTCTTCCAAAGACTAGCTGCGATAGCTCAATATTGAAACTTATATATAGTGCTTACAGCTACTCAAGGCTATGACCGAAAGAATGCCAAGAGATAGAATCATTAAATCAATGCCTAAGCTCGTGGGTAACTGACTGTCACTCCAACCTGAAGGATGGGTAAAGGATCATGAATGCATTGAAAAGAAAGTGTGTTACTCAAATATACAAGCAAATTCGAAACTCATAGCAAGATCCTGCTATGAAGCTGTGCGCAACTCGAGGTTGACTCCTGCTCGACATTTTCTTCAACATGCTTTTAAGCCCGATCTTTGGCCATTTTCAAATAATCGGTTAGAGCATTCAGAGCCCTTCACTATCAAACTTAATAACTCATGACAAGACTCCAGGATTTGACCAGAGTAACCATCAACATTGACCATCCCAACTATATTTCACATTGAATGTTATGAAAAATAGTTACATCTGAACTCAAAGAATCTGAAATTGCACCCGCTAAGCTGACAGTCGACATTACAGCCAGCCATAGCGACCCTTTTCGGGTGCTGAATATTGGATTACAGCTCAATGCAATGATAATAAAAGAATTAGTTGGATTTTTCTGAATAAATGATGATATGTTCCCTTGGATCCATTCTGACATGCATGTGTGATTTCACCAACTATCACGAGCCATGCATTGGATATCGACTTGAAGCTACAAAATCTAGCTCAATGTCTAATGATTTCATCATGAAAGCTCCACTCTTACTTTTAGGCTCACCCAATCAACATCTATGCCTACCAGCCATTGTGACAGGGCGTACAACGACTTGAGACGTCTGAAAGACTACTTAAATAGAATATCGAACTAAGCCAATTCGATATCACATATTTCCCTTGAAGGGCTATTCAAGGATTGAAATTAGCAACTCATACCCGAATTCACTGCATTAGGTGACTACTTGAAAAGTAGTAGAGAACCAACCAATAGATGGAAAATGTATGCAGATGGAGCATCCAGTGATTAGTGATGACGCAGGAGTCATGTTAATGGCTTCTGAGGAATGATTGATATGCTATGTCCTAAAACTTTATTTCTCTGTAACAAACAACGATGCTTAGTATGAAGCCTCGACCGCCAACCTCAAACTTTCTAGAGGACTTGGAGTGGAAACTTTACATATCTTTTGTGATTCTTAATTGGTGGTATGCAAAGTTAAGGAAGTTGATCTTGCTAGGGGGCATTACCTTGCTCCTTATCTCGGCCAAGTCCAAGAGCTACTATCCGACTTCACATATTACATCATTACACACACTCATCGAACAAAATGAAAAGAGTCCAGTCACTGGCCAAGTTGGCTAGTTTTAGGGATGTGCAACAGACATACATTGTTTTGATTTAAATACTTAACATTCCAAGCATTAATGGATGGAGATCGGCTAGATCTTGGAGACAGAGCCAGAAAAGAGGTTATGGTTGACTTCTATCAAAGACTGTCTACAATGAGGAATTCTTACTGAACAGAGTAATGGAAAACGACTGATCCTCCCCAAAGCTTCATGCAAAATTATCCAAGAAGAAGTCATGCGTAGAAAGGAGTTTATCCATTCTCGTGCTTTGGTGTATCTCCCATGATGATATCAAATGAGTCTTGAGCAAAGTCTATGAAGAAAAATGTGGCTATTACATCAGGAGGAAAACCTTGATAAAGAAAATACTTTACTACGGATATTACTGGCTAACAATCAATCCAGATGCGGTTGATCATGCTAGACAATGCAACGAATGCAAGATGTTTGCAAAAGAACCGGAAGCCCCACCGATGGAAATTACTCAAATGGCTAGTCCATAGTCGTCTGCCACTTGGGGGCATGGACATCATCTTCTTGCCAGTCCAAAAGGTGATGTGAAGTACGCCATCATAGTAGTTGATTACTTCACCAAATGGACAGAAGAAGAATTTTTTACCACAACCAAGATGAAGAAAATTATCAACTTCATTATATGTAACGTCTGTAACGTCATTTGTCCTTATGACCTTCCATGATCCATAATAACTGCAAATGGACAGGTGGAAGCTGTGAACAAATCATAACGTCCGTTTTGAAGAGAGGTTTGGAAAAGTTTAGAGGTAAATGGGTGGATGAACTCCCAAAACAGCATTATGGGCTTATAGAACTATCCATGAGTCCGTGACTAGCCGTACTTCATTCACCCTTGCTTACTGCTTCGAGGTCGTCATCCATATAAAACTTGAAATCCCCTCTCATCAAGTGGTTGATTGCAACCCTTATTTCACAAAAAATACAAACAAGGAATCATAATTGAATTGCAATTAAACTAGATGGAATTGGTGACGACTTATGAGCATATAAAACGCAGCCGAGAGCCAATGGCAAGAACATGTACCTGAACATATATGTGTACATCGAAAAGGTTCGACTTCTTGAAATCAACAGAAATTGAATTATCACTTAAGGTTATTAAGAAAAGATTGGGTCAGATAGCCAAATCTTACTAGCCCTGTAGAACCGGACATGGATG
Source organism: Allium cepa (assembly GCA_030765085.1). NCBI lineage: Eukaryota > Viridiplantae > Streptophyta > Magnoliopsida > Asparagales > Amaryllidaceae > Allium > Allium cepa. The sequence continues at coordinate 97,632,532 of CM060942.1, read as the reverse complement.
GCCATTCATGAACTACAACCCTGGATTTATAATATTGGGAATCGACCAAGCATCATGACGACCAAAGAAGGATACGACACCTTTAGATGATAAAATTGAAGGACAATAACTATTTAGGAAACATAATGGATTTATTTCTAGAATCAAGGAATACTCATTGTTTCAAAGCATGTCGTGTCGCTTCACACAACACACTTTGGAGGGCTAATGTTACCCGACACCTTGGTCCGCATACAAAACTACAGTTGAAGATATTATTGTTAGCACTAGACAAGATTCTAACCAAGAAGAGGCTGAAGATATAAGGGTTTGGTGCATTCGTTGTATTGCGGTATTTCCGTATGGCTCTGTCTAAAGGAGGGAACGCCACGTTCGGTCTAAATTATTCATAATGCCTCGTTCGGTCATTATGGCATATTTTGTTCGGTCTCGAGAAGTGTTGTTAAACATCGTTCGGCCTAGAAGGTTAACTCATTGTTCGGCCTGGAAGGCACACTCATCGCTCATCTTAGAGGAGAACATTCGTTGCTCGGCTAAGGGAGATATTATCTCATTTGGTCTCGAGAAGTTCTGTTCGAATAGATTTTGGTCAGAGAACAGATCATTCGGTCAGGATGGTCCAGCAAGCTTCGTTCGGTCGAGATGTCCTAAGAGGGATCGTTTGGCAAGCGCCGCTCGATGAAGCATTGCTCGGCTACCTTCGTTCAGTATACCTGGTTCGGTATACAGGAGTTGTCTATTGTGGGCCGAGGTACCTTGTCCTTAGGCCTGCGCAAGGAGTCCGGCCTGTCTTAATCTATAAATAGAGGGGCAGGGGCACAGTACAGAGCGACCTTTTTTGGGAACACTGGGGAGACTCTACCATTTTTTATACTCTCCTCTTTTTAATTCAACTTGTATTCAAGTGATTTGTTTACGGATTGTATCTGTATTCAAGTGATTGAGAAAGTGATACAGATTTTATTTAAAGTGGACGTAGGCAATTACGCCGAACCACTATAAATCTGGTGTTACCATTTTTGTTGTTTCTATTTACATTGAATTACACTATTTTTCGGTTCTAATTTACTCTCTTCATTAATCTCTACATAAATTTACTCAAGGGTGTTAGTGACCAATTTTGGTGCTAACAGCAGCCTCATCCTATACTTCGCAGTCTCCAAACCCACCCTTGGCCTTCCCTCCCTCAAACCCAAAGCACCAACCAGATCTGCCGTGTTTGCCCCTCCTCTGACCCAAAGCTGACACCAAGCACCGCCTCCATTCCTTGACCTAAAACGCCGTGACCACCACCTTCTTCCTTTGCCGCAACCGCAACCGCAACCGTCCATCACCCATGTTGCCGCCTCCATTCCTTGACCTAAAACGCCATGACCACCACCTTCTTCCTTTGCCGCAACCGTCCATCACCCATGTTGCCGCCCACCCCACAACTATAGCAGCTCCCTCCGCCCTGGCTTTCTCTACACATCTTCAACCAACTAGACCTCGACTTACATGGTTGTATCCATGCTACGCAACTACTACGCCTTTCCCAAGAACAAACCAAAGCCATACTCGTGTCTTTTCCCTTCTGACCCTCAAGTGGACCAGAGCCCACTATCACCATCGCTCTATCCACACCCTACCTTACCCTGACTTCCTCTGACCGTAGCCAGAACACCTCAAACCCAAAGCCGCTCACCCCTTGACCCAAGCACAAACCATCCTCACCTGCTCCTTTACTTTGCTCGAACACTACTCATGCATATCATATTTCTGGTTGAAGCAGTCCTTTGTTTGTTCATATAGGAAATATATATTTATATATACATATATATATGCAAAGTTATATATGCATAAGTTGTGTATATTTTGGCTGGGAGTTATATATTGATATATATATATATATATATATATATATATATATAAGTGGCATGGTTCATCCTATTGCTAGTATATCTATGTGCTGCGTATATATATTGCTCGTTTCATACATATTGCTAAGTATATGTTGCATATGTATATGTTATATATATTGATCGATATATATGTGTGTGTGTGTGTGTGCAAAAATATATGGAGGCTCATATGTGTTGCATATATATACATTGCATATATCTGTTGTATATATATCCGGTCAGAGAGTCGTATGTATATATTGATATACATACGTTGTACATATATCTTTATTCCTTCTAATATCTATAAAACAAATGTATATATATCACATATGTATGTGTATATATATGTGTGTGTGTGTGTGTATATTTGTTTTCATCAAATTCTCAAGCTAAATCTGCTTTTGTGCTTGTCGTAGATATTTGACTTGTTATGTCCCGTGTTGTGCCTGTGTCTGTGTGTGTATCTGTGTCAGTTGCTTCTCGTTCTATTTACCCTAGTCTCGAAAGGTAAGCAATCACTCACGATTAACATTCTTAAATTTAGTAAATTCAATTCACATGAAATGAAAATTGAAATATGTTGTTGAATTTAAGTTGTTAGTTATTTAATTTTTAAGTATGATGTGTTATTATTTGCATTTGTTCACTTATGCTAATTGACAGTATTTAATTTTTATTGTCAGTTATGATATATGCATGTTGTTGATGTGTTATATTATTATCATATTATTCTCACTCTGCAAGTTCCCTGATAATTAGAAATTCCCTACGGGTTGAAAAGATACATACCCGAATGATATTATAGATTAGGGAAAAATCGTCATGGGTTGAAATGATAAACCCAAGCGATTTTATTGATTTTGAAATTTTAGGATTGCAGGTTGACATGATATACCCGTAAATTTAAATAATTGCGGATTGAAATGATAAATATCTGTGTCACTTGACCATAGAATAGAAAATTATATACCGACACCGTTGGTCTATTTTAAATGATTTCCAGAATCTTAAAAAGAAAATATACGGGTTTTAATAAATATTGATTTTTAAATATTATATGAAGATTTCATTTTAGTATATGTGTAAAATTTTGATTTTTAAATTATATATTTGGAATTTTTAAATTTGTAAGTTTGGTTCCGAAAAAACTATAATTTTTAGATTTACATATAATTTATTATTTTTAAATATATAACTAAGATTTTATATAATACATTTATTAAAATAAAATTTAATTTAATAATAAAATTTAATATAATGAATTCAATAAAAAAATTAATTTAATTAATATATATTATGTTTTAAACAATTTATTTTAAATTTATATTAATATTTTTAAATAGAATTTGTAACAAAATTTAATAAAATAAAGGTTGGGAAGATAAATTAAATTAATTTGTAATTTAATTCGTTTGAGAATTGGATTTAAATAAGGATTGATATGGAACATATTGATTTTGAGATTTTGAAAGGCATGAATTTATAACTTGATTTAATTAAAGGTGATGAAATGAATATTTTTCAAATTTAAATAAAACTGAATATTAATTTTTTATTTAAATTTTTAATTGGAGGTTTTATTTAAATGTTATTAAAAGTGATTAAGTGAATATTTCTCAAAGCTGGGTAAAAATTTTAATTTTAATTTTGAAATATAAATAAAATTTATTCAAATTGAGTTATTGTAAAACGTTTGAAGATTTAAACTTGAAACCTATTGGGATGAAAGTGGTTGAATTTGTAGTTCAAACATGGATTTGAAATCGATATAAATTATAAATGGTTTTAATGAGAATTTGAATTGAACATTCAACCCTTTCAATTGAAATTATTGAATCGGGATTGATTTAATTTGAATTTGGAACTAAAGGTTGATTTGAATTGATTTGAAAAATTGGAAGGAACAATTCTAATTTTAAACTATTTTATTATATATATATACACTATTTTAATATAAACTATTTTAATATATAAACTATTTTAATATACACACACACACACACACACACACACTATTTTAATATAAACTATTTCTATACCTATTTTAATATATATATAAACTATTGTGTGATTATGATTATTGGAAATGAAAATGATTTAAAGTGAATAATGTTTTTGAAAGTGATTTGATTTTGAAAGTAATATGATTTTGAAAGTTGGAGTAAACGAAGAGGAGATGACATGGGGTGAGTTTAGGAGAAGGTTCTAGAAAAGGTGCATGTCAGTAATGGCCTAGTATGTCTTGATTACGAAGTTCACTGAGTTGAAACAAGGAGAAATATCGGTTCTGGAGTATGCTAGCAAGTTTGAAGAATTGGCTAGGTATGGTTATGCCACTGTTGACATAGTGATGAAAAGGAATGAGAAGTTTATTAGAGGTTTGAAGACAGAGTTGGCAAGGGATACTTTACCACACATCAGAGATCCATGTGATAAAGTTGTGGAAATGGCATTGAGACATGAGAAAATGCTTTCTTATTTGGAGAAGAAGAAGGAAAAGAAGGTCCAGGTTGGATAGGGCCAAAAGAGAAAGTTTTTCCCCAAGAAGAATGCTTGGAAGGAAGGAGCAGTGAAGAAGGGAAAGTCTAAGGTGGTCTGTTACAAGTGTGATAAGAAAGGCCATTATGCTCATGAGTGTTGGACAGGCAAAGGAAAGAAGGCTGCTAAAAAGAGAGGGGTTAGATGCTTCAATTGTGATCAAGTTGGGTACTACAAGAACCAACGCAAAGAGCCAGCTAAAGGAGATAAAGGCCTAGTATTTGAATTGGAGCCTACTACTTCGAAGCCGACAGTGCAAGAGAAGGGAAAGGTTGTTGCATCACACTCTTTTATATCTCGATGTATGGTAGATAAGCTTCACGTAGAACACACATATTTAGTTACTTCCTTAAGAGTTGCAAATCCGATAGTAGGGTATGCGACACTTGGGATGAAGTTTGACCACTTAGAGTTTGACTTGCTAGGTTACACCTTTGGTTGCAGTTTGCATGTATTTGACTTTGTAGGTTTTTGTATTATGTTGGTTATGGATTGGTAAAGTGAGTATGATGCTAGGATATTCTTCCATGATAGGAAAATACCACTTAGACACCCTGATTGTAGTGAACGGATAGTTTGTACCATAGAAAATCCTAGTTGTGAGGTGAATTCTTTGTTGGGTGTTATGGAGTTGGAAGATGAGTTGAATCGCGTATTTGTGGTTAGAGAATTCACGGATGTCTTCGAGCCGGTTGTTGGATTGCCGTCGAAACAAGCTACTGAGTTTTGGATTGAATTAGTGCCTAGAGCAGAACTGGTAAGTAGGCCGCCAAGCAGGATGACCCCTGTATAAATGAAGGAGTTGAAAGTGTGGTTAGTGGATTTGGAAGGCAAGAGTTTTATTAAACCGAGTAGCTCACCTTGGGGAACAGCTATAGTGTTTGCTAAGAAGGTGGAAAGATCGTTAATGTTATGTCTCGATTATCATAAGCTGAATGGGAAGACGATAAAGAATCGATAACCATTGCGGAAAATTGAAGATTTTCTCGATCAGTTGAGTGGAGCCAATGTGTTTTCTTAGTTGGATTTGGCTACAGGTTTCCATCATCTTAAGGTGGCAGAAGATAGTATATTCTTGATGGAGTTTAGGACTAAGTATAGATCGTACGAATGGTTAGTTATGCCATTCGAACTAAATAATACGCCGGTATTCCTTGTAGACTTGATGAACCTAATTTTCAGAGAGCACTTGGATAGATTTGTCAGAAACTGGAGATAGTGGTTTTGATGACAACAACCTTTGTAACTTATTTTATTATAACTTATATACTAACACTATTGTCTAGATATAAATGAATGTTATTATGCAGGATATATATAAGGCAGGTACTGATTATTGAAGAATATATAGTATAAAGATCAAGAATGAAGAAATTAAGTTTGAAGACTCATGAGTATCAAGATCAAGATTTTAAGATAAGTGTCTAGTTTGTTAAAACTTCATAATAGCACGGAGATCTTCATTTCAAATTTTATTTGGGATGGAACCCATTTCTACCTTCTTAGTGGCTTACAGACCCACAACAAGTAGCTTACAAATCTATGACAAGTGGCTTACAAACCCACAAACATCCTGGTTTTGTACAAGTTCTCGAGTCCTAATGTGATGAGATATTCTGCAAGAAGAAGCTTGCAAAACTACTTCAAAATTGTTTTTCAAAATGATTTTCAAAACTGCTTTTCAAAATGTTTTAGTCTTAAAAATTATCTTTTCAAATGATTTTCAAAATGATGTTTTATCCTTAAATTATTCTTTGTTTTTTTAAATAAACTCTTGTTTTAAAAACTTCGTTTGTTTTTAAAACTATCTTCTAATTTTTAAGTATTCTTTATAATATATATACTTGAGATTTAAAATCAAATTTATATATACATTCTAAAAATATTTTTTTCTACTCTTCTTTATTTTAAAACATAGGAAAATTATTTATTTTACTCCAGAATCATTTCATCTTGTCTTCCTTTCAATACCATTTTCAAAACAAATTTTATGTTGTAGTTAACTAAGGGATGTCGACATCATGGGACACCCCATGTCGACATGGTAACCGTTATCAAAAGTTTCAATTTTCAAAAGAAGTGTCAATTCGTTTAAATCTCTTCATGAATGGTTATGACCGTTGGTATTCTATGAATAGCCTTCACAAACGAATTTTTTAACTAACTATTTTCTTATTTACTTCACTTCTTCTTCTCCGCTAATCCATATTATAAATTTTTCATATTTTTAAGGTCATGCCGAAATTCTGTCGAATTCTCAATTGAATCAAATTAGAATCTCATTCTTGTTTGATTCTCTGCCCTCCCTCGAAGATCAAAGTGCTATTCAGAGTTATAGGATCAATTTGTAATCAAAAGTTTATCGAGTCTCTCTATAAGGTGAGATTGTGCCTGGAAATCAATTGGGTGATCTGGTGCCCCGTAAATCAAGAGAGTTTGCCCCGGACTCGTGAGACAGGAGGGTACCTCAAGGCCTTTAGAAATTGAGGGTTGTAATCTCGACTTTGGTATAATAAAAATTAATACAAGGTGTTTGCCTTGGTGCATGACTGGATGTAGGGTAACTCCAAAACCAGTATAAAATCCGGTGTAATCATTCCTTTTACTGCTTTTTATTTACTTTCTGCATATATGTTTGATTCTGTGATTGTTCCATGATTAAGTTTTGCATTTTTTTATCATAATTTTTAAATTAATCCATATAAGTCTTAGAATCCATTAAACATTATTCACCCCACATCTAGTGTTAAATTAGCCTTAGGATCCTTAATCCGTACTCCCTTTCTATTGGTATCAGAGCATAGGTTTTCATAGTTTTCATAATCTGAAACTTAAACGGTTAAAAATGGCATTTTTTGGAAATTTTGTTAATACTAGTTTGAATTTATGCATTTCACCAACGTATCATAAGTTTGCATATAGTTTTTATGAAAAATCAAGTTATCTACCGAATTGATTTGTTATGCAGGAACAGATGTTTTACATGGCTTTTGAAGAATCAACAAGCAATGGACAAACTGTGCAAATTGAGAAAGATAAATGGATACTTGATAGTGGTTGTTCAAGGCATATGACTGAAAATCCCGAGACACTCAATGACATTATATATCAAGATGGTGGATTGGTCAACTTTGGAGATAACTCAAAAGGATATGTGATTGACATCGGCAATGTCCGTAATTCTAAAACTCCTCTTATTTCTGATATTTTGCTAGTTAGGAATTTAAAGCGTATTTTACTTAGTATAAGCCAACTATGTGGTAAAGGATTTAAAAATTAAATTTGGAAAAGATAAGTGTCACATCGAAGATAATAAGTCAAATATTATCTTTGAAGGAATTAGGAAGAAAAACATTTACATCCTTAGTATGAAAGTTACAAATGATAACTTATGTCTTTTGGCTAATACAAGTGACCCTTGGATTTGGCATAAAAGATTTGTCCATTTGAATTTCAAACTATTATCAAGGTTATCAAAACTTAACTTAGTTAGAAGTCTTGCCAAGTTAATCTTTAAAGTAGATAGTATATGTGATGCTTGCCAATTAGGAAAACTTAAGAAAGGTTCAATTAAATTAAAAGATATGATTTCTACTTCTAAACCTCTAGAATTACTTCATTTAGATTTATTTAGTCCATCTCAAGTTCAATCAATTAATCACAATAAGTATATTTTTGTAACTGTAGATGATTATTCTAGATATACTTGGACAATTTTTCTTAAACTTAAAAGTGATGCTTTTGAATTATTTAAGAATTTTGCTAAAAGAATTCAAAATCAACTTTCTTTAAAAATAAAAACTATACGTAGTGATCACGGTGGAGAATTTGAAAATGAAAATTTTGAGAATTTCTGTAATAAAAAAGGAATTACTCATAATTTCTCTTTTCCAATAACTCCACAACAAAACGGAGTGGTAGAATGTAAGAATAGAATATTCAGGAGTGTGCTAGAACAATGCTTTCTGATAGTAACTTACCTAAAAACTTTTGGGATGAAGCAGTCGCTACAGCGTGTTATATATTAAATAGGATTTTAATTAGAACATTAACTAATTAAACATCATATGAATTACTTTACAATAAGAAACCCATAGTAGCTTATTTTAAAGTTTTTGGTAGTAAGTGTTTTATTCTTAATACAAAAGAAAATTTAGATAAATTTGAACCTAAAATCCGACAAAGGTATCTTTATCGGATATTCTAATAGAAGTAAAGCATTTAGAGTTTTTAATTTATGAACTAACACTATTGAAGAAACAATGCATGTATCTTTTAATGAAAATTTTAAAGATACTGTACAAATAGAAGATGAAGAAGATATTGTAACCTTATATAATGAACCTAATGACACTTGTGAAACCATTCAATCTAATAAAAGAATTAGGCTATTGCAAGATCATCCAGTAGAAAATATATTAGTAAATATTGAATCTATAGTTAAAACAATAAATCAACTAAATAGTATGAGTAATGTAGCTTTTATATCAACTATTGAACCTAAAAGTCCAAAGGAAGCATCATCTGATGATTCATGGATTCTTGCTGTGCAAGAAGAATTGAACCACTTCACTAGAAATGATGTTTGAGAACTTATTCCTAGACCTAAGGATAAAAGTATAACTGGAACGAAATGGGTTTATAAAAATAAAATGAATGAACTTGGTGAGGTCGTGAGAAAAAAAGCTCATAGAGTCGCGCAAGGTTATTGTCAAGAAGAAGGAATTGATTATGAAAAAACCTTTGCTCCCGTAGCAAGACTAGAAGTTATCAGGATTCTACTTGCTTTCGCAAACTACAATAATTTCAAGTTATATCAAATGGATGTTGAAAGTGCATTTCTAAATGGTTTCGTAAAAGAAGATGTTTATGTTGAATAACCTCCACTTTTTGAAGATAATAGATTTCCAAATCATGTATATAAATTAAAGAAAGTTTTATATGGTCATAAACAAGCTCCTAGAGTCTGGTATGAAAGACTAAGATCTTATTTACTACAATCTGGTTTTGAAATTGGTAAAATAGATACTATATGTAGATGATATAATATTTGGATCAACTAATAACATAATGAATAAAGAATTTACAGATATAATGACTAAAGAATTTGAAAAGAGTCATATGGGTGAACTAAGTTTCTCCTTAGGACTTCAAATCAAACAATTAAATAAAGGAATTTTCATTAATCAAGAAAAATATGCTAAGGATTTAATTAATAAATTTGGATTGACCACTTCTGGTTGGAAACCAACTCCAATGACAACTAATGTAGCTTTAAGTAAAGAAGATAAATCAAAAGATGTTGATCAAAAATTATATAGGGAATGATTGGTTCGCTGCTTTATATAACAGCAAGTCGTCCTGACGTCATGCATAGCTTCTGTCTCTGGCAAGATACCAATCTCAACCTAAAGAAACTCACTTAAAAGCCGTTAAAAAAATTCTAAGATGTGTAAAACATACTTTTGATTATTATTTATTTTACCCTAAAAACGATGTATTTGATTTAATTTCATATGTGATGCTGATTACGCTGGTTGTAAATCAGATCAAAAATGTACAAGTTGAACTTGTCACTTTCTAGGACATTCTCTGGTTTTCTAGTTTAGTAAAAAGCAAAACATTGTATCCTTGTCAACAACTGAAGCAGAATATATATCTGCTTCTTTGTCTTGTTCTCAAGTTATATATATGCAACAAACTTTAAAAGATTTTGGACTAACTATGACTAAATCACCAATTTATTATGATAATACTAGCGTAATAAACCTATCTAAGAATCCAACTCATCATGCTAGAACAAAACGTATTGATATTAGACATCATTTTCTTAGAGATAATATTAGTAAAGAAGTCATAACTCTTGAATATATTAATATTAAAAAAACAAATTGCTGGTATATTAACCAAACCATTAAATGAACAAAACTTTACTAAATTTAGAAGAGAATTAGGTATATGTTCATTAACTGAAATATAAATTATAAATAATACAAGTATAGTTAATAATTAATATAAATAAATATTTCTCAAAAATTGAACTAGGCATGTCGACATGACACATCCCCCTATATCGACATACAGGCCGAGATTTTCAAATTTAAATTTCCCTCTAAAATTAATTATTAAGTTATATATTTATATATTTTGACTTTTACTCCTTTTCTATGTTCTATTCTCTGTAATAAACTTCTAAAATAGTAAATTAATGGCTTCCTCTTCTATAATAAACCTTCTTCACCCACTTCTCCTCACTCTGGTCCTTTTCAACATTCAACACATGTACGAGTCATCAAATTACAAGTGAAGATGAAATATTTTCTTCAAATGATGATGGAGATTCAAGTGAATCAACTGAGAATGTTTAGAAAACAAGATAGGCAAGGCAGAATCCTTAGCAATTGACAAAACTTCGTTATGGATAACATGCCAATCCTATTGTCATCGAAGAATCATCATAAGCCATGAATTCTGAAGAAGAAGAGCCACTAGAAGAACCACAAAAGGATCAAGAAGAAGAATATCCTCTATCGAATCCGGATGTTCATATGGATGAAAATGATGGCGTTATTTGCGTTGGAGAGGTCCTTTTTGATGCTAATGGGAACTTGGTCGAACAGCGTGGAAACTTTTGTCTCCACTATCCAAATTGTTCGGTCCACAAATCACCAATAGTTAAGGGTCCTCATTAAGCATTTTTTCATTTTCTTGATTTTATATTGGTTTGTTAATTTGTATATAAGTGTTAATTTTCTTCTAAAAACAATCTTTGGCATGTAAAATCTTGAATTCTGTTTAACTTAGGATACTATATTTAACTTATGTCATATGTTTGTTTATCTCATTTCCGATTAAGTTCAAGGTTTATAGGTCATTATTTTGTTGATGAAAAAGGGGGAGAAGTTATATAAAATAGTAGGCTTGGAGTAAGGGGAGCTATTGGTGTAAGGAGGAGTTATGGTATGATCAAATGGTAAGTAGATTTTATAAGGTTGTCATCATCAAAAAGAGGGGGATTGTCAGGAACTGGAGATAGTGTTTTTGATGATGACAACCTTTGTAACTTATTTAATTATAACCTATATACTAACACTATTGTCTAGATATATATATGAATGTTATTATGTATGATATATATAAGGCAGGTACTGATTATTGAAGACTGTACAATAGAAAGATCAAGAATGAAGAAATCAAGTTTGAAGACTCACGGGTATCAAGATCAAGAATTTAAGATAAGTGTCTAGTTTTTGTTAAAACTTCATAATAGCAGGAAAATCTTCATTCGGAATTTCATTTGGGATGGAACCCATTTCTACCTTCTTAATGGCTTACAAACCCACGAAAAGTAGCTTACAAACCTGCGACAAGTGGCTTACAAACCCACGAACATCCTGGTTTTGTACAAATTCTCAAGTTCTGATGTGATGAGATATTCTACAGAAAGAAGCTTGCAAAACTACTTCGAAATGGTGTTTCAAAATGATTTTCAAAACTGCTTTTCAAAATGTTTCAGTCTCAAAAATTATCTTTTCAAATGATTTTCCAAACGATGTTTCAGCCACATAATATTCTTTGTTTTTGTTTTTAAATAAACTCCTGTTTCAAAAACTTCATTTGTTTTTAAAACTATGTTCTGATTTTTAAATATTATTTATAATATATATATACACTTAAGATTTAAAATCAAATTTATATATACATTCTAAAAATATATTTTTCTACTCTTCTTTATTTTAAAGCATAGGAAAATTAGTTTATTTTACTCGAGAATCATTTCATCTTATCTTCCTTTCAATACCATTTTCAAAACAAATTTTATATTGTTTTTAACTAAGGGATGTCGACATCATGGGATACCCCATGTTGACATGGTGGCCGTTGAATTCAAAAGTTTCAATTTTCAAAAGAAGTGTCTATTCGTTTAAATCTCTTCACGAATGGTTATGACCGTTGGTACTCTGTAAATAGCCTTTACAAACGAATTTTTTAACTAACTATTTTCTTACTTTCTTCACTTCTTCTTCTCCATAAATCCATATTCTAAAAATTTCATATTTTTAAGATCGTGCCGAAATTCTGTCGAATTCTCAAGTGAATCAAATTAGAATCTCCTTCTTGTTTGATTCTCTACCCTCTCTCGAAGATCAAAGTGATATTCAGAGTTATAGGATCAATTTGTAATCAAAAGTTTATCGAGTCTCTCTATAAGGTGTGGTTGTGCCTGGAAATCAATTGGGTGATCTTGTGTCCCGTAAATCAAGAGAGTTTGCTCCAGACTCGTGAGATAGGAGGATACCTCAAGGCTTTTAGAATTTGAGGATTGTAATCTCGACATTGGTATAACAAGAACTGTAATGAGGTGTTTGCCTTGGTATAAGATTGGATGTAGGGTAACTCCGAACTAGTATAAAATCCGGTGTGTTCTTTTCTTTTACTACTTTTTATTTACTTTTGTCAGGACACGATTCTTCGTCTTCCGAAAATTCGACATCGACACTCACTTTATCGACTGCCGAGAAATCGAACGACGGAAAACCGAACACTGAGGGTTTTATTTAAAAAGAATTTAGGAAAAGAAAAGAGAAAAAGATAGAAATTAGGGAGGAGAGAAGAAGATAGGAAATTTTAAAAATAGAAAGAAAAAGAGAATAGAGAAAAAGGAAAAAAAACAGAAGAAAATAGAGGGAAAAGAAGATAGACAATTTTTTAGAAAACAGAGAAAGAAAACAGAGAATTTGAAAAATAGAAGATGGAAGAATTTTAAAAATAGAACGGACAGAAAGGAAACAGAACAACATCAGAATCTCACAATTCGCAGCGGAACAACATATAATAATAAATGAATAATCTTTAAACAAAGAACTATATCAGTTATTACATTTTATACATTACATTACATCATATCATCAGAGTGTACAACAACATACAACAATAAACAGTGCAGCGGAAAAGAAATACTATATAAACTAGTAATACGCCATGCCATCCAGCTTGCCTCCAGCAACTCCAGAATATCCAGAATATCCTGATAAACCTAACTCTTGACTGCCCGTGTGGAAATTGGTGGGCACCCAGAGTTTAGGAAGGAAAACAATAAACTCCAAGTCAGTCATGTGACTGGTGTGAGAACTCAAAACAGTTTATTTACTTTAAAATCAAAATAGAGGAATATTTTTAAATTCAATTCGCAATGCTTTTAAAAATGAGACTACCATAAGGCCTCCCGCACACACACACATGCAAACGCAGAATCGGAGGAGATTTCTCCTTATGATAGTCAAAGATGCTTGATACGCATTTAAAATAACATTTTATATTATTATTAGTGCATAGTGTAGAGAAAAATTCATTTCGAAAGTAGAATATAAATCTTAGCCAACATAGACATTTCGAACTATGCCTACTATAGCTACCATCCAAACAGTGGTGACCACCATAAGTGAATGGCAGGTTCTACAACTAATACCGTACAAGTTTCGTATTGGGAATTGGATTTCCAACAAATGGTCAGGCCAAGGAACTTCCCATTGCCACTGAGAATGCCTCTGGATGGACATCCCCGAGAACCAAACCGGATCTCAACCAACACAAGGCCGGGTTACTCCTAACTGAGCAACAACTGACCGAATATGCCATCCCCCGGTCCTTTGGGACCTTTTTCCGAGAGCGCTCTCTAATCAATTCACACAATCATAACAAAGTGTTTTCAACATGAGTAAGTATCTGGGCTCCATACCATGATACCACCCTTTTCCAGAAGGAAATGGACACATCCTAAAGGGTGCTACCCCTCATAACCTTGCTGCTTCTTTCCTGTTTTGACCATTTCCGGGATGTGAGGCTCGACGAAGTCACGTCCACAAAAACATACTTTATACAAAAGCCATGCTTTGGGTCAATAAATGATCAACACAATGATCACTAAGATAGACGATCAAATAAATGATCCTATCACAATAATCAACACAATGATCATTTCAGCATCACTCAGCATGTCACATTACCAAAATGGGAATATATCGCTGATAACTTCAACTATATAACCTTTGAGCTCGTACGTCTCAAAGAAGGGTGTTAAGCAAAGAATAAATTCTCCGCCACCAACAGAAATATATTTGAAAGAAATCGGCTTTATATCTCAAATTGTAATGTCAGACATACAATCCATACAAGTCTGTTCCGGGCTCGAACAGAACCGAAGGCACTTACAAAGAAGTCCTTGCAATCCGGATATTCACAATCCTGATCGGATTCACCATCACATATGGAGTTTCTATACCGGCGCGACTCGGTGCAGAAACAATCGATAGGTCATCCTATCGCTCTTGCAAATACCGGTCTTCAACACCGATCTTCAATGCAATTCACAACGACGTATCACATATTCGGAATGGGTTATACGACCCCATGGTCCTTTCCCGGTTAACCCGAATAGTGAGCGCTTATTCAAAAATAAGTGTGCATTCAAATTCAATCAAATCACATCAAATACCCATTCAAAGGGAAATACTGATAGTCGGTTATTGAACTATCACTGGATATGCATACATCACCAGATTCCAAATAATTTTCCAAATTATTTATTTTCCAAAATATCTTTACTAGATATAAAATTTCAACACTTCAAAAATAAATCAATATTTATTTTCAAACTAATTCCACTTTTCACATATAAATTCCATAATGAATTTATATTTCAAAATATCATGCATATACAATTTCAATAATTCATTTCAATTTATCTTCAGAAAAAGATAAATTCTAATTATTCACTTCATATTGGAAAACATTTCCATACTTATTTATTCATAAGTAATTCACAAATTCCTTTATTTTCAACACTTAGAAAATATTCAATATACTTAAATCGAATTAAGTATATATTTCATTCTATTAAGGAAATCATTCACTTAAACATATTTATTTGGGCCAAAACGAATGTTACGTAAAACATCGTTACGACAACCCAAAATCACTAGTATAGGGATTCGAAATTAAAATAGATATATAAATCCCAATACTATACAAAAACATTTCCTTTCGGAAATCATTTACTATAACAACAGTGTTATAGTCCATCATCTCCTTTCATTTCTCGAAACATCTATTTCAACAATAAATGTTGAAATCTATGGTTTCGAATCTCAACATGTTTAAAAACATCGTTAGATTGTTTTAATTCTATTTAAAACATTCATATTCTAAACAATTTCTTTAACGTGTTATTCACTATTAAAAATGCGAATATAACTCCATTTCTAAGTTATAACAATTAACTTGTCAAAATAAGTCATTTGCGAATTTATAAAACAACGTTTATAAATTCCTTTTCTATTTATTTATAAAAACTTCCTTTTTTATAAATCCTTTTATTTACCTATTCAGTTTATAATTCAATTATAGACTAAAATTCAAATTATAAGTTAACTACTTATAAAACGATTATTTTACAAAATCGTTCATTTAACTTCCCAATTTATTAATCTTAACTTATAAGATTGTTTATTTATCCAAAATTCATTCTTTCGATAACTTTATAAATTTTATAAACCTATTGCTTATAAAATCTCATTTATAACTTCACAGTTTATAATTTCATAAATTTCATTCATTTAGGAAATTCATTTTCACTACATTCAAACACTTATAAAAACTCGTTTTAAATGTCCATAATTCAATTTATAAATATCCATTTATAAATCTCTTAAGATAAATTAATTTATATTATTCTTTTAAAACGTCTTTAAATTCCTTTATAATTCCACCATCTTGATTTATAAAATAATCAAATTTTATAAATCCTATTTTTAACTTTTATAATATATTCAAAAATCCAATTTAACTATTTTATAAGGTCATTAATTCATATTTCTCAAAAATCAGCTTTTAACTATATTTCACAAAAACTATAATTTTTATAACTTTAAAAATTATAACGTTATTTATTTATAATGGATCAATTCCAAAAATATAGTATATTTTCAAAAATCACTTTAAAACCATTTTAAAATCCCAAAATCTGGGTCCAATGATGCTACACACCAAATAGTCAATCACGACAACAACGATATCATATATCGATATGATAATCCATCAAATATCAAAATATCTGAAATAAAATAAATACTGTTGAGGAATCCAGTTGGATCCCTCCAACCTGTTTCCTGCATCCAAAAACATTAGCACAATACCAATTTCGCTCCAGTACGAAATTATCGCGGTATATGTTCTTATTAAATATTATCCGCTTAATAACGGCGTAATAGGGTCTCATCCGCTAAACAAAAAATGCGGGAAATCAACAACTGCAATATATACATATGCCAATATATATATATTGATATTATATATAATACCAATTTCACTGTTTATGAAATATTCGCGGTATATGTTTATATTAAATAACATCCGCTTACTAACGGCGTATAATGTCTATTTTAACAATCAATAGATATCAATCATCATTCATACATGCATTCAAATATTTTAAATCTAACTATTTAAAATAAAATCGAAACTGATTCGATTGAGTGAGAAGTTCTCACCTTGGTTTTAAATTCCGTTTAAGCTTTTATTTCGAATAAAATTAAACGCGCGTTTAATTTTACCCGAAATTCTCACTAACTCCAAACGACTCCAAACCAACTCCATCGCGTAGTACTCGTCCATACGATTCCAACGCAACTGGGTTTGCATTTTTTCGACCTCGTATGAAAAAGATATGAATTTTACAAGTTACACGAGTTTTTATATAAAAATTACAACTTAAATCAAACTTTATAAACCCACTCTAGTTTCTGGCCACAAGATCCTACATCCCCTTCATCTCCACCGTCCATCTCTTCTTCCCCAAACCCACGCACGGCTACAGAACAAAGCCATCTTCATGAAACCCATACAATCCATACTAGGGTTTAATTATTCTCCCTCCATAATCAACGAAATTCGATCACAACACCACCAATGCGAAGCACACGACGCGAGCTACCACCACCAGCCACCATGGCCAACTCGGCCCCACCCCCTACTCTCGAAGTGCGTGCGAAACTGTAGAGAACGGCCACAGCTTGCCCCTCCATCGTCGCTCCAAACGCGATCTCAACCGTACGGATCTAAAGCTCTTGATGTGCTCTACAAGTTTGTAGTTGAAACCTAAGGCTAATTGTCGACGGATTGTGGGTGATTGAGGGAGGAAGTGGAGTAGTTTCTGGCCATCCATCTATTAGGGCCGGCTACATTAGTTTAGGGTTTTAATTTCTTTTTTTTTTTTTTTTTTATTAATGAAGAGAGAGGGGTGGTCTATTTATAAGGAACGAGCGACACTATTCATTCCGGATTTTCCGAACTCCGATTTAGACGCCGTAACCAGCGTACCTAGGGTTTATCCCGCGTTCCGGACACAATGGAACAGGTTTCGGAAGCTAATTCGGAAGTATGTGCGAGTTATGGCTGTAAACGCTCAATTTAAATTAAACCGATTTAAGTCGATTTCTAGGCGTTTTAATTTGTACAGGACAAACCGTAAATCCAATTGACTTGAAATTTGAAACCTTACAATAATATCACATTACGGATCCGATGAAACTGGTTTCGTCGAATTCCGAGACTTTTTGAAAAATGGCTATTTTGACTCGTCAAATTTAAATTAAAAACGATTCGATGCGTTTCGAGCTGCCACGATCAAACGATAGCTCCGATTGACACGAAAATTGAAATCCGGTAATAACTAACTATTACGGATCCAATGAAACTGGTTTCGTTCAATTCTGAGACTGTTCAAAAATTGGCTATTTTACAGTCGATTATTAAATATTAAAATATTCAATTTTCACAGATTTACTTTTAATTCGATTTTAAAAGTTCTAAAATATTTCTATAACTCCAGTATGATTAATTAAAATTTTCCAAATTATTTTCAATCATATTTAACTCAATTTTCAATTATTTCCATAATTTAACATATTAAATTATCGATTTAATTATCCAATTAAATCCAATAATTCAAATTAAAATTTATTCGACTTATAAATTCAATTATTAATATTTAAAATAAATTAAATATTCAAATTTTAATTTAATAAAATTCTGGGTCGTTACAATCTTTCCCTCTTAAAAGAATTTCGTCCTCGAAATTACAAGTAAGAAAAGTTATACAATTTATTAACTTTCCAAAATTTATAATTAAACTTCTTATGATAACTTTTACTAAGTTTTCAAATCATACTTAGTTATGTTTTCAAAAACAACTACTATTGTTTAACTTTCAACTCTAAAACAAAGTTAAAGTTTCCAAAATTTTCCCATTTTCTCAAAAATTTTCTAACGCCTTAAATTTCCGGAAAAATTCGCCATAGTCTCCTTTGCGCGGCTCGATCCGAAAAAAAAATGACAGTATATATATCACAAATATACATCTCATCAAGTAATGAGGCATCCCGAAGGGAAAAAAGTATAAAAGTACGGTATGTAATCCGAGATATGTACCTTATATTTTATTAGCGAGCATATACGGCTAATATAGCACAAAAGCGAACTCCAAATGCGAAGCAACCGCGATCCGCACCTACTAAACTCAACAAACAACATGAGAACATGCACATATGCAATAATCTCAATATACAACATATATCAACATAACTACTACATAATATAGCAAATGCAACTAAAGCAACAAATGTAACCATCAACCAATTAACATTCATAATCAATAAATATTCATATTCTCATTAATTTTCAATGAATTGGTTTTCACTCTAAATCACATTTGATTTGTTTACATTGGATTTACTAACATTCATTCTCAATTCTAATTAGTTTCAATTTGTTAACATTCACTAATTAAATCCCATTCACATTCAATTCTATTCAACTTATTTACTTTTAATTTGAATTCAATTTCATAGCTTTCGATTTCATTAACACTTAATGAATTTTATACAATCATATAACAATCATATAACAACCAATTTATATTAATTACAATCCAAATTCCTTTGCTTATATTCATTCAATTTGGTTTAATTAGATTGATTTTTTTTATTCAACCATTCAACTTCTAATAACATTAGATTTTAATGAATTAACATTTATATTCATTATTTCTTATCAACTTTATTCACATTCAATTGATTATCATTCAATCCATTTATTTAATTCAATTACCAAAGTTGAATTTCATTTATATAACTCTTAAGTCATATTCCATTTAACTTTAAATTCATTTCTTATTTACAACTCATATTCATAAATTAATCCATATAGTTTCACTTCTTATTTATATAAGTTTATTTCACAATTGTAAATTACTTTAATTATAATTCAATTCTTATAATTCTTTTGCTTATACAATTATTCTTTTATTTAGATTATCCAAACAACCTAACAATCAACTTACATACAATTTAATAATTTTGAAAAATTATTTCTTTATATATAAAATATAATCAAGGCAAAATTATTTCATTTACCCAATTTAAAAACAATATTATGTCGAATTGTTCTATTCAAGTGTTTAGAAACCCCTTCGGCTCAGTTTCGAGGCTGTGCTGACGAAAGTTCATATGCCACTCAATAAACCAATCATCACAATATAAAACAAATTTTATATTCACTAACAAATACGCTCTCATAGCTATTATTACACTCAAACTCATTCTAGAGTACTGCTGACTCTATCTCTAATGAATTATACCCAACAGAACCATGGTTGTCGCTTAACCATAAGCTCTGATACCACATTGTCAGGACACGATTCTTCGTCTTCCGAAAATTCGACATCGACACTCACTTTATCGACTGCCGAGAAATCGAACGACGGAAAACCGAACACTGAGGGTTTTATTTAAAAAGAATTTAGGAAAAGAAAAGAGAAAAAGATAGAAATTAGGGAGGAGAGAAGAAGATAGGAAATTTTAAAAATAGAAAGAAAAAGAGAATAGAGAAAAAGGAAAAAAAACAGAAGAAAATAGAGGGAAAAGAAGATAGACAATTTTTTAGAAAACAGAGAAAGAAAACAGAGAATTTGAAAAATAGAAGATGGAAGAATTTTAAAAATAGAACGGACAGAAAGGAAACAGAACAACATCAGAATCTCACAATTCGCAGCGGAACAACATATAATAATAAATGAATAATCTTTAAACAAAGAACTATATCAGTTATTACATTTTATACATTACATTACATCATATCATCAGAGTGTACAACAACATACAACAATAAACAGTGCAGCGGAAAAGAAATACTATATAAACTAGTAATACGCCATGCCATCCAGCTTGCCTCCAGCAACTCCAGAATATCCAGAATATCCTGATAAACCTAACTCTTGACTGCCCGTGTGGAAATTGGTGGGCACCCAGAGTTTAGGAAGGAAAACAATAAACTCCAAGTCAGTCATGTGACTGGTGTGAGAACTCAAAACAGTTTATTTACTTTAAAATCAAAATAGAGGAATATTTTTAAATTCAATTCGCAATGCTTTTAAAAATGAGACTACCATAAGGCCTCCCGCACACACACACATGCAAACGCAGAATCGGAGGAGATTTCTCCTTATGATAGTCAAAGATGCTTGATACGCATTTAAAATAACATTTTATATTATTATTAGTGCATAGTGTAGAGAAAAATTCATTTCGAAAGTAGAATATAAATCTTAGCCAACATAGACATTTCGAACTATGCCTACTATAGCTACCATCCAAACAGTGGTGACCACCATAAGTGAATGGCAGGTTCTACAACTAATACCGTACAAGTTTCGTATTGGGAATTGGATTTCCAACAAATGGTCAGGCCAAGGAACTTCCCATTGCCACTGAGAATGCCTCTGGATGGACATCCCCGAGAACCAAACCGGATCTCAACCAACACAAGGCCGGGTTACTCCTAACTGAGCAACAACTGACCGAATATGCCATCCCCCGGTCCTTTGGGACCTTTTTCCGAGAGCGCTCTCTAATCAATTCACACAATCATAACAAAGTGTTTTCAACATGAGTAAGTATCTGGGCTCCATACCATGATACCACCCTTTTCCAGAAGGAAATGGACACATCCTAAAGGGTGCTACCCCTCATAACCTTGCTGCTTCTTTCCTGTTTTGACCATTTCCGGGATGTGAGGCTCGACGAAGTCACGTCCACAAAAACATACTTTATACAAAAGCCATGCTTTGGGTCAATAAATGATCAACACAATGATCACTAAGATAGACGATCAAATAAATGATCCTATCACAATAATCAACACAATGATCATTTCAGCATCACTCAGCATGTCACATTACCAAAATGGGAATATATCGCTGATAACTTCAACTATATAACCTTTGAGCTCGTACGTCTCAAAGAAGGGTGTTAAGCAAAGAATAAATTCTCCGCCACCAACAGAAATATATTTGAAAGAAATCGGCTTTATATCTCAAATTGTAATGTCAGACATACAATCCATACAAGTCTGTTCCGGGCTCGAACAGAACCGAAGGCACTTACAAAGAAGTCCTTGCAATCCGGATATTCACAATCCTGATCGGATTCACCATCACATATGGAGTTTCTATACCGGCGCGACTCGGTGCAGAAACAATCGATAGGTCATCCTATCGCTCTTGCAAATACCGGTCTTCAACACCGATCTTCAATGCAATTCACAACGACGTATCACATATTCGGAATGGGTTATACGACCCCATGGTCCTTTCCCGGTTAACCCGAATAGTGAGCGCTTATTCAAAAATAAGTGTGCATTCAAATTCAATCAAATCACATCAAATACCCATTCAAAGGGAAATACTGATAGTCGGTTATTGAACTATCACTGGATATGCATACATCACCAGATTCCAAATAATTTTCCAAATTATTTATTTTCCAAAATATCTTTACTAGATATAAAATTTCAACACTTCAAAAATAAATCAATATTTATTTTCAAACTAATTCCACTTTTCACATATAAATTCCATAATGAATTTATATTTCAAAATATCATGCATATACAATTTCAATAATTCATTTCAATTTATCTTCAGAAAAAGATAAATTCTAATTATTCACTTCATATTGGAAAACATTTCCATACTTATTTATTCATAAGTAATTCACAAATTCCTTTATTTTCAACACTTAGAAAATATTCAATATACTTAAATCGAATTAAGTATATATTTCATTCTATTAAGGAAATCATTCACTTAAACATATTTATTTGGGCCAAAACGAATGTTACGTAAAACATCGTTACGACAACCCAAAATCACTAGTATAGGGATTCGAAATTAAAATAGATATATAAATCCCAATACTATACAAAAACATTTCCTTTCGGAAATCATTTACTATAACAACAGTGTTATAGTCCATCATCTCCTTTCATTTCTCGAAACATCTATTTCAACAATAAATGTTGAAATCTATGGTTTCGAATCTCAACATGTTTAAAAACATCGTTAGATTGTTTTAATTCTATTTAAAACATTCATATTCTAAACAATTTCTTTAACGTGTTATTCACTATTAAAAATGCGAATATAACTCCATTTCTAAGTTATAACAATTAACTTGTCAAAATAAGTCATTTGCGAATTTATAAAACAACGTTTATAAATTCCTTTTCTATTTATTTATAAAAACTTCCTTTTTTATAAATCCTTTTATTTACCTATTCAGTTTATAATTCAATTATAGACTAAAAGTTCAAATTATAAGTTAACTACTTATAAAACGATTATTTTACAAAATCGTTCATTTAACTTCCCAATTTATTAATCTTAACTTATAAGATTGTTTATTTATCCAAAATTCATTCTTTCGATAACTTTATAAATTTTATAAACCTATTGCTTATAAAATCTCATTTATAACTTCACAGTTTATAATTTCATAAATTTCATTCATTTAGGAAATTCATTTTCACTACATTCAAACACTTATAAAAACTCGTTTTAAATGTCCATAATTCAATTTATAAATATCCATTTATAAATCTCTTAAGATAAATTAATTTATATTATTCTTTTAAAACGTCTTTAAATTCCTTTATAATTCCACCATCTTGATTTATAAAATAATCAAATTTTATAAATCCTATTTTTAACTTTTATAATATATTCAAAAATCCAATTTAACTATTTTATAAGGTCATTAATTCATATTTCTCAAAAATCAGCTTTTAACTATATTTCACAAAAACTATAATTTTTATAACTTTAAAAATTATAACGTTATTTATTTATAATGGATCAATTCCAAAAATATAGTATATTTTCAAAAATCACTTTAAAACCATTTTAAAATCCCAAAATCTGGGTCCAATGATGCTACACACCAAATAGTCAATCACGACAACAACGATATCATATATCGATATGATAATCCATCAAATATCAAAATATCTGAAATAAAATAAATACTGTTGAGGAATCCAGTTGGATCCCTCCAACCTGTTTCCTGCATCCAAAAACATTAGCACAATACCAATTTCGCTCCAGTACGAAATTATCGCGGTATATGTTCTTATTAAATATTATCCGCTTAATAACGGCGTAATAGGGTCTCATCCGCTAAACAAAAAATGCGGGAAATCAACAACTGCAATATATACATATGCCAATATATATATATTGATATTATATATAATACCAATTTCACTGTTTATGAAATATTCGCGGTATATGTTTATATTAAATAACATCCGCTTACTAACGGCGTATAATGTCTATTTTAACAATCAATAGATATCAATCATCATTCATACATGCATTCAAATATTTTAAATCTAACTATTTAAAATAAAATCGAAACTGATTCGATTGAGTGAGAAGTTCTCACCTTGGTTTTAAATTCCGTTTAAGCTTTTATTTCGAATAAAATTAAACGCGCGTTTAATTTTACCCGAAATTCTCACTAACTCCAAACGACTCCAAACCAACTCCATCGCGTAGTACTCGTCCATACGATTCCAACGCAACTGGGTTTGCATTTTTTCGACCTCGTATGAAAAAGATATGAATTTTACAAGTTACACGAGTTTTTATATAAAAATTACAACTTAAATCAAACTTTATAAACCCACTCTAGTTTCTGGCCACAAGATCCTACATCCCCTTCATCTCCACCGTCCATCTCTTCTTCCCCAAACCCACGCACGGCTACAGAACAAAGCCATCTTCATGAAACCCATACAATCCATACTAGGGTTTAATTATTCTCCCTCCATAATCAACGAAATTCGATCACAACACCACCAATGCGAAGCACACGACGCGAGCTACCACCACCAGCCACCATGGCCAACTCGGCCCCACCCCCTACTCTCGAAGTGCGTGCGAAACTGTAGAGAACGGCCACAGCTTGCCCCTCCATCGTCGCTCCAAACGCGATCTCAACCGTACGGATCTAAAGCTCTTGATGTGCTCTACAAGTTTGTAGTTGAAACCTAAGGCTAATTGTCGACGGATTGTGGGTGATTGAGGGAGGAAGTGGAGTAGTTTCTGGCCATCCATCTATTAGGGCCGGCTACATTAGTTTAGGGTTTTAATTTCTTTTTTTTTTTTTTTTTTATTAATGAAGAGAGAGGGGTGGTCTATTTATAAGGAACGAGCGACACTATTCATTCCGGATTTTCCGAACTCCGATTTAGACGCCGTAACCAGCGTACCTAGGGTTTATCCCGCGTTCCGGACACAATGGAACAGGTTTTGGAAGCTAATTCGGAAGTATGTGCGAGTTATGGCTGTAAACGCTCAATTTAAATTAAACCGATTTAAGTCGATTTCTAGGCGTTTTAATTTGTACAGGACAAACCGTAAATCCAATTGACTTGAAATTTGAAACCTTACAATAATATCACATTACGGATCCGATGAAACTGGTTTCGTCGAATTCCGAGACTTTTTGAAAAATGGCTATTTTGACTCGTCAAATTTAAATTAAAAACGATTCGATGCGTTTCGAGCTGCCACGATCAAACGATAGCTCCGATTGACACGAAAATTGAAATCCGGTAATAACTAACTATTACGGATCCAATGAAACTGGTTTCGTTCAATTCTGAGACTGTTCAAAAATTGGCTATTTTACAGTCGATTATTAAATATTAAAATATTCAATTTTCACAGATTTACTTTTAATTCGATTTTAAAAGTTCTAAAATATTTCTATAACTCCAGTATGATTAATTAAAATTTTCCAAATTATTTTCAATCATATTTAACTCAATTTTCAATTATTTCCATAATTTAACATATTAAATTATCGATTTAATTATCCAATTAAATCCAATAATTCAAATTAAAATTTATTCGACTTATAAATTCAATTATTAATATTTAAAATAAATTAAATATTCAAATTTTAATTTAATAAAATTCTGGGTCGTTACAACTTTCTACATCTGTGTTTGATTCTGTGATTGCTTTGCGATTAAGTTCTACATTTGTTTATATCATAATTTTTAAATTAATCCATATAAATCTTAGAATCCATTAAACACTATTCACCCCTGCCCCCTCTAATGTTAAATCAGCCTTAAGATCCTTAATCCACACTCCCTTTCAAGATTTTTGTTAGTGTTCATAGATGATATTTTAATATACTCTAAGGATGAGAAAGAGCATGAAGTTCATCTTAGAGTGGTTCTTGAGACTTTGAGAGAACATCAGATGAAGGCGAATTTTTCAAAGTGCCATTTCTGAAAGAAGGAAGTGAAGTTTCTTGGTCATGTAGTTTCCGAGAGAGAATTGGCAGTAGATCTAACTAAGATCGAAACAATGATAGTTGGAAAAGGGTAGAAACGGTGACTGAGATTAGAAGTTTTCTTGAATTGGCTGGATATTATAGGACGTTCATAAAGGATTTTTCATGGATAGCAGCACCGACGACCACGCTATTGCGAAAGGATGTGTAGTTTGTGTGGACCAATAAGTCTAAGGAAGAATTCAATAGCTTGAAACACTTATTGACCCATGCACCTATATTAGTTATTCTGGAGGGGAATCAGGATTTGGTAGTTTATACTGATGCATGTGGGACTAGACTAGGAGCAATGTTAATGCAGAGAGGTAAAGTGATTGTCTATGCTTCTAGACAGCTTAAACCGCATGAAGTTAGATATCCAACGCATGACTTGGAGTTAGCTACAGTTATTTTTGCTTTAAAGGTGTGGAGACATTACTTTTGAGAGAATGTTTTGAGCTTTATACAGATCATAAGTCATTGAAATACTTGTTCTCTCAGAAGGAGCTGAACATGAGACATCAGAGGTGATTAGAGTTTACTACTGCTTATGACTTTGGGATTGAATACACAACACGGAAAGGAAACAAGGTTGCAGATGCACTTAGGAGGAAACACCAGAATGCAGCATTAGAAATGATTGCCGTGTGGAAAGATTTGGAAGCATTAGCATATTACAAAGTGCAGTGGAGATACGAGGCTGGGTCTGGTGGAGAATCGGCTATGTTATCTTATTTAGAAGTTCAACCGATACTGATTGAGACGATAACTTCCAAACAGGAAGAGAATTCAGCGTTAGCTAAAAGAATTAAGAAATGAAAGGATGGAATAGAGAGCAATGACTTGAAGAACTTTACTCTTGACCAGAATGGGTGGTTGAGAAAAAGGGTAGATTATGTGTTCCAAATGTGAGAGAGACATAAGGAAAAAAAAATTGGAGGAATGTCATCGTTCGAAGTTTACTATTCATCCAAGAGGAATGAAGATGTATCAAGATATGAAGAGAAGTTTCTTCTGGGATGGAATGAAGAGAGATGTTGGCTAATAGGTAAAATAGTGTTTGAACTGTCAGCAAGTGAAAGACGAACATCAGAAGCCAAGTGGATTGCTTCAACCATTGGATATTCCAAAATGGAAGTGTGATTCTATTTAAATGGATTTCATAGATGGGTTGTCAAGATTTAATAGAGGGAATGAAAGTATATGGGTTATAGTGGACAAATTGGCTATGTGTATCCCTTTCATTCCAGTTAAGTAAATTAGGACGACACCTATTTTGGCGAAGTTGTTTATGAACAATGTAGTTAGACTTCATAAAATACCTGGCAGTATAGTAAGCGATAGAGATTCCTCATTCACTAGTGAGTTCTAGAATATTCTACAGGAAAGTTTAGGAACCAAGCTTAAGATGAGTACCGCTTACCATCCACAGACTGATGGGCAAACAGAAAGAGTTAACAAGATCTTGGATGACTTGTTAAGAGCTTGTGTACTGGATTTCAAAGGACCATGGGAAGACCATCTTCATCTAGTCGAGTTTACATATAACAACAGTTATCAGACTAGTATTGGGATGGAACTGTTTGAGGCTTTATTTGGAAAACCATGTAAATCTCTAGTTTTTTTATTAGAGACCGGGGATAGATTAGTACTTAGTGATGATTTGGTTAGAGATGCCATAGAGAAGATTGAGTTAATAAGGGCAAAAATGAAGGAAGCTCAATCTAAGCAGAAGAGCTATGCAGATAGAAGATCGAAAGATTTAGAATTCTCTTTTGGAGATCATATATTCATAAAATTATCACCGATGAAAAGTGTTATCAGGTTTGGGAAGACAGGAAAGTTAGCAACGAGATTTGTAGGACCATTTCCTACTTTAGAAAGGATCGTGAAACTCACATACAGAGTTAAATTACCGAGCGATTTGGTAGGATTCCATGATGTTTTCTATGTATCTCATCTGAGGAAGTATGTTAGGGATCCCGACACTACTATAGCATCGATAGTATTAGAGGATTTAGTAGCGGAACTAGACATTACTATAGTTAGGAAGCATATCCGGATAGTCATGAGAGATGAGAAGAAATTGAGGAACAAGACAGTCAGATTAGTAAAGGTCCATTGGAGTGACAATGCTAGAGACAGTACTTGGAGACTGAGAACAGAATTAGAGACATTTATCCTAATTTGTTTGATGGTATGTTTTACCTTTGTTTGTTTTGATGTGTTCCTTATAGTAATTTTGAGGATGAAATTCTTTAAGGAGGGGAGATTGTTACACCCCATATTCTTAGTGACATTATTAGGAAATTTAATTGGTTAAATTAAATTAAATATTGTAGGTTGATTAATGAAATGAGATTTGTGATTAAAATTAAAGGGTAGCTTTACCATGTTGATGAATACAAAAATGAAATACTGCGGAGTTAAGTGGTAGGAAATAAGGAAGGGCAAAATTGAAAATGATTAAAATTATACCGTAAATCCTTAGGAAAACAAAACATACGTTCATTTCACATTTTCTGAAACAAAAACTCCTAAGGCCAGCCACCATTAGCAATATCAAGAAAAAGTAAAGCTAGGGTTTAAGAGAAGAATCAAATCAACTTAATTAAGATAATACCTCACATCCTAATCAAAAGCTAAGGTGAATAATTTCTACATCTCAAGTTTTCTAAATGATTTTGTTTCAAGATGAAACCCGAATTTTATCTTGAATGTTTAGCCATAATTTTGAAGAGAAAAATGTTTATATATACAATTGATGATTTATGCTTGTTCGTATAGATTTTATGATATATTTCGATGTTAAATCCCTACTAAACGACATCCAAATGCCTTATGATTTTAGATATAGATTAGAAGTGTTATTTCAGAGATGAGTTTCAGTTTGCATAATTTTCTTAATTGATGTGGATTTTATATTAATTTTCTATTGAATAAAATGATTTGTTAGGTTAAAAATAATTTACCGGTAAATTATAATTGATTTAGGTCTGAAATTTTTATATGTTAGAAAACATATTAAAAATGATTTTTTTGGAATTTTTGTATAATTTTCCAAAGATATTTGAAGAATATATAAAATTATTTAAGGTATGGGACTTAAATGTTTTATATATTTAATTAAGGAGAAGGGGTATTTTGGAAATGATTTAAATTTATTAATTCTAAAATTATGGCAGTACTTTTAGAAAAGAAAATTTAGCAACCAATAAGAGCTTGATAAAAAAGGCGGGTTAGTTAAAAAAATTACGTAAAAAGGTTTAAAATCAGAAATTCATGTTAAAAGCATGTTTTGCCTATTTTGGTTTCGTCCAGGTAGCTTTCGACGAAGACCCTCCGCCTCCTTCCACAAACCAATGCACATAGTATCAACGTCTTGGTAAACAGTGAACTGGGCAAAGGCAAAAGGTAAAAGTCGAAACCAAGGGGTTTCGAAAGGGTCGAAGTGTTTTATTTTCAATGAGAAAAGTGCCTGCTTGCTTTCGACTAAGTAGCTTTCGACTTAGTTGGCTTCGATTAGGTCAATTGATTTAAAAAGAGGTTTAAAGGTTGCACCTTTGTTCTAAGTAAGAGCTTTCAACTTAGATGGCTTTCGACTTCAATGGTTTTAAAGGTTGGTTTCGAAATAGTTGCACCTTTGTTTTTAAATAATAGCTTTCTACTATGTCAAAGTCTTTGTTGCCGCCCTTTACCTTTCGAAACAGAGCTTTCGAAGGGGGTTGTTTTGTTTTATAGAAACTCTGCCGCTTCTCCAATGCTTTGGAAGGGGTGATTTCGACACCATAACTTTTCTACTTAAGTAATAACTTTTGAAAAAGTAGGCTTTCGATCCTGTTGCTTGTGGCCCTTAGTGATTTTTAAAGAATAACCCAATGGTTTCGGAAAAGAATGGTTTCGACCTAAATGGTTTTGAAAGTTGTTTTTTTCCACATGTTTTAACTAAACCCAAGTGCTTTTAAAAGGTTTTAGTTTCTAAAGGTTTGATCTTTCGAAAGGTTTTTAAAATGGTTTCTAAGGGGCGGTTCCCCAAGAGTTTCGAAGAGTCGAAAGGTAATGTTTTCTGATTATTTCGTAAGGTCCAAAGAATAGGTTTTTCCAATGGTTTTAAATACGTTTAAAGGAAAGGTTTTTCCTATGGTTTCGAAAGGCAATATTTATTAGTTTTAAAGAAGGATGTCTAAGGTTTTTTGCTTTTGAAGGAAAAAAAATTCAATAGTTTCGAAAGGTTATATGGATGGTTTTGAAAGGTAGATTTGGCCTTTTGGCCTAAATGAAAGAAAGGTTTTTACGTGGTTTCAAAAGGGGTACTTTCAATGGGATCGAAAGGGGTACTTTCAAATGTTTAAAGGTTTTTATCAACATTGATTTGGGTAAAGTATATATAGCATGGCATAGTGATTTTGAGTAAAGCATAAAGTATAAATATTTTCCTTGTTTAAGTTTGGTTTAAAACGCTTTAAATCAATTTCAGATGAAAAAATTTTCAAGGAAAATTTTAGGAAGTTATCCCTAAGTAAAATGACTCATATATTAGAATACCATATGGGACTGGTATAGGGACTAGTTTAGGAGTTGCAGATCTTTTTTTCGTTATTTATTTCCGTTGTGTATGTATTAAGTCAATTACGACTATATGACTCTGATCATCCAAGGGGCATCTTCATATGTCGCTCTTGGCGCATTTTGTAATAAGTATATTTTATCATTGCTTAAGAAGCAGTATATGATTGTGTAATTTGGATATGGAACATATGTTTTGAAATGTGATGCATAATTCTATTTTGAAATCTGTGATTTGTTTCATACTCAAGTGCTTCTGATAATATAGATACCATTAACATAGCCGTATTTAGTTGCTGGAAGTTAATACTATAGATGACTACAGCATCTATAGCGCTTAGCTTTAGGCCTCTAGATAAGGGATGTTACATTTGTAATGTAATAAAAGAACAAAATGACACCGAATAGAACTGAACACATAAGATGGTAAGTTGTTTTGTGATACAAATGCAAAATAAAGGACGGGAAAACAGAACAGAGTGTTGTAATAAAATAAAATGACAACGAATAGAATTGGACGGAGAAAAAAATGCAGTACTGTTTTGATTTCTTTTGGTATGCAATGGAAGCAAAACAAAACAAAACCCACTAAATAAAAAAAATGAAAATTAAAAAAATTTGAGCAAAACAAATGCACAACAATATATATACACACACTCTTTTTTTAAAAGGAAAAAAAAACACGAAATGAACACTAAATAAAATAAAATAGAAATAATTCGAAGAGTAAAATTAAAATTAAATTACCATTCCCCGGCAATGACGCTAAAAACTTTGTGACAACGATGGAAATTTCTATCGATTAAAAAACCGTGATTAAAAATACTATCATTATAAAACCGCAAGCGCATGGTGTACAATTGTACTATGTATGCGAGTACGGATCGATCCACGGGGAAAAATTAAATTTCAATATTACTCAATCAAATTAGCCCAAATTTTTTGAATTTGTTTTAAACTATAAAATTGTTGAAAATGGGCTAGAGAAAAAGTGAATAAAACTATGATAATAAGGAGCAACTTAGAAGCAAATCCACTTCCAATCATTCATATAAATAAACACAAAATTCACTTGTAATCTCTCATTAAAACATTAAGTAGAAATGATATATGTACTTATTATAAATATGATTTATCTGTGCTATTAATTAACACAACTTAAATCATCAAACTTTAACACATTATTCAAACCCACTTATCAACACTCATGAAAATGACATGTAAATTAAAAATAAAATCTATTTTAAGTATCATTTATTTACTATTAATTAATAACATAGACCATCAAATTTTGATTCTACTTTGACTTTCATTGTCAAAATCACTTAGGCAAATGATCAAATAGTTTGTGTTTCAAATGGTGTTAAGCATGGCCTATTTGAGATGTCAACATAGGATACCAATTTTCAATAAAAGAAATATGAACCACCGTCGTTCATATTTTCCATTAAGCTTATATGAGAGATCACAAATGAAATCATTATGTTAATTTAGTATGTTTCACGTGAGCTTCATTACCCCTAAATTGAAAAGGCTTAGCTACTCATATTTGAAAACACGTTAATATAAAATGATTTCAACATCAAAAACAGGAAAAATGAGAGCTTATTAAAATAAAAGAGAGCTAAATACTTGCATGAAATAAAGCTAAACTAATTACAAGAATTAAATCTGTGCTACTATCATGAAATAAGAGAAGCATAAACTAAGTAGAAGAGAATGAAATAAAAATAGCATAAAAAGAAAGCATAAAATAAAATTTGCATGAAAGTAAAAATAAGGCTAAGAGCCATGAAAGAAATTTTTATTTAACTTTGATTTGTGACTACAATATTGCATAAAAAAATATAGTTGCATGAAACATAAGGGGTATTTATACATGCTTAAAACTCTAATTCATATTTTAGGGAACTGCCTAAAAGGCCTTGAGGGAGTGTAACCTCCAAGTAATCATTAGTGAAATAATTAATCCCCACTAACATGCATTTAAGCCTCCTTTAACATGTCCATGTGTTTTTAATTATGGACCGTATGGTAGTGGATATGTGGTTCCTCCATGTTGCATGTATTCTTTTATTTTCCTTTCTTTATTAGCCTTTAACATGTGTGCATGAATTCATCCATGAAACCTCTTCATATTTTCAGTTCATTTCCTACAAATAAAAAAAAACATGCAAATAAATTTTTCCAAATTAAATCATACACAAAATTACCATTTTACCCCCCAAAAGAAGATGAACAAATGGTGGTTTGAAAACAATTTTAATTTTGGTTTAACCATATAAAATACCCTAATATGCTCATTTATTTAAATAAAAGCACATTAAATATGAAAGTAAAAATATGCACTTTTACGCGCACATCATGTTTCATAAAGATGAAATTTTTATTAGATTAGGAATTAAATTTTCCTAAGTAAATGACTTGAAGATTTCCAAAGTTAAAGGGGTTTTGATTAACCAGTAAAAAGTTAAAATGAAAAGAGGCATAACAAATCCTATACGCACATATTCACATTTTTATCGATGACTGGATTTCAAAGAGCACAGCATCAGATTTGTATAAAAAGTATCCGAAAACAATTTCGAACCAATTTACGCATTCAAAAGTAAAATATGTTAAAGATAAAGGCAAATGAAAACGAAGATCTTCGTGATAAAGGGCTACTTGCCACTGGACCCTCGAGGAAACTACAATATCACATACTTATGGTGGTTCTAGTACTATTTTATGAAAATCTTCGATTTGCAAGGATAATCACTACTGATCTCGGAGGTGATTTCCAAAACAGGACATGGTAGGAGAAGTGCCTTCGGTTTGTCATGTTTGTGGACAACTTATATGGATGAATGTATGACATTGCATTCTAAATCACATTGATTTATCTCTATAATACGTATCATCTGTTTGGTGGCGGAGAAGGAAACTTCTCTTAGGTTAACACCCTTTACTGAGACGTATATGAGCTCGAGAGTTATGTATTTGTAGAAATCAATTGTTTGATTATGGATGGAAAATGGCATTCAAAGTGGAATATGCTATATGAAAGGTAATCGTTGTCTTAGGTCTCACGCTCGAAATGACTAAAACAGGGTAGATGCAGCAAGGCTATGTGCTTTGCAACCATTAGGGTATGATCATCTCCTTCTAGATATATTTCTACCCGCTATAATGTCGGGTCTAAATTATTATGGTGTATGTGAAAAGAGCTCTCGGATAGGTCGGTAACAATCGAGGTGATGACATATTCGGTGCCATCTAGTTAGAGGTAGGCCGATCTTTTGTTGGTAGAGGGCCATTAGTTGGACCTCTGTATGTTCCTTTAGAGATGTAATGCCCGAAGTATCCCTTACCTAGTCATTTGTTGGAAATCCATTCTTCAATACGAGCTTGAGGTTTTAGTTGTAGAGCCTAGTATGTCAGAATTTAATAATGATAACAATTTCGGCTACTTAAATATGTTTACCTGAAAATGTTTTCAAAGAATATCATTAAAAATGATATCAAATGATTTGATAAAAAAAATTAGTTACCATAAGGTAAAAACCCGTCTGTGTTTATGTGCAACATGATCTTATGAGATACTCTTTTTTCTCAAAAGGTTTTTGTCACTAATCTTTGATCTATGACACTGTCATTTGAGATTCATGTTTCTTACGCTGGTTTGCCAGATTGATCTAGGTATTTTTATACTTGGGTCAGATTCGAGTAGTTCAGGTTTAGATGAAGATGCTTGGAGTTTCCAAAGGAGAGCTGGAATCTTCGTCAACGTATGGACATATTCTATTTTCTGCTGCATTGCGTATTGTTTGTTTTTCAATCAATGTAAGGGTAGATGTATTATAACTGTCGAAGCAGAATTTAGGTTAGACTCTAATATATGTTTTAAAATATTTTCCACTTTAAAGATTTTATATTGAAATAATATATGTTATTCCATTCGAGTAAGATTTTGTTCTTTCTTCTTTTTCTTTCTACCCTTGACAATCTACCTTTTCGGAACTTGGGATTGTGGTACGTGAATACCGTGGATGTATTAGTATCGATTTCTAAGGGTCGAAAAGTTGGATGATCACATTTTGCATTAGAGCTTAGATTGAGCAAACACCTGAACCTGGTAGAGGTAAAGATTCATCAGAGATAGAGTTAGTAATACCATAAAATGAGTAACTCATTAGAGATAAGTTAATTGATACCCTAGAATGAGTTGAAAGTATTATATGTATGAGCGTGCATATGTTAATATTATATAAGATGATTATTGTTTTAGGAAAAAATTGGTAATTGAAATAATTTTACCTAGGATTATATTGTGAGCATAAAAGATATTTTCAAAATGATATAGTTACTTATTGAGTATTTGGTTGTTAAGAATGATAATATTTAGTTATTATCATTAATTGGTTTATTGTTTGATTAAAAAGCATGAACATCTTGTGGATTAAGTTTCACGGTTTGACTATAAGGTGTTTGATAATAATACTAGTTTAAGTTCAAGAAATTTATTTAAGATAAACAAATTTATAAGTGTGTTTACAAATAAAATGAATTTTTAAAAGATAAATGTGGATGGTATTTTATATAAATTTTGAGAATTTAAATCCTGGCATTTTGGAATAGAAGTTTGAAAGTTTAATATGATTAAAAGGAAGTTATGATGATTTTAAGAAATGGATGTAAAAACAGGGGTTGTATAAACAAAAGTCATTAAAAATAAAAATGATACGTATAGTACTATTTCAAATAAAGGATTTAAATAGAGTTATCCTAGGACAACTAGTTCGAATGGCTGAAAAGTAAAAAAGAAATGGGCAGGGGATGTGTTCGGGTGGTAAACACTTATCATCGGTATTACCCTTACAGTTAAGGGGATATATGAAACCATCAGTAGTACCCAGTTCCTTGGTGTCATTTTGAAGTTACACAATCTATATATGTAACGCCCCACCTCTATACCCGCGCTAGCCAAGAACACTACGGTGTAGTGCTGTCAACTAGCCTGGAGAATAAGGCTGTTGAGGAGCGGCCATCAATAGTTAGGCCTTACACTAGTACTGGTTATCTCGATAGGAGTGATATATATATATATATATATATTCGTAATTTTTCATCTCTGGTTTATTTTCTCCCATCGACATACCCCAATACCAGTATAAAACGAACTACGATGGTTCATAATAGTTTAGAACAGTAAATATAAAATATTACACAGATAATATAATGCGGAACACAAATAAAATAGAAAGTCTCATATATACAATAACTGATGTTTGTTACAATACATTTGATATAATACATATGACACGGTACGTATGATACAACTACCACAGTCGACTCAGGAAGTTACATATGCAAGTACATTAACGTATATAATATACATGAATACATATCTTCCTATACAATTTTTCAGACTACAACAAATGACGACGACTACTCCAAAAGATATGAAAGAACTTCATAGCTCTAGTAGCAACCCAAAGCAGAATATCGGTCTGACCCGAGTATTAGATTCAAAAGAAAATAATACTCGGGTCGGTCTAATTCAAACTCAATTATTAGTGCACAGAAGCAATAATAATTAAATAATGAATAGACGACAGTAATTAAACCAAATCAGAATGTAATTTAGAATATTGAATTGAAATGAACAAAACAGTTCAAACCATTGAAATATCAATTAAAATATTTATTCAAGTAGGGCTGCAGTACACGCACGCGTGCACTGCCTCGCCACTACTGAATGTGGAATACGCAAAAAGATCCATAAGTCAAAACAAATAGAATATCATAAAAGCCGCACCGTGTGGCTGCAGTTCACGCTTGCGTGCACTGCCTTGCCACTACAGTGATAATGTACCCAATGAATACCGTGTGGCTGCAGTTCACGCTTGCATGCACTGCCTTGCCACTACAGTGATAATGTACCCAATGAATATTCACAAACGAGCACAAGGTCAAACCCAAGTTTTAAACGGGGTTCAACACAAGGCATAGCAACTGCATAGCAACAGCAACAAGACCACTTCCAATGCATCAGTGCATGAAGACTGAAACAACATCAAAGCATGAACTCACATGTACGCCATGATATAAAATCAACATGAAGCACTGCAACTCAAAGAGTACATGAAGTAAACATATACATATGTGAGTGCAGTCAGTTCAAGTCTAACCAAACAGAGACAAATGTATACAAGTGATGCAGAATAGACCATACAATGCAAAACTCTAATCTGGCCAAAAATATGACAGTGCCAACATAAATCAGTGACTCAAGTGAAGCTTCCAGATTCAAAGATATCAAGCTTAATGAACCAGGTAGTACCGTGTCAAGCTCAAGCATGCGACAGCAGTAAAGGAGTCAACATATACAATAGTGAAGAGTGCTGAAGTGAATGAAAAGTAGTGTAGAATAAAATGAAAGTCAAAGTATCATGAATATACACAATGCAGACACAACTCAAATGAACACATTTGAAGTTGTACAAGATAACAGTAACACTGAAAATATGCAATTACATGGAACTCAAGTTTCAGAAAGAACAGAAACAAAAGCAAGCCGAGGCTTAGTGCTGAAGCAACAACAATGAACCAGAGCCAAGAATACATGTACTCTAGGCAGTCCAGATAAACAAAGTGCAGACATGATTATCAAACTACAAGCCCAAGTGACACTGTGTGGAAGTGAATCAATAATGAAGTACCAGACTTCAAATCATGCAACAAAGTGTATGCTTCAACCCAGTTCAATTATGCAACAAAGTGTATGCTACAACCCAGTTCAATTATGCAATAAAGTGTATGCTACAACCCAGTTCAATTATGCAACAAAGTGGCAACTAACAATGCAAAACTCAAAATTTACTCCAGAATTCATAGGGTGCAAAGAGCTTGGGCACGAGATATGGCCAATATATATAATGCTCAACTGGAACCATAATGAAGTCATGATCAAAATATGAATGAACACTTACAACAATGCAAATTTGATCAAAAACAGAGGCATTGATGACCAGCAAATGAAGCAGTGAAACCCAAGGCATATACAACGACCAACAACAATTCGAAGGAATGCCGAGGTCCACGAGTCAAAACGAATTCAAAATCATGAAACAGCAGTCTCAAGTCTAGACAGTACCAAACTCAAATTATTTTCGCCAAATCAGGTTTGCAAATAAGGTCAGGCAAGTATAAACCGAACAAGTCCCTCACATGAATGCCCAAGTGCAATGACGGTGTCGCAGTCACAAAGGCCAATATCAAGCAACAGGTTGTAAATAATATAAGTGTATGGTGCCGTGAAACTAAGGTATGAATGAACACCGCAACACAAGAGTGTGCACAGCAAAGTCGAATGATCTCATGTGGATAATGCAGCCAAGTTCAAGCATGCTACAGCAAGTATAAATGGCTATGCAAATAGTGTAAGCCGATATCAAAGTAATAAAGTTCGAATCAAACCAAAAACGATGTGCAACATCAAACAAGTCAAATGTAGCCCAAGCAGAAATAAGAACAGGTCATTGTAAAGTATCATTTTATATGATTTTAATTAAATAAAAGAAAACAACACATCTAAGCAACAGCGAAGAACTCGAGTAGGAATTAGAAACGTGAGTGAACAGAATCACTCACCTCGTTTTCGAGCTCAAATTGAAGCAGACGAACAAAATAGGAGGCCAACGATTGACCCAAAAGGAGCGCTGAACCATCTCGCGAGACGCCAATTCGAAACAATCACGAAGCCCTAATTTGGAGCAGCGGAACGAACACGGGACGATGCCGCCATTTACTTTCTTATTTTCTTTAGGGTTCGGTTTCGAAAAATGAAAAGAGAAATGGAGGAAACGGGTTATTAACCCTTAATAAAATCACGGCAACAAAGAAATGGGCCGAACGATTTTTAAAGCCCAATAAAGAAATGGACCACTAATTATTTTCAAAGCCCGTCAATCTCATTAACAATTTATAAACTAATTTCAACTCAATTTAATTACTTCAATTGGCAAATAAGCAACAGTATTTATCGTTTAAAAGTCGATTATCAATCGATGCAAATACCGGGTTGTTACAGACTCCCCTCCTTAAAGAAATTGCGTCCTCGCAATCTTAAGGAATAAATGGACAAAAGGTAACAACCATAAGAGCATGAAAGAGTAAGCTTGAACGTGTTTGCTCGATGAATTCTCTGGATTCCGAAGTGAAATCCATAGGATTTGAGAACCGCTGAACTTTCACGAGAAAAACATCTTTATTTCGAAGGTGCTGAACCCCCGAAGCATTGATATGAATAGAAGGTTGCTCAAGAATAAAAATCGGAAATCCTTAAGGCATTTCCGTAATTGGAAGACGTGGAAAACGTCATGAATAGCAGAAAATTGAGCCGGTACACTGGCGTAGTACAATATAAATGCCAAAGAAATCTTTTAATTTCCTAAAAGAAATTCACAAATTATCAACAGAATCTAATTATCAATAGATAATTCAGAAATCTCAAATCGCAAATATTCGATTATCAAAAACGATAATCAAATCAACAAGTATTCGATTATCAAAATCGAAACTCAATCATAAATCACAAATATTCAATTATCACAAATGATAATTAAAGCTCAAATATCTAATTATCACAAGCGATAATCAGAAACAATAAATATCTGATTATCAAAAACGATAAATCAGAAATCACAAACATCCGATTATCAAAACGATAATCAGAAATTACCACAACGGTAATCAAATTTCAAATCACAAATATTTAATTATCACAATTGATAATTAAATCACAAATATCTAATTATCACAAACGATAATTAAATCTCAAATATCTAATTATCACAAGCGATAATTAGAAACAGCAAATATCTGATTACCACAAACGATAATCAGAAATCACAAACATCCGATTATCAAAACGATAATCAGAAATTACCACAACGGTAATCAAATTTCAAATCACAAATATTTAATTATCACAATTGATAATTAAATCACAAATATCTAATTATCACAAACGATAATTAAATCTCAAATATCTAATTATCACAAGCGATAATTAGAAACAGCAAATATCTGATTACCACAAACGATAATCAGAAATCACAAATTTTTTTTCAATTAACGAGTCCGAAATTAACCGAAATAGCAAACGCACATGACCCATAACCACGAGTTTTACTAAATCGTTTAATTCACTTCATCGTTTCCTTGAAAGTGCAAAATTGTGTATTTTAAATAAACAACATTTTACGTACTCAAACGGACAAGTCCGGAATTAAGCGAATCAGTAAAAGAAAGGGGTCATAGTCCTCGATTTTTCTGAAACGTTTAAATCGCTTCCTCATTCTTTTGAAGGCGTAAACTGTAAAAAATTTGAAAATCATTTTATTTATAAAATTACATTTTACATTCTCAAACGAACAAGTCCAGAATTAAGCGAATCAGCAAAAGAAAGGGGTCATAGTCCTCGATTTTACTGAAACGTTTAATTCGCTTCCTCATTCTTTTGAAAGCGCAAATCGTAAAAATTTTAAAAACAATTTTTAAAACACGTGATTAAAACAGCGACATCAGTAGCAACTTCGATAAGTGGATTTTCATTCATCAAAAATGTCACAAGAATCTTCTCAAAGATAGGAAGGGATATCATACCCTAAACTTGTATTCATAACAAGTCAATAACACACGAATTCACCAATGCACAAGAATTGATAAAACTTATCAATAGAAATCACGAAAATTGGTGAAGCACAAATTCTAAAAATCTACACAAGAAATCCAGAAATCACAAGATAAGAGTATGAGAACTCGAACGGAAGTATGAAAACTCGAACGGAGTATAAAAACTCGAACAGAGTATAAAAACTCAAACGGAGTATGACATAGAATAAAAGATATGGCATAACATAAAATATCCATAATGACATACTACTATAAGTAAGTAAATAATGATCAACAGGAGATCAACCGACATGAGGTATAGAATAAATATGAAATATCCATACTGGCATACTACTATAAGTATGTAAATAATGATCAACAGGAGATCAACCGATTAGAGATAATCAATAT
Organism: Allium cepa; assembly: GCA_030765085.1. NCBI lineage: Eukaryota > Viridiplantae > Streptophyta > Magnoliopsida > Asparagales > Amaryllidaceae > Allium > Allium cepa. Next base: position 97,591,734 of record CM060942.1, on the reverse strand, counting down.
CACAAGAATCTTCTCAAAGATCCAAAGAGGTATCATACCCCAAATTTGTACTCATGACAAATTAATAACATATGAATTCACCAATGCACAAAAATAGGTGAAGCATAAAATTTCCAGAAATCAACATAAGGAATCTAGAAATCACAGAAAAAGGGAAAGAGGCCTATCACATGACGGTCCGAAGACCAAGGGGAGCTACCCCACATGTGTGAATGGAATCACACAGATTGAGGTCAAGACTAACCAAAAAGCAGAAAGGTATGTGTGAATGGAACCACACAAGTGGTGTCTAGTCTGACCATCAGAACGATCATCATGATCAACGAGGAGTGTCAATTACACTTAGCATGTGTGAATGGAATCACACAGATTGAGGTCAGGACTAACCAAAAAGCAAAAAGGTATGCGTGAGTGGAATCACACAAGTGGTGTCTAGTCTAACCTTGCAATGAAAGAGACATCGCGCAATTGCTAGTCTAATTCATAAAGCGATCATCAAGATCAACGAGAAGTGTCAATTACACTAAGCTAGTGAATATAAAAGTTTAGCTTCATGTCCCATAACCACTAGCTTAACTTAAATATTTACGAACAAATTGTAGATCTTCACTAGAAAAATGTCACAAGTGGTTCAATCGAACAACTCAAAGAATTAACCGACGAAGTGAACGCAAGCGTTTCATACCACTTGTTTTACTAAGTCGTTTAATTAGATTACTCATCCGAGTGAGGTAAAGGCTTGTATATACTAATAGATCGGAAAACGGTTTAGGAAAAGATTTTGATATTGAAAATAGAGTTGAAAACATTTTGATAAAAGAGTTTTGATATTTACTACTAGTATTAAAACGTTTTTATATATATATATATATATATATATATATATATATATATTTAAAATGACAAATCACAAAAATGATTGTAAAAACAATCAATCACAAGAATTCACATACGAAGACGTGAATAGAATCCAAAGAAATCGATACCGAATTCATCGAAAGGTAGGTTCACAAAAATTCCCGAAGAAATTGTCATCAAAGTTGCTAATAAATGATAGCAACAAATTGGGAAATAACCAAAAAAACGATTAAATTTGGAAACCAAATCAATTCACTAAAATTCACATTCGAAGACGTGAATAAAATCCAAAGAATTCGATTCTAAATCCATCAAAGTAGGAATATCCAAAAATTCCAGAAATAGAAGTTTTCAAAGTCGACAAAGATGACAACCTCTAATCGAAAAGGAAGAATCGATTAACAATTGGAATAACGAAACAAAACGAGCACAAATGCATAAAGGACTTCAACAAAAATAAAAATCAATTCAATGCCGAAGTCAACAATTAATGGCCATAATAGAGTTCAAAACGATTCAACATCATCATCAAAGGACTCAACGGCAAACCAAGTCAGAGTCTTGGAAATCAAGAATTTAGAAATTTCTCAAAACAAAGTGACCGAAGTCGAATGGAAATCAATCCGAGGAAAACATAAAATATCAAGTTCGGAACCGCTGAGATTCGAACAAAATCAATCATCGGCTAAATCGAATCAAAGCCGAAAACACAAGAATCAAAATCAAATGCATATGAATAAGCGTTAGGAATTCATACCTAACAATCAAAGACAATCATATGCAAATATGAGAGATAAAACGTCGACAAATAGTTGTAACACATGTACTATCTAAGTTATGTTTCATATTTGTTCTAAACCCCAGGCTCTGATACCAAGCTGTAACGCCCCACCTCTATACCCGCGCTAGCCAAGAACACTACGGTGTAGTGCTGTCAACTAGCCCGGAGAATAAGGCTGTTGAGGAGCGGCCATCAATAGTTAGGCCTTACACTAGTACTGGTTATCTCGATAGGAGTGATATATATATATATATATATTCGTAATTTTTCATCTCTGGTTTATTTTCTCCCATCGACATACCCCAATACCAGTATAAAACGAACTACGATGGTTCATAATAGTTTAGAACAGTAAATATAAAATATTACACAGATAATATAATGCGGAACACAAATAAAATAGAAAGTCTCATATATACAATAACTGATGTCTGTTACAATACATTTGATATAATACATATGACACGGTACGTATGATACAACTACCACAGTCGACTCAGGAAGTTACATATGCAAGTACATTAACGTATATAATATACATGAATACATATCTTCCTATACAATTTTTCAGACTACAACAAATGACGACGACTACACCAAAAGATATGAAAGAACTTCATAGCTCTAGCAGCAACCCAAAGCAGAATATCTACAACCTGAAATACTCGGTCTGACCCGAGTATTAGATTCAAAAGAAAATAATACTCGGGTCGGTCTAATTCAAACTCAGTTATTAGTGCACAGAAGCAATAATAATTAAATAATGAATAGACGACAGTAATTAAACCAAATCAGAATGTAATTCAGAATATTGAATTGAAATGAACAAAACAGTTCAAACCATTGAAATATCAATTAAAATATTTATTCAAGTAGGGCTGCAGTACACGCACGCGTGCACTGCCTCGCCACTACTGAATGTGGAATACGCAAAAAGATCCATAAGTCAAAACAAATAGAATATCATAAAAGCCGCACCGTGTGACTGTAGTTCACGCTTGCGTGCACTGCCTTGCCACTACAATGATAATGTACCCAATGAATACCGTGTGGCTGCAGTTCACGCTTGCATGCACTGCCTTGCCACTACAGTGATAATGTACCCAATGAATATTCACAAACGAGCACAAGGTCAAACCCAAAGTTTTAAACGGGGTTCAACACAAGGCATAGCAACTGCATAGCAACAGCAACAAGACCACTTCCAATGCATCAGTGCATGAAGACTGAAACAACATCAAAGCATGAACTCACATGTACGCCATGATATAAAATCAACATGAAGCACTGCAACTCAAAGAGTACATGAAGTAAACATATACATATGTGAGTGCAGTCAGTTCAAGTCTAACCAAACAGAGACAAATGTATACAAGTGATGCAGAATAGACCATACAATGCAAAACTCTAATCTAGCCAAAAATATGACAGTGCCAACATAAATCAGTGACTCAAGTGAAGCTTCCAGATTCAAAGATATCAAGCTTAATAAACCAGGTAGTACCGTGTCAAGCTCAAGCATGCGACAGCAGTAAAGGAGTCAACATATACAATAGTGAAGAGTGCTGAAGTGAATGAAAAGTAGTGTAGAATAAAATGAAAGTCAAAGTATCATGAATATACACAATGCAGACACAACTCAAATGAACACATTTGAAGTTGTACAAGATAATAGTAACACTGAAAATATGCAATTACATGGAACTCAAGTTTCAGAAAGAACAGAAACAAAAGCAAGCCGAGGCTTAGTGCTGAAGCAACAACAATGAACCAGAGCCAAGAATACATGTACTCTGGGCAGTCCAGATAAACAAAGTGCAGACATGATTATCAAACTACAAGCCCAAGTGACACTGTGTGGAAGTGAATCAATAATGAAGTACCAGACTTCAAATCATGCAACAAAGTGTATGCTTCAACCCAGTTCAATTATGCAACAAAGTGTATGCTACAACCCAGTTCAATTATGCAACAAAGTGTATGCTACAACCCAGTTCAATTATGCAACAAAGTGGCAACTAACAATGCAAAACTCAAAATTTACTCCAGAATTCATCAGGGTGCAAAGAGCTTGGGCACGAGATATGGCCAATATATATAATGCTCAACTGGAACCATAATGAAGTCATGATCAAAATATGAATGAACACTTACAACAATGCAAATTTGATCAAAAACAGAGGCATTGATGACCAGCAAATGAAGCAGTGAAACCCAAGGCATATACAACGACCAACAACAATTCGAAGGAATGCCGAGGTCCACGAGTCAAAACGAATTCAAAATCATGAAACAGCAGTCTCAAGTCTAGACAGTACCAAACTCAAATTATTTTCGCCAAATCAGGTTTGCAAATAAGGTCAGGCAAGTATAAACCGAACAAGTCCCTCACATGAATGCCCAAGTGCAATGACGGTGTCGCAGTCACAAAGGCCAATATCAAGCAACAGGTTGTAAATAATATAAGTGTATGGTGCCGTGAAACTAAGGTATGAATGAACACCGCAACACAAGAGTGTGCACAGCAAAGTCGAATGATCTCATGTGGATAATGCAGCCAAGTTCAAGCATGCTACAGCAAGTATAAGTGGCTATGCAAATAGTGTAAGCAGATATCAAAGTAATAAAGTTCGAATCAAACCAAAAACGATGTGCAACATCAAACAAGTCAAATGTAGCCCAAGCAGAAATAAGAACAGGTCATTGCAAAGTATCATTTTATATGATTTTAATTAAATCAAAGATAACAACACATCTAAGCAACAGCGAAGAACTCGAGTAGGAATTAGAAACGTGAGTGAACAGAATCACTCACCTCGTTTTCGAGCTCGAATTGAAGCAGACGAACAAAATAGGAGGCCAACGATTGACCCAAAAGGAGCGCTGAACCATCTCGCGAGACGCCAATTCGAAACAATCACGAAGCCCTAATTTGGAGCAGCGGAACGAACACGAGACGATGCCGCCATTTACTTTCTTATTTTCTTTAGGGTTCGGTTTCGAAAAATGAAAAGAGAAATGGGGGAAACGGGTTATTAACCCTTAATAAAATCACGGCAACAAAGAAATGGGCCGAACGATTTTTAAAGCCCAATAAAGAAATGGACCACTAATTATTTTCAAAGCCCGTCAATCTCATTAACAATTTATAAAATAATTTCAACTCAATTTAATTACTTCAATTGGCAAATAAGCAACAGTATTTATCGTTTAAAAGTCGATTATCAATCGATGCAAATACCGGGTTGTTACAATATAATTTTCTTAAGTTAAGAGATAATGTGAATCATAAATTTATAAATTCATTAGTAATAAAGAAGCATCTTTATAAAAATGTTTAAACCAAAGATAATTTTAGATCACAAATTGATAGGACAAAATGGAATTTTCAGCGATTTTGGACAGTCGGGATTTCCCAAATTTATTATGGTAATGGAAACTATGTGTTTTATAAAAATGTAAGGAATAAGTTTTATAAATTATAAATTTGAGATGAAAGTAAATTAGAATAAGTTGTAAATTTCTTAAACACCCTGATTTAAGCAAAACCAATTGGAATTTTTGGATTTATATATATACTCTTAGGGTGTAAAGGACTATTATACAAATATAGGTTTAAGTCGTGAAATATTTATATTCTTAAGTAATGTTGTAAGAGATAATTCAAAAAAATGGATTTAGTATGAAATGAATGGTTACGAAACGTAAGCTTTAAAGGGTTGATTAAACCAAAGTTGTGTTTATAGGTGTTTATAATCTTAAGTAAAATTTTAGAGAAGGGTTCCTAAGTGTTATTAGTACCAAAGAAAATATATTAAGGAAAAAATGAAGGAAAATAATAAAGGATTTGAATGAAAAGATTTTGTTATAGTTAAAAAACCAATAGGAAAAGTTGTACGTTGATCATTTCATCACACGAATTTAATCTAAGATTCGAGTACGTAACTTTAAAGTGTTTACCCCAGTCCGAAAAAAGATTTATCACTTGATTCATGATGGCGAACAATGATGAGGGTTTGTGGTTGGGTGCTTGATTTTTCTACCATAGTTGATAGCTATGCAAGAAAAATAAAAATTTCTAATCCTAATCAGAGTCTGCACTAGAGGACCGGAGGATTAATTCTAGTTCGGAAGAAAAGTTGTGTATTTGAATAGGAGATCGAATCAGATATTTTATACGAATGATTTGGGCATATCTTATAGGTTTAAGTTTGTGAAATAATATTTTAGGCAAACCCTTATGGGTTTTAGGTTCGGTTTAATTTCAGGGACGAAATTCTTTTAAGGATGGGAGAATATAATGACCCATAATATTACCACTTTGAAAATGGAATGTTTGATTTATAGAATTTTCAAACTTAAATTATCATTTTTTATGTTATAAATAAGAATGATAAACTTATTTTTATAATTTGATTACCAAATCAAGAAGTTTGAATTTTCGTCGAAAAGTGATAGAAGTCGGTTTGTGATAAAATGGGATATAAATTCAATGAATGTTTAAAAAATAACAACCTCTTTTAAAATTATTATATAATGATAATAATTGGTTGATAAAAGTTTTATAACTATATATATATATATAGACACACACACTTGTTTAATAATGATTAACAAATTTCATCGCACTTTAACAAATCAACGTCGCATTTTTACAATTAGATTTTAATATTATTTAATATGGTTTTATAACTTAAATAATCTTGTTTTAATTATTTAAAGATGATAAAAAATCAATTTTCAAGTTTTGTTTATATAAATAAATAGTTTGATTAAAAACTGAAAATGTGACCGACGATCGTTTTTTGGATTTTCAACTTTTCATCAAACGAAAGTTGTTGCAACGTTATTGCATGCATTTGTACATATATGCAAATTTAACAAATAGGAATGTATTTAATACTAATAAGATTAATTATACTAAGTATGTAATCAATTAAAGAAAGCAAGCAAGTAAGATATTTATACAAAATTCAAAAAGCCAATGTCAAATCAATTCACATCAAAATCAAAATAAATCTTCACTTTAATCCACTTTTCCATCCAAATATATCTCTTAAGTATTAAGTAAAGATGGCATAAAGTAATGAAGTGCTGTGGTGATGGTAATTATTGGTAAAGCATGTTTACTTAAAGGTCAAGGAAAGATACTTATGTCCTTTGACAAAGCCTAAGGATTAAGGGATTAAAGGCTATAACTGTGCATACCACTTCCATTCTTACACAAATCACTCTCTTCAATTCTTCTTCTTCTTCTTGAAATCCATGGCTTCTTCTATTCTCTTTCTTTACTAACTTTCTTAAAATCATATCAAACAAACTACAAACTCTACCAAACTTTTTCAAAGTTTTTATATCATCATTGGAACATGGTTTAGCATCTAAGAAGTGAAGAAATGATGGAGAATGCGATGGAACCTATGGAGATTGAGCACTATGGGGATGGAGGTAGTGTTGGCATGTGCAATGGAAATGGAGGAAGATGACCGTGAGTAAGAAAGGGTAAGGAGGTCATAGGCATGTGGTTTAAGAGGAAGAAGGATAGTTTTAGATTATTTTTGGATGAAGTGAAGTTTGGGGAACTCAGTAGTGAAAATAGTGGAAAGAAGTGCTGCTGGAATACTACCGGATTTGATTCGGGAAAGTTCGATTAAATTAGATGAAGTGGAAATAAAGGTGAGGACTCGATAAAAAACATACTTCTTATAATTTTAAATTAATTGTAAAATGGTTAGCATGAATATTAAAAATAGTTATGATGTTTGGTTAACTAATGATGTTTGATGGTTGCTTAAGAAGTAATAAGTAATATATATAGTTAAACATGTCAAATGAATAAGCTCCTTTGATTTTAAAATTCTAATCTTGCTTGTGCTATGATATTCATGATTATACCCTATGAAAGTATGTTTATTTACCACCATTAAGTTATGATATGGATGCTAGAAATAGATTTGGTTGTATAGATGAGTTTGGATGAATTTGCCATTGTTAATGTTGATTTTATCAACACCTTAATTAAAGTTAGTTAAGACTACATTATTAGTCATAGTTAATTATGATTGATTTGAGACCACGCTTGTTTAGAAATCATATGTAGTAAACTTGGTATAGTTAAGTCTCTTTTCACATTTACCATAGAAAAAGAATTCGTTTTGGAAAATATACAAATTTGATTTAAAAATGAAAAGTTAAAGATTAAGTTTTGAAATTGTTTTGAAAATCGAAGTTAGTGTTTTATGATTTTAAAGTTAATGAATTTTAAAATTTTAGAATGTGGAAAGAGGTAAATAACTTATAATTTAAGATGTGTAAATGATTGAAAGTTGAATATTTAAATAATGAAATACGGAATATTTTGGAAATAAAGTGAAAACGGGTTTTCAGTGAATAAAATAGTAAAATATTAATTCAAAATGATTTATAAATGTTTTATAAATAATAAAACTCAATTTGAAGAATTTTTTGCAAATATTGAAAAACAAGCCAAAACAAGATGCATTGCATAACAGCAGTTCGCCATTTTGTGCTAGAAAAGTTAAATGAATGTATCGGATAGAAACGAAGTCGGAATTCTTCGAAATAAGAATTTTTTTATCCTTATAACCATAATTTTCAAATGAAAAGGAAAAACAAGATATGATCTTTTAGATTTTAAGATATGACCAAATCAATACAGTTAAGTGACCAAAGTGTAAAATTCTTTAAATGAATATTTTTAAATGTATATGTTAACCCGCTTTTTGACAAGACCATATACAGACGAATTTAACTCAATAGACTACACAGTTATCGAGGCTGGAATATTATAGTTTTGGTTCGAATGGATGGATAGACAATTTGATTATGTATAATAAATATGAATATGAAGTTAGGATTCAACACAATCGATGGATAAACTTGGGGTTGGCATATGACTTGCTTAAGGTCCTACTTGAGGTTGTTATGTTATTTACTTCGGGTTCTACTTGGAGTCGACATGGTACTACTTCTGGTCAGCATAGGATGGACGAGTCGGGCCCGACAATTGTCGTGGTGGGCCCATGTAGGTGAAGAGGCCCTATAGCCGACATTTCACCTATAAATATAGCAACCGTGGCTTTAGAAAAAGGTATTCTCATTCTGCTTCTCTTCATCTTCTTCAACAAAAAGCTACTCTGCCGTTTTTGTTTTAGAAATTTCGAATTGTAACTCTAATCAGATTTCAGTATAATAAAAAGGAAATTTCTGGAGTGGACGTAAGCGGGAGTTAGCCAAACCACTATAAATCTAGTCTTTTTTACTGCTTTCTTTTTAATTATGGTGATTCTTCATATTATACTCTCTACATATACTTTATCTGTGACCTATGACTGGATATTGGTGCTTTCACTAGCAATTGGGTGTTTATGACCGATTTTGGCATAAACATTTTGGCGCTTTTGATGAGAAAGCTAGCACTCGGGGATTTGAAAGCTTGGATTTTGGACTTGAAAGCTTAGGAACTTGGATTCTGAAAGCTATGGCTAGGCAATCAACAAGGAGACAGAGGACAAAGATGTAACAACCATGTATTTTGTGATTACTTTAATTTTTTAATTTTAATTATTTTAACTGAAATTCTTGATTTAAAAACTTTATTTTATTTATTAAAAGCATAAATTTTTTATTTAAATATAAATTTTGATATCTATGTGAATTATAATTCCAAATATGAATAAATGGAATACTTCCAAAAAAGTGAATTCTGGTCAATATAGTCAAACTTTGACTTTCAAATTTAAAAATTTAAAAGTTTGAATTTTTGAATTTTATCTTTTATTATGAAAGTAGATAATTTCAAGAATACTGCTTTTCATTTCGTCGAAATTGGATTAATATTGTGAAAGTTATGTTTTTTACAATATTGTGTGTAAATGGTTTTATTTAACAAATTTGTTTATTTTAATTTATATAAATAATATTTTTGTTTGTAAGATCATGTTCTAATTTGTGTAACATGATATATTATGCGTATATTTTAAAACATTTTTAAAGTATAGTTATGATTTTCAATTGTTGATTGTATATTGTTTTCAAATTTTAATTCTAACTTCCATTTAATAAAGTATTTTCTTTATATATTTCCTTCTTTTCCTAAAACTATTTATTTATTCTTTATAATATCTATCTCTACCTTATTTTCTTATTTATACATTCATTTAGTACTTAAAAGGATAAGTATTTAGATCCCTATTTATTTCTTGGAAAGAAATTTCAAATATATACGTTATTGTTTTAAAAGGCATACCTTTAAATGTTTATTTTAATTAATATAAGTATCATTTTTGGTTGATATATCATGTTATAATTGTGTGTGTATATGTAACATTACGTGTTATGTATATATTTACAACATTTGTCCATTTTTTGTTTCATTTAATTTGGATATATACTTTGTAAATTAAGTAACATACAAAGATGTAAATAGCAATTAATTTGTACATTTCTATAACCGTTTTCTTATTTATTTATATAGTGTTTATATAAACGGTATGTATTTATTGAATTATTTCTTTAGCATATATTTTATTAAATAGATGGGAAACAAATCAAAATTTTGATACGTTGCCTATTTTTAATTAAAGGCATGCGTTACGTTTTGATTTATTACCTTTTTATCTTTCCATCCCTTAATTTTCTACCATAACTTATCCTTGATAGCCGTGACTTTTTCTTTATAAAATTCACGTGAAAACATCTCTTCTTATCTCACTTTTCACGCAAGGTTTCAGATCTGAAAGGAAGAAGGTAATGGCTTCTTTAAAAAATTCTACTCTTTTCCTCTTCTTTTTATTAATTTTCCATTGAAAATTGCCTTGCTTCTTCATGCTTATGCTCGGCCATAGCCCCTCCACCATCTCCACGACCAGCACCACCACCCATGGCCACATCACCCTCCTCTCCACTTGTCTTGCCCAAGCCGTGACCATCCCATGATGCAAACTCCACGATTATAAACCTTGATTTTGAAAATCTTTTATGAAGTAATTTTGAAAAGGAAATCCACTGCAATATATTTATTTTGGAATGTAATTTTTGAAAAATACCTTAATTTTTTTAAAGATATGGCTTTGAAGGTATGTATATACGTATTTTGAAGATTATATGTGTTTATGTAAACATTTTAGATTTCTCCTAAGAGGAAATTATGGGACACAATTTTCTTAAGTGTGGAGTCTGTATAACCCTAGATTTTGGGAAACACTTAATTTTAGTATATAATTGAGATTTAATTACTTAAAATGAAAATAATATATTATAATTGGATTGTGTATTAATTGACATATATCTTGATTTTGGAATATGTATATGATTGGTTATATATTGATTTCATATACTATGGTAAATTAATTGAATGGACTGACAATTAGTTGAGCATTAATTGACATATATCCTAATTTTTGGATTATGTCTATAATATGACTGTGCCTTGGTTTCATGTGTTATGGAAAACTAACAAATATGGTTATAGGCATCAAATTCTATATTTAGAGTTTTTACTTATGGGCCTAATATGTATATACATATTTAGTGTAAATATATACATATATGTTTATATTTTCTATATCTTAGTTATGGAATTTTATTCAAAAATTGAAATTTGAATATACATTTATTTACAATATAAACATTTTGGGAAATTAATAGCTTGGGTATCAATTAATTTTACATTAATTAGAATTGCTGGAAGTTATCTGATTTCGACCCTAACTATTGGAAATAAAAGGGAAGGAATCAAAAATAAATTAAAAACATATTTTTTTTTCTTCCTTCATCCTCTCACTATGCTCTTTAAAATAGTATCACTATAAATATTTTCAAATCCCTAAAATTCTAAAATTAAAACATGTTGCTGTCAACACCAAACAATATCAATAGATATGAAGAAGTTCGAATTTTGTTGTTGTAACTCCACTACCTCTTCCTATTCTCTTGTAGCCGTGCATTTGAGTCCAAACCAGACCCATACCCGGGCCATACCATGTCATGACCGAACCATATTAATCCCCTGGGTCGAGCAATTGATTGTTGAAAGCATGGCCAAAGCAATTGTGTTCATTTTGCTTCTTATTTCAAAGAATATTTCAATATATGTTGTATTGAATTTATATTTATATTTGTCTTATTCTATTGGTTGCTACAAGATCAATAGCTTGGCTCTCTTCCCACTCGAGTTTGTAGTTGTGTTATCGTGCCTTCTGGAATTCATTCGTGTTGTTTGTTTTGCGAACTCCAGCTTTAAAAGGTGAGTAATCACACCTGACATTTATACTTATATGACTGTGAATTGATAGCAAGTGAAAGTGTAGAAATTATTACATCATGTTATACCTGCCTTTGGTATAAATTATATGATGTTAATCCTTTTTATTTATCTGTCATATCATTGGATACTACTTTATGTTGTTATACTTTTATTTTATTCTGTTCTCACACTGCAAGTTCCCTGTAGAATAGAATCACTATGGGTTGAAATGATATATACCCGAACGGACTTTAGAATAGCGAAAATTCATTACGGGCTGAAATGATAGACCTGGGAGATTTTTAATTATTTATATTTGTCTTAGGATTGCGGTTTTGAAATAATCAAAAGCCGAAAATTTTACTGATTTTGGATATAAACGATAATTTCCGTATCACTTGATTTTGGTGTGAAATATTATCTGGACCCCTGGTTGATTTCAAAATATGATTTCTTATAAATTTCATGTATTGTAAATGAAAGAAAAAAATATGAAATTCGACTTATATTGGATTTAAATTGGTTAAGCAGTGATTTTCTAAAAGGTTAAATGTTATAAGTTAATAGATGGGTTGAGTGTAGTATGAAAGTTTGATTTAACTAAATAATGGGAATTTAAGGAAAAAATGGAATTATATTACTTGGTAATTAATATAATTGATGTATGAATTGGATAAATATAAAGTAAAAGAAAATATCAAGTTATTTGTAAAATAAAGTTAAGCAACTTACAGTGTATTTTGAATTTAGGTAATTAGTTTAAAATGTTAAATAAATGGATAGTTAAACGGAAATTTTTGGAATTTAACTTAACTTGGAAATGTGAAATTTGGTTTGAAATTAAAGGTTGAGTTAAGAAATTAAAAATGGAATTTAAGTTATATAAATAAAATGGAAATTAAGTTATATTTGGAAAATGGTAATAAAAATGTAAGTGTTAAGTAATTTTTTAAAATGTGAAGAATAGGAAATTGTACACTTGAATTTATTAAGTGAATTATTGAAAAATTGATTTTATTTATAGGAAATTTACCTTATAAAAATCATAAGTTAAAGGTATTTTAATGAACGTCTTTTAGTATTAAAATATGATTTTTATAATGTTTAAAGGGTTAAAATCAAAGTTTATTTGTGGCTGAAATTTCAATATTTGAAGTGTTTAACTGAATAAATGAACTCAGAAAAGGCTAAATGTTTGGGAATTGAATATTTGATTTGAAGGAATAATGACTTCACCTTTTAATGGTTTAAATGAATGATTTTAATTCGGAATTATAAATCATTTTGAAATTTATAACCATAGGAACACCGCTTTGTGTGTCACGTGATTTCCTTATGATTGTTTGATGCACACCTTTGATTTTGAGAGTGTGGCTAGAGGTGAGCGGTTACTGCAGCTCTACGCTACCCTAGTCATAATAACACTGTTATTTGCATTGTTTACTTTAATATGGATATTTCTAGGATAGTGTTTATTACTACTTAATTGATGGTTTGACTGATCCTTAAAGGATGGGCGATCCCAAGCATCCTTTAAGTTATTGTACATTGCTATTACAGTTCACTTGAGTTGGTTTACATTGTATAAGTATGTATGTCCTGACTCGAGTGTTTGTGTTTTACTTTATGCTCGGGTCAGCCTGAGAATCATAGCTTTGGATTCACCTTCTGGAGCTAGAGTTTTGTTGGAGCTCATCTGTCTATCTGTTCGTCTACTTCTTCCAGTTAGTTCCTATTCGGTATCTGTCTCTGTATTGTTGTTTATGTATCCTGACTTCTATTGTGTCTATTTTACTATGAGATTTTGTATATGTTTTGAGAGTATGTATATAGTAGCTTCATGAACTACTATGGTATTTTATTTCCACTGCGAGTATTCTGATATTTCTGTGTCTCTGATTCTGTGAATGATTTTATTTGCTCCAAATTTTATTAAAATCAGTTATTTTGAATTATTCAAGTCTGGCATGTGAGGATTATTGTCGATTTGAACGGTCCAAAATAGTGGGTCGTTACATTTGGTATCAGAGCTTTGGTTTTGGCAAACCTTAGCCTGCGGAGAAAAAACTCATTAGAGATAGGGCAGAAATACCTTAGAATGAGTGAAATCAATCTTAGAATCATTTCTTTGTGAGAGAACGTATTTTTGAAGTATAAAATGATTTTCAAATGATTTTGAAGTACTTTTAAATATTATTTTGGTATAAATTTTCTTATTTTGAAATCAAGATTTTCTAAACTTCATCCCTTCGGTATCCTCCTTGTTAGTAATCACCTTGGTTAGGATTCTAACCGATTAGGATTCCTTGAACTTTGGAATGCTCCCACTTGTTCTGAAATCGAGTCTTGTCTTCCCTATTTTTTCCTTCTTATTTTGGGGCATTCCATGACTCCACTTTGAATGACCTTTATAAAGATTAGTGATTCCGCAAATCATTGAATGGTTTGTAAAGGGGTGAAACTTCTTTACAATTGGCATTGATCCACCGGAGATTTCTGTATCCTCGGACTTCGATGCTATTGTCTCCTGCTTTACCTGGATTCTATCTTTGGCGATCGAATGTCGATTTTCCTTAGATTTCTGCATTGATTATATTCCTGAAGTCATGGTTGACCATGTTGAGGTTGCCCATGATTTATATGGGCTTATCCATCTTCTATTTGATAATTAAATTATCTTAGCTTCGTTCGAGCTTATCTTTGAACTAGAAATTCTATTTGATTAGAGTTTCTCTAAATTTGAATCTCTGTTTGTTTTGAAATCCATCCTTGAATCATCCCTTGGAAATTTGTGTTTGGTTGTATTTTGAAATTGTGCATACATCAAAACTATTAGTTTGATAAGGATGACCACATTTTATATATAAGATTGAAATGTTTCTGATAAGAATTATGTACCTTTTAAAAATGAAAATTTGAAGCTTTGAAAGGATTTGAAATTTTTATAAGAAACTGATTTATAAGAAAATGATTTATAACTGAAGGGTTTTGAATTTGAAATTTGAGAGATTGAACTCCGGCATTTTAAATTGGTTTAAGGTTTTGAGAATATATAATAATACGATTTGAAAGTATTTTTCCGAATTAGAAACGTTTCAAATGATTTCAATTTATTAAAATGATTTCGAAGAAATTTTGAAATAAGTTTTCAAGAAAATAGAAGTCCAGAACTCACTTATGTCGCTGGAAAATAATTTTGGTGATGAGTGCACGCATGATCGACATTGATTTTCGAGTTTCAGAGTGGGGAAGAGGCCACTCTAGTAGCTTTGCTATGCGAGTAATGTTGTGAAACAAATTTTGATTTCAAATTCCAAAGTATGATTTGATTTTCAAAGGAAATATGTATATATATATATTTGAAACGATTTGAAGTGAGCCGGTGTTCAGTCCTCAAGTTTTGGATTTGATTTAATATAGCACTATTTATAAAAATTGATTTACTGATTTGTTGCTGATTTCCAACTCTTGGATTTGAAATTTGATTTCACCAACTATTTTGAAGGTTCGAACGCTTCCAAATCGAGGTCTAATTTTCAAAGCTAAGAAATTTCAAAGAGTATAAAATATTTGATAAAGTTAAGTTTAGTTCTGTATGTTTAAAGTATGAAGAGTATGACTTATAAAAATTTTGAAACTTTTGTTAAGTAAATAATTTGCAAGAGGAAAATTGGATCTTTTGAATAGAAATAAAAAGTTTAAAGGTTTTGAAGGGACAGTTATAAATTTGGAAACCATTTTTGGGTATAATTGATTTTGAGAAAATATTTGGTTTTGAAAATAGATTGGAATGTAAACCCAGTATTTATATGATGATTTTGGAAAGGAATTTGTTTGACCTAAATTATGTTAATTTGGAAACCAGGATTTTTTTCTCTTCTTTTTCTAAACCAGTTATTTTGGAAACTTTGAAAATGAAGATATTTAATTTGGAAGAAATAACTTGGTGAAATCGTATGTGATTTTGAAACTGAATTGATATTGAAATGATTTGAAATTGAGAACCTTGTATTATTAAGTACTTGATTTCGGAGTTGTCGAACTTATATAAATTTGATTTGTATAAGTATGAAGTTGATTTGAAAACTACTGATTTGAAAGGTACTCAATTTGGAAAGAGAAATCTTATATAATCGAAGTCTATATAAGGGTGATTCGATATACCATTGATTTGGAAAGTATTTCATTTGAAAGTGGAATCTTATATATAATGGGCTATATATAAGTATGATATTTGAAAGTGATTTGAAAAAGGTACTATATGAAATATATTTTCGAAGTAAAGATATGGGAAGTGTCTTCTGCTTGATATGCACTCTGTGGCCACATTGTAGATTCATTCTACCGATATTATTCTCTTTGATTTTTGGTTTTCCGGATGTGATACTCGAATTTCCCACTGTGCCGTAACCCATGGTTTTTTTTCGAGCGCGACTGCATAGCGTAATTCGCCTGGATGAGATGGCCTAGGGGTACGGATTGTTTCCTGGGGGATCCAAGCGTAATCATTGTGTATCCTGTGAACTATGTAGGTCGCATTAGTAGCGAAGTCCGCCTGGATAAGAAGGCCTAGGGGTACGGATTGTTTTCTGAGGGATCCAGGCATAATCTTGTGTATCCTACGGTCTACTAGTCATCATGGCGTAACTCGTAGGGCTGAGAAAGCTACAGATATGGATTGTTTTCTGGGGGATCCAGGCGTAACCATTGTGTATTTGTGAACCATGGTTAGAAAAAGGTTTTGGTTTGGTTGTTTTGTTTGGATTGTACATTCCATATCTGTTTTTAAAAGTTTTCAAGTATTTCCATTGGGTGTTGAAACAAGTCTACTAAGTACCCGGAGAATTCTAGCTTTGCGCCTGATCAACGCATAGCCAGAGCCTGCAGGAATGAGGATAAACTTATTAAGACATCGAGTTATAAAAGTATTTTGATAAAGTACTATATAAAGGATATTTTGATCATTTATTTTACCCTTCCAAATAATTGAAATTTATACAGCTTTAGAATAATGGTTCATCCTTGTCTTTCAACCTATTTTCCCTTCTAGCCATTCCTACTTTCCCCTTGTTAAATTCACCTATAACAACAGTTATTAGGTATAATTTTAATCTTCTTGTCATCTTGTCTTAATCCTATTTCATTCTATCTTTTCTTGTGTTTTCCGTACCTCCATTGCTTTTCGAGGAAGAAAAGATTTGAGTGGAGGAGATGTAACAACCCCGTATTTTGTGATTATTTTAATTTTTTAATTTTAATTATTTGAACTAAAATTCCTGATTTAAAACTTTATTTTATTTATTAATAGCATAAAATTTCTATTTAAATATAAATTTTGATTTCTATGTGAATTATAATTCCAAATATGAATAAATGGAATACTTCCAAAAAAGTGAATTCTGGTCAATATAGTCAAACTTTGACTTTCAAATTTAAAATTTTAAAAGTTTGAATTTTGAAATTTTATCTTTTATTATGAAAATATATTTAATTTCAAGAATACTACTTTTCGTTTCACTGAAATTGGATTAATATTGTGAATGTTATGCTTTTTACAATATTGTGTGTAAATGGTTTTATTTAACAAATTTGTTTATTTTAATTTATAGAAATAATATTTCTGTTTGTAAAATAATGTTATAATTTGTTTAACATGATATGTTATGCATATATTTTATTTTTAGAACATTTTTAAAGTATAGTTATAATTTTCAAATGTTGATTATATATTGTTTTCAAATTTTAATTCTAGTTTCCATTTAATAAAGTATTTTATTTATTTATTTCCTTCTTTTCCTAAAACTATTTATTTATTCTTCATAACATCTATCTCTACCTTATTTTTCTTATTTATACATTCATTTTGTAATTAAATGAATAAGTATTTAGATCCCTATTTATTTCTTGGAAAGAAATTTCAAATACATATATACGTTATTGTTTTAAAAGGCATACCTTTAAATGTTTATTTTAATTAATATAAGTATTTTTGGTTGATATATCATGTTATAATTGTGTATATATATGTAACATTACATGTTATGTATATATTTTCAACATTTGTCCGTTTTTTGTTTCATTTAATTTTGATATATACTTTGTAAATTAAGTAACATACAAAGATATAAATAGCAATTAATTTATACGTTTCTATAACCGTTTTCTTATTTATTTATATAGTGTTTATATAAACAGTATGTACTTATTGAATTATTTATTTGGCATATATTTTATTAAATAGATGGGAAATAAATCAAAATTTAGATACGTTACCTATTTTTAATTAAAGGCATGTGTTACGTTTTGATTTATTACCTTTTTATCTTTTCGTCCCTTAATTTTCTACCATAACTTCTCCTTGATTGCCGTGACTTTTTCTTTATAAAATTCACATGAAAACATCTCTTCTTATCTCACTTTTCACGCAAGGCTTCAGATCTGAAAGGAAGAAGGTAATGGCTTCTTAAAAAAATTCTACTCTTTTCCACTTCGTTTTATTAATTTTTCATTGAAAATTACCTTGCTTCTTCAAGCTTATGCTCGGCCATAACCCCTCCACCATCTCCATGACCAGCACCACCACCACCCATGGCCACATCACCCTCCTCTCCACTTGTCTTGCCCAAGCCGTGACCATCCCATGATGCAAACTCCACAATTGTAAACCTTGATTTTGAAAATCTTTTGTGAAGTAATTTTGAAAAGGAAATCTACTGCAATATATTTATTTTGGAATGTAATGTTTGAAAAATAAATTAATTTTTTTAAAAGATATGGCTTTGAAGGTATGTATATACGTATATTGAAAATTATTTGTGTTTATGTAAACATTTTAGATTTCTCCTAAGAGGAAATTATGGGGATGCAATTTTATTAAGTAGGGAGTCTGTATAAATCTAGATTTTGAAAAACACTTAATTTTAGTATATAATTGAGATTTAATTACTTCAAATGAAAATAATATATTATAATTGGATTGTGTATTAATTAACATATATCTTGATTTTGGAATATGTATACGATTGCTTATATATTGATTTCATATACTATAGTAAATTAATTGAATGGACTGACAATTAGTTGAGCATTAATTGACATATATCCTAATTTTTGGATTATATCTATAATATGAATGTGCCTTTATTTCATGTGTTATGGAAAACTAACAAATATGGTTATAGGCATCAAATTCTATATTTAGAGTTCTTACTTATGGGCCTAATATGTATATACATATTTAGTGTAAATATATACATATATATTTATATTTTCTATATCTTAATTATGGAATTTTATTAAAAATTTGAAATTTTAATATATATTTATTTACTATATAAACATTTTAGGAAATTAATAGCTTGGATATCAATTAATTTTACATTAATTAGAATTGGCAGAAGTTATCCGATTTTGACCCTAACTATTGGAAATAAAAGGGAAGGAATCGAAAATAAATTAAAAATAAATATTATTATTTTTTCTTCCTTCATCCTCTAACCATCCTCTTTACAATAGTATCATAAATATTTTCAAATCCGTAAAATTCTAAAATTAAAAAATGTTGCTCTCAGCACCAAACAATATCACTAGCTATGAAGAAGTTTGAATTTTGTTGTTGTAACTCCACTGCCTCTTCCTATTCTCTTGTAGCCGTGCACTTGAGTCCAAACCAGACCTATACCCAGGCCATACCATGTCATGGCCGAACCATATTAATCCCCTAGGTCGAGCAATTGATTGTTGAAAGCATGGCCAAAGCAATTGTGTTCATTTTGCTACTTAGTTCAAAGATTGTTTCAATATATGTTGTATTGAATTTATATTTATATTTGTCTTGTTCTATTGGTTGCTACAAGATCAATAGCTTGGCTCTCTTCCCACTTGAGTATATAGTCGTATTATCGTGCCTTCTGGAATTCATTTGTGTTGTTTGTTTTGCGAACTCCAGCTTTAGAAGGTGAGTAATCACACCTGACATTTATACTTATATGACTGTGAATTGATAGCAAGTGAAAGTGTAAAAATTATTACATCATGTTATACATGCCTGTGTTATAAATTATATGACGTTAATCCTATTCATTTATCTGTCATATCATCTGATACTGCTTTATGTTGTTATACTGCTTATTTTATTCTGTTCTCACACTGCAAGTTCCCTGTATAATAGAATCACTATGGGTTGAAATGATATATACCCGAACGGACTTTAGAATAGGAAAAAATCGTTACGGGCTGAAATGATAGACCTGGGTGATTTTTATTTATTTGTACTTGTCTTGGGATTGCAGGTTTGAAATAATCAAAACCCGGAAATTTTACTGATTTCGGATATAAATGATAATTTCCGTATCACTTGATTTAGGTGTGAAATATTTTCCGAACCCGTGGTTGATTTCAAAATATGATTTCTTATCAATTTCATGTATTGTAAATGAAAGGAAAAAAATATGAAATTTGACTTATATTGGATTTAAAATGGTTAAGCGGTGATTTTCTAAAAGGTTAAATGGTATAAGTTAATAGATGGGTTGAGTGTAGTATGAAAGTTTGATTTAACTAAATAATGGGAATTTAAGAAAAAAGATTGGAATTATAATATTTACTTGGTAACTAATATAATTGATGTATGAATTGGATAAATATAAAGTAAAAGAAAATATCAAGTTATTTGTAAAATAAAGTTAAGCAACTTACAGTGTATTTTGAATTTAGGTAATTAGTTTAAAATGTTAAATAAATGGATAGTTAAATGGAAATTTTTGGAATTTAACTTAACTTGGAAATGTGAAATTTGGTTTGAAATTAAAGGTTAAGTTAAGAAATTAAAAATGAAATTTAAGTTATATAAATAAAATGGAAATTAAGTTATATTTGGAAAATGGTAATAAAAATTTAAGTGTTAAGTAATTTGTTATAATGTGAAGAATAGGGAATTGTACACTTGAATTTATTAAGTGAATTATTGAAAATTTGATTTTAATTATAGGAAATTTACTTTATAAAAAACATAAGTTAAAGGTATTTTAATGAACATTTTTGAGTGTTAAAATATGATTTTTATAATGTTTAAAGGCTTAAAATCAAAGTTTATTTGTGCCTGAAATTTCAATATTTGAAGTGTTTAACTGAATAAATGAACTCAGAAAAGGCTAAATTTTCGGGAATTGAATATTTGATTTGAAGGAATAACGACTTCACTTTTTAGTGGTTTAAATGAATGATTTTAATTCGGAATTATAAATCATTTTGAAATTTATAACCACGGGTACACTGCTTTGTGTGTCACGTGATTTCCTTGTGATTGTTTGATGCACGCCTTTGATTTTAAGAGTGTGGCTAGAGGTAAGCGGTTACTGCAGCTCTACGCTACCCTACTCACAATAACACTGTTATTTGCATTGTTTACTTTAATATGGATATTTTTAGGATAGTGTTTATTACTACTTAGTTGACGGTTTGACTGATCCTTAAAGGATGGGCGATCCCAAGCATCCATAACTTTTATTGTGCGTTGCTATTACAGTTCACTTGAGTTTGTTTACATTGTATAAGTATGTATGTCCTGACTCGAGTGTTTTTGTTTTACTTTACGCTCGGGTCAACCTGAGAATCACAACTTTGGATTCACCTTCTGGAGCTAGAGTTTTGCTGGAGCTCATATGTCTATCTATTCGTCTACTTCTTCCAGTTAGTTCCTATTTGGTATCTGTCTCTATATTGTTATTTATGTATCCTGACTTCTATTATATCTATTTTACTATGAGATTTTTTATATGTTTTGAGAGTATGTATATAGTAGCTTCGTGAACTACTATGGTATTTTATTTCCGCTGCGAGTATTCTAATATTTCTGTGCATGTGATTCTGTGAATGATTTTATTTGCTCTAAATTTTATTACAGTCTGTTATTTTGAATTATTCACGTCTGACATGTGTGGATTATTGTCGATTTGAATGGTCCAAAATAGTAGGTTGTTACAAGAGAGGAGCCATCATGAAGGAAGTCAAGAAGCTTCTTTAGGA
The DNA here is from genome assembly GCA_030765085.1 of Allium cepa. NCBI lineage: Eukaryota > Viridiplantae > Streptophyta > Magnoliopsida > Asparagales > Amaryllidaceae > Allium > Allium cepa. Next base: position 97,569,802 of record CM060942.1, on the reverse strand, counting down.
GCTAATCAGATCTCAATCTTCATCACCAGAGATGAGATAGAAATGATGATGGATGCTATGCAGGAAAGGATGCTCAAAAAACGGGAGGATATGATGCAGAACCTACTCCAACATATTGGACAGGCTGGAGCACAAAATCAAGGGAATGAAGTTATAGGGAGTTTTGGAAATGCAGATCATGAAGCCGAAGCAGCAGGAACGGGGGAAGTCCAGAATCAGAACCAAGGAAATAAGGCAAACATGATGTGGGATAGATCGGAACCATCGGGAGCTGCCCCTGCACTTGGAGGCATGCCCTCGAATGATATTGGCTCGATTGCAAGCGGAATACTAGGCAGTGCTATACAGTTTGGCATTGATTGGGATATGGATGCTAGTCCAAAAGGGCAGGTTTTAGGACTCCCTAGTGGACTTGGGGGCAGGATGAGAATGGTGATTGGAAACAACCTATGGCTGCTGGAACGGCTGGAAATTGGAATTCAAGACTTGGAGTGGAAATTAGCAGGATTAGATATGGATTGGATCAGCTGGGGGCAAGCCCCGGCCAAGGAAAACGGATTAGCACAACTCCACATGGAATTAGGGTCATGGATTTGGATGGCTTTGTTTGGAAACGGATAGCGGTGATGGAACAAGATCAGCTATCGTCCGCCATAAATCGGAGCAAGCCCGGCTGAAGGGCACAGGTCGTCATCTCTTGATGGTATGGAATAATTAATAAACCCCATAGTAATGCGGTTAAGTCACTTACACATGTACGGGATCGAGGATGACCCCTAGGCATGCTCTAAGATGACAATAAATTGTGGTACTCTGGTTTATGAAATCTTATTTTTTCTGTTTACAAAAACTTTGGTTTTTCAAGTCACGGTTACGGTCCTGACCAGAGAGATAGGGAAATAACTACGGGTTACGAGTCCCTTCATCGAAAAGCGATTGGATGGACTCGAACTCGGATTAAGTCCTCGATTGAAGAGTCAAGGCCGGAGAATATAAGTCCCCGACCAGAGAATCAAGGCCGGAGAAGATAAGTCCTCGATTGGGGGTCGACGCCGGAGAAGGATACCCCGTTGATTAAGTCCTCGATTGGGTATCAAGGCCGGAGAAGGATACCCCACAAATAAGTCCTCGACCGAAGAGTAGAGGCCTGAGAAGATAAGTCTTCGACCTGGAATCAAGGCTGAGAAGGATACCCCATGGATTAAGTCCTTGACCAGAGAGTCAAGGTCGGAGAAGAAATACATTGGATAAGCCCTCGACCGGAGAGTCGAGGCCGGAGTAGGATAAAATGACCTAACGAGGTCGATGGATTTGGATTTAGACCCAGAGAGGTCTCGACTTTGGATTTGGACCCGGCGAGGTCCCGGATTTGGATTGCAGAACCCGTACAGGTCTCGGACTTGGATAAATAGATCTAAAGAGATCATTGATTCGGTTAATGGATTTGGAATGGATTCAAAATTGGATATCGACTCAAAATAATCATGGATTTCGCTAACGATCTGGAGAGATCAAGAAATTGGATTGGATTCAAGGTTGATTGATATGACAATCAATGGATTATGAACTTTGGATTATGGACTTATGGCAATACAAAACACGCCTTCCTATTGCAAGGCATATTTTGGGGGTCAAAATGTTAACCCGCCTTTTGGCAAGACCATATATAGGCGGATTTAACTCAGTGGACTGCAAGGTTATCGAGGCTGGAATATTATGGTTTTGGTTTGAATGGATGGATGGAAAATCGATTATGGATAATAAATATGAATATGAAGTCATGATTCAGCACAGTCGATAGATAAACGATGCCGGGTACTTGGAATATGAATTTTGGCAAAGGTCGGGTTGCTTTGGGTCAGCCAAGGGGTTTCTTCGAGTCACCATGTGGTTTGCTTCAGGTCAGGAAAGTGTTCACTTCGGTTCATAATAGGATGTACTTCGGCCAGGTGGCATTGGTATTGCTTCGGATTCAGCTTCGGGTCAGCATTAGTACTGCTTCGAGTTCTACTTCGGGCCGCTTCGGGTCGGCATTGTTGAGTCACTTGGGGTTGGCATATGATTTGCTTGGGGTCGGCATGGTGTTTACTTTGGGTTCTACTTTGGATTGCTTTGGGTCGACGTTGTTGAGTCACTTGGGATCAACATATGATTTTCTTGGGGTTGGCATATGACTTGCTTCGGGTCCTACTTGGGGTTGTAATGGTGTTTACTTCGGGTTTTACCTGGAGTTGGCATGGTACTACTTCTGGCCGGCATAGGATGGACGAATTGGGCCCGACAATCATCATGGTGACCCCATGCAGGCGAGGGGGCCCTGTAGTCGAGATTTCATATATAAATACAGCAGGCGTGGCTTTAGAAATGGGGATTCTCATTCTACTTCCTTTCATCTTCTCCTACAAAAAGCTACTCCGCCATTTTTGTTTTAGAAATTCCGGATTGTAACTATAATCAGATTTCAGTATAATAAAAAAGAACCTTCTGGAGTGGACGTAGGCCGAAGTTAGCCAAACCACTATAAATCTTGTCTTTTTTACTGCTTACATATTATACTCTCTATATATACTATATCAGTGATTTGTGACTGGATATTGGTGCTTTCATTGGCAATTGGGTGTTTATGACCAACTTTGGCGCAAATAGTATAAAAATATGAAATAAATTTGATAAATATATTAAATTATTTTAAAATGATATTTGAGTTATAAATATGGAGTTTCAAGTGATAGAAAAGTTGTTTTAATCAAATAAGCTTTAAAACACAATCCGCGGCACTTTTCTACAGTAGTTCTAAAAAAAATAGAACTATAGATTTAGACTTAACTATTCTTCCCCAAATCTTTTCTAAATGTATTTAAATAATAATTTTAGTATTTTAAAGATGATTTGGAAGTTTTGAATAAGAGTTTAAATAAATGGTTAAGAGAAATTGTTTATAACACTTACACAATAACTGGAATTTTTACTTAAAAAGTATGGAATGTGATAATAAACTGAGTATGCGGAATCGGCTGGTACATTTGTCCTGCCTATGAGATCTAAAAAGGAAAACAAGGTGTGTAGCCAAGGCTAGGAATAGAGCAACTATGTGCCCTGAACTTACCTGACCTTTGTGTTCTCTTTTTAGGCGACGGGTGGAACAGATAGAAATGAAAGCCCGGATATTCTGGAAAAAAAATCATATTTAAGTTTTTCCAAAATAAAAAGAGTTAAAATAGGTTTTAATAGTATAAGGAATATTCTAGTCAAACTCTGTATTAAGGTCCGAGGAGGGAACTTGCATTATCCGCGTGAATTTAAAAGATGATTTCATCGTTATTCCACGAATAATATGGGTTGAATACGGAAATTAATCTGGATATAATTAGTCTAACCTTTTTGCTAAATACAAATTGATTTGGGTTTACAGTAAATGATGTCTTAAAAAACATTATTTTTGACCCAGTTAAGACATGTTTTGTAAGGATGAAATTTTTATTAGATTAGGAATTAAATTTTCCTAAGCAAATGACTTGAAGATTTTCAAAGTTAAAAAGGTTTTGATCAACCTGTAAAAACTTAAAATGAAAAAAGGATTAACCAATCCTATATACACATATTCACATTTTTTTCGATGATTGGATTTCGAAGGGGCCAAGATCGGATTTGGGTGATTACTATTCAAAAATCACTTTGAACCAATTTACACATTCGAAAGTAAAACATGTTGAAGATAAAGACAATTGAAGATGAAGATCTTCATGATATAGGGCGACTTGCCACTAGACCCATGGGGAAATTACCATATTATATACTTATTGTGGCAGTAGTGCACTTCTCTATAATACCATAAAATAAACTATATTGTTGTTTACTCAAAACAACACAATTCCTACAATAAATCATATTATTATTTATGAAATCTTACTTTATTTTATAAGTAATAAAAAACTCCCCAAATATCAATTTAAAATAGATTTTTTTTTATTATCTATTAATTTCCTAAATTCTAAAATAACCTTATTAAATTTCTTACATTAATTCCAATTTAATTCATCAAACCGTTATTGTTTACAAATATCATTCAAAATCTATAAATAACCTTATCGTTAATTTATTTATTAATACTTCTTCATTATTTCACCATTTATTTTAATTAATTATACTTCAATCCAAACTAAATTTAAACATCCGATAATATAATACTCAATAATAAAAATCCAACCGATATACAACACATCTAAAACATCACAATAGCCAAATGGTCATTAATATAATGTAACATATATCAATAAATATAAATGTTCATTAATGGATAATATTTTAAATCTTAATTAATTAAAATAAATCATAATAACAAACAGTCCTAAAACTCAATAATGTAAATTCCAAATTAAATGGAATTCCATTATGAGTCCAATGGAACAAACTGCATTTGAACCGAAGTTCGTATGCGAAAGATATGAAGGTTAGAAGTTATAAAGGTATTTTGCTAATCACAAAATTAATAAGAACAGTTTGATATTGTCATACATTCATCGACCCCAACCCACCTGTAGTGATCGCCTTCATCTTTGACTTTCCACTATCCCACACCACTTCGACCAGATTTGCTGCAACCTTCATCACCGTTATGCCGAGACGGACCAACACCTTATGTCCGACCACTCGAACGCCTTCGCCAAATACCACTGTCGAACCCTAACATGGATGCTTTTGTTCAGTTTCTTGAGATTTCGATGCCTTATTCGATGATCCAACTATATGTATCTATGTCTCTTGACATTCTCTACATGATTGTGGCTACCGATCATTTGATTCTCGTTTTTTCATCGTCAATTGAGAAACCCTAAAACAGGCGACTGAAATTCTTTGCAAATTTCCGATCAATTAAAGCGTCGGATGGAAAAATGAATTTCAAACGCCTCTTCGCCGTATGGTGAGCTTCAAATTCATACATGTTGTGCAAGGGTTCGAGCAATTTGAATTTTGAATCATTTATTTGTTTGTTAACTTATCACTAGAATGTAATTAGGGTAATTTCAAGGTTAGAAAAGATAAACCAAGGTGGCGGCTGCTCTCAAAGTTTTTTAAGCATTATATATACAGGCAATGAGGTGGGTTCAACTATATGTAACTGTTTGGCTCAAAAGGGGTTGTGTAACATACTTAAACATAATAACTCCTCTATTTCACAAACCGCGGCCCAAATCCATCAAAATTATATACCAAATCACTTAGCTTGGAAAGACCAATGCATTAGTTATAAATACGATACCAAATTCACTCTTTAATTAAAAAATCATTTTTATTTAGTTTAATATTGACAGTGTCAAATTTATGGGTTGTTACATTCTTCTCCCCTTAAAAGAATCAAGCCCTCACAATTTCCTTATTACATACCCCAACCAAATCAATAAATTATCATCAAGTGTATAATAAAATATAGAATAATATTTCAAATACAAATTAACTACTTATAAGGTAGTAAATAACAACAGCATAACACCATTGATCATGGCACTATAAAATCCATTTACAATAATGAATTCAACTCTCATACTATAGTAAAACATGTTTTTCCTCGATCATGTAATCCAAACTATATTATGTCAAAATAAAACATTATTAACAGGGTTAAAACAATCTCGATCATAGATCAGCTCCATCCACAAATCATAACACGGATCTCAACAGTCTAACCAAAACTGCCCATAAGAAAAGTACACAACAAAATTTAAGTTGGTCCAAATGTGCATGCACAAATAAAAATATATAATCAACAATCGGCACACCTCATCAAAGTAATCACACATGCTCAAAATATCATGGTATCATCACCATACTATCCTACCATAAAATAATACATGTTTGTTAATTCCTATGCCGATTACTCATCCATCATAATATGTGCATCTTCAAAATTATCGAAGAACTTCTACATAGTCACATCCATCCGTACATAAACCGTTTAAATAAATATATGTGCATATTCATAGCGATGTCTTCAAAATAATGCCACGGTTATATTAGTCCTTAATTCTCATACCCATACAAATAGTCAAGAAGTATAAATACCACACCAATGGTCAAGAAGCATTGACCCCACACAGATGGTCAACAAGTACATAACCCACACAAATAGTGAAAAAGTATCAACCTCGCATAGAAGTCAAAAGATATAGTCCTACACAGACGGTCTAAAGTATAGACCCACATAGACGATCGAAGTATAGACATGAAGGGTCTAGAAACAAGCATTCTTAGATACATCATAACTCGAACGACCCACATAGATGGTCAACGACTGCTCGACATCACGGCTACACAATGCTCAAACTCATGTCCATATGGATGGTTAGGAACTGGATACATATAGATGTCCAAAAATAAGGGTATACACAGACTACATCAGGTACACATAGACTACCATGCCCCTTTTTTATAAGCAAATATAGAAACCTCCAAGTTACCCACGATTCTTTGGTATACATTCACATCCGAACCCATATCGTTCCAACCTTTAGATCTCATCGAATATCTGATTCCACAATCTTCTTATAGTAACTCCCTTTTGATGTTAGGGATCACTCGCCTAAAATACCAAAAAAGGGATCTACTATCCATTTCTAGTGGATAATGTTCGAATACATCTTCAAGCATTTACCAAAATATTTAAATTTCCAAATCAAAGCTTCCATGTTCTTTTCAAATTAAAATCATTTCTCAAATTATCACTATTGTTTTATAAAATAATACTACGAAATATTATCATCATTCTTCAAAATCAAGTGAAAATGGTATTTTAGAAAATATCATTTTATAGAAAATTCTCAAACTGTACAATCTCTCCCAAATATCAAAATAGAAGTCCCTGTTAAAATTAAAATGCTTATAGAAGCCGGTAATTGCTTGTCTAAAAATAGATTTCAAAACATGTGTCTGGTAAAAACTCCAAATTTTCTAAAAATGATGTATAAACCTCCCATCATCGCTTTGATTCCCTAGTGGTACTCACCAAACCTTTTTGTCACCTGAACACTTCAGCTACAATTACTTATCCTCATGGAATGTCATTAAACCTTTTAGTCAGTCCAAATACCTAGTCTTCCTCGGCATAGGAAACTATGTCATTCCACTATGACTAAAACAAATATTTCCCTTAACATCTTACTAGTTACACCAATGTACATCTCAACCAAAGGCCAATCATTGGATAACTATGTCCTTGTAAAATTATCGGCAATAACAACAAACAACATAACCTATAATACAATTTACACATTCACAAAATGGCAGACAACAAGCATCTAAACAAACAAATAATCAAACAAACTATTAAAATAAATTGTAGCAAAACAAACAATCCATAAAAACACAACGCAAGCAAAAAGATTAGTTCAAATATGTATAACATAAACTAATGAACAACCATTGTCAAACAAGTAAACACTTATATCCTAATGCAAATAGAATAATTTAATTCAAACAATCATGTAATATACCATAAAGAAAACAGAGTCAAACTAATATAACAAATAACTTAACAAAAACGGAACGATACGAACTATTCAATGTAAGTAAGAAAATCCAGATAAAAGTCACTATCCCATATGATCAAAACAGGTAGTCTCTACATCATATCCCAACTCTCTCAACGGAAGGGAAAATGTCATGGTTGGGATTTTCGAGACTCGAAAATCGGCATCAATACATTCATTGTATTACATGCCGAACAATCGAATACCGGAAATACCAGATCGCTAGGGAAAGAAGAAAGAGGTAGAGAAGAAAATGAAAACAACAACACAGAATCTCACAATCGCAGCGGAACAATATATAATAGATAACAGCTAATCTTTATCAAAAAGAAACTATAACTATTTTTATACATTACATCATCAAAGTACAATACAAATCAATAGCACAATATTAGACAGTTATAATAACTTGTCCACACAAAAGCTAAATATACAGCCTACAATACACAGTGGAATATAAATCAGATATGTGAAATACGTCTTCACCACCCAGCTTGTCTCCTGAGCTCCATAGTATCCTATCATGAATCTGTAATACTCGGTCTGACCCGAGCATTATAAATAAATAACATCTGTGTCAGTCTGAAAAACCAGCGTGAGAAAATACACTCAATTTGAATTATTAAAGTATTCAAAATCCTTTGAAAATCAAAGGTATCTTATAAGACCACGCTACAAATAAACACGACGGGTTTTTACCTTACAATAACCAAAACATTTCATATCAAAATCATCTGATATTATAATAGTGTCTAAGTACAAATACTTATTCAAATAGCTTAAATGTTTACATCTCATGTTCCAGCATAGTTGGGCACAATCAAAACCGTACGGCGTTTGTTGAAAATGAATTCCAACTGAATGACTAGGCACTGGGGTACCATCTGTCATAGTACATGTCTACAAACACTGTACCGAGATCGAACCTATCGATCTCTGCTAACACAAGAACGGACTATCCTTAACCTGGATAGACCAAATATGCCATCACCTCGGGTGTTCCCACCCTTTCAGAGCTCCTTTCACATGTAGTGATAATATTCGAGGTTATCTAGAAAGGTGATAGACATACCCTACTTGGGTGCTACCCACTTAGCTTTGCTGCATCTCCCTTGCTTTTCAGTCATTCTCGATTGATGAGGTTAGAGGCTACGATTACCTTTTTAGAGATATTCGCTTAGAATTCTCATTATCTTCCAATGACAATGTACTGATAGCATTCATCCATACAAGTCCGTTCCCGATATGAACGGAACCGAAGGCACTATTCCTACTACATCCATTTTGGAATCACCCTTAGGATTAGTAGCAATTAGCCCTTGCACGGCACTACTCCATCTTCGGCTCCATGCTCTTGTCTTCATTACGAAAACCTACTCGTTGGATCAAAGTGGTTTTTGGATAAATTATATGATCACGGTCTCTTCGAAACAACGTTCGCTATATTCTGGTAAACTCAACCACGGTTCTCTAGGAAATAAATAGACGAAAATAAGATTGGAGATCACCTCCAAACCGTTAGTGGACGGATTTCCTTAAAAACATCCTAGAAGAACGAAATGAGTTTATACGTACAGTATAGCACCTCGAACAGTAACTGTACCAAATAATTCCCATGCTCCTTCTAGATATTTCGAAAGTTATATTTAGATCTAGATTTGATGGTCTATTATTTAACTATCAAATAAACAATCAATTCAACCAAATATTTCATTTACATCGAAAACTACAAGTCTTATTTAATTCAAATTTTAAATTAATTAAATCTCTTTATCAAAAAAATATACACTTATCGTACCGAATTTAGCATAATAACAAATTATCTTTTATTTTTCAAAATATTTGAAAATCCTTTTAAATAATACGGAAAGTACCATTGCGGTATCAAACCGTGGATCATAGTTCAATGGTTACGTCTCTATCCCAAAGGAATCCAAATCTTAACTTTAGGCACTCACTGCCACCGATTTCGCCATGCGAGCATACCAATACTTCTCAAAAACTCTGTTTAATAATTTTCAAAATAATACTTACGAAATTTCTGTAATAATTTTCCAAGTTAACTTTAGATAAAAACTATTTGTAAATAAAACCTATTATACAAAATATTAATATTGAATCATTATCCTTTTAAAAAAATAATACTGATTTTACCTTTAATAATAATTAGCTACTATGACTAGCTTAATTTATAAATACTTTAACAATTATTGAACAGCTAAATAATAAAAAATTTAAAACATTCTTACAAACAGTTTTAAATTTTCTAATTAATTACTTAAAAATCTTTCTTTTAAAATATACTTAACTTTTTTGGAAAATATATTTCCAACCCAAATATAGCCAGTCCCATTTAATTTATAAATCCTTCTCAATTTATTTCCAGCTTAATTTACGTTCCAACTCCATAATTTCCTTTTCACATTTTTAAAAATAAAACTACTCTTTATTTTTAAAACGATTTACCCATCTCCTTATAAATTTCCATCGTGAATTTATAGTTTCAAATTATCCATTGATAAATACTTCACTTTATTTATCAACCCAGTTTATAAATTCCCTAGTCTCATTCAAACAAATTTTTTTTTTCAAATTCATTACTTTTAAATTTATCCAACTTTACTATGAATATTTTACTTTAAAATTCCCTTTTTATTTTCCTCAAAAAAATCCAATATTCATATTTTTGACATTTAAAAATTCCAAGAATCTATCCAACAGTACCAAAACATCCAATAAATCTGATTCCTAATATAATCTATCACAGATTATACAAATAAATCATATAACTAAACATGGAAATAATTTCAACATTTTTGAGGAATCCAGTTGGATCCCTCCAACCTGTTTCCTGCATACATAGATGTTAGCACAATATAAATATATCAATCCCACTTCAAAGAGGATATCGCGGTATATGGGGTCATCCGCTATTATGCGGGGCGCATAGCGTCTCATCCGCTATATATATGCGGGAATATCAATCACTCCAATACACACACACACCATTCAGACTGATAATAATTATCAATTCAATCAACCTACTAATAATTAATTTGAATAATTTAAAATAAATCATGGAAATCCAAAATTGAGTGAGATTAACTTACCTTGATTTTTTTTTATTGTTGCTTCCACGTTTCAATTCCAACTAAATTCGAATGGCGTTCGAATGTAGCTCAAAACTCCAATGGCTTTAATCCTGGCCAAAACAAATACATCGCACCATACTTGCCAATATGACTCCTAATAAATCCCAGATTGTAGTTCATATCAAGATGAGTCCAACGTCGCCGGCTTCGTTCGATATTGACCTAAAATGAACTAGTTATTTAATTTATAATCCATTGAATTTTAAGCTAAAAAGATTACCTAATTTATTATCTACCATCTACCTAAAGCAAAGAGGCCCGGCCAACTAAGCAAAGGCCAAACTGCAGCCCAACCTTCCCTCCCTTTTTTTTTTGAATATAATAGAAAGAAAGCCCATACCCCAATCAAACAAACCCGGTCCAGGAAGCATCTTCTTCTCAATCCCTTTCACTTCTTCCAGAATAATAAGTGCACGGCCATAAATCGATCCTCCAAGGCAACCAACCCACTCTCCTCCACTTGCACTACACAATCGTACCCACGACCCCACGCTCGACCGCTTCTAGATGATCTCGACCTGACCGCCTTCATCGTGCCACACTGGAAGTCGCACCCCTCAATCCACTAACGCAACCCACCAAACTTCGCCTCCAGGTGCTAAACGACGACATGAGCCCTACGAAAACATTCCCAAAGCCTCTCGCCGCCTGAACCACCAAGGAAGCTCAACCCTAGTTCGAAACATCGCTACGACATCAAAATCAATCATTCCCACTAAAAGCCGCACCCTTTGATACTTATACCAGATCGAAGTATAGATTAAAACAAGAATTTCAAAGCAAGTCTGGGAATTTTTCATTGAGTATTTTGTGAGGTAGGAAATTTTGAAGCTTGCATACCCTTTTTTTTCCCTCTATGTGAACTGTAACAATTGCGTGTATAATAAAGGACAAAGAGACACAATTTTAGCGTGTAAAAGAAAGTCTACAGTGTTTTAAGTGAGGGAAAAAAATACTGACGTGAAATATTTGTCAAATCAATTTTATATATATTATTTAAATTTTAAATCGTCTCGAATTCGTAGTTTAAAATTTTGACATCCTATCGAGGCGTGCTGATAGGCGTTTATAATGTTATACCCCACTCCAAACGCAATGAAAATAGTTTCGAGTCCTCATTCGATCGTATAGAGAAGATAGCTTTTTGAACTCAATTATTATATTGAATTTTCGATATAAATTCTAGAGCATTTATATTCCGTAGGCCAAACGATAACTACAAACACTACGAAATTTGAAATCCGATAATAGTACACTATTTTGGATCCAATGAAATTGATTTCATTGTAATTCAAGACTTGTGTCCAGAAAGGCTATTTTTAAAATGTCAATTTAAAAGATATATTTTTAGAACCGAACAAATCACTTTTAAATTTAATTTTAAAAATTTTATTATCTTCGGTATTATCAATATAAATTTTATAAGCCTTCAAATTATTTATAACAACCTTAAAACTCAAGATTTCCTATTTTACTCCATTTTCAAATATTTAATTTGATAATTAAATTATCCAATAAATAGTTATATTTGAAATTCAAGTTAAATTTTAACTTCAAATATTTAAAATCAGTTAAATATTTCAATTTCAAATATCCAAAATTCCGGATCATTATAGAAAACTATACATCCTTACAACTTATCAAGGAAGGTCACACATGACAATCATGAAGATAACATTGTCATAATAGGTGTTGGGGAAACTCAACACTCATCTTATCCCGTCATCTTACAGCCTATATTAAATAGTCTAGTTTTACAGTTGTCCAATGAGGTTTCCAAACAAAATATCTTCTTAATGAAACGCTTTTTAACAAACACCTCCAAAGTTTGTTATTCAATTAAACATTTCCTTCAAAGTATTGTAAAACTGTATACTTTATAATACATCCTTTACCAATATAACTATTTCCAAATTAGGGTTTTTTCAGTACAAGCACTTTACCAAAAATGTTTTTTCCAAACATTGTTTTTGAAAGAGTACCTTTTAAGTGAAAATACTTACAACCAAAATCAATTTTCAAATAAAAAGTTTCCTGAAACCAATGAAATCTTCAGCTAAAACGTTTCTCTCGAATAAATATTTTCCCGCATTCTTTACTCAAAACGATACTTATCAAATAAAAAAAATTCTATCAAACTATTTTCAAATATTTCCATCACTAAAGTAAGTTCATGGATAAAAGTATTTCCATCTTATTATTTTCAAATACTTTTAGCAAGAAAAATAATTTCTTCAAAATAAAATATCATTTTGTTGAAATAATGTTTCTGTAGAGTATCATTAAAATAAATCTTTTTTAAATCACTATATATTTGTTATAAAGAATGATCCATCAAAATTTCTTTTTAAATAAATACCCAACAATAGTATTTATTTCAAATATTCTTCAACAAAAATATCTCTTTTTAAAATATCTCTTGACAAAATATATTTTTTTACTAGGCATTCTAAATTATAATTTCAAAATACCTTTCCATCATCCTTAAGGATTTTCCCAAATCAAAACAACTTTAATTAAAATGTTCTCACTAAAATATTTCTGCCAAAATATTTTTTTTTTAAATTGAGCAACCTTTCACAAAAATACCTTTAAATAATTTTTTTAATTAAACACCCTTTTACCAATAATACTTCCAATCAAATATTTTTACAATAAACACTTTTACCTTATGAAAGTATCTTTAAAAAATATATAATTTTCGAAAATAAATACTTTATTTTCACCAAAAAAATTCAAAAAATCACTTTATAGCCAAAAAACATTTTTGCCTTTTTAGTCAAATATCTTTAAAATCAAAAATGTATATTTCATAAATTTTCCAAACAAATAGAAAGCGATTCAATCTTTTAAGACCGGGTTTTAATTATAATTAACATTATGTGTGCCACTTGGGTTATAACCAACACTTAACTCCTTCTATAAGTGCTCATCCTACACCGTACATACTTTATTTAATACTCACACAAAGGTCACTATAAATAAACATCATTTTTGTGTAAGGCAATGGTGATTAAACAAATAACCATGCACACAAGCATACGATAACCAATCAAAACACTCTCTCATCCTACATTCTAATCCAACCAAAGGTGTAAATTATCACACCTTGATTGGTCAAACCTACCCAAGGCTTAGGGGATTGCTAAACCTAAGCTCTGATACTAAATGTGACACCCACTATTTTTAACATCTAAAAACAATCATAAACGCGATCAAAATACACTTACAACTAAATTCACATAGTAACGACAGTGGATGGTTGGTATATAAAGTTAAAAAGTCTAAAAAAGTGAACATAAAAAGGAAAACCTCACAGTGGAATAAAATTAAAAATATACATAAGTCTTATCATTATATACATATCCTAATAAACCATATAAGTCTCAATAAATAAAAAAATAAAATAACATATCTTTCTACTCATCAATCTTTCATTTAATTCTTAAGAAAAACAACAGTATATGTGGAAATAATTTTAAATAAACAACTTGTAGATGTAGCATACAATCAAAGCTCCTTCCTTTCCTTTTGCTTCCTTCTCCTCCTAACTTTGCAGATAGATATATACAAAAAGAAAAGGTGCCAACTATATGTTTGGACTTTGCCAGCTTCTATACTCCCCTACCACAAGGTAATCGTAGGCTATTGCATAAAAAAGAATGCCTACATAGCCTTTAGAAATCAAGCCTACGTCGTTCTATTTCATGCTCTTCTTCTATATCTAAATACTTGTTAGCACATGATGACCATAGCATCCATGCAACTAATGTAAGCAGGAAACATTACTCCTATTAAACCATCATAATCAATCATCGTAAATATAGGGTAACAATAGTAATAGTACACTTAGCCATTAAACATCATATACGTTTTACAACACTCAATGTCAACCCAAAACATCAAATAAACTAAGCACAACATATATAATCACACATACACTAATTAATTATCATTTATTAGTAATATACCATCAATGTAGGTATAAATCAATCAAATGTGTACTAACCCACTATATCAGTAACACAAACATCGAATCACAAAGTGGTGCTAATCTACCATATTAGTAACACAACCCCAAATCATCAAATGTACTAATCCACTATATTAGTAACACAAACACACAATAAAACCATGGTTACTGCATAAATTGTAGTAATAATTGTAAAATATCGCACACGCATCCAATTGAGATTTCATCTTCATAAAACAACATATATATTCATTCAAACTTAAATTAATCACATATTACATCCATACAAACATTATATTTACAACAATTATTTTCTCTTAAATATAAAAATCGCTTTGCTGTTATTTATTGCAAGAACACCTTTATCTATCTCAAAACAATAACAATCCTTCAAGACCAGAAGATACTTCAAAAGTACTTTATTATAATCTCATTACTTTAAGTCTCTTAAATATTGTATTTTCCATCAAAAATAGTAAATTACATCAAAGAACTTTGCAATCCCGTAATATTATCATTTTACATCAAAATAATAATGTATATTAAAATCTCTTTAATATATTTCTAAACCAATTTATTATTATGTATCTCAAAAATAATATTATTTTACTTTTAAAACCCCAAACTCCTTTTATTTTTATTTATCTTAAAATAGTAATAATTTAATCCAAAACACGTTTGAAATACATTTCTTTACTGTTATTATTATTATTCAGGAAACACCTTTTTTATTTTAGTACTCATACAATGATAACAATAATAATTTCTCTATAAAATCGTAAAATCAACTATATTGTTATTTATTCAAAATAATACAAGTCTTATAAAAAATCATATTATGAAATCTCATTTTATTTTATAAATAATAATAAACTCCTCACGCCTTAATTTAAAATATACTTTTCGTCATTATTCATGAATTTCCCAGAAATTCATGAATAATCTTATTAAATTTCTTACATTAATTCCAATTTAATTCATCAAATCATTGTTATTTACAAATATAATCCAAAATATGTAAACAGCTTTATCTTTAATTTATTTATTCATTTTTTTTCACTATTTCACCATTTACCTTAATTAATTAACTTTCCATCCAAACTAAAATTAAGCATTCGATAGTACAATAATCAACAAAAACGGTCCAATCGATGTACAACACATCTAAAACATCACAATAGCCAAACGGCCATCAATAAAATTTAAAATATATTAATAAATATAAATTTCCATCAATGGATATGTGAATGATACGAAGGTAAAAAGTTATAAGGGGAATTTGATAATTTATTAACCAAAAAATTAAATAGATTAATTTAATATTGCATGCATAATACCTCCATTGACCCCAACCTGCCCACATCCACCGCCTTCATCTTCGATTTTCCAACACCACACGCCGCTTTTACAAGACCTGCTGCCACCATCATCAACCCTATGCCAAGTTACAACAATAACATCCATTTGGCCACCTCGGCTCCATCACTAATTGCCACCGTTGAACCTTCACATGGACGCTTTTGTTTGATTTCTAGATATTTCAACACCCCATTCGATGATCCAATCATAGATCAACTTCAGTTGACATCCTTTACATGGTTGTAGCATCCAATTGTTTGATTGTCGATATTCCATCATTGCTTAAGGAACCCTAAAATGGATTGTCACGACCCGATTTTTCGACACCCGAAAATCAACATCAATGCGTTCACTGTGTTAATGCCGTACAATCAAATGCCGAAAAACCAGACCGTAAGGGAAAGAAGAAGGAGGTAGAAGAAGAGAAATCGAAACAACATCAGAATCTCACAGTCGCAATGGAACAATATATAATAGTTAAATGACTGATCTTTATACAAAAAGAACTATATCTGTTTAATACATTACATCAATAGAATACAACACAATCAATAGCAAAATACTGGACAATATATTAACTTGTCCTCACAAAAGCTGACTACACAGCTTATACTGCACGGCGGAATATATATCAAGTACGTGTGATACTCTCGCCATCCAGCTCGTCCTTGAGCTCCACGGCATCCTATCGTGTATCCTATAATACTTTGTCTAACCCGAGCATTAGAGTGAAATAATACCCGAGTCGGTCTGGAAAACCAGAAGGAGAAACCACACTCAAATGGATTATTAAAGTTTTCAGAACCCTTTGAAATCAAAGGTATCTCGTAAGACCACGCCACAAATAAACATGTTGGGTTTTTACCTTACGATAACCAAAACCTTTTTAAATCAAATCCGTATGATATTATAATAATGTCTATAGAAACTAAAATATAATCTAGCTGAAATGCTTGCATCCCACATTCCATCATAGTTGGGCACAATCAAAACCGTATAGGTGCTTAATGGAGATTGGATTCCATACAATGGCAGGGCTACTGAGGTATCGCCCGTCATAGTACCTGGTCTAGATTAGAGTACCGAGGATCCCTCCAGATCCCCTGCAACACAAGACCGGAGCTACACCTTACTGGATAGTCCGGATAATATCACCCCGCGGTTGGGATCGGCAACTGCCCACACAACCGAAATAAAAGGGGCATCTATACAGGGATGACCTTACCCTAATTGGTTGCTAGCCACGTAGCCTTACTGCACCTCCCTTGTTTTAGCCATTCCTGGTTGATGAGGCTTGAGGCTATGCGTTACCTTTTTAGAACACATTCACTTAGAATACTCATCATCCTCCTGACGATGGTCTGATAGCATTCATCCATACAAGTTGCCCTAGGCCTGGACAAACCGAATCACCATCTTCATCATCTTCACGGTATTCATTCGTAAAGGTTCAAACCGGATCGAATTGGTTTTTGGGTAATTAAACTCGATCCCGGTCTCTTCGAAACGATCGACGCATTGGCCAATATTGTTAGTTGGTTATCTAAATATCAAAGAACATCTACAAACAATCCACCAGGCCTTGATAATTTCCCAAATCATTTATTCAAAATATCTTCATAAGATTATTTTTCTATACTTCAACTGTTTTGAAATAGTTTACAAATCACTTTTTCCTCTTACGGAATAATTTCTAACCAATTGTTTATTTCCACTAAAACGCCAATCTTATTGAATTTAGATTTTAAAACAATTAAATCACTCTACCCAAAATGTATACTTTAAAACATTTAAAATAAAAAATACTCAAACACTTTATTTAAAATACTGGTTATAAAAATTTCTCATGTAAAACTTAAGCCAAAACTAAACTTAAAATAAAAATTATTCTATAAGACATAAATATTAAATAATTATCTTTTAAAATCATAATACTAGTTAAACCTTTAAAATAATTTACTTATTAAATAAATATTTACCTTTTAATTTTTTTTTTAAATAACTAAATAATAGCTCTAACTTATTCTTGGAGATCTTTCTTTGAAAATAAACTTGGCTTTTCAAGAAAATACACTTTCCATTTCAATATAGCCCATCCAATCATTTATAACCCTTCTCCATTTATCCCAATTTAATTTATGTCCCAATCCCGTAAATTTCTTTTCTGCATTTTTAAAACTAAATCACCTTTTTATTTTTAAAACAAATTACCATCTCCTTATAAATTCCCACCGTGAATTTAAAATCTCAAATATCCACTGATATTTATTTCATTTTATTTATAAACCCAATTTATAAATTTCATAGTCTCATTCTCTTTTAATCACAGTTTCAAATACTTAATAAATTTCAAATCGATTTCTAAAATTGACTCCATTTTAAAATAAATTCCTTTACTTACTCAAATTTATTGTAAAAATATTAATTCCATATTCATCCTTTTATTACGATTTAAAATATTATTTAAATCTGACATTATCAACTTCACATTTTATTTCAAAATTTCCCCTGTTTAAAGTCTCTCAAACCATTTTAAACCCTGAATTTAAAAATAAATCCTTTATTTCTTTAAACAATATCACCTAAATTTTCAAAATTCATTTATTCCCATTTATTAAAAAACCTCTTTCCCCGTACTCGGAATTTATTTGATAAGATTTTAAATCAACCCTTTATCCTTTTCCAAATTCATTCTTTAATTTATCCAATTTCACTATATTTATTTTACTTAGAATTCCCTCTTCTATTTTCCTTTAAAATCCAATCCTTATATTTTTTATATCTCAATATACCCAAAATATATTCAGTCAAACAATAGCATTCAATATTTTCAATTCCCAATATAATCAATATAATATATCACAGACTAACAAATAAAACATATCACCGAATATGAAAATAAATTCCAACATTTTGAGGATTCCAGTTGGATCCCTCTAACCTGTTTCTCTGCATCCACAGATATTAGCAAATATAAAAATATCAATCCCACTTCGAGGGGGATATCACGATATAAAGGGTCATCCGCTATTATACAGGGCGAATAGGGTCTCATCCGCTATATAATGCGAGAATATCAATCACTCCAATATAAATATACTACTATATATAATATACTACATCCAGACTGATAATCATAATCAATTTAAGCAATCAATCCAATAATTTAAATTGTAACTATTTAAATTAACCGGTAGTCCAGATGAGTGAGATTAACTCACCTTTGATTTTTACGCGACCCAAACCAAACTAGCTTGTTTTCTTCACGATTTCAGACCTTATATAAATAATTCACAATTTATTACTATTTGAATTAATCAAACAATTAATCACCATTTACTCATTTAATTTTTTACTTATAATTTGATTTAAAATAATTTTTCCTTGAAATCTTTAGTAACTAAAATAATTAAATAAGTTAATTGAAACAAGTTAATCACCTTAATACATCTCTTTAGAATTTTACCAGCAGGCTTACACTGTATATGTATATTTATGTTCATTTGGGACTACATACATACTTATAAAAATAAATTATATATTTCAAAATCTAGTTTTATATAAACTTTCAACATTCAAAATCCCTATACTTTTGAACCTTATCTATATACATATTTACTAATTTACCTATATATATATATATATATATATATGCATAGGTTGTTTTAACTGTATATACATATATATTCTATTAAATTAAAATAGAATGGTTTTTATATACTTACTATAATATATATATATATATATATATATCAATTAAAAATTAACAGAAAAACAAATTCGAACCTCACAGCTAGCTCGAGAACTACAACACAAGACCACCGATCAACTCTGAACCCACATCGATCTACCCTGCACAACGCACCCTGGCATCGTCCCCTTGCCTTCTGCAGCGTCATGCCTCTAAGAAATAGTCGCCACTCGCGACACTTCAATCGAAGTCCGAACCCTAAAAATGCAGCCGTTTGAGATCGCCCCCAAAAATCGCGACAGAAGACGACAAGCCACCTACAACCCACTACGATACACATGGCACCGACGAATTCCCAGGCAATTCACTCCTCGCCTTGACCACGAGCAGAAGCTTGATTGAGATTATCGGCCTTGCAAACTCCCACAACTCAGTTCGCTCGAACGCCATCGTACGATGCGAAGTCCCCTACTTGTAGTCTCGAGCTTGAGCTCAAACGAGGGACGTGTTGAAATTTGGTTTGAGAGGCGTACGAATTCGGTTACGATTTGAAGAAAGGAGAGAAAAGAATGCGTTCGTTTGAAGAGGAAGAGGGGAAAGGAAACCCCTTGTTTTTATTTGAAGAGAGGAAATAAATTTCATCTGGTTTGCATTAAAAAAAAAAGTGAATGAAGCGTGTATGCGAGAGATGGCGTGAACCAAAAGATAAGTGGCCATGGTATGAAAAGATGGAATTCTGATGAAGAAATTTTAACCAGTCAATACTATAGATTATATTTAAATTTAAATCGTCTCGAAAATGCAACTCAAAATTTTGACTTCCTATCGAGGCGTGCCACTAGGCGCTCATAAATGTTATATCCATATTCCAAACGAAATGAAAAAGGTTTCAAGTCCTAATTCGATCGTATGAAGAAAATAGCTTTTTGGATCCAGTTATTATACTGAATTTCGATATAAATTTTGGCGCGTTTACTTACCACACGATCATTCAACAACTCCAAACAATATGAAATTTGAAATCCGATAATAAAACACTATTACGGATCCAATGGAACTGGTTTCATCGAACTCCAAGACTATGCCTCAGAAGGTTTGTTTTTAAATATCAATTTAAACAATTTATTTTCAAAACTGAATAAAACACTTCCAAATTCAATTCTAAATCTTTCATTATCCTCAGTATTATTAATATAAATTTTATAAGCCATTGAAATATTTTTAGCAGGCTTTAAATTCAAGATTCAATACTTCACCCAATTTCCACTTATTAAATTCAATAATTTAATTTTCAAATAAATAGTGATATTTTAAATTCAATTTAAATTAACCTTTTAAATATTTAAAATCAATTAAATATTCAAACTTCAAATATCAAAAAATTCCTAGTCGTCACAAGGATGGTTGGAACTTCTTTGTAAATTTTTAATCAACTGATGTGTTATACGAAAAATGGTTCGATCACTTTGAATTTTGAATGAATTCAATTAGCTTATTAATCCACCATTAGATTCTAATTAGGGGAATTTAGGGATCATAAGAGAAGAACCGAGGTAACGATTTCACTTTAGGGTTTCTAATGATCATATATATAAGCCACGAGGGGAGATCAACAATATTTAACCAATTGGCCTAAAAGTGGCTGCGTATCGCACTTGAACGCTGTAACTCCTCTGTTTCACAAACTGTAACATCAAATCCTTCAAAATTATATACTAAACTGATCATCTTGGAGAAACGTATGCATTGGTTATCAATACGATGTCCAATTTACTCTTTGATTAAAATTTCATTTTTAATTAGTTTAGTATTAACAGTTTCAAACTTGTGGGTATTATCGACGGTCACCCTTTTCATCCCTTTAAAGAAAAAACCTTTGACCACTTTAACTCTGGACAATCCATCTTCTTATGGCCCAGCTTATCACCATTTAAAGCACTTGACCTTGACTGTCCTAGCGGGTTGTGGACATTTTGATGTATATTGCATCTTCTGGCTGCAATTATAATAGGTAATCCCTAAAATAGCCTTTCGGCCTCCTCTTTTTGGAATCTTTCCTCTCGACCGCTGTACTTTCTTCCTCTTCTGGTATAATGAGAACCTCTTCCTCTACTCTGACTTAGGCTTCACTTCTGCCCTTCTCTTCTCTTGGTGCATACTATTGTACTTTCTTGCCATTTCTACAACAAACTCAAAATGAGATGCCAGGTACCCCAACACTCTATGGTCTAACCTTGCTTCAGCCTCCAAATGAACTTCCCATTCTTATCCAGTTAGGTGACAATAATTTCCTAGTTATACTTTGCCAAAGCATTGTGCCTCCGGTTATACTTTTCCACCGAAAGATCTCCCTGCCTTAAATCAATAAACTCTCTCAACAACACGCTTCATCGAGACTCGAAAATAAACTAAGTCCCAAACCTTTCCCTAACTGTGCCCAAGTGATCTCTTCTGTAGTAGTCTCTATGGTTACTATCTCCCACTAATCCATAGCATTGCCGAACAACTACAATGAAGCCAATCTTTGCTTTAGTGCATCACCTTGTCTTAAGTTTCTAAAGATGTGCTCATGTACTTTCAACAAGTTCCATACTTCGACCGTTGGGTCCTTTCTGGTAAAAATCTTGTCTTCTAGGTTTTGATAGTCTTGATTTAGCTTCGAGAAATATTTCCTTTCCATTAGTCTTGGCTCGATAAGCTCGAATATGTTTTCCCTTATTGTAACGTCCAACCTCTATACATATACAACTAAAGAGTATTATTAAATAATACCATTTAGTAATATAGAGAATGAGGTTTATTAAGTGTGACTTAATGTTAATATTACCTTGGACTAACACTGTCACGTCATTCTTACCAAAAATTTAAGGATGTGGACTGAATTATTAGTGCGTACAGTCTCGGCACAAAGTAGTAAATACACGGGTTAAATTAAACCAAAACAATATACAATGTTACTCATAAAATAAAAAATCATGTTGGAATAATATACATCATATACAACCACAAAAGTATGAGTCTATAAAATAATAATACTAGACTCGCATATCTATATACAATATCACATTCAAAACCAGTACAAAGCTACCATCTAAGGTAATACACATAGCATCCTATACTAAATATATTTATATATATACATGAGGTAAACTCAAACTGTCAAAAATAGTTTATCCCCATGCTAGCACACATTTTAAGGTCAGCAAGTCCTGGTACCTATAGAGTTTCGGCCTGACCCGAATATTGTAAAAATAAACAGGTCAGACTATATCTTATTTAAAGCTATAAGAATAATATATCACAATAGTATATGACTACACATAATTACATAGTAATATAAAATATGCTAATCCAAATTAACCCAGAAGGATATATCACAAAATAATCATCATTTCATAAAACATTCGGGTCTATTGAAGACTATCATATGCAAATATGGTGATTCACTTATGTCCATTTCAAATCAATGGAATTAAAATAAATCCATGTAAGGATATCGCTAAATTGGAAGTACGGTCCCCTCTTGGAAAAATCAATGAAACACGATGTAGCTATTAGAAAGCTACTTATAATTGCTATCTCTTCTTAAGCAACACGAAATCACGAATGTAGCACCAGTAAGCTACTAAATGCATAAGCATGAAATCACAATGTAGCCATTAGAAAGCTACAAAGTGCATATGGTGATAAGCAGTCACCCATAAAAGCCTACGAGACCATCAATTGATCTCCAGAAGAAGATAGTATCCTAGAACCATCGAGTAAGTTACCAGGATCATGAACGATCAACCAGATCGACAAAATCAAATGATCATCATGATCATCGAAAATCAGGAGTTATATTTTTCTTAGGAGTCTATCAACTCATATGGCCAAACATCCCAAGGTAAAACAACTCTAAAGTGTTAATCATTGTCACTTTAGTAATTACTAGAGTTTCACTAAATGTCCCATTCCACCTAGTGATATTCAAGTACTTACTAAAAGCTAGTAAATTCCACTCAATATACTCTATTCAACAATTGAAAAATAGGCAAAAGAATTTTACAAAATGTCCCATACCAATCTGCACGATCTGACTGTTTATAAAATCCCTCATTTCATAGAAAGGCATGAAATCTCAATAAGATCCCAAACCCATAATGAACAAAATAAAAGAGTCTCAAATCAATTTTATATATACATATATATAATTTTCCAAAACCACTTTTAAATTCTTAAATTCATTTTGAAGAAGAGTTGTTTATTTATAAAGTCTAAATCAAAATTCCACCTAATATACTTTTTATATAGGGCTTGAAGGCGCATATATATATATATATATATATATATATATATATATATATATAGTTTTAAAAAATATTCCTTAGTAACATTAATAAATATTCCACAAATCATTTTCAAACCTTATAATTATTCTTAAAAGAGTTCTACATTCAAAGACTATTGAACCCTTTCAAAATCATTTAAACAGCTTTTATAACTAAAATTTCTTAAAATTGAAACTATTATTTTTATAACAACTTTTATAAAATAATACCATATTTTATCCTTGCTCTAAAACATTTATAGAATTATAATATACCTATAACAGTAAATTTAAAAAGATTTTGTGAATAAATATTACTCATCTTTAAAAGCTTTGAATAAAATTTTGAAACAAGAAATAAGTTAAGAATATTACATAATTTAACTATATTCTATAAAAAATTCCAATATGTATCAAAATAGATAAAACCTCATTTTGAAAATCTTTTGAAAACATTTAAATAATTCAAATAATTAACTCATCATGAATGCAACTTTTGGAACCAATATCGCTCTAAAAAATATCACTCCATAATACGAAATTATTTAGTGATCTGAGTTGTTTTGCTACAACTTCGATCACTCAAACAATGTAAAAACATCATTAATCCAGCTACAAAAATCAAAAGAGTTTTATTGGTTCTTGCCATATATGCAATTTCATAATCAACCAACGAATCTAATTTAATATTTCAACACACAATATTCATCTAATTTAACACCAAACCAATTAAGACCAAAGCATGCAATTTTATTTCACTCATACCAACCATTCATAGACAAATATTATCAAAATTCCTAATTGAGACAAGGCATGCAAAAAAGGATATAATTATTTTAGATATGATGCATGAATTAAATAGAATAACTCACCTTAACCATTTGCTTGCCCACTCTACTACCAGCACCATACCTCAGCCAACCACCGCTGCCTCCTTTGTCTAACTACATGTCGCAGCTAGCTTCATCGATACCTCAAAAGGACATCGCGCCTCATCACATGCATCACCATTTGCGAACCCTGGTTGTTGCAGCCCACCTTGCTTGAAGTTGCCTCAATCATGCTCATCGCTATCTTCGGCTTCGCACTGTCCACTTCTGCCCTTCCAGCCATCGTCAAGTTCCCGTGCCAACCCCAACTACTTCACCTTCGGACTGAAACTCATGTGCATGCTTCCAACCATCACTAGCCGTCGTCTCTCAGTAGCGTGGCCACCCAGTGACCCATGTTGGCAAGCATAAACGAGCAAACACCCATTTTCTCACGTCGACCTCTGTTGCCTCCAGTTTATTTCATTGTTTTTTCTTTTATTTTGATTTTCAATTTGGGGATTAGGTTAGGAAATTGAAGCGGTGGAAGAATTTTGGTTAGCAGCTACAAAAATAGGAAGAAGGTGTGATAAATCAGATTTTGGGATATCTGTATTAATCAGTAATTAGCAGAATTAAATTTATTATCATAATAATTTGTAAATTGAATAAATAAATTCTACTAATTAAAATGTCTATATATGGATTTGGAGCTATAATAAATATTGGAATACAATATCTGAAAATGATAGTGAATTAATAAATTCCATCAATAGATAAATGTAAACTTTGTAGTGTTGAAAACTTTATGTATATACATATATAAGTATATGAAGTGTGTGTGTGTGTGTGTTGTGATTTGGAAATTTTATTTCGGAAATTAAAAATATAAAATCATATTAAAATCATTCATACACGTATTTTTACATACATTTAAACATAATATTATAAACATAAGGTAAATATAATACGAAAATTTTATTAACATTTAAAATTAAATTTAATGCATGAATAAAAGACAAGTGTAAGAAAATATGATCATATATTAACATTTGTAAGTAAAATGGCTAGCTAATAATACAAGTGTCAATACTTCTTCCTTTTTTCTTTTTTTCAAAGATCACAAAATCAAGTTATAAATTTCCCTACATTACCTTCTCTATTTCTTTTCTATTCTCTTTGAAGTCAAAAACTTAGCAAATTGAATCTGGAAAATAAAACCAGATAAGAAGAAAAATAAAAGAAAGAAAAAAAGAAATCAAACTCTTGGAAGATTTAAACCTGAAACAAGAGACAAATCAAACTGTCTCAAATCATCAAACCAGAAAGAGATCAACTTCGAAACAAAGATCCAACTCAGGTCCAAAAGCAAAACAAATAAAATCAAATTCAAGTGCAATTTTCAGCCTTTTCAAAACCTGTTTCCTAGTGAAAATCTGGAAGTAGATCAGAAATCAAAACTTTTGTTTCAATCCAGATAAATGAAATACCAGTAGCCTTATTTTCTGTTTCCAAAAATCAGGTGAGTAAATCAAGTTTAAATCTGTTTAAAAATCATATTGCCTGCAGTGATTACTTGAAACAGAGTATGTTAAGTATTTCATGTTTATTTATATGAATTGCATGTACATATATACATGACTTTATGGTGTGCATGTCTGAATACAAATGAACACTCTGTTCTAGTTATACAGGTTTCAAAAACCTGATCAGATTCAAATATTTCTTTCCCTGGTTCATTTTAAAATTGGGTATATCTACAAAACTTGTATGTAATGACAAGAAGTTTGATCTAAAATCATTTCGAGGTAAAACTTTAAGCTGGTTTTTTTTAAAAAAGGAAGAATAGTGGGATCTTAATCATAGCAAATATTTGACTTTAATAATTTATATAAACAAGTATATAACTGGATTTGATTTCGAAATCTAGGATTTTAAAAGAAAAATCATGATTTTTAGACTTTTAAATCAAGAGAAATTGCATGTAACTCGAAAATTGGATTTCGAGAATTCTCTGGTGAACAGCGAAGTTTGGGGTTTCAAGTTTGTGGCTGAAGCTGGCCTGGAGGTGGGCGGAGTTGGCAATATTGGTCGCTGAATTTTTTAGTCACGGTGGAGGACGTTCGAATGAATTCTAGGGTTTAATAACCCATTTACTCGACGATGGGGACGTGACGAATTCGTCGTCAAAGGTGAGCTTGAAGTAACCGGTCATGGGGGAAGAGGAGAATGGGACGTCGGTGAAGTCTCGTGACCTCTGGTGGTCAGAAGAGTCTGGACGAGGCAATTCTTGGTCAGGGTGATGTGTTCCAGTGGGTTTGACCACATTGATTTTCGATTTCATTTTTGTTTTGGGAGATTGGTGGTCGGAATCGGTAGAGTTGGTCAACGTCGTCTTCTCGACGATGGTCGAGTAGGCTGAAGCGCTGTTGTGGGGTGGTGCACATGCACCAGTGCACAAGTTTGCTTGGAATCAGGAGTTGCTGTAAGATTTGAGAACTTCGGGAAGAATGTGGGTTTTCTCATATGCGAACACGAGTTTTGAAAGGAAGAAGGCTGGGTTGTTCGCGTGATCATCAATGAGAAGTGTGGATTTGGATCGTGTTTTGACTCGGGAATTTTCATTTGTGGCTCGGGTTAACTTGGGATGGTCTCGGGATGTTTGTATATGCATCAGGTTTTTAACATGAGTAGTAAAGGTATTATCAGATTTAAGAGCTAAGGTAACTTAAAGAAGGAAGTTAAACCATGCTTTAAAGTAAGCCAAAGCGAAATTTCAAACAAAGATTTCAAAGCAAGATTTTTTTTTTTTTTAAAAGAAAAGGTTTGAAATAAGGTATTGACCAAATTTGTAACAAGTTCAAAATTCAATTTATTTAGTCAAATGTGATTAAGATGATTTGATTTGTAAATATATGGTTAGTTAAGTGTATTGAATTTTAATTTTAATACGAACTTAAGTGATTTTGTACTCCAACACTTAATAAGTAGAGATTAATTACCCAAATGATAAATTAATTAATATAAGAGAATAAAGGATTAATTTATTAGGGTTAGTTAATTAATAAATTAATAATTAGAGATAAATCAATTAATTGAGGATAATTAACCAATGGAATTAGTTAATGGACGTAATTAAGTGTTAATTGCTCTGTATAATTAAAGGATTAATTAATGTAATTAATCAAGGAGTTGGTATAATTAATGAAGTAATTAAGGATAGTTAACTTCCAAGTGGAATTATGTTTTATTAATCAATAGCTAGGCTTTATAAATAAATACTTTAAGGATGATTTGTCTATAATTAAGGATTAATCAAATGGTAATTAGGGATTGATCAATTGGTAATTATGGATAATTAAAGGATGATTGGTTAATTGATTGTAATTGATTAATATTAAGTAATGGTAATCTAAGTGATTAAGATTAGAAATTAATATAATTAGAGATAAATTAAATTAATTTTTGAAAGTGATCAATCTTGCTTATGAATGATTTAATGATGTTGAATGCCTTAAATTTGTTGATATCTCTGATATGAAATGTTTTGTGATAGGATATGTTGGGTGAACAGTGATAAGGTGGTTACCTATCAATGATGAATTGCTGTGCAAAAAGTGACATCCTGTATTTAAAGTTGAATTGTATTTAGTTTAATTTAATAACTTGGGTTAAGATGACATGAGATTCGAAGATACCGGAGCCGGGTATCAGTAAATACCCGGAACCACTTCGATTTGTAATCTACAAAATTCATTATATTGGATATGTGGTATTAAATAGGCTGGAATGGAATGATTTGTGTAATATGGATATTTAACTTGAAACTGTTGTGTGATAAATGTTGACTAAGAGAACTCGAAAAGAGTATGAGTTACCTTGATTCTCATGTGTAATGGTTTGGTATTTCATATTATGTGGGTTTACTCACGCTGGTTTCAGCCCGACCCAGGTGTTACTTTGATGTAATGCTCGGGTCAGACCGAGTATTACAAATTTTCAAGTAAGAACGTTCTGGAGCTCAGAAGGCGGGCTAGATGGCAGAAATGTATAGAGTGTATCCGCTGTGACATATTGTTGTATATCTGGGATAAGTTATTTTAATTGCCTAGTGATTGTGAAATATTGTAACTCTGATGTATTAAAATGTAATTGACTGATTCAGCCATTCTTTGTGTAAAGAATATTATTTGATATTATATTTTATTCACTGCGAATGTGAGATGTTGGTGTTTCTGATTCTTCTTTTCTCCTATGTCTTTCTTCTTTTTCTAACTATCTGGAGTTTCCGGGATCGAAAATTTCGGGTCATTACAGAAAGGGGTTAACATGGCCGGTTACAATAAGCTAAGGAAGGGATTAAATGGGCTATGGGCCTAATTGTTTAAGTAATGTGTTTTCTTTTTTCCATTTCTTTTAGGCAACTCATTTTAGTTTATTTAAACTATTTCCAATTTAATTTTAAACTGATTTACACTTCATTTTATAAAATATATATTTTTGACAGCTGCATAATTTCATACAATTCAATATTGTTCCACTCTATTTAATTATTCACTGTACTGATATAAGATAAATTTATTCATCTTCATTAATTTATTTATTTTATTAAATATCAATAAAACTTATTTTCTTCTATTTCAATTGTATAAAATTATTTACACTTTAAAATATTTTATGTTTAATAATAACACTTTATCCAGTTTAATATATTTTGTGAAACAAATATATTAATTAATTCAAATTGTTAAAACAAAATCTATAATTAGATAGACTTTAATTAAATAGATATGTAAACTTCAAAATAATAGTTACCAAAATCAAATACGAACACTTCTATTTTAATAAATTTATATAATATTACGGCTTCGAAAATAGGTTTGCTACACCCATCATTTGTTCCATGATTTTCCAAAACAAAACATTTACATCCATTCCAATGATAGGTGGGACTGCCTTATTCTCGACAACTAGTAGCATTTCTTGACTATCTCATCCATCGGTCTGTGTACTCTCGGTCTCCCTCTTGACATTAGCTGATAATTTTTCCACTCCTTATTTCCATTCTTTCTTTTCAGTTAAGAAAGCATTTGTTAGAATTGGAACGAAAGAGAGAAAAATGTAATGACCCGCTTTTATGACCCTCAAATGTCGATACTAATACATTCACGGTATTCATGTACCGAGAACTCAAGCACTAGAAAGACAGATTGTTAGGGTAAAATATAACAAATAGAAAAGAATAAGATAGAAGAGAACAAACATATGAATCTCACGATGAAACGATAACATGTAATATTAAAAAGAAAATACAAAGTGTCATTCTAGGATATATAACCATTCAGAGTTACAATCCTAAGTACTATCGTAAGTCTAGACGGTTATAACAGCCCGTCCTCACAAATGCTGATATGCAGATACTAGTTGTGTAGCGGAAATAAGAATACTGTGGTAGGTGAAACATCCAGCTTGTCTCCTTGAGCTTCAAAGATTACCAACGAAAACCTTTCTTTCTCAAACTGCCTGAAAGAGCACCCGAGGAATTTAGGGAAAGATAAAACATGAGTTAGACACAATCCTGGTGTGAGAAACTAAAAAAACATATAACTATCATATAACAATATATTTTGAGACCGTCTGAATCACTGTAATGGTTTTCCCCTCAAAAGAACCAACTCATCTAATGATTAAATGTAGCAATATAATAGATAATGTCTAGGGTGTATAATATAAATCAGAAACTAGTTGTGCTGCTTACATCTCATGACATATCAATATTTAAAGTACAGCTAAGACTGCTAAGGCACGTCCTCATATGCATTTGCATTGGAGACAGCCTCTATTATACTGAGGTCGGCCTCTCGAAAAGGGTCGGAAACTACCTTTTGAGCAATGTATATATTAAGACAAAATATAGCACAAAGGTAAACAAAACTGGTCCATGTCCAAACACGTGATACCAAATATCATCAACTTGCACTAGCAACATCCATAAGCATCTTTGGATATGAAGTTAATATACCCTTGGGTTAGCTAAACCCACTGGTTACGCTCCTATTCTTTTTCTGTCATTTTCAATGGTGAAGTCATGTTCAACATCTCTCACACAAGTCTTCATCACTCGAACTGATCAAGAATCTCTCTGTGGATTCCAGCATCTCAACAAATGAGCCATTATTACTCAAACAATTTACGAATCTCCCTATGGATTCCAACATTATTCATCCGATAAATATTAACATTGATCTCTTCCTTGGACTTAACCTTAGGATAGACAGTTCAACTCCATAGCATTTTTCTAAATGTTGGACATCTCTCTTGGACTTAACATTAGGATAGACAGTTCAACTTTATAACATTTTACCCCATAATCACTTCCAAAACAGAGAACTTGTATATCAATTTTGAAATGGTTTTCTGTAAGTAATAGATAAGTATACTTATCTCATCCCGAATTCTTCAAAATCAAATCTGTGAATTTCCAATCAACTCAATTTTGCTTCTTTTAGAAGCAAGCGAATCTTATAAGTGAGTCATCCTTACGGGATCCCTTATATATACATTTTTAAAGCAAGAGGCGATTCATACCAATGTGTCCTCCCCGAGGGATCTCAAACCGTATAAAGCCATGAAACTTTTATATACTTCCTAATTTCATTTTTGGTTATATTCAATGACAATGAAAATGATCGCATAAGTAAGTTGGGTCATGTATACTTATCACTATTTATGACCTTCTCAACTTACGCTATTCCTCAGTCGAGAGTGAAGCCAAGTCAGTTAAAGCACCGGTTACCTCCAATTCCTACATTGAAACTTCATTATTAACTCTCATACAGATAGAACAAGTCTACTTTGTCGGCTTTTAGTGCCAAGTATAGGGATAAATACTTTCCATAAATAAGTAAACATGTAAAGCATAATTAAGTCACATAAGCGACTTCTATTCCCATTTTGTTTAACTAATTTTGTTATTAACTAAAACATTTTTCTAAAATACTTGTTTGTGTATTTAAAATACCTTTAAAAAAGGTATATACTTGTATCCTACTATTTGACTACTTATTTCTTTTCTTTACATTCTTAAAAATTTATTCATATTCTTATCTCCAAGTTATAATAATATTCACAAATCTCTTAATAAGATTTCACATTTTTAAAAGTATATTCAAATGGGTTAAAAAAAATTATTAAAACATTATTACTTAAACAATTTTATACTTGTCATTATCTTTAAACTATTCTTTTTAAAGATCTACTTATTTTCAAAAGTATATTCAAATATGTTAAAAACAAATGTTACTAAAAAATTGTTATTATAAACCCAAAACCATTTATACTTGTCATTGTCTTTAAAATATGCCATTAATTGATTTAATTATATCTACACTTATTTAACAAAGTAATATACTTTTAATTAACTTCTCAAAACCATTCATTTAGCTTAATGTTATAACAAAACCACTTTATCCTTTTATAAATACTTAACTTACTTTTCCAAACTGATATAAATACTTTTAAAATACTTATAAATATGTTTTAAATATATAAAAAGAATATTACTTGAAAATAACTAATTTCAAATTTTAAAAAAAATTATAAAAAAAGCATGTTTTATATTTAAAATTCTTTACTTCAAAAATTCATAAATGATTATTAAAAATATATTTAACTTTAAACCACCTTTAAAATACTCTAATTAATTTTGCTAAACATAACTAAAAATATCTTGAAAAAATAACTTATATAAATAATATTTTTTAACCATTTTGAAGTTCCAAATAGCAAACAACAGCATTTAACAGAAATGTTAATAAAAGTTCGGAAACGCCTAGAAAGTCTTGTAGTTGGGAAGTGTTGCGGTTTCCTGTGTTTTAAATAAAATGGTTTTAAAGCCCTAAATGTTTGACTAGTTTTCAACTAACTACTTATTGATTTAAAGTCCATTTTTTTATAATAAATACTTTATTCATTTTAATTAATAATTATGCAAAGAAATGTTTAAGGATGTCATTACAAAATCCTATAAAAGTTCACTAAAAAGAGCATTTAAAAGTGTATCTATAGCGACATTTTCGCCTATTAACTTTTGCAAACATTAATCTATCATTTCTATAATTTTCCAAACAATTCTTTGTTGTCCCATGCACTATTATAAGTGTATAGCATAACCAGATTATTTTCTTTTATAATATATTCATATATAATCATTTAAAGCAAGTTAAATACAAGGAATTTCGAAGTACACTTATAGCGACATTTATCGCTTCAAACACGCTTCAACTTCACACACAACCAAACATGTAAACATAAGGTCAATGCACATTACATATTGTAGAGGGAAATAGAAATGATGATATATAATATAGAGTTCTCATTTGCTTTCAAAAGCAACGGGGTCCAAAGTTATATCTTCATTAGTTAGTGTCTTAACATTGTATTCAAGCACACCATATATACACACATTATATACTTTCAAGGTGAATTAAATCACCAAATTCCTTGTTAACATCAAGTACAAGCACTAAGAACGTAAGACCACTTCCTACCATAACTAACCATCTAAAGACACCAACTTTGCACATAAAAAGCTCACGGCCATGCTCCTAGACCCCAATATTGCTCATGGCCCTAACTTGAACCTCCTCCCCTCCCCCTCCCCTCCACTCCTTTTATTCTACTTTTGACTTAATATTATTATCTCTTATGTTAGGCTTGGCCCTTAGCAAAAGTTTGGAGAAGTTTGGTGTTGATTTGCATTGTTTAGGAATTTAAAAGTGAAGAGGAACAAGAGCATATGCTTTTATCTTTTTAATC
The DNA here is from genome assembly GCA_030765085.1 of Allium cepa. Taxonomy (NCBI): domain Eukaryota; kingdom Viridiplantae; phylum Streptophyta; class Magnoliopsida; order Asparagales; family Amaryllidaceae; genus Allium; species Allium cepa. The sequence continues at coordinate 97,536,169 of CM060942.1, read as the reverse complement.
CTGTAAAATGTGATTTATGAAACATATGAAGTGTTTAAGTGGACTTCACAAGAGGTCACTACTACCCCCTAACCTTCTTGGAAGGTCACCACGCATCCTCCCTTTCATGTGCCAACTTTACACCTTTCTTTCCTAAGGAAAATATCTCCTCAAAATATCTTCTACCATATGACAACACATGTTGCATCATCCTACCCCACTAATTACCATTAGTGAAAAATATTTTTAGCTGCTGATTAATTACACATTAATATATTAGACATGCCCGAAAAGTTTGAACAACATTTATCAAGTAAAAAACCATTTGTTGATAAAACGATTTTCAGTCACATTATCGATATTTCTTTGAACTTTTTAGTTTTATACACAAATTTCAAAAACAAGTTTACCTTTATGTTTTATTAATTAAAAAGGGTTTAGTAAGGTTATAAAATCACTATTATCACATTAAACCAAGATTCAAATATTTAAATAATTCAGATATTTAACTATGAAGTGTTCGAAATTCGAAGTCGTCACAAAAACAATAGTAGGGAGATGGACGTTATATAATACAAGTACATCATATAGTAGTGTATACTCTCCTTAAGATTTTACTATCAAACTCTCTACCTAAACCTTCACTAGGCTCTATTTACTTAAATGTCCCCAAACCTAAATTCTAGTACCGACTGTTACATCCCCATTCTGAAACCCAAAGATGGAAATTAATATGTTGCAATCACCTTGAAATTATCATTCAGCGAAAGAGATGAAATCGGTTATATATATATAACGATTTAAGTAAATAGAGAGACTAATAAATTACATACATCATAATCATCCTTATATATTCAAATTGTTCCCATAGTCATGCCTACGTAGGGATCAAAAAATGTATTACAATTTTAGTTAATAGTGTCATACCCAACATATGAAGATGCTAATAGGAAAACTTAATACAGCGGAATCAAAATAACAATATGGTCACTTTCTTCATCTTTAGAACTCTTAGTTCATCTTCCAAAAGAAACCTACCTAAATCCATAAACTCGGCCTGTCAGAATGAGTACTTATGGGTTTATGGTGATAGTGATAAAAAATGCAGGTCAAACAAGGAGTATGGCATAAGAAATATATTTTCTTAAACATAAAACATTTTAAGACCATGCTGCTAAAACACGAATTGGGTTTTCCACTCATAATAACATAACATTCATTGAAACAATTTGAAACATAAGCATAATTCATTATTATGTCCTAAAGATCTAACCAATGCTATGATACTTTAATTATAATTAATAGCTAATTCACTCGGTATGTATTCACTAAACATTCTCTTTTCTTTTCAAGCCTAACCTACAAAGACTTTGGCTGCCACTTAAGCCTTACTCCATCACCGCTTCTTTGGTTTCTCCAGCTATACTACTTAGTTTTGGTTGCTAGTCTAGGCCTTATGCCTACACTTATGTGTTACGGTTTCCACTCAAAGCCTTGCATTTGATTCACTTCTGGTTCTTGGTTGCTACATCAGGGCTTAAACGATAGACCGGGACTAGCCTTAGTTTTCACTCCAAGAATTACACCAATGCCTTCATGTCTTGGATTCCACCCTAGGCTTACTCCAACTCTTTCAGTTGTGCTTGCCGTTATAAGCCTTACAACTTTGTTCTTGGGTTCAATTGCCACTCCATATCTTATGCCTTAATTCGTGGTTTCGGTTGCCACATATGCCTTAGACCTGTGCATTTGGTTCTTGACTGCCATATCAAGCCTTAGGTCATATACCAAACATTCAATTATCTACCTAGGCAGTCATACATTACGCTTTCCTTTAGCCATGTATCAAGCTACTTTAAATGTAATTAACTTCGGCTAACTCAGATACTTACTACATTATCATTAAAGTTCAAAATACTAGTTTCGACCATCTTAAGCCTTGGTATAAATTTCTTCTCTTAAAAGTCAATTACTACCAATTTTAATGTTTTACCGAGAGCTAATCTTCTCTCGACAATCACTACTCCTGTTTGAGGATGCCTGACTTAGTTTATTTTCGTTAATAATCGAAATCTTAATTCTAGGTTTTGGAAATTATCTCCTCTACCTATAAATCCTATAAATCCTCATCTCCTTCGGCCTTCGGTCAACACCTTCAGTTAATAAACCTAGATTGATACTTAGCATTCCTTAGCTTTTCGCTAAAGTCTTTATACTTAATATTCTAGCCATTACTCTCAATTCGTCTCCACTACCTTCGGTATTACCTCTCGGTATATGTTAAAAGCCTTTCTACTGCATGTTTGAAACTACCTTTACAAATGACGACTTCTCATTCATTCTGACTTCTTCCTTTTATAGTAATTTAATACTTTCCCGACATGTTTGACATATGTTGTGAATCTAGAATATTGAACAATTATTCAACACTTTACTCATTAAAATTACCTCTTGGCCTATATATTTTTCTATTGGCACCAATAAAACTCTCTTTCGGTTAAGTATATTTTCATTCGAAATTCACTTAAAATATTCCCAAAAATCTTAGAAAATATGAACATGGATTTTCTTCCATAAAATTTCTCAAACTCCCTATTTCTATACCAGAAAGACTAATATATGTCTTAGCTGATCGATTTAGGGTCACTATCCAAATTTGTGACAAGTTAGCCCTGTTGTCACTGGTCAAAAGGTCTATTACTTAAGTTTTTCCTATGATTATGGGTTGTATCTTTGATTCAATTAATTATATGGGGATGGTTTTATTATGCACTTCGATTTTATTTAGGGTAGAAAACTGGGTGTGTGGAGATGCCCATAATTAACTGAGAGCTTTTGTTTCCCGTATAGATTTTCAATAAATGTGATTTTATACAGATTTTTTGGGAATGCGATTTTTTTGAAACTAAATAAAATATATTTTAGAATTCTTTTAGAATTTTTTGGAAAATAATAATTTAATACCATGTGAAAACTTATAGATAGGTCAGCAGAGAAGATACATGGGTGTTGTAAGTCGAGTGAGGGTAGACTAGTGAGTTTTGTGATATTTACTTGTAGCTTAATAACTGAGTTATGCATCAATGGTTTCTTGCATCATTATGATGCCAATTAGAAGAACATATGATTATAAGTCTTGTAGCTCATGTTAGTGTTAATTAATTTGTGTCTACTATTTATTTAGGTTTTCCATTATTTTATCAAGTGTTATTCAAATATGTCTTAACTCTATAATGTAGGAGAAAAGCAATAGAGCATGTAATTATGATTTTTCTAACTCATGTTATTATTGTTTGTTTTGAATTGATTATATGTTATCATGCTCTTTTATTATCATCAAATATTATGTATGTATGCTAACTCTTTGATCTAGGAGAAGAGTAGGATCATGTATGGTTTCTAAACCCTCCCATTAGTTGGTTAGTATGTAAGTGAAAGAGCTTTATGGGATTAATCCTATAATGGATCTATAGAAAGTCACATAAGAAGTCATATGACAGAGAGAAGGTGGACAACATCAACAAACTAATGACCATCGCCATGAAAATAGGGTCACTTACAAAAGTTGTATAAATACCCCATGTTATGTGACGACAAAGAGGTTGAATTTTCAAACCATGAAAGCTTGTGTTTCTCATTTCTCTCATAAAACTATATGCGAGCCCATCGAGAACAAAGCCCAAGCAACAAAGGTTTATGTAATACATGTTGACCATGATCCTCTCCTACCCAATAACCTATCTGCATAATATGTCCTCGTCCACAAAACTTGTATGTCTTGTTGTTCTTGTTCGGAATCTTATCAGTTATTTCTTTAAGAATGATGAATAGCCTTAAGCCTTGTAGGAAATATCTCTTGATCACCCTCTATACATCTTCTTTCCCCACTCTTCAGCAACCAGCCTACAATAAGGGAAAACAACTCCAGAGACCGCTTGACCACCCATACTTCATGTTTGCACCTTTCCTTAATTAGAGCTATAAATAGAGGCGCTCATGAAATTTTACATCCTAGTCATTAATATTAGCTCTTCAAATCATGACATCTACATTTATAAATAGAGTTTCTTATAAACTTATACAGGAAACAAATGCCCTTAATTAGAACCAGGTATCATAGTCTATTTCATTCTCTTGTAATAGACATTGGAGCTTCTCTTGGAATTAGAAAACTAAAGTAATAAAAGGAGAAGCCATAGTGGATGTTGATCTCTTCTTGATCAAACCGCACTACATTTTGTGTAATTTACTTTAATTATATCATATTCTATTCCTTTGACATTTATAACCATGCTTTTAGTGAGTAACATTTATTAGAAACTACTAATAATTATTACTTTGAGGTTGACCAGAAATATAGTCAATATTTTGTGCTAGAAGGAGAGTACTTCTCCATAAAGCTCTCATTATTTTCTCTTCAGAAAACATATTCTCCTCTAAAAAGCATACATCAGTAACCTAAAAATGGTAAAGATGTGGCCGATAACTCAAACGTAGTATTAGGGCTAGTGCAATCAGCCTAATCCTAGGCATAGGAGATGTCACGTGGCTAGGCTTAGTTAACGAAATTCAAACACTAGGAAAATGGCTTGTGATTTGAATGATACCTGTGCTCGTACGAAAATGCACGAAACTATTAACTATGTCCGTAGAGTCCTATCATGGATAGAACCCTTCTCACACCTATAGTTCCTAGCACTTTCAACATCATGCAGGATGCTAGGGAGTAGATCATGCTTAACCCCTATCGGGGTTTTCCCTAACCAAGATAGGGGTGTGCTGTTGAATATGCAAGTATATGATTTTTGTTTGATGATAATATATATATATATATTCATTTAAGTGTATTTGTTAATGTACTATTTGTTTTCATATATTAAATAAACATTTGTTGAATAATATAAATAACACAAAATTTAAATTCAAACAGATTTTTTATTCAAACAACTATTTATAACAATTTTGAATAGTACAAATGTAAGCTCTCACTATATATACACAATTTCGATTACATCACATTTCAATTTACATAATTGTTCTCACTACATAACGCTTATTCACTCATATTTAATCTTCAAATTGAATCCAGCATCTGAGTAATCTGCAAAAATATACATTGACGCGGTAAAATTGAAAATAAAATATTTTTGCAGTATAAAATAAAATGTAATTTTGAAAATATTATTTGCCTCGGTTACTTGGGTTGTTCGTCATCATTTAATTTTGAACTCATCATACACGAACATCTTGTGACATGCACACCGAATCACTATACATGCTACAAGGACATGCACACCGATATACACTTGATAAATCTACAGGGACGGGTGAGCACAAGGTCAAACCCAAATTAAAAGCCGGGTTCAACTCAAGTGAGATACAAATAAAATCACAACACGAGCACATGGTCGAACCCGAGCTTTAAAACTGGATTCAACACAGATGCAATTAAAAATGCACAAGCAAATGGTCAAGACAACTAAAACAAGTCTCGACCAAAAAGTTCAGTGATGTACACTTGAAGTAAGAAAACAAAGTCAACAAGACTGGTCAGGGAAACTACAATGCAACTCGTCACAAATATGCACAAGCTCATATGCATATAAAAGTACAGACTTGCATCAAAACAGTTCACACATAGAACCTATGGTCAGGAACATGAACAAGAATGCAACTGAATTCAAGTGAATGGAAACAACAAATGCAATGCATTACGAGTACAAGATAATTCATAGTGAAGACTAACAGGCACAAATCGACAATAGTTCAATATACATCGGTTTCAAGTCAATGCAGCAGTGTGAGCACAACCAGAACCAAGGCATGAATGTAGACAGCAACTATACATGAAGTTCAGAAGTAAAGACTATATAATGTAACATGAAGATAATGCAACATAAAAGCAAATGCAAACTGCCTCGAAGCATGCATATGGTCAGGCAATGTCGAAGACAAAGCAATGCAAAACAACCACCAATGACCAGAGGTAGTTTTGCTAAAGTGCAAACCAAACTTCAAGCAAATTACATAGGCAACAGGACGACTCAACTAACGGGATCAGATAGACCAGCAAAGCAACAACTCAAGCGAAAAAAATCTTTGGAATAATATTGGACTGACCCTCATTAAAAGAAGCCATTTTAAAGATACAAATTTGTAAAACAAATATTGGTCTTTGAAAAATCAAATTTTTTAAAAACAAAAATGGCTTTTGAACGTCTTAGGGAAAAATATGCCAAAATTGAATCACAAAGAGATAGTTTGATAGAATCAAATAAACAGCTTAATCAATCGGTTAAAAACTATCACACTAAGAGCCCTAAGTGTGAAAAGTGTTAAACATTTGAAGATGAAATCAAAAATCAAAAATTAAAATTAAATCACTTGAAAATGAAATTCTGATTTTGAAATAAAGTGAAAACATGAGGAGAGAAAACTCAATTAAAAGGTGCACACAATTATTAAATGAAAATGAATCGCTCAAAACACAAGTCCAACAACTGTCTACGACTTTAGGAAAATTTTCTAAAAGAGAAAGATCGTTAAAAATGCTTTTAGGAAACAAGCTATTAATACAGATAGGCAAGGACTTGGATATAATCAATCAGAATGTGATAGAGGTGAAATTAAACAAGTCAATTCCATGTGCACAATTTGTAGAAAATATGGACACATCAAAATATTTGTTGGTATAGACCTAGACACGTGAAAACCATACCAACTTGGGTTCCAAAAGGCACAAATATAAAATCTCTCAAGTCAAACAAATTTGGGTGCCAAAACGAACGTATATAAATAGTTTTGGATCTACTCAAACATATTCTTCAAAATTATTTGCCACTAACAACAATGGACCTATAAAAAAATTAGGTCACAAAAGTCTTTTCTCGTGTAGGTGTGATGGCAAGCTAAGGAACAACAACTGTGTTATCTGGGCTCTGGCTGTTCAAGACACACAATGGGCGACAAATCAAAGTTCCTTAGCCTAGTACAAAGGTGGTAGAATCACAATGAGCAACAACGAAAAATTATTAGTAATGGTAAAATTGGTAATGGTAAATTTATCTTAAACGATTTATTAAATGTGATAATATGCACCGTAATCTGAATTAAATCAGCCAGTTATGTGATGAAATAGTGAATGTTGATAATGATTCTGACTTACGCAAATCTTTAAACTAGTTCGTATAAATTTGTTTGGTCTTATATGAATTGACACTATATTTTGTGTTTGTTTGTATACATTGTTTCAATTCAAATTCAATTCAATTTCATTTAAAAGTTGCTAAAAATGATTTTAAGATATTTTGTTCCACACTTCATGGTCTGGTCTATAACATCCAACTAATAATAATTTTAAGTGAAAGAAATTCAGATGCAGATTACACTGGTAATTTAGTTGATAGAAAAATTACTAGTGGAGCGTGATTTAAGTTGAGACATTCAGTAAATGCATCGTTTTTTCAAAGAAAATATTTGCATATTTTTCACTTCAAATGATTTTCAAATAGCAGATATTTTTCTAAAACCCCTTCAAGAAAACCATTTTTGTTGACCTTGTTTCAGAATAGTCATCTTAGAAAATTTGATTTTATAATTATTTTTGAATTTGATCTTAAATAACTACATTGACTAATCTGACTCGCTACTGATTATCTAAAAGATAAATAGTGATTGAAAAAGTGATGAGTGTCGATATTAATCATATATTATAACTTGAGAAAGTATAATTAGAAATTTGTTGGAAATTGGGGTGGCTACAACACAATGTTGGATCTTAAGGCTATTCAGACACTAGAAGTGGTGAAATGTGTATTAACTACTTACTTATGAATATAAAGAAGTAATCAGAGAATAAGTAAGTAATAAAGTAAAATGCAATAATGTAAATAACACCCGGATTTTTATACTGGTTCGGATTAACCAATCCTACATCCAGTCATGCACTCTATCGTGCAGAATTCCACTATAATCGCTTGCTTTCCACGGGTGGCAAGAACACCTTTACAATCTTGGTTTCACGGGCTACAAGACACGCCTTCTTGATTTTACAGGCTATAAGAACACCTTCTCCTCATCAGCAACAAAACTATGGCAAGTACTCGTATACAGATTCTTGCAGATTCGGTACAATGATCCTATAGACCTACAATGGCAATATATCTTTAAATCCTTTGAGGAATAAGATGAAATCAGAGAGAAAATAATGTGAATTAAAGTAAAACTCTCTGATATTGTATGGCTTGCAAATCAATGAAGAATTGGAGTGAAATAATATCGATTTGGAAGGAGATTTGAAGAGTATGCAATGGATTTCTTTTGCAAATGTTTGGAGAAAAAGGAGTAAGAGAAAATAAGAATTCTTGATCTTAAAATTCATTTTCAGAGGCCTGTATATAGTGGTTGAAGAGACGTGTCTTTTGGTGAAGAGGTGGAGGGAAATGTCTCTTCATTTAAAATTTGAAATTCTGAAAACTGTTAGTATGTCGACATACTAGGTACCCCCATACCGACATGGGTGTGTTGCAAAATGAACGGCGATACTAATAAGTGTTGCAAATTTCAGCATTTCAAATTACCTTATATTTGTGGATTTTTGTGATTAGGTCAATGGTTGATGATCTTCAAGTATAATTGCCATGAGATCTTTAACAAGATATTCTAAGGTTCAACCAGCTCCTCATCACTTCAAACACCTTTATGCTTCAGCATTCTTCTCTAATTGGGTTTTGTTCTTCAATTGTTCTGATCAACCTTCTTCTATAGTTCATTTGCTTCCACTGTATTCTTGTTTATCTCTGTAAATGTCTCCATAATATATCTGATATGACTGCATAACTCGAAGATACATTAGTAGTAATATTTATATGGTTGTTGTCATCAAAATAAGTACCTAGGGTATTAACAATCTCCCCCTTTTTGATGGTGACAACCATATAAATATTTGAGAGATAAAATATAATACTTTTATATTTGACTCCCCCTATCTCTATGCACTCCCCCTATCATTTTGCCTAGTATATTTATACCTTTTCTCCCCCTTTGTCATCAACAAAAAGGGCAAAAAAGAGTTAAATCACGGCTAGACAATATGTAGAGTTTGTATATAGAGATAAATGCTTATAAATAAAACACTTGAGGGGAAACCAAATCAATTCAAAACATGAAATACACTTATCAAATAATAAGATGAGTTTTAGAGTTACCGACTTTGCTGATGCCAATAACAAATCATTTTCGCATTTATCCAATGTACAATAGATTTCTTGTCATATGCTTTGAGCATCTGCTATCTGATATATATTGTTTGATACCTGAAAAATTATAAAATATGCACACTGGTATCCTTTTTATTCTGGGTCCATGGGGTTAAGTTTTGGGACGTCAAACCCATGAAGAGTTTGAATATCCTTTCAAAATAAAATCATTAGATGAATGAACCTTATTAATAAAATTATCAATATATTTTTCTTTTTCAATATCATCCACCCTTTTTGGAACTCATAAATTAATGAATCTATTTGGAGGTTTTAACTTTAATTTCCTAGGTTTTGGTTTGAACTTGGTAGCCTTAACAAACTTAGTATTTTGAATACTATTTTTCTTTAGTTTAGCCTTAGGGGTGTATCCAAGTCCATGTTTATTCCTAGTATGTTTAGATGTAGATAATAATTTTTCTAGATTGTCCTTCCCTTTGTTAAATTTATCAACATCAGCTTTCATTTTGTCAAAATCCTTATTACGGCTAAGAATAACATCGTCTAGAGATGTTTTTTGTCATTCAGATCAGCGATCTGTGACTTCATTGAAAGATTTTCTGATTTTAAGGATTCATTTTCACTTTTTAGTTTTTCAAAATTTTTAAGTGTCAAATCCTTTTCATCATTATACCCATTAAGTCTTTCAATTTCATCTTTTAGACATTGTTTTTCTTCAGTTAACCTTTCATTAAATATTTTTAATCTATCTATCTCTGCCAAACTATTGTTGTACTCTTTCATAAGTATTTTATATCCTTGATTCATATCACTCAAAACATTAGTAATTTCTTTATTAAAATTCCATACCTGGTCATCCTTTGCCATGAAGCACATGTTTGCATTTTCTGTTTTTGAATCACTATCACTTGATGATGTATCTGAATCATCCCATTTTGCATTAAATGCCTGTTTCCTCTTCTTATTGAAAGTGTTTGACTTTGATTTCATCAGTTTGGGACAGTCTCTTTTCAAATGACCCGGTTTATCACATTCGAAACACTTAACAACATTTCCATTCCTAGAATTATTGTTGTTAGTTTTTCGAAGTTTGTTTGTTATCCAATACTTCAAGAATTTCTTGAACTTCTTGGTCATAAACTCAATAGCATCATCATCTGGTTCATCTTTGTCGGTCATAGCATTGAGTGCTAGTGATTTCTTCTCATTTGCCTGATTCTCTTTTCTAATCTGCAACTTTACTTCATAAGACATTAGAATACCAATTAAATCTTCTAATTTCATAATACTAATATCATTGGCTTCTTCAATTGCCAAAGTCTTCTGATCCCATTCACTAGGAATGAATTCAGGATCTTTCTGACTTGGTCTTCTTCAGTAATTTTCTTTCCTAATGATATTAAAGCATGCACTATATCTTGAAATCTAGAATACATATCATAAATAGACTCATTTGGTTGCATTTGAATGAGTTGAGACTGGTTAGATAGCATAGATATCTTTGTTTGTTTTACTTTATTGGTGCCTTCATGTGTGACTTGCAATGTTTTCCAAATTTCATATGCAGAATTACAAATAGACCCTCGATTAAATTCATTTCTATTTAAGGAGCAAAATAAAATGTTCATGGCCTTAGAGTTATTAAGTGCTTATGTCTTTTGGTCTACTATTCATTTTGAATATTCAGTTTGAGGCTATATACTCTATTTGGGTAATGTTCCAAATATCCAAACCATTAGACTGCAAATAAAATTTCATCCTATAAGCCTAATAAGCATAACTACTACCATCAAATAGAGGGGGTCTAGTGGTAGATTGCCCTTCTACAAAAGTGTTAAAAAAATTGTTACTAGTGTCATTATCCATTTATACATTTCAAAAACCAAGTTATGAATTTTTGAAAACCAAGGCTCTGATAACAAATGTTGAAAACTGGGGTGACTACAGCACAATGTTGGATCTTAAGGCTATTCAGACACTAGAAGTGGTGAAATGTGTATTGCTACTTACTTATGAATATAAAGAAGTAATCAGAGAATAAGTAAGTAATAAAGTAAAATGCAGTAATGTAAATAACACCCAGATTTTTATACTGGTTCCGATTGACCAATCCTATATCCAGTCCTGCACTCTATCGTGCAGAATTCCACTATAATCGCTTGCTTTCCACGGGTGGCAAGAACACCTTTACAATCCTGGTTTCATGGGCTACAAGACACACCCTCTTGATTTTACAGGCTACAAGAACGCCTTCTCCTTATCAGCAACAACAAACTATGGCAAGTACTTGTATCTTCAATACAGATTCTTGCAGATTCGGTACAATGATCCTATAGACCTCCAATGGAAATATATCTTTGAATTCTTTGAGGAATATGATGAAATCAGAGAGAAAATGATGTGAATTAAAGTACAACTCTCTGATATTGTGTGGCTTGCAAATCAGTAAAGAATTGGAGTGAAATAGTATCGATTTGCAAGGAGATTTGAAGAGTATGCAATGGACTTCTTTTGCAAATGTTTGGAGAAGGAGTAAGAGAAAATGAGATTCTTGATCTTAAAATTCGTTTTCATAGGCCTTTATATAGTGGTTGAATAGACGTGTCTTTTGGTGAAGAGGTGGAGGAAAATGTCTCTTTATTTAAAATTTGAATTCTGAAAACTGCTAGTATGTCGACATACTAGGTACCCCCATGTCGACATGGGTGTGTTGCAAAATGAACAACAACACTAATAAGTGTCACAAATTTCAGCATTTCAAATTAACTTATATTAGTGGATTTTTGTGATTCGGTTGAGGTCAATGGTTGATGATCTTCAAGTATAATTGCCATGAGATCTTTAACAAGATATTCTAAGGTTTAACCAACGCCTCATCACTTCAAGCACCTTTATGCTTCAGCATTCTTCTCTAATTGGGTTTTGTTCTTCAATTTCTATGATCAACCTTCTTCTATAGTTCATTTGCTTCTACTTTATTCTTGTTTATCTCTATAAATGTCTCCATAATATATCTGATATGGCTGCATAACTCGAAGGTACATTAGTAGTAATATTTATATGGTTGTTGTCATCAAAATCAATACCTAGGGTATTAACAATCTCCCCCTTTTTGATGATGACAACCATATAAATATTTGAGAGATAAAATATAATTCTTTTATATTTGACTCCCTCTAACTCTATGCACTCCCCCTATCATTTTGCCTAGTATATTTATACCTTTTCTCCCCCTTTGTCATCGACAAAAAGGGCGAAAAAGAGTTACTTAAATCACGGCTAGACAATATGTAGAGTTTGTATATAGAGATAAATGCTTATAAATAAAACACTTGAGGGGAAACCAAATCAATTCAAAACATGAAATAAACTTATCAAACAATAAGACGAGTTTTAGGGTTACCGACTTTGCTGATGCCAATAACAAATCATTTTCGTATTTATCCAATGTACAGTAGATTTCTTGTCATATGCTTTGAGCATCTGTCATCTGATATATATTGTTTGGTACCTGAAAAATTATAAAATATGCACACTGGTACCCTTTTATTCTGGGTCCATGTGGTTAAGTTTTGGGACGCCCCATGAAGAGTTTGAATATCCTTTCAAAATATAATCATTAGATGAATGAACCTTATTAATAAAATTATCAATATATTTTTCTTTTTCAATATCATCCACCCTTTTTGGAACCTATAAATTAATGAATCTATTTGGAGGTTTTAACTTTAATTTCCTAGGTTTTGGTTTGAACTTAGTAGCCTTAACAAACTTAGTATTTTGAATACTATTTTCCTTTAATTTAGCCTTAGGGGCGTATCCAAATCCATGTTTATTCCTAGTGTGTTTAGATGTAGATAATAATTTTTCTAGATTGTCCTTCCCTTTGTTAAATTTATCAACATCAGTTTTTATTTTGTCAAAATCCTTATTACGGCTAAGAATAACATCGTCTAGAGATGTTATTTTGTCATTCAGATCAGTGATCTATGACTTCATTGAAAGATTTTCTGATTTTAAGGATTCATTTTCACTTTTTAGTTTTTCAAAACTTCCAAGTGTCAAATCCTTTTCATCATTATACCCATTAAGTCTTTCAATTTCATCTTTTAGACATTGTTTTTCTTCAGCTAACCTTTCATTAAATATTTTTAATCTATCTATCTTTGCCAAACTATTATTGTACTCTTTCCTAAGTATTTTATATCCCTGATTCATATCATTCAAAACATTAGTAATTTCTTTATTAAAATTCCATACCTCGTCATCCTTTGCCATGAAGCACATGTTGGCGTTTTCTGTTTCTGAATCACTATCACTTGATGATGTATCTGAATCATACCATTTTGCATTAAAAGCCTGTTTCCTCACCTTATAGAAAGTGTTTGACTTTGATTTCATCAGTTTGGGACAGCCTCTTTTCAAATGACCCGGTTTATCACATTCAAAACACTTAACAACATTTTCATTTCTAGAATTATTGTTGTTAGTTTTTCGAAGTTTGTTTGTTATCCAATACTTCAAGAATTTCTTGAACTTCTTGATCATAAACTCGATATCATCATCTAGCTCATCTTTGTCGGTCATAGCATTGAGTGCTAGTGATTTCTTCTCATTTGTCTTATTCTCTTTTCTAATCTGCAACTTTACTTCATAAGGCATTAGATTACCAATTAAATCTTCTAATTTCATAATACTAATATCATTGGCTTCTTTAATTGCCAAAGTCTTCTGATCCCATTCACTAGGAAGTGAATTCAGGATTTTTCTGATTTGGGCTTCTTCGGTAATTTTCTTTCCTAATGATATTAAAGCATGTACTATATCTTGAAATCTAGAATACATATCAGAAATAGACTCATTTGGTTTCATTTGAAAGAGTTGAAACTGGTTAGATAGAATAGATATCTTTGTTTGTTTTACTTTATTGGTGCCTTCATGTGCGACTTGCAGTGTTTTCCAAATTTCATATGCAGAATTACAAATAGACACTCGATTAAATTCATTTCTATTTAAGGAGCAAAATCAAATGTTCATGGCCTTAGAGTTATTAAGTACTTGTATCTTTTGGTCTACTGTCCATTTTGAATATTCAGTTTGAGGCTCTATATACTATATTTGGATAATGTTCCAAATATCCAAACCATTAGACTGCAAATAACATTTCGTCCTACAAGCCCAATAAGCATAACTACTACCATTAAACAGAGGGGTCTAGTGGTAGATTGCCCTTCACCAAAAGTGTTAAAAAAATGTGTTACTAGTGTCATTAGCCATTTATACTTTTCAAAAACCAAGTTATGAATTTTTGAAAACCAAGGCTCTGATACCAAATGTTGGAAATTGGGGTGGCTACAACACAATGTTGGATCTTAAGACTATTCAGACACTAGAAGTGGTGAAATGTGTATTAACTACTTACTTATGAATATAAAGAAGTAATCAGAGAATAAGTAAGTAATAAAGTAAAATGCAGTAATGTAAATAACACCCGGATTTTTATACTGGTTCGGATTAACCAATCCTACATCTAGTCATGCACTCTATCGTGCAGAATTCCACTATAATCGCTTGCTTTCCACGGGTGGCAAGAATACCTTTACAATCTTGGTTTCATGGGCTACAAGACACAACCTCTTGATTTTACAGGCTATAAGAATGCCTTCTCCTTATCAGCAACAACAAACTATGGCAAGTACTCATATCTTCAATACAGATTCTTGCAGATTCGGTACAATGATCCTATAGACCTCCAATGGCAATATATCTTTGAATTCTTTGAGTAATAGGATGAAACCAGAGAGAAAATGATGTGAATTAAAGTACAACTCTCTGATATTGTGTGGCTTGCAAATCAGTGAAGAATTGGAGTGAAATAGTATCGATTTGCAAGGAGATTTGAAGAGTATGCAATGGATTTCTTTTGCAAATGTTTGGAGAAGAAGGAGTAAGAGAAAATGATAATTCTTGATCTTAAAATTCGTTTTCAGAGGCCTTTATATAGTGGTTGAAGAGACGTGTCTTTTGGTGAAGAGGTGGTGGAAAATGTCTCTTCATTTAAAATTTGAAATTCTGAAAACTGCTAGTGTGTCGACATACTAGGTACCCCCATACCGACATGGGTGTGTTGCAAAATGAACGGCGATACTAATAAGTGTTGCAAATTTCAGCATTTCAAATTACCTTATATTTGTGGATTTTTGTGATTCGGTTGAGGCCAATGGTTGATGATCTTCAAGTATAATTGCCATGAGATCTTTAACAAGATATTCTAAGGTTCAACCAACGCCTCATCACTTCAAACACCTTTATGCTTCAACATTCTTCTCTAATTGGGTTTTGTTCTTCAATTGCTCTGATCAACCTTCTTCTATAGTTCATTTGCTTCCACTGTATTCTTGTTTATCTCTGTAAATGTCTCTATAATATACCTGATATGACTGCATAACTCGAAGATACATTAGTAGTAATATTTATATGATTGTTGTCATCAAAATCAATACCTAGGGTATTAACAAAATTTTCTTTAGAAATTTAAACAAGAGCTATAAAAACATTTTGTTGGTAAATATTCCATGGCCATTTCTATTTCTATCATATTTCTATCGACCATCACTCATCATAATCCAATATGTTATGTCAATATATGGTATTTTAAATGGAAAATTATGCACTTTCATTTTATTATATTTTTGGCAATAAAAAACATCCAAAGTATTCACTCTCATTTAAAAGTCCTCGCGGTTATGCATGGGTAAATTACTTGGGATTTTTGATTATATGCTTCCATGCTCATTTAAAAGTCCTCAGGGTTATGCATGTATGGAATGCATATCAAAATTGATTGATTTAATAGACGAGTTGATTCTAATCCCATTTAAAAGTCCTCACGGTTATGCATGGTTAGAAGATACTTGAATTCATTTTTTAATAAAAATTTGAAATACTACTAATCTCATTTAAAAGTCCAAACGGTTATGCATGGTTAGTAGATATTCTAATTCTTGATATAAATATACCATAAATGGACACAACTATATGGTTTTATATGATGATATCATCCCTATCATTCTAAAGTGGAATATGCGTCAAACAGAGTATTTATGATTTTTGTTTGAATTTTTGTTGCAATTTAATATTTATACTCAATTGAGTTTTAATGTTGTATAAATGTCTATCACTTTATCTCTATTTCTGTAACACTGTTACCCTTTTGCTTATAACAAAAGGGGGAGAGAAAAGTTAAGATTTTGAAAAATAAAGATCAAATATTTTCTATTTGCATCTAGGTTTATTTGCATATTTTTATTTATGCATATATGAAGGGTTAGCTTTGTGTAGAGAGGGAGCATTCAAATAGGGGGAGCAAATTGAATAATCAAATACATTTAATATATTCAAAATCTTAAACATACGTTTGTTATCATCAAAAAGGGGAGATCGTTGAATATGCAAGTATATGATTTTTGTTTGATGATAATAAACATATATATATTCATTTAAGTTTATTTGTTAATGTACTATTTTATTTTCAAAGATTAAATAAATATTTACTGAATAAAATAAATAACACAAAATTTAAATTCAAATGGATATTTTGTTCAAACAAATATTTATAACAATTTTGAATAGTACAAATTTGAGCTCTCACTATATATACACAATTTCGATTACATCACATTTCAATTTACATAATTGTCCTCAATACATATCACTCATTCACTCGTATTTAATCTTCAACTTGAATCCAACATCTAAGAAACCTGCAAAAATATATATTGACGCGGTAAAATTGAAAATAAAATATTTTGCAGTATAAAATAAAATGTAATTTTGAAAATATTATTTGCCTCACTTATTTGGGTAGTTCATCATCATTTAATTTTGAATTCATCATGCACGAACAGCTTATGACATGCACGGTGTTCAACGTACATACCACAAGGCCGTGCACACCGATATATACTTGATAAATCTACAAGGACAGGTGAGCACAAGGTCAAACCCGAGCTTTAAAACTAGATTCAACATAGGTGCAATTAAAAATGCACAAGAAAATGGTCAAGACCACTAAAACAAGTCTCGACCAAAAAGTTCAGTGATGTACACTTGAAGTAAGCAAACGAAGTCAACAAGACTATTCGGAGAAACCATAGTGCAACTCATCTCAAATATACACAAGCTCATATGCATATCAAAGTACAGATTTGCATCAAAACAGTTCACACATAGCACCAATGGTGAGGAACCAGAACAAGAATGCAACTGAATTCAAGTAAATGGCAACAACAAATGCAATGCATCACGAATACAAGATAATACACCGTGAAGACTAACAGGCACAAATCGACAATAGTTCAATATACATCAGTTTCAAGTCAACGTAGCAGTGTGACCATAACCAGAACCAAGGCATGAATGTAGATAGCAACTACACATGAAGTTTGGAAGTGAAGACTACATAATGTAATATGAAGACACAGCAACATAAAAGCAAATGCAAACTGCCTCGAAACATGCATATGGTCAGGCAATGTCGAAGACAAAGCAATGCAAAACAACCACCAATGACCAGAGGCAGTTTTACTGAAGTGCAGACCAAACTTCAAGCAAATTACATTGGCAAAAGGATTACTTGACTAATAGGATTAGATAGACCAGCAAAGCAACAACTCAAGTGAAACTATACATGAATTAATTGCAACCAGACATCGAGTCGAGCAGTGGACAGTGCAATGAAGATTTTTTTTCAAGACTCAAGTCTGCAAGATAACAACATGAAGTCTAATCATTACTCAAATTCCTCCAAAGACAACAATAAATGAAGATCACATGAAACTAGACACAAGACAGTGAAAAATGAAGTACAAAACATACATTGTGATTGTGTGTGTGCATGACGTATGTAGTGATAACTAGTATCACAATTCGAATGGTACAAGTGCAATGACCAGAAGCAATATCAGTGCAATGGTGGTGGTCAAAGTCAATTGCACAAAGAACGAAATCAACATCGTCAAAGAATTCAATACCGTGGTGGCCAAGGAAGTCGAAATCAAAGCTGTGAGAATAAAGCAATGAATATATAGGAATTGGAAAGGTCGGAAATCATCACAAACATCAAACAAAATCAAATGGCCAAGTTGAAAATTATCAGACGAATATACGAATGGAATAATAGGGGATCGAACCCTATATAAGCCCTAAAACATCATCGGCAAAATTTATTCAGTTTAAGCAACAACCGAGAAAACTTTAAATCAATAACTCGAATCAAAAAGGTCGACCAGAATCAATATCAAAAAAGGAAAAATTGCATATCATTTTGACAATTAACACGACCAAATTGAAGCAGCCGTGGACGAATCAATCAAAGAAAGCAATCGAAGCATCAACTATCAATTTAATCGGCAATTTCAAATTACCTAGAAGCCCTAATTTCTCAGAGAGGAACGAATGAGCATAAAGGAAGCAGCCATATTTTTCCACAACAAAAGAGATGATGGGCCGAAGAAATATAAAAGCGGATAAAAGAAAGGGGATTCTTTTTATTGGGTCGGCTATTATAATTGCCAATTTGAGCTTTTAATTTAAATTAGGGTTTCTAGTTTTGTTTTTTTTTAATTTGTATTTTCTTTTTTAAAACTTTGGTAATTTCTATTCATGTGACTAGGGGACGAACTACGGTGGTGTAGTTCCAGAATTCGCAACTCAATGGCTGAGTTATGGCAGGGTTTTGAACGTAGAGTTAAGGTTAGTTGATATCGGGTGCCGCGAGTTGATGTGTATAAGCATCTGACTGCTTAATTTCTAGTAGAAACCTTGGGGGCAGTACGTAAGCAGGGTTTTGCCGAAGCTGAGTAAATTCTATGTTGTTCTATTTCTGCATTTATTATTCTGCTATTATCTGTGCTGCTATTATTCTACTATATCTGCGTTGAAATTATTTATATAAACTTCCCCAATAATTTTTATAATTTATAGTATCACCCTATTCAACCCCCCCCCCTTCTAGGGTGAAATCGATCATACATGTACATGTCATGCCATTCATGAATTTGGTCGTGAAGCTCTCATTCTTGAACCAGTCCCACTAACTAGAACTCGCGTTGCTTATCGCTCCCCTTACATTGAAAGATTGTCTACCTTTGAACAACTTAGGGCAGCAGATGGGGAACATGATTTGCATTTGGACCGTTTAAGTGGTGAAGGGAGAGCTAGAGATCACGGTCCTAGGTAGTTCTTGGTTCACTCCCAGTCTTAGCGGGAAGTTTTGAGATCTTGTTCCTATAAGAGGTGGGGTAGCCACTCCAGGTCTCATTCTAGGAACGGAAGTAGAAGGTTGCATATTCTTGTTCACTACCATCACTTGCCATCTCTATACCAACACTAGTGGTCTCCTTCCTTCTTAATACATTGGAGGACCCTCATCCCCAACTAGAGCTATATACCCTTCATAATTTAACAAGGAGAACATGGAGCTATTCTCAGATGAGATAATGAGCACCTATATTCACCGAAGGTATCCTTTGCCTCCAATTGAAAAATATGATAGAAACATTGACTTATCCTATCATATTATGACCTTTAACTCAATTAATAGAATTGATCAACTCTCCAGTAATAACAATGCCTCGTATTCCTCTTCAACCTGATTGGCTCGGCCTCCCGCTAGTTCTTACACCTACAAGTAGGAAACTTCCACTCTTAGGCCCAAGTGTGCACCAAGTTCAAATTTTGCTTTTTCGCCGCTAAAACGCAAACGATGATGACAAGCAAGCTTTGCAACATCATACAAGGCATGATCATGTTACTCTACTCCTATGTCAACCACTTTAATAAGAGTCAACTCGCACTAAGAAAGTGAATATGAATAATTTGGTGGTTTCATTTTGTTCTTAAATGAGGTACCACTCCAAAATGTGAAAGAAATGGTCAATAGGAGCACATAAAAAATGCTCCAAGGACGACCCCAATTCAAAGCCATGTGTGCAAATAATGATTCTTTAAATTGTGAAATGAGAATAATTTATCTCACACTCCTTCCACTGATTAAGGGTGAAAAGTCAACACCACAATAATGGAAATATTATGATTTCCATAAAATTATGGTTATGCCACCAATGAATGTCATCGCCACAAAGATGAGACAAAGCGGTTGATCCCTGAAGATATATTTGTGTAATATGTCCATCAAGTTGACAAAGAGCTGAGCAGCAAGCTCCTTCATGGGGTCTCAATAGCAAATAATAACAATGTTATCTCCATCAACACACAAAACTTGTCCATATGTGATGGCCCAAATATGGCCAGAAGCAGCAGGGGGCCCAAGCCCAATGTAGGTGGTAACTCACCCTCGCCAATTAAGTATTCTCAGTAGAGCTTTAGAGCTTGAAAGTACTAAGAGTGAAGGTGCATGAAAAACGATATCACTGCCATAGATAAAGAGAAAAGAGGCATCATCTACTTTCACAAACCCCATGGTCATCTCTATGAAAATTACAAGTACCAAAGTGCATCCAGTCTCCATATATGAAGAAATTCTGTAAATGTCATGTTGAAAAATGTATTCAACCAGATGAAGCATATATAATCGCATCTCACTCCGTGCATCCTACCCATCTATGGCTTCGATGGTATCGAGATTATTCTTTAAGGATCGACCTCGCATGTGATCACCTTTGGCGAGGAGCCTCGCTCTACCAAAATTCAAGTAAATTTTTTTTGATGGACTTCCCATTTGCCTACAACATCCTCATATGTAGGCCTACTTTAGCTGATCTAGACACGGTCATGGAGTATGAATGGCTCATGATAAAGCTCCCCAGAAAGGAGAAAGTTGGTTGCATATGAAGCAATCAACAAACCACTAGAGATTTTAATAGCTTCTTCCTCCAATAAGCTAAAAAATGAGTACCTATGCTCTAATAAAAGGCGGAAATCCTTCGTTGCGGTCATCTCAAGAGGGTACGAGGTCATTCAATTTCCTTGGCCTGTGGGGATGGCGAGCGTACCACATCAACTCCTTTTGAGAGAGTGAAAGAGCTGTCAGAAACTCCCATTAAAGACCGGGACGTCAATCAAGTTGGAGCATCCAAGTGACTGTAAGAATCCCATAAGATTCCTACTCATGCCAAACCCAATTTTTGGATTAGATGCATTGGCAGCGAGATTTAAAAGGTGAATTCTAAAAATATTCCTTGTATTAATTCATAAAATCGTATTTTGTGTTTATATGAATAATATATTTTATACCAAATCATATTAGTATTTATTAATAAACGAGTTTGGAAATATTTTTAATTTATTTAGTTTTATTTAAAATAGTTATTTGTTATTATTTAACAATAATATTTTGTTATTAATTTACTTTTATGATTTAATATTTTAATATGTTTATATTCCCGAAAAACAATATATCAATATTAAAAGTGAGGATCTAAGTAAGGGGTAATATGAGATTATGAGAACATGCATATAATTAACCGTTATGTCGTACAGTTAATATGTATATATATGTTAATGTCATATGTCAATAAAGATGTCAAAGAGAAATACATATACATCAAATAATTAAATTTCTATTTATACTAGTATAAACTATTTTTTTGACTTTTTTAATTTCAATTAATATTTATATAAATATTATATGTTATACATATATATTACAATGTTATTTATATATACAAATTTATCAATATATATATATATAATTGTTTTAATTTATACGCAGATATAAATATTTAAAATTAAATATATTTGCTAATTAATATTTAAATTATTATATGTATAAACATATTTAATAATTTTAAAATTCAAATTTAAACAGGTTTGACCTTCTCAAAAGAAATATCTAACATATATACATACATACATGCATATATATATATATATATATATATATATATATATATGTATATTTACAAAACAAAACTAAAAAATAGCCATTAACGATTATTAGTTTAAAAAATCCAATTAAATATTTTATATTTTTAAAAAAAATTAGTTCTAAAATTTTTAATTTTAAAACTTGTTTTAACCTTTAAAACATAGACAATTGTAATTTTATTTTAAAATCTAAAATCAGTAAATATTATTTATTAAAATTTGCAGACGAAAATTTTGTGTATACGTGTATATATAAAAAATTATTATTACTAGACTTGAAAATACTAAACAAAAAAACTATCTAATAATACAAATGTATAAAATGCTTATTCTAAAATGTACATTTACATTAAAGATTAGATCCCAAATAAAAAGATTAATTCATATATTAAATCTGAAAGTAAATTTTAAAATATTATAATATATATATATTAAAATGTTTCTTTTATTAATTCATTATTAAAATAAAAACTAATTTTAATTTTTTTTTGTTAAGAGCATGGCTAAATATAATATTTAATGTAAGCATATAGGTGATCGTATGAATATAGTTTATATTTGAATATATAACTAAATGAAGAAGTTACTCCTTCTTATGATCTAGCCAATTATTGAACACTTCTGTTGTCTCTTTGGCTATGGGCTACATGGCCGTGTCCTTGGCTCCATCGATGTCCACTGGAGGCTAAGGTTATGTTGGTTGAGTGTAGAGATAATGAAAAGGGGCTAACTATTTATATACCATTAGGTATCAATTTCCTCCCTCTTTTCTCTCAAACCCTAGGAGACTATGTCCCTTTGCCCCCTTCTTGCTACAGTCAGCCTTATATTAACCATTTCTTGGTTAAAATGCCATTATCTCCTTTGAATTAAATAATGAATTATTTATTTAAACTCATATTTCAATTGAAACAATATACAAATTTATACATCATTCTAATTAATATTAAGCATCAATTAAATGCCATAAAAAAATTAACACAATATTTGTATTAATTTCGTAAATTATAATATTTATAAGTTAATTTTACATTGGTCGAATTTGGAAATAATTAACAACTCACTTGGGTTGACTCTCTGGTGTGAGCTCGGTCGTCAGTCAATGTTTAAATAATTTTAAATTGAAATCTCTATGAACTTTATTGAAATACAATATCAGGCACATGACGTGTATAGATTATTTAGGCGAAATCCAATTTCTAATCTATACATGCTCGCTTGGCTTTGATATTTTGTACAAGTATTCTTTTCATCACCACGGTATCACTTAGATATCTAATATTTTGTCTAAGGTAAAAATCTAATAATATCCATATTTTGATATACATATTTTGATTGCACAAATCACTTTAAAGTCCTTGATTCAATCTGATAACATTTACCGATTAATCGATTTACTCCAACTATAGATTTTGACTTTAAGTTGATCGCCAATTACGATGACACTAAACTTCTATAACGTAGTGTTTCACTTCAAGCAGTTCGATGTTTACCTAAACATGGTCGTAACAAGGTCGTCATGCCAAATGTTTAACAATAATCAGTATAACCTAGCTACTTAATATTGATAATACCTTCAAGTTTAAAGACTACTATATGTCATTACCATGAGATATTCTCTTTTGACTTAGTTGTATTAAACTATAAAAGACTTTCGACGAGTATTTTTAAGATTGTTCATAGTATAAATATGTAACGCCTGGTTTCCCTCAACTGTCATGAGTATTTCACTATCTACTGTATGGTGAGCATTACATACACTAGATAATTGGATGTGTGTGTGTGTGTGTGTGTGTGTATATCTATTTCTCGATGCATCTTCACTATGAACATTTAACAAATAAGTATTTATATATCGATTCCATATTTATGGATAAGAACACATCTGTAACTACAGTTGATAAAATACTTCTCCTAAGGATTTTCTACTTATATATGATTAATGTGTTAATGAATATTACTTATATCTCTATATAACGTATATAAAAGAAAATAAAACCAAAAATGTAATTAATTTCAAACAAGATTATTTTATAAGAGTTGGGTAATAAATTACATAATTTCCCTTAGGGCACACCTTTACCTTTATCATAATCAAACAAGCAAATCCAAGAGGATGATAGAGCCAAACAATGCCCTCATCCACATTAGAAACCTCAATCAAATTGAAGCAGACCCATTACTCCTTAAGAGAACATGAGAGTCACTCAACACACCCGTCTATACCGAGGTCGGAGACATTGAAGACTAGGTCTCCATGGCTAGTCAAGCCATGACTTGAGAACTCAGTTCCACATGGAATAAACAAGTTCAACCTCTGTTGGCAAGCGGAAGAAAGAAGCATCACAACACCCCCTCTCTCTCTCAACACCAGAGGACTCATCCGTGAGAGTAGAGGGAGGCCAGACCCCTCGTGCTTATGTATAGGCATTCATCCTAGTCAAGGATTTCATAGTGCATATGGTCTATGCATTGGACCAATACGAACTAGAACATGATGTAGGAAGTGATAATGACGAGCCCATAGATTCTTAAATAGATGACATCAATCCAGACGGTGGCCTACCTACAAAGTTTGAAATAATCATCTTAGATGGCGATGACTCAAGATGGGCCGTCCAAATCGATAAAGAACTGGATCCAACAATGAGAATTGAATTGGTACACTTCCTCAAACAAAACGCAGATGTGTTTGTTGGGGGCATATAGACATGACTTGCATGAATCCCTCCATTATATGCCATTCTCTTAGCATCCACCTCAAAGCTCACACTATCCAAGAAAAAAAAGACCACTTAACCTCAGGAGCTATAAAGCATCAAAAGAAGAGGTGGTTAAGCTTATCGACAATGGGTTCACTAGAGAATATGAGTATCTTGTATGCATAGCCAACCATGTTGGTCAAAAAGCCCAACGAAACTTGGTGAAACTGCATTAATTTCTCCAATCTCAATAGATCTTGCTTAAGGGAAGCTTCCCCTTTTCGTGCATCGATCAGCTCATAGATACAACCAGCGGACATGAGCTAATGATTATTCAAAATATAATAAAATTGTTATGCATTGCCCCAACCGGAAAACATACTTCATTCATCACCACCATAGGAATGTACTGCTACAAGGTTATGCCCTTTTGACTTCAAAAATTGAAGGCAACTAATTAAAGGCTTGTAAATAAGATGTTTTTCAAGAAAATTGGAAAATCAATGGAAGTCTGTGTTGATGACATGTTGCCGAAATCGAAAATTTCAGAATGCATGTACATATTCATTGAAACATTTGGCATCCTTTGTAAATACAACATAAAGCCGAATCTAAAATATTGCATAGAAAATGAGAAAGGGATCGAAGACAACTCGGACAAAATTGAAGCCATACAAGACATGTAGATCTGCCCACACCAACAAACAATTTCAAAGCCAGAATGGGATGGTCGTCGTTCTCAACCGCTTCATTCATCAAGCAATGGGAAATTCGTCCCTTTCTTTGACATTATCAAGAAACAAAGTTCCTCCATATGGAAATACAACTACACCAAAGCATTTGAGTAGCTTAAGCACCACCCGCCACTTCTTTAATCCTCTCAAAGCACATGGATGAGAAAGATCTCTACCTCTACCTCATAATCACTGACCTCGTAATTAGAAATGCCTTGGTAAAAGATAAGGAATCCATAAAAAGACTATTATATGATATTTGTAAATGATTAATTGGCTAAAAAATGAGATGCACTAGGCTAGAGAAATCGGCATAGAACCTACTCATTGTCGCCTGCAAACTCTGCATGTATCTCCAAGCATCCCCATCAAGATCCTTATAAATCAACCCGTAAAGGAGATTCTAATATGACCCAAAATAGTGAATCTCCTACTGAAGTGAGCAGTGGAACTTAACCTACAACACATCATCTTCTACCCTCGCATCTCTACCAATGGCCAGGCTTTGACCAACTTCATTGTGGAATGATTTAGCCCAGACATTAGCAATACCGAACGACACTTTTGGAAATTATATTTTAATAGAGCATCTCATGAGAAGAAGGTAGGGGATAGCATAGTCTTCAACACACCCAATGTGCATGAAATTTAGTTCATCATAAGATTGGACTTCAAAGCAACAAACAACAAAGCGGAGCATGAGGCAATCCTGAATGGCCTACCAACATCGAGTCCATCAGGGTATGCAGCGACTCCTTACTTGAGGTCAACCAGACTAGCAAGTGATTTCAAGTAAAGGGTACGCTCAGTATGTCACCAAGGCTAAGAAACTGATGGGCCTTGTCTAGTATTTAGAGCTCGCCTCGATTGGGTATCACTCTCGTTCCCCGCACCAAAATAATGCTTAACCCTTAAATGTCCAGTCAACTCCTGCACACTTTAACTTTAAGCTTGAGCGAATACCCCGAGAGAAGAATGCAAGTCAGACCAGTTAGACAAGATGGCAAACAAAGTGATAGAGACTAACCCTAGGTCCCAATGGAGGTCTGAAGCACCACATGCATCAAATAGGGGAAACATCCATAAAAACCACTGACAAACAACAACGTAGTTCGATGGCCCAGCCCTTGAAATATTTGGTAACTGGGGGGCTCCTTAGTGAACGTAAGGAAACTAGAAAGATTCTTTACGAAACTTCTAGCTACGTAGTCATGGGCAACATGTTATACTGGAAAGACTATTCCACCTTGCTCCAACTTTGCATCACTCAAGCTGAAGCCGAGTAAGTCCTTGAAGAGATACATGAAGGCTTTTGCGGGGTTCATGCTGGATGGGGAAAAGCCTTGCAATGGCGGCCACCTTGAAGGGATATTATCATCCAATTATGATAAAGGAATCCATGGACTATGTCAAGAAATGCGACCATTGTTAATAGTTCACACAGATTTCCATAGCCTCCCCTAATCTACTAACTTTATTGACCATCCCATGGTCATTTGACATATAAGGGATCAATCAATTGCTTCGAAATGCAAAAAAGGATATAAGCATGTCATAGCCACCATTGACTATTTCACAAAATGGGTCCTGACAAAGGCCCTCCCCAAGGTAATCGCATCCAAGGTTCTCAATTTTGTCATCAAGAACATCATTTGCGGGTTTGGTATTCCAAAGAAAACCATTATCGATGATAAAACCTATTTCGAAAGCATCTAATTTTTTTTAATTATATGATTGAAATGGGATTGAGAATTTCTTCTCCTCCATCGCCCACCCTAGAGCAAATGGGCTAGTGGAGGTGGTCAACAAAACGTTTAAATCAACCTTAAAGAAGCACCTAACCAACACTAAAGGAAACTAGGTCAAAGATCTCTTGCTAGTCCTTTGATCATACAAGACCTTTGCTCGAACATCAATAGGATATTCAACTTTTTCTCTAGTCTATGGGTATCAAGCAATGTTTCCCATAGACGCAAATGTCCCCTCACCATTGCGGCTTACCCACAACTTCGAATAAAAAAAGAACTTATGTGTTTAGGCCTTGATACCCTAGACGAGCAAAGGATGGAAGCAAAAATCTAACATAGTCCTACAAAAGAAAGGTTGCGAAGCACTATAACTCTAAGGTCAGGCTGAGAAACTTAATAGTAGGCCACTTAGTCTTGGAATAAGTCTTTATCTACACAAAGAATTCGGCCGATGGGATTCATGGGCCTAACTAGGAGAGGTCATATGTGATCATCATCGTCCTAGCCAATGGTGAATACCACCTTACTCACCCAAACAACACCAACCACCCTCGAACCTGGAATCTGGAGTACTTTAAATGCTATTATATTTGAACACCCTTGTAAGCCGAAGCTATGAGACTACTTCAAATATTTTCACAAGAAACACTAATAAGGTAACCGGCACTTGAAATCGTTATAAAATAAATAAGAGATTTCCTCCAAAAACTATAGCATACTACCGAGGAAACATTATGAGTTCAAAGCCCATTTTCAAAAATACATCAGAAAGTCAGTGTCCCCCACGAGCGACCTCTTCCTAGTGGTAGCGGCTCATAGATGGTGCGACCACTCAAGAGTGGTCCCAATTCATGAATCTGTGATGTATATGTCCATTTAACCAAGAGCTAGGAATTCGACGAACTGATAGCGTGA
Organism: Allium cepa; assembly: GCA_030765085.1. Taxonomy (NCBI): domain Eukaryota; kingdom Viridiplantae; phylum Streptophyta; class Magnoliopsida; order Asparagales; family Amaryllidaceae; genus Allium; species Allium cepa. The sequence goes on along the minus strand of CM060942.1, from coordinate 97,507,985 downwards.
CCACACACATTATGGTCCTAATTCCTTAATTTTTAATGCTTCTCGTTTCCCTAAGATAGGGCACTGGTGAAAGGATGGCCATGATTTCCCATTTAGTGTTCTTGATTCTTGCATCTATAGTGTTGCTAGCTCTATCAAGTTTGAGTAGCCCTACCACTATAGGGCTAGCCAAACTTGCCCGCTTCCATTGACGGAGCAGCCCGACCATGATTAGGTAAGGAAAAGAAGAACCTGCTTGCTCTCATCGATGGAATAACCCCACCATGATGGGGCTAAGCATAGAAGAATAGCTAGCTCCCTCTGATAGGGTGAGCCCAATATGATGGGGCTAGGCATAGAAGAACCTATTGACTCCCTCTAAAGGAGCAACCCAATCATGATGGGGTCTGCACCAAACATCAAATACCTTAGAAAGATAAACATATCAATGCAAAAAATTCTACATACATATGCAAATAGGAACAAGTGTCTAGTTCAATATCTTCCTTGGCCATTTAAGGGGCATACACACGAGCAGACAACATGCTTGTGAATAGATACCATGCCAAAGATGCGACAAACAACCAAGCTAAGTTTAAAACTATATTTTACAAATTTTATACAAACATCTTGTGCAAATGTTGTTAAATGTTGAATATTATATAGGCTTCCTTTAAAAAGAAGTACAATACAACACTTAGAGAATTCAGACATAGGCATAGAGATATATATAAATGAATGAACATAACAATGTACATAGAGTTAAGAAAAAAAGATTCTTATTAATAAATTCTCCCAACAAAAGGGTTGCATCCATTACAAAAAAACAAAAAAACCATGAGGAATACCCCGCTATGTTACATCCATTACGAAAAGGGTTGCATCTATTTAAAAGGAGCTTGTTGGCCTTCTCCATCTCTGCCTTTACCATTGCTTGGTTGGCCTTGGTGGTCATGCAGCCTTCATGTTGGAGGAGATAACACTTAAGTGTGTCAACTTCAACAGTCTTCTCCTCCAACCATGATTTAAGCAGTTGGATTTCTCACGCCAGCCCTAAGCGGAGGAAGGCCTCTCACATCGACGCCTTACCATTGTTCGTCCTCTTGATCTCCCTTCCTTCCTTATCCTTCCCCCATCTCCTTTTAAATGGCCAATCAACTCATGTCCTCAAGGACTCATGCCTTGGCCTCTTCAAAAGTCTTCTTCTTTAGTGTGACCGCCTTATGTCTGATTTGGAGTGGGTGAGCCCTAGCCTACAAAAAAGTTGTTAGCAAACAACGATAATGTACTTTGAAGGAAATTGGACTTAGAATTTTATTTATAAGACTTGCAAAGAAGCCTTCCTAGTGGTTTGCCTTGAAGACGGCTACAAACTCATTCTCAGGCTACCCTGACATAGATCGGTGTGACTGATCCACCACTTACGCTACAGTCCCAAATACCGTATGGAATAACCCATTTACCCCATCCACATTCATTTCTCAAATGAATATGATGCAGATGATTCCTATATGGTTACTCTCACATATATTATCCGAGCCCCCTTCACGAACATGATGGATAGGGATGGCCCCTACTCGACTCGGCATGGTCATCGTTTATCCTCGACCTTTTAAGGATGTCAACATTAGAGAGCCCACATTGCTTGAAGATGATAAAAGGGTTGAAAGCAAGATACGCTCTTCAGGGAAATTAAAAGGAGGAATAACAAAGGATGCTCAAGGAGTGGTCGGCATCATAACCTCCCGTTGGGTGGCCAGCAGGGCATCTTATAACTAGGCGGTCTGGTCGAAAGCAATGTTGTCTTAAGGTGTGTTGTATAACCCTAAGAAGTCGATTTGAACCACCTCAAAACAAAGTAAAGAATGGAGCAATTAATACATTTTGACCTAAAATTCATGATAATAAATGCAAAATAAATATGCAACATGCAAGAATAATAAATACAGACATTGTAACTATAAGCAAACAAAAAAAGAGGTAAGAAAATTCTAATTATCCATATCGGATGAGTCTAGTGCTTCTTCCTAATTAAGGAAGGATAGTAAAACTCAGTATCACTATCTTCATTCAATACCCATTAGAAGGACATGTGCTAGGGGCACGACTATGGGTTGGATAATGAACCTTGTAGGGGAAGGGACTTTCCTAGAGGAATATGTACCCTCTAGGTTGTTAGGAGCCCTAGCATATTCCACGGTCTTCTCTACCTCTAAGGTCTTGAGTATGCTAATGTAATTAGAAAGCCAAGACGAATTACACTTAGTGACTCAAATGCCCATCCATAGCCCATCTTTCCTAATGGAAAATTCTATTATCCCTTTCTCCATCATCATATAAGTCACGATCATATGCTTGCCACCCATTGTCTGTCACCGAGCTAGTCCCGACACCCTATCCTTAGTAGATTTTAGATACATCCATGCCTCCTCTAGTAACCCTTAGTCGATGCTCCCTTCCTCTTCGACAACCACTACAGCCACCTTTCTTCCTTTCTTAGGCTTGCATGCCCTCACCCTTTCCCATAGCATGCTTTGACCAGGACTCAATAACCCTACCTAAAGTAGTTTGACATCCATCAAAATGAGAGCCACATTCTTTTGGATTTTGGGTAGTTGGAGGATGGATTTGATCAGGGTAACAAGTTAAAATTGGTATTCCTATGAGATCCCTCAAAGAGCTGCAAAAGGAAGGCGAATGTGTTAGAAAGAAGACTAAAAGAAAAACTTAGAAAATATACAATTGTATAAAAAGGCTAACCTGGAGTTTTGAACTTTTGAACACGGATATTTATGATTGATAGAGGTGACATGAAGAAGAATGAACTTGATAGCAAGCTACCTTGCTTAACAAGCTAAAAATTGAGGTTAGAGCGACACTGATCTATAGATAGTAGTGCCAGTCCATAGAAGAGCTAGTAAGCTTCGAGAGCTTATACGTCGCCCAAATGAAAATAGGAGAGAGATCCGGAAGGCCCAAGTCGTGGCATACTATGTAGTAGGGTAGCCAGCATGTTGTGGTTATTTGGTGCAAGCTGGATGAGAATCATCTGGTGCATGTTCAAGAACTGGATGAAGTAGGGGTAAAGAGATATAGTCGGATTCTGCCTCATATAAAGGAGAGCCTATGTAAAGAAACCAAAGGGAGGCATGTTCGTCGTTTCCCTACGTAATGGATATAGTAGGATGAAACTAGTAAAGTCGTGCCTGGACAAAGCATCTACCAAGTCATTTTTGTCCTTTCGTACTTTGGAGGGGGCGCCTTCGATCGGGCGACCAGAACTTGAAGCACCCTCGATAATTGATTTCTTTCCTTTTATAATATGTGAAAAACAAGTGTGCCTTAATTATCGAACTGCCCTATAGAAAGTTAATAGGAACACACTAGACTCGGAAGTAGACACTCCCTCATTACAAAGATGGTTGATCACCACTCTGATGTACCCCTACAGAAGTTCTACTCAAGCATAAGATCGACCACCCACCATATACCTAAGACTTTATTGTGAACTTAAGAGGGAACCCGATCATGTGGCCTATCTACCTAAATATGACATTTTAACAATTTAATAGGCCCTGTCTTATTTTCTATCTTCTTCCGAGGTGAAGAGGGTATTCAATATTTTATTGGATTTTTGAGTTTTTGGGGAAAAACTTGGTTCAACATCGATCTATCAATGTCAAAAATACATGCTAAGTATAGTCGAAACCCTAGCATATCGATGAAAAAAGTAAAGGGGAAACACATGAAAATATCATCGTGAAAACATGTGTAAACTATAGTAAAATCATGTAAAAGTGGAAAAAATAGGAGAGACATGAAAAAAGAGAAAGAAACACTCACTTTTCATGTGAGCAGAATAAGAAATGAGATTGGAGAATTTGTATTTATCGAGAGCTTGAACATCTTCATTAGTGGATTTGCTTGTAAATATCACTAAAGAGAATGGGGAAGGTCTCCTTTACCTTTAATATATTTTGGTTTTCAATCTCAACCACTGGATGGAATTGGTAGGAAATAATCTAAACTATTAAATTCTAATCGATAATGTCATTACATTAAACTTCACATACCATCTCGAGAAATGAATCGCCATAGACATCGAAGCATAAAGACACGTGTCATTGATTTTACTTATGAACAAGACAAGTCTGCCCCTGCCTACGAAGACAAACTGCAGGAAAAATGTTGCTCGTTATTCTCGCAAGAGTATATGCTGGTTCATCAGGAACATGGCCCAAGCAACAAAAGCCCATGTAACGTGTGTTGAGCCCGATCCCCTATGATTCAACAACTTATCAGCATAGCTTATCCACATCCATGAAGCCTATATGCCTCGTCGTTCTTGTTGGAATCTTGTCTGTTATCTCCCTAAGAATGGTGAAGAGCCTCAAGCCTTGAGGCAACATCTCCCTGACCATCCTGTGTACATCTCCTTTCCCTTCGCTTCAGCGACTAACCTACAACAAGGAAGCACCAATTCCTAAGACCACTTGAATGCCCATCGGTCATGTCTACACCTTCCTTGTTTAACATGATTCCACATCGACTAGCTTCTCTACTCGCTTTATCTTGCCGCGATGTGATAGATCACTGACAAAAGCTTCTGATAGCCCCTACAAATAGAGGCAACGGCCCCATATAGCTCGCTTGAAAAAGTACCATAATAGCACTATTCGTATGTCAAAAGCGTCATTGTGCCACAACCATTCTTTATACTTCCACGCTTACCTAGCCAAAGCACTATTGTACAACAATCACTCCTTGTATCATACTACTCTTCTGACATAAGCACGCTGAAATGTGGCTAACTTGTTGACATCCATCTGGACTACTCCGCCCACATGGAATCTGAGTTTTCCCCATCTAGATCGTTGATCGTAATTGACAATTCTCATGAAACTTAACATCCAAGACATCAATCTTAACCCTTTAAAGCATGACTGCTAAAGCTATAAATAGTGGTTCTCATACACTTGTATAAGGATAAATTCACTTAATTTGAACTAAATATTATAATCTAATTCGTTCTCTTGTAATAACCATTGGAGCTTCCCTTATAACCACAAAACTCAAATAATAGAAGGAAAAATTATAGTCGATGTTGATCTCTTCCAGACCGAACCACTTTACATCTTATGTCATTTAATTTAACAGCATCATATTTACTCTTCTTTCAACATTTTAATCACGTTTTTAGTGAATGATCTTCGTTGAAAACCACCAATAATTATTATTTTGAGGTTGGTTAGAAGTCTACTCAACAACTTGATATATAATCTTTGTGAATCAAGTAATATAAAATTAGCTCATAGAGGACGTGGATTATTTCCTGATCGAGCCACTCTAAAACCTAGCGCCATTTCATTTATGCGTGATACTTGCATTCGATTGCTACAATCTTCACTGTCATTAAACAAGAAATTCCGAACAAGGTAGCTTAGTCTTCTTATCATCGACGAAAAGTTTGCATATAAACATTTACGCTAACATAGCGGAATATTACCAATAATTTTTTTGTTTAAAAGGAAATTTTGATAGACCATTTTTAGAACGCTTGTTACTAAAAATAGCCTGTATGTTTCGAAAACTATTTTGTAAAGATTATACTAATGTGTTATTAATATCACACAAAATATTTTATTTTTGATAGATGCAGTGCAGTAGTTGTATGCTCTAGTAACTTTTTTATGCACGTTAGAATTTGTGTTAGTAGAATTTTATGTTTAAACCAAATTTCTTAGTTTTCATCAAAAGTTTATAGCACTCAATGACATACCTACTAAATACATAGCTTTCCGCCTATCCTCTTTCTTTTCTTATTTAAATTAAATCTATCATTAATTTTGAACCAACTTTTAAATGCCTTACATAACATTTTTTAAATCAAAAATCAAACTTCAAAATGAATTGTTATTGTTTTGTTCTTCTTATTTATCACATTTCTCTCATAAGATGGTATGATGACGTTTAATATTTATTAGTTATTTACTTAGATAATTGAATTAAATGTTCAACATGTTGATTGAGTTTATTCAAACCCATAAATTTTGCCTAAATTTATTTGAGAATTGATTGTTTAAGTGAGTTGGTTATTGCAAATTTTATTGGACAAAATTAGCAGAATACTTTCATTGTAAACCATAATATTTAAATAATTTAAGATGATATTTTATTTATAGAAGGAGTCAAATAATTAATTAGAAAGCATGAGTAATAATTTGTTGAGCTATTTCACAAAATTGAGTGAAATGATTTCTAATTCTAATTCTAGTAGTGCTCCTTATCCATCACCAACTTGTCCCCCTACCCCAACTTTGCTTGTTTTAAAAGATGGTGTGAATGATTATCCTTCAAATCTTGACTTAAGAAGAAACATCACCCTTTACCATGCTAAAGAAGGAAAAATAGTTCGTCGGTTTTATTTACAAAAAGGTTCATGCCAATTATGAACGTTCCTATTACATGTAATTGGGAAAAGTGAGAAGTGAAGGTTCATTCCTTTATTTTTCAATGATCATCCTACATGGTTGGAATATAACATTACAAAAGATGCAGCATTTCATTTGTATTATTATCTTTGTAAACCCGAACATGGATGTCAAAGTAGAGATGACTCTTTTATTGGCAATGTTTTAGAAATTGGAAAGAAAGATTTACCGTGCATGTTGGACCACATTCTAGTATTCACAACAATTTCATAGGAGCATGTGACGATTTAATGAAGCAAAAGCAATATATTAAAGTATCATTGTTTGATCATTTGGTAAAATGTAAAACGATTATCGTTCTTGCTTGAATACTTTAATTAATTATATTAAATTTATCTTGCATCAAATTTTACCTTTGCGCAGTCGTGATGAATCTGAAAAGTCATCAAATAAAGGAAACTCTCTTGAACTATTACAATTTTCAGCAAACCACGATGACAATGTCAATAGAGTTTCGTTGACAAATGCTCCTAAAATCCCTAAAATTGACATCATCTAGAATTCAATATGATATTATTATTTCTATTGCAATTTTAACTACAAACTACATTATTAAAGAACTTGGAAATGAATTATTTTCTATGTTAGTTGATGGAGCTCATGATATGCCTATAAAAGAACAGATGGCGGTTATTTTATACTATATGAATGATAAAGGGTTTGTTGTTGAACTTGTTCTTGAAATTGTATGTTAAAGATACTAGTACACTATAATTAAAAGATTCTATCGAGACGCTTTTTTGTCTACATAGGCTAAGTATATCAAGTTTGCATGGACAAAGATATGATGGAGCTAATAATATGGCTGAGAATTTAATGGTTTAAAGAGTTTAGTCATGGTCGACAATAAATCTGCTTATTATGTTCATTGTTTTACTCATCAACTTCAGTTACCACTTGTAACGGTTGCAAAAATCACCGACTTGTTTTAACTTTTCTTTGATACCATTCCCTAATTATCTAATATCGTAGGAGCTATATGCAAACATACAGATATTTTTCGTGATAAACAATTTGATAAGGTTGTTATAGAAGTTTGTAATAGCGAAATTTTAACCGAACAAGGTATAAATCAAGAAATAACATTGAAACGTGCAGGAGCCACACGATGGGCTCCCATTATGGTACACTTATGATTATACTTGCTTTGTTTCCTTATATGATTGAAGCTGTAATGGATGTTGAAGAGGATGCGAAGAATCAAAAGCATAGAGGTCATGCAGATAACTTGCTGTGAATAATATAGTGTTTTGTATTTGTATTTCAGTTGCATTTGATGAAAAATATTTTAGGAATTACAAATGGCTCGTCTCAAGCCTTATAGAAAAAGGATCATGATATGGTAAATGTCATGACACTTGTGAGAATAACTAAGCAACAACTACAAACTATGAAAGATAATGGATGAGAGCAATTGCTTGAAAAAGTTACCTTATTTTGCATTAAAAATGAGATAGTCATCCTTATATAGATAGCTCATTTGTAATTCAAGGAAGATCGTGACATAAGCTTGAAGTAAAAACATAGCTCCATTATTATCATGTTAGATTTTTTCTATGAAGTGATAGATATGCAACTTCAAGAGCTGAATAATCCCTTTAATGAGGTGAATACATAGTTGTTGTGCATGGCTAGTCTTAGTCCAAGTGACGCTTTTTCTTAATGCAATAAGAGAAACTGATTCATTTTGCTGACTTTTACCCAGTAGATTTGTCTCCAAATGATTTAATGCAACTTAATCATCAACTTGATAATTGTATTTTGAATTTGAAGTCTATAGTCAATTTTTCAAAGTTGAAGGAATGGTCTTCTTGTTAAAAAGATGGTTCAAAGAAAAACATCATATGTATCCCCTAGTATATTTGCAATTGAAGTTAGCATTATTACTACCTATTGTAACTTTCTACGGTCGAAAAAGTCTTTTCTGCAATGAAAATTGTTAAGACTTCTCTATGTGATCGATTAGTAAACGATGTTATGAATGATTGTTTGGTGCCATATACGCAGTGGCGGCCCAAACACAATGGTTGCCGCAGACAAAAAAAGGCATCTTACCAGAATTGAACCTGGGTTGCCTTGAACAAGTGGAAGAGACGCAACCACTAGGCTACAACACAAATTGTAAAAGTTCACATACAAACTATATTTTAGTAATCATAATATATAACCATTTTCCACTGTCACAACTGTTGCGCCTGCCAGATCGGTTTCCATATGCGGCCGTCTTGCTCGCCTTTCCCTTGGGTCGGGCCTGCTTATAAGGAAAGGGACATATCAAATACCATTGAAATTTAAGAAATCGTTCAACACTTTAAAAATATGAAGTCTCAAAGAGTTTGCTTATGAAGAATCATGTGTCAAGATGATATTTTGAGAATAAAAAATATATGATATATTGTAATATTTTGCAAAACTATATTATGTAGTGATATTCTATGTGTTTTTCATCAAATGGTAACATAAATGTTTTTGAGCTATAAATATAGATTTGGCATAAAATATGGTAAATGAAATTAAGATAAAGAAAAATTCGCCATCACTGTACATTATCTTTGCGTACATCCTTGATTATGCTTGAGAATTTTGAGGTATTACTAATGTAACCATTAATTAGATATATCCATAGAATGTGCATAATAGCTTCTCCTTTCCTTTGCAAATTTAGTGTTCTCAAGATACTATTTTTTTTTTGAACATGTTTCGTTAATATCATCAAGTGTTGATCTTGGGGATCGAACTTGTGACTAATAATTTCGTAGTCTAAACTACCAATCAGCTGAGCCAACTCTTTTAGTGTTCTCAGGGTACCATTGGATGTAGTATGATTTTGACTTATTTTTAAAATTCTTTTGTGAATTTGGTATTTCTTACCAGAACTTGTTTGTATTTTATCAATATATTTGATTTTAATCAAGTTTTTAACTAACATAGATGACAAGTGTGCATAAAATTTGTTTAAGTGGAGCTAGCTACCCAAGCAAATTTTTGATAATTGTAGTGATAAAATATGGTTGATGATCATATAATAGTTGCAAAGAGAACATAATAGATAGAGAAATCAATCTAAGGTAGCGAAAAAGAGATTTCATGACCATAACATGCATGATAAAGCGTAGAGAAGAGGAATATATTTGCATTGGAGGAAAATAACTGTTTGCTAATGAGCAAGGAGGATCATAACTAAAAAACAATGAATATTAGTGCATATGCTTAATACATTATGAAGTACTAAATATGATTGGGGTCTACAATATTTGTAGTGCTATGATTAGATTAGCTTTTACATTGTCTAACATTGATTTAATTTTTGTTTACTCTATAGTTAAGTTATGTTTTATTCTGCCTCAAATAAATTAATTCCATCACAAGTGTACCTTTATCAACAACTCATTTTGAGAATATGAGTTCTATGCATTAACATAGTAATTTTGAATTAGATCAATGTTTACTTTATGGTCACAAATAATATTTCCCAATGCTTGCAAATGAATAATTTGTTTCATTGTTGATGACATTTAACAATTTGCTTCATCATCATGTTCCTATGTCATTGTAAATGATGTACATGAAATATAATATGACAAATATTTGAATCGATGTTGGATAAAAAATGATAATAATTAAGCATTGTTCTAAGATAGCTTCTCAAGGCGTAGATGTTCTCCATGAGAAAGTGTCATACCAATGAGGTCTTGAATGTGAATAGTGTCATACATTCAGTTGTATCTAGAAATCGTTTTCAATATTGAATATCTGTGTCTGTGGATATGGACGGATACTGAATATTTATTTGTTCCTCTCATGACTATTAATCCCAAAAGGTAATATGGAAAATTTTGGTCCAACACAAAAAAAATTCCAGCAATAATACTAATATACATACAAAAAATAAAAAATATGATGATAAAAATTTGTTTTGGATGGCTGATATTCATTTATAAACTTATAACATTAATTATAACCTCGATAAAAAGGTAAATATCAATTATTTTATATACTAAAATTTGCATAATCCCAACTAATATTTGGTAAAAATTAAATAGATAGTTTTTTGACACGGCTGCTATCATATTTGTATCCGTCTTCATTATTTGGTTCTTCTTCTTTTTTTGGGTGGTCTTGAGAGCCATGATTTGGACATATCGGGTAAAAGTACGATTGTTTTAAATAGAGGCAAATTCTATTTCAACTCAAGTATTTACTTAGTAGCCCCTCGAAAATAAAAAATGTCCGTAAACCCAAAAAATAACTTAGTTGCCCTCTACCATTTTCAGAACTACCCTTCCCATCATGCACAACGTGAAAATTGAATTTTTTTCTTCACTGATTTACAAACTAGGGCTTAGATTTTTTTTCTTCACTGATTTAGAAACTGAATAGTGAATAATTGAATTTTTCTTAGTGAACTTTGTAAATCCAAAAAATAACTTAGTAGTAAAAAATTGAATTTTTTCTTCTTGATTTAGAAATCCAATTCATATTTTCTTCAGAACTACAACTAAAAAAGTCTGTAAAAATAACTTAGTAGTGAAAAATTGAATTTTTTCTTCACTGATTTAGAAACTTGGGTTTTGAAGAAGCGGTGGTTTAGACAGCAAGAAACCGACGTAAGAAGATTGGAATTGAGAAAAAAGAAAGCACATAGCTTTCAAAGGGTATTTTAGTCTTTCAAATTTTATTTATTTGAGAGGGGACTACTAAGTAATTATCTGCGTTGGAATAGAATTTACCTTTGAATAGATTCCATCTTACTAATCGCAAACACCAAAGTTTCACAATTTTATCGTCTTTTACGTGCCGCCAGGATTCATACATTAAGCTTAATTTGACCTTTTTCTACCTAGTTGAGCAATCACAACATGGAATTACAGTTGCAACTACCACTTCATTGTCAATCCGAATAATGCCGCAACCTGCCACATGTTCTCACTCTCTATCTCAGCTTAAACGTACCCATGCCATGCTAATCACTTCAGGCTCCATTTCAAATCTTTTTCACTCAAATAACCTTATTATTTCTTACTCCAAATGCAATTCTCTTTCAAACGCACGCAAAGTGTTTGATCAAACTCTTCACAAAGACACCGTCACTTATAACTCTCTCATTTCTGCATTATCTCAACACAATTGTGTATATGAAACTGTTAACATATTTAAGCAAATGCTTTTTATGAATCTACCCACTACGGAGCTCACGTTCTCTCCATTACTTAAACTATGTTTGAACTCCTCTCATTTGGCTCCTACTATGCAAACTCTTCATGCTATTGTGATTAAAATTGGCTTAGAACTGCAAGAATGGGTTTCAAGCTTACTTGTAAGTGTTTATGCAAAATTTGGATTTTTACATGATGCCAAAATTTTATTTGATACTATTACAAATAAAGATATTGTGTTATGGAATGTTATGATTAATGGGTATGCTCAAATGGGTTTATGTCAAAATTCTTTTTTGATGTTTGCTGAACTTCATAGAAGTGAAATCATTCGACCGGACACCATTAGTGTTTCTTCTGTTCTTAAAGGAAGAGAAATTGGTTTAGAATTTGAGCTAGTTCGGGCTTATGGAATCAAAACTTGCTTGTTGGAGAATTTTTCAGAAACCTTAAGTTGGAATAAAACAATGTCCGAATTTCTGAAAGTTGGAAGTTTTGATGATGCTTTGAAACGCTTCATGGATATGAGAAAGAAAGGAGTGGAAGTTGATAGTGTGACATTTGTTATTCTACTTAGTGCCATTGCAAAAATGAACTGTTTTGAATTGGGAAGACAGTTACATGGATTGGCAATTAAAGAAAGACTTCACATTGATGTTCAAGTGTCAAATAATCTCATAAACATGTATGCAAAGATAGGTAATTTGGATAGTGCAAAGAGATTGTTCAGGAAAATGAAGGACTTGGATTTGGTGTCATGGAATTCTGTGATATCAGCTACTTTGCAGAAGGATTTATATGTGGAATCAGTTGGCCTTTTTGTAAATATGATTAATTATGGAATATTACCAGATGATTTCACAATTACTAGCATGATTAAGGCATGTTTGGGCATGAATTCAAACTATTTCTTACATGAACAAGTCCACACGCTTACCATTAAATTGGCATTACTAAGTAATGTTTTTGTTTCAACATCATTAATAGATGCATATGCTAAGTATGGCAGCATGATAAAAGCTAGAGCCATTTTTGATAGCATGTGTTTGTTTCAAATAGTTTCATTTAATGCACTGATTAATGGCTACATCACAAACAATGATTTTGAGTCTACATTGGATATATTTTCCATATTACAAAAAAATAACGAGAGGCCTGATGGTTTTACTTTAGCTACTATTCTTAAGGCTTGTACTAGCCTTGTTGCTCTTGTTCAAGGGAAACAACTCCATGCATATGCCCTCAAACTTAGTCTTGATTCAGATGTATGTGTTAGTAGTAGTTTGTTAGATATGTATATAAAATGTAGACAAACAGAAGATGCTTATAAGGAATTTATGGATATACCTGAACCCGATGATATTGCTTGGACTGCCATTATATCTGGGCTTGTAGAGAACAATGATGAGGAGCAAGCTCTTGTACTCTACAATAAAATGAGACTGTCTAAGTTAATGCCTAATGAATTTATACATTCCTCTTTGATTAAAGCATGTTCTTACTTAGCTTCTATTGGACAAGGAAAGCAATTTCACGCAAATGCAATTAAAATGAATCACGTATCCGATACATTTGTAGGAACTTCAATCTTGGATATGTATGCCAAGTGTGGGAACATAAAGGACTCCTATGAAATATTTATTAGAACGAGGTGTAAAAGTATTGCTTCATGGAACGCTATGATATTAGGTTTTGCACAACATGGAAATGGCGAGAAAGCAATAGAACTGTTCAATAAGATGATATCGTACGAAGTAAAACCTGATAAGATAAGCTTTCTTGGTGTGATCACAGCTTGTAGCCATTCAGGATTAGTTTCTAAAGCTTATGAATATTTTGATTCTATGCTCCAAAACTACAACATTACACCAGAAGTGGAGCATTATTCCTGTTTAGTTGATACACTTGGTAGAGCAGGACTTTTAAGTAAAGCAGAAGAGGTTATTAATACAATGCCCTACACTGCTACTGCTTCCATGTATAGAGCTTTGCTCGGTGCATGCAGAAACAAGCGTAGCGTAGAAATTGGAGAACGGGTAGCGAATAAGCTATTGTTATTAGAACCACATGATTCTTCAGCTTATGTTCTTCTTTCTAATATATATGCAACCACGAGACAATGGGATGGCGTATATGATGCTAGGAGAAGCATGAAACTGAAGAATGTGAAAAAGGATCCAGGGTATAGTTGGATTGAACTGAAGAACAAGCTGCATTTGTTCATTGTGGATGATAAATCTCATCCAGAAAGTAAAATTATTTATAGTGAATTACAGAAAATAATTGAAAGGATAAAACATGAAGGATATGTTCCTGATACCGAATTCGTGCTTTTGGATGTAGAGGAAGAGGAAAAAGAGCGATCTTTGTATTACCATAGTGAGAAACTAGCTATAGCTTATGGCATTTTGAAAACTCCTGATAGTGAACCGATTCGAGTAATAAAAAATCTTCGTGTATGTGGAGATTGCCATAATGCAATCAAATATATATCCAAAGTCGTTGGCCGTGAGATTATTGTAAGAGATGGAAATCGATTTCACTGTTTTAAAGATGGCCAATGCACCTGTGGTGATTACTGGTGATATAATATCAAATGCATGTACTCCATTTGTCTGGTTGATACATACCATTTTTATTTATTTATTTATTTGGGCATTTTGTACTTTGTATTTTCATAGGTTTAATTTCTTTTGCCAGCAAAGGATTTTTATAGAACTGGAGTAGGCCCGAGTCTTCTCGCTATTCATCTTACTTATTTTATCATTTTTCTTCCCTTTTCTACTTTGTTTTTCCTCTGATTTTTGTGACCCGTTCTTCATTCCCAATTCAGTTCTTCCATTTGCTTATTATTGATGTTTACGCTGGCATCGTAGCAATTACTGCGCATCACTCTTCCTCTGCCCGTTCGACTTCTCATTCCTTCTTAGACTCCTGCAGTATATACACAGCCGTCCAAACTCATCCTTCTTCATTTGTTAAAAAGACTTGAAGCTTAATTCGAGATCATTTATAATGCCCATTCTGAAATCTGAATAAGAGTGCAGAATGGTTGCACTCCTGGCACTATGGCAATCTTGCTCAATTTCTCCTAAGTTTTTTTTTTTTTTTTAAACTTACTTTATGTCATGCCTTTTGTTTATTGTTTTTTTTTTCCTTCTTCTTCTTTTTGGCATGCCTGTTTACTTATTTTAGTCATATCTTTATAAATGAACGAGTTTTAGGTGTTCTGAACTTTTTATTATTAAGAACTTCTGAATATTACATTTTCTTTCAAAATTCATATACAAATTATCATAAAAATTATGAAAATGTATATAGAAATAGATGTACGAAGATACACATCCCACACAACAAAGTGTGAAATTAAAAGGAAAAATATAAAAATCATTTACATGTTCATGGTTTATGAAAAAGTTTCAAATACCACTATACTTCGACTCTAAATACCATACTTTTGAACGTTATGTCAAATTCAATTTCATTCTAAGATAAACATGCACTATCCATTTTTCTTCCTATGTGGATTTTAAACTTCTTAAAGTGAATTATCCAACATCATACTATTGGGTTTTTTTTTCCCTAAATGAAACTGATTGAAAGTTCTAAACTTAAAGTGAATTCCTCTAGTTGTCAAAATCCTCAAAATAAAGAAAGTAAGGAAAGAAGAAATGATGTTAAACCAGAAGGTGAAAAATAACGCTTAGAGAAGAAAACTATATCCATGTGCTTCGAGGTGGAAAATTTTGAATAAAATAAAGGCTACAAAGTTATGGACTGAAAGAAACAGTCAATCGCTGAATGGAGAAAAAGCAGGATATTTTAGCTGAAAACTTATTGCCGATTTTAGTTTCTGAACGCTAAATAATTATTTAAATAAACATGAAAATTGTTTTTCTGATCACTGGTTTTTAATCATTCAAAGCAGATGGTGTTGATGTGACTATTTCTATGAGAAGTGCTTTGTTATATCTTCTGGGTTAAGCATTCTTTGGTTAGAACACCGTCCATCCTCGTTATCTAGCAAGTTTAGCGTACTCGCTTCATATTATTGATTGGGGCACAAGTGCACAGCAATACTTGGTGTTCTCTACATTCCTCTTTATTTGTGCATGTTTTGAGGATATACTAGGCTTTGGAAATTTTGATACATTTTTCCTTTTGGTACTTTGAGTACACGGCGATTTGGTTGAAGTAAATTTGGTTTTGATTTATATATTTTGTTTTTGCTCTTGCTTTGAACTTATTGTTTTCCTTTTAGAGCTGTAATTTTCATTGGTGGTGTTGACTGCAAATGGAAGCATTGCATGAATCAAAGATAATGCGATTTTTTTAAGCATTTTCTGAAATAAGAAAGTAAATAAGGAGTTCATTTGGTCAGATATTTACATTATATAAAAGAAAAAAAATAAAGAATAATGATTATTATGTCAAGTCACCTAATTTATAAACTTAATAATTTGAAATTTTGTATTGTCAGTATATTTTCCCGTAACGATCGATCATGAAGATAAGTGATCTTTTTCTGTTTGAATGCTTTTCGTTTTAGTTGCAAGCTATCTTCTTTCAAAATTTATTTCAGCTTTAGTCATTTTCACATTCTGATCCTTTGATAAGTAGCAGCATCTAAGCTCGCGGAAATCATAATCCTCAAACAGTTCCAAGTGTTAGTAGCACAAATTTTGGCTTCCATATAGTTGTATTTTTATTTTTCTCACATTTTTGCCAAAACAAATGTATTAGAAGTAGATTGTTTATATTCAGTATAAAATGATGAAAATATTTTCGTTTTTGTGGATATCAATAAAAGGCGGAACCCAGTGCATGAGGCTCTTGCACAATAACGGACTCTGGAGAGGTAAATAATGCATGCAGCCTTTCTCTCACATTGTGAAGAGGATGTTTCCGGACTTGAATTGGACGCCCAGATCACCATGCGCATAGATTCGAGTCCGGAAACATCCTCTTCGTTTTTGTGGATATCAATAAAAATAGAAAAATTAATATGAAATGTAGATGAAATTGTATGAAAAATAAGTTAAATTTGTCGGTGTTTAAAGAGATAAATCAAATTAGTCATGAACAAGCACCTAAATTCAGGCACTTGTTTAACAAGCATTTAAATTTGAATGTCTGCTGAAAAAGCATCTGGTTCAAATCTTAACTGATTTTAAAACCGTAATTTAATTTTCTTATATTTTCGTACTATCACAAAATTTTAATCCACTGTTGTAGATCTTATATTTGATATATTTTTTTTAATGAATTCGTAACCGTTGGAGATTTCTTTAGGAGTGTTGTTCAAATATGTTCCAAAGGTTATATTCCTCGTATTTACGAATTTTTGATTGACGAAATTACTTTTTCATGCAGAGCTGCTGTATTGGTTATGAATCATGTACCTTAACATTTTGGAAGTTTGACACCATGAGCTATCTCATCTTTCTGTATATGTTCTTCAGCTGGAATCAATGTGCTTAAACTTTCTCATGTTAATGCCTCATGAGCCAACACTGGTGCCTTTTTTTTTTGGTTAACTTTACTTCTACCATTCATGTCTCTCCTTGTCCTTGACCATCAAACTGATTGAATCAATGATAAGTCATTATATTTAAGTCCCAATTTCGGGATGCTGCTGGACAAGAATGATTTATATGATTGCTTTAAATATTTTGTTTCTGTTTAAAGTTTGTTCTATATGTCAGGTGTGTGCGCTCTGAGGCATAATTCTCACATACATAATAGGATACGAAATTTGGGTATTTGTGCACATCTTCAAATATGCATATGCTCCAAAAGTTGTAATATATTAAGATTTTTGATTCTGATATGGCAAATTTGTTTTAGGACCTACTGATTTTAAGGTTTGTGACTTTTCAATGATGTTGATGAGTAATGGTTTTGTTGCTAGCAGCTCTTTTTTTCTCACTTCCTACCACAAAGGTTGGGATCGCGAATTATTCGCCATAGAAGAATGGGTGAATTTTTTTTACAAGTTTTGCAAATTTTTGTTATTGATGAGGCATGTAGGGACAGAGAAAACTGGACCAGATAATTTGATTTCTCTAGGTTGGACTAGTGTTAAATGATTTGAATGACCATGTATTGGAATGTACTATCGGTAATTATGTGATGTAACCAAGGAGAGGAGAACTATATTATATGCTGATTGTACATGCATATGTTTCATTACTCCAGCAAAGATCCACATACTAGACAGTGAAAAATATTAAACATTCAATAAAAGAATGGTTCTCTTTGGTTCATTTGAACATTGTAACAATTGACATCAATTCTTGTGGTTTCTACAGCATTGTTTACTTTGCCAATGTTCAATTGTAAGCAAGCATTGTATAAATAGATTTGATTTTTCATAAGATTTTTAAACCGAAATATGCACTTTTTAAGATACGTACGCATTTCCTTTATATTTGTTATATTCATATTTTATATTTTCATAAGAGAAAAACAACTATTATTTAAATTAGAATACATGATTGAAATTAAAGGAGTAGAGTGCTGCAAATAGAAGTATTGAACGCTTTTTATATTTATATATACACACTTATAACACCTTTTATTTAATACCATTTTGTAGTCCATTATTAGCCACGGGTTTATATTTAAATTTTGTTCTCTTTCTTCCATTACATGAACCGAATATTTAAATATAAACTTATTATCAAAAGGCGCTAAATAAAGAGTGCTATACATACACGCATTCATCAGCATGAAAAATCAACTTCATCTTGCAACAAAATCTCACATATGCAACACATTAACAGAGTAAATGCAAGCATCAAAAATCAACTTAATCCTGCTGAAGAATCTCATATTTATCACTTTAATCTAGAAACGATTAAAAGTACAAAAACTCAATTTCATCTTGTATGAAAACCTCATATGTACAATACATGCTTCAACAAAGAATATGTGAAATTACATAATTGAACAAGGAACATGTAAAATCATTATAAACCAAACTTCATCTCCCAGGAAAAAATCTCACATATGTAAATAATCAACATATGAAATATAAATATTATAGATCAACTTCATCTTGCAGGAGAATCTCATATATGTCAGTCCGCAGATTTAGCTCTTTATCTCGCATTACTTCTTGCAGATCCGATAGCTCGTTTACTGTTAAGATGGAGCTTAATTTCAGGAAGCCATCTAACCACAGCCTTTTTGACCTAAACAGCATTAACATATGAGTCATGCTACAAATATAAAAATCACAGATTCAAACCATGGTTTATGTTCTATATAATAAGGAAACTGTTAAATGAACCATCGCTTTGGTTAAAAGGAATAAATTAAGTTTACAATTTATAGGGGAAGAATGGAAACTTGTGACTTATTTTTTTGTACAAAATTATTATATTCAAACCATGGTTCATGTTCATTGTCCGACTTTTGTTTTGTGCAAACTCAATCTCTTCCTATCTCCACTTCATTCTTCATTAAATTCTTACCTAATTTTAAAAAAAAAATCAAACACCCTAATTTCTCTCCCACATCAGCAATTTTTTTAAATTACACAATTATTAGGAGTTAGGGTTTTGAAGGCATGAAGAAAAAAGGTAGATGAATTTTGTGCGTAGAAGATGATTTGATCAGAAAGAAACAATTAATTAAAAGTAGAGGTTAATTTGGCAATTTTCATTTACTTCTATAGAGGAAAATCGCTAATTTGATTCTCCCCTCATCCAAGAATTTGAACCAAAATATGGGCTTTTTTTCTTTAAACCAAAATAATAGTCCTTTTAACAATTCCCATATAATAATTATGGCCTTACTTACCATGGGCAGGCATGAACAGCTCTGAAGAAAATCCTTTTGGCCGCAGATGGATTATGTGCAAAGTCTACCTCATATGAAAGATACAAGCGCCATAACAATACAGACCTCTGCAGCTTATTATCGGTCAGTGCTTTTTCAAACAATCCATGAATTCTATGTTCAGATCCAAGTTTACCAAGTTCAAATGACAAAGCAACAAGCAACAAGACAATAGATGGATTCCTTTGGATGCAATCGTCGAATATTCGCCGCACTTTGTGAGGCACTGTGTAAAGAGAGCTTACTTCAACTAGGGATTTAACACATTTTGGGTTGAATGGATATAGTTGTAACCCATGTAAAATTTTCTCAAAAACTTTTGAAAAGCCCAGTTGGTTATGGTGTTTTTCGAGCATCCCTATGTAGTAAGTCCACAACAACTCTAGCTGCAAACTCCGGCTTCTTCTTTCTGTATTTATTCGTTTCAAGTTAGAAAGTTGATCAAAAGCAAATACACTGAACTACATTGATAGTTTAAAATTTGACCCAACTTGTCACTGTACTAGGGTAAACCACCAAATGAATAAATACGTTTTTCAAAAGGTAATATAAGACATTAGCTTATATAACGCTTTATACCAGAGATGTATTATCCACTGAGTTCAACGTGCCTTTTTTTTTTAAGAAATTGTTTTCCAGATTTAAATTTAATGTGACTAAGTCTACTTTGGGATAAAAGTCCCTCTATAAATGCCGTCATGGGAATTGGAAGGTATTAATCACCACTATTTGAAAGTTGTACCTTATAGGTAATATATGAAAGTTGTAAATGATAAAATATTAGTTTTATTGCCACATTAAAAATAATTTCACACATACCTATGGTGCATTGAATGTAATTATTGATAAGATAATTAAATAATTATAACTACTACAGAAACCATATGCATATACATTTTTAAAGCGTAGACCAAAGTAACCAAAGCTGCTTCACAATGAAAATTTACGCCTCCGATGGAGAAACCTGGCCACAGATATGTACTGAACTACTAATAGCAATAACACTTAAGAGTTAAGTCCTTTCCTTCTTGTTTTTTTCCAACTTTCAAGAGAGAGAGAAAAAAGAATCGATGCGTGCATTTTGCAATGCCTCTTCCAGTGAAGTGTATTTGCAACTTTAAGAATCACATATCATGGAACTATATGTTAATGTTTGAGAAGCAAATTTTTTATCACATATATAACTACAATAATTTCCCAAAGAGACTGTTCCCATGCTTCTTTTTATTATCTCTCATTTCCAAATCATGGAGATTAAAGCGGCTGACGTCAAAAGCTGGTTAGCAGATATCTGGTTCCTAAATGAAAGAACAAAAAGGGACTGATGACTGACGAATGCTCTGAGACTTGAGGTTTATATTTGTTGGAACTTAGCATTCATCCCTTGTTTTCAAATTTTATACACAAAAAACCTGTCACAAAATCATGCTTAAATTGACCCATAAAATTATCTTCGCTGTTTTTTTTTAAAAGTCAAATTCGCACTTAATTGCAACTTAATATGATCAAAATCAAGCCTTTTTACTTTATTTTTGAATATATTTTTTTTGGCAAACTTGCAAATATTTGTAGTTTCTCACTGCAAATATTTACCATTTCAGAAAAACTGCAAATATTTGCAGTCTTGCTGAAATTAAAAAAAGTGTTTTTCGAAACTTATTTTTGGGAAGGGACGGCTGAGTGTTTTGAATCGTAAAGTGGGTGTTTTACAAAAATTCCCTAAAATTTATGGTTTGAGCTTTATTGTATCTTCTTAGCTTTAGATGTTGTATTATATAAATTAATTGAGCAAATTCATGTATATAAATACATCAAACAAGCAGACTGATCTTGAGTGCAGAATCAAAGAGTGGTCGATGCGAACTCCATTTTTGGAAAACCCATATATATTATATGGTGGATATTAGGCTCAAGTCCTTACTCTTAAACTTATTCCATCTAAGGTACATGTAAACCAAAGTTTATAAACTTGTTCCTGAATTATTTTCGGACTCATGTGCTCACCTACCATGTAGACCAACTTGCATATACGTTTCACCAAAAAATAATGATATTTCTCATATGAGACATCTGAGCACAATTTTATTTTCACCATTAAAGCACAAGTTTTATACTCATTTCAACAAGATGCATATGTCATTTAGTGGATGTTAGGCTTAAGTTCTTATTCTTAAACGTAGTCCATCCAAGGTCCATGTATACAATCTCTATTTTATCCCGAATTGGTTCCATATAAGTGTCATCAAAAAAGTGGTATTTTTCATTTAAAACATCCAATTGCCATTTCGTTTCCACCATTAAATCAAAAAAAAAAAATATACTATTTTCAACCAGATTTATAGTTACATGTATCAAGAAGCTTTGTGCTTTGTAAATATTTGCAAAAATATTACGATACAAAACACAAACTGCAGATATTTGCAATTTACATGCAAGTGCAACTATTTGCACTTCTCAAATTTGAAACATCTAACCTAAATTTTGTTTCCACTCTTAAATGTCAAATTTTATAAGCTTTCCATCAATGTTCTTGTTAAATGATTTAGTTAGATTTTTGTAAACATTTTGCGATTCAAAATAGAAATTGTAAATATTTGCAATTATCTATATTTTATATGCACTTTGAAATAGAAATTGCAAACATTTTAATTTACATGCATTTTGAAATAGTTACTACAAATTTTTTGCATTCATCTCACATTTAAAACATCATATTGGAATTTTGCTTTTACTATTACATTAAAAAAAATTCTAAAAAGCCTATATTTAGGTACAAATTTATCAAAACGAATATGTCATATACAACAAAAAATGCAAACATTAACAATATACATGTACTGTAGTTTGACCTTTTTATGAAATTTGCAATTTATCTGCTAAAAATAGCATAAAATTTGTGATTTTTACTAATAACGAATTTTCATTACAACTTTTCGACTGAAAGTTGGTTCACATTTTTGCATATTTAAAATGATGGATTAAGATGTGATATGTCACAAATAAAGACTCAATTTGTAAGTTGTGAATGGGTGGAACTTAAGCACTATTTTTGAGAGTTTTTAGTGACTTCAGACATAAGATCCATATTATTTAAGTTGCATTAGGCCTGTATGACTTACTTACTAGTTAAGCTGTAAATAACACAAAAACCCACAATGCTATTCTGACCATATCAACTATAGTAAAAAAAAAAAAAAAATCTGATGAAAATAATGACAACTCAATCATACTTAATTATCTTCCAGACAGGAATTTTTTGGCCTGTAGTAAAAAATAAGTCTTTTTCCAGATATAAAATTCAAAGAATTTTTAGTTTAAAGAAAATATTATTTATACGGGGTCAAAGAGATTAACTTCTTTAGATTTGCAATTTACATAAAGGTACTGTTAATTTCAAAATATATTAAATACGGTGACATTTTATACACTGATAGTGATGGGCTAGATTCATATTATGAAATACTGTTTTCTGAAGAATTATTACCAACTGAAGAAAATTATGTGATCAGAGTACTCAATTTTTCAAGAGAATTCGTTATCCAAATATTTTAACCTAATACGGAGTATTGACTATTAAAATCAAAGTAGCATCAGAAGATAAATTTGTACGTTGGGCGCTATAAACACATTCATCACTGTAATATGATATCATTATACTACTGGGCCAATTATAGAAGCCACCGACAACAAAACTAAGAAATAGTTTATGAAACAAATGCTACGGCGATTCTGAAGTATTGCAAGTTTGCGTTATTGGCCAAAAAATAAAAAAAGTAGTTATAATAGTATAAAAATAAAATTTCAATATCAAACCCCACCCCCCCCCCCCCCAGGTACAAAGGTAGCAGCATACTAAATAAAATTGTAGACAATATAAATAGAAGGGTAGAAGATGACCTGGAAGCGCCATAGAAAATGCTTCCTCCACGACTTCAATACTAGCCTTTAAGCTAGTGGTCAAAGCCTCAAACAAAGAAGCTGCACATATTGTAGCAACAGAATGTTCCTTCACATCACCTCGAGCCCACTCAAAACGTAGCTTTGAGATCTTTTCTTTAAATCCCTGGCGTGCTTTTAGTATTTGAAGACCTGATGGTTGATTTTTAAAAGGAGTGTACTTCATCTCTCCACCTAAGCAAGTTAAGATGTGAACTGTGCGCTTTTGTGATTCCGAATTGCTATCCGATTCAAATATTTTCATCTCCATTTCGGCATACCAAAAATAAAGAAGGGGAATATATTCCTTTAGATCCTGAAAAACAACCAACATATCAAAGCATTATCACAATAACATGAAAGCTTTATGTATAATTTTGGAAGAATCAGACCTTGGAAGAATCAGATCAGACTATGCCTGTATTATGTATAAATGGAACCAAACTGCTAAAAGGTAGATTCAAAAGTGTTGGACTGAATGCAAACTTGTTTGGTCTCAAGAGTCCTGAAGTTTCACGAGGAGTTTAGCTACTTAGCCGTTATGTTGGCCTAACTATGTCTTTGCTTGTTGCAATAAATGCATGGCCAACGTTTCTATTAGAAATATTGATTCAATATGTGAGCTTATATGGTGATGTTATGGTGTTATACGATATATAAGACATTATAGTTTATGCTATGATGAGCATGCGCAATAGGTAGGTGAAATTTTCCGCTGGAGTGTTACACTCAATAATCAAACAAATCACAATGCCTAGGAGTTTCTAGCACAAGGTTGAAACTAATCTCGTTTTAAAATAATCATAAAGGACGATGTGAAACAAAACCTACTGACCAAGCAATAAAAGCGAATCACAAAAATTTATAAACTCTACCTAAGTTTTATTTGCTAATAAAAACATTTCATAAAGTTTTCCTTTGAAATTGCGCTTAGCAATTAAGGTTTCTATGCTTGGTTTCGCTATTTTTTTTGTTAGAGAACTTGATAAAAATATGTTTTCACTCGATAAGGGTATATCTAAAATAAATATGAGTATTTTTGGCATATGAGGTGCATGTATGTATAAAAGAGAGTGGATTAGCTATAATTTTTAACTTAACAACCTCCATAAACATGCACATCTCTCTTTATGCATGTATATCAAAGTTAACGACTGATTATGTCAAAGTTGCCAGTGTAACCTGATTATATTGTATTTCTCATACTCTTTACAAGTGTAACCAATTCATTCAACAGAGCATGTTTTAATCTCATTCACTTTTTTGAGAGTCATGTTTCCTATTTCTAGTTTCTGTATCTGATTCTTACTCCTTTTTGACTAATAATATCCTTTTTTACTTTATTGCTCAAACTGAAATACTAGACTTTAAATAATTACAGTTATCTAAAAAAAACTTGAAATTTCATTTGCACATATAAGATAAAATGGTTGAATTTTAAAATATTATTTTGTTTAAACATTCAAATCGAAAACCATTAATCCTTTGAACTTGATTATATTGTATTTCCCAAATCTGTTACCAGTGTAACTTGATTGTATTGTATTTCTCATACCTTTTACAAGTGTAACCAATTCATTCAACAGAGCATGTTTTGGTCTCATTCACTTTTTTGATCATTATGTTTCCTATTTCTAGTTTCTGTATCTGATTCTTACTCCTTTTTGATAATCAAACGTAATAAGAGAAGCACTTCTAATACTCTGCTTGAAGGTAAAAAGTCTACAAATGCTTTGTAAAGTAAAAACTAACAAATGATTTTGGATCATAAAAACAAGATTTCACAAAAGTATATAAGAAAATACTAAGAAACTTGATTCTACAAATCTGAACAGTTTTGACATACCCTTTTCATGAAAAAGCTCCAATATAACATTTAAAAATATTGATATATGATTTGACAGATATAATATGAATTACTTGCGCACTAATATAGGCAAATTCTAATATGGAAATAATTAATAAACGCTATGATTTCAACAAAAGTTTGAAGTATACATGCAAATTCCCTACGTAAATTTATTATCAAACAATTCAACAATTGTTTAAAAGTGGTACAGAGAGAACATTTATATCCTTTGTTATTTTACATATCTTTTAATTCGCTAACAAACATCTTGATTATCTATTTATATTTTCAAAAATATTGTCTAAGTCATTTATGGATATTTTGCCGATACGGATTTTAACTACTTAGCCACGATCAACTGTGTAAAAAAACCATCTTATTTGGACAATTGTAATGCTAACATTACATATATTACGAAAACATCAGTTTGGTATTTGGAAATTGTCTTGTCATCTGTCTCGATACTCGTGAAACACTTAACATACTTTTGACCACATCAAACTAGCGTATTCGAAAGTAACTTGACGTATTTGATCGTGACTTGTGAGTTATAATGTCATTGGACTATTTGAATCCCGACAATATGGCGTTAATCATCAAAGTCTACATCGAAACATCGTTTGACATTTATCTTGAATTATAGGTTGTGAGTTGAGTAAATCAGATCAATGAAATGTAGTGGTGTTCTACAGGGAATGTATGTATGTATATGTCGGTGGTGATTTGAACTTAATCAGACATTGATGTAGCCAACATTAAGTAAAGACAATCATTTATCTCGGTGCACTTTTATATAGACATGGCCATCCAAGCATTCAGAATAATTGCAAATAAGACCTTAATGTAAGGGGATATGATTAACAAGAGATGTTAATTATTATGTAACTGTTTTACACGATATTACACAATGTAGTAAAAATCGATAGGCGGATATCAAACGATGGGAATGGATTAGAGATTAATTGTTTAGGCAGGCAATAACTGATGATTAGTTGGAGGTAGGCTTTTTTTATAAATTCATGTATTTTACTTTATGCAAAATTTCTATACTACTGTATAGAATGTATTAATATCTAATAGTTGAAATTCAGTTTACAACGCAGAGGCGAAAACTATCTACATAACTATGTGTTTTGAAGATAACCATGTAGATGCTTAGGTGAGGCGATTAACTTCCTCGAGCATCTAAGTGGCGCCTAGACAGATGCCTAGGCGGTAAGCCTCGCATAGCACATAAGCGATAAACCTCGCATAACATCTAAGTGGGGCCTAGGCGGATGCTTTCCGCCTTGAAGGATTTTTACATTAATAATATATAGTGGTTGGTACAAGCCGAAATTAATGTCAACTCCTTTAGGCAAACATAACAATTATGAAATGAATACTACAAAAGAATGGCGTGTCTTACTGAAGGAAGCCCATCAGTAGATGAGAGTGCCATGTCAAAAATCTTTCTTGCGATTTCAATGTTCCTGTAAGTAGCCTCAGTTCGTGCATATACACCACAAAGCAGCAAGTCCTGGATAACATTGGTATGTTATAAGATTCTGTTTTGAACCTGGAAGTAAATGCTAACTACCGCCTAGATTATGCATCCAAAACAATGAAATCCACAAGTGGTGGCCAAAAAATAAAGGATGCTCAAAACCAAAATAAGAGAAATGAAATGTTCACTGATATTACCATTCAGAAAACATCATAAAATACATCAAAGGCGATTTAAGCCTTTCTTAACAACAAGACAAAGCCAAAAGAAGGTGTGCCGCCAATCAACAGGCGACATGATCGATTCTCGACGACTTCAAAATGCTTACCAGACAAAAATTGAACCTTGGGATGCTTACCAAACAAAACGTGAACCAAAGAATGCTTACCGGGTCAAATCCAGACTAAAGAAACAACACATATATATATAACATACAACACTAGAGATATTTCCACCAGTTATAGAAATTCCCTTCGCTAAGTGAGCTAAAATACAGGGTACAACAATTTGCATAAGGAACTACTTCAGTTTTGGTTGCTTTATACCAACCTGTTACTTTAGAGTCCATGTGCGCAAAGCACACTTAAGAAGACCCTCTTTTGGTTCAAATTATATCTGGATCCTACTAGCACATGGAAATGTAAAATTGACTTAGCAGCAAATGGCATAAACCTTTCTTGCCATTTAATGAGCATATATGTTCGGTAACTTGATCGCTACAATTTTATTGTGACAATTCAAACTTAAAATTTACCATATAAAAAACTAATATACACACTCATACTAGGTATGCAGGGACAAAATAGCAATCAACATTGAGAAATATTGAGATAGGTTCTGCTGGGCAGATTAACAACACCAAACATATGGCCCAGTCTATATATGCATGTATTACATGCTGTGTGCGTAATTGTGCGCGTGCTTGCACACACTAAAATAATTTATGAACTCGCATTTAGCAAGCAATTGAGAATTTTGAGAAAGTACCTGACGATCCTTTTTTAAAAGCGCTTTAGCTAAAGCTCTTGATGGGTTAGGTGTGCATGTAGAGGAATCAACTTTTTTCATGTACCATTCTTCAGCAACTAGCAAAGCTTCTTCCAATATGTGATTTCGTGGAAAGGCCTTTAAAAGAAGCAATATTGAATTGCGTAAATACTTTATCATATTTGGGTTCTTTGAATATTCATCATTGCCAGCCAAAAGGGTGTGGAGATTAAGATCTTCTAAAACTGAGATATGAGATATATTTTCTGCTCTATGGTCATTTCTGTGATCCTCTGAAATAGAAACTGGGAGGTTTTCTAGACTCAGAAGTTTTTCAATCCAACTAGAATTGTTTGTACAGGTCCTAGAAAAACAAATTGAGAAGATAAGAAGCTGACTCAAAAACAATATGTCAATGCCACAAAAAGAGATATTTTCATGAATTGTATAGCCAAACAGGGAACCGCAAAATTCACATGATAGTATAAAAAGAGATGAGTAAGAAGTAATGTCATGCTAATTTTCCAACCTCACATGTAATTTCAGACAGACTAAAGAATATCATAGATGCATTTTGACATCAGGGTTGAAATTTACATTATCTTTATTTAAAGAATTGAGAGTGAGTGAGTGACTGAGTGTGAGTGTGTGTGTGTGTGTGCGTGAGAGAGAGAGAGAGTGTGTGTGTGTGCGTGTGCGTGAGAGAGAGAGAGAGAGTGAGTGAATTTTAGTCTATTTTATTAGACTGCATGTTATTTGTTCACTTAATACACAATTAAGCAAATATATTCCACACTATCTGCCGATAACTACTAGAAAAATGATAAGGCTTTTAGAGTGTGGATGTAATGATCTTGGATTTGAGTCCCGGACACCAATTATCAGTTTAACAAAAAAACGCCGTTACTTTATTGCACTCGGAAGTAAATTTGGACCGATTACACATGAAGCTCACAAATCATTTGTACTACTTCAATACTCTTTAAGCCAATTCCACATCATAAAGGGTGTGGAATCAAGTTTTTTGCAAATCACTTGGGAAAATTAGGTATCTGTACATGGGATTGCTCTAGCGATGATTCCACACATCGATTAGCCATGGGAAATCCACAAATTTCTATAACCATATGTTCATGTTAATGTACAAGTTAAATACTGTATATATTATGCATCGGGAGTTTTTCGGTTTTACACATGCAACAACTCATATACTTTCAGATCAATCAAAAAATGTCTGCAACTGAACAGCTTGGTTGCAAGTTGCAAGGGCGTACACATGACATTTTATTATCAGTGCACTGAACAGATTGTGTATATAAACATGATGGAGCAGGTTAGCCACAAACTGACATATTTATAGGGTCCTTCTAAAGAATTTTCAAAAGGTTTCTCATCAAAGCATTTTCAGCCACACAAATACACAAGATCAGCTGGACAAAATTGTTAGATAACTTACGGTGGAAACAAATGGAGTAAATCAACTGAATGAAAGAACCATTTTTCATGGTTTCAATGATTTGGTACCAATATCTTAATAGTACAAGTAAAAACCAGCATACCAAAGACAAATCTTCCCGCCATAGAAATCAACGAATTGAGAGACCAACGAAAAGCGGGCCTTGTTTGAGCACAGTGAAAACATGTACTCATTAACATCCTCAAACAATATGACCCTTGAAAGTTGTTCATCGCCATCGATGTCATGGTTATCATCATCATTCCCTGTAAATAAATAGGTAAGTGATTGTTTGGAGGTTGACATTTATACAAACCAAGCAGATGTTAACAAGATAACAAATCGTCATTACCAGGATGATCACGAACAGGCATCCACTGAGCAAGGCCTCTAGAAGTCTCCTCTTTCGCCCATTTATTCCAAATTTCCGAATCTTTAATCTCACCATGCGATTCAGAGTCCACATTTACTCCAAGATTCTTTAGCAAAAATTCAATGTTATCATTTTCGAGTTCGCTTTCAGTATTATCTTTGGCTGATACGTGTTCTAATTTTTTTGAGGGCAGTTCTGACCAACCACTCCAGCCCCCTTCATTTTCTTGAGAAATATCTTGTGTTGGATTGTTTGGCTTGTTCTGATCTTCATTTGATAGCCATGTTGACCACCCAAGAGCTTCATCCTCTCCTAATCGGGGTCCTCCAGAAGTCCAAAAGTGTTCGAAAAGTCTATGCTTACTCTTTGAGCTAAGAAGCAAAGGTGGAGAGAATATACTATACTCAATTTCTGCTTGGAATAAACCAGTAGCTAATTCTTGGTAACCACTTTGCCACTCAAATCGGCATAAACTAATGAATAAATCAACCAAACCTAATTCTAGTTGAGTTAGAGAAGAATCGTTGGACTTACCCTGGATGAGAAGTAAGAAACAAATAGGGAATGAAAATGAAAATCCTAAATCTTATGAACAAAGTACCTACGTGTGTGTATTATGTATGTGTGTGTGCACACACGCACGCATAAGCATGCCTGTGTACAACTTTATTTCTGGAAAATTTATGTATGAAGTACATATATGAACATAAAAAATAAAACCTGCCTACAGAGCTGCTCACATGCTGATGATAGAGCCTGAATGGCATGAGCATATGTTTTTCTCATATCTGAAACTTTGAACTGAGAAAAATCCCCTTGGCAGACATGTAGAAATTCCTTCCATAGTGTAACACTATCATAATGTTGTATGAGTACTTTTTCCCACCTTTCCATAAGTGCAACACTGCTATCTCTTTCTTGATACGACTTCATAAGATGAAGCAACAGCTCCTCATTTTGTGGGTTGAGATCAACAGCCTTCTCCAGTATACTAATCTTTTTTTCAAGTGTTTGCATTCGAGCTCCTTTTTGTGGTTGCATACGTGCTATTTTATCCTGGAAAAAATGATTATCATTGTTACCCTTGAAATATTATTGAAGCATGTATACTCACCTCTGCTTGTTTATTGTGATATCATCCCTCTGGTAAAGGATTTCCTAACTAATTAAAGAAGTTAACTTATTGAAATTGTTATTTTAATCTTTTGTGAGTTTTATTAGGAAGATACAAGGATAGATAATTTGAATGTCCAGATAGATACTTATCATATAAAGGTGAAGTAAAATATGAAGTAATGTCATTTATGCTTATTGCACTAATAATAAGATTTTTCTTTAAAATTGATAGTCAAAGTGGTTAAATAATATACCTGAAACTCAGCAAAAGCCAGCCAAACTTTTTCATCGTGTGGGAATTCTCTAGACAATTTATTTAACTCCCTTGTCTTTCTGACTATTTCATCGTCCCAAGATTCCTCAATGCCCTTATTTATTAAGGGTAAATCGGTACTGTTTTCTTCCAACGGCTGTGATTCATCTAAAGGGATATACTCTGCATGTGCACTTGGCATAATCTTGTTAATGATTTTTACGTGTCTTAAACCTTTATGCCTTTCAATTGCTGTATAATTCACTGAGCAATAGCGACCTTCAGTTCTTAATTTCTTGTCCACAATGTCAAGGTCGCCATCCATTTCCAAGCCAAAATTGGATTTTCTGTAGTGCAAAGGTTGAAAATTATATCCAGGTTGGTCGGATGGGTTCTTTAGCCTATATCGTGCCACATCCATTCTGTAGATTTTAAACTATCATGAGACTGAAAATGTAATAATAAATTTCTCATTTGTTGATAGCATGAGATTTTCAAAGATGGCAAACTTTCTAGAGCCTGAGCACAAGATGATACATATGATGCACCTTTTTTTTTATGAAAGAGCGATCCTACAAATAGGAGAGCACTCGTATATACGATGCACCATTGAATTGGATTTCAACTGCTATTGTGATCTTCTGGTTTTAATAAACTGCTGAAGCCCATAATTATTGGATTTTATTTTTTTTTGAAATTGTACTTAAGTTAAGTTTGATTTGTTGCTCTGATTAAATTTGTAGTTGTATTTGCCTATGTGTCTGCACTATAAACTGAACTATCAATAAGTATTTGATTTTCTGAACAATGTTTATTACTGAAAAGGTTAAGCATATTTATTAAAATAAGCTTAATTGATTTCCTACCCGTATTCTCCTTCACTTCTCTTCCTTTAACATAAATGGAAGGAGGGTGGTTCGAACCCTCGTTAATCAAAAATCCTACATAGCAGTTCCAATGCTTCACCTTAAACAACGCAATCATCTTTCCTATGAAATCCTATTATTGACCAGAAACCGAGTGAAAAGTGAGTCCATAGAAGAAGAAGAAATTCCTTTCCAATTCCATATTTATAAACAACCTCTTAGCCATTGGTATACTAAGAGAGAGAGTGTGTGTGTGTGTCATGATCATTGGACTGTGGATGCAAATAAGTGTTCACTATAAGAGTATTATAATTTTACAAAATAAGCAAATTTAGATATAAAATTTTGCAAACACACACAAGCCCAATAATCTTAACTTATGATTGGTTTCTACATAATAGATTTGTTTATGATTGGTTTCTACATGACAAATGTGTTTATGATTAGTTTCAACATAACAAATTAGTGCGATGATTGTAATACAAATAATCCATACAAGAGCAAGTTATCCTATAAAAATAGTTATTAAGTCATTTTCTCCATGATCATCCATTAAAAATAAAAAGAATTCAGAGTTTCGTAGTATTCGTTAACTTCTAAGAATAATAGCACAAAGATTTTTAGATGATCTAAGGTAGGACATAAAATTGTGGAGTTTTTGATGTGAATAAAAGGTTGGAAAACATATCAAACAATGTTATATAACTAAACTAGAAATAAATATGCCTCTTATGCATCTGTCTTTTCTCGAATCTTTTAAGACATCAATAGATGTATCTTTTGGAATATGTCTCACTGTAGACGCAATAAATTTTAGTTATGTGTCATGTATCTAAATGTGTCTTGGAACATGCAGCATCATCGTCTTCTACCCAGTGCACGAGACACCCGCTTGAGCGGGGTTCGGAGTGGGAAAGTTGTACGCGGTTTTATCACCGTCATTGGAGAGACTGTTTCTGAAACTTAGTCGGTAATTCAAGTGCCCACAAAAAAATATACGAACAAAGCTCACAGTAGGCTTACATACTCAATGACAATTGTGTCACATGTAAACATTATTTTACAAAGCAAATTGTGTTGCAAAATATGTCTTGGAACTTGCACGGTGTGATATTGACAAACATGTTATAGACAACAGTAAGAATAAAATATTCTTGATATAAAGCTAGATGTTCGGAACAGAGTGAATTGCTAGTACCCAAAAACATCTTGAGTCCAGTTAAGTTCAAGTGAAGCCTAGGCATAGTTCTGCAAAGATTTGGCTAATGTAGCAGGAGTATGGAGTAGCTACAGAAGCTGCAACATCTACCTAAAAATTTATTCATTCACAAAAATGAATGATACATTAGCTTATCCTAGAATGCATCATAACATCAGATTTGGACATATTGAATATAGTTTATATGACTTAAACGTCATACATTGAACTATTAAATTTTGCTAAAAGTTAAGGTGGAAAGGTCTCTACATGTACACTGAAGTTAAAGCTCGTACAATCAGACCCTTAAATATGCCATTATTACCAAAATAAATTTGTTTCTAACTATGAATTCTTAACAGAAAAATATTAGCAAAAAATGGTTAATGGTTGCAAATCAACCAGGTAGGATAAGTTCAAAACATGAAATAAAGATTCAAAGTACTGCCATGATCAACAAGTCTTGAAAATCAAAAACTAACTTGTAAAGGCTGTCATAAGCTAAATTATCAGGATCACCCCTGACGTCAAAATAATAATCTTTGGCCCTCTCTTTGCGTATATACTCGTCATTTGAAACTTCTTCTCGGCCAAACTCATTTTTATTCCTCTTCCTCTTTTTTTTCTTTTTCTTTCTATTCTTTTTGTTCTGGTCAGAAGACTCAGATTCCGAACCTGAAGGCAGGAGATCATATCTCGCAGGTCGTTGGATTTGGTTGACATTTTCTTCTTCGTCGTCGGAGGAGAAAAGTTGGAAGACTGGATTGGAGATGCCGGCGGAGCCGGAACCTGAAACGTCGGCAGAAGAGGGAACGGAAATAACAGCGGTGAAACTAGGGTTTGATAGCCATTGAGAATTAGGATTGTAGCTATTAGGGTTTGGGCCAGAGGAGAGAGGGAAGAGAGAGGAGGGCTCCATCCGGTACAAATGACGCAATAGAAATGGACTTATTTCAAGTGCGTAAATTTGGTTGGATCATTTTAAGAGTCCTTTTTTGCATTTAGAATCAAGCGTTTGAGCAGGTCGTTTGAGCGGAAATATTAGATGGACTGAAGATGCATTTGTCTATGAACGGAGAAAGCGGAGTATTTAAAATATATATTTAAAATAAAATTGATTTATATATAAAAAAATTAAAGAAATAGGTAATCCTATATGAATAGGAGAACGCTCGCATAATTTTATTCCACAATGAAAAAATGAGCTACCTATAAGCTTGGTAGGTGGTTGTTTCCTATAAACCTGTATAATAAAAGAATAAAGTATGAAAAAGACCCCTCCAAATAAAAAGACTAACGTATAAGAAAAAGAAAAAAGAAAGCAACTCAAGTCGAAAGCAGTCATGAGAGGAGGCATCGTCTAAACCCCTAGAAGGGAGTGGTCCGCACAAAAAAACTACCAAGAAAGTCTGAAAGAGCCATAGAAGTCCTACAGCAAACTGATGATCAGCTCGACCAGTGAATGTGCACTCAAACTGCCCATGTCAATATCTAAAACTCCAAATACTTAGCAAACAAAGTGAATCTGAAACATATATATCTATATAAGTCAATTATATATGTTATATATGTCAATTATATACATATGCACGTGCAATATGCAAGAGGGGAAGAGAACAATGAGCAAAATAAAACAATGTAGGTGTGAACTGGAAAGCCAAAAGACAATAACAACAGTCTTGAGTTAGTTACCAAATAATAGATGTGAGTTAGGTAAATCGTGACAGGTCTCATCGGATGGGATGACAGTTAAGGCATTATTATTTCTATTGTTAACAACAATTCTCTCTCGTAAGACATCGAAAACTGGAATCTACTCTTTTAAGGAATTCCTGAAAGTCGTTGTTATTAGCTAATTTGTAGTTACTTTTCGAAATCTATTTAAAATAAAATAAAGCGGTTATATAAGTCAAATAATCCAGTGTGGAAGTAGTATTGTCATTGAAAAGTTTTTGATTTCTGTCAAACTAGATATACCAAGTTGCGATAGTGAAAATAGTGTCTAGCAAGACTTGTCAATCAGGAGTGAAATAAAATCTCAACCTAGACCAATAAAACTCACAACTAATGGGTTAGAGGTAGTGTTGAACTCAAAAATTCTAAGGATGTGAAGAAGCGTAAGCCTAGTAAATTGACAATCATAGAATATGTGTGCAACAGTGTTATCCAGCCTTTTGACCAGGCAATATTCGGATAAATTGGACGAATCGAACTTGCAGTTATTATGGTAGGTAGCCCAAAGAGATAGCCGTAGAGTCCAAAAACCAAGCACAAATAGAGTCATGAGACAAAACCTAACCACTCCAAGAATCAAAGAACCAAAATCCAACAATGTGTTGGATCAATACCAATCCAATCTCATGGATCGATACGATCCATATTACTTCACCCAATCCAAGCCCAACTTCTCTTATCTATCGAGAGCCTATTTCAAGCACTACTTCATTGATTCTATATAATTCTTTATCGATCTCCACGAGCACTTGAAATCGACAACTCTACTTTTACACCGATCCATTATTGAATTTAGAAACAAACTAATAATGGTGCAAACGAGTTTGAAATCACGAAGCTGGCCACGAATCGAGCCTAGACAAAGAGTTCAAGACGATCCATTTAACCTTGTATGGATTGGTACGATCCAAGCCCTTGGATTGGTACCGATTAATAAATATTGTCGAGGTGTCCACTTATTTTCTTAGAGAAATTGTCTGTGGCATTGAAAACTATCTGGAGATCGTGGGGCGAGATTTTTGGCTTCCTACATTTACAGATAGAGGGACATGGCTCATTTTTAAGGATATTTTGGGTCTAGCACTTTCTTACTCTAATTTCTTGTAATTACCCATGGATTTATACCGATCCATAACAACTGCTTGTAAATAGGTAATATAATCAATAAAATCACTAAGTGGACGTAGGCCAAGATTAGCCGAACCACTATAATTTATTATGTGTTCTTTTCTTGCTCTTTTTCATTTACTTTCTTCACCTTTTATTCGTAAT
The DNA here is from genome assembly GCA_030765085.1 of Allium cepa. Classification (NCBI taxonomy): domain Eukaryota; kingdom Viridiplantae; phylum Streptophyta; class Magnoliopsida; order Asparagales; family Amaryllidaceae; genus Allium; species Allium cepa. Next base: position 97,471,988 of record CM060942.1, on the reverse strand, counting down.
ATAATCTCTTGGATGTTTGTGCCTTTTTGTTTCAAACATTTTGGTGTTTTCATTGAGAATCATATTCTCAGGTTACTTGGATCCATTATCTGTGGTTGGATTTCTCAAATCCGTAAGTAGATCCAATCTTTCAACCTTATCGTTCTACTATTCAGATTTTCGACAATCTACTTTAAGTTATTCGCCATGGCCCCAAGGAAGGAATGTGCTACAAACTACAAAGCTATTGATAACGTTGAGAATCAAGGTATTTAGCATGTAGATGAAGTTGCCCAACAAAACCAGCCAGAGATCCAGCATCAAGATGATGTTGTGACCAGAATGGAGATGGTCGTATGATGAAGCAGATGGAGGATAGATTCTAGGAGAGTTGTAATGAGATGAACCAACAGATGCATGAGAACTGGAGACTGTTGAATGAGCTGCTCAAAATCCCCGCAGAAGGAGGAGGGATTTAACACTATTTGATTCAGAATCTGATAGTTCTTCATCATACGAGACGAGACAGAGGAATAGGAAGTAGAAGATGACTCAAAACACTACCGTGACTTCAAATCAAGACACGAGGCAGATACGTGGCAAGGGTTTGTGGATAGGTAATCCAAGAGGTCGAATCAATACCGATCTAGCCAATGTTGGAGCTAGATCTCGCTCTCTAGATGGTGGCATGAATGGAATACAATTTCCAAAAACGCTGGCAAAATTCAGAATGCAATACGCTAAGATAGATTACGAAGTAAAAGGTTGTTTTAACATACTGTTATAGTATTGCTACAGTGTCTTCAAGATCTTACATATTAAACTGAAAATACCAAAACAAATATGGGGACATTTTATAAGCCAAGTATTGATCTGACAATAATTTCTGGTTTATAATCCATTGTAAAGAAAGACTGAAAAACGCCTTATCATGGCTTTGAAATGGACATAAGTACACGACTCAGAAGATAGCCAGAAATTACTGTCCTCTGATACTGTTCTTAACCCATGAATGATATTTTCAGTTCACTACGTATTTCTTAAACATATGAACACATGAAAACATACATACAGAACAGAAGTAATTCAGCATACAATTAATTTAGCCTGCCATTCAGTCTATACTCAATATATTATTACAAATTTAAAACTTACAAATAAAAACTTACAAAATATATCAGAAGCAGTCTTCAGATATTAGCACAAGTGGGAGTATTAGATTCTTCCTTATTTTACACACTTTAAATATTGCACACTCATATCATAATGGAAGAAGGCTTTGGAGTAGAGAAGAGAATAGATGAAAATGAAGTCTGCCTTCTTCAAATGAAGTGCCCTCCTATATGTAGCTGAGGCCGGACGTGGGTTGTGAACTCAAATTAGTTTTCCTCTGGACTTCAGTGTCTTCAAATCTGATAATTATTGCTTACTTTATTAAAGTCGATATAGGTTAAGCCATCTGTTGAACCTAATGGAGAATCTTTATAGGTTAGGCCATCTTTATTAAAGCAATGTGTCTACTTTATCAAAGCAGTGTGTCTTTTTGCAGGCAAGAATATTGCCTTTAGTCTAGAACCATTTTCTCCTTATCTTATCTCACATTGTGGGCCTCCCTTTCAATCTTGTCGAACATTTCGGAAAAATCTTCATCATTCATGTTTGAAAATTGATCATCTTTAGCTATATTTTTTGCTTTTGAAGATGTCATTGATGTGTCATATTTCGCATCTTCTTTTTCCAAATTCTTTATCAGATCTTTCTTCATCTCTTCAATGTAGGCATAGAGAATATCTTCTTTGGTGGCCACATCCTTTTGCATTTTTGTTTCCTAGCAATGTGCTGGAATGGACTAAGAGCTTCCTTATGTTGTTTCATGTTCTCCTGTTCTTGATAATCTTTTATTTTCTTACTTATCTCTACTATCATTTCTTGGCCAAATATATGACATGTGTTATTATCTGGTCAATTTATCCTAGAATTTAGTAAAGAAGCGCCTATATAAACAAGGAATTTCTTTTTCGGTATAACTAATTTATGGTTTCCATTTTCATATCCAAGGAATGGAAAATTAAATAAAGAAATATATTGGACTTGATCCTATTATCATTAAGTATCGATCCAGTTCATTTATTTTGGGTGAAGCAACAACCCAGTCAGAATATAATTATTTTGTTTTTTTAGGAAGAATATCAATTAGTGGTCCATAATTTGTCCACCACTCATAAAACCATTTTGGTATAGGATGTTTATAAACTTCTAAACATATCTTGATGAACCATGAATGCTTTCTTATTATTTTCATAAAGAAGCACTTTGTTTAATGCATCAACATAATCCCAATAATTATACCTAGTAGTAGTTCTTTTATTAGGCAAGAACATCTCATTTTCTTTAAGGGTTGATAATCCTCATTCTTCTGGCAATATTAGCATTTTTATGATTATTTTGCTAAAACTATAAATATTTGGATCTCCTGCATTAAAATGTGTTATTTTCACAAGTTTCAGAGGCTTTTATTATTAATTCATAGTATCCTCTTTGTTTATAAGCTGTGACGATAAATGATGTCGTATCCAAGTATATTTGCATCAAATTTAGGGATCATTTTCCCTTTTTAGATCATTGAATTCTAAAAGAAGTATAACTTCTTTACGAGGATTTTCTGCATATATGGTTATATTCTCCTTATTTTCTTCATTGCCAATTATGCTAGAATATAAAGGTAGTGTTGTTTTTTTTTTTGGCAAAGCCAGCGGGGTTAACTGGGCCCCTACCAGTTTTATTGCAAGACAATAAAAAAAAGTACAACGTAAAGAAAAGGAATAAAAACAAAAAAAAAACTACAAGCACAACAGACTCATCCCCAAGCATTAACCAGAGAAGGTGGAAAACCAGTAGCACAAAAATTCAGCTGAGAATGAGTTCGTGACTTGACTTCTTTCCATATTAAGGCATCAGTTCTTCTAACATTGTCAAAAACCATGGAATTCCTCTCTGCCCAGATCACGGACATACTTATTTTCAATGCAACAGTTAGTACTCTTCCTTGTTCCATTCTCCACCTAGTTGCTTTATAGATTATATGCCAGAGAAGACTTGTTGTAGAACCAGTTAAATGATAACCAGTAATGCAACTGATCCTGTCTAAAATGAAGTGCAAGGCAGGACAACCAAAAAAAAGATGCTCAGTTGTTTCATCATGCAGTTGACAGAACAAACACAGATTGGAACAAGCCATACCAAAACTACTGATAACTCTTCTTGTAAGTAATGCCTGATTTATGACTTTCCACATCATTAAATTTTCTTTTGGAGTTGAATCAGAATTCCATATCACATTGTACCACTCAGCAGCAGGGAGTGGAACACTAGCAGTAACATAATTGTATACAGTTTTAACAGTGTGAGTTTTCTTATTCCATGAAACACAAGCATCCTGTTGCACACTGTAATTATGCTGTTGTATATCACCCCACATCTGCTTAATCACTTGGTTGCTGGTGGATGGTAACAGAATTTTACCATTATGAAAAAAATCATTTGCTAAAGCATTTTGGTGAATACCAGACTGTATTATCTGAGCATGATCACAAACATTGTATAGAATATGACCAGTTCTAACCCATGGATCATGCCAAAAGCTAACGGCTATTGTAGAATTTATAGGATATTGTATCATAGGGAGGAAAACATGCCTGAGTTTCAACATACTTCTCCAAATCCATCTGCAGTTCTGTGGTGTTTCCATTGTCCAAAAATGCTTGTTCTTTATACTGTGATTCCATGTCCAACTAACCCACAAACTATTCTTCTTATTTAGTAGGACATCAAATTGTTTACTAATAGCAGATGTATTCCATTTCCTGATATCAATAACTCCCAGCCCCCCAAGTTTCAAAGGTATCTCAATTTTAGAAAAGGAATAAGGAACAATCTTTCTGTTGTGTATACTTCATGTCCAAAAAAATCTAATCATGGCAGACCTAATGAGTTACAATAGTTTAACAGGAAGGATAAGGGTTCTAGCCCAGTAGACGATGGAGGGAAAAACAACAGATTTAATGATAACTAGCCTACCACTCTGAGACAAGCTCCTATTATCCCAACTAGTTAAGACAGAGGTGATTTTATTGAATAGGGGAATGCAATCAGCCTTAGTTATTCTTTTAGATATTAAAGGTAGACCAAGATACCTCATATCATTAGTCATGCTAGAGAAACCAGTATGGTTATGAAGAGCAGCAGCCTGCAATTGACTAACACCAGAGACCAGCAGAGGAGACTTGCCATGATTAATACAGAGCCCTGTCATACTATGAAATTCATGCAATACTTCCAAAACACCATTTAAAGAAGGCAATTCTGGTTTGGTAAACAACATAACATCATCAGCAAACATAATAGAAGTAATTTGTAAATCAGAGCACTTAGGATGATACTTAATGATTTTGTGATTGAACTTATCTCTGAGAATTACAGTTAACACTTCCATGACCATCAAGAATATGTAAGATGATATAGGGTCACCTTGGCGAATTCCTTTACTACCTCTGAAACTACCAACAGGTCTGCCATTTATAACAACAGAGTAGGAAGGGGTGGATATACAAACATATATCCAGGACACAAATGCTTTAGGGAAACCCATCACTGCCAATATCCTAACTATAGAATCCCAATGGATTGAATCATATGCCTTGGATATATCAAGTTTTAGTGTAGCTGCAGGAACCACATTCTTTATGCCATACCCCTTGAGTAATTCTTGAGCAAGGAGAACATTGTCAATTATGTCTCTAGAAGGAATAAAGGCAGATTGGTTATTGGATACAACAGAAGGCAGAACTTTGACAAGACAAGAAGCTAGAATTTTTGAAATACACTTGTAAACAACATTGTAGCATGAGATAGGTCTGAAGGATGTAACACATGTTGGTGGAGAGACCTTAGGGATCAGGGCAATGTTGGTGCTATTGAATTCCCCAAGCATCTTACACTTATTGAAAAAGTTGTGTATAGCTGCACAAAAATCAACACCTAAAACATTCCAGGTTGATATAAAGAAATTGACATTTAATCCATCAGGGCCTCCTGAAGATTGCTTGTTCATAGAGAAAAGGGTGGCTTTGATTTCTTCATTAGTAACAGGCAAAATTAGGGAGGATGCTTCCATATTAGAAATGCAAGGAAGATCAAGGGTTGATATGAGGTTCAAATCAGGAATGAAACCATTAGCATTGCCAAACAATTTGGTGAAGCATCGGATAAAAGCTTGATCAACAGAGTCTGCAGTGGTAAAAAGAGAACCATGTTCATCAGTAATACTAAATATATTCTCTCTAGAATGCTTAACCTTAACATAGTCATGATAGAATTTAGTATTTCTATCCCCCTCATCAATCCATTTTTTGTGCAATTGCTGCCTCTTCATGCTTGCCTCCAAATTGAGGGCATCGTGGACTTCCTTGTGTAATTTCCCCTCTTCAACAGATGCTTGGATATCAAGTGGGTGGTCCATCATATACTCTTGTTTGATCTTCAGTTGCTCTTTCAGAGTAGTGGACAGTAGGCTTCCAGAACCAAATGTAGTAGATACCCACAGTTTGATAGCTAGCTTGATACTTTTTAATTTCCTGCAAAATGTATACATAGGGTTACCATAACAAGAAAATTCAGAGTTAGTTTGTTTGACAGTGCTCAAAAATTGTTCATGCTTAGACCAGGCATTAAAAAATTTAAAACTTCTTTTTTCCTTTCTCAAAAGGTTCCCAAAAGATAGGACAAGGGGGGAGTGATCTGATAATATAGGCTGAGGAAGAAAGACAGAGAGACAGGGCCATTGATTGAGAGATTGAAAGTTACTAAAAGCATGGTCAATAGTAGTAAAAATACGAACACCACTTCTACTACTATTATTCCATGAAAATTTAGCCCCAGATTTGTTAACCAATAACAAATCAGAATCATAAACTGGAAGATTGAGAGATTCAATGTCTCTAGGTAGAAGAGGAGATCCACCAAATTTATCATCATAGGCAAAACAGGAGTTGAAATCACCTAAGACAAGCCGGGGGTGAGATACTTGTCTTAAAGGTGGCATTGAATTGAGGAAAGCATTTCTAGAGATGACAGAGTTATCAGCATATACAAATGTTAAGTAGAAAGAAGTTTGAGATTGACAAACAAGGACATGAAAGTGAATATACTGCCTAGCTGTCAGAATAGGAGAAAGAGTTATAACAGTAGGATCATAAATGATAAGAATTCTACCATAAGCAGCATCTTCAAGGTTATGATGTATTGACCATTTTGGATTAATGTAGTTTGCTGCTTTTTGGGATAAAGTACTATTGAGCTTAGTTTCAAGAAGGCCAAATATACAAATGTTATGCTCTGTTATATAGCTTTTCACTTGATCAAGTTTCAAAATATTATGTGCTCCTCTTATGTTCCAAGATGCAATATTTTTCAACATTAAAAAATTATTGATTTTGGTTGCAGGTATTCCTCCTCTGAGCTGACAGAGACCTTGTTTCAATTTTCCTTCTTGGTACAGATCGAGGGGAGGTTGGTTGAGATATTGAATGTGTAGGAGGGACTTGTTGTGTTTCTGATTGAGTATGTTTGATAGAATTGGATGAAGGCCAACCAGGAAGCTGAATTGAGAAATTGTAATATGGAGAGGAAGGTGGTTGAATTTGAACAGAAGCAGAATGCAAGGTGGTTATAAGTTGATAGATTTGAGTTTCAAAAGATTGGCACCAACTTCTTTCAAAATTAGCTGCAGTTTCTTGAGTGTGTGCATTTTTTCAGTTGCACATTTTTCACCCCCCTTGCCACTCAATATTGGGGTGGAAAGTTTATTTTCACTTTCTTGCACACTAGGTTTTCCAATCTGGAGTTGTGTACATGTTTCATTTTGGTCATCAATTGTTTCAGTCTCTTTTGAATACTTGGTTGTCACATTGTGTTCTTGTCTACTTTTGTCTTCAACTGTAATTTCTCCTTCCTCCTCATCATTCATTTCCAATATATAACATTCATTGTCTGCACTTTGAAGCAAGTTGTACTGGTTTTGTGTGGTAACTGTGCATCTTTGTTCAACACTAGTTTGAACACTCTCCTTTCCATTTTCCTTATTGCTTTGCTCAGCACAATCATGTATTACAGTTCCATTTACACTTGATTTCTTCAGAGCATCTTCTACTTTTTGTTCACAATTTATAACTTTTTTCCCCTTATTCTTCACAACCTTTTGCCATATCTGTTTTACTTTGTCCTGCTTAACTAAGCTCTGCCCATTCTTCATCTTATTCATTCCTCCATCACTTATATTCTGCTGCTCTCTTTCTAAACATTGCTCTACAACACCTTCACATTCAACTTTCTTGCAACTTTCTACAGTATGACCAAACTCTTTACATACAATACATATCTCAGGTTTCCACAAGTATTCTACCTTTACTATCTGCTCAGAACCATTTAACAATCTAACTGAAAAGTCATCAGGTAAATCTTGATTTGGAGTTACTTCAACTAAACATTTCGCAAAAGAAATGCGCTCAAATTTTTCAGTTGAAGCATCCAAACATAGAAGTTTCCCAACTCTTGAAGCTAACCAGTTGATACCCAACGGTGACCAAGCATAAAGTGGTATATTGTAAAGTTTAATCCAAACTGGAACTGATTTTATACTACTACAAGTATTGCCAATGTTTTCATCCCATGGCTTCACTATAAAAAGCTTGTTTCTCATTATAACAGGGTCAGATTCAGCGATTCTTGACCTATCTTCATCATTAGTAAATTTGAAGAGAAACAAAAACCCATCAGACTTTACAGATATTGAACCACTACGTTTCCACACCTTTTTGAGATAGTACACCACAGTAGCATATGGGAGAGGGTTATCAAGGAAAAATCCAACAAGATACTCCTTCCACATAGTATTGCCAGCCTGAACAACATCAGGTGATGGCACAATTGAGTTACCAATAAAGTCAAGTTGAAAATCACGAGGAACATATTTCCCTGCATTGCTGGGCTTAGCTTTAAAGAGTGAATTCCAAGAACGAGGAGGAGAAGGAGAAGGTTGTGGTAGTAATGGAGCAGAAGATGGGAGAATGGACACAGGGAGAAGAGGAGATGGATTAGGTATAGCTACTGTAACATTTGCAGGCACATAAGTTTTACTGACAAGGGATGTAGAGGGGACTGACACAGGGAGATGGGTAGAAACTGACGGTGGTACAAGAATCGGAGAAGAAGGACAGGGTTGAAGAGGAGAAAGGGGATGGAACTGATTAGCGGGAAGAAGAATAGTTGAAGGAGGGGACCCCATTTTTGAAAGTGTTTTATGTATTTATGTAATCAAGGTAGACTATTTGCCCTTTACCTTTCCTTAAATTCCATAAATTCTTTGTATGAACGATCTAGAGTTATTACTTCTTGAATTACTAAGATGTTTGGCTATTAGCTTTTTATTACCATGTTGAGCCAGGATATTTCATCTGCTTCTTCCTCTATATGAGGAATTACCCCTTCCTCTGGGGATCATTGTCCTGCAAAAATTCATGAGTTAAAAAGTCATAAAGACTTTTTTCTTTACCTTTTTTATAAAAGACTTCAAAATCAAAAGGTGCTAGATGAGCTTGTCATCTGGCAAATATCTATTTTGATACATCATGTTTAAAAGCTTTACTAAACATATATTTAGCTGATTTATAATTAGTTTTTATAATAATTTTTTTGATTATATAAATTATCTTGAAATTTTAAAACACGTTTAACTATAGCAAGAATTTCGTTGGCTATGGTTGCATAGTTCTTTTGACTATTAGTCCATTTACCTAAGTGAAACCTAAAAAGATATTCTTGTTTCGTTTTTAGACATACTTGTTTTAAAATTCCACAAAATCCTATATCTGGTGCATCTGCCTCAATTATCTTTTCCCAATTTGGATTTGAAAGCATTAAGCAAGGCAAATTTTTTACCTTTTCTTTTATTATTTTAACAGCCTGAGTGTGCTATTATATCCATAGACCAGGATTTTTTTAATCTATCATATAAGATAGCAGCATTTGTAGCTAAATTAATATAATAAGAGGATATACAATTTGCCAAAAACGCTAGCAAAATTCAGAACGCAATACATTAAGACAAATTACGAAGTAAAAGATTGTTTTAGCATACTGCTATAGTGCTACTATAGTACGAACTTTGCTATAGTGTTTTCAGGATCTTACATATTAAACTGAAAATACCAAAAAAATATGGGAACATTTTACAAGTCAAGTATTGATAGTAATTCTGGTTTATAAGCCAGTAAATTTAAAAGTTAAATTTAAAATATAAACATGTTTATTATAAAAGTCATAATACAACATAAGTTTTTAAAATGTTTGAAAAGATAATGATATTTTCAAAATGTTGGAGGATATTTAATACTAATTTCAGATTTTAAATTTTATTAATATGATTAATAAAATAAATTAATAATTAAATAGGTTAATTGATTAATACTTAAATACATGTCTTATATATATATATATATATTGATATGTTATTTTAAAGGTTTTTAAGATAACATAAGTATATATGTATGTATATATATAAAATAAATGTTGAAATTATTATAATTTCATTAAAATTGTTTAATTAAATAAATTAATTAATTAAAGTATTAATTAAGTAAATTAATTAAAGGTTGATTAATTGAACAATTTAATTAAAGGTTAATTAATAGAATACATATGCACAAATATTATAAAGGTTATAGTAGACATGTCCAATATAAAAGTTGTACAGGACTATTAATATAAAATTAACTAAAGAGTTAATTGATTAAAATTAATTAAATAAGATTTAATTAATAAAATATTATACATCTTTACTATTAATAATAAAAATTCATTGAATAGGTTTCATCCGTGTCTTTTGACACTACCGAAAATACCTTTCTTTATCCGCGCCTCTTTGTCCTCATTTCATCGCATCTTTTCCAGATTATTTTTCCAGATTCATCAGTAAACCTAATCCACCTCCATGGCTATCCGATGCCAACAAAATCATCAAACTTAACTGTTTTTATTGCTATTCCATAACTAAGCCGTTTCCATTAATCTCGCCTAAACTGATAAACCCTAATCGATCATCATCACTTATTAATTGCTATGTCTGCCTTCACCTATAGAAATTGTGCCTCCGCTTGATCCTCCTTCGCATCCCAACTTACACCGGGACTCGATCTTCGATCAAAGGGGTTTGCAATTGAAGATATTTTTCATCATGGTCACCCAAAAATTTAGACCACAGATTCAAAAGGTATGTTTAACACATAGCTTATCGTAGATTATAGAAAATTCCATGGATATTATGGAGCCTTAATTATTGGTTATAGATTTTTGATGTTTAATACACTTTTTGCTGTAAGTGAGATTTAAGATTTTTGCTGTTTAATACACTTCTTTCAATTTTTGCTGCAAGTAAGATTTATAATTTTTGTATACTGAAGATTGAACAAAGTACAACAGACAATTAATTCGTATAATGGAGATTGAATCATGTACACACATCCTATGAGTTGTTAAATCAACATGTTACAGCCACGAGTTGCTACTTGGAAGCATGAAGGATAAACTACTTATATTTCCCTCTAATCATAGGCAATAATCGCAGTATTTGACCTAATAAGATCTTATTCACACATTATACTTTTAACGGAGATTACAACGTTTGTTATAAATAGGTTTGTGGTTTCAATTGTGTGGCCTCTGTGTGTATATGTATACATATATATGGTATGTTCAAATCATTTTTAATTGTATCATGTATGGTATCGTGATTGGTATGTTTGGAAGTGTATGATTTGCTCGGCTTCATTTGAGTTCAGTCTACTTAATGGTCATAAGTATGTAATAAAGGAAGTTAATTGTTGGTATTTTGCAGTAAATATGGTTGTATTTTTTTGTTTTACCTGCATTTCTAGCTCCTTATATGACTATAATGTTTTCTTTTAGTTCATTAATAATATTGAAAGTTATGAACTTTCCTTTGTCCCCATGTGAGTCTACCAAAATTAGACACGTACATTTTTAAAGTTGAAATCCTTCTATCGGATTCCTAATTTTGAAACGATTTCTAGGTATTTCATTCTATTTCCACTTTCCAAAATAAATACATCTTAATTTACCCATAAAGATTGTAATCATAAAACTACAACATGAAACAAAGCTTAGTATGTAAAATCTTCTTTTAATGGAATCTATAGGAAATTGAAGGTACCGTTACAAGTTTAACAGCTGTAAAACAAAACCCATATTTTGACATGTACCTGCTTGAATGTAATGCTGATTTTTCATTGTAAAATTAGGTACCAATAGTTCTTTATGATGTTAGTAGTGCAAATTTCTAACTGAAATTATGTTGTCAGTTCATAAATTCCATGCTCAGTTAGTTCAAAGGATAAGGATTACATGTGGGTTTCTCATGGCATAACTATTTTCTACCTCGCATCTTTTTACTTAAAAATGACGGTGTTATCCAAATAGGTAAGTGTGTAAAATTATTGTTGTGGGGATGTACCGTTAGGTGTAGTAATATTGCGGACATATACTCAGATATACCCTTAATCATCACTTGCTTTATATCGACGGAGGAAGAATGTCTAGATAGCAAAAATTTATGCTAATTTGTTTTTTACGACCTGCCCTAGGTCACTGTTACAATGCACAACATGATATTTACAAATGTTATATGTTATTCCACCACCTCTTTTTTATTGGTTAGTTTATTTCAGTTCTTTTACAATGTAATATTCATATTCATTTTATATCAAGAAATCTTTGCCAATCAATTATTGTTCTATGCAGTTAAATTGAAGGATGACTGGCCTATAATTGTGCAGACCCTGAAGTAGATACAAATATGCTTGAAGACTGCATTTTATTCTCTTTTTATAATTGTTTTTTGCGTTTTAACTGCACAAACTGGGAAGGAAGTGAATTTGTTCATTTTCTAGGCTATTTTTTTTGAAGTGAGACGATTACATTAATTTTATATCTTAGTTAAAAGGAAAGAAAAAATATAAATAATGCAAAAAATTTATTTTCTTTTTATACTGCTTGAACATCAAGCTTGATGTCTTAAATTGGTCATTTATCATTCATTTTGCTATGAGGACACGTCCTTTAAATATATCTATAAGGTGGAATATAAATAGTTATGTGTCATTACGAGATAAATTTTACGTATACATACGGTTATTCACGTTTTTTGTGGAAGTGATGAACTACATATGTTGAACATGATTTTTGGTCCATGTGAGAAAAAATGATGGTTTAAACGTTATGGTATATAAAATCTAAATAACCCATTAACTAGATGCATGCCTAGATGTAATTTCTAAGCTTGGAGCGATGATCATATAACATGAAATCGGTTGGGGTTTGTGATTGGTTGAGGCAATGGATCAAAATTTAAAAACATCATTGATTTCCATCTCATGTTCTGTTTAAATAATATGTGTATATAGCTATTCAACGACTCAAGTGCAAAATATACACATATATCGAACACACATGTGAAGCAAGATGTGCATGTACACGTCAGTACATGTACTAATAAGTATACATGTTATGCTGCACACGACAATTACTATTTACAAGGTGTGTATATGTGTGTATATTAAGTTATCAACGCATATGTATTAGGTTGTGCAAAATGTATGTACGGTTGATGAATTATAAGTTGTACAAAATATATATTACTCATGACATGCAAATGATGTATATTTTGCATGCAAAACAAAATGCTTATTACGTTGGTGAATGCTAAACAAGTAAACATGTATTATTCCAGTTGTACAAAATGTGTATTTGGTTGGTGAATGATAAATAAAATGCATGCAAAATCTACACAAGTAAATATCTATTATTCATGACATGCAAAAGATATTATGTGGAGAAGCAATTATATATTCATGACTCTGTTCTATATTTTAATGCGTGACGACGAAGTAAATATTTTAACGCACAACAACTTATATTTTTAACGCATGGTGACTGGCTAAATTTTTAACGCGTGATGCCGTATATTTTAACAAGTGATGATAAAGTAAATTTTTAACACGCGAACATAAGTAAAATTTCAACATGTGATGGTCTGTATTTTAAAGCATTAAAAAAAGTGAACCTTTAAGACACGTCATCCTACGGTTTAAAAAAGTTGGGGATACACCTAAAATATTCTCACTCTATGTTGGAGGTAAATATTACTTAAACAAAAAAGGCGACTTTGTTAAATATTTTAATAAGATTTCAAAAGAAAAGAAATATGTATTAATGCAATTTTGAAAGAAGCCATTACTTTGAAAAAGTAATTTGTGTATAAATTGACTATCACGTTGAATATATATTTAATTGATTGTTGATATGTTGTATATTCATTTTGTACAATTAGTCATTGTTGCATATATTGAATTGTTAACATGCTCCCTTATATATTATACTATAACACCTACCATTATGACCTTGGAGATTGGGGAACAGATGACCAGTTAGGGTTGTTCCAACAGTGTGCATGGTCAGACTTAAGCCTCCAAGTGAGTAAAATTGCAAACGAAAGATTGTGAAGATCAAATTTTTTTTAGGATGTATGAACTGATCATAAGATATAGCTCATTGACAATCTGAAAACCAGATTAAGATTTAAGAATTACGGATAGAGACTGGGGTAGGGTCGCTCCCCATCCTCTAATAGCTTAGCCCATGCTTGGTCGGGTCTGCGATTTCATTGCGTGGGGCCTAGCCGAAGAACATGCAAAATTGAGATTACGCAAGGAAAGAAATTGTCTTATGTAATAAAATACACAAAAAGAAAAAAACAATGAAAATACTTTTAGCATCATCATTACTCTTTGCTAACTGCATGACAGTAATTTCATGGAGTTTTTATATCCATAATTCTTCCCGTTTCCAACTGTCAATAACATTTCATTTATTGAGTATAATATATCTAATTAATTATGAATTTGGGTACATATTCATTAAGGCAGTGTTATTATATTTGTAAAAAAAAAACTTTATACACGCTTCGAAAAATGCTATAAAGTACATTATTGAGTTAATACATGCACAATGCGTTTAGGTGCAGGCCACCCGGACGTGCTTATATACTCGTATTATATAAGTTAATTAAAATATAAAAGTTATAATAATGAACCTTATATAATATGAGTGTATATATTAAAGGTGGAATATTAAAGAAACCCTAAATAGACTTAAGGAATACATGCATACGTAAATGTACGTATATCACGATTTTAGATGTGTCTAACACTTGAACCATGAGAGCATTTCATGAGAAATACATTATTTCATAAGTCGATATCACTCGATATAATATATTGAAGATTATGAATCTGTAATAAAACTTGTCCTCTATCATTTATGTATTAATAGATTATTTGCATACTCTTTAGTTGTTGAATTTTCCTCAAGCTGGGGATGTTATGTGTAGTACTATTAATATATTGATTAGGCTAGGTAAGATAACTACACGTATTTGTTGAGCTTTCTTCAAGGTACATGCACTATACTTAGGTCATCATAAAATGATAAGTTCGAGTGAATAGTCCAACTTTACTTATTGAGCTTTCCTTAAGGTAAAGGCAGGACTAAGACAAAAAACCATATGTTAGGAGTTGTATGTGATATAACCAATAAGGAGTCATTCATCATCTACGGGCCTATGATTTGTTGAGCTTTCCTCAAGGTTAGAATCCCAAGGCATACAAGTCCTACACCCACTAGTGAAGTCAAAAGACTTTCATACTTCTCTTAGGGTTTTGTGAAACATAAAAGACTAATGAAAGCCTTATTAAAAAAAATGGTAACATTTAACCTTTCTAATATTGCAAGAACATGTGCTAAATCATGTTATAATTATCTATAATGATAAATTTATGCATTTAATATGATTGATAAAACGTTTATCAATTAATATATACAAATGAACTGAATTGAAAATTGAAAAAGGAAAATATAACCTATACTCACTATTAAATTCCCATTGCATGTTAATGTTTTCTATACCCATGCAAGTGTCTAATTTTACAACTACTTAATACGTTCGTAATATGGTTACTTATGTGTTTATTTAGTCAAGACCCTTTATTGCGTTCTATGAGTTTCAAACTCTAAAGGCAATACAAGACTGGATATTTTACCCATATACTTCATATATAAGTGTTATATGGGAAACAACCATAATTCATAATGTACAATACTTCGATGAAATTAGTAAATTCAACATAAGCAAATAAATAGTACTATGAGATCAAGTTTTCAATTTGATTGATTGCATAAAAGATCATATTGTGTTAAGTGTAACATAAGGCCAAAACTACAGTATAAATCTATGAACTTGATCATTGAAATGTCAGTTTGATCGGCTTACGTAAAGTGAGGAAGTAAATATTTTTTGGAATATTTCAACAAATTTGGTTAAATATCGTTAGTTAATTTTCTTTAGTTCTTTTATTCCTTTGTTAATTTT
This sequence comes from Allium cepa, assembly GCA_030765085.1. Lineage (NCBI taxonomy): Eukaryota > Viridiplantae > Streptophyta > Magnoliopsida > Asparagales > Amaryllidaceae > Allium > Allium cepa. Next base: position 97,456,453 of record CM060942.1, on the reverse strand, counting down.
GTTAACTTCTAAATAGGGAGTGGTCTTGGTTGTAGGGGGAGCATTCAAATAGGGGGAGCTAAAAATTTTTGTTCAAACACATATTAGCATTTCAAAATCTTTAATATATATGTTTGTCATCATCAAAAGGGGGAGATTGTTTGATGTGATTTTTTGTTTGATGATAACAAACATATATCAATATATATGTGTGTTTGTAGTTTGGACTATATACAGAAAGGAAGAAATATTTATATTGAATAATTATACTATTGCACGGAATTTATATAATTCAAACAGTATTTTTTATTCAATATAATATTTTATTACAACACTTAAACAATACAAAGTTTTTCAGTTCTCTCTCTCTCTATATATATATATACATACATCAGTTCATACATTTTTACTCTTCTCACTACAACACTCAACACTCAGTTTTTTTTTTTCTCACTCTGTCTGCACATCTGCATCTATCTGCATTGTCCAGCTCCACTTCTCGTCCTGTCTCCTGTGTACCTGTATAATTAGCAACTACAACAGTAATCTGAAAACAAACGAATTTAAATTTGCAAAAATAAAATTTGTTTGTGTCTCAGATACATGGGTTATTGTCATCATCTTTGATTGTGCAATATCTGTGCATATCAGTAATTTTATCAGGGACAGGTAATTATAAGTGGCTGCAGTACACACGTGTACATTCGTATACGTGTGCACTGCCTCGCCAACTCGTGTGCACAGCTCCAACCATAAATTCAAGGCAACAGAGACCAAGCAATGAAACTGTCTCAAAGCACAAAAGCACACATGCACAACTTATCACGGCGAAACTCAAGCAAGCCAGACCAGGTTGCAAGATGATCAACTGGCCAATGTACACAAGTGAAAGCAGCAAAATCAAGACAGCATCAAAATACACAAAATATGGAAACTGCATCAATGCAGTACATATATATAGTGATGCATAGCAACTGCATAGCAGCTACAAACATCAAGATACAACAATGAACAATGAACAGAGAAAATGCATGAAAGCTACAAACTGCAACATGCTTGAAGATGGTTACCAACACAAGACTGCAACCAAAAGGTCAGAGATACACAAGATTACATGTGTGCCAATACCAAATGCATGTAACAGCAATTACAGTGACGAACTGCAACAAACAAGGAACAAAAATACTGCAACTTCAAAACAACAACTCATATGAACAAGTGTACAGAGGCAAAGTGAACAAGTGTAGCATCTGTATCAAAACAGAGGAAACAAACACAAGTGCAGTGCAACACAGTGAGTGTAAACAGTGAACAACAGTGCAATGTTCAAGAGGAGACCAGAAAAAGATGGCCAGAGACAAAGACATGATGACCACGAGATTCAACAGTGCAGAGATGGGCCGAAGTCACAATTCAATGAAAATCAAATTTGTATTCTTTGAAAAAGTCAAGTCACAATGAAACTGCAGAGACAAGTACACAACAAACCCGAATGTCACAAAGCATAAAAATCAAATGAAGTTTTGATTTATTTCCATAGCAAAATCAAGTCACAATGAAAGTACAAACCCAAAAATATATGCATACACACATACAAATGTATATATGCACATATAAAGTAAACTGGTGAAAGACAGTGGCAAATACAAGGCTGTGAAGAAATCAAGTCGAAATTAAAACAAATTAGTATCCTTTGATTAAGTCTTTGATTAAATCAAAGATTTCTAATTTGGAAAGAAATCTCTGCAGCAATCAACTAAAATTCAAATATGGACAAGCATTAATTCAAATGAAGACCGAGACAACAAATGCAGCAAGAGATCTTCAAATCAATTAATTCGAATTCAAATATGGACAGCAACTCAAATCAACACAGGGTAGATACCAGTGAAACAACTCCAGCAACATGAACAAATGAATGAAGTATGAAATTCGAATTAATCAGTGCACAACTACATGCAGTAGGGAATGCAAAGACAATGGCAAGATCAGTGCAGAAGTCAAGTATTTCAAATTTAGAAAGAAATCTCTGCAGCAAATTATCTCGAATTCATATATGGTCTATATTAATTCAAATGGGGACCGAGACATCAAATACAGCAAGATACTTTCGAATTAATTAATTCGAATGCTAATATGGTAAGCAATTACTCGAAAGTGAATCAAGAAAGGAAAACCCCAAAATAATTTCAGGAAAATCAACGGTGTAAGAAATCAAATCAGACAATGTTAATTAGGGTTTCAACCCTATAAATACACCCAAGAAATCATCATAGAACAGACAGAACAATCGAGTTCAAGTATCAATTTAGAAAAGCAAAAAGTGACAGTACATACCGAATACACAAGCAATGAATTCGATCGAGCGACTGCAAAACTAGCAATAGTCAACCATCAGAGAAGCAGCAAGCTAGGGCAACGAATCACAGTCCAATCAAAGAAACCGAAGCCCTAATTGGAACAAAAGGGAACGAAACCCTAATCAGATCGAGGCGGCCATTTGTTTCATAAAACAAAAGAAAGAAGATCGGGTGAAATAAAGAAGTGGGCCAGCCTCAAATAAAAGGGGTTTTTGTTTTTTTATTTTATAGGGTTTATTAATTTTTGTTAATTTGTTTTTGGGTTAAGTTTTTTTTATAAAAGCAAGATAATTTAATTTGTTTTAAATTTAGTGCTTGCTTTTGTAATTGGCTTTATTTTGTATGTTCTCTTCAAAACAAAACATGAAAAATTATCACCTAGGGTTTAGGTGTTGTCAGATTGTCTAGTTAGAGTTAGTCCAGTTAGCAGGGTTTGCAAGTTTGCAAAACTCTATAGGCGGTAGCAGGGTTTGCAAGTCTGTTAGAGTGTTTGTAAGCGTGATACTGTTTAATTCTAATAGAAATCTGGGAATGCAGCAGTAGGCAGGGGTTGCCGAAGCTGGGTAAATCTTGTGTGTGATTTATTTTTCAGCATATTTATTTCTGAAGTTTGCTTCTGTGTTTAATTTGCAAAAATTTGCTATAACCCTATTCACCCCCCCCTCTAGGGTTAATCTAGATCCTACAATCAAAATCTTGTTCTTCTCCCCCTTTTGTCATTATCAAAAGACTAACAAAAAACAATGGAACAGTAGGAACAAAAAATAATATATCATAACGAGATAAAAGCTTCCACATTGTAGAGGATGGATCGATGATTGGTTTTAATAAGAAGAGAGATATTTTAACATTAATTTGACATTTAAGCACAAAAAAAATAAGCACTTACTAACCACGCATAACCATAAGGACTTTTAAATGAGATTAGCAGTTACTTATTAGTCTAAGCATCCAAATTATTAAGTGATACCAGAATACTTAGTTACCATACTCCATCCATGCATAACCATAAGGACTTTTAAATGAGAATGAAGTAATGATAAAAATAATTCTCTCATATGTTCCATCCACGCATAACCATAAGGACTTTTAAATGAGAATGGATACATGAGATTTATTATTTATTATTAAAAATAATATTTTTTTTATTTATTTATTTAATTTAAAAATAATTCACTCTTCTTATTTTATCAAACCATTATGAATGATAGAAAGATGGTAGAAATAGAAATGATCGTGGAATAAGTTACCAAGTTAATTATATTATGTAATATCCAGTACTGAATACCATATTCGAATCAATCTTTGGAAAATATCCAAAACTTGTTTGAATCCTAGAAATTGAAGTTGAAAGTATATATCCAAGAATATTTCTACCTAACAATGAAAAAAAATGGTTAGTCAATTTCTATAATCCCTAAATCCAAACGTAATCTAGAAAATCTGTCTTCAGGGAGGGGTTTTGTGAAAATATCAGCAAGTTGAGTCTCAGTTGAAATATATTCAATGCAAATGTCTTCCTTAGCAATGTGATCTCTAAGAAAGTGGTGTCTCACATCAATGTGTTTTGTGCGTGAATGATGAACATGATTATTTGATAAGTCTATTGCACTTTTACTGTCACATTTTAATGGAACTTGTTTATAAACTAAGCCAAAATCAGAAAGAGTTTGCATCATCCATAAAATTTGAGCACAGCAACTTCCTAAAGCAATATATTCTGCTTCAGTGGTGGATAATGCAACACAATTCTGTTTTCGACTTGACCATGAAACTAATGAATGTCCTAGCATGAAACATGTCCCACTGGTGCTTTTCCTGTCAACCAATGAACCAGCATAATCAGCATCAGAATAACCAACTAAATCAAAGTTTTCACAAGAAGGGTACCATAATCCAAATTTGTGTGTGTGTGAAAGATATCTCAAAATTCGTTTAGTGGCTTTCAAATGAGATTCTTTAGGATTAGATTGAAAACGTGCACACAAACATACAGAAAACATAATATCAGGTCTAGAAGCAGTAAGATAGAGAAGTGAACCAATTATTCCTCGATATTTTTTCTGATCAACAGCACTTCCTTTCTCGTCTTTGTCCAACTTTGTTGATGGGCTCATAGGAGTTCTCAATGGTTTGGAGTTCTCAATTCCAAATTTCTTCAACAGTTCCAACACATACTTGGATTGTGAAATGAAAATGCCATCACTGCTTTGCTTGATTTGAAATCCAAGAAAATATTTCAATTCTCCAACCAAGCTCATCTCGAATTTAGCCTGCATGACTTGTTCAAATTTCTCGCACAAGATTTCATTAGTAGCACCATAAATGATATCATCCACATAAATCTGAACAATCAAAAAATCACTTCCTTTGTGTAATAGAAACAGTGTCGTGTCAGCGCTCCCCTTTTTAAAGCCATTTTCCAAAAGATATGTACAAAGGCAGTCATACCAAGCTCTAGGAGCTTGCTTAAGACCATATAATGCTTTTTCAAGTTTATACACATGATTTGGAAAAACATGATTTTCAAATCCGGGGGGTTGTTCAACAAAAACTTCTTCTTTCAGATCACCATTTAGAAATGCACTTTTTACATCCATTTGTTTAAGTTTGAAACCTTTATAACAAGCAAAGCTGAGCAAAATTCTAATGGCTTCTAACCTAGCAACTGGTGCAAATGTCTCATCAAAATCTATGCCTTCTATTTGGTTATATCCTTTTGCGACCAACCTAGCTTTGTTTCTAATTACATTTCCTGATTCATCAAGTTTGTTTTTGAACACCCATTTAGTTCCTACAATTGGATAGTCATTAGGCCTAGGAACTAATTTCCAAACTTTATTTCTCTCAAATTGATTAAGTTCATCTTGCATTGCTAAAACCCAACTTTCATCATTAAGAGCCATTTCAACAGAATCAGGTTCTATTTCAGAAATAAAACCACTATGACAACAAAACGCACACAAATTTTTATCAAATGCAGAACGAGTGCGTATACCTTCCGTAGGATCTCCTATAACCAATTCAGGAGGATGATTGGATTTGAATTTCAATCTATCAGCATCAACAGTCCTACTTCCATCTTTCTCAGTAGATGTCCCTTCTTTAATGCCTTCATGATCTACCCCATCATCACCTGTTTTTTCAGTCGTCCTTTCCAGATCAGATTCATCAAATTTCACATTGACTGATTCAACAATTGTCTTTGTTCGTTTGTTGTATATCCTGTAAGCCTTGCTCCTTGTTGAATAGCCCATGAAAATTCCCTCATCGGCCTTTGATTCAAATTTTCCAAGTTGATCACCTGTGTTAAGAATAAAACAAGGGCATCCAAAAACACGAAAGTAAGAGATGTTAGGTTTCCTTTCATGCCACACTTCATAAGCTGTTTTGCCTAGTATTGGTCTAATCATTACTCTATTCATTACATAGCACGAAGTATTCGCCGCCTCTGCCCAAAAAGTTAGAGGTAGTTTATACTCACTCAACATGGATCTAGCCAATTCTTGCAATGTACGATTTTTCCTTTCAACCACCCCATTTTGTTGAGGTGTTCGTGGAGCAGAAAATTCATGTTTTAAACCATTTTCTTCACAAAAGTTTTCAAATTCCGAATTTTCAAATTCGCCTCCATGATCACTTCTTAAAGTTTTAATTGAAACTCCTTTTTCATTTTGAACAAGTTTAGCAAATTTTGAAAAATAATCAAAAGATTCAGATTTTTTGGCTAAGAAATAAACCCATGTAAATCTAGAGTAATCGTCAACCAATACATAACAATAACGTTTTCCATTCAAACTTGCAATTTCATTTGGTCCAAATAAGTCCATATGAATTAATTCGAGGACCCTTGATGTGCTAACAATATTTTTAGGGCGAAATGATGATCGACTAAGCTTGCCCAAGGAACATGCTTTACACACTTTGTTATCTTTAAATTTCTGATGTGGTAACCCTCTGACTAAATCTTTCGTTTCAAGATTTCTTAAGAGACTCATGCTAGCATGTCCAAGTCTCCTATGCCATAAAGATGCCTCTTCGTCAGTGGCTACCAAACATCTGGAAAGATTTAGATTGTCAAACGAAAGTGAGTAAACATTTCCTTTTCTTTTGCCCATAAAAACAATGTTATTAGAAGTTTTATCAATGATTTTGCAAGTATCACTGTCAAAAACCACATTCATACCTTTGTCACAGAGTTGGCTAATAGAAATGAGATTGTGATGCAAATTATCAACGTATAAAACATTAGTCAAGGAAAAAGTACCATTACTTACTTCACCTTTCCCAATAATCTTACACTTGCTATTGTCTCCCATGATCACATTTCCACCTCTAAACTTCTCTAGGCCAAGGAACTTAGATTTATCACCTGTCATATGTCTAGAACAACCTGAATCTAGAAACCATTCTTGTTGCTCCTTAGCCCGCCAACAGACCTACATAAAGAGAGAGGAGGATGACCTAGAGAAACTCTTAGGTCCAATGATATTAGTAACTGAAGCATTGTGAACAAACAATCCCTTTGGAACCCAAACTTGTTTTGTCCTTTTATTTTTGTTCCTATAGACATGAAATTTGTTTGTAGAATTCTTAGGAACCCAAACTTGTATAAACTTTGTGTTCTTGTTCCTATGACTACAATTTTCAACACGATGTCCAATTTCACTTCTAACAAAGATACTCTTACCTTTTGCATGATCATCAACCTGTGTTTTCCCAAAATCTAGTCCTTTTCTATTATTAGCAAAGAGTTGATTTCCCAACAACATGTTAAACGATTTTTCTCCTCTTGAAAAGTTATTCAGAGATTTTTCAAGATTTTGGACTTTGGTTTTTAGTGTTGTGTTTTCAGTTACAAGTGTGGTGCATCTATTTATAAAATCTTTTTTCCTTGTGTCAATGATTTCCTTAAGACTTGAGTTTTCTTTTTCAAGATTATCGAAGCTATTCTTAAGTCTTGATATTTCTGAATCTAAAGTTTTACATTTTTTACAGTCCAGGTTTTGAATATTCTCAAGTTCAGTTTCTAACCTAGTATTCTCATGAACAAGTTCTCTCCTGTCAGACTTTAATTTTTCAATCTTAGTTTCAAGAGTATCAATTGTATTAGTAAGATCATAACACATCAAAACAAGTTCTTTATAAGAATAGTCACGTACCTCACTGGATTCCTCTGAACTTGTTTCTGAATCTGATTTTGCCATAAGGCACAAGTTAGCCTCTTCTGAGCTATTTTCCGAAACTTCTTCTCCTTCTTCATCATCCCAAGTTGCTGCAAAGGCCTTCTTCTTCTTTTTCTTTCCTTTGTTGTTTTTGAGAAGTGGACATTTTTGTTTGAAGTGGCCAGGCTTTTTGCAGTTAAAGCATGTCAATTCATTATCGGAATCATCAGAATCTTTTGGCTTATTACCACTTGTTTTCTTCTTGCGTGGCCTGAATTTTGACCATTTTCTAAGATTATTGACTGCCATCGCAAGCTCTTCAATTGGATCTTCTTCTTCTTCACCGCTTTCTTCTTTGCTTTTTAAGGCAATCGTCTTCTTTTTTGATTCGGAGTTGTTACGTTCCTCTTTTGCCTTTAGCTCAAGTTCATATGTCATCAAGTTTCCGATCAACTCTTCCATGCTTAGTTTACTCAGATCTTTCGATTCTTGTATTGCAGTGACTTTTGCCTCAAAGTTCATTGGTAAGACTCGCAGTATCTTCCGTACAAGCTCTACTTCAGTGAAGACCTTCCCAAGCGCTCTAGCATTGTACACCAAAGTTGAAAACCGTCCAAACATATCCTTTATGCTCTCGCCCTTTTCCATTACAAAGTTTTCGTATTCATTGCTAAATAGAGCTAGTCGTGACTCCTTGACTTGAGAAGTTCCATCGTGTGTCACCTCCAGAGTGTGCCAAATTTCCTGTGCTGTTGTACAATGAGAAATTCTATTAAATTCATTTTTATCAAGAGCACAGATCAAAGCGTTCATTGCTTTGGCATTTGTAGTTTTTAATTTCTTATCGTTAGCATCCCACCTATCCTTAGGTTTAGGAATCTCAGTATCACCAACAACTATAGTGGGAGATTTATAGCCAGTTTCAATAATATCCCAAACATCATAGTCGACAGAACTAAGATAAATACTCATTCTAACTTTCCAATAAGCATAATCATTCCCATTAAACATGGGTGGCCTAGCAATAGATTGCCCCTCAGAAAAAGCATTATTTGGTGGATTCATGACTCTAGAGTTAAAGTAAAATACCAGGCTCTGATACCACTTGTAGGATCTAGATTAACCCTAGAGGGGGGGGGGGGGGGTGAATAGGGTTATAGCAAATTTTTGCAAATTAAACACAGAAGCAAACTTCAGAAATAAATATGCTGAAAAATAAATCACACACAAGATTTACCCAGCTTCGGCAACCCCTGCCTACTGCTGCATTCCCAGATTTCTATTAGAATTAAACAGTATCACGCTTACAAACACTCTAACAGACTTGCAAACCCTGCTACCGCCTATAGAGTTTTGCAAACTTGCAAACCCTGCTAACTGGACTAACTCTAACTAGACAATCTGACAACACCTAAACCCTAGGTGATAATTTTTCATGTTTTGTTTTGAAGAGAACATACAAAATAAAGCCAATTACAAAAGCAAGCACTAAATTTAAAACAAATTAAATTATCTTGCTTTTATAAAAAAAACTTAACCCAAAAACAAATTAACAAAAATTAATAAACCCTATAAAATAAAAAAACAAAAACCCCTTTTATTTGAGGCCGGCCCACTTCTTTATTTCACCCGATCTTCTTTCTTTTATTTTGTGAAACAAATGGCCGCCTCGATCTGATTAGGGTTTCGTTCCCTTTTGTTCCAATTAGGGCTTCGGTTTCTTTGATTGGACTGTGATTCGTTGCCCTAGCTTGCTGCTTCTCTGATGGTTGACTATTGCTAGTTTTGCAGTCGCTCGATCGAATTCATTGCTTGTGTATTCGGTATGTACTGTCACTTTTTGCTTTTCTAAATTGATACTTGAACTCGATTGTTCTGTCTGTTCTATGATGATTTCTTGGGTGTATTTATAGGGTTGAAACCCTAATTAACATTGTCTGATTTGATTTCTTACACCGTTGATTTTCCTGAAATTATTTTGGGGTTTTCCTTTCTTGATTCACTTTCGAGTAATTGCTTACCATATTAGCATTCGAATTAATTAATTCGAAAGTATCTTGCTGTATTTGATGTCTCGGTCCCCATTTGAATTAATATAGACCATATATGAATTCGAGATAATTTGCTGCAGAGATTTCTTTCTAAATTTGAAATACTTGACTTCTGCACTGATCTTGCCATTGTCTTTGCATTCCCTACTGCATGTAGTTGTGCACTGATTAATTCGAATTTCATACTTCATTCATTTGTTCATGTTGCTGGAGTTGTTTCACTGGTATCTACCCTGTGTTGATTTGAGTTGCTGTCCATATTTGAATTCGAATTAATTGATTTGAAGATCTCTTGCTGCATTTGTTGTCTCGGTCTTCATTTGAATTAATGCTTGTCCATATTTGAATTTTAGTTGATTGCTGCAGAGATTTCTTTCCAAATTAGAAATCTTTGATTTAATCAAAGACTTAATCAAAGGATACTAATTTGTTTTAATTTCGACTTGATTTCTTCACAGCCTTGTATTTGCCACTGTCTTTCACCAGTTTACTTTATATGTGCATATATACATTTGTATGTGTGTATGCATATATTTTTGGGTTTGTACTTTCATTGTGACTTGATTTTGCTATGGAAATAAATCAAAACTTCATTTGATTTTTATGCTTTGTGACATTCGGGTTTGTTGTGTACTTGTCTCTGCAGTTTCATTGTGACTTGACTTTTTCAAAGAATACAAATTTGATTTTCATTGAATTGTGACTTCGGCCCATCTCTGCACTGTTGAATCTCGTGGTCATCATGTCTTTGTCTCTGGCCATCTTTTTCTGGTCTCCTCTTGAACATTGCACTGTTGTTCACTGTTTACACTCACTGTGTTGCACTGCACTTGTGTTTGTTTCCTCTGTTTTGATACAGATGCTACACTTGTTCACTTTGCCTCTGTACACTTGTTCATATGAGTTGTTGTTTTGAAGTTGCAGTATTTTTGTTCCTTGTTTGTTGCAGTTCGTCACTGTAATTGCTGTTACATGCATTTGGTATTGGCACACATGTAATCTTGTGTATCTCTGACCTTTTGGTTGCAGTCTTGTGTTGGTAACCATCTTCAAGCATGTTGCAGTTTGTAGCTTTCATGCATTTTCTCTATTCATTGTTCATTGTTGTATCTTGATGTTTGTAGCTGCTATGCAGTTGCTATGCATCACTATATATATGTACTGCATTGATGCAGTTTCCATATTTTGTGTATTTTGATGCTGTCTTGATTTTGCTGCTTTCACTTGTGTACATTGGCCAGTTGATCATCTTGCAACCTGGTCTGGCTTGCTTGAGTTTCGCTGTGATAAGTTGTGCATGTGTGCTTTTGTGCTTTGAGACAGTTTCATTGCTTGGTCTCTGTTGCCTTGAATTTATGGTTGGAGTTGTGCACACGAGTTGGCGAGGCAGTGCACACGTATACGAATGTACACGTGTGTACTGCAGCCACTTATAATTACCTGTCCCTGATAAAATTACTGATATGCACAGATATTGCACAATCAAAGATGATGACAATAACCCATGTATCTGAGACACAAACAAATTTTATTTTTGCAAATTTAAATTCGTTTGTTTTCAGATTACTGTTGTAGTTGCTAATTATACAGGTACACAAGAGACAGGACGAGAAGTGGAGCTGGACAATGCAGATAGATGCAGATGTGCAGACAGAGTGAGAGAAAAAAAAAACTGAGTGTTGAGTGTTGTAGTGAGAAGAGTAAAAATGTATGAACTGATGTATGTATATATATATATATATATATAGAGAGAGAGAGAGAGAGAGAGAACTGAAAAACTTTGTATTGTTTAAGTGTTGTAATAAAATATTATATTGAATAAAAAATACTGTTTGAATTATATAAATTCCGTGCAATAGTATAATTATTCAATATAAATATTTCTTCCTTTCTGTATATAGTCCAAACTACAAACACACATATATATTGATATATGTTTGTTATCATCAAACAAAAAATCACATCAAACATAAAGTACAACCCATCTGATTTCCTTAAATGTTAAGGATACTCGATTGCGCTTTTGTAAGGAGTTCATTATAATATTATAGTAAGGGCTTTCTTTTGAATGGCTTGACCATTTAGAAATGGAAATGAATGTGTAAGAGAAAATTTGAATTAAAGTACGGTTGGGATGAAGAGAGTAAATGGTTACTTTTACTTCATAAAGAAACATCGAAAACGAGAACTGTAATAATAATGATATGATACTTAACATTGGAATAAGAAATATGATTTCTATTCCGAAATGTAGCTTTGTATAGAAAATTATTTTTTATGAGATTTATTTCTTTGAGTTCGGGGTGATTGATCAAAGAACTCTCTGTTGTAATCTAGTTGTAGTATATGAGATAAATAAACTATATTAAGTGAATGAAGGACCTCCAAATTTAGCACACTACTATAGTAATGGGGAAACAGTGGAAGCAAGCCATATAGCACTTATTCATTGCAACAAATTACGAAAATTATTTTCGTAAAACATACTGGACATTATTCATGAAATAATGACTATTTTTTGTACCGACTGAAAAATAGACATGGTTATATTTCATTATGAATATTATGAATATTCATTATGAAGTAAAACTGTAATGTGGTATTTGTTTTTACAACAAAGGTGATGCATTGAAAATGCAGAAGTATCTAAAATTCTTTACAATTATTTTAGAATTATAGAGTAAATTGTAGTTTCGAAAAATAATTTTTATTATATAATTATGAACCATATGACACTGGTTAATTATATCTCAAACAATTGAAGGGCTATGCACCCATTCAATGGAAGCATTATCATAGTTGATGAGCTCTTCGAATTGATACATTTAGATGTATGCAATCATAAATCAATTAATACCAAAACGATTCTACATACTTCATCGCATTCATCGATGAGTTATTACCGACGTGGACATGTATATTTGATACATATGTAGTATATCTATGGTAAATTCATAGAGTATAAAATAGAAGTAAATAAAAATAACATGCGATAGAATTCGATTTGATCAAATGAGTGAGTATGTTTGAAAAAGTTCCGAACATACCTAAAAATGAATAAAGATTCAATCTCAAAAGTCACTCCTCCATGTGATACATAACAATGCATCGATAAGGCGTAATCGAACTTTGTTGGATAATGTACGATTAATTATGAGTGAAGTTGGGTAAGTTTCTTTCCATAAGCTCATGTACTTAAGAGTAGTACACAAAGTTAATAATATTTCATCTAAATAATAGTTTACAAAATCACACAAGATAAAATTTTATAAGAAACTCCAACATATCCTAGGTTAAGGAGTTGGCAGGTTGTGCGAGTCAAAAGATTGCATGTAATAATTGTCCGTGGGGGATCTTATATAAATCTCCCCAAAAGGATTTTGGAAAAGACTGTCATTAAATGACATATTTTTGTGTTTTAAGTTTTGTAAACTAAAACCAAATTAATTTTATAAATAAAGAAATTCATAAAACGTTTATAAATACCCATTCTATTGCATTAAGAAACAATTTTTGTTTCAAGAAATACCAACTTTATTGTGAAGGAATTTCTTCAAGGAATTATTAGTAGTAAAATGGAGTTGAATATGATCCAAAGGTAGAACTAATTAGATGATTTGAAATGAAATTGACTAACCTAAATGAACACATCGCATTAGAGTGTCTAATAAGTATTCTCGCACATTGAAAAGAAGCTACGAGTTTCTTATTGTAGGATCGTTTTCACCCTAAAGGGGGGTGAATAGGGTGATACCAATAATAAAAATTAATGCAGAAATATAAATAATAACAGTAAATAATGCAGAACAGATCATACACAAATTAATCCAGCTTTGGCAAAACTCTGCCTAAGTGTTGCCTTCAAGGTTTCTACTAGATATGAAGTAGTCAGACACTTGCACGCATAAACTTGCGACAGCCGCTAATGACTAATCTAACTCTATGCTCAAAACCCTACCACAACTCAGCCTCTGAGTTGTGAATTCTTGAACTACACCACCATAGTTCATAATCTAGTCAGGGACCAGAGAATTATACAATTTTAAAAGAAAATTACAAAATAAAACTAAAAACGAAACAAAACCCTATATATCAATTAAGCCCAAAATAAAATAAACTAGACCGGCCCAATAACAAATTAAACTAAAGAGACGTCTCCCACTTTTTTGTATATGCGGCCATTCCTTTTGCTTCTTTTCAAACTTAGGGTTTTGCCATTTGAGGCGCTGCTTGAATGATTAAAGCTCGAATCGTTTGTTGTTTCTTCTCAATTCACTTCGATGCTTCTCTGATTGATTCAATTCACGGCTGCTTCAAATATGTCGAGATCGAACTCTTTAACTGGTATGTGAATTGTCTTTTATCGATTTTGGTTTTTCTCGACTTGATTCGAGTTTTTGGTTTTGTTTTAAGCATTTTCTTGAACTCGGATGAATTATTTGCCAGTGATGATGCTGGGTTATATAGGGATGAAAACCCCTAAATATACATTCATATTTTTGTATTTGAATTCTTCTCGGATTACTCTTGTTCATCCGATCTTTGCTCGAGTGTTTGTGACGAATTGTTGACTTGTTTGTGTTGGATTTGCTTGAATATTTTTCTAAGTCGGTTTCGTTCATTACGCCTTTGACTTCGGCCTTTGAATTTTGAGATGATCTGGATTTTTTGGCTATGACTTATTTTGCACTCTATTCAAACTGCTTCACCATAATTTATTTGTATGTGCGTCACCATATACATACATACATACATACATATGTATGTATTTTGTGTATGTGTTATGATGTCTCGATTGCTCGTTGTTGTTGCATATGAATATACATGCTTGTTTGTCCACTTCATGTAGCTTTCATACCTGAACTGTTGTTGTATTCATGCCATTTGAAATCTTTCTCTGGTGGTAGCTCTGAATGTTCATGTAACGACCCAGAATTTTAAAACAATTTAAATTGGAAATATTTAATTAATTTTGAATATTTGAATGATGGTTTAATTTGAAATTACAATATAACTTTGAAATTGGCGATTAAATTATAAAATTTAATTTATTGAAAGTGAATAAAAATTCGAATCTTCAATTCTATGCTGATTAAAAATATTTCAAAGGCTTATAAAATTTATATTGATAATATTGAAGATAATAGAAGCTTCAGAATTTAATTTGAAACTGTTTTGTTCAGTTTTGAATTTATATCGTTTAAATCGATATTTAAAAATAGTCATTTTTCATACAGTCTCGGAATTTGACGAAACCAGTTCCATTGGGTCCGTAACGTTAAATTATTGCCGGATTTCAAATTTCGTATTTTTCGGAGATGATATATGAGCGTATGACACGTAAACGCGTGAAGATTTTAAAACGAAATTCAATTTAAATTTAAATTTTAAAACATGTCAACATCAGCCACCCTATTTTTCTTTAAGCAGACCTACTCTCTGCTAAACCACGTTCTCTCTGTTTATCACGTACTCTTGATCCCCATCTCTCTGTACAAATCTCACGCAACTCAAATCGAAACAAAGAAAATTAAAAATGGCCGCTCGTCCCCCTCTTTCTCAGATTCAAACGGAATTTATAATGGCCACCGCAAGTTTTTCTTCTCTTCTTCTCAAATAAAACTCTACTCCCCCCCAAATCAAACGAAAATCGTTCGTTATTTAAAAAAAAAAAAAAGAAAAGAAAAGAAAAAAAAAAGAAATGGCGAGCAAGACAACGGAGGCGCTCGAGTTCGAGCGTCGGCATGGATCGCGATATCGTGCGCGACAAGGGGGGGCCTGCGCGTGGAGGCAGTCGCGGTTTCGTGTTCAGATGATGGTGGAGGCGTGGGCGTTCTCGCGGCGGCGGCGCGCGACTCGAAGGGATGGCGGCGAACGTCGCGTGGGGGGAGAAGGTCGCGTAGAGTGGGCGGCGACGTGATGAATGTCGCGAAGCTCGTGACTGGAGGGGAACTCGTGCGCGACATTGACGAGTTCGATTCGAACTCGAGAAGCAGGTCGTGACTGAAATGGCGATGCTCGATCGATTGATGCTGTGAGGTATAATTTGAATAATTTAATTTAAATTATTTAGTTAGATTTTTATAATATATACATAAGTGTGTATGGATATATATTTACAGTAAGGTATATTTTAATTTGTTAAATTTACTAAGTTGTATACACACAGAAATTTTATATTTACAGTGAAAGAAAAAAATATATTATATATTTAAATATGCTGGAACCAGAATATATATATATATATATATATATATATATATATATATATATATATATATATATTTCAAAAGGAAGATGAATTTGTTTAATTTACTTCTTTAATTTATTTTTAGAAATGGTTAAAGAAGGGAATTTAGTTTTAAACTAAAATCTTAGTTAAACAATTTTATTTAAAGGAAATTTGATTTTTAAACTAAATAATTAATCAAATCATTAGTTTGAAATTAAAATAATGGATTAGGTGATTTAACTGTAAATTAACTTGTTTAACGATTTTAGAATTTGTTAAAAGGAAGCTAGCTTAGAATTTAAAACCATTAGTTTAAACGTAAATCACTGGTTACTTTATTTATTTAAAAAAAAAGGGGGAAATTTAATTGTTTAAATTTATAATTAGTTAGTTAAATTTATTAAAGGAGAAAAATTGATTTCAAAAGAATTATCAGCTGATCAAAAAAAAAAAAAAACTATTAAACGGAAATTTATTTTTGATCTATTCGAATATTAATAAATTGGGAAATTAGTTAAAATAAAAATCTTGGTTAAGTAAATAAATTTAACGATAATTTAAGTGTTCGATTTGATTCGAATATTAATGAATTGTATAATTATTTATACAAGGTATAATCTGTGAAGAAAACAACCTGAAAAGGGAATGGATTGCAAAATAAAAGCTAAGGTGAGAACTTCTCACTCAAAAGGGTATTTAAATTTTAAATAGTTATATTTAAAATGTGTTGATTAATTGATTGATTGCTTGATTGTGATATTAGATATTTTAGGATATATCTATATATATAGCAATATATATATATATTGGCATATATATATATTGCAGTTGATGATTTCCCGCCTCGTATAGCGGATGAGACCCTATTGCGCCGTTAGTAAGCGGATAATATTTTATAAAATCCCATATACCGCGATATTCCACCTCGAAGTGGAATGGGTATTGTGCTAACTTTGTGGATGCAGGGAAACAGGTTGGAGGGATCCAACTGGACCCCTCACAAATATTTATTTGTTTTATAAATATTGTGTTGACTGTTAACTATCATATTGATATATGATATTTGTTGCCATGATTGACCAATTGATGCTGTGGCATCATCGGATTCGTTTTTAAAGTTAAAAATAACGATTTTTGATTTAAAAAGGATTTTTAAATCGATTTTTCCAAATATATGTTTTTGGTAAAATTTTGAATTGATTCATTTTACATCAAAGTAAAATTTTAATTTTTGAAGTTATAGAATTTAAGATTTTTATAAAAAAATATAACCGAATTGAGATTTTTGGAAATAAATAGTTAAGTAATTTATAATCGGTATAAAATTGGAATTTTTGAATTATTAAGAACAATGTATATAAAAGATTTTTAAATTGATTTTTTTATAAGTTAAAAATATTGGATTTATAAAACGAGTTTTACAAGTGTTATAAATGAAATATAAATTGTTTTTCTTAGTAAAAGAAAATTTCTAAAATTTTAAATTGTGAAGTATAAAATGAATAGCTTGGGTAAAACAAAAGATTATAAGTAAATTACTTATGATTTGGACTTTGTCATTTATATGGAATATAAATGGAATTTGCTAATAAATTGAGTTTGGTAAATTGAAGTTTATAAAAGGAATAGAATTTATAAAC
Source organism: Allium cepa (assembly GCA_030765085.1). Classification (NCBI taxonomy): domain Eukaryota; kingdom Viridiplantae; phylum Streptophyta; class Magnoliopsida; order Asparagales; family Amaryllidaceae; genus Allium; species Allium cepa. The sequence goes on along the minus strand of CM060942.1, from coordinate 97,439,026 downwards.
ATTGTTTATAAATTCGTAATCAATTGAATTTGATCAATTGAATATAGAAGTTTATTAAAGGAGTTATATTCACGTTTTTGAACAGTGAATATATTATTAATAAAAATGGATATTTTGGGAAAGAATGTTTTAAACAGAATTTAAAACGATTTAGAAATGTTTTAAAATGCATTGAGTATCGAATACATAGATTTCAACATTCATTGTTGAAATAGACGTTTTCGAGAAATAGAAGGAAATGAATACGTAGAATTCAACATTCATTGTTGAAATAGGCGTTTTCGAGAAAAATAAGGAAATGGTGGACTATAACACTGTTGTTATTGTAAATGATTTCCGAAAGGAAATATTTTGAATAGTATTGGGATTTATATATCTAATTTAATTTCGAATCCCTATACTAGTGATTTTGGGTTGTCGTAACGATGTTTTACGCAACATTCGTTTTGACCCAATTAAATGTGAAAAAAAAAAATGATTTCCTTAACAAATGAAATATATACTTGGCTATGGTTAAGTATATTGAATATTTTCAAATTGTTGAAAATAAATAAGATTTGTGAAATACTTATTTTTAGAATAAGTATGGAATTACTTTTCCAATATGAAATGGAATATTTTTAAGAATTTATCTTTTTGAAGATAAATTGGAATTTAATAATTAAAATCTATTGAAACTGTAAATCAATAGATAATCTGAAATATAAATTCACTATGGAATTTATAAATAAAAAGGGAAAATTGGTTTCAAAATAAACATTGGTTTATTTTTGAAGTATTGAGATTTTATATCTAGTAAAGATATTTTGGAAAATTAAATAATTTGGAAAATTATTTGGAATCTGGTGATGTGGCGCATCTTTATTGATAGTTAAATAACCGACTATCAATATTTACCCTTGAATGAGTAATTGCTGTGATTGCTTGAAATTGGATGCCACACTTATTTTTAAAATAAGCGCTCACTATTCGGATTAACCGGGAAAGGACCATGGGGTCGTATAACCCACTCCGAATATGTGATACGTCGTTATGAATTGCATTTGAAGACCGGTGTTGAAGACCGGGTATTTGTGAAAACGGATGGATTACCGTCGAGTTACTCTGCATCGGCTGATCTCCGATATAGAGGTTTATCACCCTTAGTGACGGGACGTCCGGACGTGATTAGTGAATATCCGGATTGCAAGGACTTCTTTGGAAGTGCCTTCGGTTCTGTTCGATCCCGGAACAGACTTGTATGGATTGTATGTCTGACATTACAAGTTGAGATATAAAGCTGATTTCTTTCAAATATATTTCTGTTGGTGGCGGAGAATTTATTCTTTTAGCTTAACACCCTTCTCTGAGACGTACGAGCTCAGAGGTTATATAGTTGAAGGTCATTAGTGATATACTCCCAATTTGGTAGTGTGATATACTAAGTGTTGCTGTGAAATGATCGTTGAACGATCATTTGTGATAGGATCATTTGTTTGATCGTCTATCTTGATGATCATTGCTTTGATCATTTGTTGACCCAAAGCACTGCTTTTGTAAAGCGTGGCTTGTGGACGAGACTTCATCGAGCCTCACACCCCGGAAATGGTCAAAACAGGAAAGATGCGGCAAGGTTATTAGGGGGTAGCACCTCTTTAGTGTATGTCATTCCTTCTGGATAGAGGTGGTATCATGGTATGGAGCCCAGATACTTAACCTATGTGGTAATTGCAAATTTATTACTTTGTGGTTGTTGGAAATCGGGGATCCTCGGATATAGATCGGTTACGATCGGGGGATGACATATTCGTGTCAGTAGTTACCCAGTTAGGGGTAACCCGGCCTTGTGTTGGCAGAGATCCGGTTAGGTTCTCGGGACGTCATTCCAGAGGCGTTTCCATGTGGCAATGGGAAGTTCCTTGGCCTGACCATTTGTTGGAAATCCAAAGAAACAATACGAGCCTTGTACGGTTTTAGTTGTATTTCCTGCTATGGAATGTGGCGGTAACCTGCTATTGAACATAGTAGCTATAGTAGGCATACGATAATGGTCGTATGTTGGCTAAGATTTATATCTTTACTTTCGAAATTGTTTTCTACACTATGCACTAATAATAATATCGAAAATGATTTGATTTTATGCGTATCAAGCATTTTTGACTATCATAAGGAGAAATCTCCTCCGATTCTGCGTTTGCATTGTGTGTGTGTGCTGGAGGCCTTATGGTAGTCTCATTTTCTAAAAAGCATTGCGAATTTATTTAAAAATTTTCCTATTCTTTGTTTTAAAGATAAATAACTGTTTTTTTAGTTCTCACACCAGTCACATGACTGACCTGGAGTTTATTGTTCCCTTCCTAAACTCTGGGTGCCCACCAATTTTCACACGGGCAGTCTAGAGTTAGGTTTTCAGGTCATTCTGGTTTCAGGTGTTGCTACAGATATCCGGAGGCGAGCTGGATGGCGTAGTCTATTATTTATGATATCTATTGTATATAGTATTTCTTTTCCGCTGTTTATTTGTTGTACACTCTGATGATATGAATAAATGTAATGTGATGTAATGTATAAAATATACAGTTCTTTGTTTTAATAAATATTCATTTATCTATTATATGTTGTTCCGCTGCGATGGTTAGATTCTGATATTGTTCTGTTGTTCCTTCTGTTCTGTGTTCTGTTTCTCTTTCTTTATCTCTCTTCTTCTACCTCTTTCTTCTTCTTTAAACCATAAAGATTCGGAAGTTTGTTCCCCTTTGGCTGGATTGTTGGGGAATGTTGCCAGCTCAAGGGAGTACGGATTTTCGGGCCTTTACATTTGGTATCAGAGCATATGGTTAAGCGACAACCATGGCTCTGTTGGGTATTACTCATTAGAGATAGAGTCAGCAGTACTCTAGAATGAGTTTGAGTGTAATAATAGATATGAGTGCGTATTTGTTAGTGAATATAAATTTGTTTTATATTGTGATGATTGGTTTATTGAGTGGCATATGAACCTTCGTCGGCACAGTCTGGACAACTGGATCGAAGGGGTTTCTAAACACTTGAATAGAACAATTCGACACAATATTGTTTTAAAATAGGGTAAATGAAATAATTTACCCAAAACTATTTTTGTATATAAAAGAAATAATTTTCTGTAGATTATTATAGTATATGGATGCATGGTTGCTAGGAAGTAATAATATTAAGCTATTACTATTGAAATTGAAATAGAATTGAAATCATTATTATATGAAAATTTAGATAAAGATGAGAAAATAAAATCCATATACAAATGAAGTTTAAGAATGAAAATTATAAATTTGACTTATAATTGGAAATAGAATTCCAGAGAAGTTTTTGGAAATGTTTTTCAAAGAATTTGGAAATTTTAGTAATTAAATTTCTTTTTGATCTGAAAAATGAATTTCAAAGGTTTTGAAAAATGTTTTGAAGAAATTAAAGCTCTAAACTCTTTTCGGTCGCTGGAAAATAATTCCGACGATGACCGCGGCATCATTGGTGTTCATTTTCGGGTTTCCAAAATAGGAATTGCTGCCAATTGTTTTAAATGAAAGATGTTTGGAAATTTGGATTTGGTTTGGAAATTCAAGTTAAATTGAAACAAATGATGTTTGAAAAAGAATATAACTTAAGTGAAGTTGAATGAAATTGATTGAAATACAAAATTGAATGAAATTGGATATGTAACTTCAATAGTAAAGCTAAAGATGGTATAAGAAGCATATATTGAATATTTGTAATGGAATGTGCGAAATGGTTTCAATAGTGTAGTTGGATATTATGTATACTACTACTAGCAGGTTATACAGGTGTTATAAAGAATTGGGATTTTGATTTCAAAGAAAAAAATTGAATTGCTCGACAAAAAGGTACGTATTTCAATTTCTGTATGGGATTTGATGACTTTCTCCTCTAGCCGCTTGGCTTTTTCTTTTTCTTTTTGATTCTGAGGGGCCGTGGTGCCATTTTGTAGTCGTACCGATCGAGCCGCGCAAAGGAAACGCTGGCGAAATTTTTTGAAAATTTAGGGTGTTAGGAAATTTTTGAGAAATTTTGAAAGTTTGAAATTTGAATTTAAATTTAAATTTTGAAGTAAACAATGTTGTTTGAAACTTGTAAGTGGAGTCGGAAAGCTAATTGGAATAAGAATGCATCTTTAATAAAAAGATTTAGGTTAGTAAGTTGATAAAACTATTTGAATGGTGAAAAATAATAAACGATTTAGGATCATTCTTCCCTAACTTGCAATTTCGGGACGAAATTCTTTTAAGGAGGGAAGATTGTAGCGACCCAGAATTTTAAAACAATTTAAATTGGAAATATTTAATTAATTTTGAATATTTGAATGATGGTTTAATTTGAAATTACAATATAACTTTGAAATTGGCGATTAAATTATAAAATTTAATCTATTGAAAGTGAATAAAAATTCGAATCTTCAATTCTATGCTGATTAAAAATATTTCAAAGGCTTATAAAATTTATATTGATAATATTGAAGATAATAGAAGCTTCAGAATTTAATTTGAAACTGTTTTGTTCAGTTTTGAATTTATATCGTTTAAATCGATATTTAAAAATAGTCATTTTTCATACAGTCTCGGAATTTGACGAAACCAGTTCCATTGGGTCCGTAACGTTAAATTATTGCCGGATTTCAAATTTCGTATTTTTCGGAGATGATATATGAGCGTATGACACGTAAACGCGTGAAGATTTTAAAACGAAATTCAATTTAAATTTAAATTTTAAAACATGTCAACATCAGCCACCCTATTTTTCTTTAAGCAGACCTACTCTCTGCTAAACCACGTTCTCTCTGTTTATCACGTACTCTTGATCCCCATCTCTCTGTACAAATCTCACGCAACTCAAATCGAAACAAAGAAAATTAAAAATGGCCGCTCGTCCCCCTCTTTCTCAGATTCAAACGGAATTTATAATGGCCACCGCAAGTTTTTCTTCTCTTCTTCTCAAATAAAACTCTACTCCCCCCCCCAAATCAAACGAAAATTGTTCGTTATTTAAAAAAAGAAAAAAAAAAGAAAAGAAAAAAAAAAGAAATGGCGAGCAAGACAACGGAGGCGCTCGAGTTCGAGCGTCGGCATGGATCGCGATATCGTGCGCGACAAGGGGGGGCCTGCGCGTGGAGGCAGTCGCGGTTTCGTGTTCAGATGATGGTGGAGGCGTGGGCGTTCTCGCGGCGGCGGCGCGCGACTCGAAGGGATGGCGGCGAACGTCGCGTGGGGGGAGAAGGTCGCGTAGAGTGGGCGGCGACGTGATGAATGTCGCGAAGCTCGTGACTGGAGGGGAACTCGTGCGCGACATTGACGAGTTCGATTCGAACTCGAGAAGCAGGTCGTGACTGAAATGGCGATGCTCGATCGATTGATGCTGTGAGGTATAATTTGAATAATTTAATTTAAATTATTTAGTTAGATTTTTATAATATATACATAAGTGTGTATGGATATATATTTACAGTAAGGTATATTTTAATTTGTTAAATTTACTAAGTTGTATACACACAGAAATTTTATATTTACAGTGAAAGAAAAAAATATATTATATATTTAAATATGCTGAAACCAGAAAATATATATATATATATATATATATATATATTTCAAAAGGAAGATGAATTTGTTTAATTTACTTCTTTAATTTATTTTTAGAAATGGTTAAAGAAGGGAATTTAGTTTTAAACTAAAATCTTAGTTAAACAATTTTATTTAAAGGAAATTTGATTTTTAAACTAAATAATTAATCAAATCATTAGTTTGAAATTAAAATAATGGATTAGGTGATTTAACTGTAAATTAACTTGTTTAACGATTTTAGAATTTGTTAAAAGGAAGCTAGCTTAGAATTTAAAACCATTAGTTTAAACGTAAATCACTGGTTACTTTATTTATTTAAAAAAAAAAGGGGGAAATTTAATTGTTTAAATTTATAATTAGTTAGTTAAATTTATTAAAGGAGAAAAATTGATTTCAAAAGAATTATCAGCTGATCAAAAAAAAAAAAAAAACTATTAAACGGAAATTTATTTTTGATCTATTCGAATATTAATAAATTGGGAAATTAGTTAAAATAAAAATCTTGGTTAAGTAAATAAATTTATCGATAATTTAAGTGTTCGATTTGATTCGAATATTAATGAATTGTATAATTATTTATACAAGGTATAATCTGTGAAGAAAACAACCTGAAAAGGGAATGGATTGCAAAATAAAAGCTAAGGTGAGAACTTCTCACTCAAAAGGGTATTTAAATTTTAAATAGTTATATTTAAAATGTGTTGATTAATTGATTGATTGCTTGATTGTGATATTAGATATTTTAGGATATATCTATATATATAGCAATATATATATATATATTGGCATATGTATATATTGCAGTTGATGATTTCCCGCCTCGTATAGCGGATGAGACCCTATTGCGCCGTTAGTAAGCGGATAATATTTTATAAAATCCCATATACCGCGATATTCCACCTCGAAGTGGAATGGGTATTGTGCTAACTTTGTGGATGCAGGGAAACAGGTTGGAGGGATCCAACTGGACCCCTCACAAATATTTATTTGTTTTATAAATATTGTGTTGACTGTTAACTATCATATTGATATATGATATTTGTTGCCATGATTGACCAATTGATGCTGTGGCATCATCGGATTCGTTTTTAAAGTTAAAAATAACGATTTTTGATTTAAAAAGGATTTTTAAATCGATTTTTCCAAATATATGTTTTTGGTAAAATTTTGAATTGATTCATTTTACATCAAAGTAAAATTTTAATTTTTGAAGTTATAGAATTTAAGATTTTTATAAAAAAATATAACCGAATTGAGATTTTTGGAAATAAATAGTTAAGTAATTTATAATCGGTATAAAATTGGAATTTTTGAATTATTAAGAACAATGTATATAAAAGATTTTTAAATTGATTTTTTTTATAAGTTAAAAATATTGGATTTATAAAACGAGTTTTACAAGTGTTATAAATGAAATATAAATTGTTTTTCTTAGTAAAAGAAAATTTCTAAAATTTTAAATTGTGAAGTATAAAATGAATAGCTTGGGTAAAACAAAAGATTATAAGTAAATTACTTATGATTTGGACTTTGTCATTTATATGGAATATAAATGGAATTTGCTAATAAATTGAGTTTGGTAAATTGAAGTTTATAAAAGGAATAGAATTTATAAACATTGTTTATAAATTCGTAATCAATTGAATTTGATCAATTGAATATAGAAGTTTATTAAAGGAGTTATATTCACGTTTTTGAACAGTGAATATATTATTAATAAAAATGGATATTTTGGGAAAGAATGTTTTAAACAGAATTTAAAACGATTTAGAAATGTTTTAAAATGCATTGAGTATCGAATACATAGATTTCAACATTCATTGTTGAAATAGACGTTTTCGAGAAATAGAAGGAAATGAATACGTAGAATTCAACATTCATTGTTGAAATAGGCGTTTTCGAGAAAAATAAGGAAATGGTGGACTATAACACTGTTGTTATAGTAAATGATTTCCGAAAGGAAATATTTTGAATAGTATTGGGATTTATATATCTAATTTAATTTCGAATCCCTATACTAGTGATTTTGGGTTGTCGTAACGATGTTTTACGCAACATTCGTTTTGACCCAATTAAATGTGAAAAAAAAAAAATGATTTCCTTAACAAATGAAATATATACTTGGCTATGGTTAAGTATATTGAATATTTTCAAATTGTTGAAAATAAATAAGATTTGTGAAATACTTATTTTTAGAATAAGTATGGAATTACTTTTCCAATATGAAATGGAATATTTTTAAGAATTTATCTTTTTGAAGATAAATTGGAATTTAATAATTAAAATCTATTGAAACTGTAAATCAATAGATAATCTGAAATATAAATTCACTACGGAATTTATAAATAAAAAGGGAAAATTGGTTTCAAAATAAACATTGGTTTATTTTTGAAGTATTGAGATTTTATATCTAGTAAAGATATTTTGGAAAATTAAATAATTTGGAAAATTATTTGGAATCTGGTGATGTGGCGCATCTTTATTGATAGTTAAATAACCGACTATCAATATTTACCCTTGAATGAGTAATTGCTGTGATTGCTTGAAATTGGATGCCACACTTATTTTTAAAATAAGCGCTCACTATTCGGATTAACCGGGAAAGGACCATGGGGTCGTATAACCCACTCCGAATATGTGATACGTCGTTATGAATTGCATTTGAAGACCGGTGTTGAAGACCGGGTATTTGTGAAAACGGATGGATTACCGTCGAGTTACTCTGCATCGGCTGATCTCCGATATAGAGGTTTATCACCCTTAGTGACGGGACGTCCGGACGTGATTAGTGAATATCCGGATTGCAAGGACTTCTTTGGAAGTGCCTTCGGTTCTGTTCGATCCCGGAACAGACTTGTATGGATTGTATGTCTGACATTACAAGTTGAGATATAAAGCTGATTTCTTTCAAATATATTTCTGTTGGTGGCGGAGAATTTATTCTTTTAGCTTAACACCCTTCTCTGAGACGTACGAGCTCAGAGGTTATATAGTTGAAGGTCATTAGTGATATACTCCCAATTTGGTAGTGTGATATACTAAGTGTTGCTGTGAAATGATCGTTGAACGATCATTTGTGATAGGATCATTTGTTTGATCGTCTATCTTGATGATCATTGCTTTGATCATTTGTTGACCCAAAGCACTGCTTTTGTAAAGCGTGGCTTGTGGACGAGACTTCATCGAGCCTCACACCCCGGAAATGGTCAAAACAGGAAAGATGCGGCAAGGTTATTAGGGGGTAGCACCTCTTTAGTGTATGTCATTCCTTCTGGATAGAGGTGGTATCATGGTATGGAGCCCAGATACTTAACCTATGTGGTAATTGCAAATTTATTACTTTGTGGTTGTTGGAAATCGGGGATCCTCGGATATAGATCGGTTACGATCGGGGGATGACATATTCGTGTCAGTAGTTACCCAGTTAGGGGTAACCCGGCCTTGTGTTGGCAGAGATCCGGTTAGGTTCTCGGGACGTCATTCCAGAGGCGTTTCCATGTGGCAATGGGAAGTTCCTTGGCCTGACCATTTGTTGGAAATCCAAAGAAACAATACGAGCCTTGTACGGTTTTAGTTGTATTTCCTGCTATGGAATGTGGCGGTAACCTGCTATTGAACATAGTAGCTATAGTAGGCATACGATAATGGTCGTATGTTGGCTAAGATTTATATCTTTACTTTCGATTTGTTTTCTACACTATGCACTAATAATAATATCGAAAATGATTTGATTTTATGCGTATCAAGCATTTTTGACTATCATAAGGAGAAATCTCCTCCGATTCTGCGTTTGCATTGTGTGTGTGTGCTGGAGGCCTTATGGTAGTCTCATTTTCTAAAAAGCATTGCGAATTTATTTAAAAATTTTCCTATTCTTTGTTTTAAAGATAAATAACTGTTTTTTTAGTTCTCACACCAGTCACATGACTGACCTGGAGTTTATTGTTCCCTTCCTAAACTCTGGGTGCCCACCAATTTTCACACGGGCAGTCTAGAGTTAGGTTTTCAGGTCATTCTGGTTTCAGGTGTTGCTACAGATATCCGGAGGCGAGCTGGATGGCGTAGTCTATTATTTATGATATCTATTGTATATAGTATTTCTTTTCCGCTGTTTATTTGTTGTACACTCTGATGATATGAATAAATGTAATGTGATGTAATGTATAAAATATACAGTTCTTTGTTTTAATAAATATTCATTTATCTATTATATGTTGTTCCGCTGCGATGGTTAGATTCTGATATTGTTCTGTTGTTCCTTCTGTTCTGTGTTCTGTTTCTCTTTCTTTCTCTCTCTTCTTCTACCTCTTTCTTCTTCTTTAAACCATAAAGATTCGGAAGTTTGTTCCCCTTTGGCTGGATTGTTGGGGAATGTTGCCAGCTCAAGGGAGTACGGATTTTCGGGCCTTTACAGTTCATGCTTATGTGGTTCATGTTATATGTCGATGTATTCATATAAGTGTTGCATATTGAACTGAGTTTGATTTTTGGTTTTTACTTGATGTTTTAATCTTGATGCCTGAACTGCCTTGGTCCTATTTTGTGTTCATGCTTGAAATGTTGTTGAGTTCATACCTTTTGCTTTGGTGTACTTGTCGAACTGCTTCTGAACTGTTGTGAGTATGTTGTTTTATGTATATGCCTTCAATTGTGTCTTGTTTGGTTTCATTTGAGAGTGTCGAGCTTTTCACTCGTGTTTGCTGCCTTCAAGCATTCACTTGTTCATGTTTGATCTTGGTACTGATATCTATGTTCTTCAATTCTGGGTTGTACATTTTGATTTTTTTGACATATACGCTTGATGCACGTTGTTCCACTTTGTGTTGGCTTGACATGCTCTTTGGTTTTACTGATGCTGGTGCACTTTGATTTCATATTCACTTTGAACTGGGGCATACTTTATAGTGTTGTCATGTTGATGCTCCTATGTTGCTTGATTCATACTCTTCGGTCTTGATTGTTGTAATCTCCTTGGCCATTTCCCCTGATTTCTTGATGTCCATTCACTTGTTCAATTTCTAAACTGATACTGCCTCGGTTCTGTCTTGGAACTGATTTAGTGCACTTGATGCTGCCTGACCCATTCACTTGTTCGCTAGTCCTATGCACTTGACTTCATTTGGGTCCATGGTACCGGTGCTTTTTATTGTTTGTTGGTCTGTCCATTTTTCTATTCGCTTTGGTGCACATTCTGTTGATTTGATTTGATGTTCATGTGTGCTGATGTCTCTTGGCTAAAATTTGGGATGCTGAGGCAATGCACATGTGTACATGTACATATGTGTATATACAGGCTCTTGTGCTCATGTTGTGACTTTATTTGTATTGCACCTGAATATTTGCACTTGAGTTGAATCTAGCTTTTGCTTGGGTTTGACCTTGTGCACACATGTCCCTACAATTTTAACAAGCAAGTGTATATCGGTGTGCATGGCCTTGTGACATGTACAGTGATACACTATGCATGTCACAAGTTGTTCGTATAGAATTAAAAAGTAAATGACGACGAATAACCCAAATAATTGAGGCAAATAATATATTCAAACACACACTTCACTGCAAAAATATTCCTTTTTCAATTTTACTGCATCGATGTTTATTTTTGTAGATAATTCAAATGCTGGATACAAGTTGGAAACAAAGTTGAAGATCAAATATGAGTGAATGAGTGATATGTAGTGAGGTGATAAATTGTACATTGATGTTGTAATTGAAAATGTGTTGTAACTGAAACATGTATAGTGAGAGCTTAAAATTGTACTATTCAAAATTGTAATAAAACATTTGTTTGAATATGAATTCCGAGCTATTTATTTTATTATATAATTGTGTGGATAAGTACAATACAAAATATATTTAAACAAATATGTATATGTTTATTATCATCAAACAAAAATCATAAGTTATTGTATTCTACAATCTCCCCCTTTTGATGATAACAAACATATATTAAGATTTTGACTATATTAAATGTATTTGATTTCGATGAGTTCCATTAGCTCCCCCTATTTGAATACTCCCCCTACAACAAAGCTCCCTCTTCACATATGCATAAAAAAATGCAAATAAAATATGCAATGAACCTAGATGGGAATATGCAAATATAAAATTTGAACTTATTTGCCTAAATCTTAACTTTCTCTTCCCTTTTGTTATCAACAAAAGAATAATAGTAATAGAGAAAATTCATACAGTGATAGACATTCAAACAACATTAATACCAAATCGAGTATAAATATTAAATTTCAATAAAAAAATAAAAAAAAATCATAAATATTTTGCTGGGTGCATATTCCACTTTGTAGTGATATGGGCGATGACGGTATATAAAACCATATGGTTGTATCTATTTATGTTATATTTATGACAGGAATTTGAATACTTACTAACATGCATAACCGTTAGGACTTTTAAATGAAATTAGTGGTATTCCCAATTTTTTTTTAAAAAATGAGTTTCAAGTGTCTTCTAACCATGCATAACCATGACGACTTTTAAATGGGATTAGAATTAACTCGCCTATTTAATAATCAATTTTAATATGTGTTCCATATATGCATAACCGCGTGGACTTTTAAATGAGCACGAAAGTACATAATAAAAAATTCCAAGTAATTCACTCATGCATAACCATGAGGACTTTTAAATGAGAGTGAATGATTTGGATAATTTTATTGCTAATTAATTTTTAAAAATTGAATAGATTCCCATTTTAAATACCACATTTTGATATACTATATTGGATTTTGATGAGTGATGGTCGTTAGAAATATGACAGAGATGGAGATGGTCATGAAATTTTTACCAATCAAAGTTATTACAAATTTTATTTAATTTTTTAAAGAAATTTACTAGATATGTTGTCTCAAGTTATAATCTATGATTAGTGTCAACACCCATCGCATTTTTTCAGTCACCATTTTCCTTTTAGATAATATGAAGGGAGTCAGATTAGTTTATATAGGCATTTAAGATCAAATATAAAATCAAATTTCTAAAATGCCTAAAATGAGATGAAGTCAAACAAAAACTATTTTCTAAAAGGAATTTTGTAAAAATGTCTGCCAATTGAAAATCAGTTGAAATGAATTTTATGCAGATATTTTCTTTGTGAAATGTGATGCAACTAATGAATGTCTCATCATAAAACACGTTCCACTAGTACTTTTTATACCATCTAGGCTACCAGTGTAATCTGCATCTGAATTCCCGTTTGACTCAAAGTTATCATTGGATAGATATCATAGACCAAGCCGTAAGGTGTGCAAAAAACACCTTAATAATCATTTTACAGCTTATAAAATATGATTCCTTAAGGATTTGACTGAAAATGTGATAAACAACTAGTGAACACAGTGTCAGATCTAGAAGCAGTAAGATAAACAAATATATCCACGTGTATCTAGAGTAATCATCAACCAATAAAAAACAACGTCTCTTATCACCTAAACTTGCAATATCATTAGTCCAAACAAATAGTTCAAGGATGAAAAGATGATTGGTTAACATTTTTGCACAAATCAGAGTCAAAATCAACATTTATTTCCTTATCATATAACTGGCTGAATTAAATCAGGCTATGATGCAGAATTTCAACATATAATACATCGTTCAAGATAAATATACGTTACCTATTTTACCTTTCCGATAATATCTCATTTACCGTTGTTACCCATTATGACTCTGCCACCTTTGTACTAGGCTAAGGAACTTTGATTTGTCACCTACCATGTGCCTGAAACAGCCAGAATCCAGGTAACATCTGTTGTTGTTCCTTAGCCTGCCAACAAACCTACACGATGAAAGATTTTTATGACCTATTTGTTTTTATAGGGCCATGATTGTTAGTGACAAAAGATTTCGAAAAACAAGTTTGTGTAGAACCAAAGCAGTTTATATTTGTTCCTTTTTGGCACCCAGATTTGTTAGATTTTAGTAGATTTTACATTCGTGCCTTTTGGAACCCGAATTGGTATGGTTTTCACGTGTTTGTGTCTAAACCAACAATTATTTTAATTATGTCCAATTTTTCTCCAAATCGTGCACTTGCAGTTAACATGATTAGTTTCGCTTCTAACTCTTTTCGATTGAATACACCCGAATCCTTATCTAACAGTATTAACAATTTGTTTTCCTAACAACATATTTAGTGATTTTTCTCCTTTATAGAATTTTCCTAAAGTTGTAGACAATTGTTAGACTTGTGATTCGTTTTTATTTAATAACAGGGTGCACTTTTTAATAGAATTTTCTCTCCTAGTGTTTTCACTTTCTTTCAAAATAAGAATTTTATTTTCAAGTGATTTAATTATAATTTCTAATTTTTTAATTTATTCTTCGAATGATGGACACTTATCACACTTAAGGATCTTATTTCAATAGTTTTTAACCAATTGATCAAGTTGTTTATTTAGTTCTATCAGACTATCTCTTTGTGATTCAATTTTAGCGTACTTCTCTCTAGGTCGTTCAAAACAGCCATTTACTTTGTGAAAATATATAAGTAATTCCGAGTGAATGAGTTTTGATACCTCGCTTGGTTCGACATCATCACTATCAGTTGTTTCTTCTTGAAGACATGGATTTCCTTTTTCACTCTTACTGCCAGTGCTTTTGTCAACTTCATCAATTTCATCCCAAGTAGCTGCAAAACTTCTCTTTTTCGGTTTCTTTCCTTGGCTGAGTCGATTCTGAGGACAATTTGGCTTGATACGACCGAGTTTATTACAGCTATGACAAATGACCTCCTGCTCTTCTGAGTTGTCTAGAACTTTGACTATTTTGCTTTTCAGTTATTAATTTAGAGCTAGATTTCCATACCTGTAGTTCCATCTTTTGAATCTCTTTATTATCAAAGCCAGTTCAACTGTTCCATCATCATCATCTTCACTTTCTGTTGTTCCTTTCAGATCTATTTATTTCTTTTGTGTATCACCTCCTCCGCGTTCTTCCTTGAATTTGATTTCTAGCTCATAACTGGTAAGATTTCCGATGAGTTCTTCAACTTTAATTTATTTCAGATCTTTTGATTCTTGAATGGCAATGGCTTTTGTTTCAAAATTTCGTGGTAGAATTTTGAAGATTTTTTGGACTATTTCCAATTACGTGTATGGTTTTTTGTGAGCTTTTGATTTGTATGTGAGATTAGAAAGTCGTCCATACATTTCCATGACACTTTCTTCCTTTGCCATTGTGAAGTTTTCGTATTCGCTACTGAGCATGGCAAGGCGAGATTCTTTAACCTGGGAGGTTCCTTCGTGAGTTACTTCAAGTGTGTGCCAGATTTCCTACGCAGTTAGACAATGTGAGACACGATTAAATTCAGTTTGATCTAATGAGCAGATAATAGAATTCATAGCCTTAGCATTAGCAAATTGCATTTTATTTTTAAGATCTGTCCATTTATCCATCGGTTTTTCAACTTCTTGATTATCTACCATTACCGTGGGTGTCCTATCTCATCTCAACAATATTCCACGCATCTATGGTTTTAAGAAAAAAATTTCATCCTAGTTTTCCAATAAGTGTATTCATCATTGAACATGGGTGGTCTACCTATGGACCGACCCTCAACAAATGAATTATTAAACGAAGCCATTTAAAAAATCAAAATTTTAATTGAAAGAAAAAGTCAAATTTTTAATAAAAAATTGTTTTTGTTCCTAGCTTTGTACCACTTGTAGGATCGCTTTTACCCTGGGGGGTGAATATGGTGATTCTAATAATAATAAAAATTAACGCGAAAATAAAAACAATAATAGTAAATAATGCAGAAGAGATCACACACAAATTTATCCAACTTCGGAAAAAATCTGCCTATGTGCTGCCTCTAAGGTTTCTACTAGAAATTAAATAGTCAGACACTTACACACGTAAACTTGCGACACTCGCTAATGACTAACCTAACTCTATGCTGAAAACTCTGCCACAACTCAGCCACTGAGTTGCCAATTCTCGAACTACACCACCGTAGTTCATAAGCTAGTCACAGGACTAGAGAGTTATACAATTTTAAAAGAAATTACAAAAGAAAACTAAAATCAAAACAAAAAAATCCTATATATCAATTAAACCCAAAATAAAATAAACTAGACCGACCCAATAAAAATTAAACTAAAGATATGTCTCCTCCTTTTTTGTATATGCGGCAGTTCTTTTTGCTTGTTTTCAAACTTAGGGTTTTGCAATTTGAGGCGCTACTTGAATGATTGAAGCTCAAATCGTTTGCTTTTGTTTCTCTATTCACTTCAATGCTCCTCTAATTGATTCAATTCACGGCTGCTTCAAATATGTCAAGATCAAACTCTTTAATTGGTATGCAAATAATCTTTTATCGATTTTGATTTTTCTCGACTTGATTCGAGTTTTTTGTTTTGTTCTAAGTGTTTGCTTGAACTCGAATGAATTATTTGTCAGTGATGATGCTGGGTTATATAGGGATGAAAACCCCTAAATATACGTTCGTATTTTTGTATTTGAATTCTTCTCGATTTACTCTTGTTCATCCGATCTTTGCTCGAGTGCTTGTGACGAATTGTTGACTTGTTTGTATTGAATTTGCTTGAATATTTTTCTAAGTAGGTTCCGTTCATTACTCCTTTGACTTCGGCCCTTTGAATTTTGAGATGATTTCGATTTTCTAGCTATGACTTGTTTTGCATTCTATTCAAACTGCTTCACTGTAATTTATTTATATGGTTGTCACCATATATATACATACATACATACATACATACATACATACATACATACATACATATGTATGTGTGTGTATGTGTTGTGATGTCTCGACTGCTCATTGCTGTTGCATATGAATATACATGCTTGTTTATCCACTTCATATAGCTTTAATACCTGAACTGTTGTTGTAGTCATGCCATTTGAAATCGTTGTCTGGTGGTAGCTCTGAATGTTCATGCTTGTGTGGTTCATGTTGTATGTCGATGTATTCGTGTAAGTGTTACATATTGAAATGAGTCTGATTTTGGTTTTTGCTTGAAGTTTTAAACTTGATGCTTGAACTGCCTTGGTCCCATTTTGTATTCATGCTTGAAATGTCGTTGAGTTCATACCTTTTGCTCTGGTGTACTTGTTGCACTACTTCTGAACTATTGTGAGTATGCTGTTTTATGTATTTGCCTTCGACCATGTCTTGTTTGGTTTCATTTGAGAGTGTTGAGCTTTTCACTTGTGTCTGCTGCCTTCAGCCATTCGCTTGTTCATGTCTGATCTTGGTACTGATATATCTATTCTTCAACTCCGGGTTGTACATTTTGATTTTTTTGACCATGTGTGCTTGATGCACCTTGTTCCACTTTGTGTTGGCTTAACATGCTCTCTGGTTTTACTGATGCTGGTGCACTATGATTTCATATTCACTCCGAACTGGTGTATACTTATGGTTTTGTCATGTTAATGCTCCTATATTGCTTGATTCATACTCTCCGATCTTGGTGATTGCTGTAATCTCCTTGGCCATTTCCCATGATTTCTTGATGTCCATTCACTTGTTCAATTTATGAATTGATACTACATTGATTTTGCCATGGAACTGATTTATTGCACTTGATGTTGCCGACCTATTTACTTGTTCACTAGTCCTGTGCACTTACCTTCATTTGGGTCCATGGTACTGGTTCCTTTTGTTGTTTGCTGGTCTGTCCATTTTGCTATTCTCTTTGGTGCACATTTTGCTGATCCGATTTGATGTTCATGTGTACTGATGTCTCTTGGCTGAAATTTGAGATGCTGAGGCAATGCACATGTGTACGTGTACACATGTGTATATGCAGGCTCCTGTGCTCATGTTGTGACTTTATTTGTATTGAACCTGAATATTTGCACTTGAGTTGAATCCATCTTTTGCTTGGGTTTGACCTTGTGCACACCTATCCCTACAATTTTCACAAGCAAGTGTATATCGGTGCGCATAGCCTTGTTGCATGTACAGTGATACACTTTACATGTCACGAGTTGTTCGTATAGAATTGAAAGTAAATGATGACGAACAATCCAAATAACTAAGGTAAGTAATATATTCAAACACATACTTTACTATTCACTACAAAAATATTCCTTTTTCAATTTTACCGCATCAGTGTTTTTTTTGTAGATAATTCAGATGCTGGATACAAGCTGGAAACAAAGTTGAAGATCAAATACGAGTGAGTGAGTGATATGTATTATGTAGTGAGGTGATAAATTGTACATTGATGTTGTAATTGAAAATGTGTTGTAATTGAAACCTAATAGTGAGAGCTTGAAATTGTACTACTTAAAATTGTAATAAAATATTTGTTTGAATACGAATTCCAAGTTATTTATTTTATTAAACAAATATTTATATAATTGTGTGGATAATTATCATACCAAATACATTTATACAAATGTGTATGTGTTTATTATCATCAAACAAAAATCATAAGTTATTGTATTCTACACCTATCAATGTCAAAAATATAGTCCTCGTTTGTTTAATCAAACCATTAAGAGTGTCGACTCTATGGTATGGTATGATGCGCAAATCTGAAAGAATTCCAAGTACACTATCAAAATATGATCTGGGTTGGAATAACCAAAGGGATGTGAACCATCTGCAACGATTGTGTGTTTATAAGCAAGACTAATGTTGGAATTGAATGAGCAACGTTGATAAGATAATCAGCAAATTTCAATTATTGAAATTAGCGTAATAAATTCGGTATTCAACATGCTTAAGTTAATTCGGATTTACTCATAAAATTACCGACTTTATGTTTGGTGCATCTGTATTGAAACAGAAAATTCTAAATAATGATTTAGAGTAAACTGTTTACACGTTATAATCAAAAATGTCTTGAAGTAAGTGGAAGCGATATTGAGTTTGTGAGTCTTTAGATATGATCTAAGAAATGATTGAAAGTATCATTTTATAGGCATCAAAATTGAAAAAATATCTTGATAGAAATATCAAATAGTATGATTAGCAATCAAAATTCAGAGGAAGCGTGCATTCATAAGAAAGAACGTTAAAAGTACATTGATATTTTAAACTATAAGTAAACAACACATTGTTGATTTTAACGATGTATTTATGTTAAATCAACCTTAGTTGTTCTAACACTCAACTTTGGATTGTAAATGATGTCTTTTATAGTGAGTATAGAAGATACTGGGAATGTTCCATATCAATATGCAAAGACGGCTTATTAAGTTGTTTAATACGGAGCATGTAAGTTAGTTCCTTATGCACTGGCAATAGGAATTATTATACATGTTATGTTGTCTAGGATATCATGATTTATTTTATGTATTTGATACATAAAGAAAATATCAAACCCAAATTAATGTCACTAAATGGTTGTTTGAAGTGTTCTCGTGTATTTATGAAATACTAGAGAATTGTTTACAGAAACAAAAACTCCTTATGAAGGAGTATACAGACTCAAACTTCATAAGTGATATTTCGTATAATATATCAATAATAAATTCAAGTTTAGAATCTTTAAGTTGGAAATATTCCAAATGAAAGACCGTGGTTGATTTAATGAAAAAGGCTAAGTACATCACCTTGAATAGCACCGCAATAAAAGCAATGTATATAAAAATATAAGTGCACAAATTTATAACTGAGTCGATTCCAAATGTTGAGAATCTCCTAACATTGTTATATGATGACAATGTTGCATATAGTTCGTAACAGAACATAGAGCTCACTACAAGTTGAGAGACATACTATGAATTGTTACACATGATAAAACAGTTTATTATCATCGAAGTGAGTTGATTGATAGAGCGGATATTTGAAACATAATAGCATACCAATTCACAAAGAGACTGACCCAATTAGTTTTGAGAAAACCGACTAGAGAAGTTAGAATGAGACTCCACAGTTGACCCTAAGTGTAAGTGGAAGATTGATAAAGTTAGGGGTAAGCCCTAAGGGCATTTATGTAACTTGTTACATATATCTACCACATTGACCAATCTTATTCTAAATAAAGTGGTTATATTAATTAATTAATTTAGTTAAAAGTATATTTAATAGAAAATCCTTAAATGGTATGGCTTTTATATTAGTTACAAAGTTTGTAACAGTGAGTAATTTATCACAATGAAAACAAATATACAATTTTTTAAATATTCCTAATCAAGATGTATCAAGACTGGATATCGATACATCCGTGAGACTAGAGTACATAACGCTCTCCAAATGTAGGCAATTTATACTCATGACTGCTGGAAGCACTAAGGGGTTGTATACTGATAGTTATTGGATAACTATCGAATGGCTCATTCGATAGTTTTCTATTGGTTAATATAACTAAGGTCAAATAAATTTAGGTAAGAAGCAAGGTAAAATAGAGAATATTTAATACCCGAATATTCTGTTTGATAACCTTCTACTAATTCAACAAAGAATATCGATATGACTAGTTTATACTGTTCTCTCGACTTGAGAATACTATTGATCTTCAAGTGGAATCTCCGCTTTGATTATAGATAAATCGTGGCACGATGTCTATCGAACGACTATAATTAGGTCGAGTGGAAACATTGGAAGTGAAAGGCTATTCAAGAGATGATTTGTCTCCTCGGTTGTATGAGGTTAATATCACGATCAACTGAAGTCAATTCAAAGTCAAAGTATCTGGCCGGAGCATTTCGGTTAATAATAATTGTTATTATTGAACCAACGACTTTGTGCTTGGACTATAGAGTTGAATGTGGACGATATTGGAATTTTGACCATTACCAAATTCCATAAGTCCTAATGTGATATAGTTTTGAAAAAGGGAATTGATGTAAATAATTGTCACTACCGGTACCGATTATAATAAGTAAAATTGGATTTTACCAAAAGATTTGTAAGCAAATCTACCATAATGTCATAGCACTTGCTAAGTGACGTGTGAACTTTAATATTCGAATAGTTTGATATTAATCGTTGACTGAATTTACACCTTTGAGTCGTACAACCATGATGATGAATTCTTTGAAAAACACATGATTTAATTAATTTATAAAATGTTGTAAATTGATTAAATTAATTGATACTTGAGAAATATTAATTTTTTTTTATGTTTGGAAGTTGTTTGTAATTATTTTAATGCATTTGTAAAAGTTATATCCACATGCATTGATATACGATATTGATGTAATTTAAAGATAATTGCATGAAATGATTTATGGAAATTTTATGTCGGTTGATGACATAATTTGTGGAAATTTTATGCCATTTGCTGACATATCATGTGTGACGAAAGGATTGGAGAGAGAGAGAAACAATCAAGGGAATTAATTAGGAAAGTTTTAATTAAAGAATGAGAAATGTTTCATTCTTTCAAATAAGACATATTCTCTAATTCATTATGTACGTACAATTAATTTCTTTTCTTTTTCTCCTTCTATCTTTTCATGGCAGAAAAAAAATCAAAATTTCAAAAAATCTTTCTAGTCCAAATAAAATATTAATTAAATAAAAGGTGGTTCATCCATCTCTTGCAAGGATAAGATGAGGATCTTGTATATCTGAAGATATATCATCATTCAAGATGCATTTTGATGGCATCAGCTCAAGGTAATAATTCTAATTTTATTTATTCATCATTCACCTTGTTTATATAATTTAGATCCATCACGTATTTCACCTCATATGAATATTTGTTTATTTGATCACATAGATTAGATACCCTTTTGCTCCATCTTAATTAATTATATATATTCACTATGTTATTTTGATTTGGATCCATTTTAAGATACATTTTGATTGCTTCCCTATTCATATTTTCAGTATTAGATATACATCATATGATTCCATATTTAATTAATTGTTCATATTGCCTATATAGTTTAGATCTGAAACCTTTGCAACATATACATATGTGTCTAATTTGTCCTATCTATTTTGTTGTTGTTTCAAATTTGCCGTTTAAAAGGAAAAAAAATTGATTAAAATCTAGGTCTTAATTACTGTTATATTTCTATTATTGATTCAAATAGAAAAAATATGTAGGTTATTAATGTTTGTATGTATGTTTTGTGTTCATTATTTTAAGTCCAATCTTTTGGTTTTTGCATATTCTGTTTAAAGTTAGAAAAATGTTTTTCTTTAAAGACATAACTGTACTTTATTGCAAAATACCATAAATCCCTGAACTTCCTTTTAAATTAAAGTTGGACTCTAATTTGTTACTTTATATTAAAGCATATGCTAAGTTATAAATTTTAACATACAGATGTTGTATTAAGTATAAAACATTATCTATAATGATTTGTATATACATATGTACATACATATATGTGTGTGTGTATTAAATTTGACTTAAGATTTATAAGATGGACATTTAGGTAAAATCATAATTTTTAATGTTAAACCCTTTTAGTTTTGAAACTAGGTTCAAAATTGTTGTCTTTAATTTTAAACATATAAAATAGTGAAACTTAATTTTAACACATTTATATGTACAAGTGTATTTTGTGTGCGTGTGTAATATATCTGTGTATATATGTATTTTAAATGATACTATGGACAATAAAGACACACATGAAGGGAACATCATCTTTGTACACAATCTGATATGTTGCACTTACATAATTTTCAGTAGAATACTTTTGGACATGGTTACGTTTCATGCCATGAATAAATTTCTAGTTAATGACATTTAATGAATCAATTAATTTAATTAGAGAGAGGATGAAAGGTTTCTCCCTACATATAATGCAAATTTGGCTTTTAATTAATTACCTCTTTTTAGGGAATGAAACAAAAGGTTTCCTTTCTGAAATTAATTCTTATAAATAATTATTGGGTGTATTTGATATTTGATACACTATACATTAAATTAATTTTAAACTTCCTTTCAACCAACTTTAAATAAAATAAGATTTTATCTAACATTTTATTATATTGGATCTAATGCACCTTTAGACTTCATAGGCCCAACTGATCCAAAATGGAATTTTTTTTAAAATCCACTAATTTCTTCCACCGTGAGCTGACCTAGTTCCAACGAGAACTCCTAGTTGGAATCCGTTTACTGAGAACACTGTACGTGTGAAGTATCCACGGAGGTTTTTCATGCCAATGATGTCGTTGTACGGTGGAAAGACATATCCAAAGCAGCACTTGATGAAGTACAAGTGGCATATGGACTCAGCTAGAGCATCTGATGTCGTGAGATCTTGTTGCTTTCCAATTTTCCTAAAGGGAGTAGCGACGATGTGGTTTGCTTGGCTCTCACTGAGACCCATGTCGTCTTTTGTTAAGCTCCATGAGTTTTTTTTGGAGCAATTTCATTTACACACTTCATGTCCGAAAGATGTAATGTCATTATCCAACATCTTCCATGGAACGGGAGAGTCATTAAAAGATTCCTTGAACTGGTTCCATATATATGTGATGTAAGTAACAAATCGCAATAACGACATAGTATTGATGACATTGATTAGGGGGATTAAGCTCGAGACTGATTTCGAGAGATGGTTAGAAATGAGGCCCTTAGAGACGATGGATATTTTCTATAGGAAAGCTAATCAGTTCCTGCATTTGGAAGAGGTAGCAAACGTCCCTGAATAGGTGTAACACCCCATATTTTTATAGCATTATTTATGATAATTAATTGGGTAAATTAAATAAATAATGTGGAGATTAATAAGTTGATAATTGATTAGCTAAAGGTAGTCGTGCCATGTTAATGTGCAAACTAAAATGAAATAACCTAAGCTAATGTGTTAGGATATGAGAAGGGCGATATGAGAAATATGTGGAGCTTATGCCCTAAATCCTTAAGAGATAGAATGCTTATGTTCATTTTACTTTACTCAAACTAAAAAAATACAAAGGCCGGCCACCGTTATCATTCCCAAGAAGAAGATTAAAGCTAGGATTCAAGGGAAGAGAAACAATCAGCTAAATCAACATCGAATCTCACATCTATAATCTCAAAGCTAAGGTGAATAATTATTACATCCCAATTTCTTTTAGTTTTCAGTTTTAAGATTAGACCCGAAATGATTTTGCAAGTATATGCCATGATTTAATAATTAAAACTATATATATGATATGATGGATTATATATGTTCATGTTAGTTTTATGGTATATTTGACATGAAACCTTTTTTAGTGACATCCAAATGCCTTAAAAATTTAAATATAGGTCATAAATGATATTTTAGAGATGTGTTTCGATTTTCATAATTTTCTGAATTAATATGGATGTTATATTAATTTTCTAGTGAATGAAACTGTTTATTGAGTTGTAAATTATTTTTGGCTAAAATAATTATTATCAAGGGTTGAAATTTTTATATGTTAGGCAATATATTAAAATAGATTTTTTGGTGTTTTTTTTCTATTTTTCCTAAATGTTTGGATGAATGTATAAAATTAGTTAAGGTATGAGACTTAAATATTTAATATATTTAATTAAGGAGAATGGGCATTTTGTAAAATAAAATGATTATTTAATTTTTAAAATAGTGGTAGCACATTTCTAAAAGGTAATTGTTAACCAAAGAGAATTCGATAAATAAAGGCAGGTTAGTTAGAAATGATCCCTTTTCATACTTTTGGCTTTTTAGCCAATTCTGGTATTAAACCTTCCGACCCAGACCTCCTACCAGGTCGAGGGGTTTAAAGCTTTCGACAAGGTCAAATCAATGTATATGGTATCAAGTTACTTGATGCGTAATGAATTGGATAGAATCGAAGGGTTCTTAGTCGAAAGGTTGGTTGCCGAAAGGGTTGAAGTATGTTTGTTTCATAAGCCAAAGGATCACCTGCTTTGCTTTCGTATCAGAGCTTTCGACCAGATCGGATGTTTAAAGTAAAGATTTTAAACCTTTCGACATAGTCGAAAGGTTATTGCTGTTTTAACACTATTCTGTTTTGAAACCTTTCGACACAGTCGAATGGTTACTACTGCTTTATAAATGTTTTGTTTTAAACCTTTTGAAAAAGACAAAAGGTTTACTTGTTTGAAAACTAGCCTCTTCTCTATTCTTTCGAAAGGAAGCTTTCGACTTAGGTGATTCGCCCTTGTTTTATAAATTGAAGTAAAATGCAAAGCTTTCGAGCGAGTTGTTTTGAAGGATATGTTTAAAGCTCTTAAAGCAGAGCTTCGACTTAGTCGAAAGATTGCTTCTATTGGTTTCGAATGGTTTTAGTTGAATGATTTCGAAAGGTTTAGTTCAATGGTTTCGAAAGGTTTATTGAATGGTTTCGAAAGGTTTTAGTTGAATGATTTCGAAAGGTTTAGTTCAATGGTCTTGAAAGATTAGTTTCGAAAGGTTTTAGTTGAATGATTTCGAAAGGTTTAGTTCAATGATTTTGGAAGGTTTATTAAATGGTTGAATGATTTCGAAAGGTTTAGTTCAATGGTTTTGAAAGGTTTATTGAATGATTTCGAAAGGTTTATGAATGAAGGTTTTCCAAAGGTATTTCTAAGGCAATATTATAAAATGGTTTTAAAGGAGGATGTCCAAAGTTTTATAGCTTTCGAAAGGTTTGTTTTTCAGTTGTTTCGAAAGGTTTGGAGAATAGTTTCGAAAGGTTTAATGTTTGATTTTGAAAGAAAGAATTTCAAATGTTTAGAAAGAGATTCTTTCAAATGGTAAAATGTTTCCATAAAATAAATTTTGAGTAAGGAATATATATATATATATATATATATATATGACATAGTGATATGAATTTGGGTAAAGCATAAAGATTATATACTTTTCCTTGTTTTAATTTGATTTAAAAGTTTTAAATTATTTTGAAAATGTTTTCATGGAAAATTATGGGAGGGGACCCTTGAGTGAAAATGACTTGGATATTAAAAAAACCAAAGGGGACTAGTATGGGGTCGCGCCCTATACGTTAGCTATTAGCCCTGGCTAATTATTGTCCAAAATTCCAGTGCGTAGGGCTTTGTCACAGGTAGACTAAATTTATGGTTACACACAAAAAGGAATATATGTTTTTATACAGATAGGTTATTGGTGAGCCTGAAAATATTAGGATCGGGAAGACCTGAGAGATGATTAAGTTAGGGACAGACCATCCAGAAGTAAAGTGTTTAACAAATAGTTAAGGATAGACCATCCAGATGGGAAACGTTTAATAGCAGTTAAGGATAGATAATCCACAAGAAGATATTAACTTGTGTGTTTGAACAAACAGTTTATTATTACCTGATATTTATGTATGTTTACATAATGATTTCTTTACAGTATTTAACCATTGTGGATGTAGGAGCACAATACATGGTTTTATGAAAGGTTTTGCAAAGATATGTTTTAAAAGGATGTTAGTGAGGGGAAACCCATTCCGCTAAGCGATGTGGTCTCACTTAACATAATTATTCCAAGATGTATAATATTATTCACACTAGGCTTAATGTCTGACTCGAAGTTTATGTTTTCGCCTTAAACTCTTGGATGCTCAAAAATTGATTTGACTATGTTGAGGGGTTAAGGTTCTTTTTCAGGTTTCAGAACGTTGACGAATAAGCTACCGAAGGCATGCAGGAGGCAACAGATAACTACTTAGGATTTGCAGTTCTTGTTATGTTTTGATGGATTTTCCACTGTGTTGTTTGTATTAGGTCTATTATGACCATATGACTCTGATCAACCATGGGGGTATCTTCATATACCGCTCTTGGCGTAATTTATAATAATTATAATTGATAAATTTGTAATAATTATAATTGATAAATTTGTAATAATTATAATTGATCTGTTCCTGGGAACAATTTGGGGATTATGCATTGTGAATGTGAAACATTTGATTTTGAAATGTAATGAAGTAAATGTGTTTTTTTAATCCGTGTTTTATTTCATGTTTTATTTCATGTTTAAGTGCTTCTAATATTATCGATACCATTAACATAGCCGTATTTAGTCGCAGGAAGCTAATACTATAGATGACTGTAGCATCTACAACATTTAGTTTTGAGCCTTTAGATAGGGGATGTTACAAGAGGTTAGGCTGGAAGTTCAACTGAAGTAATACTGTTAACCAAAAAATGGATCAACACCTTGGTTGACATGTATATTTGCCATATCGGTTAATTCCAGATTCATTCTATTGAAGCTACACCATTATAACTATTCGGATTACTTTTTGGGAGTCTGTGACACATCCTGTTGTTGTTATTGCCAGGACTTGGACTGTTAGGTCCTATATATTTTATATAAAGCTGTTGGGCTAATTTTAGACTGTTGGGTCCTATTCGTTATATTATTGCTTTTCTAGATATCTTTACATTGATTTCTACAATTTAGATGATTTACAAATGTTTTCACCATGGTTGTCGATGTTGATTTATTTATATAGCATGAGCGCTATCATGTTGTTTAATTATGGTGATTTAATTCCTGTTGATTCGAACTCTTGAATGGGTTCTACATGCTGTTGTTGTGATAATTTCCATTGTTTGAAAGCACTAGCCCTTTTCTAACAGAGCAATATCACAAATAATAGATATAGAAAAAGAACAGTAAAAGAAAGGTGGCAGAGAATTTTTATAGTGGTTCGACTATTACTGAAGCCTACATCCACTTTATAGTTTTACTATAGACTGATTGCTCTTACAAGACGTGCTTGATTATAGGGCTTTGATTATCCTTAGGTGGGTTGAATCCCCAGAGTTGGAATCCACTGAAGAATCACAGTGAATCTCTTTGGAGATTGTTGTGAAGGAGGTAGAGAGTGAAGAATGTTTCCAACAGAGCTTCAGCAACCAGTCCGGAGAAGATCCAGTTTATGTTGTAGGCAGGTCAGTATTTATAGAGATTAGAGGCCCTCTGGACCAAACCACTTCGTCAATTGCTCGCAAGTAGGTATAGAACGACCTAGAGGGGTTTAGCCCGTGATCCGAGCTAAAACCATGGATCGTTAGCGATCCATTGACTTGGCTCGCTCGTGAGCTAATAATTTAGCAGCTCTCTCCATCACTTCATTTGATTAGGTCGCAGGTAACTTGACTTCATATGATTGCCAGCGATCCATCGTGCAATCCATACACTTAGCATTTTTTATGATTTTATCTCTTAGGCTCCTTATCCCCATTTCTTTCAGCGAACCATTATGTTTGCATGGATTACATCCATAGATATGGATCGTTGGCGATCCAAGCACTTTGATTACTTATGAGGTTCCAAGTTTGGGATGCTTTTAAGGTCTTGTATTGATGTTGTTCATGTAGTATCATTGCCCATTGTTCCGTTTTGATGACAATCTACAAGCTGGTTGCACTCAGCTGCTTATTGGAATGAACTGATATCAGTTTCTTCTTTTAGTTGAATTTGGCTATTGCTTTAGTAATATGACTTGACTCTCGTTAACTTGGTGCTTTAGCCTTTTCGGTTAAGTTCTAAGCCATTCCGATGTCACAGAATTGTTCTGCTTTCTAGTGGGTCCTGATGGGTTAAAAACCCAAATAACATTTGCCCCCAGAGTGGTCATCGTTGCAAAAAAGTCATGCTATGGAAGTTATCGTCCTCAATATATGTTCATCGAATTCCCAGTGATCTCATTGGAGTTTTACGAATGTATGGCAGGTAATACTATTGATCACCTAGCTTTGGTCTCGACTGCTATTGCTTGTCATAACAGGTCAAATTTCTTCTTATAGCTCCTCGGTATGCCTCGAAATGATGGATGAATGTCAGGGAATGAACTTGAGAAAAATCTTCCCCAAACCTTATGGGTCGCTAGCGATCCATGATGGATCGCGGGTGACCCGATGACTTAGCAAAATTTTGCTCTATCATTTCTATTTGCCTATACATATGTTTGCGCGAAGGTACCAATTCATTCGAGCTGAGCCATTTTTATTCCTTCACATGATCTAGTCTTCGTGCGACCCAATTCCAGGCGATTCAATAACTTATTCGACCTGATTCATTGCCCCCTTAGATCCATCTTGTCCAAGCTCCACACCATGATCCCCTCTAGTATTCTTAGATTTCTTCTCCCCGAAACCCTAGCTCGCCTCTACCCTAATTTGCTACCGATCCATCATTAGCTCGTCGTCGTCCTGATTTCTTTGTTACTAGCTCTCCTTTGGATAGTTTAATGAAGTCTTCGACCAATTTCACGTTTAAAGTTTAATCCAAGACGTGTTTTCTAATTACAACATTAATGTAGTGATTTGATGGCGAGTTTGCATTCACAATGTTGGTCATGAGAAGTATGAGTTAAATGTGGGCTTGTAGGGAAAGATAGTAAATCGAGTCTTGAGTTTCTTTTGGAACGTCATGCGGGCCTTGGCCTGGTGCTTGACATGTTCTGGTGTCTTCATCCATTAATCTAGAATTGACTTATGCCAAGTTCCATTGCTACGTTGTACGACATATTGCGAACCAATCCTGGCTTACCGTAGGACTTGGACTTTTCTTATTTACTTTTCGCACACTCAGTGTCCCTGTAATGAGGAGAATCTTCTGCATCGCTTTGGACAACGGATCTATCATCGATCATTGATCGATAACAGGTAAGTGTAGAGGAAGTAAAAGAAAAAAATAAAACGATGCAGGAAGTTCTCCTCTTCTTCCGCTGCGAGTTAACTATCTACACGGGATACAACGTTTGTGGTGTTTGGGCACCGAGCTTATCCTATATAGATGGCATACTGCACTTGCTTCGGTTCATGCTTGAAATTCGACGTGCCAAAATGAATTAATGTCTTGCCGAAATTCAAGTGTGGTAGGGGAAACTATTAGTTTATGGTATAATTACCTGACTGTTTTGGACATGAGTTTTGTTGTTTAGAATGAAGCAGCAATCTATGCGTTGCAAGTCGAGTAGAGGAAGCACGGCATTTTCTGAAGCTGAGTCATCATCTATCACCTTTTCTCCTTCCATTTCGCAAGTCTAGTATGGCCAGTTGGTCCTAGGTAGGCCAATTTTGGATCGGACGCCTCCTAAATTTAGAGTTCCACTCAATCCGCCTGAGAGGGCTTCTTCGATGGTTTCTGCTAAAGTTCTTCATAACATTTGTGCACAACACGTTATTCTAGAGGAGGATGTACATCTTCCAGAGAAGGATGAATTCGCTCATATGCCTCCTCCATGGTACACTGCTTTCCACCAGTATATGTGTTTGAATGGAGTCGTGCCTTCCTTTAACAACTTTCCGTGCAAGACACTTTCGGACTTGGGTATTTCCCCATTCCATATTCATCCTAACAGCTATGCCATCTTGACTTGCCTATATGTTCTTTTCATGTAGACGTTCAACCATGCTCCAAGCTTTGATGAGTTGCGGTACTTTATGTCGTTCAAAAGGAGAGATGACTGCCCCTTCTTGATCATAATCGAAGCCCTAAAGAGATTGAAAAATCGTCCTATGCCTGCAGAGCAACTTGTCGCAATTCAAGACGCAATATTTCTTCGTTAGATGCCCTAAGGGGTTCAATCGTCGGTGGACGACAGGGTGTAAGTTCCTTTTCCATCTACTGAGCTCCGATGCGTTGCAATGGATTTTCTGACCAGCCGTATGTCTTTTGCAGTTATTCCAAGGCCAAATAGAGACATGGCTCTCAATGAAGTTTTTCTGACTCTAAAGGCTATTGATGCCGAGGAGAGATGCGTTAAAGTGTTGCTTACTGATGAAAACTTGCATCTATATGGACTACTATATCCAGGTAGATCCGTTGTTCGATTCGAAGTCCCCTCTTCTTCCCAATCCAAAGTTTACATAAGATCTACTTCTTCTTCCCACGGTTTCGAAGAAGACGCTTCTTAAGAGAGAGAGAATCTGTCCGGAGATCTGCCGATGAGGCCCATGAGGGAAAAGAAGCTACTGTAACTGGATTTAGCAGCCCGGTTAGAATGCCTCCAATTCCGGAGGAAGGAGAAGAAGAGTTCAAGAAAAGTGAAGGTAAGTCCGCATTGGACTTGAAAAAGGAAGAAGGGGGGTTTGAGAGTAGTAGCTATGAGCCTACTGCAAGTGATGTTCTCTATGCAGAATTCGATGACGTGGACTCAGAATCGTGTGATGAAACTCCAGGTATGAGCCCCATTCTTTTGAGCTCACCCCTTCTAGATGCAGGCGATAAAAACAATGCTCCAGAGAATAGAGAACATCAGGATACCCTGGACAAAGATGTCCGGTGTAGAGTTTGGAGATTTGAGCAATGTCTATGTTGATCTTGACCAGCTAATGAAAGAAGATTTTAAATTTGATGAGGTGCCTCCCTGCTCAAGCGATATCACGCCAGGAGTTAGCCTGGTTTCGCCTACGATGGCCGAAGTTAGTCTGATTCCTCCTATGACGGTCGTCTGCTTCAGTTCGTAATGACGTTTTAGGCCTACCTTAGACATTCTTCAGAGCTTGTTCTAACATATTGCTCCTACCCGATTCCTCCTATGTATGCTTCATGCCAGATATGACGAGAGGACGAGGTTTCTACGATGACTTCAAAGAATTTACCGACTCGCGGCGGTATTCCAAGTGTATCTTCAGCCGTCAACAACTCCGAGAAACAAAGGAAGAATACAAAAGGAGAAAGGAAAAAGAAGCCGAAGCCCGCCATCAAGATGAAAGAGAGCGAGGTCGATCATATAAAGGCTGATACGAGAAGAGGAGAACTTTTGAGGAAACGGAGGAACCATCGAAAAGGTCGAAGTTTGAACATCGTCCCCATTCTTCAGAGCGTGCTCCAACACATTCTTCAATGGGCCAAGAAATTCCTGTTACTTCTGCCCCGATTCCGCCTTCAACTCATATCTTGTCATTTTCTATTATTGCTGCCCCCGGTGCTTCTCGCTCCCATCGGAGACCAGCCTATATCCTTCCTTCGGGCATTCCTAAACTTGAGTCAACGTTCCCCAGATGGTTCTTAAAAAGGGTTAAGTTTGACTGTGATCTGCACCTAGTTCATAAAGATTCATATATGATGCACCTACAAGCTATTCGTAGCGACTTAGAACAAGCCAAAGGATGGGAAAATTTTTGTAAATAACTGGCAGATACGAATCGTAATAATTATCAGGAGATCCTCTCTTTCGATTCAGTGAATGATGACTTCGAGAGGGCATTGGCAAATCGTGATGCCAAGATTAAGCGGTTGGAGGAGGAAAAGGAAGCGGCCCTTCACCAGAGTAAGAAAAGTGCCAACCTAATGATGGAAATGAAGGAGCCGCACATGAGAGTCAAGATCGTCTACGTAGACGAGATCAAGAAAATTCAAGCAGAAGAGGCCAAGTTGAAAGGGGAAGTGGCTGCTTGCAACACCACTATTAAGACCCAGAGGAAATCCATCACTGATCATAACCTTATTGTTGAGGGAAACAATAAGACTATCTTTGACCAGGCTAAGATGATTGCCTGGTAACAAGCACAGGTTGCGCAGCTCAGCGCCGATAAGTCTGGTGTTGAAGTCGAGAAGACCGCCGCGAGAGCAGATTTTTTAGAACTTCAGGACGCTTTTGAAAGAAAGACAGAGAAGCTAGATGCGACCATTCTGAATTATTATGTCAACTCCCTATTGCACCAGGGAAGTCTCAGCTATTTGGGTCCGAAGTTCCCACGCACTCTCACTTTGGTTTGGGAAGAAATCTTGTCTTGTTTTGCCGATAGCAAAAACGTCTGTACCAAGCGGGAGTTTCAGGATGCCTACCTCAATGACGAATTGAAAAGGGCGTTTCTAGAGGGCCAGGAAATTCTTCGAGTTGAAAGAGAGAAGGAGGCCACCGATGCTACCTTGACGATCGCTGTCGAAGCGCTCACCAAGCCTTTATTTCCGGCGTGGGTGAATCATCAAAGCAGCCCCACAACCTACCAGCAAGTTCAATGCTCAAGACTCTTCTTTATGCAGTGGAACCATTGAAAGAAGGCGAAGGTGGTGAATATGAAGTCGACATTCTTAACCATTCCCCCGGTGCAGGTAATGTTCTCGCTTCCTCTGAGTTCGGAGCTTCCAACTTACGCCGTAAGAGAAAGAATAATATAACGCTTTCATTTTTGATCTTATAGGTCCGTCCACATTTCCTGTTGATGTGCCAGCTTCCTCAGCTCCCAGACCCTCTTCTATTTCTACAGCCTCCGTGGTTGTCTCT
The DNA here is from genome assembly GCA_030765085.1 of Allium cepa. NCBI lineage: Eukaryota > Viridiplantae > Streptophyta > Magnoliopsida > Asparagales > Amaryllidaceae > Allium > Allium cepa. Next base: position 97,406,404 of record CM060942.1, on the reverse strand, counting down.
ATTCCCTATCCTGTTTCTACAACCATGTCTGGTTCGCAGTTGGGGCTGAAGTCCGAAAAGATAGTCTCGCTTCACGACCTGGATGGCCCTTTTGCGTCTTTAAAAGGAGACATAACAGTGGCAGAAATTAAGGAGCAGAAAGTCCAGATAGAGCAGCCTCGCAAGACTCTGCACAAGCTGGTCGCTATCAAGGAGGAAAATGTTGAAGCGATCAAGGCCTCAATGAGCTCCTGTAAATCATGGAAACGCAAAGGGAAGGAAGACTCTTCTGAGAAGGCTGTATAGGAAGAGGAGGACATTTCCACTAAAGTGTTCATCGACATTACCAACAGCAACACTACTTCAAAGATGAAGTAGAAGCCACCAACAAAGGGCGGAAAGTGAAGCGATGGAAGGAAGCATTGAGGAACTTGTGCGAAGACTAATTTAATTTTTGGTTCCTTTTGAGTAATATTGTTCAAGTGCAGACTCTGCACTTAGTGTTTTTGCTGTGGAGTTATATTTTCTCTTTATTGGCCAGTATTGTGTAGGTACGGCCCCCACATTTTAAACCCGTGTAAAGAAAGTTATAAGCAATATATTGATATTTTGATGTATTCTCATTTGTCTGCTCATATATGTTTTGTGTGCTCATGCTTGTTTTTTGTACTTATTTAGTCCTGTGATTACTGCCAAAATCTTTATTTTAAGTAACAACTTAAAAATTAACAAGACTACTTAAAAATTCTTTATTTGGAGCGACATAACTTGTGAACTTTTGTTTTCACATGTTTTTGTTCAAGTATGGGCGTATGCCCCCAGTTCATAGGGCTGTTTACTTCAAACAATTTTCAAATGACCGATAACTCAGGATTTAGATAATTTTTATATTAAACTTGAAATTTGATAAGTCGCAGCTTAATTTTTGTTTTTTTTGAAGTTTTGCAAATTTAGCATGTTATCCAAATTTATTGAAACATTCCAGCATGTGTTCAATATGCGTATTTAAGAGACGCACATTGCATGGGTTAACTGAGGGCAATTTTGATCGTTAAATGTCCTTAGTTGAAACTTTTATGTTGGTTTGTAGTTTCCAATTTTGTTGGAATTGTGCTTATTATTCCTTATTGTACAAGTAGTTGGTGCTGGTTATAGGATGCGCGGTTTTTGATGCTCCTCGGCATTGCCTATCTTCGGGCAACATGAGGAGCATATGTTTTAGTGCTCCTCGATGCTACCTATCTTCGGGTGGGGTGTGGAGTTTAAGTTTTAAGAATCAATGTGTGATTTTTCGCGCTCCTCGGAGTTGCCTATCTTCGGTCAACACGAGGAGAGTATATTTTGAAAGTTAGTGCACGGCTTATGAAATGCGCGGCTTTTCGTGCTCCTCGGTTTTGCGCATCATAGGCCAATGCAAGGAGTTGGTATTGCGGTGCTCTTTGGTGTTGCATATCTCTGGACAACGTGAGGAGTTAGTTTTCAGTGCCCCTCGGCATTTCTTATCTCTGTGCAATGCGAGGATTTAGTTTTTGGTACTCTTCAGCGTTGCCTATCTCCGAGCAATGCGAGGAGTTAGTTTTTGGTGCTGCTTGGCATTGGCTATCTCTGGGCAACGCGAGGAGTTATTTTTTTGGTGCTTCTCAACGTTGCCTATCTTTGGGAAACCAAGGATCGTAAGTTTTAGGCCTTCCCGATGTTATCGGGGTACACCGGATTTAAGAAGACAAGTATCGGGTTCCGCCAATCTAACGGTTTGAGTCGATTTGCTTCCGTTGACCTGGCGGGTGTTGTGGACACAATTTTATCCGTTCGAATGAGCGCAAGGTGAATTCTTTGCCTATTTACAATGCCCCCAGCATTTTTGAGACAAGTTATTTGTTGAAAAATAATGAATACATAAATTAATTTTCAAATGAAGTAAAGGCGGAGTGATCCGCTATTCTAGGTTCTGGGAATCTGAATTCCATCGACGGTTGTTAGCTTGAAAGTTCTGTCTCTGAGCTTTTGATTTATGATGTACGGTCCTTCCTAGTTTAGTCTGAAGGCCCTTGAAACGAGGTAAACTTGCTTGAGTACAAGATCTCCCAACTTGAAGCTTTGATTGTGGACTTTGGAGTTGAAGTATCGTGCTACCCGTTTTTAGACTTTGGAGTTGAAGTCCATCCACAAGTTGGTCTATTCTGGGGAGAGAGAAAAAGTCTTTGGGGAAAACCTTGTTTAAATCTGAGTAGTCGATACACGTTCGCCACTTCTCGTTAGAATTTCTGTCTAAGACCGGATTAGATACCCACTCTGGGTAAGTAGCATCTCGGATAGAACCATTGGCCATTAACTTGTCC